>LR738564.1:5734473-6961075 GCA_902685375.1 Neostethus bicornis
TTTAAAAAAAAAAATTCCATTCGCCTGTTGATAATGATATCAATCAGAGAAATAATTATAAAATAATAACCTCTATTTTATTGTGTTTCATCTGTTACGTTGAAACAATATTTATTCTGAATTTTTTCCCTGTATTTTATCCACAAACCTCTATTCATTTTTCTTCACAGAATACGTTCCAGCTTGTCATTTTCTTTCTATTTCCAATCTTTAAAATATTCACAAATCCTTTTCTGTTCCCCACCTTTCCGCCTGCATTTATAAGTCTTCCTGTTTTTGTCACTGTTGTCTTTTTTCAGCATTCACCTTCCTCTCAGTTTGTGGACCCTGACACTCGTTCCGGCCCTCATATTCAGGCAGTGTAGATGTTAGGCCAGGACTTATTGATCAGACTATAAATTATCCATGCATCACCTCTCCTCTCCTCATTGCGTGTCTCACATGCAGTCTGAGACCTTATAAAGAGAAGAAGAGAGGTGTGAGATGGGGACTAGAGCGAGGAGGGAGAGAGTCTCCGGCAAATTGTTAATTAAATACGAATCAATCCTCTGCCATTTATCAGGCTGTGCGTCCACCTCACCTTTAAGGGGGAAGCTAAGGAGAGCACGGGGCGGTAGAGGGACGGGGAAAATCAATAAGGCAGACAGAGGGGAGGGATAAGTGTTTAATCCACCAATCAAACTAAATTATGACTATTAGAGAGACACAGCGGAGCTTTAAACAGGCTGGTGTTGCAAAATTTGTAACATTTGAACAAAATACATAAACTACCCAATTTTACTGAGTTGTGGGCAAGTGTAAAGAATCCATCGGTGAACATGTCACATGTAACAGTCAAAGAAACAAGAAAAGAATTGGATTTCAGACTCAAAAGAGTTGATTAGTGGAATTAAAGGTGGAGCTGATTCTGATTCTTAAGCAGGCTCGGTACCTGATTAGGAATAAGCGATTTGAGGGAGTACCCTCCCTTTCACCTGTAATCAGCCGGGATAGGATTTGGCGAGCCTCTTAGGTATAAGCGGTTCAGAAAACAAACCGAATTGAATAAATATATCAGTGAAATACTACAACCACTGATACAGTGAATCGCTTATTACTAGTCGTGTACCGAGAAGTGTCGAAGCCATCCAGACATTCCTAGGAGCTATTTCCAAGCCGGCAATAAAGAAGCTCTCGATTGACAAGACGATCTACGTTCCTACCCTCACCTATGGTCACCAGCTGTGGGTGGAGTCCAAAAGAATGAGATCGCGGATATGAGTGGCCGAAATGAGCTTCTTCCGCATGGTGGCTGGGCTCTCACTCAGAGATCGGGTGAGGAGCTCTGCCATCTGGGAGGAGCTCGATGTCGAGCCACTCCTCCTCCAGGTGGAGAGAAGTCAGATGGGGTGGTTCGGGCATCTGGTCAGGATGCCCCCCGAGCGCCTCGCGGGTGAGTTATTTTGGGCACATCCCACCGGGAGGAGACCAAGAGGCAGACCTCGTACCCACTGGAGAGATTACGTCTCACAGCTGGCTTGGGAACAACTCGGGATCCTTCCGGGTGAGCTTGAGGATGCAGCTGGGGTGAGAGAAGCCTGGGCTTCCTGTCTGAGGCTGTTGCCCCCGCGACCCAGCCCCGGATAAGCAGAAGACGACGAAACAGAACGGAAGCAATCAACCTAACATACATGTTTTTGAAGGGTGGAAAGAAACCGGAGTACTCGGTTTCGGAGAAAACCCACACATACACGGGTAGGACAAGCAAACTCCGCATAGAAAGGCCAGTATTTCAAGCCTGGTCCCCACTCTGGGACTTGACCCTCGACCGTTTTCCTGTGAGACCACCGTGCAGCCCCTCTTGAATGGCAATATTATGTTAATAGGGTAAATCTTAATTTTGAATCAAACGACTAAATAAACTACAAGTACTGTTAAGATAGTTTTACTTGTCCTTGTGACGATGGAACAAAACATTTTAGTCATCAGGATCACTTTATATAGAACTGAATTGATTGGATCCATTTAATTAAACAGCAGTATGCCATTAAAAGAATTTGAAACTTAATTTTTGGGCCGAAATAATATTTCCCTGCCCCATACCGTCATGTGACACAGATAGCTCTTTCATCACAAGTAAAAGCCTGATTGATACAGAGCTGTCTAAAATCACAGAGACTTCTCGCTTCTCACTCTTACGTACCCAGAGAGCTTAACAATCATCCAACATCTGTCTGGAGCCAGGAGAAAGGCAGAGGTCCAGATGTTAGAGATTGGTCTTATGGGAGAAGGGCCCGTTTAGCAAGCCGCCCAGACACTGAACTAGGATTAGTGTTACGGCATACTCTGGAGCCAAAGACGGTTGGACTTTGACCTCAGATTCACCAATGTAGAAAATACTTTTTTTATTTTAAAGATAAATCATCACAAACGATTGATCAAAAATAAATATATTTAAATAGTGAATTTATCATTTTATTTCTAAAAAAGTTTTTCATGAAATGATTTCATCATGCAACCCTTTCAACTCAGTTTTACCTGTGACATTTTTTTTTTGTGACTTTTACGAAGTTCAACAAATCTGCTTTATTTTCCATCGATTTTGTTTTCAGAGTAAATCGACTTCTTTTCCCTCAGATCTGCATCTATTTTTAAATCTTTATCTTTTGCTTGTTTTCTTGGGTCGCAGGGTGGCAAAGCTTGTTCAAGGCAGCTGGATTGTCCTCTATTAGTGTTGCTTCTGTTTTCCAGCCCTAATCCTCTTCACTGGAGCTTCGCCTTAGTCCTAATCTGATGCACAATCTCTCCTGCAGATGGTTCTCCTCTTAAGTACTGCAAAAGATGTTGAGCTCATCCCATCTCCCCTGTTACATCCCTGTTGTCTCTCTCTCTTACCAACATCACTCTCTCATTTCACGTCCCGAAATACAATGGACTCAGAGTGTTGAAAAGAGTTTCCGATTCAAATTTCCATGAGGAAATGAAGCCAATTTGATTGAGAAAAGTTGGTAAAAAGAATTGTTCACAATCTGTTTAAACATTATTATGAGTTTCAATTTCATCATGTTATTTTTGATTGCTCGAAAAAGGAATTAAATGATACGATTATTAAAGTCCTTTAAGCTAGATCTCATGTTGAATTATGAATCATTAGAAGTTATGAGTTCTGAAAACATGGATTGAATAATTTGTCAAAATTGTTTGTAACTTTTGGAAGTAATCCATTCATTCATTTTTAAATTATCTAAACAATTTTTCCCTCCGAAAAAACTATTCCATGTATTAAAAAAATAAAGCAGAGAGTGGGTTGCAATGGTTACAGTAAACAACCTATCGCAGGATAGCCCTGCCTGTCTCTAAATAAAATTACAAGGTTTCATACCGATAAACATAAATAAATATGCTTTAATCTATTATTTTACACAAAATACCATGAGATCAATCAGAATAATCTATGCTGTATAAAATACGCCGTATTTGTCGTGGTCACCTCGCCTGCCACAGAGGGAGCCCTGGACCTTTCTCAATACCCTGATTAGGGACACCTGAGATTGATTCTGATGCCACACACCTGTGGACCCTGCTGCCTATTTAAGAGCAAACAGCCCAGACTTCCACGTCGGGTCATCATCGTCTTCACCGTCCTCCTTGACGATGAGTTACACCCTGGAACTCGGTTGTAGGGATAATTCCAAAGCCCCATGAACCTTTGAGCAATTTGGAATCAATTTCCAAAAATAGACCCAAAGATTCGAATCTTTCGAGCTCACAAGAGCTCCATCTGCAGGCTGCAGGGTGTAAAGGTAAATTCAGTGGGAAAAAAAAAAAAACAAAAGATGCCTTATACAGTCCAAGTTTCAAATCATTACAAAAATTATTAAGATTCAGCAAGTTTTTCTGCTTCCTTTTCTTTGCAAATATTTTTTCTCAGTTATTTAACAGCAGTTACATCAACACTGTATGTTAAATAAATTTTTACTCACCCAAAATAAATAAAAGAAACAGTCCACTCTGCTCATTTAAATTAAGATGAAATGTTTAATAAAGCACAGACTGACAACCCCATGTGTTCCTGTCATCAATATGAATCATTAAAGAGAACTGATGGGTGTTAACTTGCCTTAGAGTAGTGGTCCACAACCACCGGGCCTGCGGACCGGTACTGAGCCGTGGGTCATGTGGTACCAGGCCACACAGAAAGAAGAAATAACTTTCATTATTTCTATCATTATTCGAGCCATGATTATTTTTTAATTTGAAAAGTCGCCAAAACAAACTAAGAACTCCCATCGTCTATGCATTCTGCTCATGCTCAGTCCCGTCCTTCAGGCTCTCGGAGTAATATTCTCTTGTAAATGCTCCCAAAATAAGAACTTAAAAGAATGTGTGCTAGTTTTGCATATTTAGAATACTTCTACTACATTTGTACATTTGTGTACACGTTGGAGGAGGGACTATGTGGGTGTTATAACATGAAAATAATTCCTGTTTTTAAAGTAAATAAATGTGGCTAAATGTGGGAATTTTTCTCTCTGCGTCTTTCAAAAAAAAAAAGGTTATTGAAAGACTAGTTCAAAGAAAAATCTCAGCAACCCAGTTTTTCCTTTCTTGATGTTTCTCTTCTCAAGATTTTTTCATTTCATGCCATTACCGTAAATGGTCAAGAATGGATAGTCCTCTCTGATGAGTAGTTTTCTCTAAATGCTCTGCAAAGCCAAGAATGTGAAAGAGGATGAGTTGTGTAGAGTAATAATCCAGAGAGGTTTCTATAGCAACCTGGAAATGAAAGACATGTATACAATGTGAAGAGAAAGTTAGGAGGCTGGAGCAGTGATCAGGTGCTGTCAAAGAACTGGAGACTGGGAAGTAAAGGTTTGGATCTTCTAAATAGATTTCAGGGGGTGATTCACTGCGGAGGGGAGAAGCCTGTAGAGAGACTTAGAAAGGAGAGGGGAGGAGGGGAGCGTGGCGGAGATGAGAGTTGCAGCACCATTTTTCACAGCAGACAAAAACATTTGCAGGGATATCAATTTGGAGCTGAAAAGCAGTCTTCCCCTCCTGCCCCATCATCCATCATCTTTTCCTACTAACTACCACTTGGGCATTTCACCCCACTACTCCCTCCTCTGCTTCACCCCCAAACCACCCACGCACAACACACACACACGCACACACACACACACACACACATAAGCCTTGACTTTGCATCCCATACACATGCATATCAGAAAACACTGCAAACTTGCGTCGTTTCATCAAACATACGTGGAAGAAAAAAAAAAGTCAAATTGCACAGTAATGTTTGAAAATGGAACAGATAAGCACGGTAGTAATGTGTGGAAAAAAAAGAAAAGGTAAATGCAAAGCAGAGCTGCAATGAAGCACCTCACTATGCTGGGTTTAAAAAGGCGGGGCTGAGCGGTTGCCACAGCGGCCATCTCCCCTAGTCTTCTCCCATTAGCACCAGTAGGGGAGACCCCACCCTCTGGCTGCCCTCTTATTGGCACCTTTGCCTGCACCCCATCACTCATCTCCCAGCCATCATCCATCACCCATCGCGATCAATAGAAGGCCACGCATTCATCAGTTCCTGGGTGCTGATGGGAAAGAGGAGGGTCACTAGGGTGGGAGGGGGAGCAATGGAATGGGCGACCATGTGTTGTGGCGAGGCAGGAATATCGCAAACTGAGGGAAATTTGAGCGAAAGAAGAGAAATAAAAAAAAGGAGGAGTCATGTAGGCGAATAAAAACATCACGGAGCTCCAGAATCACAGCTGCTGAAAGCTCGTCACCATCGTTTACAAGTTTAAACATGTTTTTTATTCAACATATGCAGATTTTTTTTCTTTTTTTCTCTTCAGAATAAGAACAAAAGAACAGGATTTGTTGTCGGCGTAAAATACTAACATGACGAGTGTAACATTTTTTTTATCGTAAAGACAAAAGAAATTTTTTTATAAACAAAAATTACATTTTATAAACAATGATTTTTTTTTTCAAAAAATTTTCAAGACAAACAAACAATTAAATAAAATAAAAGTCTGATTAACACAATTACACACAACAAGCACACAAACACCTGCACTGCACACTAGTTATTGAGAAAATAATGGCTCGGTGTCACTGTCAGTCATGCAGTGGTTGTCATTTTCCGGCAACGCTCTGCACTTTGTGCTGACAGCTCATAAGTTGTGTCGACACACACACATATAGCACACATGCTGGCTCAGCCTACACCACCCGTCTCACCTCCCACCACCCTTCAACCTCTTCAAGTCAACTGAATGTGGACCAGAATAGATCGCACTTTAAGATGATGGATGCTCCCTGTAGCCAGAAAGGTTAGGGACAGGGCCATAAGTTACCGAGCTCCACATCCACAGCTGGTAGTAGATGTGACCAACAAACATACAGTATAGTAATTGTGACTGCTTGACAGCTTCTAAATGAAACTCTGAAAGCTGAGCCAAAGTGTGACATAATTTCAGGAATATCACATAAAAAAAAAAGGTACAACTTCTTCTTGCTTCTCTTAACGTGCACTGTCTAACTTTACTTGTCAAACACAGAACGGCTAATAAATCAAAAGTCAAGCCAAACGAAAAAACCCTTTGCTATTTTAAAGTAGAGCAAATGTTTTATCCTAAACACTCTTCTCCGTTTAAGCACCAACAATGAAACAGCCAATAAAAGCTGTCGGTCAAAATGTTCAGAAGCAACCGCATTACTACCTGAAGTCACCCAGTCCCAAAGTCCCCTCTCTAGGTGGTTGTGTCAGATGTCACTCTCAGGTTTCCAACCCCTGGTCTCCGTCTGCCGGATGCTCTCATTGGATTATTCAAGAAGAGGCTAAACGCTCTTTGTACCAGACTGACTGAGACAAAACCCCACCTGGGAAGGATAAGCCACCACAGGCTGTGCAGCAACAATGCAGTTTGAAAATGAAAACATTGCTACCCACTAGGTTTGATATTGTAAGGCCTTCATCTGTGAAAAGAAAAACTAAAAAAAATCTTCTTTGCTTTTTGCTCAAATAGATTTAAATGAATCCAAACTGCTTTTTAAAGCTAGATTGTGGACTGATGTTAATTAGCATAAATACACAAGATAAAAACGGGTTTTAAACTAAATTAAATTATTGTACTTTTGATTGTGTTTTAATCAGTGTTGCACTACATAACAAAATTTATGAAGAATGACGGGCTGCAGAGTGGTTGAGGTTTGAACGTTAGGGACGAGGCTTGGAACACTGATCTTTCTGTGTGGAGTTTGCATGTTCTCCCCATGTATATGTGGGTTTTCTCCGGATAATCCCGTTTCCATCTACCCTCCAAAAACATGCATATTAGGTTAATTGGCCACTATAAAATGGAAGGATTGAGTGTGTATGGGTGTGTGTGCGTGTGTGGATAGTTGTGTGCGTGTGTGGCTTCACGACAGACTGGTGACCTGTTTGAGGTGTACCCTTCACCTCGCCTTGAATGAGCCAGGATAGGCGCGTGAGGGATAAGCGATTCACAAGATGAATAAATGACTGAATTACGTTGTTATTAAAACACAACACAGCTGGTTGTTCAGGTCGTTCATGACCGATACAAAATAAGACAATCTTCATTGATCAAAGCAAAAACTTTGATTGAACTTTCTCTTCAACTCCCGTTTGTTAAAATTTACCAGTTTGTAGATACATTTTTTTGTATTTTCAGGAAGAACTATTTTTACTGGATTAAAGGGTCAACAGTGACATCATATGAAGCTTATTTGCTTCAAACAGAAAAAATTAGAAGAGGGATTAAATGTCCCTGTTTGTAATTGATATTGTCACTATTGTTCCTCATTAACAGACAGAAGGATGGCGATGGAATACAGAGATAAATCCTGAGAGCTAAAAAAAAAATAGAGAAAATAAAGATTTTTTAAAAGCCTAAATTTGAGTAGTGAATTCTAAAATCCTCAAAATTTCAACCACAGAAAATATTTTATTCAAGAATTCACCCCAAAACTTAACTCGATTGATGTTTGCGTCAGATTGAGCATGAGTAAGACAAGTAACAACAAAACTAAACATGCCTCAGACTTCCATCACTAAGGAAATACAGTACTCCTGAAAACTGCAGTTGTGAGGAAAAAAAACCTAAAACCTCTTGAAATCATCTCAGAAGGAAAAGAAAGAATGTGTTTAGAACTGGTAATTAAATAAGCGCATTAAATTTATCAAGAAATAATTGATGTGCAATTTAGCAGATGAAAGTTGGGGTGCAATAGCGGCTGAAAAATGTATGTTTCAGTTTGAATGTGCCAATTTGAGTGAATCAATCTGCTAAAAATAAAATTTCTGTAATCTTTCATCTTCAAACTAAAAATGTTCAGGTTGTGACTTTTTCAAGAAATATACATAGTTCATTCAGTCATTCATGTTCTGAACCGTCGACCCCTAATGGGGTCACAACGAGTGCCGGAGCCTATCCTAGCTGATTCAAGGCAAGAGGCAGGGTACACCCCAAACAGGTCGCCAGTTTGTTGCGGGGCCACAAACACAACCATCCACAAACTCTTTCCTCGGGATAATTTCGTAGCGGCCAATCAGCCTAAGACAGCAGTGGGCAAACTTTTTGATTCGCGGGCCACATTGGGTTCTAACATTTGACCAATGGGGCGGAACAGGAGCAAATGGGTGGCATGCTTTGGTAAACAAGCGCGCTAGATATGGAAACCCAGTGGGGCCGCTACACACACGTAAGATAGCACGCTAACGTTAAAACCAAGTGTCCAGTGCTTGAAAAACCATGCATCTAGCGCGCTAGGTTTAAAATGTGGGTTTGAAATCTCCTGACAATCTATTTGACAACATCCGCATCAAGAAAACACACATTTTAATCGGAGCAGTGTTGTTGTTTTTGCAACAAAGCCAAAATATCTGAAGTGTGCCATCTAGCGAGGAAACATAAAAATTGCAGGAGAAATAAAACATTAACATGGTTCATTAATTTATTTTTTTGGGGGGCCGGATTAAAACTTTTAGGTGAGACTTTATAATGTGTATTAAAAAAAAAAGGGAAATAATTATTAGTGCTCAATTTTTTTAATCCAATAAATTTTGTTCATGACTGGAAATAACAACTTCTCTATTCCGTCTTCCCTCTTTCTTCTTAGAGTAACCCCTAACACCTTATGACCATGGAGTTGCATTTTCCTAAATGTTTCATCCTTCTTTGTATTTACATCCCACACCTACACCCATTCAAACGACACCACAAAACACAAGCCATAATTTCAGACGAATGCTTGTGTATTTGTGTGCGTCTCTGCGTGCGTCCTGGCGTAAACGGAGACCAGTTACAGATAATAGAAGTCTGTGTTTAATATTGGAGGAGTCTGAGGTAACCGCAAACCTGCAAACCTGGGGTCACCGAGTGTGAAGCTGGACATCTGATCTGTAACGGTACTGAGCACATCTATTGTAAAAACCAAGAGGACCGATATCCTTAACCTGATTTTAGTTTCACTGATACCTCTAATACGTGTTTTCCTGTTTGCAGCCACAGCTTCTATTACTCCTTTAAGTCAAATATGCCAGAGAGAAATTAGAAAATGCACAGGAGTGAAATGTAGATAAATAACATACCCTTAACGCTATAAGAGCTAGGCTGTTAAGCAGGTTTGCTGGAATCTCATAAACACTAATTGACAGTGGTAATCTCCTGTCAGCGAGTGAAGAAATATGAGGTACAACAACGATCGATCACGTACTTAGAGCCCTCTACTGACACCTGGAGCAAAACATAGAGCAGATCGGAGCGAGAGAAACGCAATTCTAGAACAGGAAGAGGAAAGGTTCAGGTAGAGGAAAACATCGAGATGATGATCAGAGACTATAAAGAGCTGATATTTAAAAAGACGACCCCATCAAGGGATGAAGAGGCTTTTATAAAATTGGGTTTCCCCTCCATAATTCTAATTAAGCATTGTGTAATAGAAATACTTGTTGCTGGAACCAGAAAGTTGGAGTGATTAACAACTTGTTTCCCAACTGTTTTGCGCACCATACAAATATGATTGCCTGAGTTTTTCCCAAAGAATTTGCAGTTTTTTAATATTTCTATTTTTGACGCTCCAGTTTATGAGCACAAGTCCAATCATTGAATACGGATTTCGCTTTGTTTCATCTTTTAAACCGCTTGTCCCTAACGACGTTCGAGAGGTGCCGGGAGCTATCCCGGCTGATTTCAGGCAAGAGGTAGGGTACACCCCGAACAAGTTGACAGTCTGTTGCGGGGCCACACAAATACATTCATTCCTAGTGGCAATTTCACAGCAGCCAATCAACCTATCATGCATGTTTTTGGAGGGTAAGAGGAAACCAGAGTACCCAGAGAAAACCCACGCATCCACAGGAAGAACATGCAAACTCCACACAGAAAGGCAAACAAATCAAGCCTCGTCCCACCTGGGACTCGAACCTTGACCCTTTTGCTGTGAGGCTATCGTGCTAACCATTGCACCACTGTGACGCCCAAGATGGATTTGATCCGTTAATATTGTGTTAAGTCTCTAAAATCAGAATAATTGGGATGTTTTATACCGTTTAATCCCAATGTTGGGGTTTGAATTATGACAACTGTCTACTCGAGGTGTCCTGTGGAGGTGAAGAGGATGCATGTGACAAAATTCAAATAATTCAAGGAACGTGTTATGTTTATGGTACAAAATTCGAACTGAGGTTCTGGGATTCCATCAAATTTTCTCCTCGCAAGTCTTTGTATTTTATATTTCGTATCGTGTCGATATGTTTTGTCTTTTAAGGGGGCAACGGTGGCCCAGTAGTAGAGCAATCGCCCTCGCACAAGAAATTCACAGATTCGATTCCCACTAAGCTCACGTCTAGGTGTCCTTGGGGAAGACACCTAACCCACCATTGGTGCTGTCATGGTAGCCTGCTGAGAAAAAAAATTGTGCTCCCTTGAATGATTTTTAAAAGGATTCAAATATTTTAAAACAACCATCCAATTCAATGAAGCCCAATTTGGCGCTCATCATTCTCACTTGCATGTTAATTTTGTCTCTTTCTTCTCGCTTAATCTCTAATTTTATTTCTTATGGACCAATTTATGACAGCTACGGAATCCGATTTTTTTTTTTTTTTTTCCGGGAAGGTGAATACCATGAGTGGAAAAAAGTATTATTTAGCAATATCTGGGAAGTCTTAAAAGATTACAAAACGTAAAAACCAGTACACGTTGGACAACAAAAGACGCCTTGTTTGCTCATCAATGAAGTTAAAATTTAAAAACTGCTCAGAGATGTGGTGAAGTTTCCTATAAACATTTTTTTCTCAAATATAAATAAGTGTTTAGCAGTATACTAAAATTAAATTCTTCTGTAAAATGGGGGAAAAAAGTAATTTTTCAGGAATCTTTGCATTTCATTGGTTTATCATGAACTTGAATGGGAAATGAATCAAATGACAGATCTGAACATCCAACCTTATCCCATTTTGATTTTTATCAGCTAATAATGAACAAAACAATTCCTAAGACCAATGTGTCTTCTAAATTGCGTGCCTGCTCAATTGCACACTGCTCGAAGATTAATAGCGCAAAAGAAAACCTGTGCAGCGCAAAAAATTAAACTCAAGTTAAACTAAAGATGGTAAATGAGAGAGACAGAGCTCTGGAGCATATCTCTTTCTTCTTTCTTTCTGAAACAAATTGCTTCAAACTGCTGCTTTGGAATTTGACTCGTCATTGCTGCTGATGTAACAAAAGAGTAAAAGTTGTTGCTCCGCCCCCTTCTGGTGCTGCAACTCTGGGGGCTCAGGAAGCTTAAGTGTTTGATCAGACATTTAAAAAATTAAAGGGAACATTACATAAGACTGTTTATTTTCGCCAGAAAACCTACAAAATGTGTTTCTAAAAGACAGAAAAACAGCTGTTTTTTTTCTGCAGAAATTAAATCTAACAGTATAAACAGAAAAATAAAAAAAGATTTCCAATGTGTTTGATTCCTGCATTGACAGCTTGATCCACTTGGGTCACTTGACCTTTTGTCTTGACTCTTGACCTTTTTGACCAAGGTATTATGTCACTAAGAACAAGGTGGAGGTATTTCTTCCAGTCAGATCTGACTTGGGCCGCTTGATGAAAACTGGTATCTGAGCTGGGGTACTTTTGTACTTGCTGTATCATTAATGGAGCACCTGGCACTTTGTTACAGATTAGAAGACAGGCTCAGAAAACCAATGCGTTTATCTTGCGTTTTCTATCTAGGCCACACTGTGGTTCAACTCACATGTAGGTCCAGTTTCTTTAAAGTTGATAACCTTAATTGACACGAGAGCGAAAAGAGCCCATGACACAATGTGAATGCGGAGAAGGAAATGTCTTCATAGACAATAACGAATATCCTCAATAAAAATTAAATATCCGCGATATTTCCGTCACAGTGAAATCATTTCCAGCGTAAATCTTCCTGCATTAAAAAATTTCACATGAGCTGGTCAAAGTGGTTGACAGGGCAGCACGGCTCGAACGTAAATCAGCATAAGTGATCGGATGGATTTTTCTGTGTTAATGTATTGCGGCCTTGGCATGTACAATAACTCAGACGAAGAGACTGAGAATGACTGTGTCCGGCATCTAGCCTTCTGTTTGCCAAGCTACTGTGGTTAGGTCATCAAATCGACAATGTGATTGACCCATCAATTGACCTCTGCTGAACTTTCAGGCCAATCAGGCTAATGGTGACTACCGTTTGAAGCTCTCTATCCCTACTATCCTTTCACTTGCACTACTCATTCGTAAGGTCTGCATACGCGAACGCACGAGCAGGCAAAGACTAACATTCAGATCAGATCACCTCTGAGGTTCCTAACCCATCTCAATTTGTCTGCATTGACGCGCTCATAACAGAAGTACTCTCGTTACCGTTGACCTTTCTCTCTCTCCATCCTCGTTAAAATCAACAGACCTCAGCAGGCCAGTTCATTTTATGAGGCGATAACACAAAAAGACTGCTGGCTTCTCCTAATTTAGGACTCAAGAGGGGGGTTTACACACTTTCAAGACTTGTGTAAAATTAATAACAAACATTTAGATACATGTGTTGTAAAATCCTTGCTTTGAGTTTCATTTATGTTCATATTTATTTAAAAAATTACAGGGTAAGAGTTAGGAGTGTATGTACTGAAAGTGAGGAGGGTTTTAATTGTTTTGTTTCATCTTCTAATGTTATTATCCCTACTGAGATCACAGGGATTGAGGATGCGAGGCAGGGTACACCAGGAACAAGTCGCCAATCTGTTGTGGGATTACACACACAGAGAACCATATACACATAAAGTCATTCCTAGCGGTAGTTTCTTGAGGCCAATCAACCGAACATGCATGTTTTTGGAGGGCGAGAGAAAATCCATGCATACACGGAGAGAACATGCAAACTCCACACAGAAAGGACAGTGTTTCAAGCCTCATCCCCACTCCGGGACTTGAACCCCAACTTTCTAGCTGTGAGGCCATGTTTTTAACCACAGCTTCACCGTGCAGCTGGGTTTTTAATTGCAAGAAAATATTTTTTCACTTCTGGACCAGATAAAATGGGGGGAGACGATGGTTCAGTGGTTAGAGCATCCGCCCGACGACCGTAAGTCAACCGGAAGTTTGCGGGTTTGCATCCCACTGTCCTTGGAGAAGACACCTAACCCCCTGTTTCTCCCACCATTGGCATCGGCAGGGGCAGCCTGCTGCGGTGTCGGAGTGCAGAACACAATTGTCCCCCGCGAGGGATGACTAGGTTGAGTAAAAAAAAAATTAAAAGCAGCTTTTGTTGCCATACTTCAGAGTACTCTCAGAGTAGAGTTTGTCGGATCTTTTCACTTTAGTAACAATCCAATTAAGACACGTAAAGATCAAAACAATGATAAAAACTATCAAAATCTAAGCAATGCTACAGAAAATACACAAAAAAAGAGAAACCCACTTAATCTTGGTTCCATTTTCCACTGGATTAAGTTATAACTCCGTTGGGTTGTGAATGCACTTGATGGCTTTTTGTTCTAGAATAAAAATCAGAAGTAAGATATAAAAAAATAAAGACAACCAATAATGATTTATAAGTCAATTTAACTTTAAAAATGAGAACAAGACAAAAAAAAAAAACAAAAATGAAGCATAACATCACAATTTGACATAGTTTTATCATTTGCACAGTGGCCTCACAGCGAAAAGGTTGAGAGTTCGAGTCCCGCAGTGGGGAAGAGGCTTGGAACACAGTCCTTTCTTTGTGCAGTTTGCATGTTCTCCCTGTGTATGGATTTTCTCCGAGTACTCTGGTTTCCTCCCACCCTCCAAAAACATGCATGTTAGATTGTTTGGCTGCTATGAAATTGCCAATTGTAATGAGTGTCTGTGTGTGTGTGGCCCCATTGTAATGAGTGTATCCTGCCTCTCACCTTGAATCAGCCGGTATAGGCTCCGGCACTCCTTGAGACTTCTTTAGGGATAAGCGTTTCAGAGGACAAAAGGAAACAAAGATCCAAACTTAGCATAGCATGACATCAAACTTTGATCCTAAACACAACTATTCTACTGCTGTGATTGTGAAAGAAAAACCAAAAATGAACGATCTATACATCCCAAAATTTCCCAGCTTGGGATTCTTCTATTTAACTGACAAATAAGTCGTCAATAAACCATCTAATTTGCTCTGAACGGGAAAGAAACTCCATTGTAGTTCTTAAGTAAATGTTTAAATTCTTTTTTGTTCATAGTGGAACAGCTGAGGTGATACGATTCCAACAAGCACTCAATTAGTTTTAGTTCTATTAAATACTGCTAGTTGTGTCATGATACCCTCACCTGCCACCAAAAGGAGCCCTGGACCTTCCCTCATCACCCTGATTGAGACAACTGAAGATGATTATTCTGATGCCACACATCTGTGGACCCTGCTGACCATTTAAGGGCAATCACTCCAGACTTTCTTGTTGGGTTATACCATCACTTCCAGCCAGGTCTCCCTGGTTGCCTGACCAAGGTCACATTCTGAAACAATAACCTCTTGCCATCCCACTAAAACTTTGTTTTTCTTTCACAGCAATACTGGACTACCATACCTCAATAAACCATGTTTTCTGTCCTGCAATTGGATCCTCCTCCTTCCACCTGCATGCCGCTTCATGACAATTTGTTCCTGAGATCATTCAATAATGAGGTCACAGCTTGCGTCATTGTGTGTGTTGTTGATGTGACATCATGACTTGTTTTTTTTCTGTCTGTATTGGATGGCGTCGATGAGCTTCTTAAAACTTTGTAAAGGATTTTACGACTTTTACCTGCGGAGCAAAGTTTCCAGTGTCTCAAATTCACCAAAACCCTTCCACAAGAAAAATTCATCACATCACTCTTTTCCAGCATCTGTCAATTCCTTCTCGCTCTTTCTCTTGAATATCAACTGAAATAAATTGCACATCTTTTCCAAACAGAGCAATTTCTCAGCCATCTGTTCACCAACGTAAATCAGGGCTTGTTGATGTAAACCTCCTCCTTCTTCAAGCTCCCCCCAGTAAGGACTGAAGCAAGCCTAATCCCTCCCCAGTCTCCCCTGCCCTCTAAATCATCTCTGCATATTAATGCACCATGCATCACCAGCAGCCAAAAGCAAATCTATATGCAAAGCATGCAAAATTCTAAAGCAAGACCTCTTTTTTAATTGCTGCTCTTGTAAAACCAAGAATGAAATATCATGTAGTTATTCACAGATATGTTTTTTTTTTGTTTTGTTTTTCTTGCGGTATTGAGTTGCTCGTTTATTGTGTCTCCTCCAGCAACTCCGCCTCCAGGACCAAGCAGCCATAACTCCAGGACTTTCTATATTTCTGGGACTGAACGTAACAACACTCTCACTCACCCATACAGATGTTTTCACATTGGTCCATAATCCAGCCTTGCCCCGTTATGCCAGGGATTAACACTGGCCAGGCCCAATCCGGGGACAGAGGAGGACCACAGACACACAAACATGGCCACAAACCAAAAAAGAAAGCTTAAAAGAAACAAGACTCCTCTTTGTTCAATAGCTTGAATATTGAGAGAATGGCTTTTTATTAATAATTGAGTCATTTTTAAAACAAAGAAAAATAACTACACCAATTTTATTTATTGAGTACATCTTTTTTTTTTTTTTCTAAACTGTCACCAAGACACATGAAAACTCAACATCTGGGCTAAAAACTTGGAATCTACAAAGCAACGAGAGCAAGTTCTCTGTGACAACAGATGGCTTGACAGGATTATGAAGCACACACAAATGTGTACGCCCAAGGGACGCACTAAACACAAGAGATGATGAAGGCTGAAGAAAAAAAAAAAACACCAGAGAGGAGCGAAAGTGCTCGAGCAGCTCTGTGTCTTTATCTTAAATAACTCATCTTTATTGTTACGTCGCAGTGAAACTTGGACAAGCTTTTTCAACCCAACTCTACGTGCATCACGTTAAGTTTTAATTAGTTTAATTGAGTACTTAATTTACTTTCAGAGGCTTGGCATTCCTTACACACCGCAGTGATCTGGAACTTGGTCTGTGTTCAGCTCATTTCTCATACTTTAATCTTATTTATTCTGCTTTTTCACTCATTTTTTTTAAAGACTTAATGTGATCCTTAGCAGAAATAAATACTCCGATCAAAAGGCCGAGCTGGCAGCAGCACATCCTACCTTCCTAGGACAGTCATAAAAACAAGGCTGATACTCCAATTACTAAAATTTAACTCTCTCCTCCCCCAAGTGGAGGAGTTTAGGTATCTCGGGATCTTGTTCATGACTGGGGGGCGGAACAAGTGGAAGATGACGGAATAATTGGAAGATGACGGAACGAAACTCTGTTCCGTCGTCTTCCGCTAATCTGGGGCCAGGTCGCGGGGGCAACAGCCTCAAACGGGAAGCCCAGGCTTCTCTCACCCCAGCTTCATCCTCCACCTCACCCGGAAGGATCCCGAGTCTTGCCAACTCCAGTTCAAATTTTTCAATTCCAACTCCAAGCAATAAAAACTACTTACATGCACATTTTTATTTCATAGTTTGTAACCAAAGTTTAGTTTGTAAAGAAAAATCCCACTGATCTTTCTTGTAACGCAAACAAAGCTTTGATTAAACTTTGACTAATTAAAGTCCTCCTCATCTTATTAGCCGAGGCTAATTGATTTCATTTGTCTTCACTCAGCTATTGGCTGTGACCTCTACTTAGTTAATGAATTAATTGATCTAGCTCAAGTGCACTTGAGGGAGTCAAAGAGGAATTTCACATGTTGCTCCTTTAATCTCGTTCTCTCCAGGTAATCTTCGGAGCATGTGGCTGGTAAATTGCGAAGAGTTTTTTTGAAGGAGATGGAGCGGGTGTTTGGGTGACTTGGATTACAAAGCTAGAAAAAAATTTAATAAAGATGCTGTTTTTATGTAAAAAGGTTTTTCAAAGCTGCATTTTTAAGGTTAATTTGGGACATTTAGCAAACTCGTTTAATTTTGTCTCTCTTGGTAATAGTACAGAACTAAATCAACAACATTTAATGCTGTTTGGGAATTTTTTTTGGCACTGAATATAATCAACATGACAATAAAATGACAAAAATGGATTTCATTCAATGATCTGTGACAGAAATAAAATTACACAGCGGTTGGCACAGTGGCTTCACAATGAGACAGTCAGGCTTAAAAAACTGGTCTTTCTGTATGGAGCTTGCATGTTCTCTCTTTGTTTGAGTGGATTTTCTTCAGATACTCCAGTTTTCTCCAACTTTAGAAAAACATGCATGTTAGTTTGATTGGCCGCTCATTCCTAAAGGTACCTATAGGAATCAGTGTGTGCGTCTGTGGCCCTGGAACAGACTCGTGACCTGTTCAGAGTGTACCCTGCCTCTTGCCTTAAAGGACTTATCCCTAACCCATTAGGGATAAGTGCTTCAGAAGGTTGTTTTTGTTACAATGCAAGTCACTCTTTCCTGAATTAAAAAGTGCTGCTGAAACCATTGAAACATAGATAAACACCACCATCCAGTGGCCAAAAATGAGAACCAGACACACCATTTCTTAGTGGATCTAATAAAACTTATTTAGACCACCAAAAAGTAAGCTTGAACTGACAATTTCTATATGATTTTATAGCATTTCTACTGTCCATTAAAAAGAAAGATTTCCATGCATTTGTTCCTTAATGGTTTGCTTGTTGTCAACAGAATAAGCAAGTCAGTTCTAGAAATATCATACCGGATCGGTCGTGGCCCGGGTTAACATTGACCACCATCAGTACTGTTGACCAACAGGGTGCTGGTGGAAATTGGACTACTGGTGGTCAAAGAAGAAGAGGAGGAAGACGCGTACATAGGTAGAGAGAGAAGAGAAACATGAAGAGTCAAGGACTTAGGGTGGGAACTTTGAATGTAGGGATTATGACGGGTAAAGGTAGAGAGTTAGTTGACATGATGCAGAGAAGGAAAGTAGACATCCTGTGTGTCCAGGAGACTAGATGGAAATGTAGCAAGGCTAGAAGTCTAGGAGCGGGGTTCAAGTTGTTCTATCATGGTATTGATAGAAAGAGGAATGGTGTAGGAGTTATTGTGAAGGAAGAATTTGTTGGGCATGTTCTGGAGGTAAAAAGAAGTTCAGATAGGGTGATGAGCCTCAAACTAGAAATTGAAGGGGTGGTGTTAAACGTTGTATGTGGGTATGCTCCACAAGTAGGATGTGACATCGAGGAGAAAAAGAAATTCTGGTCAGACATTGATGAAGTGATTCAGAGCATCCCTAGAAGTGAGAGAGTTATTATTGGAGCAGACTTCAATGGCCACGTTGGTGCAGGAAACAGAGTTGATGAGGAGATGATGGGCAGGTTTGGTCTCCAGAACAGGAATGCAGAAGGACAGATGGTGATTGACTTGGCAAAAAGAATGGAACTTGCTGTAGTGAATACTTATTTCAAGAAAAGGCTGGAACACAGGGTGACTTATAAGAGTGGAGGAAGGAGTACACAGGTTGATTACATTTTGTGTAGGTGGTGTAATCTGAAAGAGATCAGTGACTGCAAAGTTGTAGCAGGAGACAGTGTAGCCAAACAGCACAGGATGGTCGTGTGTAAGATGACCATATCAGTGAGGAAGTTTAAAAAGATGAAGGGAGTGCAGAAGACTAAATGGTGGAAACTGAAAAAGGAAGAGTGCTGCTTTAACTTTATAAAGGAGTTGAGACAGGCTCTTGGTGGGCAGGAGAAGCTTCCAGATGACTGGACAACAACAGCTAATGCAATCAGGGAGACAGGCAAGAGAGTACTTGGTGTGTCATCTGGAAGGAAGATAGATAGAGAGACGTGGTGGTGGAATGAGAAGGTGCAGGATTGTATCAAAAGAAAGAGGCTGGCTAAGAAGAAGTGGGACACTGAGAGGACTGAAGAGAATCGGCAACAGTACAAGGAGATACAGCATAAGGTTAAAAGAGAGGTGGCAAAGGCAAAACAAGTAGCCTATGATGACCTATACGCTAGGCTGAACAGCAAGGAGGGAGAGATGGATCTATACAGGTTGGCAAGACAGAGAGACAAAGATGCGAAGGATGGGCAGCAAGTTAGGGTGATTAAAGACA
This sequence comes from Neostethus bicornis, assembly GCA_902685375.1. Classification (NCBI taxonomy): domain Eukaryota; kingdom Metazoa; phylum Chordata; class Actinopteri; order Atheriniformes; family Phallostethidae; genus Neostethus; species Neostethus bicornis. The sequence continues at coordinate 5,754,075 of LR738564.1, forward strand.
GGAATGGATGTCTTTTGACAGATACCAGTAATGTGATGGGAAGATGGAATGAGTACTTTGAAGAGTTGATGAATGAATAAAATGAAAGACAACAAAGAGTAGAAGATGTTACCATAGTGGAGCGGAAAGTGGCTAGGATCAGCAAGGTAGAAATAAAGAGGGCACTGAAGAGGATGAAGAGTGGAAAGACTCTGGGTCCTGATAATATCCTTGTAGAAGTATGGAAATGCTTAGGTGAGGTGGCAGTTGAGTTTCTGACTAGGCTGTTTAACGGGATATTAAAAAGTGAGAAGATGCCTGATGAATGGAGGAGAAGTGTGCTGGTTCCTATTTTTAAGAACAAGGGAGATGTGCAGAGTTGTGGTAACTACAGAGGAATAAAACTGATCAGTCAAACGATGAAATTATGGGAAAAAGTTGTTGAAGGTAGGCTAAGGTCTGAAGTACAAATTTGTGAGCAGCAGTATGGTTTTATGCCTAAAAAGAGCACTACAAATGCAGTATTTGCCTTGAGGATGCTGATAGAGAAGTACAGAGAAGGCCAGAGGGAGCTGCACTGTGTCTTTGCAGAAATAGAGAAAGCACATGACAGGGTAGCCAGAGATAAACTATGGTATTGTATGAGAAAGTCTGGTGTGACAAAGAAGTATGTTAGAGTGGTCCAGGACATGTATGAGGGCTGTAAGACAGTGGTGAGGTGTGCTGTAGGTGAGACAGAGGAGTTCAGTGTGGGGGTGGGACTGCACCAAGGATCTGCTCTGAGCCCTTTGCTGTTTGCTGTGGTGATGGACAGGCTGACAGGCGAGGTCAGACAGGAATCCCCATGGACAATGATGTTTGCAGATGACATTGTGATCTGTAGTGAGAGGAGGGAAGAGGTGGGGGAAAAGCTGGAGAGGTGGAGGTTTGCACTAGAAAGAAGAGGAATGAAGATTAGTCAGAGTAAAACAGAGTACATGTGTGTGAATGAGAGAGATCCAAATGGAAAAGTGGGGTTACAGGAAGAAAAGATAAAGAAGGTGGAAGATTTTAAGTATCTATGATCAACAGTCCAGAGCAATGGAGAGTGTGGAAAAGAGGTGAAGAAGCATCTTCAGGCAGGCTGGAACGGGTGAAGGAAAGTATCAGGTATGATGTGCAACAGAAGAGTTTCAGCTAGAATGAAAGGGAAAGTGTACAAAACCGTAGTGAGACCGGCCATGCTGTTTGATCTAGAAACAGTAGCACTGAAGAAAAGACAGGAAGCAGAGATGGAGGTAGCAGAGATGAAGATGCTGAGGATCTCTCTGGGAGTGACCAGGATGGACAGGATTAAAAATGAGTACATCAGGGGAACAGCACATGTTAGAGGTTTTGTGGATAAAGTTTGAGAGGCAAGACTGAGATGGTTTGGGCACGCACACAGGAGAGAGAGAGTACATAGGAAGAAGGATGCAAGATTTGGAACCACCAGGAAAGAGGACTAGAGAAAGGCCAAAGAGGAGGTTCATGGACGCAGTGAAGGAAGACATGAAGATAGTTGGTGTGACCAAAGAGGATAGAGCAGATAGGATTAGATGGAAGAAACTGACTAGCTGTGGCGACCCCGAAAGGGAAATGCCGAAAGAAGAAGAAGAAGAAGCAGAGACACACTTTCACAAGCAACTTTTTAAAAAAATATACAACAAATCCGCACAATCATAACAAGATATTGTTATAAATTCCTATCAGCATTTCCCTTCAGGAGTCGCCACAGCAAGTATGTTTCTTCTATTTAACCATATCTGCTGCATCTTCCTCGGTCAGGCCACCTATCTTCATGTCTACCTTCACTTTATCCATGAACCTCTCTTTGGTCTTCCTCTAGGCCTTTTCCTGTCTTTTCCTCAGTGCCACTGTCTCGAGACAAAACAGCATGGCCGGTCTCACCACGATTTTGTACACTTTTTTTCATTTTAGCTGAAAAACTTCTGTCACACATCAAACCTGATACTTTTCTCCACCCGATCCAGCCTTCCTGCACAGGCTTCTTCACATCTTTTCCACACTCTCCATTGCTCTGGACTGTTGATCCTAAGTACTTAAAATCTTCCACCCTTTTTATCTCTTCTCCCTGTAACCTCAATTTTCCATTTGGATCCCTCTCATTCACATACGTGTACTCAATTTTACTTTAACTGATCTTCATTCCTCTTCTTTCTAGTGCAAACCTCCACCTGTCCAGCTTTTCCTCCACCTCTTCCCTCCTGTCACTACAGATCACAATGTCCTCCACCTCTTCCCTCCTGTCACTACAGATCACAATGTCATCTGCAAACATCCTTGTCCATGGGGATTCCTGTCTGACCTCGCCTGTCAGCCTGTCCATCACCACAGCAAACAGCAAAGGGCTCAGAGCAGATCCTTGGTGCAGTCCCACCCCCACACTGAACTCCTCTGTCACACCTATAGCACACCTCACCACTGTCTTACAGCCCTCATACATGTCCTGAACCACTCTATCATACTTCTTTGTCACACCAGACTTTCTCATACAATACCATAGTTCATCTCTGGCTACCCTGTCATGTGCTTTCTCTAGATCTTCAAAGACACAATGCAGCTCCCTCTGACCTTCTCTGTACTTCTCTATCAGCATCCTCAAGGCAAATACTGCATCTGTAGTGCTCTTTTTAGGCATAAAACCATACTGCGGCTCACAAATTCTTTCTTCAGATCTTAGCCTAGTTTCAACAACTTTTTCCCATAACTTCATCGTATGACTGATCAGTTTCATTTCCTTGTAGTTACCACAACTCTGCACACCTCCCTTGTTCTTAAAAATAAGAACCAGCACACTTCTCCTCCATTTATCAGGCATCTTCTCACTTTCTAATATCCTGTTAAACAGCCTAGTCAGGAACTCTACTGCCACCTCACCTAAGCATTTCCATACTTCTACAGGGATATCATCAGGACCCAGAGCCTTTCCACTCTTCATCCTCTTCAGTGCTCTCTTTATTTCTTCCTTACTAATCCTAGTTACTTTCCGCTCCACTATGGTAACATCTTCTACTCTTTGTTGTCTTTCATTTTATTCATTCATCAACTCTTCAAAGTACTCATTCCATCTTCTCATCACATTACTGGTATCTGGTTTTCCTTAGCCAGGCTTTTTCTTTTGATACAATCCTGCACCTCCTCATTCCACCACCAAATCTCTATCTATCTTCCTTTCAGATGACAGACCAAATGCTCTCTTACCTGTAACACTGATCAACTTAGCTGTAGTTGTTCAGCCATCTGGAAGCATCTCCTGCCCTCCAAGAGCCTGTCTGTACCCCTTTATATATTTCGAGCAGCACTCTTCCTTTTTCAGCTTCCAACATTTAGTCTTCTGCAGACTCTTCATCTTCCTAAACTTCCTCATTTCCAGAGTCATCTTACACACACCATCATATGCTGTTTGGCTGCACTGTCTCCTGCTACAACTTTGCAGTCACAAATCTCCTTCAGATTACACAGCCTACACAAAATGTAATCTCCCTGTGTACTCCTTCCTCCACTCTTGGAAGTCAACCTGTGTTCCAGCCTTTTCTTAAAGAAAGTATTCACGACAGCCATTTCCATTCTTTTTTCAAAGTCAATCACATTCAATTCAGTTTTATTTGAATAGCCCAAAATCACAGATTTTCTGTCTCAATGGGTTTCACATGAAAGATTCAGGAGGGAGAAAAAAAAGAGGAACGTAATAACACAAATACACAGCAAGATAAATAACTAACAAATGCTAACTAAACAAGACTAGCACATTTATGCTCTTAGACTCTCTTTCACGGTGAGGAAAAACTCCTAAAAAACCCATCAGTGGGGAAAAAATAAGAAATGTCGTGGGGATCCACACGAAAGAGAGATCCCTCCCCTGGGATGAACATCCAATGTGTCTAAGACTATTGTTTAAATATTAGCTTATTCTACTCTAAAGTTAAATATCTAAAGAAGTCAATAAATATTCTTCATCCTGATGGAAACACAGGGGGCTCCTCAGCCCAGAGATGTCCAGGAAGGGGATGAGTAGATGTTCTTCATCCTGATGGAGCGGGGATGATGAAGTATGCAGGTGTCCTCAGTCTGGTCATGCCCAGATGTATACCAGATGTATACTCTGGTATACATCTGGTATACTCTGGTATACCAGATGTATACCAGAGTATACCAGATTTATACCAGAATATACATCAGGAATCTGAAATGGAGCTCTCTCCCAGAGAGGAGGGAGAGAGGTGGACAACATGTGAATTGTACTGTACCAACTAGCAGTGTCAAATCTAAATGAACAGACAATAGAGAACAATGAATGAGATCAAAAGCCAGGGGTTAGGGAAGGGGTAACGAGGAGGGGATACAGACCCTGGTCAGGGGAGGGGGTACTGGCCATGGTTAGAGTAGGGGTACAGACTCTAAAACTAAATGAAAAGATACTAGAGAACAATGAATGAGATGGAAAGACAGGTATCTGCCAAGGGCGATGTGGATACAACAAGCGGCCAAGGCAGTCAGGCAGAAAATAGAAGATGGAATTAGAGGACAGAACCCCAATGTACCATACTTTCCCCAGCTTCTACTTTCTAACAGCCAACTAATAATTATATCAGCTAAATGTCTCTGTTTCTTGCTGGCCTGTTGATAAGCTAGTTCAAACAGAAATGCTTTAAGCCTACCTTTAGATGTAGGAACACTGTCTGCCTCTCTCACTTGAGCTAGGAGCTTTTTCCATAAAACTGGAGCTTGGTGGCTAAAGGCTCTACCTCCAACTGTACTTTTAGAAATCCCAGGAACCACTAATAGCCCTGCATTTATTTTTATATTATTATTTTTTTATTATTATTATTTTATTGTTTAATTTAATTCAAAACAAAAGAACAAACACATCTTAAAAAAGGTTTTCAGTAAAAAAAAAAAATATATGAATGAAAGGGTACAGAAAGAAGCAAAGCTTATGATATCTGCCCCTTAGCAACAGAAATTATATATAATCAGAGTGATGCATGACAAAAAAAACATCAAACAACATCAACAACAACAACAAAAAAGGGTTTTCTGCCACACATATTTATCAATTAACAATTGTTTCACACTTTTCTTAAATCAATGGATGGACTTGGATGATTTAATTTTACTCTCCAGGTTGTTCCACAGATTAACTCCTTGAATTGAAACACATCTTTGTTTTGGTTTGGTTCGAAACTGTGATTTAACAAAAGGATCAGTTCCTATTAAATCATGCATTCTTTCTCTCTTTTTGAATTGTTTTTGCAATCTATACGGCAATACCGCCGATGAGCTTTATGCATAGTTTTGAGAAGGTCATATTCTAACAATTTGTAGAATTTTAATCTTTTTAATTGGATAAATATTGAATTTATGTGCGCCCTGTAGCCCCTCCCACTGATAATACGAAGAGTTCTCTTTTGTAAACAAAAAATCGGTTCAATGTGTGTTTTGCAAGCACTTTCCCACACTTCAACACAATAGGTCAAGTATAGAACAATCAAAGAGTTATACAATAAAAACATAGAGCCTTTGTTCAGAGAGTCTTTTACCTTGTGTAGAACAGCAATGGTTTGTGATACTTAATTTTTTACGTTTTCCATATGAGGTTTCCATGTTAATTGTTCATCAATCAGAACACCTAAAAAATAATTTTTTGTGTTCTTTCGATTTCTAATCCTTGTGTGAACAGTCTTGGATTTATATCTTTGTTTTTACAACTAAAACCCATAAACTTAGTTTTATTTATATTTATAGATACATAATTTATTGGCATTGAACCATTTTAATAATTTTTTAAACTCATTTTCTATCGTTTTTAGAACCTCGCTCATATTGTTCCCGGAGTAAAATAAAGTGCTGTCGTCTGCAAACAGGATGCCTTTTAGTAGGTTGGAAACGGACATAATATCTTCAATATAAAGAAGAAAGAGTATTGGGTCAAGGACCGAACTTTGGGGAACTCCACACGTTTATTTTACAATGTTTAGATTTTGTGCTATTGATTTCTACAAATTGATAACGGTCTGTTAAGTAACTTGTGACCCATTGATGTGCCACACCTCTTATGCCATATTTATATAACTTTTGCAATAGAATTTCATGAATTAAAGTATCAAAGGCTTTTTGAAGATCTACAAAGATACTGACTAGAAAATGTTTTTTGTCCATGGCATTGGTAATTTCTTCGGCCAGTTCCATTAACGCTGTAGCAGTTGAATGATTCGAGCGAAATCCATATTGGCTGTGACTTAAAATGCTGTACTTATAAATAAACCTATTTAATCTATTCACAAAAAGTTTTTACAACATTTTAGAGAACTGCAAAAGCAGTGATACAGGTCTATAATTAGATAAGTCATTTTTATTTTCTTTTTTAAAACATGGAATAACTTTTGCTACTTTCATATGCTCAGGATAAACTCCTGTGCAAAAAGAAAGATTACATAAATAAGTAAATGGTTCAATAATAACATCTATAATTTTCATTATCAGTATCATGTGTACATCTGCATAGTCATTTGATTTTTTATTTGCACATTCCTTGACAATTTTCATAATTTCGCTTGCTTGCGCATTATGAAGAAAAATAGGGTTTACATTTTCAACTATGGTTCGACCATCAGCGTGCTCCGTTGGGATAGCTTGTGCCAGCGCAGGGCCAATGTTCACAAAGTAATTATTAAATTCATTCACAATATTCACAATTTACCACACCACATGTAACTTTGGCATTACTTTTGTTTTTGTCTAATAATTTGGTATAATAATCCTTTCTTTGCCTTCTCATTATTGATAATAGTTTATTTTTGTATTGTTTATACCTTACTTCAGCATCTTTAGTTCTTAATTTGAGAAACATTCTATAAAGGTGAATTTTTTTCTTACACGCATTTTTCAACCCGTTCGTCATCCATGGCTTCTGAATGATCTTTTTACCATTAACACAGATTTTTCTTTTTTTCGCAATTTTTGTCATATAGATCATTAAATGTCACCCTAAACGCATTATATGGATCATTCATGTTATCAGTATATACATGATTCCAGTTTTGTTTTTTAAGGTCTTCTCTGGATATGGGGGAGAAGCAGACCCACTAGTGGCAGCAAAGATACTGTAGTGCTAATGACTTCAACATCTTCTTCAATAGGTTTAGCTCTACGAATGTCTCTACCTCCCCTTCCCTACCTTCACCACATCTGCAACCAGCGTCTGCTCCTTGTCAGCTATTCACATTGTTCTGTAAATCTTTATGCTGATGACACAGTTATTTACACTTCTCATTCTGATCCTTCATTTTTGCAAACTAAGTTGCAGTTTGAATTTGATTTAGTCCAAAACTGGCTGTTTAATAATCAACTGCTTTTAAATATTGAAAAATCTTGCTGTTTACTTTTTGGTACCCATCAGAAATTACTTAATTGCTCTGATCTTACAATAAAGTTTATGAATGGTTCCCTAATGCTAAATACTCTTCGTGTTAAATATCTTGGTATCTGGCTGGACCCGAGCTTAATTTTAAACCTCATATTGATCACATTATTAAAAGAACATATGCCATATTAAGTCCTCTTTTTTGATTCTTCTAATTGTTTTACATTTGATGTTAAAATAAGAATAATTACCCAGTTAGTTTTACCTATTATTGATTATGCCGATAAAATATATCAAAATACATATGCCTCACATCTGAAACCATTGAACGTTCTCTTCAATACACTTTACAGATTTATTTTAAATTAGCACATTTATGCCCTTAGACCACCCTTCACAGTGAGGAAAAACTCATAAAAACCCATCAGTGGGGAAAAAATAAGAAATGTCGTGGGGATCCACACGAAAGAGAGATCCCTCCCCCGGGATGAACATCCAATGTGTCTAAGACTATTGTTTAAATATTAGCTTATTCTACTCTAAAGCTAAATATCTAAAGAAGTCAATAGATGTTCTTCATCCTGATGGAAACACAGGGGGCTCCTCAGCCCAGAGATGTCCAGGAAGGGGATGAGTAGATGTTCTTCATCCTGATGGAAACACGGGGGACTCCTCAGCCCGGCGATGTCCAGTATGGGGAAAAGTAGATGTTCTTCGTCCTGATGGACACACGGGGGACTCCTCAGCCCGGCAATGCCCTGGACGGAGATGAGTAGATGTTCTTCATCCTGATGGAGGAATAAGTTTATTTAGTTTATTTCTTATATTTGAGATTTTATTTTTAAAAAATGCAAGAAAATCCTCACAGCTGAGAGTAACTGGGATAGAGGGCTCTGCTGTGTTGTGACTGCTGGTCAGCCCAGCAATTGTGCTAAAAAGAAATCTAGGATTATTTTCATTCTCCGCTATTAAAGTTAAATAGTACTGGTTTCTAGCTTTACGCAAAGATTTTTTGTAAACTAGGATGCTACATTTCCAGGCTTTCTGAGATTGCTCTGAACCAGAACGCCGCTATTCTTTTTCAAGCTTACGGGTTTGCAGTAATGCAGAAGGACACGTCTCTCCTTCTGCATTCCTGTTCTGGATACCAAACCAACCTACGTTTGACATCACCCCTTCAAAGGATAAAATGACAAACAACACATGCCCAGCCGTCCTGTTGCATCTTCTTACACAACTGTCATGATCCCCTCTTCTACAGCCAAGAGAGAGCCATGGATGTTTCTCAACAATCTGATTAGGATCACCTACCCTGAGAGGAGATTGAAACCAGTGTACCCTGAGAGGAGATTGAAACCAGTGTACCCTGAGAGGAGATTGAAACCAGTGTACCCTGAGAAAAAAGTCTGACTCCTGTGAATCCTGAGGGAAAAGTCTGACTTCTGCGAATCCTGAAGGGCAAAGTCCGACTCCTGCGAATCCCGAAGGGAAAAGTCCGACTCCTGCGTATCCTGAAGGGCAAAGTCCAACTCCCACACGAGGAGGTGCCACTGGAAAAGTCAAGCCACGCCAAGTCAAGCCACGCCAAGTCAAGCCATGTCACAAGATCTTTGACCACCCAGAGGTGGTCATTGAGGAGGGGGTACTGTCATGATCCCCTCTTCTACAGCCAAGAGGGAGCCATGGATGTTTCTCAACAATCTGATTAGGATCACCTGGGGTGATTCCTGATTTCACTCACCTGTGCACCCTGCTAACTACTTAAGGGGAACCATCCCTGACTTCCCTGTCAGGTCTTACTATCTCTTCCAGCCAGGTCACCCTGGTTAACTGACTATGTTTTGAATTTTGATATTAGTTGGTCTTTTGAAACCTTGAGTTAATCATGTGCTTCTTGCTTCACAGACTTTCCCCGAATTAAGTTAATAAACCATGTTTGAAGTCCTGCATTTGGGTCCTCCTCTTTCCACCACCCTGCAAAACCCTGATAACATCAATGTAAGGTATAAATTAAAAAATTATGACTTGAATCAGCATGTGATAAACTTCATCACTAAACTCAGTTATATTATGAAATTGCATGGATTCATACATTAAGCCACCGTGACAGCTTTATGTGTATTGGATTAAAAATGATGAGGTTTGTTTTACTAATTTTACATAATTCACCTTTAAATTTTTCACAAAGTGACCCAGCACAGTATCATCAACTGTAATAAACTCTTTTTCCCCTACCCTCTTTTTTTAAGGTGCTTCCATTTATTATGACTTATTATGACCCGACACCATCTGGCTTACCGACAAATAGTGGACATGTAATCCTTTATCCAGCTCATAAATCGACTCTATGAAGGTTGCTGGATGTACGGAGCGAAAGACTTTAAGACACACTTATGAGGATGTGCAAGAGTGCACACTGTGTAACCTTGTGTTTGGTTTACAGGCACATGAATACTGATGCACACATGCCCTTTGCAATGTCTTTCACCAGTTTTAGCTACAGGCGGAGTAATACAATTTTTGTTTACTGGCTTGGTTTAAACACATGCTTTTTATTATTATTCTTCAGGATAAAAAAAAAAAAAGAGTTTATTCTATCTGTTTATCCTTGACATTTCAGTTTAAACAAGCTTCAAAAGATCAATTCAACATATAGCTAACATCTTTGTGGTAAATGTATGTAAACATTTAGATCCAGTTTTAGCCTCATAATAATATTGAGGTGCAAAAGTTCTTAATTGAAAGTTGGATTTTGGTTGTTTCATTCAAAACCAATACTGTGTTTCATTGATGACACTTTTGTCACTATCGAGTCTTTAAATGGTATTTTTCATTCAACATTCATCTCTGAATTGACTCAGTGGGAGTTGCTAGTATTTCTTATTTGTGGAAAATACATCTACAGTAAAGGTCTTGTGACATGCTTAAAGCACATAATCATGTACTGCATGATTTGCTAAAAAAAAAAAAAATTCAGTTAGTGCAACACAAAATTGCTCTAAAGGGCAAATGCTTGCGTAATTGACCTCATTATTAGTCTGTCAGTAAGCAGAAAGAAATGTTGCTTGTGAAGATCTTCAATATAGGAGTAGGATAGTAAAGTATGTTACTATTATAACTTTACCAGGAAGCAAAATAATACAGAAAAATAAGAGGAATCATTACAGAAATATTACAGAAAATATGATGAACAACATCGCAGATTTTTTCACAGACACTATTGCAGAAAATATGTAGAAAAATATACAACTTTTATACAGAAAATTTTACAAATTTAGGAGAGGTAATGTTCCAGAAAATATGAAGAAATATAACAGAAAAAAATGACATAAAATCATGTAATTAATATTTCATTCATTCACAGAAAACATTACAGACAATATTAAAGAAAAATTACAAAAATATGATAGAAATTTTACATAAAATAGTTTTAAAATGTCACAAAAATATATTTTTTTAAGTAAAGAAATTTAAAAAAATTATGAAAAATACAACAAGAAAATTACATAAAATTAAAAATTTGCAAAAAACATTGCAGAAAATATCAGAGAATTTTTACACAAATATTGCAGAAAATATCACAGAAATGTTACAGAAAAATTAAAAAACAATTTGAAAGAAATTATTCTGCAAACAGTTTTCTTTTAAATTATAGGGAGCTGGGGCCACTGGAATTTTAAAGAAAATAAAACAGAAAAATTCTAGAAAATATTTAAAACATAGTACAGAGACTATTACAGAAAATAATACAGAAATATTATGAAAAATAGTGCAGAGATAATCCAGAAATATTAAGAAAAATATTGCAGAAAAAAGACATAAATATTACAAAATAATACTACAGGAACATTAAAGAAATTATTACATATAATAATGTTGCTTGTGAAGACTCTCAATCAAGGAAGTGACTGAATAGCATCAAGGTACTAACATAAATTTACCAGAACACAAAGTATTACATACTTACTGTTTTAATCCTGTTGGACCTGAGTGCTGCGTTTTACACTGTAGATGATGAGATCCTTCTACAGAGGCTAGAGAACTAGGTTGGTGTTTCTGGTACTGTGCTTAATTGGTTTAAATCTTATTTAGAAGGACGCAAATATTTTGTAGAAATTGTGTGTCAAATCACATGCCTTTGACCTGTGGGGTTCCCCAGGGGTCAATATTTGGACCCCTGTTGTTTAACCTCTACATGCTGCCGTGAGGGCAATTGATAGCCAGTAATAACGTTTCCTATCACAATTATGCAGATGATACTCAGATCTATGGATGTGTTGCTGACAGCAGGTGAACATGGACCTGTGGATTCACTCTGTCACTGTATTCAACAAATCAGAGTCTGGATCGGGCCCGGTTCTAGGCATGGGCAAGGGTGGGCAGTGCCCACCCAAACTGATGGCTTGCCCACCCAATCAAAAAGTCACAGAGAATGAGCAGCATCCTATTGGGTGTTTTTAAACACAAATAAATGTTGCATTACATACATAGGCCAATAGCACTGTTTGGTCACGGCCCCTTGCCTTTTTGACATAAATACACAAGTTGTCAATTTTCCCACACTCTGCTGCTCAAAAGCACACGTTAACTTCTGACTGCGGAACTCGGATTCCCTGGTTTTCCTCTTAGCGTTTAGGTAACTTGATATTTTTATGAGAAAATGCATAATTTCTTCAAGCCTGTAGTCAAGTCCACGCCCAGCGGCTCTGCGGCTCGCTCGGACACTAGTGGTGTGACAGACAGCCGTCAATCGGGCTGTTGCACCTCTACCTCCGCCGCCCCAGACACGGCTCGCGCCTCCGCCGCCATAGACACGGCTGGCTCGGCCGGCCTCACGGAGGGTGTACTGTATTTAGTCACACAAGCACCACAAACATCAGCCCCTCTGTCAATTGTCCACAAGTCCAACCTCAACAGGCCGTTGCACCCCCGGACTATGCCGGTACGGGTCGTTCCCTTACTGCCCCGACGCAGCCCGTGTTAGCTAGCTACCCAAAACGCGCATTTGGCGGTACATTTCGTTCGTTTAACCCGGCCTGGTACCGCACTAGACCCTGGATGGAGTATTCTCTGGCTAAGGATGCATGTTTCTGTTTCCCGTGTCGAATTTATTCCACTTCTAATGAGCGAGATGTGAGTTTCACTTTGCGGGGATTCAATAACTGGACAGCGGCTCTTGAAAGCGGGAGGGGTTTACAAAAAACATGCGACTTTTTACAAAATATATGTCCAAATGAAAAACATCTTTCCACTATTTGTTCAAAACTACAACCCTACAAGGAAGCTTTTCCTGAACTGAACAAGCTTTATGTGACTGCTCTTATCATTGGCGTGTCCTCAGCTTCATGTGAGAGCTTTTTCTCAACTCTTTCAAGAGTCCTGACTCCTTACCGTCACTGCATGCTTCACAATAGAAATCTGGTGATTTTGGCCCATGAAAAGACTATTACAAATAAATTAGACATGGATGAATTTGTGACAATCTTTGCAAAAAAAAAAAGTAGGCGACTGATGCTGTAGTAGTTTTCCGGTTATCTTATATATGCATCAAAAACAATAAAAAGACAAAAAAAAAAAAAAAAAACATTATACACATACATACATTACACACATATATATAATTTAGCCTCAGAGAGATGCAAGTGCACCTTCTGTGATGGTCCCAAGCCCACAAATTGAAGAGGGTATATATGTGTTTTTTGTTCGCCCACCTTCAAATGTATTCTGCCCACCCAAACTATGGGAGCTAGAACCGGGCCTGGTCTGGATGCAAAACAACTTTCTCCAGCTAAACTCAGACAAAACTGAAATCATTGTCTTTGGCCCACAGAAGCAAAGAGAAAGTGTCATCAGTTACCTTCAATCTCTCTCTCTAGAACTGACAAATCAAGTTAGAAATCTGGGAGTAATAATGGACTCAGACTTTAACTTCAACAGTCACATCAAATCAATGACATCAGCAGCCTTTTACCACCTAAAAAACATTGCCATTCTGGTTATCGGATACGACATTCACGTAGAGGTTCTTATCCATGCATTTGTTTCCAGTAGGTTAGATTATTGTAACGGTTTACTCACTGGTCGGAACAAAAAGGCCTTAAAACAGCTGCAGTTTAGTCAAAATGCTGTTGCTCGAGTCCTAACAAGAACTAGAAAATATGATCACATTAATCCTGTGCTCAAGTCTCTGCACTGGCTTCCTGTGGCTCAAAGAATAGACTTTAAAGCTGCTCTGCTTGTGTTAAGGGAAAGACAATATTTTTTGTAAAAAATCACCAAAACAAATGATAGAAATTTAGAGAAAAAATATATATTTTTAAAGATTAATAAAATTTACAAAAAATATAACAAGAAGTTTACAGAAAATTAAAAATTTACAAAAATATTGCAGAAAATTTTTAGAGACATTGTACAGAAATACTGCAATCCAGAAATATTGCGGAAAATCTGACAGATAACTTACAGAAATGTAACAAAAAAAATTTTGAAAGAAAATATTACAGATAAAAACATGTTGCTTGTGAAGACTTTTAATTAAGGAAGTAACTGAATAGCATTATGTAACTATTATAAATTTACCAGAACACAAAGTATTACATTCCAACAATATAAAAAGTTACAGAGATAGTTCATACTAAAAGAAAAACTTGTTTCTGTCTGTTTTATTGTTTCTTATTACACACACATTTTGTATTAACTTGAAAAATTGCAAACTTAAAAATGAAATGTGTAGGAATGACATGGAGATGGAAATTTAACACAAGCGTATGTTAATAACTCAGCAACGTTTAGCTGTGCTGTTTTTACAATAGTAGTAAAGTAATGTGCATGTATAAAAGGTTTAAAGCGTTAAACTTTTTATTCGTGCATATTTCACATTTTACGACAGGTCGTAAAATCCTCACCATTCTGTCACAATTTCTGGCAGGAGCTTGATGGCAGAGCTGAGGTCGTGAGAAAAAAAACTCTCAAACTTACGAAAACACTACGTTTGAATTACAAGAAATTCCTGCGAGATAAAGCGTTCCAGGGGTCTGAAAAGAGGTTTGCTGGTGATTAAGAAGTATTGTTGTTACGTGTAAGAGTTTAATTCATATTTAATACGAATGATGTTTGGATGTAAAACCAAACACGCCAGCTTAAAATCGGAAATTAGCATCAAACGATTTTAGCATAATAAAAGCGAACAAAGAGTAGGAGGTGTTACCTTAGAGGAGCGGAAAGTAGCTGGATTAGTAAGAAGAAAATAAAGAGAACGATTTCCCCGTAGAAGTATGGAAATGTTTAGATGAAGTGGCAGAACGCGGTAGCTTAAAATCGGAAACTAGCATCATGAGGTTTTAGCATGAAAATATTTTTTTACAGTAGTAAAAATGAGTGTTAAAGTGAACGTAAAAAAATTAGTTGTATGATTTGTTTGTTTGGTTGTTTTTTTTTTTTTGTCTAAGTGTCATATTTTTATTATCTTACAGGTCTGAACTGAATAGTTAAGAAGAATTCTGGTTTGCAAGAAGGCCTTTCACGCCTTTTACAAGGAGCACGAAGAACGCTCAACTTTCAAGGCTCTTAGCGCACCCACATTTGGTAAGCAGACAAATGCCTGCCCTAAACCTACTCTTCAATTACGAATTCATACCTTTTCCAAGACTTCTTTACGTGTGCATTTGTTTTATTGTAGCTACAATCTGCATGATAATACTCTTTACTTGTTCAACTTTTTGGTGCGTCCTATTCTACCTGCTGTTTGCTAAGCTACAGTTAGTTTTGCGAATGGAGTTCAAGTAGTCACTCCTTCATCTGGCTATGGGATACGACATTTTGGATCTCGAATTCATTCCAGACTTGATCTATGAGAAGATTTTAGGTACTTAGGATCAACAGTTCAGAGCAATGGAGAGTATGGAAAAGAGATGAAGAATGGAGATGGCGGCAGGCTGGATCAGGTAGAGAAAATATCAGGTGTAATGTTGATAAAAGAGTTTCAGCTAAAATGAAAGGCACAACCAAAAAGATGCAGCAGATAGGGTTAGATGGAAGAAACATACTTGTTCTGGCGACTCCTGAAGGGAAATAGTGAAAGAAGAAAAAGACGGTTTTAGCATGAATACTCTTTTTTTTGTTTTGTTTTTGTAAAGTAGTAATAAAGAGTGTAAAAGTGAACGTAAAAAAAATTAGTTGTGTCATTTGTATTTTTTTTCTATGTATAAGTGTCATATTTTTCTTATCTTACAGGTTTTGCCTTGAATATTTTAGGAGAATTCTGGATGCTGCGTGCACTTTGTGGACAGAAATCCAGTATCAAGAAGGCCTTTCAAGCATTTGAGAACATTTCGAGAGAGATTGCACAACTTTTAAGGCCCCTTCAGCAACCCCACGTTTCCAGACAGCGGACAGATGCCTGCCCAAGACCAACAGATCGGTTTTAATTTCCTTCATTATGCAAGGCTTGTTCACGACTGCATTCGTTTTATTTTTAACACAACCTGCATGTTAATATTCATTCCTTGTTTTGTTTTGTTGTCCGCCCTATTTTATTTCAATTACTTCATGTTGCGACTGGAGTTCAAACTGGCCCTAATTCTTCATCGTATGGGTTACGCCTTTTTGGATTTGATAGTCATTATAGAATTGCTACAAAGAGGAATGAGTGTCGTCATTGTCGGTATGACTTGGCTTAGCGTGTACTTCGGTGAATATTGGAGAGAGTACTTGGAACATTAGGCAGATTATAAATAAAAGTCCTTACTATTTGAGTTTTTTGTTCTCTATATATATTGTTTTTTGTATTAGATTGTTAAGTTTTGTTTTTCTTCAGGCCTTTCAAATGTATTTTTGATGTTTGTTAATCTTTAAAACAAATTTGCCATTTTTTTTCAAATGTTATGAAACTATTAGGTACTGTAAAGAGAAATGTCAGTGTTGTAAAGTGACATTGTTGTTTATCACAATAAGTGCAGACACAATGTAAGCTGGTGTACATAAATTTAAAATAATTTTTAAACTGCAGGTGGGAGGAGATGAGCGCGTCCGTTTTTTGTAAGGTTTCTAAATAAATATTCAGTTCTCTAAAATGAAGGTGAGTGTGTTTACTGTTCAGTGATAAATATTACAGAAACATGACAGAAAATACAACAGAAAATGTTGCACAAATAAAGAATGTATTACGGGAAATATTGCTAAAATATTACAGAAATACTGATAAAAAAATATTACTGAAAATATTTAGAATTTTACAGAAAATTGCAAAGAAATATTACAGAATTTTTAAGAGAAAATATATAGAAAATATTACAGAAATATTATAGAAAATCACAAAAAATATTAGGGAAATTATAACAAAATAGTACAAAAATGTTATGTGAAATACCAAATAATAACTAATATATTAAAGGGAATATACAAAAATATTAAAGCAATATTAAAGAAAAATTGTTACAGAAAAACTACAGATTTTTT
Source organism: Neostethus bicornis (assembly GCA_902685375.1). Classification (NCBI taxonomy): domain Eukaryota; kingdom Metazoa; phylum Chordata; class Actinopteri; order Atheriniformes; family Phallostethidae; genus Neostethus; species Neostethus bicornis. The sequence continues at coordinate 5,770,915 of LR738564.1, forward strand.
TGTTAATGATACAGAAATAATTCCAGAAACGTTTACAGAAAGATTTAAAAAATTTTTTTTAGAAATGTTACAGAAAAATTAGTACAGAAACGTTTCAAAAATATTACAGAAACATGACAGAAAATTTAACAGACAATATTACAGAAAGATTCCAAAAACTCTACAGAGGTTAATTTAGAAACATTACAAACTTTTAAAGAAAAATAAAGGGAAGATCACATAAATATCAAGAATTTATTGCATAAAATATTCTAGTAATTTTACAAAAAAATAGATGATTGGAATATTACAGAAAGAATTACAAAAAATCTTACATAATTTTAAAGAAGTTTGCAGAAAATTTGTACTGACATATTGTGAAAAATAATATACAAATAATGCAAGAAAATGAAAGAATATTTTAAAGAACTATTCCATAAACTGTTTTATTGATTTATAGAGAAAAAATATTACCGAAATATTCCAGAAAATATTAAATACAGTAAACAATACAAAAATATTAGGAAAAAAAATTAAAGAAATAATACAAATAATTCTACAGAAATATTATAGAAAACATTATACAAATAATTCAGAAAAATGAAAAAAAAATTAAAACCAAATATTCCATAAACTGTTTTATTTATTTATAGAAAAAATACAGAAATTTTAATGGAAATATTACCGAAATATTCTAGATCGTATTAAATGCATTTTAAAGTAAAGTAAAGTTTATTTGTACATATTTTACGCCAGGTCATAAAATCCACGCCAGACTGTCACAATGGAAAGTTATAAAACAAGACAGAAATCCCTTTTACTTAAATTCAATTCCAAGCACTAAAAACTAATTACATGGACATTTTTATTTCATAGTTGGTGACCTAAGTTTAGTTTGTAAAGAAAAATCCCACTGATCTGTCTTGTAACGCAAACAAAGCTTTGATTAAACTTTGACTATTTAAAGTCCTCCTCATCTTATTAGCCGGGGCTAATTGATTTCATTTGTCTTCACTCAGCTATTGGCTGTGACCTCTACTTGGTTGATGAATTAATTGATCTAGCTCAAGTGCACTTGAGGGAGTCAGAGAAGAATTTCAAATGTTGCTCCTTTAATCTCGTTCTCTCCAGGTAATCTTCGGAGCATGTGGCTGGTAAATTGCCAAGAGTTTTTTGAGGGAGATGGAGCGGGTGTTTGGGCGACTTGGATTACAAAGCTAGAAAAAAGTCGAATAAAAATAAGGATTAACTTGTTTAGATGTCGAAAAGACAAGGCCTGTACGGTGGCGCAGTGGCTGGCATTGTGGCCTCACAGCAAGACGGTCAGGGTTAAAGTCCTGGAGTAAGAGCTAAGTCCTAAAAACTGGTATTTCTGTGTGGAGTTTGCATGTTCTTTCTGGGTTTGAGTGGATTTTCTTCAGACACTCCAGTTTCCTCTTGCTCTACAAAAACATACATGTTAGTTTGATTGGCCGCTGTGAATTTACTTTTAGGAATGAGTGTGTTGGTCTGTTGCCCTGGAACGGACTGTTGAACTGTTCAGAGTTCACCCTGCCTCTTCCCTTAAAGGACTTACAGTATCTCTAACCCATTAGGGATAAGTGCTTCAGAAGGTTGTTTTTGTTCCAAAACAAAATTTGCTGAATTAAAGTGCTGTTGAAACCTTTGAAACGTGGGTAAACACCACCATCCAGTGGCCAAATTGAGAACCAGACACACCATTTCTTAGTGGATCTAATAAAACTTATTTAGACCACCAAAAAAAAGCTTAAACTGACACACGCTTTCACAAGCAACTTTTCAAAAAAAATTATACAACAAAGCTGCACAATCATAACAAGTTATTGTTATAAATTACTATCAATGCACTTGGGGAAAAAATTGGAAAAACAGGAATCCTTTCAGTGTCTCAACAAACTAACATTAAGGTTAAAATGATGGTCAATCCAATGACGACTGGTAGTTGTGTTTTGGATTAAATAAAGTTTACTAATCCAGAAGTTTTATAAAGTCAAACACAAGTTAATTTATTTCAAATACCTCAGTGAAAAAACATCCACTTGGTAAATATATCATATTTTTATATCATATGTACTAAATTAGGTGCATGGTGGTGCAGTGGGTAGCACAGTGGCCTCACAGCAATTTTTTGCTGTCTCTAGACCCGAGTCGGCAACCCGCGGCCTCTGAGCCGCATTCGACTCTTTAGATCCGCCCTAGTGGCTCCCTGTAGCTTTTTAAAAATAGTTGAAAATGGAAAAAGATGGAGGAGGGTTTTTTCATTTTGTTTTAATATGATTTCTGAGAGAGGACAAACATGATACAAACATAACGTTTTTGTTTTTTTTTCTTAATGTCTTAACGTTTTTTCAACGTCAATGCTGTAAAAACATGGTTTTACAGCGTTTAAATTTAAATGTTGAAATATTGAATTTTAACATTTCTGTCAACGAAGATTTGCGTCACAGCCTGCGACACAAGTTTCCAGGATCAGGGTGGGATGTTTGGCTGTTGGGAACAAACCGGAGACTGTGTGAAAAGCCCTCGATCCCAAAAGAATAAAAGAGTGAAATAACTTTTAATATTTTAAGAAACCAAATCATTTAAATTCATTGTCAATAAATTCTAATTGAAAATTAATAAAACACTCAATTTAAACCCCCAAACTTGGTAATTAGCAAAAACCCAAAAATCTTTAAAAAGTTTCTTTGCTAAGGGGAGTCGTAGAGTTTCAAAAGTACGGCGCAGACTGGATCTCAAAACTCTTCAGGTCCCAGACCAAGATGAGACTGTGTGGTTGCAGTACAACCAGCTCAGGACTCCCACTGATTTACTCTTACTTCGAGTAACTTGTATTTTTATACACTTTTTGTGATGTTTCATTTTGAGGATATGTTTTAACGTTACCATAGCAACCAGTGTGCCTTAGGGCAGAGAGAACGTTAATAGTGTTCTATTAGCACCTCGTTGTAAAGACGTTGCTAATAAAGTTCCTCATGAGGACAAAGTGGATTTATGTTTATTATTGATGAATTAACCGTTTTTAATGTTGATTTAATTGAGTTTTTCTGCTAAACCTTTAGACCGGTCTGTGAAAATATTGTCAGATACTAAACCAGTCTGTGGTGCAGAAAAGATGGAGTACACTCTTCTACAGGATGGACTTCAGGGAAAATGAACATTTAATCATCAAGCTTATTATGTATTTGGAGTCATTTTTATAGTAGGCTAATTCTACTAATATAAATATCTTTGGCATGTGTTGCTTTTATTCAAAGGCTTTTCATATTTGCAGCTCCAGACGTGGTCGTTTTTTGTTTGTTTCGTCCAATGCAGCTCTTTCAACATTTTGGGTTGCCGACCTCTGCTCTACACCAAACAGCATGGCCGGTCTGACCGCAGTTTTGTACACTTTCATTTTAGCTGAAACTCTTCTGTCCCACATCACACCTGATACTTTTCTCCACTCGTTCCAGCCTGCCTGCACAGGCTTCTTCACCTCTTTTCCACACTCTCCATTGCTCTGGACTGTTGATCCTAAATACTTAAAATCTTCCACCTTCTTTACCTTTTCTCTCTGTAACCTCACTTTTCCATTTGGATCTCTCTCATTCGCACACATGTACTCTGTTTTACTCTGACTAATCTTCATTCCTCTTCTTTCTAGTGCAAATCTCCACCTCTCCAGCTTATCCTCCACCTCCTCCCTCCTTTCACTACAGATCACAATGTCATCTGCAAACATCATTGTCCATGGAGATAGCTGACTAACCTTGTCTGTCAGTCTCTCCATTACCATAGCAAACGGCAAAGGACTCACAGCAGATCCCTGGTGCAGTCCCACCCCAACAATGAACTCCTCTGTCTCACCTACAGCACACCTCACCACTGTCTTACAGTCCTCAAACATGTCCTTCACCACTATAACATACTTCTCTGTCACACCAGATTTCCTTATACAATACCATAGTTCTTCTCTGGGTACCCTGATGAATGAACGTACTAAAACAATGTAAACTTTATGATAGAGTCATTAAAAGGATAAAATGACAACACATCCCCAGCCGTCCTGATGCATCTTATTCTACATTGATGTAAGGTATAAACTATAAAATTATGCCTTGAATCAGCATGTAATAAACTTCATCACTAAACTCAGTTATGTTATGAAATTCCATGCATTCATACACTAAGCCACCGTGGCAGCTTTATGTGTATTGGATTAAAAATGTTGCAGGTTTTTTTACTAATTTTACATAATTCACCTTTAAGTTACAAGGTACAAAATGAACATGAAATATTTCAAACCATCAAAAACTTTCAGAGCAAGAAGTCAGCTGATTGGAACGGGCTGGACATGTCACTGTTTAAAGACATCATTGACTGTGTGGTAATTCCAATCACCTATATCTACAACATGTCTTTACAATCAGGTGTATTTCCAGATGCTATGAAGAGGGCTAAAGTCATTCCCATATACAAGTCTGGTGATAAACAAGAATTTACAAATTACAGACCCATTTCCATTTTATCTCTGTTTGCAAAAATATTGGAGAAATTATTCCACAAACGTTTATACAATTTTTTACAAAAACACAATCTGCTCTGTGAACAGCAATATGGTTTCAGACTCAAGAGGACCACCACCCTAGCATTGATAGACTTGGTTGAAAACATATCAACTGCTATTGATGAAAAACAGTTTGCCATTGGTGTGTTTCTAGACTTAACAAAAGCTTTTGATACAGTCAATCATAAGTTATTACTGAAAAAACTGTTGATATGGTATCAGAGGTGTGGCATATCTTTGGATCAAAAGCTATTTAGAAAACCGATCTCAGTATGTCCACATTAATGGACATGATTCAGAGCTTCAATCAGTGACCTGTGGTCTCCCCCAGGGGTCTGTGCTGAGCCCTTTGTTGTTTATTTTATATCTTAATGATATTTGTTTGATTTCCAAAACTCTGCAACTAATACTATTTGCAGATGATACTAATGTACTTTGTTGTGGTGAAAATTTAGAAACACTAATATGTGAAATGGGAAAAGAGTTACAATTATTAAAAAGTTGGTTTAACTCAAACAAACTGACTTTAAATCTAAAAAAAACCAAAATGTATTATTTTTGCAAACCGTCCTTTTAAGGCCAACAATAAATTATTGATAGATAATGTTGAGAGAGAGTGTGTAAATGAAATTAAATTTTTAGGAATCATGATAAAAAAAAACTTGAGTTGGAAAAGTCATTTAAATTTATAAAAGCGAAACTATGCAAGACGTTAGCAATTATTACCAAAGCTAAAGATTTCCTAAACGAAAAAACACTTTATATTCTGTACTGCTCCCTGTTTCTTCCTTACATCACGTACGGCTCTGAGGTGAGGGGCAACATATATCAAACAAATACCAGTCCAATTACCATTATTCAAAAAAGAGCAATAAGAGCTGTAAGTAAAGCCCATTACAGGGCACATACAAATCAACTGTTTATTAACAAAAAGGCTTTAATATTTAAGGATTTGTTTCAATTTAAAACTGCACAAATCATGTTTAAAATAAAAAATAATCATCTACCCAATTCTGTTCAAAACTTTTTTCATAAGAGGGATACTGTGTATAACTTCAGAGGATGTAATGTGTTTAAAAAGATGGCAATAAGAACAAATGTAAAACAACATTGTATTTCATTTATTGGTGTAAATCTTTGGAACAACCTGGATCAACATTTAAAAGAATGTAAAACACTTAAACAGTTCAACACTTTATATAAGAAAAATATTATAAAATCATACGAAGAAAAAGAGCTCTAAATATGGACACTTTATTTCATGTAAATTACTGTACATGTGGATTTTTTTGTTGTTGGTGTTAAAGAGTCAGCAGCTTAATTACACATAGTTTGGATGAGTTAGGGGCAGGCATCATAAGCTTCGGCTTCAGACTGCTCCTTTCCAGACCTTATACATATTATTTGCTTTTGTTTTATACTATAAGAAAATGTTTAAATGTCGGGAAAAATAAAATAAATTACTAAAACTACTAAGTTTTTCACAAAATGACCCTGCACGGTATCATCAACTGTAATAAACTCTTTTTTTCTTCACCTTTTATTTTAAGGTGCTTCCATTTATTATGACTTATCATGAGACAACGCCATCTGGCTTACCGACAAATACATGTATTTTATCCTGCTCATAAATTGACTCTATGAAGGTTGCTGGATGTACGGAGCGAAAGACTTTAAGACACACTTATGAGGATGTGCAAGAGTGCACACTGTGTAACCTTGTGTTTGGTTTACAGGCACATGAATACTGATGCACACATGCCCTTTGCAATGTCTTTCACCAGTTTTAGTTGCAGGCGGAGTCATATGATTTTTGTTTACTGGCTTGGTTAAACAATTGCTTTTTATTATTATTGTTCATGATTTAAAAAAAAAGTTTATTCTATCTGTTTATCCTTGGCATTTCAGTTTAAACAAGTTTCACAAGCTCGATTTAAACTTTAACTTTTGTGGTAAATATATGTAAACATTTAGATCTAATTTTAGCTTCATAATAATTCTGAGTTGCAAAAGTTCTTAATTGAAAGTTGCATTTTGGTCATTTTCTTCAAAATCCACTGCTTTGTTTTATTGATGACACTTTTATCACTAACGAGTCTTTAAGTGGTCTTTTTCATTCAACATTCATCTCTGAATTGGCTGCAGGAGTTGTTGATTTTTTTAGTTTGAGGAAAAAGTACATGTACAGGTCTTGTGACATGCTCAAAGCACATAATCAGGTACTGTGTGTTTCGCTCAAAAAAAATGTCAGTTAGTGCAACACGAATTTGCTCTAAAGGGCAAATGCTTGCGTAATTGACCTCATTATTAGTCTGTCAGTAAGCAGAAAGAAATGCTGCTTGTGAAGACCTTCAATCTAGGAGCAGACAAGTGAAGATTATAATTCTATTATAGCTTCACCAGAAAGCAAAATAATGCAGTAAAATTAACGAAATTATTACAGAAACATTACAGAAAATATTGTGTAAAATATTGCAGTATTTTTCACAGACAATATTGCAGAAAATACATAAAAATGTACTTTTTTTAAATTTATTAAACAGATGTCTGAGAGGATTTTTTTACAAGGAAAAAAATGCTATTGTATTACTATTATTAAAAATATTAAATAAAACAGAAAATATCATAAATATTATTGCAGAAATCGACAGGAAATAGAACAGACAATATTTTTTTTTAAAAATCACAAGATAAATTATAGAAATTTAGAGAAAATATTTCTTTTTAAAAAAGATTAAAGAAATTTCACAAAAATATAACAAGAAAGTTACAGAAAATGAAAAATTTACAAAAAAATATTGCAGAAAATTATCAGAGAAATTGTACAGTAATATTGCAATCCAGAAATATTGCAGAAAATCTGGCAGAAAACTTACAGTAATGTAACAAAAAACTAAAAGAAAAATTTGAAAGAAAATATTACTCAAACAATTTCTTTTTAAATTATGAGGAAGGAGGAGGAACACAGAAAGAAAATATTACAGAAAAAAAATCTAGTAAATTAATTAAACATGTTACAGAGAATATAACAGAAAATAATACAGCAATTTTAAGGAAAATATTACAGAAAAAACTACATAAACATTACAGGAAAAAATACTGCAGGAACATTAAAGAAAATATTACAGATAAAAACATGTTGCTTGTGAAGACTTTTAATTAAGGAAGTAATAGCATTATGTAACTATTATAAATTTACCAGAACACAAGGTATTACATTCCAACAATATAAAAAGTTACAGAGATAGTTCATAGTTTAAAAAAAAAAACTTGTTTCTGTCTGATTTATTGTTTCTTATTACACACACATTTTGTATTAACTTGAAAAATTGCAAACTTAAAAATGAAATGTGTAGGAATTACATGGAGATGGAAATTTAACACAAGCGTAAGTTAATAACTCAGCAACGTTTAGCTGTGCTGTTTTTACAATAGTAGTAAAGTAATGTGCATGTATAAAAGGTTTAAAGCGTTAAACTTTTTATTCGTGCATATTTCACATTTTACGACAGGTCGTAAAATCCCCACCATACTGTCACAATTTCTGGCAGGAGCTTGACGGCAGAGCTGAGGTCGTGAGAAAAAAAAAAAACCTCTCAAACGTACGTACACACTACGTTTGACATACAAGAAATTCCAGAGAGATAAAGCGTTCCAGGGGTCTGAAAAGAGACTCGCTGTTGATTAAGAAGTATTGTTGTTACGTGTAAGAATTTAATTCATATTTAATAAGAATGATGTTTGGATGTAAAACCAAACACGCTAGTTTATAATCGGAAATTAGCATCAAACGATTTTAGCATAATAAAAGAGAACAAAGAATAGAAGGTGTTACCTTAGTGGAGCGGAAAGTAGCAATTATTAGAAAGGAGGAAAATAAAAAGAACGATTTCCCCTTAGAAGTATGGAAATGTTTAGATGAAGTGGCAGAACGCGGTAGCTTAAAATCGGAAACTAGCATCATGAGGTTTTAGCATGAAAATATTTTTTACAGTAGTAAAAATGAGTGTTAAAGTGAACTTTAAAAAAAAATAGTCGTTTGATTTGTTTGTTTGTCTAAGTGTCATATTTTTATTACCTTACAGGTCTGAACTGAATATTTAAGACGAATTCTGCTTTCAAGAAGGTCTTTCACGCCTTTTACAAGGAGCACGAAGAACGCACAACTTTCAAGGCCCTTAGCGAACCCACACTTGGTCAGTAGACAAATGCCTGCCCTAAACCTACTCTTCAATTACGAAATCATACTTTTTCCAAGACTTCTTTACGTCTGCAATCGTTTTATTGTTGCTACAATCTGCATGATAATACTCTTTACTTGTTCAACTTTTTGGTGCGTCCTATTCTACCTGCTGTTTGCTAAGCTACAGTTAGTTTTGCGAATGGAGTTCAAGTTGTCACTCCTTCTTCTGGCTATGGGATACGACATTTTGGATCTCGAATTCATTCCAGATTTAATCTATGAGAAGATTTTAGGTACTTAGGATCAACAGTCCAGAGCAATGGAGAGTATGGAAAAGAGATGAAGAATGGAGATGGCGGCAGGCTGGATCGGGTAGAGAAAATATCAGGTGTGATGTTGATAAAAGAGTTTCAGCCAAAATGAAAGGCATGACCAAAAAGATGCAGCAGATAGGGTTAGATTGAAGAAACATACTTGCTCTGGCGACTCCTGAAGGGAAATAGTGAAAGGAGAAAAAGACGGTTTTAGCATAAATACTCTTTTTTTCTTTCGTTATTGTAAAGTATTAATAAAGAGTGTAAAAGTGAACGTAAAAAAATTAGTTGTGTGAATTGTATTTTTTTTCTATGTATAAGTGTCATATTTTTCTTATCTTACAGGTTTTGCCTTGAATATTTTAAGAGAATTCTGGAAGCTGCGTGCACTCTGTGGACACAAAAATCCAGAGTCAAGAAGGCCTTTCAAGCCTTTGAGAACATTTTGAGAGAGATTGCACAAATTTTAAGGCCCCTTCAGCAACCGCACGTTTCCAGACAGCGGACAAATGCCTGCCCAAGAACAACAAATCGGTTTTAATTTCCGTCATCATGCAAGGCTTGTTCACGCCTGCATTCGTTTTATTTTCAAAACAACCTTCATGTTAATATTCATCCCTTGTTATGTTTTGTTGTCTGCCCTATTTTATTTGCATTACGTCATGTTGAAATTAGTTTTAAGACTGGAGTTCAAACTGGCCCTAATTCTCCATCGTATGGGTTACCGTTTTTTGGATATGATTCTCATTATAGAATTGCTACAAAGAGGATTGAGTGCCGTCATTGTCGGTATGGTTTGGCTTAGCATCTATTTCGGTGAATATTGGAGAGAGTACTTGGAGCATTATGAAGATTAGTCCTGATTATTTGAGTTTTTTGTTCTCTATATATATTGTTTTTTGTATTAAATTGTTAAGTTTTGTTTTTCTTCAGTTCTTTCAAATGTATTTTTGATGTTTGTCAATCTTTAAAAAAAAATTGCCATTTTTTTTCAAATGTTATGAAACTATTAAATACTGTAAAGAGAAATGTCAATGTTGTAAAGTGACATTGTTGTTTATCACACTAAGTGCAGACACAATGTAAGCTGGTGTACAAAAATTAATTTTCAAACTGCTGGTGGGAGGAGATGAGTGGGTCCGTTTTTGTAAGGTGTGTAAATAAATATTTAGCTCTCTAAAATGAAGGTGAGTGTGTTTACTGTTCAGTGATAAATATTACAGAAACATGACAGAAAATACAACAGAAAATGTTGCACAAATAAAGAATGTATTATGGGAAATATTGCTAAAATATTACAGAAATACTGATAAAAAATATTACTGAAAATATTTAGAATTTTTACAGAAAATTGCAAAGAAATATTGCAGAATTTTTAAGTGAAAATATATAGAAAATATTACAGAAATATTATAGAAAATCACAAAAATATTAGGGAAATTATAACAAAATAGTACAAAAATGTTATGTGAAATACCAAATAATAACTAATATATTAAAGGGAATATACAAAAATATTGAAGCAATATTAAAAAAAAAATTGTTACAGAAAAACTCAGAAATTTTTGTAAATGATACAGAAATGATTCCAGAAACGTTTACAGAAAGATTTAAAAAGTTACAGAGATAGTTCATACTAAAAGAAAAACTTGTTTATGTCTGTTTTATTGTTTCTTATTACACACACATTTTGTATTAACTTGAAAAATTGCAAACTTAAAAATGAAATGTGTAGGAATTACATGGAAATGGAAATTTAACACAAGCGTAAGTTAATAACTCAGCAACGTTTAGCTGTGCTGTTTTTACAATAGTAGTAAAGTAATGTGCATGTATAAAAGGTTTAAAGCGTTAAACTTTTTATTCGTGCATATTTCACATTTTACGACAGGTCGTAAAATCCCCACCATACTGTCACAATTTCTGGCAGGAGCTTGATGGCAGAGCTGAGGTCGTGAGAAAAAAAACTCTCAAACTTACGAAAACACTACGTTTGAATTACAAGAAATTCCTGCGAGATAAAGCGTTCCAGGGGTCTGAAAAGAGGTTTGCTGATGATTAAGAAGTATTGTTGTTACGTGTAAGAGTTTAATTCATATTTAATACGAATGATGTTTGGATGTAAAACCAAACACGCTAGCTTAAAATCGGAAATTAGCATCAAACGATTTTAGCATTATAAAAGAGAACAAAGAGTAGAAGGTGTTACCTTAGTGGAGCGGAAAGTAGCAATTATTAGAAAGGAGGAAAATAAAGAGAACGATTTCCCCTTAGAAGTATGGAAATGTTTGGATGAAGTGGCAGAACGCGGTAGCTTAAAATCGAAAACTAGCATCATGAGGTTTTAGCATGAAAATATTTTTTTACAGTAGTAAAAATGAGTGTTAAAGTGAACGTAAAAAAATTAGTTGTATGATTTGTTTGTTTGTCTAAGTGTCATATTTTTATTATCTTACAGGTCTGAACTGAAAATTTTTAGACGAATTCTGCTTTCAAGAAGGCCTTTCACGCCTTTTACAAGGAGCACGAAGAACGCACAACTTTCAAGGCCCTTAGCGAACCCACACTTGGTCAGTAGACAAATGCCTGCCCTAAACCTACTCTTCAATTACGAAATCATACTTTTTCCAAGACTTCTTTACGTCTGCATTCGTTTTATTGTAGCTACAATCTGCATGATAATACTCTTTACTTGTTCAACTTTTTGGTGCGTCCTATTCTACCTGCTGTTTGCTAAGCTACAGTTAGTTTTGCGAATGGAGTTCAAGTTGTCACTCCTTCTTCTGGCTATGGGATACGACATTTTGGATCTCGAATTCATTCCAGATTTTATCTATGAGAAGATTTTAGGTACTTAGGATCAACAGTCCAGAGCAATGGAGAGTATGGAAAAGAGATGAAGAATGGAGATGGCGGCAGGCTGGATCGGGTAGAGAAAATATCAGGTGTGATGTTGATAAAAGAGTTTCAGCCAAAATGAAAGGCATGACCAAAAAGATGCAGCAGATAGGGTTAGATGGAAGAAACATACTTGCTCTGGCGACTTCTGAAGGGAAATAGTGAAAGGAGAAAAAGACGGTTTTAGCATAAATACTCTTTTTTTCTTTCGTTATTGTAAAGTAGTAATAAAGAGTGTAAAAGTGAACGTAAAAAAAATTAGTTGTGTGAATTGTATTTTTTTTCTATGTATAAGTGTCATATTTTTCTTATCTTACAGGTTTTGCCTTGAATATTTTAAGAGAATTCTGGAAGCTACGTGCACTCTGTGGACACAAAAATCCAGAGTCAAGAAGGCCTTTCAAGCCTTTGAGAACATTTTGAGAGAGATTGCACAAATTTTAAGGCCCCTTCAGCAACCGCACGTTTCCAGACAGCGGACAAATGCCTGCCCAAGAACAACAAATCGGTTTTAATTTCCGTCATCATGCAAGGCTTGTTCACGCCTGCATTCGTTTTATTTTTAAAACAACTTGCATGTTAATATTCATCCCTTGTTATGTTTTGTTGTCTGCCCTATTTTATTTGCATTACGTCATGTTGAAATTAGTTTTAAGACTGGAGTTCAAACTGGCCCTAATTCTCCATCGTATGGGTTACCGTTTTTTGGATATGATTCTCATTATAGAATTGCTACAAAGAGGATTGAGTGCCGTCATTGTCGGTATGGTTTGGCTTAGCATCTATTTCGGTGAATATTGGAGAGAGTACTTGGAGCATTATGAAGATTAGTCCTGATTATTTGAGTTTTTTGTTCTCTATATATATTGTTTTTTGTATTAAATTGTTAAGTTTTGTTTTTCTTCAGTTCTTTCAAATGTATTTTTGATGTTTGTCAATCTTTAAAAATAAATTGCCATTTTTTTTCAAATGTTATGAAACTATTAGATACTGTAAAGAGAAATGTCAATGTTGTAAAGTGACATTGTTGTTTATCACACTAAGTGCAGACACAATGTAAGCTGGTGTACAAAAATTAATTTTCAAACTGCTGGTGGGAGGAGATGAGTGGGTCCGTTTTTGTAAGGTGTGTAAATAAATATTTAGCTCTCTAAAATGAAGGTGAGTGTGTTTACTGTTCAGTGATAAATATTACAGAAACATGACAGAAAATACAACAGAAAATGTTGCACAAATAAAGAATGTATTATGGGAAATATTGCTAAAATATTACAGAAATACTGATAAAAAATATTACTGAAAATATTTAGAATTTTTACAGAAAATTGCAAAGAAATATTGCAGAATTTTTAAGTGAAAATATATAGAAAATATTACAGAAATATTATAGAAAATCACAAAAATATTAGGGAAATTATAACAAAATAGTACAAAAATGTTATGTGAAATACCAAATAATAACTAATATATTAAAGGGAATATACAAAAATATTGAAGCAATATTAAAAAAAAAATTGTTACAGAAAAACTCAGAATTTTTTGTAAATGATACAGAAATGATTCCAGAAACGTTTACAGAAAGATTTAAAAAGTTACAGAGATAGTTCATACTAAAAGAAAAACTTGTTTATGTCTGTTTTATTGTTTCTTATTACACACACATTTTGTATTAACTTGAAAAATTGCAAACTTAAAAATGAAATGTGTAGGAATTACATGGAAATTTAACACAAGCGTAAGTTAATAACTCAGCAACGTTTAGCTGTGCTGTTTTTACAATAGTAGTAAAGTAATGTGCATGTATAAAAGGTTTAAAGCGTTAAACTTTTTATTCGTGCATATTTCACATTTTACGACAGGTCGTAAAATCCCCACCATACTGTCACAATTTCTGGCAGGAGCTTGATGGCAGAGCTGAGGTCGTGAGAAAAAAAACTCTCAAACTTACGAAAACACTACGTTTGAATTACAAGAAATTCCTGCGAGATAAAGCGTTCCAGGGGTCTGAAAAGAGGTTTGCTGATGATTAAGAAGTATTGTTGTTACGTGTAAGAGTTTAATTCATATTTAATACGAATGATGTTTGGATGTAAAACCAAACACGCTAGCTTAAAATCGGAAATTAGCATCAAACGATTTTAGCATTATAAAAGAGAACAAAGAGTAGAAGGTGTTACCTTAGTGGAGCGGAAAGTAGCAATTATTAGAAAGGAGGAAAATAAAGAGAACGATTTCCCCTTAGAAGTATGGAAATGTTTGGATGAAGTGGCAGAACGCGGTAGCTTAAAATCGAAAACTAGCATCATGAGGTTTTAGCATGAAAATATTTTTTTACAGTAGTAAAAATGAGTGTTAAAGTGAACGTAAAAAAATTAGTTGTATGATTTGTTTGTTTGTCTAAGTGTCATATTTTTATTATCTTACAGGTCTGAACTGAAAATTTTTAGACGAATTCTGCTTTCAAGAAGGCCTTTCACGCCTTTTACAAGGAGCACGAAGAACGCACAACTTTCAAGGCCCTTAGCGAACCCACACTTGGTCAGTAGACAAATGCCTGCCCTAAACCTACTCTTCAATTACGAAATCATACTTTTTCCAAGACTTCTTTACGTCTGCATTCGTTTTATTGTAGCTACAATCTGCATGATAATACTCTTTACTTGTTCAACTTTTTGGTGCGTCCTATTCTACCTGCTGTTTGCTAAGCTACAGTTAGTTTTGCGAATGGAGTTCAAGTTGTCACTCCTTCTTCTGGCTATGGGATACGACATTTTGGATCTCGAATTCATTCCAGATTTTATCTATGAGAAGATTTTAGGTACTTAGGATCAACAGTCCAGAGCAATGGAGAGTATGGAAAAGAGATGAAGAATGGAGATGGCGGCAGGCTGGATCGGGTAGAGAAAATATCAGGTGTGATGTTGATAAAAGAGTTTCAGCCAAAATGAAAGGCATGACCAAAAAGATGCAGCAGATAGGGTTAGATGGAAGAAACATACTTGCTCTGGCGACTTCTGAAGGGAAATAGTGAAAGGAGAAAAAGACGGTTTTAGCATAAATACTCTTTTTTTCTTTCGTTATTGTAAAGTAGTAATAAAGAGTGTAAAAGTGAACGTAAAAAAAATTAGTTGTGTGAATTGTATTTTTTTTCTATGTATAAGTGTCATATTTTTCTTATCTTACAGGTTTTGCCTTGAATATTTTAAGAGAATTCTGGAAGCTACGTGCACTCTGTGGACACAAAAATCCAGAGTCAAGAAGGCCTTTCAAGCCTTTGAGAACATTTTGAGAGAGATTGCACAAATTTTAAGGCCCCTTCAGCAACCGCACGTTTCCAGACAGCGGACAAATGCCTGCCCAAGAACAACAAATCGGTTTTAATTTCCGTCATCATGCAAGGCTTGTTCACGCCTGCATTCGTTTTATTTTTAAAACAACTTGCATGTTAATATTCATCCCTTGTTATGTTTTGTTGTCTGCCCTATTTTATTTGCATTACGTCATGTTGAAATTAGTTTTAAGACTGGAGTTCAAACTGGCCCTAATTCTCCATCGTATGGGTTACCGTTTTTTGGATATGATTCTCATTATAGAATTGCTACAAAGAGGATTGAGTGCCGTCATTGTCGGTATGGTTTGGCTTAGCATCTATTTCGGTGAATATTGGAGAGAGTACTTGGAGCATTATGAAGATTAGTCCTGATTATTTGAGTTTTTTGTTCTCTATATATATTGTTTTTTGTATTAAATTGTTAAGTTTTGTTTTTCTTCAGTTCTTTCAAATGTATTTTTGATGTTTGTCAATCTTTAAAAATAAATTGCCATTTTTTTTCAAATGTTATGAAACTATTAGATACTGTAAAGAGAAATGTCAATGTTGTAAAGTGACATTGTTGTTTATCACACTAAGTGCAGACACAATGTAAGCTGGTGTACAAAAATTAATTTTCAAACTGCTGGTGGGAGGAGATGAGTGGGTCCGTTTTTGTAAGGTGTGTAAATAAATATTTAGCTCTCTAAAATGAAGGTGAGTGTGTTTACTGTTCAGTGATAAATATTACAGAAACATGACAGAAAATACAACAGAAAATGTTGCACAAATAAAGAATGTATTATGGGAAATATTGCTAAAATATTACAGAAATACTGATAAAAAATATTACTGAAAATATTTAGAATTTTTACAGAAAATTGCAAAGAAATATTGCAGAATTTTTAAGTGAAAATATATAGAAAATATTACAGAAATATTATAGAAAATCACAAAAATATTAGGGAAATTATAACAAAATAGTACAAAAATGTTATGTGAAATACCAAATAATAACTAATATATTAAAGGGAATATACAAAAATATTAAAGCAATATTTAAAAAAAAATTGTTACAGAAAAACTACAGAAATTTTTGTAAATGATACAGAAATGATTCCAGAAACGTTTACAGAAAGATTTAAAAATTTTTTTTAGAAATGTTACAGAAAAATTAGTACAGAAACATTACAGAAATATTACAGCAACATGACAGAAAATTTTACAGACAATATTACAGAAAGATTCCAAAAACTCTGCAGAGGTTAATTTAGAAACATTACAAACTTTTAAAGAAAAAATAAAGAGAAGATCACATAAATATCAAGAATTTATTGCAGAAAATATTATAGTAATTTTACAAAAAAAAAATACATGATTGGAATATTACAGAAAGAATTACAAAAAATCTTACAGAACATAACAGATCAATTTTAAAGAAGTTTGCAGAAAATTTGTACTGAAATATTTGTGGAAAAAATTATACAAATAATGCAAGAAAATGAAAGAATATTTTAAAGAAATATTCCATAAACTGTTTTATTGATTTAGAGAAAAAAATACAGAAATTTTAATGGAAATATTACCGAAATATTCCAGAAAATAATGAATACAGTAAACAATACAAAATTATTAAGAAAAAAATTAAAGAAATAAAACAAATAATTCTACAAAAATATTATAGAAAACATTATACAAATAATTCAGAAAATGAAAGAATTTTTTAAACCAAATATTCCATAAACTGTTTTATTTATTTATAGAAAAAATACAGAAATTTTAATGGAAATATTACCGAAATATTCTAGATCGTATTAAATGCATTTTAAAGTGAAGTAAAGTTTATTTGTACATATTTTACGCCAGGTCATAAAATCCACGCCAGACTGTCACAATGGAAAGTTGTAAAACAAGACAGAAATCCCTTTTACTTAAATTCAATTCCAAGCACTAAAAACTAATTACATGGACATTTTTATTTCATAGTTGGTGACCAAAGTTTAGTTTGTAAAGAAAAATCCCACTGATCTGTCTTGTAACGCAAACAAAGCTTGATTAAACTTTGACTATTAAAGTCCTCCTCATCTTATTAGCCGGGGCTAATTGATTTCATTTGTCTTCACTCAGCTATTGGCTGTGACCTCTACTTGGTTAATGAATTAATTGATCTAGCTCAAGTGCACTTGAGGGAGTCAGAGAAGAATTTCACATGTTGCTCCTTTAATCTCGTTCTCTCCAGGTAATCTTCGGAGCATGTGGCTGGTAAATTGCCAAGAGTTTTTTTTTAGGGAGATGGAGCGGGTGTTTGGGCGACTTGGATTACAAAGCTAGAAAAAAGTCGAATAAAAATAAGGATTAACTTGTTTAGATGTCAAAATGACAAGGCCTGTACGGTGGCGCAGTGGCTGGCATTGTGGCCTCAGAGCAAGACGGTCAGGGTTAAAGTCCTGGAGTGAGGGCTAAGTCCTAAAAACTGGTCTTTCTGTGTGGAGTTTGCATGTTCTTTCTGTGTTTGAGTGGATTTTCTTCAGACACTCCAGTTTCCTCTTGCTCTACAAAAACATACATGTTAGTTTGATTGGCCGCTATGAATTTACTTATAGGAATGAGTGTGTGGGTCTGTTGCCCTGGAACGGACTGTTGACCTGTTCAGAGTTCACCCTGTCTCTTCCCTTAAAGGACTTACAGTATCTCTAACCCATTAGGGATAAGTGCTTCAGAAGGTTGTTTTTGTTCCAAAACAAAATTTGCTGAATTAAAGTGCTGTTGAAACCTTTGAAACGTGGGTAAACACCACCATCCAGTGGCCAAATTGAGAACCAGACACACCATTTCTTAGTGGATCTAATAAAACTTATTTAGACCACCAAAAAGTAAGCTTGAACTGACATTTTTTAGAGAATTTGTAGCATTTCTACTGTCCATTAGAAAGAAAGATTTTCATGCATTTGTTCCTTAATGGTTTGCTTGTTGTCAGCAGAGACACGCTTTCACAAGCAACTTTTCAAAAAACTATACAACAAAGCTGCACAATCATAACAAGTCATTGTTATAAATTACTATCAATGCACTTGGGGAAAAAATAGGAAAAACAGGAATCCTTTCAGTGTCTCAACAAACTAACATTAAGGTTAAAATGATGGTCAATCCAATGACGACTGGTAGTTGTGTTTTGGAATAAATAAAGTTTACTAATCCAGAAGTTTTATAAAGTCAAACACAAGTTAATTTATTTCAAATACCTCAGTGAAAAAACATCCACTTGGTAAATATGTCATATTTTTATATCATATGTACTAAATTAGGTGCATGGTGGTGCAGTGGGTAGCACAGTGGCCTCACAGCAATTTTTTGCTGTCTCTACACCCGAGTCGGCAACCCGCGGCCTCTGAGCCGCATTCGACTCTTTAGATCCGCCCTAGTGGCTCCCTGTAGCTTTTTAAAAATAGTTGAAAATGGAAAAAGATGGAGGAGGGTTTTTTCATTTTGTTTTAATATAATTTCTGAGGGAGGACCAACATGATACAAACATAACGTTTTTGGGTTTTTTTCTAAATGTCTTAACGTTTTTTCAACGTCAACGCTGTAAAAACATGGTTTTACAGCGTTTCAATTTAAATGTTGAAATATTGAATTTTAACATTTCTGTCTACGAAGATTTGCGTCACAGCCTGCGACACAAGTTTCCAGGATCAGGGTGGGATGTTTGGCTGTTGGAAACAAACCGGAGGCTGTGTGAAAAGCCATCGATCCCAAAAGAATAAAAGAGTGAATTAACTTTTAACATTTTAAGAAACCAAATAATTTAAATTTATTGTCAATAAATTCTAATTGAAAATTAATAAAACACTAAATTTAAACCCCCAAACTTGGTAATTAACAAAAACCCAAAAATCTTTAAAAAGTTTCTTTGCTAAGGGGAGTCGTAGAGTTTCAAAAGTACGGCACAGACTTGATCTCAAAACTCTTCAGGTCTCAGACCAAGATGAGACTGTCTGGTTGCAGTAAAACCAGCTCAGGACTCACATTGATTTACTCTTACTTCGAGTAACTTGTATTTTTATAAACTTTTTGTGATGTTTCATTTTGAGGATATGTTTTAACGTTACCATAGCAACCAGTGTGCCTTAGGGCAGAGAGAACGTTAATAGTGTTCTATTAGCGCCTCGTTGTAAAGACGTTGCTAATAAAGTTCCTCATGAGGACAAAGTGGATTTATGTTTATTATTGATAAATTAACCATTTTTAATGTTGATTTAATTGAGTTTTTCTGCTAAACTTTTAGACCGGTATGTGAAAATATTGTCAGATACTAAACCAGTCTGTGGTGCAGAAAAGATGGAGTACACTCTTCTAAAGGATGGACTTCAGGGAAAATGAACATTTAATCATCAAGCTCATAATGTATTTGGAGTCATTTTTATAGTAGGCTAATTCTACTAATATAAATATCTTTGGCATGTGTTGCTTTTATTCAAAGGCTTTTCATATTTTCAGCTCCAGACGTGGTAGTTTTTTTTTTGTTTTGTCCAATGCAGCTCTTTCAACATTTTGGGTTGCCGACCTCTGCTCTACACCAAACAGCATGGCCGGTCTGACCGCAGTTTTGTATACTTTCATTTTAGCTGAAACTCTGAAACTGTCACACATCACACCTGATACTTTTCTCCACTCGTTCCAGCCTGCCTGCACAGGCTTCTTCACCTCTTTTCCACACTCTCCATTGCTCTGGACTGTTGATCCTAAATACTTAAAATCTTCCACCTTCTTTATCTTTTCTCCCTCACCTAACCTCACTTTTCCATTTGGATCTCTCTCATTCACACACATGTACTCTGTTTTACTCTGACTAATCTTCATTCCTCTTCTTTCTAGTGCAAATCTCCACCTCTCCAGCTTATCCTTCACATCCTCCTCTCCTTTCACTACAGATCACAATGTCATCTGCAAACATCATTGTCCATGGAGATAGCTGACTAACCTTGTCTGTCAGTCTCTCCATTACCATAGCAAGCGGCAAAGGACTCACAGCAGATCCCTGGTGCAGTCCCACCCCAACAATGAACTCCTCTGTCTCACCTACAGCACACCTCACCACTGTCTTACAGTCCTCAAACATGTCCTTCACCACTATAACATGCTTCTCTGTCACACCAGATTTCCTTATACAATACCATAGTTCTTCTCTGGGTACCCTGATGAATGAACGTATTAAGACTAAAATGTAAACTTTATGATAGAGTCATTAAAAGGATAAAATGACAAACAACACATCCCCAGCTGTCCTGATGCGTCTTATTCTACATTGATGTAAGGTATAAACTATAAAATTATGCCTTGAATCAGCATGTAATAAACTTCATCACTAAACTCAGTTATGTTATGAAATTCCATGCATTCATACACTAAGCCACCATGGCAGCTTTATGTGTGTTGGATTAAAAATGTTGCAGTTTGTTTTACTAATTTTACATAATTCACCTTTAAGTTACAAGGTACAAAATGAACATGAAATATTTCAAACCATCAAAAACTTTCAGAGCAAGAAGTCAGCTGATTGGAACGGGCTGGACATGTCACTGTTTAAAGACATCATTGACTGTGTGGTAATTCCAATCACCTATATCTACAACATGTCTTTACAATCAGGTGTATTTCCAGATGCTATGAAGAGGGCTAAAGTCATTCCCATATACAAGTCTGGTGATAAACAAGAATTTACAAATTACAGACCCATTTCCATTTTATCTCTGTTTGCAAAAATATTGGAGAAATTATTCCACAAACGTTTATACAATTTTTTACAAAAACACAATCTGCTCTGTGAACAGCAATATGGTTTCAGACTCAAGAGGACCACCACCCTAGCATTGATAGACTTGGTTGAAAACATATCAACTGCTATTGATGAAAAACAGTTTGCCATTGGTGTGTTTCTAGACTTAACAAAAGCTTTTGATACAGTCAATCATAAGTTATTACTGAAAAAACTGTGTCGATATGGTATCAGAGGTGTGGCATATCTTTGGATCAAAAGCTATTTAGAAAACCGATCTCAGTATGTCCACATTAATGGACATGATTCAGAGCTTCAATCAGTGACCTGTGGTCTCCCCCAGGGGTCTGTGCTGAGCCCTTTGTTGTTTATTTTATATCTTAATGATATTTGTTTGATTTCCAAAACTCTGCAACTAATACTATTTGCAGATGATACTAATGTACTTTGTTGTGGTGAAAATTTAGAAACACTAATATGTGAAATGGGAAAAGAGTTACAATTATTAAAAAGTTGGTTTAACTCAAACAAACTGACTTTAAATCTAAAAAAAACCAAAATGTATTATTTTTGCAAACCGTCCTTTTAAGGCCAACAATAAATTATTGATAGATGATGTTGAGAGAGAGTGTGTAAATGAAATTAAATTTTTAGGAATCATGATAAAAAAAAACTTGAGTTGGAAAAGTCATTTAAATTTATAAAAGCGAAACTATGCAAGACGTTAGCAATTATTACCAAAGCTAAAGATTTCCTAAACGAAAAAACACTTTATATTCTGTACTGCTCCCTGTTTCTTCCTTACATCACGTACGGCTCTGAGGTGAGGGGCAACATATATCAAACAAATACCAGTCCAATTACCATTATTCAAAAAAGAGCAATAAGAGCTGTAAGTAAAGCCCATTACAGGGCACATACAAATCAACTGTTTATTAACAAAAAGGCTTTAATATTTAAGGATTTGTTTCAATTTAAAACTGCACAAATCATGTTTAAAATAAAAAATAATCATCTACCCAATTCTGTTCAAAACTTTTTTCATAAGAGGGATACTGTGTATAACTTCAGAGGATGTAATGTGTTTAAAAAGATGGCAATAAGAACAAATGTAAAACAACATTGTATTTCATTTATTGGTGTAAATCTTTGGAACAACCTGGATCAACATTTAAAAGAATGTAAAACACTTAAACAGTTCAACACTTTATATAAGAAAAATATTATAAAATCATACGAAGAAAAAGAGCTCTAAAGATGGACACTTTATTTCATGTAAATTACTGTACATGTGGATTTTTTTGTTGTTGGTGTTAAAGAGTCAGCAGCTTAATTACACATAGTTTGGATGAGTTAGGGGCAGGCATCATAAGCTTCGGCTTCAGACTGCTCCTTTCCAGACCTTATACATATTATTTGCTTTTGTTTTATACTATAAGATAATGTTTAAATGTCGGGAAAAATAAAATAAATTACTAAAACTACTAAGTTTTTCACAAAATGACCCTGCACGGTATCATCAACTGTAATAAACTCTTTTTTTCTTCACCTTTTATTTTAAGGTGCTTCCATTTATTATGACTTATCATGAGACAACGCCATCTGGCTTACCGACAAATACATGTATTTTATCCTGCTCATAAATTGACTCTATGAAGGTTGCTGGATGTACGGAGCGAAAGACTTTAAGACACACTTATGAGGATGTGCAAGAGTGCACACTGTGTAACCTTGTGTTTGGTTTACAGGCACATGAATACTGATGCACACATGCCCTTTGCAATGTCTTTCACCAGTTTTAGTTGCAGGCGGAGTCATATGATTTTTGTTTACTGGCTTGGTTAAACAATTGCTTTTTATTATTATTGTTCATGATTTAAAAAAAAAGTTTATTCTATCTGTTTATCCTTGGCATTTCAGTTTAAACAAGTTTCACAAGCTCGATTTAAACTTTAACTTTTGTGGTAAATATATGTAAACATTTAGATCTAATTTTAGCTTCATAATAATTCTGAGTTGCAAAAGTTCTTAATTGAAAGTTGCATTTTGGTCATTTTCTTCAAAATCCACTGCTTTGTTTTATTGATGACACTTTTATCACTAACGAGTCTTTAAGTGGTCTTTTTCATTCAACATTCATCTCTGAAATGGCTGCAGGAGTTGTTGATTTTTCTTGTTTGAGGAAAAAGTACATGTACAGGTCTTGTGACATGCTCAAAGCACATAATCATGTACTGTGTGTTTCGCTCAAAAAAAATGTCAGTTAGTGCAACACGAATTTGCTCTAAAGGGCAAATGCTTGCGTAATTGACCTCATTATTAGTCTGTCAGTAAGCAGAAAGAAATGCTGCTTGTGAAGACCTTCAATCTAGGAGCAGACAAGTGAAGATTATAATACTATTATAGCTTCACCAGAAAGCAAAATAATGCAGTAAAATTAACGAAATTATTACAGAAACATTACAGAAAATATTGTGTAAAATATTGCAGTATTTTTCACAGACAATATTGCAGAAAATACATAAAAATGTACTTTTTTAAAATTTATTAAACAGATGTCTGAGAGGTGATTTTACAAGGAAAAAAATGCTATTGTATTACTATTATTAAAAATATTAAATAAAACAGAAAATATCATAAATATTATTGCAGAAATCGACAGGAAATAGAACAGACAATATTTTTTTTAAAAAATCACAAGATAAATTATAGAAATTTAGAGAAAATATTTTTTTTAAAAAAAGATTAAAGAAATTTCACAAAAATATAACAAGAAAGTTACAGAAAATGAAAAATTTACAAAAAAATATTGCAGAAAATTATCAGAGAAATTGTACAGTAATATTGCAATCCAGAAATATTGCAGAAAATCTGGCAGAAAACTTACAGTAATGTAACAAAAAACTAAAAGAAAAATTTGAAAGAAAATATTACTCAAACAATTTCTTTTTAAATTATGAGGAAGGAGGAGGAACACAGAAAGAAAATATTACAGAAAAAAAATCTAGTAAATTAATTAAACATGTTACAGAGAATATAACAGAAAATAATACAGCAATTTTAAGGAAAATATTACAGAAAAAACTACATAAACATTACAGGAAAAAATACTGCAGGAACATTAAAGAAAATATTACAGATAAAAACATGTTGCTTGTGAAGACTTTTAATTAAGGAAGTAACTGAATAGCATTATGTAACTATTATAAATTTACCAGAACACAAGGTATTACATTCCAACAATATAAAAAGTTACAGAGATAGTTCATAGTTTAAAAAAAAAAAAAAACTTGTTTCTGTCTGATTTATTGTTTCTTATTACACACACATTTTGTATTAACTTGAAAAATTGCAAACTTAAAAATGAAATGTATAGGAATGACATGGAGATGGAAATTTAACACAAGCGTAAGTTAATAACTCAGCAACGTTTAGCTGTGCTGTTTTTACAATAGTAGTAAAGTAATGTGCATGTATAAAAGGTTTAAAGCGTTAAACTTTTTATCCGTGCATATTTCACATTTTACGACAGGTCGTAAAATCCCCACCATACTGTCACAATTTCTGGCAGGAGCTTGACGGCAGAGCTGAGGTCGTGAGAAAAAAAAAACCTCTCAAACTTACGTACACACTACGTTTGACATACAAGAAATTCCTGCGAGATAAAGCGTTCCAGAGGTCTGAAAAGAGACTCGCTGTTGATTAAGAAGTATTGTTGTTACGTGTAAGAATTTAATTCATATTTAATAAGAATGAAGTTTGGATGTAAAACCAAACACGCTAGTTTAAAATCGGAAATTAGCATCAAACGATTTTAGCATGATAAAAGAGAACAAAGAATAGAAGGTGTTACCTTAGTGGAGCGGAAAGTAGCGATTATTAGAAAGGAGGAAAATAAAAAGAACGATTTCCCCTTAGAAGTATGGAAATGTTTAGATGAAGTGGCAGAACGCGGTAGCTTAAAATCGGAAACTAGCATCATGAGGTTTTAGCATGAAAATATTTTTTACAGTAGTAAAAATGAGTGTTAAAGTGAACTTAAAAAAAAATAGTCGTTTGATTTGTTTGTTTGTCTAAGTGTCATATTTTTATTATCTTACAGGTCTGAACTGAATATTTAAGACGAATTCTGCTTTCAAGAAGGCCTTTCACGCCTTTTACAAGGAGCACGAAGAACGCACAACTTTCAAGGCCCTTAGCGAACCCACACTTGGTCAGTAGACAAATGCCTGCCCTAAACCTACTCTTCAATTACGAAATCATACTTTTTCCAAGACTTCTTTACGTCTGCATTCGTTTTATTGTTGCTACAATCTGCATGATAATACTCTTTACTTGTTCAACTTTTTGGTGCGTCCTATTCTACCTGCTGTTTGCTAAGCTACAGTAAGTTTTGCGAATGGAGTTCAAGTTGTCACTCCTTCTTCTGGCTATGGGATACGACATTTTGGATCTCGAATTCATTCCAGATTTTATCTATGAGAAGATTTTAGGTACTTAGGATCAACAGTCCAGAGCAATGGAGAGTATGGAAAAGAGATGAAGAATGGAGATGGCGGCAGGCTGGATCGGGTAGAGAAAATATCAGGTGTGATGTTGATAAAAGAGTTTCAGCCAAAATGAAAGGCATGACCAAAAAGATGCAGCAGATAGGGTTAGATGGAAGAAACATACTTGCTCTGGCGACTCCTGAAGGGAAATAGTGAAAGGAGAAAAAGACGGTTTTAGCATAAATACTCTATTTTTCTTTCGTTATTGTAAAGTATTAATAAAGAGTGTAAAAGTGAACGTAAAAAAAATTAGTTGTGTGAATTGTATTTTTTTTCTATGTATAAGTGTCATATTTTTCTTATCTTACAGGTTTTGCCTTGAATATTTTAAGAGAATTCTGGAAGCTGCGTGCACTCTGTGGACACAAAAATCCAGAGTCAAGAAGGCCTTTCAAGCCTTTGAGAACATTTTGAGAGAGATTGCACAAATTTTAAGGCCCCTTCAGCAACCGCACGTTTCCAGACAGCGGACAAATGCCTGCCCAAGAACAACAAATCGGTTTTAATTTCCGTCATCATGCAAGGCTTGTTCACGCCTGCATTCGTTTTATTTTCAAAACAACCTTCATGTTAATATTCATCCCTTGTTATGTTTTGTTGTCCGCCCTATTTTATTGGCATTACGTCATGTTGAAATTAGTTTTAAGACTGGAGTTCAAACTGGCCCTAATTCTCCATCGTATGGGTTACCGTTTTTTGGATATGATTCTCATTATAGAATTGCTACAAAGAGGATTGAGTGCCGTCATTGTCGGTATGGTTTGGCTTAGCATCTATTTCGGTGAATATTGGAGAGAGTACTTGGAGCATTATGAAGATTAGTCCTGATTATTTGAGTTTTTTGTTCTCTATATATATTGTTTTTTGTATTAAATTGTTAAGTTTTGTTTTTCTTCAGTTCTTTCAAATGTATTTTTGATGTTTGTCAATCTTTAAAAAAAAATTGCCATTTTTTTTCAAATGTTATGAAACTATTAGATACTGTAAAGAGAAATGTCAATGTTGTAAAGTGACATTGTTGTTTATCACACTAAGTGCAGACACAATGTAAGCTGGTGTACAAAAATTAATTTTCAAACTGCTGGTGGGAGGAGATGAGTGGGTCCGTTTTTGTAAGGTGTGTAAATAAATATTTAGCTCTCTAAAATGAAGGTGAGTGTGTTTACTGTTCAGTGATAAATATTACAGAAACATGACAGAAAATACAACAGAAAATGTTGCACAAATAAAGAATGTATTACGGGAAATATTGCTAAAATATTACAGAAATACTGATAAAAAATATTACTGAAAATATTTAGAATTTTTACAGAAAATTGCAAAGAAATATTGCAGAATTTTTAAGTGAAAATATATAGAAAATATTACAGAAATAATATAGAAAATCACAAAAATATTAGGGAAATTATAACAAAATAGTACAAAAATGTTATGTGAAATACCAAATAATAACTAATATATTAAAGGGAATATACAAAAATATTAAAGCAATATTTAAAAAAAAATTGTTACAGAAAAACTACAGAAATTTTTGTAAATGATACAGAAATGATTCCAGAAACGTTTACAGAAAGATTTTAAAAGTTACAGAGATAGTTCATACTAAAAGAAAAACTTGTTTATGTCTGTTTTATTGTTTCTTATTACACACACATTTTGTATTAACTTGAAAAATTGCAAACTTAAAAATGAAATGTGTAGGAATTACATGGAAATGGAAAATTAACACAAGCGTAAGTTAATAACTCAGCAACGTTTAGCTGTGCTGTTTTTACAATAGTAGTAAAGTAATGTGCATGTATAAAAGGTTTAAAGCGTTAAACTTTTTATTCGTGCATATTTCACATTTTACGACAGGTCGTAAAATCCCCACCATACTGTCACAATTTCTGGCAGGAGCTTGATGGCAGAGCTGAGGTCGTGAGAAAAAAAACTCTCAAACTTACGAAAACACTACGTTTGAATTACAAGAAATTCCTGCGAGATAAAGCGTTCCAGGGGTCTGAAAAGAGGTTTGCTGATGATTAAGAAGTATTGTTGTTACGTGTAAGAGTTTAATTCATATTTAATACGAATGATGTTTGGATGTAAAACCAAACACGCTAGCTTAAAATCGGAAATTAG
This sequence comes from Neostethus bicornis, assembly GCA_902685375.1. Lineage (NCBI taxonomy): Eukaryota > Metazoa > Chordata > Actinopteri > Atheriniformes > Phallostethidae > Neostethus > Neostethus bicornis. The sequence goes on from LR738564.1 coordinate 5,798,619, forward strand.
CATCAAACGATTTTAGCATTATAAAAGAGAACAAAGAGTAGAAGGTGTTACCTTAGTGGAGCGGAAAGTAGCAATTATTAGAAAGGAGGAAAATAAAGAGAACGATTTCCCCTTAGAAGTATGGAAATGTTTGGATGAAGTGGCAGAACGCGGTAGCTTAAAATCGGAAACTAGCATCATGAGGTTTTAGCATGAAAATATTTTTTTACAGTAGTAAAAATGAGTGTTAAAGTGAACGTAAAAAAATTAGTTGTATGATTTGTTTGTTTGTCTAAGTGTCATATTTTTATTATCTTACAGGTCTGAACTGAAAATTTTTAGACGAATTCTGCTTTCAAGAAGGCCTTTCACGCCTTTTACAAGGAGCACGAAGAACGCACAACTTTCAAGGCCCTTAGCGAACCCACACTTGGTCAGTAGACAAATGCCTGCCCTAAACCTACTCTTCAATTACGAAATCATACTTTTTCCAAGACTTCTTTACGTCTGCATTCGTTTTATTGTAGCTACAATCTGCATGATAATACTCTTTATTTGTTCAACTTTTTGGTGCGTCCTATTCTACCTGCTGTTTGCTAAGCTACAGTTAGTTTTGCGAATGGAGTTCAAGTTGTCACTCCTTCTTCTGGCTATGGGATACGACATTTTGGATCTCGAATTCATTCCAGATTTTATCTATGAGAAGATTTTAGGTACTTAGGATCAACAGTCCAGAGCAATGGAGAGTATGGAAAAGAGATGAAGAATGGAGATGGCGGCAGGCTGGATCGGGTAGAGAAAATATCAGGTGTGATGTTGATAAAAGAGTTTCAGCCAAAATGAAAGGCATGACCAAAAAGATGCAGCAGATAGGGTTAGATGGAAGAAACATACTTGCTCTTGCGACTCCTGAAGGGAAATAGTGAAAGGAGAAAAAGACGGTTTTAGCATAAATACTCTTTTTTTCCTTCGTTATTGTAAAGTATTAATAAAGAGTGTAAAAGTGAACGTAAAAAAATTAGTTGTGTGAATTGTATTTTTTTTCTATGTATAAGTGTCATATTTTTCTTATCTTACAGGTTTTGCCTTGAATATTTTAAGAGAATTCTGGAAGCTACGTGCACTCTGTGGACACAAAAATCCAGAGTCAAGAAGGCCTTTCAAGCCTTTGAGAACATTTTGAGAGAGATTGCACAAATTTTAAGGCCCCTTCAGCAACCGCACGTTTCCAGACAGCGGACAAATGCCTGCCCAAGAACAACAAATCGGTTTTAATTTCCGTCATCATGCAAGGCTTGTTCACGCCTGCATTCGTTTTATTTTTAAAACAACTTGCATGTTAATATTCATCCCTTGTTATGTTTTGTTGTCTGCCCTATTTTATTTGCATTACGTCATGTTGAAATTAGTTTTAAGACTGGAGTTCAAACCGGCCCTAATTCTCCATCGTATGGGTTACCGTTTTTTGGATATGATTCTCATTATAGAATTGCTACAAAGAGGATTGAGTGCCGTCATTGTCGGTATGGTTTGGCTTAGCATCTATTTCGGTGAATATTGGAGAGAGTACTTGGAGCATTATGAAGATTAGTCCTGATTATTTGAGTTTTTTGTTCTCTATATATATTGTTTTTTGTATTAAATTGTTAAGTTTTGTTTTTCTTCAGTTCTTTCAAATGTATTTTTGATGTTTGTCAATCTTTAAAAAAAATTTGCCATTTTTTTTCAAATGTTATGAAACTATTAGATACTGTAAAGAGAAATGTCAATGTTGTAAAGTGACATTGTTGTTTATCACACTAAGTGCAGACACAATGTAAGCTGGTGTACAAAAATTAATTTTCAAACTGCTGGTGGGAGGAGATGAGTGGGTCCGTTTTTGTAAGGTGTCTAAATACATATTTAGCTCTCTAAAATGAAGGTGAGTGTGTTTACTGTTCAGTGATAAATATTACAGAAACATGACAGAAAATACAACAGAAAAAGTTGCACAAATAAAGAATGTATTACGGGAAATATTGCTAAAATATTACAGAAATACTGATAAAAAATATTACTGAAAATATTTAGAATTTTTACAGAAAATTGCAAAGAAATATTGCAGAATTTTTAAGTGAAAATATATAGAAAATATTACAGAAATATTATAGAAAATCACAAAAATATTAGGGAAATTATAACAAAATAGTACAAAAATGTTATGTGAAATACCAAATAATAACTAATATATTAAAGGGAATATACAAAAATATTGAAGCAATATTTTAAAAAAAATTGTTACAGAAAAACTACAGAAATTTTTGTAAATGATACAGAAATGATTCCAGAAACGTTTACAGAAAGATTTAAAAAATTTTTTTAGAAATGTTACAGAAAAATTAGTACAGAAACATTACAGAAATATTACAGCAACATGACAGAAAATTTTACAGACAATATTACAGAAAGATTCCAAAAACTGCAGAGGTTAATTTAGAAACATTACAAACTTTTAAAGAAAAAATAAAGAGAAGATCACATAAATATCAAGAATTTATTGCAGAAAGTATTATAGTAATTTTACAAAAAAAAAATAGATGATTGGAATATTACAGAAAGAATTACAAAAAATCTTAGAGAACATAACAGATCAATTTTAAAGAAGTTTGCAGAAAATTTGTACTGAAATATTTGTGGAAAATATTATACAAATAATGCAAGAAAATGAAAGAATATTTTAAAGAAATATTCCATAAACTGTTTTATTGATTTATAGAAAAAAATACAGAATTTTTAATGGAAATATTACCGAAATATTCCAGAAAATCATAAATACAGTAAACAATACAAAATTATTAAGAAAAAAATAATACAAATAATTCTACAAAAATATTATAGAAAACATTATACAAATAATTCAGAAAATGAAAGAATTTTTTAAACCAAATATTCCATAAACTGTTTTATTTATTTATAGAAAAAATACAGAAATTTTAATGGAAATATTACCGAAATATTCTAGATCGTATTAAATGCATTTTAAAGTAAAGTAAAGTTTATTTGTACATATTTTACGCCATGTCATAAAATCCATGCCAGACTGTCACAATGGAAAGTTGTAAAACAAGACAGAAATCCCTTTTACTTAAATTCAATTCCAAGCACTAAAAACTAATTACATGGACATTTTTATTTCATAGTTGGTGACCAAAGTTTAGTTTGTAAAGAAAAACCCACTGATCTGTCTTGTAACGCAAACAAAGCTTGATTAAACTTTGACTATTAAAGTCCTCCTCATCTTATTAGCCGAGGCTAATTGATTTCATTTGTCTTCACTCAGCTATTGGCTGTGACCTCAACTTGGTTAATGTGGTGTGAGGCCTTTTAGGCCTGCTTGTTTGTTTTTTTTTCTCCCCCAAAACTCACAGGTGCTGGATGGCTTCTAACGGGAGGATTGGCTGATTGCTCCCAGCTGCACAGACTTACCGGTGGCTATAAAAGACCTGGTGTCACCCACAGTCTCTGTCAGGTCTTCTGTTGTGTAGGAGAGGGAATGAGGAGGACTTTCGAATCAGACAAAGTTAAGAATTTGTACATTGTGGGTCTTCTTCGGGGCAGGGCACTGGAGTGGGCCGAGGCTGAAGACGCGGCAGCCCCCCTGGCTGATCGCTCAACATCTGATTTTCTGAGTTTATTCAGAACCATGTTCGAGGTGCCGGACCGGGCTGGAGATGCCTCCCAGCGTCTACTCCACCTTTCCCAGGGAACTCTATCTGTGGCGGAGTTCTCCATCTCATTCCGGACCCTAGCAGTAGAGGCTGGCTGGGGACAGAAGGCACTAAGAGGGGTGTTTCTAAATGCCCTGAATGATCCTCTGAAGGATGAGCTAGCTGGCAGGGGGACCCCATCCACATTGGAGGAACTCATTTCCCTGGCAATACAGTTAGACAATCGTCAAAGAGAGAAACGATATGAAAATACCACCCGGGCCCTACACCCTACTCCAGTTCACAGCCATCGACAGCCTTCCTCGGTCTGCCCCCCACCTAGGGCATTTGCATCTGTTCCACAAGAGGCTGAGCAGCCTTCCACAGAACCAATGCAGTTGGGACAGATGCATCTAACCAAAAAGGAAAGAGAGGTTAGACTAAAAGAAGGGAGGTGTCTCTATTGCGGGTCGAGAAGTCACTTACTCTCAGCTTGCCCTTGTCGCCCAAAAGACGGGGCCCACCGGTAGACCTAGGGTTACGGGTGGGCACAACTAGATGTCATGGTACCCCTAGGCTTATGATTCTTGTGACACTAACCTCTGGTTGTTCCTCTTCTTTTCCGGTCGAAGCGTTGATGGATTCCGGGGCCGACGGCAACTTCATCGACGCAGATTTTCTCCGTCAGTGTGGATTCCAGTCCCAACCACTCGGAGAACCCATTAATGCCACGGCGATCGATGGACACGTTATCACCAGGGTGACCCACCAGTCCTCCCCGTTGGAGATGGTGGTATCGGGTAATCACCGTGAGCACCTTTCGTTTAACGTTATTTCTTCACCCGGCTCACCCCTTGTGTTAGGTTTCCCCTGGCTTAGGTTGCACAATCCACAGGTCGACTGGCAAAACCGGCGTATCGTCGGGTGGAGCAATCAGTGCCATGCAACTTGCCTCCAATCTGCCGTGACAACCGTCTCTTCTGACACGGTAGGCTCAATCGACCCGGTGGACGTTGCGTCTATCCCGGCAGAGTATCATGACCTCAAAGAGGTCTTCAGTAAGGAGAGGGCACAATCTCTCCCGCCTCATCGGCCATATGATTGCGCCATCGACCTCCTCCCTGGGGCAACCTTACCCGCCAGTCGCCTGTACAATCTGTCTGCTCCAGAGAGGGGGGCGATGGAGAAGTACATCAATGAGTCCCTGGCGTCGGGGCTTATCCGCCCTTCCTCGGCACCCATAGCAGCGGGGTCCTTTTTTGTGGGTAAGAAGGATGGTTCCCTCCGTCCGTGCGTCGATTATCGGGGTCTTAATAACATCACCGTTCGCAACAAATACCCGTTGCCCCTCATTAATTCGGCGTTCGAGCTACTTCAGGGAGCCCGGGTCTTTACAAAACTCGATCTGCGTTGCGCCTACCATCTCGTCCGAATGCGGGAGGGGGACGAGTGGAAGACGGCGTTCAACACCCACCTGGGCCAATTCGAATACTTGGTCATGCCTTTCGGGTTAACTAACGCTCCCGCAGTCTTCCAGGCATTCATTAACGATGTGCTCCGTGACTTCCTTAATCGTTTTGTCTTTGTTTATCTGGACGACATTCTTATTTTTTCGCCCACTGTTGAGGAGCACATCGTCCATGTCCGTGCGGTACTCCAGCGACTCCTTGAGAATCGTCTGTTTGTAAAGGCTGAGAAGTGCGAGTTCCATTCTCAGTCCGTCAACTTCCTTGGTTTTATTGTACACGCTGGGCAGGTTTGCCCGGACCCCGAAAAAGTTAGCGCGGTGGCTGAGTGGCCTCGACCCAACACCCGTCGCAAACTACAACAATTTCTGGGTTTCGCAAATTTTTACAGGCGTTTCATTCGCAATTACAGTCAGGTAGCTCTTCCCCTTACCCAGCTTACTTCCACAGCCAGACCGTTCGTTTGGTCTCCTCAAGCAGAGGGTGCATTCACTGAGCTTAAAAAGAGGTTTACCTCGGCCCCCATTCTGGTCCAGCCCGACCCCTTGAGGCAGTTTATTGTGGAGGTGGACGCCTCGGATTCAGGGGTGGGTGCTGTGCTGTCCCAATACCATCAGGAGGATGGCAAACTCCATCCCTGTGCCTTTTTCTCTAAGCGTCTCTCTGCAGCTGAACAAAACTACGATGTGGGGAATAGAGAACTGCTCGCAGTCAAACTGGCACTCGAGGAATGGAGGCACTGGCTCGAGGGCGCAGAACACCCATTCGTGGTCTGGACAGACCACAAAAACCTCGTTTACATCCAAGCAGCTAAGAGACTCAACTCTCGACAGGCCCGGTGGCAGCTGTTCTTTACACGCTTTAATTTTACCCTCACTTACAGGCCGGGCAACCGCAATACCAAACCTGACGCCCTCTCCCGCCTGCATGATGGTCATCAGTCCAGATCGGAGCCGGAGCCCATTCTACCCCCCTCCTGCGTCATTGGGGCAATCACTTGGGAGATCGAGACTGCAATAAGGGATGGTCTGCAGCATGATCCGGACCCAGGTACTGGCCCAGCTAACCGTTCGTATGTGCCATCCTCTGCCCGCTCCCAGGTTCTCCTATGGGCACATGCATCCCGGTGGTCCTGTCACCCTGGGATTCGCCGTACAATGGCGCTTCTTCAGCGGCGGTTCTGGTGGCCAACGATGGAGGCAGACACTAGGAATTTTGTCGCTGCCTGTTCTGCCTGTTCCCGGGGCAAGGTCCCTCATCGTCCTCCTGCGGGGCTGCTCCATCCCCTACCGGTTCCCAGTCGTCCCTGGTCCCATATCGCACTGGACTTTGTGACCGGACTCCCTCCCTCAGAAGGTAACACTGTTGTGGTCACGATTGTGGACCGATTCTCCAAAGCTGTACATCTGGTGCCTCTTCCTAAACTCCCTTCAGCCTTGGAGACTGCCCAGCTCATGGTGACCCATGTGTTCCGTCTGCATGGTATCCCTCTGGACATAGTCTCTGACCGGGGTCCGCAATTCACATCAGCTGTTTGGAAGTCCTTCTGTAAGGCGCTGGGGGCTTCCGTCAGCTTGTCATCTGGCTTCCACCCCCAATCCAACGGCCAGTCGGAGCGGGCTAACCAACACCTGGAATCCACATTACGGTGCGTGTTGGCCTCTGCCCAGTCCACGTGGTCGTCTCATCTCCCGTGGATTGAGTATGCCCATAATTCCCAAGTTAGTTCCTCCACAGGATTGTCCCCGTTCGAGGCTTCTCTGGGTTACCAACCCCCATTGTTCCCGGATCAGGAACAGGAGCTGGCCGTCCCTTCGGTGCAGCTCCATATCAGACGGTGTCGTCGGATCTGGAGGAAAACTAGGAGGGCCCTCCAACAGGCCTGCGGCCGGGCTCGGCGCCAAGCTAATCGCCACCGTCAGCCAGCCCCAGCATATCAGGTTGGTCAGTCTGTCCTTCTGTCTACCAGGAACATTCCCCTCAGGGCAGAGTCTCGCAAGCTTTCACCCCGCTTCATTGGCCCTTTCCGGATCCTGCGGCTGGTCAACCCGGTCTCGGTAAAGCTCGCCCTGCCCTCTTCCATGAAGGTACATCCTGTGTTCCACGTCTCTCAGATCAAACCGGTTTCTACCAGTCCCCTCCAGCCTCCTTCTGCTCCCCCTCCACCTCCTCGCCTTGTTGACGGCTCGGATGCGTACACGGTCAACCGTCTTTTGGATGTTCGTCGCTGAGGTCGGGGTCTACAGTACCTCGTGGACTGGGAGGGTTATGGCCCGGAGGAACGGTGCTGGGTGCCCCGTTCAGCGATCCTGGACCCTGGCTTGGTCCGGGACTTTCACCGCCGCTTTCCGGACAGGCCTGGTGGTCCGCCCGGTGGCGTCCGTAGAGGGGGGGGTACTGTGGTGTGAGGCCTTTTAGGCCTGCTTGTTTGTTTTTTTTTTCTCCCCCAAAACTCACAGGTGCTGGATGGCTTCTAACGGGAGGATTGGCTGATTGCTCCCAGCTGCACAGACTTACCGGTGGCTATAAAAGACCTGGTGTCACCCACAGTCTCTGTCAGGTCTTCAACGATTCTAGTGGTAAACTGACCACCTCTAAGCTGAGTCAAATTTTGATATCAGACTAATTTTCTTATTCTCCTCACAGGAACCTTCAGCCCTTCCTCTTGGCCATCCAGCACTGCCTGAAGCCGTTATCTCTCTGCTGTGGATTCCTTTGTTCAACACTTAATAAACTGTTAAACCTGCATTTGGATCCTCCTCATTCCCTCTCCTACACAACAGTTAATGAATTAATTGATCTAGCTCAAGTGCACTTGAGGGAGTCAGAGAAGAATTTCACATGTTGCTCCTTTAATCTCGTTCTCTCCAGGTAATCTTCGGAGCATGTGGCTGGTAAATTGCCAAGAGTTTTTTTTGAGGGAGATGGAGCGGGTGTTTGGGCGACTTGGATTACAAAGCTAGAAAAAAGTCGAATAAAAATAAGGATTAACTTGTTTAGATGTCAAAATGACAAGGCCTGTACGATGGTGCAGTGGCTGGAATTGTGGCCTCACAGCAAGACGGTCAGGGTTAAAGTCCTGGAGTGAGGGCTAAGTCTTAAAAACTGGTCTTTCTGTGTGGAGTTTGCATGTTCTTTCTGTGTTTGAGTGGATTTTCTTCAGACACTCCAGTTTCCTCTTGCTCTACAAAAACATACATGTTAGTTTGATTGGCCGCTATGAATTTACTTTTAGGAATGAGTGTGTTGGTCTGTTGCCCTGGAACGGACTGTTGACCTGTTCAGAGTTCACCCATTAGGGATAAGTGATTCAGAAGGTTGTTTTTGTTCCAAAACAAAATTTGCTGAATTAAAGTGCTGTTGAAACCTTTGAAACGTGGGTAAACACCACCATCCAGTGGCCAAATTGAGAACCAGACACACCATTTCTTAGTGGATCTAATAAAACTTATTTAGACCACCAAAAAGTAAGCTTGAACTGACATTTTTTAGAGAATTTGTAGCATTTCTACTGTCCATTAGAAAGAAAGATTTTCATGCATTTGTTCCTTAATGGTTTGCTTGTTGTCAGCAGAGACACGCTTTCACAAGCAACTTTTCAAAAAATTATACAACAAAGCTGCACAATCATAACAAGTTATTGTTATAAATTACTATCAATGCACTTGGGAAAAAATTGGAAAAACAGGAATCCTTTCAGTGTCTCAACAAACTAACATTAAGGTTAAAATGATGGTCAATCCAATGACGACTGGTAGTTGTGTTTTGGATTAAATAAAGTTTAATAATCCAGAAGTTTTATAAAGTCAAACACAAGTTAATTTATTTCAAATACCTCAGTGAAAAAACATCCACTTGGTAAATATGTCATATTTTTATATCATATGTACTAAATTAGGTGCATGGTGGTGCAGTGGGTAGCACAGTGGCCTCACAGCAATTTTTTGCTGTCTCTAAACCCGAGTCGGCAACCCGCGGCCTCTGAGCCGCATTCGACTCTTTAGATCCGCCCTAGTGGCTCCCTGTAGCTTTTTAAAAATAGTTGAAAATGGAAAAAGATGGAGGAGGGTTTTTTCATTTTGTTTTAATATAATTTCTGAGGGAGGACCAACATGATACAAACATAACAATTTTTGTTTTTTTTTTCTTAATTTCCTAACGTTTTTTCAACGTCAATGCTGTAAAAACATGGTTTTTACAGCGTTTCAATTTAAATTTCAAATTTAAATGTTGAAATATTGAATTTTAACATTTCTGTCAACGAAGATTTGCGTCACAGCCTGCGACACAAGTTTCCAGGATCAGGGTGGGATGTTTGGCTGTTGGAAACAAACCGGAGGCTGTGTGAAAAGCCATCGATCCCAAAAGAATAAAAGAGTGAATTAACTTTTAACATTTTAAGAAACCAAATAATTTAAATTTATTGTCAATAAATTCTAATTGAAAAATAATAAAACACTAAATTTAAACCCCCAAACTTGGTAAATAACAAAAACCCAAAAATCTTTAAAAAGTTTCTTTGCTAAGGGGAGTCGTAGAGTTTCAAAAGTACGGCCAGACTTGATCTCAAAACTCTTCAGGTCTCAGACCAAGATGAGACTGTCTTGTTGCAGTACAACCAGCTCAGGACTCCCACTGATTTACTCTTACTTCGAGTAACTTGTATTTTTATACACTTTTTGTGATGTTTCATTTTGAGGATATGTTTTAACGTTACCATAGCAACCAGTGTGCCTTAGGGCAGAGAGAACGTTAATAGTGTTCTATTAGCGCCTCGTTGTAAAGACGTTGCTAATAAAGTTCCTCATGAGGACAAAGTGGATTTATGTTTATTATTGATAAATTAACCGTTTTTAATGTTGATTTAATTGAGTTTTTCTGCTAAACCTTTAGACCGGTCTGTGAAAATATTGTCAGATACTAAACCAGTCTGTGGTGCAGAAAAGATGGAGTACACTCTTCTACAGGATGGACTTCAGGGAAAATGAACATTTAATCATCAAGCTTATTATGTATTTGGAGTCATTTTTATAGTAGGCTAATTCTACTAATATAAATATCTTTGGCATGTGTTGCTTTTATTCAAAGGCTTTTCATATTTGCAGCTCCAGACGTGGTCGTTTTTTGTTTGTTTCGTCCAATGCAGCTCTTTCAACATTTTGGGTTGCCGACCTCTGCTCTACACCAAACAGCATGGCCGGTCTGACCGCAGTTTTGTATACTTTCATTTTAGCTGAAACTCTGAAACTATCACACATCACACCTGATACTTTTCTCCACTCGTTCCAGCCTGCCTGCACAGGCTTCTTCACCTCTTTTCCACACTCTCCATTGCTCTGGACTGTTGATCCTAAATACTTAAAATCTTCCACCTTCTTTATCTTTTCTCCCTCACCTAACCTCACTTTTCCATTTGGATCTCTCTCATTCACACACATGTACTCTGTTTTACTCTGACTAATCTTCATTCCTCTTCTTTCTAGTGCAAATCTCCACCTCTCCAGCTTATCCTTCACCTCCTCCCTCCTTTCACTACAGATCACAATGTCATCTGCAAACATCATTGTCCATGGAGATAGCTGACTAACCTTGTCTGTCAGTCTCTCCATTACCATAGCAAGCGGCAAAGGACTCACAGCAGATCCCTGGTGCAGTCCCACCCCAACAATGAACTCCTCTGTCTCACCTACAGCACACCTCACCACTGTCTTACACTCCTCAAACATGTCCTTCACCACTATAACATACTTCTCTGTCACACCAGATTTCCTTATACAATACCATAGTTCTTGTCTGGGTACCCTGATGAATGAACGTACTAAGACAATGTAAACTTTATGATAGAGTCATTAAAAGGATAAAATGACAAACAACACATCCCCAGCCGTCCTGATGCGTCTTATTCTACATTGATGTAAGGTATAAACTATAAACTTTTGCCTTGAATCAGCATGTAATAAACTCAGTTATGTTATGAGATTCCATGCATTCATACATTAAGCCACCGTGGCAGCTTGGATTAAAAATGTTGCAGTTTGTTTTACTAATTTTACATAATTCACCTTTAAATTTTTCACAAAATGACCCTGCACGGTAACATCAACTGTAATAAACTCTTTTTTTCTTCACCTTTTATTTTAAGGTGCTTCCATTTATTATGACTTATTATGAGACAACGCCATCTGGCTTACCGTCAAATACATGTAATCCTTTATCCTGCTCATAAATTGACTCTTTGAAGGTTGCTGGATGTACGGAGCGAAAGACTTTAAGACACACTTATGAGGATGTGCAAGAGTGCACACTGTGTAAACTTGTGTTTGGTTTACAGGCACATGAATACTGATGCACACATGCCCTTTGCAATGTCTTTCACCAGTTTTAGTTGCAGGCGGAGTCATATGATTTTTGTTTACTGGCTTGGTTAAACTCATGCTTTTTATTATTATTGTTCATGATTTAAAAAAAGAGTTTATTCTATCTGTTTATCCTTGGCATTTCAGTTTAAACAAGTTTCACAAGCTCGATTTAAACTTTAACTTTTGTGGTAAATATACAACATTTAGATCTAATTTTAGCTTCATAATAATTCTGAGTTGCAAAAGTTCTTAATATAAAGTTGGATTTTGGTCATTTTCTTCAAAATCCACTGCTTTGTTTTATTGATGATACTTTTATCACTAACGAGTCTTTAAGTGGTCTTTTTCATTCAACATTCATCTCTGAATTGGCTGCAGCAGTTGTTGATTTTTCTAGTTTGAGGAAAAATACATGTACAGGTCTTGTGACATGCTCAAAGCACATAATCATGAACTGTGTGTTTCGCTCAAAAAAAATGTCAGTTAGTGCAACACGAATTTGCTCTAAAGGGCAAATGCTTGCGTAATTGACCTCATTATTAGTCTGTCAGTAAGCAGAAAGAAATGCTGCTTGTGAAGACCTTCAATCTAGGAGCAGACAAGTAAAGGTTATAATACTATTCTAACTTCACCAGAAAGCAAAAAAATGCAGTAAAATTAAAGAAATAATTACAGAAACATTACAGAAAATATTGTGTAAAATATTGCAGAATTTTTCACAGACAGTATTGCAGAAAATACATAAAAATGTACTTTTTTAAAATTTATTAAACAGATATCTGAGAGGTGATTTTACAGGGAAAAAAATGCTACTGTATTAGTATTATAAAAAATATTAAATAAAACAGAAAATATCATAAATATTATTGCAGAAATTCACAGGAAATAGAACAGACAATATTTTTTAAAAAATCACAAAATAAATTATAGAAATTTAGAGAAAATATTTTTTAAAAAAAAAGATTAAAGAAATTTCACAAAAAATATAACAAGAAAGTTACAGAAAACTAAAAATTTACAAAAAAATATTGCAGAAAATTATCAGAGAAATTGTACAGTAATATTGCAATCTAGAAATATTGCAGAAAATCTGGCAGAAAACTTATAGTAATGTAACAAAAAACTAAAAAAAAATTTTTAAAGAAAATATTACTCAAACAATTTCTTCTTAAATTATGAGGAAGGAGGGGGGTCACAGAAATTTTAAAGAAAATATTACAGAAAAAAAATCTAGTAAATATTTTAAACATGTTACAGAGAATATAACAGAAAATAATACAGCAATTTTTAGAAAAATATTACAGAAAAAAAACTACATAAACATTACAAAAAAATACTGCAGGAACATTAAAGAAAATATTACAGATAAAAACATGTTGCTTGTGAAGACTTTTAATTAAGGAAGTAACTGAATAGCATCATGTAACTATTATAAATTTACCAGAACACAAAGTATTACATACCAACAATATAAAAAGTTACAGAGATAGTTCATACTAAAAGAAAAACTTGTTTCTGTCTGTTTTATTGTTTCTTATTACACACACATTTTGTATTAACTTGAAAAATTGCAAACTTAAAAATGAAATGTGTAGGAATGACATGGAGATGGAAATTTACCACAAACGTATGTTAATAACTCAGGAACGTTTAGCTGTGCTGTTTTTACAATAGTAGTAAAGTAATGTGAATGTATAAAAAGTTTAAAGCGTTAAACTTTTTATTCATGCATATTTCACATTTTACCACAGGTCGTAAAATCCCCACCATACTGTCACAATTTCTGGCAGGAGCTTGACGGCAGAGCTGAGGTCGTGAGAAAAAAAAAACTACTGATGTTGAACGGGTGTTCCTGAAGAAGTCTTCATCCCTCTTCTGGCCCACTGTGCAGCAAAAATGTGGAGGGTGCATATTGACTGTCAGTGTAAATGGTGACGTCCCCGTCATGGTAGAGTTTACATGCTCTTGTGAGTGCAATGAGTTCAGCAGCCTGAGCTGACCAGTTACCAGGGAGTTAATGTGGCGGGTGCATATTGACTGTCAGTGTAAATGGTGACGTCCCCGTCATGGTAGAGTTTACATGCTACTGTGAGTGCAATGAGTTCAGCAGCCTGAGCTGACCAGTTACCAGGGAGTTTGCCACATGTGAGGGTCTGGTCTTGGGAGACAACAGCATAACCAGTGTTGTTGGTGCCATCCGGAGATTTGGAGGCGGAGCCATCTACAAAAACAACATCCCCATGCAGCAGCGGTGTATCATGTAAATCAGGTCTAGGTTTACAGCATGTGTTTGTTCTTTCTTGGCAACTGTGTGGATCACCGTCCTCAGCAGTAGGGAGTAGGGTGGCAGGATTGAGCGTGTTGCAACGTTTGATGGTAAGGTGTGGTTGTGACAAAAGGGTGGCTGTGATTTTGAGGTGGCGCGCAGGAGACAGGAAGGACATCTTTGTTTGTGTAAGGAGAACATCAACAGCGTGACTTACTTGGAGAGTGAGGGGATGAAATAAAACTAACTCAGCTGAGGCTTATCCGTGTAGTCCCTCATTCATCCAGGAGTGATCCATAGTAGAAAAAGTATCAAAAAAGTCCCCTGGACAGCCCAATTCTTGAACGAAGAATTAAACTGTCCAGAAGACTCCCTTGACACTTCCCCCACTCAGCTGAGGCTTGTACCGCCATGGCTGCAGCACAGACGTTTTGGACACATGGGAGGAGTGCGGCAGCAACTGGATCAAGTTCCTTTGAGTAATAGGCCACAGGTTTTAGTTTCAAGCCGTAGGGCTGGAGTAGCAGGGAAGTGATAAGTCCCTGTTTACAATCCACTGTCTGGACAAAGAGGGTGGAGTAGTTTGGTAGACTCAGAACACCTGAAGAGGTGATGAAGTGTTTTAAAACATCGAAGGCCGCATCTCCTGCAAAGGCCGCATCTGCTGCTGGGGTCCATTGTAGAACAGAGTTCAGGGGGAAGTCTTCAGCGTACATAAGATCCAAAAGGGGCTGAGTTTGTTGGATGGCACCAGCTCAACCCATTTGGTCAAAGAATCAACTATTACCAAACAGTTCGTGTAGAGACCACTTCTACTCAATTCAATGAAATCTAAGTGAATGATCTCAAACAGGTAAGTGCCAATTGGGCATCTTTCTCTCTGTGGTCTGACATTTCCTTGCGTATTGTGTCTACAACATGTGATACAACTTCTACAAAAATGTTTAAAATTGGTGTGTAGACCTTTGGTAATGTGAAATACCTCCCCTACTATTCTCAGCCTTCCCCCCTGTTGAGACATAGCTAAGCCCGTGGCTCACTATAGTTACAGTTTAAAATCACACTTGGGCTATCTGTAGGTGTGGGGCTATCTGTACGTGTGGGGTCCATGTCCCATAAAAATTCCCAAACTCCCTGTACTACATGAGGTTCTGCAAATTGTGCTAACCAGTTTTAAATTCAATTATTTATGTTTCTGTCATCACAGCACATTCAAATTTACGCTCCCCAAATGATCTTTTGTAGCTGATTTAGCAACATAAAGACCTGGTCTCTCTGCCTGTCTAATGAGTGAAGGTCACAAAAGTTAATTAATATTATTTCTAAATAATTTATGTCTCTTATAGGATCAAAACATCTGTTTAACATCAGTTTGCTAGTCTACCGGGGGCAGGGCTTTGATTATTAAACAGCAGTATTTGGCAAACATTATTAGTTGATCATTAAAATCTGAACATTTTAGTTTCTCATCATAGTGTAACAATGATCCTGTGTTCTGCTGGGTCTCTGTTATCTGGAACGCCAGGTGCACTAGAGCGTAGGAACATCTTATCTGAACTATTTTGGGGGAAGTAAGACCTTAAGTACAGCATGGCATCAAAGGCAGGATCAGAAACTCTATGATTACAACATAAAATTAGTAGTCACGTCTGACTATCACCATAAACACTCATCTGCAGATCTAAACTTCCTTTATTAGTTGCTACTGCTATTAATTCATTAATTTATTTATCTATTTATTAACTGCACAAAGTTCAGCACAAATCAAAATATTTTCTCAATAAAAATCATTATTCAACTTGTACAATTCTCACATTTGACCATATTTAAGTTACTGTGCTGAAATATGGGGTGTCAATTACAAAGAAAAATCAACTCTGCAAATTATTTGATTAGAGAAAAACATAATTGTTGCTAAAGCTGAAGTTTTGGATCAAACTAATGCTTTGATCTTAAAAGATAGAATTTAAAATTGTTCGAATTATGTTTCGAGTTCATTAATAAGCATCTGTCTCAGTATCCAAAAACATTTTTATCTACCACCACGGTGATCTTAGAGACAGCAATACTAGTAACTTCCCTTTACCAGGTGTCAGAGCATAGATAAAGGTTTCTCTAATTCCAAATCTGGTGTGAAATTATGGACAAACCTGACTTCAAATCTAACACAATGTTCCAATCTGATGATGTTTAAAAAGAAATATAAAGAAATGATCTTTACTAAATATAAAAACAATCAATGTTAATCTGTTTCTCTCATTTACTCCCCCCCCCCCCTTTTTTTTCCTTCTTTACCCTAGACAAACAAACAAACTGCATCCTATCATGTAACCAGTCAGTCAGTCAGTCATCATCTTATCCGTCTATCCCGTAACAGGGTTGTGGGGGTGCCGGAGCCCATCCCGGCTGATTTAAAGCGAAAGGCAGGGTACACCCCGAACAGGTCGCCAGCCTGTCGCAGGGCCACACACACACACATTCCTAGGGGGAAATTTGGCACCGGCCAATCAACCAAGCATGCATGTCTTTGGAGGGTGGGAGGAAACCGGAGTACCCGGAGGAAACCCACGCAAACACAGGGAGAACATGCAACCTTGCACACTTATGCACAGTCTTACACATACAGGCTTACACACCCACTTACACAAACACACACACCTACACACACGCTCACAAACACTCCCAGCTGCAGCGGAACAGAGACACACACGCACCCAGCTGCAGAAAAAACAGAGACACACAAAGATCCATCTTTTTCACAATCGCAAACTTTAGTGAAAAACTAGCATTTTTTGAGCCATTTCAGAATGAATTTGTGACAGAACAGTTAAACCAAATTTAAGGCTCTTTTTTTACTTCAAACTTTTACAGTTTGTTCATTCATTTACTATTGTTTAGTCGTTTTCACTAATTTGATTTTGATGAGATAATAATTTTATCATCTTGTTTTGATCTCAAAAACTGGCATCATAAACCGGCTTTCTGAGTCCCAAAAATGAACCTGGCCAGGGTAAATTTTATAACCACTGTGGACAGTTATTCAGCGAGATGATGTGCCAGTTCTCGCAGATCTGCGCTTCTTTTTATTACTTTATCATTATTACTGGCGCCGTGCTGGCAGCCTGCTGCATGTGATGCAGCACACAAATTTTCCCAACTAATTGTTTTGTCTCTTTGTTCAATTCTGAGATCTCTAACCCTTACTTTTCTCTTCTCAGCCTGATCCTTTCGCACTTTCACATCTTTTATTTCTTCTTGTAACTTTCTTCTCTTTTACCTTTGATCTCGTTTGAGAGTTTCTGACCCATTTTTCTAGGAAGTCACAGCTACCGGGCAGGTCTTCGCCATAAACTTAACGTCCGGGCTGTTTTATTTATTTATTTATTTTATTTGTTTATTTTATCTCCTTGGTCAGATTTTTACCCATGTTGTATTATTATTGTACAAAGTATAATTACAATCACAATCAACTTTCTTTACTATCTGACTTCACTAATACAGATCTAAAACGCACACACACAAACACAGGCTGCAGAGCAGCGCTGTGCTCCACTTGCCCCCCTTTTTTTTTCCTTTTTTTTTTCAACACACACAACCAGTTATAACAACGTAATTTTCTTCCTTCTTTTAACAACTTTCCCTATCTTGTCACGCAAATTCACAATGCATAAACAGAATGAACATCACAACAAGAAAACTTTCCTCCAATCAGGATGATCAAAATCCATAATCAGAACAATTTTTCAAACAAAAAAAACACAATTCCTTCAACCACAAATTTTTCTCTGGTGAACATGTAGGTTGGCTGACCTCTCTAGACAACAAATAAAAATGTTTTACAAAAGGTTAGTCCTTTACTCTAACCTGTCTGTAAAAAGGTGAGTCATTTACTCTAACCTGTCTGTAAAAAGGTGAGTCATTTACTCTAACCTGAAAAAAAAGTTTTACAAAAGGTGAGTCATTTACTCTAACCTTTCTGTAAAAAGGTGAGTCATTTACTCTAACCTGAAAAAAAAGTTTTACAAAAGGTGAGTCCTTTACTCTAACCTGTCTGTAAAAAGGTGAGTCATTTACTCTAACCTGAAAAAAAAGTTTTACAAAAGGTGAGTCATTTACTCTAACCTTTCTGTAAAAAGGTGAGTCATTTACTCTAACCTGAAAAAAAAAGTTTTACAAAAGGTGAGTCATTTACTCTAACCTGTCTGTAAAAAGGTGAGTCATTTAGTCTAATCTGAAAAAAAAAAAGTTTTACAAAAGGTGAGTCATTTACTCTAACCTGTCTGTAAATGGTGAGTCCTTTACTCTAACCAAAGCCTGCAACTGGTGAGTCATTTACTCTAACCAGTGCCACAAATATGCTGAGTCATTTACTCCAAGCACAGATAAATTCATGTTTCAAAATGGTCAGCCAAGCCTACCTTTTATTGTTGGGATGATCTTGTCCTAGTTGAACCCGTCACTGGAACCGCGACCCGGCGCAGGCACTGGGACTTGGCCCGTCCTGTCAAGGGAGGACGCTGTGCACAGATTCTTTGGCCTCCCTGCTTCCACGCCGGATCGAAGTCCAGGTCTTGGGTCCCGGGTTTCGGCACTAAATGTTAAGTCCAAAAAAGACTTTTATTCAGAATAGTAGTTTCAGAATCAAAGCCAACAATAAAAATTCACAAAACAGAGATATCAATTGTCTTTTTCTGCTGAGAAAGAGGAGAGAAGGAGAACGAGTGCCCTTACGCTCGCTGGTCCTAAAACTCTCTGCTCAACCTCCACTACTCCCCTCCTTACTAAGATAACAGGAGCAGCCAGCAGTGGCCTGGAATGTCCCGGAGTATGATAAGCAAGCGTGTGAACAGTATGTGGGAGACTTAGCTGAAATGTTGGTTATTAGATGATTCTAGTATTAAAAGCAGAAGTTAAACACATGGTTATGTCTGATGTGAAAAACACACAAATACTTCATAATCAAGCTTATCTTACAAGGACCAAACTCTATTGGTTCTTTAAAATGTCATTTTGCTGCTTGTATTGGCAATTACTTTTTTTATGATGTCAAATGCTCTCATTCAATGTTGTTTGTTAAGAGGTTGTTTGTTATGAGAAAGAAGCATTCAATGTTGTTTGTCATGAGATAGAAAAGCGGGAGTTCCTCGATACTCGGCAGAGTCTGCTGCGGGTTTCACTGATCAGGACGCCCAGCTGGATTTTTGGCACTCTCTGCCGAGATTGTGGGCTCTCCAACCTATCGCGCAAACGGCAAGAGCTGAAAACTGAAACTTAAAGTGCTGAATCCAATGATATGCTTGCTTCTTTTGCTGTTCAAGTTAATAAAACGCGAGTTGACTGTTGAACCTCAAGAAGTGTTTGTGTGATCATTCTTCGCCGACTTCCAACGAACCTGACAAAATAAATAAAAAACTTTCATCACACTGCTTATCAGCCTTTACCACAAATTTGCAGGATTTTAGTAAAAATGTTACAAAACCGGTACGCACTGTAAAGATGTAAATGTCAGTGTTGCAAAGTGACACTGGTATTTAAAAAAACAACACAATGTACTGTAAGCTGATGTACAAAGTTTATTTTTAAACTTCAGGTTAGAGAATATAACCAAGGTACAAATGTTCAGTTTTTTGTAAATTATCTTAATAAATATTCAGTTCTTTAAAATGAACTCAATGGGAGTGAATGTGTTTACTGTTCAGTGATGAATATTACAGAAATATGACAGAAAATATAACAGAAAATGTTGCACAAACAGGGAATACCGTATTTAACGGACAATATTGGGGGGAAGGATGGCTCGGTGGGTAGGGCGACCGCTCCGTAACCGGAAGGTCGCAGGTTCGATCCCCCGCCCAGAGTCCATGCCGAGGTGTCCTTGAGCAAGACACCGAACCCCCAGTTGCTTCTGATGATAGTGGTCTGCGCCTTGCATGGTAGCTCCCATCATCAGGAATGAATGTTGTGTGTGTGAATGATTGTATGGAGTGAATGAATAATGCATATCTATGTAAATGTAAAGCGTCTTTGAGTGTCTAGAAAAGCACTATATAAGTTCAATGCATTATTATTATTAATATATAAAAAATATTGCTGAAATATTACAAAAATATTAAAGAAAAACATTACAAAAAATATGTAAAGATGTTACATAAAAATGTAAAGAAATGTTACAGATTTTTTTTTAAGAAAATGTAAAGAAAATATTACAGAAATATAATAGAAAATATCACAAAAATATTAAGGAAACATGAAAAAATATTACATTGTTATGGGAAATATTAAATAATAGAATAGATGTACAGTAATATACAGGAAAAAATTGCAGAAATAATAAAAAAAATTGTTACAGAAATATTACAGAATTTTTTTTTTAAATGATATGGAAATAATTGCAGAAACTTTTACAGAAAGATTACAAAAAATATTTAGAAAGATTCCAGAAAAATTAGAACAGAGACGTACAGAAATATTACAGAATTGTTACAGAAAATGTACAGACAATATTACAGAAAAATCCAAAAAATATGCAGAAAACATTTTCGAAACACTTCAAACTATTATAGAAATATTGTAGAGAATATTATAGAAATATCACGAAAATCTTCTTCTTCTCCTTTCTGCATTTCCCTTCATGGGTCGCCACAGCAAGTCAGTTTCTTCCATTTAGCCTTATCTGCTAAATCCTCTTTGGTTACGCCAACTATTTTCATGTCTTCTTTCACTGTATCCATGAACCTCCTTTTTGGACTTCCTCTAGGCCTCTTTCCTGGTGGTTCCAAACCCAGCATCCTTCTGCCGATTTACTCGCTCTCTCTTCTCTGCTCATGTCCAAACCATCTCAGTCTGGCCTCTCTGACTTTATCTTCAAAACCTCTAACATGTGCTGTTCACCTGATATACTAATTTCTGACCTTGTCCATCCTGGTCTCCCCCACAGACACCCTCAGCATCTTCATCTCTGCTACTTCCATGTCTGTTTCCTGTCTTTTCCTCAGTGCCACTGTCTCTAGACCAAACAGCATGGGCTGTCTCACCACGGTTTTGTACATTTTTTCTTTCATTTTAGCTGAAACTCTTTTGCCACACATCACACCTGATACTTTTCTCCACCCGTTCCAGCCTGCTTGAACACGCTTCTTCGTCTCTTTTCCACTCTCTCCATTGCTCTGGACTGTTGAGCCTAAGTACGTACTTAAAATCCTCCACCTTCTTTATCTCTTCTCCCTGTAACCTCACTTTTCTATTTGGATCCCTCTCATTCACACACATGTACTCTGTTTTACTCTGACTAATCTTCATTCCTCTTCTTTCTAGTGCAAATCTCCACCTCTCCAGCTTTTCCTCCACCTTTAATCATGAAAATATTGCAAAAAATATTATAGACATTCTACAAAAAGTGATAACAAGAAAATTACTGAAAGAATTACAAAAACTCTTTCAGAACATAACAGATCATTTTTAACAAAGTTTGCAGAAAATTCTACTGAAATATCATATAAAATATTATACAAATAATGTAGAAAATTGTAAGAATTTTCTGAAGAAAATATTCAATGAACTATTTTTTTTTAATTATAGAAAAATACAGAAATTTTAAAGAAAATAATACAAAAATATTCTAGAAAATATTAAGTACATATCACACAGAATGTTACAGTAAACAATACAGAAATAATGATGATTTTTTTTTTTTTTTAAGTATTACAATTTTTTTTTTTTACTGGAATATTGCAAAAATTCTTACAGATAAACGTGTTGCTAGTGAAGACTTTCAATCAAGGAAGTGACTGAATAGCATAATGTTACTATTATAAATTTACCAGAGCACAAAGTATGACATACTAACGATTATAAAAAGTTTCAGAGAGTGTTCACAGTAAAAAAAAAAAAAAGCTTTGTTTCTGTCTGTTCTATTGTTTCTTTAAATGACATGGAAATGGAAATTTAACACAAACGTGTGTTAATAACTCAGGGAACGATTTGCTGTGCTGTTTTCACAGAAGTAGTAAAGTATTGTACATGTGTAAAATGCTTAAGGCGCTAAACTTTTTATTTGTACATATATTACATATTACAACAGTTAGTAAAATCCACGCAACACCGTCACAATTTCTGGCAGGACCTAGACAGCAGAGCTGAAGTTGGGAAAAAAAAACTCCCAAACTTTTGTTAAACACTTTGTTTTTAACATTTTGGTGCTTGATAAAGTGCTCCAGGATCTGAAAAAAAGTTTGTTGTTGATAAAGAAGTCGTCAATTTTGGTTTTTGGCAGCCATCTAATCTTAGTCTTAGGAGCGAAAATTAATTCAAGTTTTAGTCACATTTTAGTCAATTACTTGTCTCTATACATTTTAGTTCTAGTCAAGTTTTGGTAAACAAAAGCTCAAAAAAGTTTCAGTATATTTTAACTCAAAAGAATTTTAGTCGGCAAAGACGTTTTTAGTCTAGTTTTAGTGTAAAAAAAAACAACAAAAAAAACAAAGAACAACAAATATTCTTACTTTAACAATCGTGCCTTCATTACTGAGAATGGTGCAGGTTATTTGTTAAAGAAAAGACAACCCTGCCTAGCTTTAACTTGTGCAAAACAGGAGTTATGACTCCTGTATATGACGTACGTTGGCACGAATATCAGTGTGATAAGCTTTAGACGCTGCTTGAGAACAATGGTATTCTTTCCACCTATTTTTTGTCCACATTTACGTTTGTCTCCCACAACAATGCATTCCGTTTTATTTGCTGACCGGTTTTATAGATAAAGTATGGCCTTAGACCATCACGTCATTTTCGACTACCAAGCAACTTTGTTGCTGTTGCCGCTATGGTGTGTGACTTTTCTCCCAGCCGCAGATGTGTTGCGAGAGAGTCAAACATTCAGCGTGCGAGATTTGTAATTTAGCGCGCTAGTTTTATCATTTAGCGCTCTAGATTACGTATGTGTAATGGCCCGAATGGCTTTCCATAGTGCGGACGGCGTGCATGTGCAGTATGGTGGGGCGCATGCCACCGTGAGAGACAGAATGCCGCTGCTGTGCCATTTCTTTTCACAGGCAGAGTATACGCACAATTGGCAGAAATGTGGAAGTCTGACGCCCTGTCAATAAAATCATTTCGATGTCAAAATAAAGAGGGCACTGAAGAGAATGAAGAGGGAAAAGGCTCTCAGTCCTGTTGATATCCCTGTAGAAGTATGGAAGTGTTTGGGTGACATGGCAGTAGATTTTTTTGACTGGGTGTTTAATAGGATATTAAAAAGTAAGGAGATGCCTGATGAATGGAGGAGAAGTGAACTGGTTTCTATTTTTAAGAACAAGGGTGATGTGCAGAGTTGTGGTGACTACAGAGGGACAAAACTGATCATCATACAATGAAGTTATGGGAAAAAGTTGTCTAAGCTAGCCTAAGGTCTGAAGTAAGAATTTGTGAGCAGCGGTTTGGTTTTATGTCAAAGAAGAACACTACAGATGCAGTATTTGCCTTGAGGATGCTGATAGAGAAGTACAGGGAAGGTCAGAGGGAGCTGTACTGTGTCTTTGTAGATCTAGAGAAAGCATATGACAGGGTACCCAGAGAAGAACTATGGTATTGTATGAGGAAGTCTGGTGTGACAGAGAAGTATGTTAGAGTGGTTCAGGACATGTATGAGGACTGTAAGACGGTAGTGAGGTGTGCTGTAGGTGAGACGGAGGAGTTCAGTGTGGGGGTGCGACTGCACCAAGATCTGCTCTGAGTCCTTTGCTGTTTGCTATTGTGATGGAAGGACTGACAGACGAGGTTGCAAATGACAATGTTTGCAAATGACATTGTTATCTGTAGTGAGAGGAGGTAACAGGTGGAGGAAAAGCTGGAGAGATGGAGGGAAAGCTGGAGAGATGGAGGTTTGCACTAGAAAGAAGAGGATTCAGAATCAGAATGCTTGTATTGCCATGTCAATGAAGAATATCAGAGACTAGGAACTTGCTTTGATACAGGTGTGCAATAATATAAAATAAAAAGAATAAAAAATAAAATAAATAAAAATAATTTTAACAAAACTAAGAGTGCTCAGAAAGAAAAAGAAAAGTACCGTAGTTTCACGGCTATAAGGCGCATATAAACGTCTTAGATTTTCTTCAAAATGAGCGGTGCACCCTTTTGTGCGGTGCGCCTTGTGTGTGAGAAAAGGCGGACCTAAAAGAAAACGCGGTGCCCGTGAGGCAAGGCGGACCTAAAAGAAAACACGGTGCCCGTGAGGTGAGGCGGACCTGAAAGAAAAGGCATGCGAACGTTAAAGAGTGAAGTGTGGGCATTGATTGTGTATAAAAAAGGTATGTGCTGTATGCACAACATTGCTGTTTTAACCCTGAAAATGGCAAAGAGATACGCTTATGACGCTCAGTTTAAGCTGAAGCCAACCAGCTACGTGGAGGAACATGGGAATCGAGCCGTGGAAGGGTGGAAGCTGTTCAATTCCGAAACAGAGGATGAGGACTTTGACGGATTTGAATAAAGACTATTACTGGTAATGTGCTTGTTTAGTATCGTTACTACTTAAATAAAGCACAACCAAGCTCAGTTTTGCTCCCGATCTATTTTTTAATACGTGCATTTGCATGCTTGCATGTGTGTTGTTGTAAGGCGGTGTGTGACTGAGACTGCGCCTTTTCGTACGGTGTGCCTTATGTGTGTGTTAAATACAGCAATGGTGCACATAACTGAGACTGCGCCTTTTCGTATGGTGCGCCTAATGGTCGTGAAATTACGGTAGTTCAATGTCATAGAAAATAATATAAAATAATAAAGATAGTAAAGTGACAAGAGGGAAGTGACTAAGAGATGTGGGGATCCAGGTTATAAAGCATTCATTAGTCCAACGGCAGAAGGGAAGAAGCTGTTTTTGTGGTGGGACGTTCTGGTTGGAATGGACCGGAGCCTCCTGCCCGAGGGGAGTCGCTCAAAAAGTCCATGTCCAGGGTGGGAAGGGTCAGCTCCTATCCGACCTGCACGCCCCCGAGTCCTGGAGACGTACAGGTCTTCGAGAGATGGAAGGCTGCAGCCAATCACCTTCTCTGCGGAGCGCAGAATGCGCTGCAGTCTGTGTTTGTTCCTGACTGTGGCTCCAACGTATCACACGGTGAAGGAGGAGGTGAGGATGGACTTGATGATGGCTGTGTAAAACTGCACCAACATCTGGCGGGCAGCTTGGCTTTCTTCAACTGCCGCAGAAAGTACATCCTCTGTTGGGCCTTTTTGATCAGGGAGCTGATGGACGGCTCCCACTTTAGGTCCTGTGTGATGGTAGTGCAGAGGAAGCGGAGAGAGTCTACAGTGGTGATGGGGGAGTCTGTCAGTGCAAGGAGGGTAATAGGGGCTGTGATTTTCCTAAAGTCCACGATCATCTCCACTGTCTTCTGAGGGTTGAGCTCCAGGTTGTTGTTGCTGCACCAGGACACCAGCCGGTCTACCTCCATCCTGTAGGCCGACTCATCACCATCAGAGATGAGCCCAATGAGGGTGGTGTCATCCGCAAACTTGATCAGTTTGACAGAGTCATGGCTGGAGGTGCAGCAGTTGGTGTACAGGGAGAAGAGCAGGGGAGAGAGGACACAGCCCTGTGGAGATCCTGTGCTGATAGTCCGAGAAGTAGAGACTCTTCCCCAGCCGCACGCACTGCCTCCGGTCTGTCAGGAAGTCAGTAATCCACCTGCAAGTGGAGTCAGGCACGTTGAGCTGAGAGAGCTTGTCCTGAAGCAGGGCAGGAAGAATGGTGTTGAATGCAGAGCTGAAGTCCACAAACAGGATCCTAGCATAGGTTCCCGGGGAGTCCAGGTGCTACAGGGTGAAGTGGAGGGCCAGGTTGATGGTATCGTCTACAGACCTGTTGGCTCTGTAGGCAAACTGCTGAGGGTCCAGAGAGGGAGAAGTGCTTGATATGAGGGAGGACCAGGCGTTCGAATGACTTGATGACAACAGACGTAAGCGCCACAGGCCTGTAGTCATTAAGTCCAGTGATACGGGGCTTCTTGGGGACAGGAACGATGGTCGACAGCTTGAAGCAGGCTGGAACGTGGCAGGTCTTCAGCGAGGTGTTAAGAATGTCTGTGAAAACTGGAGACAGTTCCTCAGCACAGTGTTTCACGGTGGCGGGGGAGACACCATCTGGGCCCGAAGCTTTCCGAGGGTTTTGCTTGCGGAATAGCTTGAGCACATCCTGTTTTGTCACCAAGAAAGCAGTGGAGGAGGTGGGCTGGTCAGTTGGAGTGACCTCTGTTGTTAATTGAATGGGGGAGGGGAGTGGCTTCAAAGTGACTGAAGGTTCTTGATCAGTGAGGGGCGAGGTGAGTGAGACATCAAACCTGGCATAAAAAGTGTTGAGTTTCTCTGCCAGCTGTAAGTCATCAGCAGCATGTGGGGCTTTCGGCTTATAGTTGGTAATTTGCCGAAGTGATCTCCAGACAGAGGCGGTGTCATTGACAGAGAATTGCTCCTTCAGACATTGATTGTACCTGGATCTCGCCTGCTGTACCTCTCTTGAGAACCGGTACTTAGCGCCTTTGTAGTTCTCTCTGTCATTGGCTCTGTAAGCTGCTTCCTCTTCCCTCCTGATCTGTCTTAGTCTGGGTGTGAACCAGGGTTTGTCGTTGTTATATATCACTCTGGTTTTTGATGGAATGATGCTGTCCTCACAGAATCGTATGTATGACGTCACTGTGTCTGTGTAGTAATCTAGACTATCTGTGGCAGCTCTAAACACACCCCAGTCTGTTGTGTCCAGACACATACGAAGCTCGTCCACTGCTTTGCTGGTCCACTTCTTGGAAGTCCTCACTGCAGGTTTAGAGAGCTTCAAATTCTGTCTGTGTGCCAGGATGAGGTGAACCATGTCATGATCAGAGAAGCCCAGAGCAGCTCAAGAAACAGCCCTGGAGCCATTACTGGCTGTAGTGTGGCAGTGATCCAATGTGTTCTTTTCCCTGGTTGGGCAGTTTACAAACTGTCTGTACTTTGGGAGTTCCTGGCTCAGATTTCCTTTGTTAAAATCCCTGAGGATAACAACTAGAGAGTCCGGGAAGTTTTGCTCCACACTCAGAATTTGGTACGCGAGCGCGCGTTGGGCCTCGTGCAGGTTTGCGCATGGCGGAATGTAAATAGCAGCCAGAATGAATGAAGCAAACTCCCGTGGAGAATAAAATGGTCTACAGTTTAAAAAGAAGTATTCCAGAACCGGAGAGCAAAGCTGGGAGATCACAGACACATCCGAACAGAGTGGTTGATGTAGAAACAGAGCCCTCCACCTTTTGTTTTTCCACCGGATAAATCCCTCTGTCTGTCAGCGCGGAAGAGCTGAAATCCCTCCAGCTGAAGCGTGCAGTCCGGGATCTGCTCGTTGAGCCATGTCTCCGTGAAGCATAGGACACAGGAGGAAGAGGAGGAAGAGGAGTCCCCGTGTTTCCATCAGGATGAAGAACATCTACTCATCCCCTTCCTGGACATCGCCGGGCTGAGGAGTCCCCGTGTTTCCATCAGGATGAAGAACATCTACTCATCCCCTTCCTGGACATCTCCGGGCTGAGGAGCCCCCCGTGTTTCCATCAGGATGAAGAACATTTATTGACTTCTTTAGATATTTAGCTGTTGAGTAGAATAAGCTAATATTTAAACAATAATCTTAGAAACATTGGATGCTTGTCCCGGGGGAGAGATCTCTCTTTCATGTGGATCCCCACGAGGTTTCTTCTTTTTTCCCCACTGATGGGTTTTTAGGAGTTTTTCATCATCGTGAATGAGAGTCCAAGGGCATAAGTGTGCTAGTCTTGTTTAGTTAGCATTTGTTGGTTATTTTTCTAGCTGTGTATTTCTGTTAATACATTCCTCTTTTTCTTGTTTTGTTTGTTTGTTTGTTTTTTTCCTCCTGAATCTTTCATGTGAAGCACATTGAGACAGAAATTCTGTGATTTTGGGCTATTCAAATAAAATTGAATTGAATTGAACACTGCCTAGCTTTAGATTCAGATTCAGATTTTTTATTTATTTGGTCAAACTTTACGTTATCTTCACGCAATGTATAACAAAGAAACAAATAGACCAAAGAAAGAGGAATAGGCTGAAGCGTAGCTTTTAACTGCCTATCCTCATACATCTATTTACATTTAGCTGAAACAGCATTTTTACAATCAATCAAACCAACAAAAAAGAAATTTACAAAGTCCACATCTCCAAACAAACAGAAAAACAAAATAAACTTTATATTATCCACTTTTCTCTCTTATTTTTCTACTTATATCTTTTATAATTTCTAATACTTTTACTATATTTAAGAGGTTGTTTAAATTTTAGGACACAGAAGAACATGTTAAAATAATCACTGAGGTCATTCCATAATTTTACTCCAACAACAATAACACACTTTGATTTTATCAAGGTTCTTACTTTAACCCGTTCAAAAATATACCACCCTCATAAATTATAATGACCATCTCTTAATTTTAAAAAACATTGTATACTTTTTCAAACTAAATTACTGTAATATTCTTATATTTATAATGTCTTGGTTCTGAACAGTTGTTCTGAATGAACATTTGATTTGTAGGTTCATAAAATCCAACTCTATTTCCCATTCTTATTACTTTTTTTATAATTTAATCAGTGAATTAAATTATAAAATATATAATTTCCCGCATTCCCCGAATCTCAGCACAATATGAAAAATATAGCATAACCAAGGAACTGTAAATCAAATATACCCTTTTGTATTTAAAGCATTGATTGTTTTGTACAAAAACCAATTGATTTTAGGATTGTTTGTTTAATATAAAGCCACCGCAAGAAAATTTAAAATGAACGAGTCGATGGTTCGTAAGTGGAGGAAGCTGGAAAACGAGCTGCGACAGGTGAAGAAGACGCAGTTGATTTCCCGCGGAAATAAGGTGAGGTGGCCAGAGTTGGAGGAAAGACTCCTGTAGTGGATCATTGACCAAAGAACGACTGGGAGGAGTGTTTCCACTGTCACTATTCGTCTAAAGGCAGTAATGCTAGCGGAGGAAATGATAATCGAGCATTTCCAATGAGCTCCATCTTGGTGCTTTCGCTTTATGAAACACTGCAATTTTTCCATCCAGACCAGGACTGGCACTGTTGTCTGAGCTTTCTCAAAAGCAGGCATCATTTCCGCGGAGCTGCACGGTACAGAAAGTGACTCCGAGAGCGAGGAAAGGGAACCTGCGAGGTTGGATTTAGCGCACCTGTTACATTCCGAAACAGAGGATGAGGACTTGGATGGATTTTATAATGACTGTATGACGACTGTACCTAATATTTAAATAAAGCCAACCAAACTCAGTTTTACCCCAATCTATTTTTATATACACACACTTGTATGTGTGTGTGTGTGTGCATGCCTGCGTGCATGCGTTTGTGTGTGTGTTGTTGTTGTTGTAAGGCAGACAGTGTAGAGGATATGTATATAAAACCCACGCTCTATCATCAGGTGCGTCTTATGTGTGTGTTAAATACAGACCACGCAAAAATTTGAACTGCGCCTTTAATATGGTGCGCCTTTGGTCGTGATAATACGGTATTTGTATCATCTGCAAACAATATGAGTTTTAGTAACTGTAATCAATCATGCAATATTACTTAAAAAATTACAAGAACATGGGACAAGCGGAATCGCTGGGGAATGGATACAAAGCTATTTAACTGAAGAAACTTAATATGTACAAATAGGGTCTACTTCATCTGAGACTCTTAGTATTACTTGTGGTGTTCCCCAAGGCTCCATCTTGGGACCAAAACTTTTTAATATGTACATAAACGATATTCTTAAGTCGCTAAAATTCATAATGTTTGCAGATGATACAAAAATATTCTATAGCAGTCATAATTACAATGAACTTATCAGTACAGTCAATAAGGAGCTCAGCAAAATAAAGAAATGGATGGATTTCAATAAATTATCTCTTAATCTGAACAAAAACTAAAGTCATGTTCTTTGGAAATACAAAAACAAGCTCCAAACAACCAATTGTAATTGAAAATGTCCAAATTGAGACTGTAGACGAAGCAAAATTTTTGGGAATCATCATAGACAATAAACTGTCTTGGAAACCCCACGTCAGACATGTAAAAGCAAAAATATCCATAAGTCTTTCTATAGTAAATAAAATTAAATATCACCTTGATTTCAACTCCTTGCGCACATTGTATTGCTCGATGGTTCTTCCGTATCTCACTTATGGTGTTGAAGTATGGGGAAATACCTATCAGACGACACTATCACCCTTAACTGTCTTACAGAAAAGAGCAATATGAATTTTACATAAAGTTGTTTTTTTGGAACATGCTCACAACCTCTTTGCACATTCTAAACTCTTAAAATTTAAAGACCTCTCAGTATTACACAGCAATTACAATGTTTAAAGTACACCACAAACTACTGCCAAAAAATGTACAAAGTCTATTTAATCTGAATGAAAAATCACATAACCTGAGAGTAATAGGAGACTTTAAATTGCCCAAAGTGAGAGCCACTAAAAAAGGTTTTTGCATGTCTGTACATGGTGTGAAACTCTGGAATAGTGTAGACAAATCCTACAAGCAATATCAAAATGTAAATATGTTCAAACTAAATTATAAACATATGATATGGTCACAGTATATGAAATGTTGTCAGGAACCAACAATAAGTAGGACTCAGATGCAGAGTTCTTTACAAAGGTTTAATCCAAAAAGAAGATCATGAACATAATTCAAAACACTCTGACACAGGACAAGGGGAGACAAGGACTATTTAACACAGAAGGAAGGGGATCTCAGGTGGAAACAATGAGGGACAATTAGACATACACAGCTGTGGGAAACACACTAGGCAGGAAGTAACAAACATGAAACAAGAGGAAAGTTCGTTTTCAAAATAAAACAGGAAGTGCAAAACACAAGACATTACAGTACCCCTCCCTCAAAGACCGGCACTGGACGGTCCAGGACCACGAGACTTGTAGAAGTCCTTTAGGAGAGATTTGTCCAAGATGAACCGCTCTGGAATCCACTCCCGCTCCTCAGGACCATACCCCTCCCAGTCCACCAGAAACTGACGCCCCCGACCCCTGCGTCGGACATCCAGAATCTCCCGCACAGTGTACACTGGGCCACCCCCGATCATTCTGGGCGGCGGTGGGGGCACAGTTGGAGGGACAAGTGGACTATTCACCACTGGCTTCACCTTGCTAACGTGGAAGGTAGGATGAACACGAAGGGACCGAGGCAGACGAAGGCGAACAGCGGCCGGACCAACAACCTTGGTAATGGGAAATGGACCCACAAACCGTGGAGCCAGCTTTCTACAGGGCACTTGTAGGTTGAGATCCTTGGTGGAGAGCCACACCCGCTGTCCGGGTCGATAGATTGGGGCAGGACAACGCCTACGATCGGCAGCCTTCTTAACACGATCTCGTTGGCGGAGCAGAACTTGGCGGGCGGCAGCCCAAATGCTGCGACAGAGCCGAACTAGAGCGTGGGCCGATGGAACAGAGACCTCCGGCTCCAGGTCTGCAAAAAGGGGAGGGTCATAACCAAAAACACACTTGAATGGAGACATACCCGTGGCTGTGGTAATCAAGGAATTGTGGGCATACTCCACCCAGACCAGGTTCTTGCTCCATGTTGAGGGGTTCTGGGAGACCAAACATCGGAGACCAGTTTCCAGCTGTTGGTTGAGGCGTTCAGTCTGGCCGTTGGATTCCGGATGATAACCAGAGGTCAAGCTGACCCTGGCGTCGATGAGTCGGCAAAACTCCCTCCAGAACCGGGACACAAACTGAGGCCCCCGGTCAGAAACAATGTCCTTAGGGAAACCATGATATCGGAAGACGTGGTTCATCATTATTTCAGCCGTCTTTTTGGCCGAAGGCAGTCTGGACAGGGGAATAAACCTGACCATCTTTGAAAACCTGTCAACCACAGTTAGTACAGTGTTGTTACCTTGAGAAACCGGAAGCCCTGTGACAAAGTCCATGGATATCTCAGCCCATGGGCGAGAGGGAATGGGAAGTGGTTGAAGCAGTCCCATGCGGGCCCTGGATGAGGTTTTGTTTCTGGCACAGACTGAACATGCTGCCACGTACTCCCGGACCTCCTTCTCCATGCACGGCCACCAGAATCTCCTCGAGATGCTGTACATAGTCCGCCGGACGCCTGGATGACAAGAAAGTAGTGAGGCGTGGGCCCAATGAATCACCCTTGAGCGTAACGCCGGAGGGACAAATAGACGATTGTCCGGACATCCACTTGGCAAAGGCGTCCCACTGTTGGCCTGCTTGACCTCATTCTCTATCTGCCAAGTCACCGCTCCAACCACACAGGTTTGTGGAAGGATAGGCTCTGGTTCCTTGGCAACAGGCTCGGGGTCGTATAGACGAGACAGGGCATCAGGCTTGATGTTCTTGGACCCCGGCCTGTAAGATAAAGAGAAAGAAAAGCGGTTAAAAAATAACATCCACCTGGCCTGGCGAGAATTAAGTCTCTTTGCATTGCGGATATACTCAAGGTTCTTATGGTTCGTCCAGACAATGAAGGGATGAACCGCTCCCTCCAGCCAATGCCGCCACTCCTCCAGAGCCACCTTAACTGCCAGCAACTCCCGGTTGCCAACATCATAGTTACGTTCAGCCTTAGACAGTCGCCGAGACAGGAAAGCACAGGGGTGGATTTTGCTGTCGATTTCTGAACGCTGGGAAAGGATCGCACCAATCCCCTCGTTAGAGGCATCCACTTCAACCACAAATTGGCGGCGAGGATCTGGAAGTGTGAGCACTGGAGCCGAAGAGAAGCGTTGCTTAAGAGTCTGAAATGCTGTCTCAGCATCAGGTGTCCATCTAAACAACGCTTGACGAGACGTTAGAGTATGGAGCGGAGCGGCCACGGTGCTGAAACCTCTGATAAACCGTCTGTAGAAGTTAGCAAAGCCTAAAAACTGTTGTAGTTTCTTGCGGCTCACAGGCGTTGGCCAATCCATCACAGCACTCACTTTGGCAGGATCCATCTCTACCTTACCGGCTGACACTATAAAGCCGAGGAAGGAGATTGTCGTGGCATGAAACTCGCTTTTCTCAGCCTTGACGTAGAGGTCGTTTTCCAAGAGACGCTGAAGGACCTTAGTGACATGGATTTTGTGAGACTCCAAGTCAGAGGAATAAATGAGAATGTCATCCAGGTAAACATAAACAAAGTGATCCAAGAAGTCTCTTAGGACATCATTGATCATCGCTTGAAACACTGCAGGAGCGTTTGTGAGGCCAAAAGGCATGACCAGATATTCATAGTGACCCCTAGGGGTATTAAATCCAGTTTTCCACTCATCCCCTTCCCTAATCCTGACCAGGTGGTATGCATTGCGTAGGTCAAGCTTGGTAAACACCTTGGCCTGCTGGAGCTGGTCAAAGACAGATGACATGAGAGGAAGGGGATATCGATTCTTTATTGTAATTTTATTGAGAGCACTGTAATCAACGCAGGGTCTGAGAGATCCATCCTTTTTCCCCACGAAGAAAAATCCCGCTCCTGCTGCAGAGGAGGACGGACGTATAAGACCCGCTGCGAGAGATCTGTCGATGTACTCGTTCAGTGCGTCTCGTTCAGGAGCGGAGATTGAGAAAAGACGCCCCTTTGGAATGGTGGAACCTGGAACCAGATCTATAGAACAGTCATATGGGCGATGAGGTGGAAGACTTAGAGCTTTAGACTTACTAAAAACTTCTCCCAGATGGTGGTAGCAGACTGGCACCGTACTCAGGTCTGCAGTTCTTGGACCTGAAGTGGGATGAGCAGAGACTGGATTACTAACAGTAACGCATTGTTTCAGGTTAGTGAGGCAATTATGCTGTTTCTCACAATCTGGCCCCCATCCCAAAACCATTCCTGTATTCCAGTCTATCTAGGGATTATGCTTGCACAACCACGGGTATCCCAGAATCAGTGTCTTAGACGGACATCTGAACAAGTAAAAGTTCATCAATTCTTTGTGTTTCTCAATGGAAACCAGAAGAGGTTCAGAGACGTGAGTTATGTTAAACAGTCCTTTCCCATCGAGAGCTCTGGCCTGGATGGGTTTTCTTCAGAGGTGTCAAAAGTACCAACATTTTCTACTCAAGTAGAAGTATAAATACAGAGTTAAAAAACTACTTTAGTAAAAGTAGAAGTGTCAACTCAAGTTTTCTACTTAAGTAAAAGTAAAAAGTAACCTATTTAAAAACTACTTAAAGTAAAAAAAGTAGAAGTAATTTTCAGAAAAAAAGGAATATTGTTAACAAAAGCGTATGAACATATTTTTTAACTATTATCACATGCTTTAAGGAGCAGAAAATATGACAATAAATTAAAGTGTTTTGGTGAAACTTTATGAATCAGAAACATTTATTTCTTAATAATCTTTATTGGATATCGATTAATGAACACAATCAAATGTATTAACACAAGCAGGGCATTATGTAACGTCCCTTCAGCTATCAAGCTTCACTCTGCATCACCTAATTTAACCAACTTCAAGACACAAACACACTCAATGTTAAAAAAAAATAAATAAATGAAAAAAAAAATGACCAAAAGGCTTTTTCAAGCCTTGAAGGCAGCTAGTTTTCAAAGTTCTTTGAAGCAATACTGAATAGTCTTTAACAAGTTGATGAGGTTGGGAGTGCCACATACAGCCTGCGTGACACCTGGAACCAGCGTTGCCAGGTGGGAGGTGCTGGATTATCGTACTAATGACGTAAAATTATCGTATTTTACAAAAAATATCGTACACCCAGTAAAACCACGCCCATTGACAAAATAACACCCTTTACATGCACTCGTAAGGCAGTGGGAGTGAAGGAAACACACAGGAGGCAAAATCCTTGAATTCTTTTTCTAAAATTTTAAGAACTGTAAAAATGAAAAAATAACCAGGGAAACAAGATTTTAAAAAAACAGTAGGGGCGGGACTTAGGAGACGGTATATATAAATTTATATATATACATATCTACATATATGTGCGTACATATAAGGTAAACGCAAAGCATGTTCAGGCAAAATCCTCTGTTGCGAGTGTGGCTTCCGAGAGCTCGCTCCACCAAACCAAGCTAGCTGAATTTGGCAAGCGAATGAGCAAATCCACAACAGAGAAATTGACAAATACTATCGCAAAGTGGGTTGCTGCTGATTGCAGGCCAATGTCTATCGTTGAAGATAAGAACGATAAGATAAGAACAGAGGGAGATGGTAGCTCAGTGGTTAGTGCATTCGCCTGCCGACTGGAAGTTAACCGGAAGTTTGCAGGTTTGCATCCCACTGAGTGCACGTCTATGTTCCTTGGAGAAGATACCTAACCCCCCGTTTCTTCCACCATTGGCGCCATCATGGGTGGCAGCCTGCTGCTGTGTAGTGCAGCACACAAATTTACCTGTCAGGGATTAATAAAGTATATAAGACAAAAACAAAAAAGAACGCCAACCGTTGTTTTACCTTTTTTTTTAATAATGCACCTGGCAACGTGAGGCAGAGTTCACCAATAATACAAACCCAATTCTCAAAATGTTAGGACACTGTACAAATTGTGAAAAAACAAGAAATGCCATAATTTACAAATATCACAAACTTATATTTTATTCACAGTCTTCTTCTTCTTCTTCTTTCGGCTTTTCTCTTTAGGGGTCGCCACAGCAAGTCAGTTTCTTCCATCTAATCCTATCTTCTGTATCCTCTTTGGTCACATCAACTATCTTCATGTCTTCCTTCACTGCGTCCATGAACCTCCTCTTTGGCCTTCCTCTAGTCCTCTTTCCTGGTGGTTCCAAATCCAGCATCCTTCTTCCTATGAACTCTCTCTCCTCTGTACGTGCCCAAACCATCTCCGTCTTGCCTCTCAAACTTTATCCCCAAAACCTCTAACATGAGCTGTTCCCCTGATGTACTCATTTCTAATCCTGTCCATCCTGGTCACTCCCAGAGAGATCCTCAGCATTTTCATCTCTGCTACCTCCATCTCTACTTCCTGTCTTTTCTTCAGTGCTACTGTTTCTAGGCCAAACAGCATGGCCGGTCTCACCACGGTTTTGTACACTTTCCCTTTCATTCTAGCTGAAACTCTTCTGTCGCACATCACACCTGATACTTTCCTCCCCCCGTTCCAGCCTGCCTGAACACGCTTCTTCACCTCTTTTCCACACTCTCCATTGCTCTTGATCCTAGATACTTAAAATCTTCCACCTTCTTTATCTTTTCTCCCTGTAACCTCACTTTTCCATTTGGATCCCTCTCATTCACACACATGTACTCTGTTTTACTCTGACTAATCTTCATTCCTCTTCTTTCTAGTGCAAACCTCCACCTCTCCAGCTTTTCCTCCACCTCTTCCCTCCTCTCACTACAGATCACAATGTCATCTGCAAACATCATTGTCCATGGAGATTCCTGTCTGACCTCGTCTGTCAGCCTGTCCATCACCACAGCAAACAGCAAAGGGCTCAGAGCAGATCCTTGGTGCAGTCCCACCCCCACACTGAACTCCTCTGTCTCGCCTGCAGCACACCTCACCACTGTCTTACAGCCCTCATACATGTCCCAGACCACTCTAACATACTTTTCTGTCACACCAGACTTCCTCATACAATACCATAGTTCTTCTCTAGGTACCCTGTCATACGCTTTCTCTAGATCTACAAAGACACAGTGCAGCTCCCTCTGGCCTTCTCTGTACTTCTCTATTAGCATCCTCAAGGCAAATACTGCATCTGTAGTGCTCTTTTTAGGCATAAAACCATACTGCTGCTCACAAATCCGTACAGTAAAATGCACAATAAATAAATAAATAGTAAATGTAAAATTCGTACAGTAAAATTCACAGTAAAATGTAGATAACATATCAAATTTTCAAAGTGAAACATTTTGAAAATTTGGGCCAAATATAGGCTCATTTTTTGTTTCTTGAGAGCTACACATTGCAAAAAAGTTGGACAGGTAGCAATAAGAGGCCGAAAAAGTTAAATGAACACATAAGGAACAGCTGGAGGACCAGTTTGCAAATAATTAGGTCAATTGGCAACATGCTTGGATGCAAAAAGAATCTCTCAGATTGGCAGTGTTTTTCAGAAGTCAAGATGGGCAGAGGATCACCAATTCCCCCAATGCTGCGACAAAAAATAGTGGACTAATATCAGAAAAGAGTTTCTCAGAGAAAAGTTGGAAAGAATTAGAAGTTATTATCATCTACAGTGCATAATATCATCCAAAGATTCAGAGAATCTGGAACAATCTCTGCGTGTAAGCGTCAAGGCCGGAAAACCATCTTGAATGCTCATGATCTTCGGTCCTTTAGATGCCACTGCATCACACACAGGAATGCCACTATAATGGAAATCACAACATGGGCCCAGGACTACTTCCAGAAAAAATTGTCGGTGAGCACAATCCGCCGGGCCATTCGCTGTTCCTGATTAAAAATATATAGCTGAAAAAAGAAGCCATATCTGAACATGATCCAGAAGCGCAGGCGTATTCTCTGGGCCAGGGCTCATTTAAAATGGACTGTGGCAAAGTGGGAAACTGTTCTGTGGTCAGACAAATCAAAATTTGAAGTTCTTTTTGGAAAACTGAGATGCCATGTCATCTGAACTAAAGAAGACAAGGACAACCTAAAATGTTATCAGCGCTCAGTTCAGAAACCTGCATCTCTGATGGTGTGGGGCTGCATGAGTGCATGTGGCCTGGGCAGCGTACACATCTGGAAAGACACCATCGATGCTGAAGGGTACAGTTGAAACCAGAAGTTTACATATACTACATAAAAACACACATATGCTTTTTTTTATCTCACTGTCAGACATGAAATAAAAATAAACTTTTCTTGTTTTAGGTCAATTACAATTAACAAAATTATTTTTATTTGCTAAATGTCAGAATAATGAGACTAGGTTTTTTTTTTTTAGACAGTTCTTTGTTACTTTTATCAAAGTCAAAAGTTGACATACATTTCATTAGTAGTTGGTAGTACTGCCTTTAAACTGCAGTGCTTGAGTCAAACATCTCGGATATCTTTTCACAAGTTTTCTGCAAATTCAATTCAATTCAATTTTATTTGTATAGCCCAAAATCACAGAATGTCCGTCTCAATAGGCTTCACATGTTCAAATGTTGGGAGGAATTTTGGCCTATTCCTCCCGACAGAACTGGTGTAACTGAGCCAGGTTTTTAGGTCGCCTTGCATATATACCCCTTTTCAGCTTTGACCATAAATGTTCAATAGCATTTAAATCCGGGCTCTGTGATGGCCACTGCAAAACATTGACTTTGTTATCGTTAAACCACTTTGTAACCAGTTTGTCAGTATGCTTCGGGTCATTGTCCATTTGGTTGATCCTGGCTGGGGCCTTGAAATGTTGCTTCAATATTTTTGCATACTGTTTTTTCCTCATGATGTCATCTATTTTGTGAAGTGCTCCAGTCCCTCTGGCAACAGAACAACTTCACAACATGATGCTACCATCCCTGTGTTTTACAGGTGGGATGGTGTTCTGAGGGCTGCAGGCTTCCTCGATGGTCATTGTGGCCGAACAGTTCAATTTTAGTTTCATCAGACCACAAGACATGTCTCCAAAAATTTAAGTCTTTATCCTTGTGTGCATTCGCAAACTGTAATCAGGCTTTTTTTATGATTCTTTTGGAGTGATGGCTTCTTCCTGGCAGAGTAGCCTTTCAGCCCATGTCTGTACAGTACTCGTTTCACTGTTGATAATGACACATTCTTACCATCTTCAGCCAGCACCTTCACAACATCTTTTGTCTTCGTCTTTGGGTTGTTCAGGACATATCGAACCAAAGTACGGTCATGTCTGGGTCTCAAAACTGTCTCCCTCCTAAGCGAAACGATGGCTGGATGTTCCTATGATGTTTATACCTGCGTACAATTGTCTGAACAGATGAATATGGCACCTTCAGGCATCTGGAAACTGCACCCAAGGATGAACCAGACTTGTGCAAATCCACAATTCTCTTTCTAATATCTTGACTGATTTCTTTTGACTTCCCCATGATGTTTTACACACAAACAATTGTATTTTAAATGTGCTATAATATACATCAATAGGTGTGTTTTAAATGTGTTTCAAATTAACTCAGTTGCTGTCAATTAACCTATCGAAGCTTCCAAAGAGATGACATCATCATCTGGGATTTTCCTAATTGTTTAGCGGCATTGTGATCTTAGTGTATGTAAACTTTTGACTTTGATAAAAGTAACAAAGAGTTGTCTAAAAAGAAAAAATCCCCAGTCTCATTATTTTGACATTTACCAAATAAAAATAATCTGTTAATTGTAATTGACCAAGAACAGGAAAAGTTTATTTTCATTTCAGGTCGGACAGTGAGAAAAAAACAAATGTGTGTTTTTATGTAGTATATGTAAACTTCTGGTTTCAACTGTATATCCAAGTTCTGGAGCGACATATGCTACCATCCAGAAATTGTCTCTTTTAGGGAAGACTTTGCATTTTCCAACAAGACAACACCAGACCACATGCTGCATCAATTACAACATCATGGCTGCGTTCCAGAAGGATCTGGGTACTGGAATGGCCAGCCTCCAGTCCAGATCTTTCACTCATAGAAAACATTTGGGGCATCATAAAGATGCAAGATGCAACAAAGAAGACCTAAGACAGTTTAGCAACTGGAAGCCTGTATTAGACAACATTGCTATTCCTAAACTTGAGCAACTTGTCTCCTCAGTCCCTAGACATTTGCAGACTGTGATCAAAAGAAGAGGGAATTAAACACGGTGGTAAAAAAATAGCCTTGTGCAGACTTTTTTGAGATGTGTTGATGCCTTGAAATTTTTAAATCAACTTATTTTTCCTTTAAAGTTACACATTGATCAGTTTAAATATTTGATAAGTCATCTAAGTTATATTCTGAATAAAACATTGATATTTGAAATTTCCACTTCATTGCATTCTATTTTTATTCACAATATGTGCAGTGTCCCAATTTTATTGGAATTGGGTTTGTAAATTGGATTTAAAATCTTCTCTTCTTACTGTATTGAATTGATTAGTCATACAGTACAATTCTTTAATATCCTAGAATTCAAATTCTTGATCAGGAGACCTTTAGCAGATATGACATTAAAATGTGATTAATTCAATTAATTAATTACAAAATCCTGTAATTAATTCAATAGCGGCTATAAGATCTTCTATTTCCTCCACTCCTGGATTCCTCCTCGTTGTTGTTCGGCACACGCCCTTAACTGCTGGATTTGAAAAGTTTGTGGTGGAACAGAACGGTAGAACGCTAGACCAGGGGTCACCAATTTCTTTGATACTGAGGGCTACTTCAAGGGCACTAAATAGTGCAAAGGGCTACCACTTTGAAAATACACTTCTGAAATAACAAAGTTACACAGTGTACCTTTAATTTGATATTATTATTAATGATATTCTATGTGAAGACACTGATCGTTAATGATCCATCACAATAATTATTTCAACAAGGTAGGAAACACATACATTTCAATATGCAATATCCAAGTGTTTCATTTTTAAATGATCACTTCCACAACATTTTGCAGAAAATCTTTTTCAATTTTTACTAGCCACCAACAATTATCAAATCATAAACTCTAAACCATGTTTGTACAAATGACCAATTATTTAAGATTTAACAAAAATCTACTCCTTTCAAAATAAATCTTATCACATTTGTACTAATCCCTACATTTGCAGTCATTAAAACAAATCATCACGTCTGTTACACTTAGTAACACATCTGTAACAGTATTTCAATATATTAAAATTTATCTTTGCCATGGTACCTTACATGTTGCCACCAACATCTGGCATTTGTTTCTTTGTTAGTTGGAGGCCTGGCATCGCATGCTCTTCACCAGTTTACTGTGTCTTCATTTTTTTTTTTTTTTTTTAAATAAAAAAATATGTAGCTCTAAATGAGGCTTTAGTTGCTTTTTGAGAGTTTTTTACCGGCCTCGTAAAAAAGACTGCTGTTTCCCCAAAGCTGCCTTTAACTCATGGGCTTTTTCCATCCGTTCTGCGCTGCCTGGTAGGAGCATGATAGCGTTTGTGACATGTACGGACATTTCTCTCCACGTTGTGCCGCTTACGCCTCGCCACAGTCGCACCGCAGATGAGACACATAGTTTTCTTTCACGTTGGTAAAAAAAGAACTCTTCCTCCCCTTCCTCCAAGTTTTCTGCCTTTTTTTCTGCCATGTTTTTGTGGGTAGAAAACGCGCTACGAGCTCATCTCAGCAAAGCTGGTTTGTCATGCGCACCAGAGTGACCTCCGAACTAACCAAACTACGTTAGAGTTCGTACATTAAACTATTTTTTGTGATATGCATTTTTTAACGTTTTTATGTATTAGTTTTTAAATTTACATCACTGTAAATAAAATTCAAAAAGAATAGCAACACAATTAAATAAAATTTTAGACAGAGCTCATTTGTGAGGAGTGCTATTTTTAGAACTGGCCTGCGGGCGACTGATGCGGTCGCTGTGGGCGACCTGGTGCCTGTGGGCACCGTGTTGGTGACCCCTGGTGTACAGTATATGAATGGTTGTGTGTGGGTGGGTACCATTCATATGGTTGTGTGTACAGGGTGTACCCTGCCTCTTGCCTGAAATCAGCCAGGATAAGTGATTCAGAAGAGGAGCAGAACAGGTTATATAAAACTGTGACTAAGGTTTTGGATCAGAAATGAACACACACCAAACATGAGAAATTTAAAGACATGTAATCACACACCACTCTCTGAGACCAGAGATGAAAAGGCAAAAAATATACATAGAAATAAGGAGAAAAAAAAACTGTAAATCTTGGGAGACAAGTGACTTTAACTGGCAGCACGAGCAGGTCAAAATCAGCCAGCTCTCCTGGAGCAATGCCGCTTCAACTCCGAGGCTATTTGACAAGAGGTCTGTTTTTAATGTCGTCACTGCACAGATGGGCTTTGTACTTTTTCACTTCAGCCAGGTACTTTGACCAGCCATCGCTCTTGCCCGGCTCAGTCTGTGGAACAAAAAGCCCAAGTTATAGATGCACAAATATGTTTTA
Source organism: Neostethus bicornis (assembly GCA_902685375.1). Classification (NCBI taxonomy): domain Eukaryota; kingdom Metazoa; phylum Chordata; class Actinopteri; order Atheriniformes; family Phallostethidae; genus Neostethus; species Neostethus bicornis. The sequence continues at coordinate 5,840,452 of LR738564.1, forward strand.
TTAGAGTAAATAAGTTTCCTACTTACATCTGTGTCCTTCTTCTGCTTCTTTGCAACCACGCCAGTCTTTAGGAACACACCACCGCCTCTGCGCTTCCCCACCTGTGTTAGGGGATAGAAGATTGAAACTGTTAGGGGCTCTTTCAGGTGGACTGTCAATGAAGGAAACTACACCAGAGCAGAGGGACTACATTTAGTCACCTGCTGCAAGAGCAGTGAGGAGCATCCCTAGTCTGATCTACAGAAATACATTCATAACAGTAATCAATACTGATATGTGTATAAAAAATAGAAATGAGTGAAATTAAATAAGTGCATAAATCATTTTTATCTGAGATCAACTATTTCTGTCTCATCTTACAACTGCTAAACCCCTTACAAAATTCGTCAGAGAAGGCTTCTTTTTCAGTGGTGGCTGTCCTTGATCGGCTGGTCCAGCATCTCCACTTGTTTGCTGCATCTCTTTTCTCGTGTTCTCCTCCTCCATCATTTTCTTGAACATCTCCATGAAGGTGCCGTCATTCGCGAACGCGTTGGCCACTGGGAAGGCGTTCTTAGCGCGGCTACCGCTATGAGCCTCCCCGCAGGGAACGGAACCGTGGCTTCGCTCAGGATCCATTTTTCAATGCCAATTTTTTTAAAAATCAGATTGGAGGTTTTAGATTTCTGACTGGTTTTCTTGTGGATCAGGTTATTTAAAAAAAAATCTGCAACAGGCCCTTTAGCTGCGATCGCCACTTTACCAGAAAAAAAGTCCAGTTACACTTTGTGTTGTGAAAAACCCAACCTGCTTCAAACGTTCATGAAGAAGTAAACGATTTTCCGTCGAGTACTTTGAGAAAAATATCGGCGGATGCTAGCAGTGCCAACACCACGGGCTAACTTCCGGATTTTAACAAGGCCTTCACAAAAAAAAAACACTAGCTACCGCCTCTTATTCTTTTTTAACCCTATAAAGCCCACCCAAAGAAGTAAATGTCAGAAAATTCTAATTTTTTGGAAAAATAATTTAATAATAATAATGAAAATAATACATTAATAATTAATTAATTAATAATAATTATTAATTAATTAATAATAATTATTAATTAATTAATTAATAATAATAATAATAAATGCGTATCAAATATGATACGTTTGGCGTTATAGGGTTAAGGCGCATCGATATATTAAAAATCGAAGTGCGCGTTGTAGACGAAATACGTGCATGCAAAATTAAGTGAAAAGCATTTTTTTAAAATCGCTTGTTGCTAACTTTTACCACCAACGGTCAGCCATGTTTGATTGTGTGATGACGCAATAGGACTGGCCCCGCTCCCGGAAGTATAAATACAATGAAGTTTTATTTTTGAAATCACAGGGGATTTCGGTTCCCTGTTAGGCGTAATATACCAACACTGGTATCTCGCGACATTCTACAAGCAATGAAAATAAGATCAGTATCCAAACATTGTGATCTGTACTGAGATGAGGGAAGAGGTGGAGGAAAAGCTGGAGGTTTGCACTAGAAAGAAGAGGAATGAAGAAGATTAGTCAGAGTAAGACAGAGTACATGTGTGTGAATGAGAGGGATTCAAATGAAAAAATGAGGTTACAGGGAGAAGAGATAAAGAAGGCCCCTTCTGCACCTACACGTTCCCAGACAGTGGAAAGATGCCTCCCCAAGATCAACCCATTGGTTACACAGTCATGCAATATGCAAGACCTCTTTGCTGCTGCATTCGTTTTATCCAATCTTATCCTGCATTGCAAAGCTCCCTCCTTGTTGGGCTTTTTTATGCGCCCTATTCCTCCTGCTGTTTGTCATGCTGAAGTTAGTTTTGCAACTGAAGTACAAGTTGGCCATCCTTCTCTGCATTGTTGGCTGGGCTCAAGCCAGCCGTTCGCCACGTTTGCAAATGCACATTTTATTTCAGAATGGCTAAATGAAATTTTGCCGAATTAGCCACTCTGCCAGCCTGTGGCAAATCTGTTTTTAGATTAATCAACAATCAACAGATCTTAATTTCGCCTGTGAGTAACATTGGAATCCATTTTGCCTATCACTAGTCGCGAGCGCCAGCTGGTGTTATAAAGCAACAACATTTACACCGGTCCAGATTATCATACTCTAAACGGGGTCCCCAATCGTCACATCACGCACAAGTAACGCGAGATTTACAGCCTGAAGTTGTCAGTAATATGGCGAGATCACAACCAAAACAGTCGGCAATTGCATCTTATTTCGGCGCAAAAAACTCAAATCCAAACAAAGAAAATGTATCAGATGAGAAAAAAGGTTAAAAGAAGCATGATCGTGATGACTCCCGATCTGTTCAGGCTAAGTGGTTTAAGGACTTTTTTAACTAGAAAGTGCGCTCTCTGTATCCGGGGTGCTCAACGACTGGATCGCGGTCTTCTGGTAACCCGCAGACTGATTTCAAATCGACTACCAGGTGTGTAGGAAATAAAATGAAGTCGCTACATTTAACGAGTATTCAGCGCAGAAAATGTGTGTGTGCGTGCGTGTGTGAGACAGAGAGAGAGAGAGAGAGAGAGAGAGAAAAAGAAAGCGAGCAAGAGAGAGGAATATGTCAGTGTGTGTTTGAGAGAGGAACTTGTGTCTGTGTGTTTGAGACAAAGTGAGGAACTTGTCTGTCTGTGTGTGTTTGAGAGAGAGGGATTTGTATGTGTGTGTGTGTGTGTGTGTGTGTGTGTGTGTGTGTGTGTGTGTGTGTGTGTGTGTGTGTGTGTGTGTGTGTTTGATAGAGGGTGGGTTTCTGATGTGATGTCTAATGGTTGTGTTGTGAGGGTAGTTTTTACTGCAGGCTGTAAACAATCTGTCACAGGTTGTCACAAATTTTATTAATATTCATCAAATTACACATTCCGTTACGTTCCGTCGTCTTCCGCTTATCTGGGGCCGGGTCGTGGGAGCAACAGCCTCAGACGGGAAGCCCAGGCTTCTCTCACCCCAGCTGCATCCTCCAGCTCACCCGGATGGATCCCGAGTTGTTCCCCTGCCAGCTGTTAGACAGAGTCTCTCCAGCGGGTCTGGGGTCTGCCTCTTGGTTTCCTCCCGGTGGAAAGTGCCCGAAACACCTCACCATAGAGGAGCTCGGGGGGCATCCTGACCAGATGCCCAAACCACCCCATCTGGCCCCTCTCGACCTGGAGGAGGAGCGGCTTGACACCAAGCTCCTCCCGGATGGCAGAGCTCCTCACCGGATCTCTGAGTGAGAGCCCAGCCACCACAAATGACACATTCTGCAATTAATTACACCAGATTCGTTAAGAACAAAGCTTAGCATATGTACGTTTACTGTTAACCATAAACTGGATAGCAGCTGACCCTTCCCACCTGGACATGGACTTTTTGAGCGACTCCCCTCGGGCAGGAGGCTCCGGTTCATTCGGACCAGAACGTCCCGCCACAAAAACAGCTTCTTCCCTTCTGCCGTTAGTCTAATTAATACTTTATAACCTGAACCCCACATCTCTTAGTCACCTCCCTCTTGTCACTTCACTATCTTTATTATTTTCTATTATTTTCTATGACATTGCACTACTTTTCTTTTTCTTCTGAGCACTCTTAGTTTTGTTAAAATTATTATTTTTTTTATTTATTTTATTTTTTATTATTTTATTTTATATTTTTGTACACCTGTATCAAAACAAGTTTCTAGTCTCTGATATTTTTCACTGACATGGCAATAAAAGCATTCTGATTCTGATTTTTTGATGCTAGAGTGAGCCCATGTTGGTATAACTTTGCTTGGCAAGTACCTCTTTTCGTTTGTGAAAAAGTACTTGCAGTATTAGGAAGATGTTGATAACAGTCCAGATTACTTGGGTTTTGTGTGGTTCTACGACGTCACACACGTTTGCTTACATGTACCATATTTTGACACTGTTCTATTGCTCAAGTTCAAATTTTTTATGCTTATGTACAAAGTTTATTGTTTAAACTCGAGGGGGAATGAGTGACAAATGTTTAGTTTTTTTTGTAAAGTTACTTAATAAATATTCAGTTCCTTAAAATGAGACTGAATGTGTTTATTGTTCAGACCTACAGCCATGATGGCATGCCTCAGGCTGTGTCATAAGAGTGTGTGACAGTTCAACTTGAGAACGGCTCTAGGTCAAGTGTTCCATCAGTCGCTCTTCACATGGTTTCAGAGTAGCTCTGATAGACTTCTCTGTTTAGCTTCCTCCCGCGCACAAACACCAGACACACTCCAAACATAATGGACATGGCTGTGTCCCCATCACCTTATATAGCCTCATTTTTGCTTTGCATGAATGGAGTGAACAGGAGCCAACAGGCCAAATGTTTTAGCACGAAAGTGTGAGTGTTTGGATTTAAATATTGTTGACATTGGAAGTTACAATAGCTGGAAAAATGTGAAAATTTATTATGAGGTAAGGGGTTTGGAACCGAATCAGTGTGAACTTTTAACACTGTAACTAGTGGGCTGACCGAGACAAGCTTGGAACCCGTATAGCCTCTGGCTGTAAATGGATAATCTGTGTAACAATAAGCTTTTGTTCTGAGGATAAACACATCATATGCCTCATATCCAGAGCCTGGGTGATCTGACTGCCCACTTCCATCACAAAGGATATCATATGTCTTGTGACATTAATATGTTGCTTAAGGAAAGCTCGACAAGCTTAAATGCACGTTTTCAGTTCTTCTTTTTTGCTTGGAAAACTAATGTTTTTTTTTCTTTTTTGCTTATTCTGAATGACTCGCCAGTTTCTGTCATTTACACTTCGGTCAGAAGTTCAGATCCTCATTTACGCACCTCATGTGTAACCACATATTTGGTTTTAATCCTTTTTTTAACCATGAATCATTGTGTTCTTCTTCTTTCAGCATTTCCCTTCAGGGGTCACCACAGCAAGTCAGATTCTTCCATCTAACCCTATCTGCTGCATTTTCTTCGATCACGCCAACAATCTTCATATCTTCCTTCACTGTATCCATGAACCTTCTCTTTGGTCTTCCTCTAGGCCTCTTTCCTGGTGGTTCCAAACCCAACATCCTTCTGCCGATGTACATGTCAAACCATCTCAGTCTGGCCTCTCTGACTTTATCTCCAAAACCTCTAACATGTACTGTTCCTCTGATATACTCATTTCTAATCCTATTCAACCTGTTCCCTCCCGGAGTGAACCATGAATCATTGTCATAAAAGGAACAATTAAATCAAATGAGAAAATCAATTCAATTTATTTGTATGACCCAAAATCACAAAAAAATGTTTGAACGGGCTTCATATTGCAGATTGGTTAGAAAAAAAAAAGAAAAGACAAAAAAAAAAGACAAAAACAAGGAACCAAAAAAAACTGTATAAACACAAATATACAGCTAAAAGCAACTAACAAAAGCTAGCTAAACAATTTCCACACATTCCTGCCCTAAGACTGTCCTTCACGATGAGGAATCCCCAAAAGAAAACAGCAGAGGTAAAAAAAAAAAAAAGAAGAAAACCCATGAGAGAGATCCCTCCCTCGGGACGAGCAGCCAACTCTACAGCTTTGTATCTGAAGAAATCATTAAATGGGCTTCATCCTGATGGAGACATGGTTAAACAAGCACGGAAGGCCCCTCTGTCTGGCGACGCTCTGGATGGTGATGAGTAGATGGGCTAATCCTGATGGATTCTAACAACACAATAGAAGTGACCCGCAAAAAAGTAAAGTATTTAACTCCATTGATTATTTTCCTATATCTAAAAATGTGTGTATGTATTTATAGTGCCGAGCTGCTCCTCCTCCAGATCGAGAGGAGCCAGATGGGGTGGTTCGGGCATCTGGTCAGGATGCCCCCCAAGCGCCTCGCGGGCGAGGTGTTTCGGGCACATCCCACCGGGAGGCGACAAAGGGGCCGACCCCGGACCCACTGGAGAGACTATGTCTCACAGCTGGCCGGGCAACGAAGTGGGATCCTTCCGGGTGAGCTGGAGGATGCAGCCGGGGAGAGAGAGGCATGGGCTACTCGTTTGAGACTGTTGCCCCCGTGACCCGACCCCGGAACAAGCGGAAGATGACGGAACGGAATGTATGTATTTATAAGCTTTATGATTATCTTAAGCTTTCTCCTGCCACACATTGATCTTGTTTTATGCCAGCTTATGTATGAAGCATTTTCTATTTATTTTATTCTCACTGTATAATGATGATGTATATACATTGTTACATGTTAAAACATCCCCATCTTTAGTAAAGAATTTTTTTTAACTTCAGTACGATCTGAGTCCATCATGTAAAATCCCAGAAACAATGGTGATATTTCTCATCATGTCTTAGAATAAGTGTATTTAATAACCAAGCAAATTAAATATTATTTTAATATAATTTGATTTAGTTGGTCCATGCGGTTTTCATCCCATCTAGAGTTGAGAATTTATTCTTGACAAATATACAGTATCAGCTGAGCTCACATGTACACACTAGAATACATTGGCTTTGCCTGCAGTACTATAGATGTATTTTGTATACATGCACAGAGCAGGTATAACACATTCTAATAGTCTGCATATTTTCTTCATTCTCTGCTAATGTTGTTACAAATGACTATATTAAATAAAAAAAATGGCTCAGTGGTTAGAGCATTCGCCTGCAGACCGGTAGTTAACCAGAAGTTCGCGGGTTCGCATCCCACTGAGTTCACGTCTAGGGTCATTGGAGAAGACACCTAAACCCCTGTTTAGGTGTCTGACAATGCCCATTACTGGCATTGTCATAGGTGGTAGCCTGCTGCGGTGTAGTGTAGGACACAAATTTCCTGGTCAGGAATTAATAAAGTATATTTAAAAAAGCACAACAGAATGGACGAGAGCCAAGTAGAGAAAGATTGAATAATATACTATACGTACATGTATTTATACGTATGTATTTGAAATCAGTTACTTCTAAATAGTTATTTCTATTCATAATTCTTTGAATTTGATTCAAACAAAAAAGAAACACATATAGCATTTCACAGGAAACCGAATATTTTATAACCTTATTATAAAACAGCTGAGAGTTTTAGGAGACCTGACGTTTTCTCTGAGCTTGTGTCACATTTGAGAAGCATCTAAAAATGAAATATTACCTCAGAATATTTCCTTTTAACAGAACAGATTGTTGACTTGACCCTGATTACCCGAGGCATCAAGTTAGGACAAAACCAAACACAAGATTTTTCATCTGCATTGACCAAAAAAGGAATCAGGGACTTAAAAATGAGCTACTTGGTTTAAGTGTAAATTCTTGGACACAAAGACTAAAAATTTGAGGTCTGACTTTGATTTTTTGGTTTGGGTCTAATGTCTATTTACACACCTAAATAGATGTGTACGTGTGTGGGTATGGGTGTGTGTGTGGCCTTGCATGCATGTGTGTGTGTCTGTGCTCACGTTCAATCGTTTGTGTAATCTGAATTAGGGAGATGCCAGGTATGATCTCAGCTAGTTAACAGGTAAGAGGCAGGGTGCATCCTCTTCATGTCACCAGTGTGTTATAGGGCCATTTAGAGACTTAACACTCAACTGTGTGCACACTCACACTTGAAAGAAATTAAAACCAACTAACCAGCCGGTCTAAATAATTATACCCACTACTTTTTGTCTTTAGCCACATTTGTATTCATCCAAATCAGTGCTTCTCAATTATTTCCTGTTGCGCCCCCCCCCGCCCCCCCGGAAGAAAAAAGTATTTCAGGCCCCCCCCCCCCCTCCGCCGTGACTATAATTAGTATCATTTGTCTATGAAATTGTTCTAAGTACACCTCTGCATAACATTGTATTCTCATTAACATTAAAGAAAACAAAAAAATAGAACAGCTTTATTAACATTGTTTTTTAGACTGAAACAGAAAAGATTTAAAGTGCATCAATTAACTTGATATTCAAAAAAAATTAATTCTTATTTAAACTATAAACATTTTTGACTAATTGAACCATTTGACATAGGTAGGTAGGTAGATGATAGATAAATAGATAGATAGATTTGACTAATTGGGCTTGATGTCACACCACCAGCAGTTGGCGCCTGTAATTGAACTAAAACACACATGCGCATCATGAAGTCGGGGATGTCATCATTGAAAGTACACGTGAGGTACCAACACATGTAAATGTTATACTGAATTTCAACCACCACCCCCACCCCTTGTCCCACTTAAAGCTCCAAATACATCCCCATATGTACGAATTAATTAACGCAGTTAATATATTATCAAATCTACAAAACGGCATCTGAAGCACGTGGTGGAAAAAAAAAAAACATGTGTAAATTAAAATGACATGATCGGCTCCCGGTAATTGTGTGTGTCTGTGTCTGTGTGTGTGTGTGTGTGTGTGTGTGTGTGTGTGTGTGTGTGTGTGTGTGTGTGTGTGTGTGTGTGTGTGTGTATGTGTGTGCCGCCTAGACTACTCGCCAGAAAATGCTGTCAGCTCCAAAATGCCTGTGTCTTTAAAAAGAACTCTATACGGAATGGTGCATGATGTCAGGCTGCTAGCAGCGCTACTGTTCGCCTTTTACTTCCTGCACAGTCAGGCAGAAACACACTGGGATAGAGACATGGGCCACGGACGATCGGGACAAGAATAAAGTCAGAGAGTTAGCAAACCTAAACAGAGGACTTAAACCAGCTATGTTTTTTTAAAAAAGGAGCGAGAGAAAAACCAGGAAAAAAAGAAAGAAACAGCCCAGAAAGTTTATAGGTTATCCGAGGAGAGAGAAAGTGTCACATCTGCGCCAAGTGGAATCCGCATTCTATGGAATAGCGACATATCTGGTAAATATTCGGCATTTGGCTTTTTGTGTTGTTCCTATGTTATAACGCATGTGTAACGCATAGATTACAACGTGCAATTGTTTTGACTTTATCTGCTCAGTTTCTGATTCCCTCAGACAGACTAACAGTCTGAGGGAACTATTACTATTAACTATTACAGATAGTTACAAATAACTATTTGTAATGAGAAGTAAGTTACTCTCGAACTTTACTGGAGATCACTAGCAAATATGTGGGGTATGTATATACATATATATCTATATATATGTACATGTAAATAAGGGAAGGATAAGATGTTTTTAGTGTGTCACCACTTGCCACAAGATTCTCATCATATGGAAGAATGGCCAGGTTACAATCCCATACCATGATGATGATATTAGTTTTTACAGTATAAAGGCTGAAAGTGGTGCGATATCGTATTTACATGATCGATCATAACTCGTAAAAAAAAGTTCAAAACTGTACTTTTACCAACAAGGCATTGATTTCATTCATTAGATTAAAGATATAATCCATCAAATCTTTACTCAGCCCGTTCCTTTCATCGTACTTGAGAGTAAAAACTTGAAGATAAATATATTGTCTTCTGGTATGCAGTTAAGTGCTTTAATGTGACGTAAACTTTGTGAACGGTTTAAGTGAAGTGAGACCCCGTTATTGCAGGGTTTGATTTGAAAGTAAAAAGAAAAGAAAAGAACCTCCTATACGTTTACCTAACTTGAACCCTGCTAAAGTAATCAGATTGTGCATTCACTGCTTGCCCCCCTTTTTGCTTTGTGTACATGAGTGCAATCTGTGGGTTAGTGGCAAGAGTTTGTGGTAGTTTTCTTCATTTCCTGTCACTGTTCTTCTCCGCTGCTAAATCTTTTTTTCTGTCACTCACCCTTTTACTGCCATTCTCATTGGCTTTATGCGTTTAAGACGATTTTTAAATTCTCGACATTTACTTTGTGTAGTTAAACAGTAAGTATTGGGGTCCTTAGCATCTTGGTGCATAACAGGTGTTACAAAAGTGGGATGTTGAAACTATCTTTTGAGGTCTTCTTCAGTCAAGCAAATCCCTAAAGCTCAGTTTAAAAATAATCGGCTTCTCGTATGTTTAAAAAGTATTTCATTATGTAAAAAAAAAAAAAAAGGTGTTTAACTTGTGTTGTAAAGAACTGTAATCGCTTTTCACGTGTGTACCTACCTCCCTTGGGGCAAGACAAAGCCTTTTTTTTTTTCAAGGAAATTTACAACACCAATCCTCCATTACGAAGAAATCAGTTCAGGTTCTTCATGCGTGTGAAGTCAAGCTTCTTTCTTTGGTGTTTAACTCAACATACAGAGAAATTGTAGGACCTGTTTTCTTGTTTCTCTGAACAGAGGCCTTCCAACACCACCATTATTTGAATTGGATGTTTGCCAAAGTGTTATGATGGCTTTCAACAGCTGTATTTGTCTGTGTGTGTCTGTTCGTGAGTATTTGAGTGTGTTAGCATGTGTCCCAGGATGCCCTTCCTCCATAGGCCTCTAAACTGTACAGCATTCCACGAGGGGCCCGGGGCTGAGTGGAAGTGTGGGAGTGTCAAGGAGAGAAGCAAAGACCAGATTCCCAAACGGATGTAGCTATAAAGTTAAAAAAAAAAGTTAAAAGAGTGCAACATTTGATAAGAACCTAAACGGAATTTTTGTCTTTTTATTGAGTCACTTGTCTTTGAAATCAGTAACTTGTTAGATTTGGAAGTTTCTCCCATACAGGTGTGGAGGAATGTTGGAAAACACACAAGTGAACGTACAGTAAAAACGCTCAAGTGTCTGTTCACTTTGGATTATCTTCTTAAATTAAAAGTTTTGGAAAAAGGACATTGGGTATTTTCTCAGACGTTAAGTCATCCAAAAATTAAATCCATAAAATAAAAACACTTTTTGTTCATTCATTTGAATTAGTCATCAAATTTTCTAGCACGTAGAAAGCGACTGCCAACACTTCCCTTCACTTTTAAAAATTTGTGCCAAGAAGATACAAAGTTGTTTATTATACATTAAAAAAAATTAAATTTATATTTTTTAATTTATTAAAAATGACTAATCGTTTAACAAAAAGCCTTTTCCTTAAAGGATTAGTCTGTGAATGTTTTTTTATTTTTTATTTTTTTAACTTTAACTTTGTATGAGTCAATCCCAATGGTATGGAAAACAAAGTACCATTTGTGGGCCATATCCTCGAAGGAACAAACATACGCTTTCTAGGTAGCGCTGAGCTTTTTCTAGGTAAACCCTGGAGCAGAAAAACCTGTCTGGTCAGGTTTTTTTTAAGCATGTCGGTAGTTGTTTGCGGAACAGGTATTCACAGGGCGAGGTCTATTTGCATTTAAAAGACAAGAGTAACTGAAAGAATATATCAGATTAGAAACGACTGCCATTTTTTGGGGGGTCTTAAAATGGTTTCTAGGAATTAAACACCAACCAGTATTTTTTTTAAAAAAGGGGAATGGTTAACTTTTTATCAAAACATAGTTGAAGCAAAACATCTTCATGAGTCGCTTTTAAAGCTTTAGAAGTTTCTTAAAAGTGACTTAAAAATATGTAAATAATATTGATGTAAAGCTATAGATTTTAAAACACATTTTGTTTGCATTGTCAAATATCGAATTCTGTAGATAGATGAATATTGTTAACAGTTTTGGTTTAATCCAATCCAAACTAACCAATTCAGGTAGGTTTAGGCGTTGCGGCAAATTGGCTTAGTATCCAGAAAACACACACACACACAAAAAAAAAACTATAATATGAGAAAAGTACGCTATCAGATCCAAAATTCACCGCTTTCTTAAGAGCTGTTTTCTAACTTTTATATCTTTAAATCTAACATAAACATCAAATTACAACTGCTTCTGGCAAACGGGTCGCCTCTTACATCTAAATTTTTTTCTGATCGAGACCCTTTTGAGAATTTGATCAGCAGGAAAGATAACTACTATGTAAACCCTCATTCCGTTTTTTTTTTTTTTTTTCTCCGTGCTTGATGTTGTATTATCAAATCGTTGAACCGTGCAGTGAGTGTGTGATGTAGTGACTTTCAGGAAAGTGTTGACATATTCACAAGTAGATCGTGAATTCAGCAAAAGTTTAAAAGAAAGGAAAAAAATATCATTGCATTGTAACATATAAAATATTTTATGATTTTAATAAATCACACATCTGATCACTTTATTTAGCGTTTACGCAAACTGGTCGGCTAAAATAAAACCCAAGCTGATTTAATTTGATTAGATAAAAATGTTTCAGTGTAGCTTGTAAATGACCCAAAATGATAAACAAATGGGCTTTTTAGACGTGTTCTTTCTTGGCACTGTCAGTTCAGCTGGATGGTTTACAGTGGCTTACTTCAATCTAATCATCTTTTGCCACTTATTAAACTTGTTTTTTTGTGTTTGACTTTATTTTTATAGCTGTTCTAGTTGTTTCTGCCAAACTGCTACATTTTATATCCACTCGTCCAAAAAAATCGTCTTTTTCCCAGAATTGGATGCCTTGCTTTAGCCAACATGCAAATATTTTCACACATATCTTTTTCACAAGATACTTGTAACAAATCATTGAGTGTATCAAAAAAAAAAGAAAAGAGCAAAATTCTCACTGTATAAAAGCATGCACAAATTCCAGTTTGTGTGTGTTTCGATGTTTTGTTAGTCATTGACTGTGCCCAAGCAGGCCATGATGCACGGTATATCTAAGTTTCTGCAATGCAAAGCTTTTCTTTTTCTTTTTTTTTTATTACAATTTGTCTGTGTCGTTGCACAAACAAAGGTTAATGCTGACATGAAAAGAATGGGGATAACCATGAATTGGCAAATGAGAGAATGACCAGTTCAGCAAAACCCCTTTGCTAATCTTGGAACATAATTGGCCTAGATTGGCCTGTTATGTGCTTTTCATGAAGTCTTCCAAGAATTTAGACAATGAACAGTAAACATGGCATGTTCCTAGAACAATTCCACATCAGATCTTAGAGATCACGTGTTTTTCTTTTTTCTCAGAATCGACTCCCCCCCCTTCAAAACACACACACACACACACACACACACCACACTCCATGGCAGATAACTAGCAGCCAAGTCTCATGTTCCCTGTGTATGTACTGTACTTACACTTCACAAGGATCTCTCACAAACTGACAAATCCTGTTTGTGTGTGTGTGTATGTGTGTGAATGTGCACTCCACACTCTCATTTTGTCTCAGAGATTTCTGTTAAGTGACATGTTTGGCCGTTGGCATACTGCCTAGCAAGATCACATGGCATGAATGTCGTGTCTGTGTTGTGTGAGCATAAGCGTGTGATTGTGCATGTCTGTGCGTTTGGGTCTGAATGATAAAAAAACGAAACAATAAAGAAAGAGGGCATGTGCACATTTGATTGTTCCAAGTATTTTCAGCATGAATAGAAGCACGTAGCCATGGCAGTGAATTACAGACTACTGAGAAGAGACGCTTTGCTCAGTCATGAGATCAGATTCTCAGATAGGATGGAAAATCTGATTTTTTTACTTAATGATACTTCATAGTCAACTCTGTTTTGCTTCATTTGATGGTATTTGTGGCGTTGAGCCATTAAAAATTCATTAAGCCTACATGAGCTCACAGAGAAGTTTCTTCACTGTTAATGTAATATGCATTACCAATTACAAGAAGATAAAAACTATCTACAACTTCTGGCTTTTACCATTCCATTTGGAAAAGTTTGAACCCTATATATCTGCAATGATTGCAAAAACTTCGCCTAATTCGTGGCCAGCGATGAGACATAGGATTTAACAGCAGAGTTAAACCCATAATTCAGTGGGGGAATCAAAGACATGCACATAAATACTTAAATAAACCAAACATAATCATGCAGATACACACTCTAACGCAGAAGTAAACATAGAGAGCAAGAGAGAGAGAAAAGAGAAGGCGAAAAAAAAGCAAAAAAACAGCAGATGACTGGATGACATTTATCTTTACAGCCCACCTCAATTTTCCACGCTGTTTTTGCTTCGTACTGTGCGGAATTAAAGTGCTGCAAACTTTAAGTTTCACACAAGACTCCTGCCAGTTAGAGAGCTTGCTAATCAGAGCATAACAATAACGGAGGAAGGCACATAGGCTGACCCCTCCTCTGTGTTGATGACCTATCTTTTATGTGCTTTTCATGTCCTGACGGCCTGGCAGAATGCCGGTAGTGGCCAGTGGAAAAAGACTGGAATCTGAGGCGAGTAGTTTTCATGACAGAGCAAACCCCCTCATGCTTCACCCCAACATCCCCTCCGTTTACTCCCACGCAACATTGCTGAAGTCGATGTATTAGCGCTCAAATTCATGTCACCACTTCATCCTTTTTTTTACGTTTCATAAAAAAACGTTTTTTTTTTTCCCGATGAATGATCATTGATAAATTGGACATTTAATTTTTTTTTTTTTTTTTTAAACATTTGAGTTTAAGCACAATTGTGAAGTCAAAACTTTTAAAAGTTGAAAGATTTAAGCGTCTTACTAACACCGTTGGTTATTTACAGAGAAAAAAAAAACTCAGTGCCATGTTAGTCACCTTCGGCGGGAGACGGCAGCACAGTGGTTAGCGCGTTCGCGCACGGACCAGAAGGTCGTGGGTTTGCGGCCCACAAAGAGCACGTCTAGGGTCCTTGGAGAAGACACCTGACCCCCGTTTCCCCCACCATTGGCGCCGTCGAAGGGCAGCCTGCTGCGGTATAAGAAGTGCAGCACATAAATTTCCCCGGTGAGGGATGAATAGAGTCATTTATTTATTTATTTCTTAACCGTCTATCCCTTACCGGGTTGCAGGGGGTGCCGGAGCCTATCCCGGCTGATTCGAGGCAAGAGACAGGGTACACCCCGAACACCCCGCCAGTCTGTCACAGGGCCATAGTTGCTATGTGGTTCACAAAATCTTTTTGTTATGAATGAAGAAAATAGTGGTAGAAATCAGGATTTTAAAGTTCCAAAAGTAAAAACTATTCTTGCTGATGTTAAAAAAAGGAATTTATTGGACAATCAAATAAAAAAAGAGTTCAATTATTGCTTCCTTTAAGATTATATAAAATATTAATGTATATACAGCAGCGTTTTTCAACTAGTGTTCTGCAGCACGCTAGTGTACCGTGAGAGATCGTCAGGTGGCTCGTGGGAAAATGATCGTATTTCATACGGTGATCGGGATCTACCGGTAGTTCACAAAGATTGTTTTGGTTGATCTCAAGGTGTTCATGTTAAAAAATTAATGAAGGCATATTTATTCATGTTTATTTGTATGAAATATTGCCATTTTATTTCAAGACAGACAGGGCCGTCCTGTAACCATAGCAACCCACTCTTCTTCTCTGCTTTTTTGTTGGATACTGCTGTCCATCCCTCCTAAAAACTACCCCAGTTTGTCGATCGTATTTTCTTCATGCTTTTGACACGTTATGTGAAAAATTTAGGATGGATTTTATAGCAGAAAAATTGCAGATTCTAATGAAATCTCACATTTTCACCAAGACGTTCAGGAGAAAAAAGTAACTGCACTTTTTATTTGAAAGAAGAATCGTAAAAGATGATAAAATAGGTTTTGATGTGTTGGTTTGATTCATATTCAGGACACTTGGTGAGAATAATTTTATTGTGATTATGACTAAAGGATAGTTTTTTAACATTTTTGGTTGTTGTGCCTCAAGAGTTTTTTCGATGAAAAACTGTACCTTGGCGTGAAAAAGGTTGAACAGCACTGATGCCCAGCATGACGTGAATATACTGTTATATATGTTTACGTTTTGGTTTTTATCATTACATGTCGTCTTTATTGAAGCCCACTTGATTTAACCATCGTTTATTTGTATTATTTAGGAGACATTGGCTCAATGGTTAGAGCGTTCGCCCGCGGAGCTGAAGTTCGAGGGTTTGCATCCCACTGAGTTCCCGTCTAGGATCCATGGAGAAGACACTTAACTCCCCATTTCTCCCACCATTGGCGCTGTCATATGTGGCAGCCTGCTGCGGTGTGATGCTGCACACAAATTTAACAATGAGGGATCAATAAAGTAGATAAAAAAAAATAACATTAAATAATGGTGGGCAAGTGATTACGTAATTAGACTCGGTCTTCATGCAGACTGTATGTTGTCTACATTCTTACTGTAAAGAATTGATCAAATAAATGCATGGATGAACGTTTATTTGTGAAACAAGTTAAATCAATCTATCGAAAGTGAAGGTTTTTTTTTTAGTTTAGCTCAGATCGGTACTGCTTCTGGTCTTCTGATTTTCTCAATGTACGCTCTTTAATTTTTCAAACAGTCAAACCTTTTCAGAAAACATTTTCAAAGTTATCAGTAGATTTTAACTGATGACACATTTATATATATGTATACACACATCCAGTATGTATAAAGTTATGTGTGTGTGGGTGTGTCTGTGTTTGGGTACGTCTGTGTATACATGCAGGTACGTCAATACTGCTCTTTTTTTTAGAAATGAATGTGAAATTTCCGTAAACAGATCTACAAACTTTTGAGAAAATGCTGACTCTGTAGTTTTAAAAGTCTAATGAGATGAAACCACGTAACATAAAGCTTTCTGTAAAGGGTACAGGATTCTATACCCCGGTCTTTTTTATTTATTTTTGGAAACTACCATTCATATAATCATTTTAATTTCAGTCACACGTTTCATTTTGACCAAAATTTACACCGATTTTTTAAAAAATAATAATAACGCAAGGGATTTTTTTTCTCTTTTGAATAGTCCTGCCAGTTTTGACGTTGCATGCTTAGTTTTGACTTGAGACAGAAACAAACAAGCACACACGCAGCCTATGCCAGTGCTATACCAGTGCATTGTGGTTATCCAAGGTGACATGTTATTTGAGCACATGTATGCCGGCTTAGTGTGGTGCTGACTGGAAGATTCTTAGGTCATGGTTAAGTGCGTGTGGGTGATGGCTGGAGGGGCTGGAGCACTTAAAATAAAAGTGTGTGTAGTGTATCTCCGTGCACAGGAATAAATCATCCTTGCCATACATCTTTCACAACAATAACTTAACCATATGTCGAGAGAAAATCTCGTGTTACCTCGCTCAAAATCTCAAACGAGTATTTAACTTTTCTGTTGACAGTAGATTTAATTAAAGATTTAGTTCAATTGGAAGATGTGCATGGGGCTGCCAGTCATTGTGGGCACAGCTCCGTCTGTGTGTCTTTGTCTCTGGGTGCGTGAGTGGGTTTGTGTATTCTTGTTTGTAGACAAGTGGGGCAGTGATGCTGAAAGATGTGTCCTCATTTTCACATTGCATCGGAGGCCATATTGGACTTCCCCGATGTCATACGTGTCACTGTAAAGCATTCAAATTAGAAACAACAGAATGAGGCGATCAAAATGGCATGTTTATTCTCTCCAAATCCCCTTCTTGCGATGACTGCGTCACGAGTTTCTTGTCACTCACCGTTTGGCTCGATGTTTGCTTATCTTACGACTGAAAACTACGATACGATTTGCCTCAAAGATTCTTTGAAAATTGTCTTGCTCGTAAAATTAGCTGTGCAGGGAAAAAGAAAACTCGCATCTTTTTGTTTGTAGCACAGAAACGGTAAAAAAAAAAAAAAAAAATTTGATTGATAGTTCTGTGCCACGTCTCAGTCTTCTAATCTTTCACAAAACAAATGTGTCATTCTATTTCGTAGGTTTTTTTTTTTTTTTTTTACTAATTTTTACCCAAATGTTGCATTTCAAACGTGTTCTAAACTCAACAAGCTAAAATTAGAAGGAAGTCTTCACATAATACGCGTTTTCAGAGCTCATGTATTTGATAAAATGATGTTTTTATTGCTGCGATAAAAATATATAATTGTGGTCCTATTTTTTGTTTTTTTTACAAACAGTTTTTGATTATATTCTTTTTATGTGTAAATATTAGTGCTGCAATCACAAGTTTGCATATAAAATTTATTTATTTATATTAGTTTTTAAACATTTATATTCTATGTTTTGTGATTTTAGTGTATTTTTTCCGCACTTTAAATAACATTTTGCATGAATTGCGCTATAAATAAACTTGCCTTGTCTTGAATTAATAAATATTTGTCTCTTTTGAGTTAAAGTCTCTCCAAAGCTGAGAGATGAGCCAGATCAGCGCAGTATGAAGTCAAAGTTATTAAATCTTTAACATATTCTCCACTGCTTGCGATAGAAATGAATTCCTCTTTTGAATATTTTGCCGATATGAAGATAAACGAAAAGATTAACTTAAAAAAAAAAAAAAAAAAAAAATACGGTTGGATTTTTCTTCTTTTCTTTTATCGGAGGTTGTATTCTTTTAAATTTGAGATAGCGACACATATAATTTTGTGTATTTTACTGACAGTAGAAGTCCTGCGCACCTGCACCAACGCAGTTAGCAGTAAAAGCAGGTGTGAAAATTTGGTGTGTTCATTCTCTGTCGCACATTGAAGTGTGACAGACACCAAGCCAAGTTTTGTAATGTAATGTTATTTTTGGCAAAAGGCGGGCATCGAGAAAATAACAATAACTTGAATTCTATATCCCTTTCAAGTAACTTTACATAGTAAACGAATAATCCAATGAAAATAAAAACAAGCCAGTAAACGAAGAGATACATTTCAAATTAACCTTTAAAAAGCATCACTGGACAAAATCGGGAAAAGCTGTTTGTGATCAAGGAAGTCCACCAGTAAAAGCAGACGTACACATTAATCCATATGTAAAAGTGACTGTTCAAGTAACTGTTCATAACCATCAGAAGAGCCCACCCACCCACCTCTCACCCAGACACAGAGTGAAGAACTCTGCCATCCGGGAGGAGCTCAGAGTAGAGCCGTTGCTCCTCCAGGTCGAGAAAAGCCAGATGAGGTGGTTCAGGTATTTTGTTAGGATGTCTCCCGAGCACTTTGCTGGTGAGGTGTTCCGGTTACATCCTACCAGGAGGAGACCCAGAGGCAGCCCCCGGACCTGCTAGAGAGACTATGCCTCACAGCTGGTTAGGGAACACGTTAGGTTTCTCCCGGGTAAGCTAGAGGATGCAACTGGGGTGAGAGAAGTCTGGGCTTCCCGTCTGAGGCTGGCCCCAGATAAGAGGAAGACAATGGAACAGAATTATCAGAAGATATGTGATATCTGTCCCATTAAAATATTCAAATAAAACCGCCAAATCAAATCTAATCATTAGGACTTCATCTAAACAAAGCTAGAAAGCAATGAATCCTATTTTTGCACGTGTTTCTCATTTTTCTTTTTTTTCAACCTGAAAAATAGTTTTTTCATAGTGCAAAGTGTCGGATCAGAGCACATGGATTTTGTTTTCGTTACTGGTTTTAATGTAATATCAAGCTACTGACGATTTGTACAATTGATCAAATTATCTTCTATAAAACCAACCTTTTTTGTTTTATGGCTCACCAGTGTGTAAATGTGTGTTGGCTTTCTTTTCATGCTGATTCATTCTAGTTTTTCCATGTTGCACTGCTTCATGCCTCTTGACAATCAAATCAAATGTGATATAAACGTATAGGGCTGATGCAAACAGTGGAAAACACACTGGCTTCCTGACATCTAACCTAATTGCGGTGCTTGTGTGACACTCTGCAGAACATCTAACGGCCCCTTTGTCTCCAATCAGATTCATTTTAAAGATGTCTTAGAGTAGATTAGCAACCAGACTACCTGTCCTCATTTTCAGAGACTTTACACCAATTTCAGTAGCAAGGAACTAAACCCAGAGTGTTTGCACAAGTACTGTCTTATAGTTTGGTGGTCGTATTTGCGCCTAAAGAGGCGTGATTGACCTCCTCTCACCACAGAAACTACTATCTTCATTCCTCTTCTTTCTAGTGCAAACCTCCACCTCTCCAGCTTTTCCTCCACCTCTTCAGGAAAAGCTGTGGAGGAAAAGCTGGAGAGGTGGAGGTTTGCACTAGAAAGAAGAGGAATGAAGATTAGTCAGAGTAAGACAGAGTACATGTGTGTGAATGAGAGAGATCCAAATGGAAAAGTGAGGTTACAGGGAGAAGCGATAAAGAAGGTGGAAGATTTTAAGTACTTAGGATCAACAGTCCAGAGCAATGGAGAATGTGGAAAAGAGGTGAAGAAGCGTGTGCAGGCAGGCTGGAACGGGTGGAGAAAAGTATCAGGTGTGATGTGTGACAGAAGAGTTTCAGGTAAAATGAAAGGAAAAGTGTACAAAACCGTGGTGAGACCGGCCATGCTGTTTGGTCTAGAGACAGTGGCACTGAGGAAAAGACAGGAAGCAGAGATGGAGGTAGCAGAGATGAAGATGCTGAGGATCTCTCTGGGAGTGACCAGGATGGACAGGATTAGAAATGAGTATATCAGAGGAACAGCACATGTTAGAGGTTTTGGAGATAAAGTTCGAGAGGCTAGACTGAGATGGTTTGGACATGTACAGAGAAGAGAGACCGAGTACATCGGCAGAAGGATGCTGGATTTGGAACCACCAGGAAAGAGGGCTAGAGGAAGACCAAAGAGGAGGTTCATGGATACAGTGAAGGAAGACATGTAGATAGTTGGTGTGACTGAAGAGGATACAGCAGATAGGGTTAGATGGAAGGAACTGACTTGCTTGGCGATCCCTGAAGGGAAATGCCGAAAGGAGAAGAAGATTTGCACCTACAGAGGCGTTTCGTGCAACATCAAATTTTTGGAGATTTGTACTATTTTTTTTTTTTTTGTTCTTCCCGCAATAATTCATACCTAAAGAAATTTTCTATTTCATGCAAACATGTTTGAGTCATTTGCAAGCGAACCCGTCCAGTATTTGGATACTATTGACCACAGAGTTTTCTTGGCCATGGATTTTGTTCTCCGTTATGCCCCACATTCTAATCTAATATGAATATATTTATAAGCAACCAAAAGCTTGTGTATCCATAACAAGCAACCCATGTTTATTCATAAATGCAATGGATAAGAATTTTTTCTTTATGAAAATGCAAACCCCTCTTTTGAGGAATCATGATTACGACCGTCTAAATACGGGTATCAACTACTACACTGCCAATTAACAAACTGATAAACCCAGAGACTCCCAGTTAATGGTATAAATAACTGTGTAGAGATAAGCACATTTAAGATGGCACACAATCTTCCCCCACGAGTAAATCAATGCCCTTATTGAAGCGGTATCACAAGGCAGGACTACAACAGTCCCACTGTGCTGTCAAGGTCACATCATGTTTCATCCCAGTTCATCTCTGCAGATTTATCTGTTCACATACATATAGATGTTTGTTTGAAACTGGTTTTATTTGTTCATGTATTTGTTTTAAAATGGAGAAAGGATTTAAATAATAAATAGGTTGTGTTGTTAGTCATTTGAACCTTATTTGTCTGGTAAGTTATTATTTTTGGAATAAATTTGGGCTCTATGTCTGTAAAAATGTCCATATTTTCCGTTCCATTCTGTCAACAGCCCCAAACGGGAAGCCAAGGATTCTCTCTCCCTGGCTATATCCTCCACCTCACCCGGAAGGATCGCAATTCATTCCCCAGCCAGCTGTGACACATAGTCTCTCCAGCAGGCCCGGGGTCTGCCTCTCGGTCTCCTCCCGGTAGGACGCGCCCGAAACACCTCACCAGCGAGGTGCTTGGGGGGCATCCGCCCAGATGCCCTAGCATCCGCCCAGATGCCCTAACCACCCCATCTGGCTCCTCTAGACCTGGAGGAGGAGCGGCTCGACACCAAGCTCCTCCCAGATGGCAGCGCTCCTCCCCCGATCTCTGAGTGAGAGCCCAGCCACCTCGCCCAGCCACCAGAGGAAGCTCATTTCGGCCGCTTGTACCCGTGATCTCATTCTTTCGGTCACCACCCACAGCTGGTGACCATAGGTGAGGGTTGGAACGTAAATCGACTTGTAAACTGAGAGCTTTGCTTTTCGGCTCAGCTCTCTCTTTACCACGACGGACTGATGCAGCGTCTTAGTTATTGATTTCGCCGCACCGATCCGTCCGTCGATCTCCCGCTCCATCCTTCCCCCACTCGTTAACAAGACCCCGATATACTTAAACTTCTCCACTTGGGGCAGGACCCTGTCCCTGACTCGCAGGGGGCATTCCCCCCTTTTCCTGGTGAGGACCATGGTCTCGGATTTGTTGGCGCTAATTCTCATATTTCGTATTTTCGTAAAGAAAATATTTATGCACCTCCCATCTTGGTAAAAAACACAATATATCTGTCGTTTGAGGTTTGTTGAAATACTTCATAAAATCCATGCATGTATCGTAACTGACAATAAAAGTTCTGTTATGTCGTCTTCTGCTTATCTGGGATCGTTTGAAATTCATATCAGTAACCAAAGTTGAAAAAATGTTGTCTCTTTTTTCCGCTCCAAGACCAGCCAATATTTTTGGCCATATCACGCTAGTGACTTGGAAAACTAATCGCACCTCTGACTAGCACCATAAGATGAAAAAAAAAAGACTGCATTGTCTATAGTTTAATCCTGATCTATGCATCCAAAATGTCCGACTTCCTGGTTTTAGTCGCTCACAACTATTTACTGTGACAGAGACAATGTTAAATTTCTGAAATGAAAATATTTCTCAACTTTTATTTAGATTTGTACAAAAAGGTTGCATTTGCAAAATTATTTATACCCTTCTCACTGATAATAAAGAACTTCATGAGCTATTGCCCGAAATGAAATCTTTTTACAGTTTCTGAGTAACTTTTCTCTTGTCCTGCTCGTATTTTACCTGTTTATTTTTAGTTGTGAGTTCCTGCTCTTCAAGTACAGTACATTTTACTCACAATGTAATCTTTTCTGCAATGTTTTGTTATTTTATGGAAGAAACTTGTGTCACTTTAAATGTAACTTTAAGCCTAAATTTAATATAAAGTGTTATTTTTATAAGTATTCTGGGGAAAAAAACTGATTCAAACCATTTTGGAAGAAGGTTGTAACATAAAATATGATAAAAAATAAATTAAACCCTGTGAATACTTTATCGTTGGCATTTCTGTCTCTAGAGACACTGGAGTCTGACAATCTCGGTCTGACGATGTTGTTGAATCTTTATTCATATGTAAGTACAATTTTAATTAGCCTATAGTATGTTTTTTATGTACTACCTTTATTTCCTACGATCACTAGCTGTGGGTGGTGATCAAAAGATACAAGCGGCCAAAAGAGCTTCCTCTGCAGGTTGGCTGGGCTCTCACTCGGAGATAGAGTGAGGAGTTCTGCCATCTGGGAGGAGCTCGGAGTAGAACCATTGCTCCTCCGGGTCGAGCGAAGCCAGACGGGGTGGTTCGGCTATCTGGTTACAATGCTTCCTGAGCGCCTCGCTGGTGAGGTGTTTGAGGCACATCCGACCAAGAGGAGATCTAGAGGCAGACCCTTGACCCGCTGGAGAGACTATGGAACGACTTGGAATCCTTCCGGGTGAGCTGGAAGATGTAGCCGGAGTGAGAGAAGCCTGGGCTTCCCATTGGAGGCGGCTAGCCCCACGACCTGGCCCCAGATATAAGCAGAACATAACAAAACGGAACTCTTTTTTCTTTTTGTTGTTAAATAAAGCACTCTTTTCAGTGCACAGCTTTATTAGTTTCTTCTTCTTCTCAACGGATGCTTGCAAATGGACAATTATTTATGTTTTAATCAAACAAATAATTAACTAACAAACGGTTAACAGATTGCAGCATCACTGTAGTCTATGTGACTTCTCAGAATACATAATGATTGTGTTTCTTGGGTCTGATGACTCTTATTTTAATATTATAAAAAAATTCAAAGAGTTTTTTTGTCCTCCCAAAGATATTTCTATATTTTTCTTTATATAAAATTAGAGTTCCGTTCTGTCGTCTTCCGCTTATCCTGGGCTGGGTTGCGGGGGCAACAGCCACAGACGGGGAGCCCAGGCTTCTCTCATCCCAGCTGCATCCTCCAGCTCACCCGGAAGGATCCCGAGTCGATCCCCGGGCAGCTGTGAGACATAGTCTCTCCAGCGGATCCAGGGTCTGCCTCTTGGTCTCCTCCTGGTAGCATGTGCCCAAAACACCTCACTAGCGAGGCGCTCGGGGGGCATCCTCACCAGATGCTTTAACCACCCCATCTGTGGCTTCTCTCGACCTTGAGGAGGAGCAGCTCGACACCAAGCTCCTCACCGGATCTCTGAGTGAGAGCCCAGACACCCTGTGGAGAAAGCTCATTTTGGCCGCTTGTATCCACAATCTCATTCTTTCGGTCACCACCCACAGCTGGTGACCATAAGGGAGGGTGGGAACATAGATCGACCTGTAAATCGAGAGCTTTGCTTTTCGGTCCAGCTCTTTCCTTACCAAATTAGAGTATTCGTGGTAATAGAACGCTAACATGTATGTGTTGCTGATTTTTGGGGGGTTTTTTATCTTTCTGTTACTGTATGTTTTTTGGCTTTCGATTCCCTTCTTTTTCTTTGTTGTTTACATTTCCACTGGAAACTTGGGGATTTTTTGCTCTTGTGTCAATGGTAGTTGAAAAATATAATCTGAAACTTGGAGGTTTTCTTTACTGCTCTTTCAATGTGTTGCTGTAATCTGGAACGTCCCCGATGTCGTGCGGCTGTCAGATTTTAACACTGCGATGTCAACAACCATAAAACGACCGTTACACTTTTTATTTATGTTTATAAAACTCTTTCCTGACTGACTTACTCTTCCACATCACGTGGACTATTTATATAATATTATTATTTTTCATTTTTATCATCAGCTGAACCTCAACTCTTTTGAAGTTTTTTCACTTCCTAATTTGACCGTTTATTTTTTTCTGTGTTTTCCCAACTTCTCTAATACTGTTTCCTATTAGCATCTTTCACCCACACTCTCGGTTTCATTCCACCACTCCTTTATCTTTCAAACTTCCCACTTGCACTCAATTTGTCGCATCTTTGACCGCGTTCAAGTCTTTTTCTCTTTTTGCTGTTATCGTCTTCTAGCTTTCTCTAAAGGCTCATTGACTGTCATGTTATGTTCCGAGGTAGCTGTGAAAGTGTTGTCATCAACATCCACAGTTGTCAGAGTTTGGTGTGAGTTAGTAGCCACTAAAACTGTTTGTTTGTCTACCGTCCGCAGCCACTTTCAGTCCATTAGCGATGTCTTTACCTCAGGAGAATAAATCCCGAAAAACCATGCACGCACTCTTACTGCATGCACTTTCTCTCTGAGTATTAACGATAACCCAACACGGAGATTCACTTCAATTCTTTGGTCTATATCATCCTAAGATACGTCTTCCTCCAGCTTTCTTTTCTTTTGTTTTATACTTTTATTTTTTTGTACTTTTCCCTACATTTTTTCGTCTCAGGTCTTTTTGACTTTGGCTCAGGGGAAAAAAAAAATCAATTGAAATCCTGCAAATAAATAAATTCTAAATGCTTCCCCCCCCACTTTCACTAACCAGCCAATAAAAGGGAATGTCCCTCCACGGAATCACCGTGTTGAATAGATTAAAAATAAATGGAGACAGGATATTCTCAAAGATTTATAATCTGACCTTTATATGACCGAAACGATTCCCAATGAGACCGTTGTCTTGACAATACAGTCCTGCTAAATCATGGCCATAGTCCACTTTAAGTTTTCCGTTCCGTCGTCTTCCGCTTGTTCCAGGGTCGGGGCGCTGGGGCAGCAGCCTCAAACGGGCAGCCCAGGCCTCTCTCACCCCGGCTGTGTCCTCCAGCTCACCTGGAAGGATCCCAAGTCTTTCCCCGGCCAGCTGTGAGACAAAATCTCTCCAGCGGGTCCGGGGTCTGCCCCTTTTTCTCCTCCCGGTGGGACGTGCCCAAAACACCTCGCCCGCAAGGCGCTCGGGGGGCATCCTGACCAGATGCCTGAACCACCCCATCTGGCTCCTCTCGACCTGGAAGAGGAGCAGCTTGACACCAAGCTCCTCCCGGATGGCAGAGTTCCTCACCCGATCTCTGAGTGAGAGCCCAGCCACTCTGCGGAGGAAGCTCATTTTGGTCGCTTGTACCCGTGATCTCATTCTTTGGGTCACCACCCACAGCTGGTGACCATAGGTGAGGGTTGGAACGTAGATCGACTTGTAAGTCGAGAGCTTTGCTTTTCGGCTCAGTTCTTTCTTTACCACGACGGACACTTTTTTAATCCAGGCAAAAAAAATCTATTGACTGTTTCACTAAACTGAGTTTTAAAAGAAGCTGAATCCATTTAATCAAACAACTAGGCTAAAGATACAATTAAATGAGGACTGTGACATAACGTCCTGTTGAATCAGTCGCTTTTCTCCGCATAACAAGGATGAACACAAAGAGTTTTTGAAACCTATTTTTAATCAAAAACCTTCCATTAGAACCTGTTTGAAGTAGGGTATTCCAGTGTTTTTCAACCAGTATTCTGTGGCACACTAGCGTGCCATCATCAGATGGTGATCCAGATCACCACATACGGTGATCGAGATCTACCCGTGCCTCTTAAAGATGGTTTTGGTTGCTCTCATGGTGTTTGTGAAAAAAATGGATATAAGTGTATTTATTAATCTCTTCTTTTTATTTAGAGACAGTCAGGGTTGTCCTGTAACCATAGCAACTCACTCTTCTTCTCTGCTTTTTTGTTGGATATTGCTGTCTATCCTATCCCAAGCTGTGGATCCTATTATCTGCATGATTTTGAGACATTCAGTCACTTTATTAACTGTCCATCTGATCTGGGGTGCGGGGAGTGCCGGAGCCCATCCCAGCTGATTCGAGGCGAGGGGCAGCATACAGCCCAAAAAGGTCGCCCGGCCACACACATACAACCATACTCACACACACTCATTCTTGAGGGCAATCATGTAAAATCCAATCAACTGAACATGCATGTTTTTGGAGGGTGGGAGGAAACCGGAGTACCCAGAGAAAACCCATGCATACTCCACACAGAAGGCCAGTGTTCTAATCCTCTTCCCCATCCGGGACTCAAACCCACAACCTTCTTGCTGTGAGGCCACTGTGCTATCCACTACGCCACCGTGCAGCTGATTTTGAGACATTACGAGAAAATTTAGATTGTTTTTTAAAGCAGAAAGGCTGCGAATTCTAATGAAATCTTGTATTTTTCTGCAAGACATTCAAGAGGAAAAGTTTCTCTTGCATTCTGGGTAAATCCTCTGAAAGGCTCATTCTCTGAAACTAAATACATACATTGGAATTAAATATTGTTAATATAGGCAGCTATAGATAATCGTTTTTAACATTTTTGGTTGGTGGCGCGCTTTTTTATGGAAGAATGTACAAAGTACCTTGGCATGAAAAAGGTTGAAAATCATCTTACTGAAGTGGTTGAGAGCAATGTTCCCTCTAATCTCTTATGTGTCTCAGCAAACACAAAAGCTTCCTGAGCAGAAGGGGGCGGAGCAAAAACTTTTACTCTTTTGTGATGTCAGCAGCAATGATGAGCCAATCTCCGAAGCAACAGTTTGAAGCAATTTGTTTCAGAAAGAAAGAAGAAAGGGCTATGCTCCAGAGCTCTGTCTCATTTTACCATCTCTAGCTTAAATTGAGTTTTATTTTATGCGCTGCATAGGTTTTTTGTGCGCTATTAATCTGCGAGTGGTGCGCAATTGAGCAGGCACGCAGTTTAAAGTAGGTTGAGAGTAAAGAAGACCAAACATGGAGTGGGGTCAACAGCATGAAATGACCTGTATGTTCTTATTGAGGAAAAAGAAGATTTGTCCAATAGGACCTCCAAGTTTGTATACGTTTGAGTTTAAAGGTCATTTGTTATTCACTGAAATAAGAGGTTTTTTTTTTTTTTTTTTCACTTTTGGCACATATCGACACTCAAAAAACATTCCATGGTCCGAATGCATTACAGAAGGACTTCTACAAAACGCCAAATTAGCAATGTTGACTCAAGATGGCCGACTTCTTGTTTGGTTTATCCGAATGTAGCAAGAAATTTTTTGACCAACTCAATGTGTCTACAAAGTTTACCTAAATTCTCCTTGCAACATTGGCAGGGCCATCCCCGCCCTCTTTCTTTAGACCTTCAAACTCTAAAATATTTCACTACCCTCTGGGGTGGTGGTGCGCAGTTTCAGGACTTTATGGATATGGTCAGTCCCCCAAAAAAAGTAATTAAAGATGCAGAAGGGGAAAGACAAGACAAATAATGAACAAGGGCAGGTTGATAGTCTCTCACGGCATTGCATCACTGCTACAAACCTAATTACACCAAACATCGTAAGATTTGACCTAAACAATAGCTATTTTGAGCTACACAATGGCGCACTGGTCGGGGTTCTAGTTCCTGGTGGGATGAAGCTCAAAATACTGGTCTTTCTTTCTGATGGATTATGCGTAGCCAAGGGGGAATTGAACCAGGTTCTCCCGGTCAAAAGACGGCAATTCTGCCACTAGCCTAACGCCCCCTTGGACGGAAATACTGGTCTTTCTATCTGAAGTTTGCATGTTCTCCTTGTGTGTGGGTTATCGCCGAGTATGCCAGTTTCCTCTCACCTTCTAAAAACATGCATAGTGATTGGTCACTATCAAATTGTCCCTAGGAATGAGTGTGTGTGGCCTCGCGACAGACTAACGAACTATTCGGGGTGTATACTGCCTCTTGCCTGAAATTAGCCAGGATAGGCTCCGGCATACGTTCCAACCCTCACCTATGGTCACCAGCTGTGAGTGGTGACCGAAAGAATGAGATTGCGGGTATAAGCGGCCGAAATGAGCTTTCTTCGCAGGGTGGCTGGGCTCTCACTCAGAGACCGGGTGAGGAGCTCTGCCATCCGGGAGGAGCTCGGTGTCGAGCCGCTCCTCCTCCAGGTCGAGAGGAGTCAGATGGGGTGGTTTGGGCATCTGGTCAGGATGCCCCCCGAGCGCCTCGCGGGCGAGGTGTTGACCCCGGACTTGCTGGAGAGACTATGTCTCACAGCTGGCCGGGGAACGACTTGGGATCCTTCCGGGTGAGCTGGAGGATGCAGCCGGGGAGAGAGAGGCCTGGGCTGCCCGTTTGAGGCTGTTGTCCCCGCGATCCGACCCCGGAACAAGCGGAAGCTGACGGAACGGAATGGAACGTAAGGCTCTGGCATTCCCTGTTACTGCGACTCTGTTAGAGTTAAGCAGTTCAGAAGACAAAACAATTGCTGCCAAAAGATTCCAACAAAACAAAGGTGTATGTAGGAGAGCGACGGGCGTCCATATTGGCATGAATAATAAATATGTGAAAAAAAAATGAAAGAAAAGTGTCATTTTGTGATGAGACATGCTTCTGCTGACATCCATCCATTCTGTTAAATGTCTGCAAGTGTGATTTAGTTTGGTTTCAGCTAGCGTTTTAGTCACATGTTAAAGCCGAAAGTTGACCCTCACCCACTTCCACTTCGCACCCCCTGAAAATGCGGACATTAGGACTAAATTATCGGCGCTGGTATTTGGTTCATATTGACCCAAATACAAGTGGAGAGAGGAGACAACATTCTACCCACAACAAATCATTTCAGAGTTGTCTCCCTGTTACATAACAACATGAATCATAGAGACTTTTTTTTTCTTTTTTGGGGGGAAAAAAATGTGCTCTCACTCAACTATGTGCAGACAACTTCATCTAGCGGGGCACATACAGAGAGAGTGATGTTGCATTAGAAGTAGTGATAAGCAGCCTCTCTTTTTCTCTCTCTTTCTCTCCCGACATCCTATAATGCTACTCAGACAGACTCAGGCAGACACCCGCTTGTTCCCGATTGGTAGAATTGTTGCCAGGGAGCGTTGCCGTCTCAACGTGGATAGAATCTGTTGTCTGGTACACTTTAGACATGAGAACAACTGCAGGATCTGAATATTTATAACAAGAAGATGGTTCATATTGAGATTGTATAGAGGTAACATAAGCAAGAGAAGACGGAAGAACGTGCTTCTTTTCAACCAACACCCACAAAATCATTAGGATTCGTCACAGATTGATGCTCTTTTTCATCAGATTCATGTTGATAGTTTTACTTTTCTTTACCAGATCGAGGCCTATTTCCTATTCCTATTTCTTAATGCTGTGTTGAACTTGTAACATCGTAATTTTTTTATTGAGTCTGAACTCAATCGAAAAACTCCATTCACTCCCAAACTGCAGACGCACAAATAAAACAAGCACCTGACTTTTATGGTTTCATGCTTGAATACCATCCTATTGTCATTTTGTAGGCAGCTTACAATATAACAAGTAATTAAAATCTTCGTGTACGTGTGAATATGTGTGTTGGCCATCTGGCAAATTCTTTCTTTCTCTTCGATATTCAAATAAGCTCGGACTTGTTGTTATAGTTAACAACACCATGCGTTGGTTTCAACACGTTTTCAAAGGAACTGACAGCAGTAGTTAGGCCGGCGTTTTCTGATCCAAAGCGGACAACTTACGGTACGTACGTGTCTGCACATACATGGTGCCAAAAGTTACAGACGGGTATGTCTTCTTCTTCTTCTTTCGGCATTTCCCCTCAGGGGTTGCCACAGCAAGTCAGTTCCTTCCATCTAACCCTATCTGCTGTATCCTCTTCAGTCACACCAACTATCTTCATGTCTTCCTTCACTGTATCCATGAACCTCCTCTTTGGTCTTCCTCTAGTCCTCTTTCCTGGTGGTTCCAAATCCAGCATCCTTCTGCTGATGTACTTGGTCTCTCTCGTCTGTACATGTCCAAACCATCTCAGTCTGACCTCTCGGACTTTATCTCCAAAACCTCTAACATGTGCTGTTCCTCTGATGTACTCATTTCTAATCCAGTCCATCCTGGTCACTCCCAGAGAGATCCTCAGCATCTTCATCTCTGCTACCTCCATCTCTGCTTCCTGTCTTTTCCTCAGTGGCACTGTCTCTAGACCAAACAGCATGGCGGGTCTCACCACGGTTTTGTACACTTTTCCTTTCATTTTAGCTGAAACTCTTCTGTCACACATCACACCTGATACTTTTCTCCACCCGTTCCAGCCTGCTTGAACACGCTTCTTCACCTCTTTTCCACACTCTCCATTGCTCTGGACTGTTGATCCTAGATACTTAAAATCTTCCACCTTCTTTATCTCTTCTCCCTGTAACCTCACTTTTCCATTTGGGTCCCTCTCATTCACACACATGTACTCTGTCTTACTCTGACTAATCTTCATTCCTCTTCTTTCTAGTGCAAACCTCCACCTCTCCAGCTTTTCCTCCACCTCTTCCCTCCTCTCACTACAGATCACAATGTCATCTGCAGACGGGTATGTAACGATTGTAAAAACTCTCCTTGGTATGACAGGAACTTTTTAAACATGGAAATACAAACACGGCTGAGAAAAATGAACGCAAGCTGCAGAAAAACGAACTCGCAACACACTCGCTCAGATATAATCACTTGTTTGTTCGAACAAGTTGAGGGAGTTCATGCCTTAATTTTTTTTTTTTTTTTTTATCAGGGACGTGCGAAGTCTATATTTAATTGAGTCAGCACTAGGTCGGAATTTACATGTGGATGTGCGTACTGTATTTGGGTTCGTTTAAGTTTATCCAGACTCCACAAATTTGAGATTTATTGCTGCATTCCTTTGCATATATGGAAATGTCGATGTATATTTATATGTACATTGTGGCACACCATCGTCCTGTCTGCCTGACTCAACATATTCTCTCTTCACTCTACTTTGCTCTATCTCTCCCCCTCCCTCTTCTTCTTTTCCCTCGCTTCCCCACTTCTCCCTCTCGCTCTGCCTAGCTGGCACGTACATGCATGTCTGTAGACTCTGTGCTGCAATGCAGCCCTGTGTGCATTAATTGGCAGAGAGACAGTGGGTACGTGGTATGCAGGGCTGGAAGGATAGAGAAAAAAAAAAGGAGGAGGCAATGTAACCAATGTAACGACACAATAATCCCAATAACCAATGGACAGTCGGACTGGAAGGAGGTTTGGCAAGTTTCCAAAGGGACAGACAGACAAACAGAATGTGTATTGCTGAGTGTGCATAAGAAGATTACCTGAGTGTGTGTGAACAGGCGACTGAGTCTATGTCTGTTTGCATTAGTGTGTTTGCGGGTTTGTTTCTCTGCTGTGTTTGACTGAGCTTTTTTTTTTTTTTTTTTTGCATGTGTGTGTGTGTGTGTGCTCACTCATGTGTGCCTATATGTGCCGTGCAGATATCACGCTGGCGGAGCAAAGCTCTCTAAAGCAAAGTCTGACTCACTGTACTCATCGTTTTGTGATATACTCCCTTTCATATTGCCGCTGTGACTGAAGTGTAAAAGTTTGCCCAGTTAAGCAAAACTTTCTCCACTTGAGGGTTCTTTTTTTTTTTTTTTTTTTTTTTTTTTAAAAAAAGCCAGGAATGGACTGTAACATATTTGAAAAAGCTTTGCATCAACTTTATATTTTTAAACAGACTGCACACTCAACGGTGAAAAGAAGGAATTAGATTTTGAAGGTCATTTAAAAAAATAATAATTACGTTCATCTCTGCAGCGCCTCGGCAGATGAAACATCATCCTGACTTTTATTTTTTTTATTATTATTATAATCCCCCTCCTTTTTATTTTTATGACTTGCCATGCTTATGCAACATTTACATGTGCGTTTATGTTTTCACACATGCAGTAAAATAAATGTCTCTTTCTCATCTTTCACAGAATTTTTCATATTTTATACCTTCCCACACACTTCTTTGTGGAATTTATCCTGTCCAGTTACAGTGTCCAAATTCCTGAATCTCTTCGTTCACCGTTCCCACATCTGGCTTTAAAACGACTTGCATGCACATCGAGTAACATTTAAAGAAGACCCGTCAAAACAGAACAGTAGAAAACGGTAAAATGTCACCTGAATAAACGGAGTTACCAAAGCAGAGGCGTGCATTAATCATTTCATTTATGAATTCCTGTGCTAAATAGCCATGCATGGAGACTTCTCTCTGGTTATGTGTAGGTGTTTGGCAGAGATGTCCTGGGCATGATTCAAAGAACATACACAACACCTTCTTCAAAGTGAATCCTCTCCTTTTTTATTGGTTCTCTTTCAAAGTGTGGAAATGCCTTTCTGAGAACTTTTTTTTTTAAAGTCTGCATTTTGAACTGTAAAGTTTTTGATGAATCTTTGCTTTAGCGTGGGATGACGCATTCTCTCCAGGCTTGCGTCAAAAAAAAGGGTATTTTAGAAGTTTCGCCATTTGGCGTTTAATTAATTACGAGTGGATGTGACCTCCGTGGCCTTTTCTCACTTCTTTTTTTTTTCTTTCTCTGAGTCATCCTCTGCTTTTTTTTTTCTTTCTTTCAGACCATTTCGACATCTGTGTTCAGGGGTATATAGCAGAAGTTGCTTCAACCTAATTGTCTTTCTCTGCTCGTATTGTCCTCAAATGACTTTCTCTCTGTCTGAACTCCCCCCCCCTCCCTCAGTCTCTCTCGCTCTGCCCAGTCTCTGTCTCAGTCTGTAACTGTAGCCTGTGTTTTTCTCTCCCTCCCACTCCCTGCGACGTATAGATACTGCATTGATCAGACACACGCGCACAGACACATGCACACACCAAGCCTCCCACTCCTTTCATCATTGATTCGCTCTGCTCTGCTCTCTTTTTTTTTTTCTCTCTCTCCACCCCATCCATTCTCTTTCTCCCTCTCCTTTCTGTACAGCGGCACTTGTTGAATTCAGCCCTTGGAGAAGAGAGAGAGAGAGAGGGGAGAGAAGCAGAAAGAGATAATGACAAGGAGGTAGAGGCTGGCTCAGAGAATGGGCTTTTTGGGGGGAAAGAGAAAGATAACAGAGAGAGAGACATTCATGGAGATGACACTTTAAGGTGAAAGAGCGACCAAGCCAGACAGAGAACATCAGAGTGCTCTCCTTCCATCTGTAACTACTCCTCTTCTGTCCTGCTCCAGACTGCTGCTGGTGTGTGTTTGTGTGTGTTAAATGGCTCCATGGTGTGCTTTTTAACCAGAAGACTGGCTTTACACAGGTCAGAAATGTCTGGGCGAACAGTGAGCGCTCTTTTTATGCAGTTGGGTGCATGTTTGAGGAAAGTTATGTGCTGGTTTCTCCAGGTGAGTGTGTGCATAGCAGAGCACACAGTAGTTTCCCTATGCAGCCTGCTCAGCATGTGTATGTGTGTGTCCGTGTGCATGGCGAATTATACGTGCACACTTTTATGTAAGTAAACTAGAGTGTGTGTGTGTATGGAGTGCATGAAGTGGGAGAGAGAGGAGCATTGTGTGTGTGTAAGAGAGAGGCGGTGACATTTTTCTTTTTTTTTTTTTTCAGTTTGTATTCCTGGAAACTGTTCTGCAGCATTGCTCAATAATGAAACTAGTGCGTATATGTATGTGTGTACAGGGGGGGAGGCGGAGGGGGGGTGGGAGGAGGACGTCGGTGGAGAGACTGAAACAATGATACAAGGTTCAAGGAAGGAATGAAGGTGCAGTTTTTCCTGGAGAATGAACTAAAAAAGAGTTCGAGGAACTATCAAAGTTAATATGAAACTCTGTTTTGCTTTTTGGAATATTTTTTTTTTCTAGGAAAAAAAAAAAAAACTTAGAAAGAGAACAAATGCTGACAAAGGTACGGCGTCAGCAAAGTTCAGGAGTATCTCTGAACTCTGATACCAAAAAAAAAAAAAAAAAAACGTATTGTGTCTGTTTTGTTGCTGAGAAAAGTTCCTGTTCAGGTTTTTTTGTTGTGGGTCGTTCTGGGCCTGCGTCGTGGGACATGGGTTGTGTGTGCTTCATATGCAAAAAAAAAAAAATGTGAATGAGTTGAAGATTCTTGGAATTGAGAGTTCTGTTAAACAGCATAGCCTGGAGCTTGTTCAACATTTCATATGCATACAGTAGGCATGGCGTTATGTTTTGTTTTTCAGGTTTTTTTTTTTCTGTGTAGTGACTTCACTCCTCCTTCCTCTATCCTAGCTCAATCTCTCACCCACTATCTTCACATATCTGTCTTTCACACTCCTCTCACTTCTCCCTCAACCATATTCATTTTCTCACTTGATCCAAACTCTGTTTTCAGTCCCACTCTTTGCCTCTTCTCCCCCTTCTCTCTCTCGTCTGTCTACCTTTCCTCAGCATTTTTTCTCTCTCTCTCTCGCACGTTTTGTTTGCTCCTCTTTTTTTTTTTTTGCTTTCTCCGGGACGTCTTCTATACATTTTTTTTCTCTGCTTGTTTTAATAATACAGATGCCTCACTCGACGGCAGAGACTGCAGTGATCGTCTGAAAGCCCGTTTTCGTCTCGCCCCGTGGCCAACATGTCCCAGCTGCTCCATGTGGAGATCCCAAACTTTGGAGCCACGGTTCTGGGCTCCCTGAACGAGCAGCGCCTGCTGGGACACTACTGTGATGTATCCATTTTGGTAAAAGGTTGGTTAACAGAAAATCTAAAGATGTTTCAAAGACTGCCAGAACTCGATTGAATGCTTCAGGCTTTTTTTATTTTTTTAAATCAATATTTTCGACTTCTCTGTCTTAACCAGGTCAGGCTTTCAAAGCCCATCGGGCCGTCCTGGCTGCCAGCAGCCTCTACTTCCGTGACCTCTTCAGCAGCTCCACCAAGACACAGTTTGAGTTGCCTTCCTCAGTCACACCTGCTTGCTTTGAGCAAATCCTCACTTTCTGCTACACAGGGAAGCTAACAATGGCAGCTAGTGAACAGCTGGTGGTCATGTACACAGCTGGCTACCTCCAGATTCAGCATATAGTCGAAAAAGGCATGGACCTCATGTTCAAAGCAAACTCACCTCACTGTGACTCGCAAACCGCTGGCTCCTTAGAAGAAACGGGGTCCGAGCCACAGAGTCCTTCAAATATCGGCAACGGTCTAGCGGTGGCCACTCTTTTGGGGACTTCGGGTTGGCCCGCTTCACTGCTCATGCCCCAACGTAAGATTAAACTAGAAGGGGGTGATCCAACACCCCTTCAATTACCTTCAATGCAGAGCAAGATTTCCTCTTCAGAATTAGGGAGTCGACTGGAGAGGGCAGGCTCGTTGTTCTACACCACAGCAGGAGGAACCCCAATCCCTGGCATTCCTCCGTTTCACCTTCAAGTGACCGTTGGAGGTGGTGCAGGGAGCGGAGCTGGAGGAGGGACAAGCGGTGAAAGGTCAAGCCCGGGAGCCTCCAGCCTGCCGACCACCGACAGTCCCACATCCTATCAAAATGAAGACGAAGAGTTTGAAGAAGAGCCATACGATGGAATAACCGAGGAGGCGTACGGTCACACTTATGGACGCTCCGTTAACCCATATGGAAGTAAGTATTTATTTTTATTTGAACTTCATAAAAAGTTTTCCACTTTTGGGTTGTGTCACGATGCTATGATTTCTAATCTGATTACATGCTTTAAAAAAAACCTTCAGCAAAAAGTGAGACTTTGATTTCAGACCAGACCAATCGATGTGTTTGAGTGGGCATAGCTTACGCATGTTGGGTTTTTCCAGATGTTTGTGCAACAAAAAAATGATACATTCATTTCCGCCAAGTTACGTTATTCACCCTTAGCAACAAGTCCGTGTAGTCCCTCATTCATCCAGGAGTGATCCATAGTAGAAGTTTCAAAAAAGTCTTCTGGACAGTTCAATTCTTGATCGAGACGTTTCGACTTCCATCCGGAAATCATTTTCAATCTGATAGAAATGGACTGAAAACTGGATCTATTTATACTAACCTGAGTAAAAGGTAAAAAAAATAGTAAGCCCTGCCTTACTATTTTTTTACCTTTTACTCAGTATGCCCTGCCTTACTATTTTTTTACCTTTTACTCAGTATGCCCTGCCTTACTATTTTTTTACCTTTTACTCAGTATGCCCTGCCTTACTATTTTTTTACCTTTTACTCAGGTTAGTATAAATTAGATCCAGTTTCCAGTCCATTTCATTCAGATTAAAAATGATTTCGGGATGGAAGTCGAAATGTCTCGTTCAAGAATTAAACTGTCCCGAAGACTTTTTTGAAACTTCTTCTACTATGTTATTCACCCTTTCATATGCATCTTAGAAAATCAGAATGTTTTGAGATTTTCCAGCATAAAATCAGTTTTTTGAAGGTATGATTGGACTTTATTGTGACCAACATCAAACTGCTTCTTACGGTTGAAACACCTGGTCCAAACTGGGATTTCATATTGGTTTTTATATCATAAACTGACATTGCTGTAAGTGTCCTTTCTCTTAGCGGCATGTGTTACATTACGGTAATCTTTATCTGTATATAAGAAGCATACAGACCGAGTACTGACTGGTGTTGTCAAGCTGACATGTGCCCCACATCTCACTCTAAAGCACTTTTTGCATCCTGGTGCTCCAAAGGCATCACACAGGTTTGTAGAAACTCTAGAGTTTCAGATATTTTTGAAATCCACTCTGGCTGCAATCAGTCAGAGCACTGCAGGGTGACATTGTTGGATATTTGAGAACCACGCACATCATTTAGAGTGTTTCTGTGCGTGTGTGTTTAAGCAGAAGGATTTGAACTCATTCGCAAGAATTAATCCGCACTTTCCAGTGTGTGCATGCGTGTCCGTGCGGATGCAAATACGAGTCATCTCAGAGGTGAAGCATTTTGAAAAGAAGAACCTAACACCCCCCGCTATGGATTTGTCCCCCTCCAAAACTCAAGCTGCTAATGCAGCATTATTGCCTATCTGGGATACATCTGCAGCGCTCTAAAACATTCATGAAACACAAAAACACTTGTGTCAGATTACCCCCAAAATGCTTTGCTAACAAAACTGTACATTTTTCCCCCTCATTAGAATACAGATTGTTGGTGTGGGAAAGACTCAAACTGCTTTGATCCTCATTTTGTAATATAATTATTTTATCCTGATTCACAAAAGCGAATGTTTAACGAGGTAATATTTTTTTTATTTAAGCAGCCCAAGACAAGGCGGAGATGGGAGTGTTACCCTTGGCTTTGGAAAATCGCAACTGTGTGCTGATCCGCAGAGACCTGGTGGCGCTACCCGCGAGCCTGATAAGCCAAATAGGCTACCGCTGCCACTCTAAGCTCTACACTGAGGGCGACCCTGGGGAGAAATTGGAATTGGTTGCCGGTAGGCATGCACATGCAAACACACGCGTCCACCTATTTTCATTAAGCAACCCACATTTACCATGTAAATTCAAATTTAAGGTTTTAGACTCAGTGTTTATAAAACGTTTATTTAATAGCTTCAATCGTTTTAACCATAGACTATAGGTGGGGTAAACCAGGGCTGTCCAAATCCAGTCTTGGTGAGCTGGCGTCCTGAAGGTTTTTCACATGTTTCTGGTTCAATACAGCTGATGTACTGTACATAAAGGGAAATAAACAGCCAACAAAATTTGGCACAATGAGTGTGTGGATGCAAGAACACATGGAAACACACACAAAAAAAAAACACTAGTACTTGTAGATAGAAAAAAAAAGGAAACCCTATGAGGACCCAAATGAAGGAAGGATCCCTCCCGGGACGAACAGATAATGTATGTAACACTACTCTACAGTTAATTCTACTCTACAGGTGAAGAAATAGAAAAGCCAGGGATCAGTCACAGGCAATCAGGATGCATCAAGCAGATAGAATTAGAGGACAGAACCCCAAAGTACCATAATTTCCCCTGCTTCTAGTATCTAGCAGCCAATTAGCAACTATTTCAGTTAAAATTCTTGATTTCTAGCTGACCTGGCGATAAATCCATAAATCAAACCTGTCAGATGTTCCCAATTAGGGTGAACTGCTGCTATAATTTAATTTTTAATTGATGTATTTGTTTGACCAGTTATAAGTAAAAACTAGGGGATATTTCAATAGAAGTCTATGGGCAGTGACTTCCTATTTGGCACGCGAAAGTGACTTGCAATGACCGGTTCTTACAAACAGTTAGTCAGTCCCTTTTTTAACCGTCTATCCCTTACAGCAGGGATGCCCATTACGTCGATCGCGATCTACTGGTCGATCTCAAAGGCATTATGGGTAGATTGCATGGCATTGAAAAAAGGTTAAAAAAAAAACTAAACTTTAAAAAAGTGTCAATCTAGCGGCTTTTCTGCTGTTACTGGAGATTTTTGGAGTCTGTGACGTGAAATCACGTTATTAAACCTGTAATCAATAAGCAGCCCGCAGTGCTGCTGTGGCCCCTCCCCCTCGCAAAGCGCTGTGAGTGTGTGTGTGTGTGCGGATGTAACAAATCATGTTGTAGGGGTAGTTACAACAGGCTGGAAACGATCTGTGGAGTTTGCAATGGTAACACGGGACGGGTAGATCTCAGAGGTTTGATATTTGTAAAGTAGATCTTGGGCTAAAAAAGTTTGGGCACCCTTGCCTTAAAGGGTAGCGGGGGGTGCCGGAGCCCATCCCGGCTGATACAAGCCGAGGGGCACGGTACACCCCGAACAGGTCGCCAGTCTGTCGCGGACTTACAAACAGTCATTAGTTTTATTTGAGTTGGAAAAAAGATTCAAATTGAAAATTTTATCCAGATTCAACTGACTAACATCTGTCTGAGGTCAACATCTGGTCATCTCCATCTCATCGTGATTCGAGTATACATTTCGGTTAAATTATGTTTAGACGTCACCGATATTCAATTACATTTTCATTTTAATTGGAAGGATTTTAAAAAAGCCATCATCTGACACATGTTTACACAGGCCAAGTGAAGTTCATGAGGGAGGAATGACCGTGTACATTGATTTGTTACGATTGGCTACTGTAGTGAATTTATTCAGCTTATCATCATTACGTTTACAGTTATCATCACTAATGGAAGAATCACCAGGCAGACGTCGGCCTGCAATAAAAATGTTTGA
Source organism: Neostethus bicornis (assembly GCA_902685375.1). Lineage (NCBI taxonomy): Eukaryota > Metazoa > Chordata > Actinopteri > Atheriniformes > Phallostethidae > Neostethus > Neostethus bicornis. The sequence continues at coordinate 5,879,997 of LR738564.1, forward strand.
CCGCTTCCAAACAGTCCCCAGATAGTCCTATTTTGTAGTTATGGTTAAAATTGAACAACTTGTCACATACCGCTCCTGGCATTCAGAACAGAAACTGTGATAGAAAAGGTGAAAACTCATGAAATTGAGTCTGAAAAACTGCTGGTTGCTTTTTGCAGCGACACCCAGATGCACAAAAATACAAGTTGTAGTTCATCATAGAAAAGGACAAGAGTTCAGAAAGGTATCACATGGCTAAATTCAATCAGTTGTTAATGTGATTTAACTTAAAAACAGAAATATACCACAATGAAAATGCGCAGTTAAGTCGAGTCCCATTTTTCTAATTGAAAACGTGCATATGTGTGAGTGTGAAGTGGGTGATGAGTGTAAGGCGGTCGGGATGGGAATTAGCGCCTCCAAATCCGAGACCAGGGTCCTCTCCCGGAAAAGGGTGGAATGCCCCCTGTGGGTCAGGGACAGGGTCCTGCCCCAAGTGGAGGAGTTTAAGTATCTGGGGGTCTTGTTTACGAGTGGGGGAGGGATGGAGCGGGAGATCGACAGGCGGATCGGTGCGGCATCAGCAATAACTATGACGCTGCATCGGTCCATCGTGGTAAAGAAAGAGCTGAGCCAAAAAGCAAAGCTCTCAATTTACAAGTCGATCTACATTCCAACCCTCACCTATGGTCACCAGCTGTGGGTGGTGACCGAAAGAATGAGATCGCGGGTACAAGCGGCCGAAATGAGCTTCCTCCGCAGGGTGGCTGGGCTCTCACTCAGAGATCGGGTGAGGAGCTCTGCCATCCGGGAGGAGCTCGGTGTCGAGCCGCTCCTCCTCCAGGTCGAGAGGAGCCAGATGGGGTGGTTCGGGCATTTGGTCAAGATGCCCCCCGAGCGCCTCGCGGGCGAGGTGTTTCGGGCACATCCCACCGGGACGAGACCAAGGGGCAGACCCTGGACCCGCTGGAGAGACTATGTCTCACAGCTGGCCGGGGAAAGACTTGGGATCCTTCCGGGTGAGCTGGAGGATGCAGCTGGGGAGAGAGAGGCCTGGGCTGCCCGTTTTAGGCTGTTGCCCCCGCGACCCGACCCCGGAACAAGCGGAAGATGACGGAACGGAAAACGTGCATATAAATACATACATATATTTATAGGCATATTGTGTAGAAATACTTAGATAGATACAGTATACAATACATATACATGTCGTCTTATTTTCTTTTACCACATTTTGTTTTTTGGCTGTCCAACAGGTACCCAGGTGTTCATGACACGTGGCCAACTCATGAACTGTCACCTGTGTGCCGGGATCAAACACAAAGTCTTACTCCGACGTCTGTTAGCCACATTTTTTGACAGGTGAGTACAAACTAGTAGTTAGCTTACCAAGCTACTTGTGTGTTGTGAATCTCTAGATGACTGTAGTAACGTGTGTGTGTAATCGCTGTCTTTATTGTTTGTCTTTTTTACCAATCTAACTTTCACACTCCATCTGTGTCACTTTTTGTGCAATGCAGATAGTAGAATGTGGGATCCATGCTGGTCTCCTATTTGTGCTGGTTGCTGACTCTGCCATCTGGTGTTTACTCTGTGTTCTTACAGGAACACTCTGGCCAATAGCTGTGGAACTGGTATTCGTTCTTCTACAAGTGACCCCAGCAGAAAACCCCTGGACAGCAGGGTCCTCAACGCTGTCAAGCGTAGGTTTATTACCCCATTGAGTTAAAGTTCACTATTGTTTTTTGTGTAGTAGAAAAAGTTTCAAAAAAGTCTTCTGGACAGTTTAATTCTTCAACGAGACATTTCGACTTCCATCCGGAAATCATTTTCAATCTGAATGAAATGGACTGGAAACTGGATCTAATTTATACTAACCTGAGTAAAAGGTAAAAAATAGTAAGGACGGGCTCGACCAATGAGCCTCACTCCCTCCCTCACTCCGATTTAGTGAATTCAGTGAATCGGAGTGGAGGCGTTAGATACATTTTGCCCGGTATTTATAGCAGCCTTTTGAAGCCATGGACTAAAGATGACACCTCGTGACCAAGTTTCACGCCTCTCGTTAGCAGGTATTTCTATTCACTAGGCTTTTAGCATTTTTATAATAGGGTTGTTTACTGTTCTGTGGCTAAAATAGGAGCCATTCACGGTCATCATAGGTAACACAGGCTCCTTGGTCGAGCCCTTCTTACTATTCTTTTTACCGGTTACTCAAGTTAGTATAAATAGATCCAGTTTTCAGTCCAATTCATTGAGATTGAAAATGATTTCCAGATGGAAGTCGAAACGTCTCGTTCAAGAATTAAACTGTCCAGAAGACTTTTTTGAAACTTTTTCTACTATGGATCACTCCTGGATGAATGAGGGACTACACAGATTTATTGTTTTTTGTCAAATTAACCGTCAATAATTGAAGCTAATTTCCTTTTCTCTCTTTCTTCTAGTCTACTGTCAAAATTTCAACCCTAACTTCAAAGAAAGTGAAATGAATGTCATTGCTGCCGACATGTGCACAAATGCAAGGCGTGTCCGCAAAAGATGGCTCCCCAAGATCAAGTCCATGCTTCCCGATGGCATGGAAGTGTATCGCACCGGGATGGGCATGAATGCTGCTGTAGGTCTGGGTCTGGCACTGGGTGCTCCTCAGTCAGGAGTACCGCTTTCCTTCGAGCCGGACTTGAAGGCCTTAGATCAAAGGTTGTATCAAGAACGCAAAGACCCTCTCAGGACTCAACCAGCACTTACAGAGGGAAGCCCAGAATCAGGGGCGGTTAGGGCACAGGGTGAAAGTGAAGCGGTAGACCAAGAGGATCAGGAAGAAGAGCATGAATCTAGTTTGGAGGGCGTGGACACTTCACTGACGGTGCCAAGTTTGATCCCTGGCACAGAGGCTGGCAGCACACCACCTGAGATGAAGGTGGAAAGTTTCGAACAAGGCCTGAGGGTGAACGGACAGTGAAATGTCCCTTTGGCCTGCCTCTCATATCGTGAAATCTGTTTAACATGCATTTTCTCTTGCTTGCTCTTTAACACCTCATCCACCAACTCTTTCTTCTCGTCTGTGCTTCCTCAATTGAAATTCATCAGCACAAAAAAAAAGTCGTTACTCATTGATCTTCTTACACAGGAGTTTGTAACACACACGCATGCGCTTGTGTGCTTGTGTACTCGCATACTTACGATAGCAAAGGAAGAACACTGATGGAGGTAGACACAGGCATGGCGTTAGCACGTTGAGAAATTCCACCTTTTCCAATCCGTCCAGTTCTTATTGCACTAAGTGTTTACTCAGTATTTGAGCTCATGTGGTTAAATGACAAATGCCTGAGAGCAGAACACATGGCTGTAATGATTCATCGTTTGAGTGAAATACAAAAGCAACAGCTGCTTTGTCGGTAGTTTAAGGGGGGGTGTCGTAATGGTTTGTAGACTGATTCCATTTTCTTGGAAAGCTGCATTTAAATACAATCCAGGCTTTGGAAAAGTACCTCCTATCAAGAACTGGAGAGCGCACCTTCTATGAAGAAATGTTAAAACACTTTACATAGCATTAGTGCCATCACGTCTTCTCATGGCACAAACCTTATCACCATTACAAAACACTTTTCTCTCAAAGTTAAGATTAAAGGGCCCATCTCATGCAAAATAACTCTTTTCACATTGTATCCTATGCACATACACACGCAAAATGTGGGGTTTGCAACATGCATTACACGATAGTTATGAAAATATATTGATTTGGTGGAGCGCAGTCACAGACCCGGAACTATGAAAGGCCGGGTATTGGTCATCCCCCCGCCTGTCCTGAGAAAGTACAAGCTCCGCCCTCTGCTCTCACTGAGCCGCTATTACTCCGCCCATCTCTGAGCGGAAGGGGGAAGGCAGGCGTAAACCTGTGCGTAGCGTTTTGGTAGCGTCTGAAATAAGATTTTATCATGTCGATTCATCATGTTCATCCCTACATTTTGGATCCAGAATCCGACGAGGATTTTGAGGTGCAAGAAGCACAAGCACGTTGAAAGCGAGCTTGTGAGGGCGCAAGGCCGGAGTGGAGGCGGGCAGGTGGTGAGGCGGGAGGGTTTGCTGCAGAGGGGGCCGTGTGCGAAGTCCATCCTGGCTACGTCAAATACGTCATACTTTAGACAGCCGTGTCATACTTTAGACATCTGCTCATTGGTTGTTTTGTCTGAGCGTACCAGAAATCCACAGCAATTTGTGAAAAACGGGCAAAATCAATCTAGAAACCCCTTTGGTGACATATACAAGGCCCGGACATCACTCTTACAAGGTAGAAAACTCTGGAAAGTCCATTTTGCATGAGATGGGCCCTTTAAGAATCCAATAAGTGTCAGATTTGTCTGGAGATGTCATGCCTGTGTCTGCTCTAACATTGCCGTTCCCGCTTTCAACCACACCGTAATAAACCCAGATATTTACCTTCCTGTAATACTAGGCTTTAATACTGTATTTAAACCGACGCATTCAGACGATACACATTCCAAAAAAATAATAATAACGATTAATTGTTGTGCTCAATCTTTACAAAATACATAATCCTGTCTTGGAAATTCAGAAAAAGCCATGAATCATAATGTGTACTAAAAGTCTGACCTTGCATGCACTAATACAAACAGCGAATAGAAAGAAGTAATAAAAACAACAGCAAAGCCACAACCCTGCATCCAAATAACACAACAGCTACTGCTGCCTGGAGCTACGCCATAAAAACGCAGGACTTTCTCCGTTTCTCCATGAGATTCGAACTCAAGTCTAGAAAAAGAAAAGCTTGAACTGACTCTTGAGTAACCCTGCCTTGACTGTCTTTGACATGCTAAAATCAAGTTTCCGTTTTTTTTTTTTTTTTTAACTACAGAATGTGTTGTTGCTGCAAAGAGAGAAGAATGAATATTTGGAATAGAGAGAGAGTGAGAAAGTGCACTACACTGAGTATGAGAGGGGGGAAAAAAAGAAAAGAAACACTGTTGTATCTTGATTTGGCGGTGTGATGTGTTGGGAGACTACACAGCTCTGCTTCCTCCATGTCTTTTTTTTTTTTTCTTTTTTGGGGGTAAAGTGGGTAAATTATTGAACTAAACTTTTAAGAGCAATTTATGCTGGCAAACTGTACTTGCACTCACAAAGGTAAATAAGTTGGAGAAGCTGAGGAGTTTAAACTAAATAGACCTCTTAAAGACTGTAAATCACCGTCACTGATTAGACGTCTGTGGGATTTGGATCAAAGTAACTTGATCTTTGTCATTTTCCTTTTTAATGTTTGATATCATGCTTGTTGCCATGCATCTCATGTTCTAACAGCTTTTTCTTTACTGTTTCATGCATTTGTTTTTTTTAAAAATGCACTGCTGTATGTTCCCCATGTGTTGTGCTTTCTACACGTCTCGATCATTCAACTCACAAGAGCGCATTTGATAACTAGAGTACACCATTGAAAGTTGTTTTAAACTACCAACATTTAGGAAATTTTTCTTTTTTTTAATGTGATTACCCCGAATATATTCCATAGTTTGTTTTCTAGAATGCTGTGCCACTTCAAAGGTTGGGTGGGATTATTCCTCCTATGACAGTCTTTTAGGGTAAGCTTTAATATGGCCCTGCACAAGAAACACAGGGCTATAATTGCACTAGCTAGTGATGAGGACGTTTACAGTTTGAAACGTGGTCCTCCATAGATGAGACAGGGTTCTACCACCCGTAATGATGGATGAATGTAAACCGTAGCACTGCTAAGGCGAGGGTTTAAGGCCTTGATTTGTAATAATGAAAAAGAGAATGCTTTTAAAACTAGTTTTGCATGAATTTCCAAGTTTTTAAAAGGGCACCGTAAAGATGAAATTATTCTGATTGAGACTGGATGATGGTTGGATGTGAAGCCTTTCTATAGTGATGCGGAGTAGTCTTCCAACAAAGCCAACAGCAGGGAACGTTTCATTAATCAGTTTTTATTTTTACAAAAACAAACCAATATTTAATCAGCCTGTTGCTATATTTTTTTCATATTTATTCTATTCTTTTTATCATTTTGGGTTTTAATTTATTCAACTTACGCTCAATTAATAACTTATTCTTTCCGTTCCGTCGTCTTCCGCTTATCCGGGGCCGGGTTACAGGGGCCTCAGACGGTAACAGCCTCAGACGGGAAGCCCAGGCTTCTCTCACCCTAGCTCAACCGGAAGGATCCCGAGTCATTCCCCAGCCAGCTTTGAGACATAGTCTCTCTAGTGGGTCCAGGGTCTGCCTCTTGGTCTCCTCCCAGTGGGACGTGCCCAAAACACCTCACTAGTGAGGCGCTTGGGACGCATCCTGACCAGATGCCCAAACCACCCCATCTGGCTCATCTCAACCTAGAGGAGGAGCGGCTTGACACCGAGCTCCTCACGGATGGCAGAGCTCCTCATTTTTGATGAAAGCCCAGCCACCCTGCGGAGGAAGCTCATTTTGGCCGCTTGCATCCGCGATCTCATTCTTTCGGTCACCACCCACAGCTGGTGACCATAGGTGAGGGTTGGAACATAGATCGACTTGTAAATCGAGAGCTTTGCTTTACAGCTCAGCTCTTTCTTCACCACGACGGACTGATAACTTATACCATAACTTATTCCAACACGGTCAAATCAACAAGTACTTTTATCATTTTTAAAAACAAAAAAGTGAATCAATTATTAAAATTTATAAGATATAATCAGTTAAAATTACTTTTTTTCTCTTTTTGGTTATAAACAATATTCTGTCAAAGTCATTTAATGCAAACTTAAATAATGCAGTTAGTTGGAAACAATGAGACACTCCACTGAAATGAAATAGTAGTGTGGAGCAGTGCCTTAGACTGTGAATGTGTGGGTGTGGACATGTGCCATAAATGTTTCTTAAAAATAACCATCAATAAGAATCCTATTTTATAGTCCAATGCCCCTCGCCCCGTTTGTTGAACATAATATTAAATTGATTCAAACGTCTCGGAAGACTTTTGCTTACTTGTTTTGTATATTTTTCATTGTGTCACCAAAAGACAAAAGAAAGTATGGATTAGTCCCTGCTTTTCTTTTTAATATACTGTACTCAATTCATCCCTGACCGAGAAATTCGCGTGCTGCACTACACCGCAGCAGGCTGCCACCTATGACGGCGCCAATGGTGGAAAAAATGGGGGGTTAGGTGTCTTCTCCAAGGACCCTAGACGTCCTTTGAACGACTGACCACCTTCTCCCCGTCTCCTCTTTAGAACTTATTAATAATAAGACATTTATTAAAAATGACAAAAGCACCTTTTTAAATCTCTCGCACAGTAAACAAAATTTCCGACCCACCAATCAAAATTCAATCAAACCAAATTTATTCCTCTGTTTGATTGAAATACCTTTTCCTGGGATTTTTTAGGGGTTTCCCTTCTCTTTTTTTTCTTGTGCAGGGTAAACTGAACGATTTTGCACTATAAACGGGGAAATTCGAGGAGAATGTCATGGCTAACCTAGGTGAGCATGAGCTCTGTTTGAGGTGGCTCGAAAGAGAAAAAAAAATCTGTGTGTATTTTAAATTTTCATACACAGAAATATATCTCATTTACATACTTATTTACCTAGATGATCACTTAGAAAAAAAAGATAGAAAAGGATCAAAACATTTCCACAAATTCTAGGTTCAGTAAATCTCAGTGCTCAGTTCATCCCGATAATCTAAAAACTGGTGGGTTTTGGGATTATTTTTTTTGTTCCATTAAAGTTTCATTCTAAACTCAATACATTTATATGCAAAATAACTGTTGTATCAAAAAACTGCATGCCATTTAGACGCTCAGTCTAACCCAACACAACCTCTGATCGTTATGCACCATGTATTTTATGCTAAGTAATTGTCGTCACTGTTAATAAGCAAAGCCTAAAGGGTCTTGCTGTGAACGAGGTTGTATTTTTTATTATACACCTTGGCCTTTCATTGAATGTTTGCAAAAAAAAGTGTAATCTGTTGTAATAATGAGAGCAAAGTAGTGATAAAAAAAAAGAGTGTAATAGACAAAATAACTACCCAGATGAGTGTGCATTTGAACCTTTGGCAGACTCAAAAGAAATGCACTATAAGTTTGTATGTAAATATTTGTCCTTGAACAAAATGCCAGCACTTTAGAATTTTTTTGAAACTGAGAGAAAAGAGAAATAGATCACAAGTGACCAAGGCTTAGGCAAATGAGGAGGAAATGCAACTTTCAAAGCCATGAGCTCAGAGCGCTGACAATCAGAAAAGGGATGAGACCCAAAGTGCACCATGGGTGATGTGACATGACTTGCTGTGCTCTTGCTATTGCTTTGCCTTTCTCCAGCTTGCTTGCGTCTGTGCTAGTTTGCTTTCCAGAGTTAAGGGATAGGGTGACATTAACTCCTGCCTTCCTGGTCATAACTGTGTGTCTTTTGCAACAAGGACTTACTCATACCTTGGTGCTTTTTAAACAGTTATTCCATGTTGACATGGACCATATCTGTTGTGCTCTGGTCAGCATTGGTCAAACATAGCCCTGGAGCTGGGCTTATGGGTACCTTCACAATGGACTACAATATGAATGATTTTTTTTTAAAGGATACTATCATGCAACTGTACACTATAATCATGATAATGTTCTTCACAATCAGCTATGCTTGGACCAGACAAACTGGAATGGGGCAATTTCCGTGTTGATACCGCTTCATGTTTTAAATAAAAAAAAATGTCAAAATGTTTATGCGCCTTCTGAATCAAGCATCAATAATATATATGACAGAAATGCAAGTTGCCACTTTTGATGTTGCATACAAATCTACCTTTCATTCCCATTATGATATCTGCCATTACCAGTTTTAAGTTGTGTTGTCCAAGATTATCTGATTTCTTTAAATGCAATACAGAAAAATTTGCTTTCTAATAAAAGTCCTTACATCACCGTTTATTGAGCATTATTTCTTCTGTTTTCCTTCGATTTGTGTCTCAATATTTAAAAAAAACCCAAACACTTCTCAAGACGAACTTAAGAGTTATGAAAAAAAATGATATGATTATAGAAAAATTATAAATTTGGTGAGCTCAATGTGCTAATCGTCAGAGTAGAGTACTACTCAAGAAATGTCTGTTGCTCATTTTTAAAGTGTTGGGTCAAAAGGTTTGACTCCTGAAAGGTTATTGGCTAAGGTTTTTATTGTTAAGTTAATTTTTATTATCATTATTAGATTTAGATTCTCAGTAAGTCACCTTCTTAACCATTGGGGGTGCCCAACCGGTCAACCGCGGTCTACCGGTAGATCTCGGAATGGTCCCGAGTTGACCACGAGACGTGTTGTATTAAAAAAAAAAAAAATTATGACAATTTCTTTTTTTTAATGACAGAAAGTGTTGCCAATTTAGCAACTTTGACACTAAATTTAGCAACCATTCAGCCGCTCAAAAAAGCGACTAGCGACAATCTAGCGTCTTTCTTGTGCCCAAGCGCATCCACCCACCTGACTAAAACCCGAATCCAATATGAAACTATCAAAGCGTTTTTTTTTTCCCTCTCCACTTGTCAAGCCACTGTTGACTGGTGGAGAAGATCCTTATACAATTCTAAATAACTTATTTTCAAACAATCCCGATTTGATGCCTGCAATTCACCCCAAGTTTCTACTCAGCTGCAGATCTTTAGGCTAATAAAGGAGTAGATGCATACTTCCTAGTTGACGACGTCACGTAAGAATCCAAACTACTGTAGTTTTTCTAAATAAATTTCTAAATGACTGTGGATCTGGAGGAACAACTCAGGACCGATATTAGTTTTAATCCAGGCTGGAAAATCTGTGACGGTTTACAATGTTGCTGCGGGACTGGTAGATCTCAAGAGGTTTGCTACTTGAAAAGTAGATCTTGGGACAAAACAGGTTGGGCACCCCTGGTCTATCCCTTATCGGGTTGCGGGGGTTGCTGGAGCCGATTCAAGGCGAGGGGCAGGGTACACCTCGAACAGGTCGCCAGTCTGTTGCGGGGCATTGATTTAGATTCTAATAAAATCTATTTCAATCTTTTTAAATCTGGACTCAGTGTCAAAAACTGCTTGAGGTGACCCAATGACTTCTAGAACGTCCATCTGGTAAAAGGAAGAGAACATATCCATGCTCTATCTACCGTTCCGTCTCCATCAGGATGAGGCCCATCTACTGATTTCTACAGATATAAAGCTGTAGAGTAGAATAAGATAATGTTTGATTAACAGTCTTAGGCCATGCCTGCAGGGTGGCATGGTGGTTAGCATAGTGGCCTCACAGCAACAAGAGCGAATCCCTGGAGGGGACCAGGCTTGGAACATTGGCCTTTATTTGTGGAGTTTGCATTTTCTCCTTAAGTATGAGTAGGTTTCCTCCCACTGTCCAAAAACATGCACGTGAGGAGGATCATGTTTGGGGGAGGAGCTTGGTGTCGAGCCACTCCTCCTCCAAGTCGAAATGAGTCAGATGGGGTGGTTCGACCATCATGTCTCACAGCTGGCTGGGGAACGACTGGGGATCCTCCCAAGTGAGCAGAAGGATGCAGCTGGGGTGAGAGAAGCCTGGGCTTCACGTCTGAGGCTGTTGCCCCCGTGACCCGGCCCCGGATAAGCGGAAGTTGACAGAACGGAAATAACAAAAGGTGTCCACACGGAAGTGGGGATAAAGCAGATAAAAACAATTTATTACACAACTAAAGGTGTTTATAACCTGCTTATCACAGGGTCACTCTACTATCTTTATCTATTATTTTCTGTCATTTCACTACAGTTTACATTTTTGTTCTGAGCACTCTTAGTTTTTTGGGCATGGCCACACCGAGGAGACCTCCGCGCTTCTTCATCCCCGCTCCATCAGGATGAAATCCATCTACTCATCCCCGTCCAGGGCATCGCTGGGCTGAGGAGTCTCCCGTGTTTCCATCAGGATGAAGAACATCTATTGACTTCTTTAGATATTTAGCTGTAGATTAGAATAAGCTAATATTTAAACAATAATCTGTGACACATTGTTTGCTCGTCCCGGGGGAGGGATCTCTCTTTCACGTGGATCCCCATGAGGTTTCTTATTTTTTCCCCACTGATGGGTTTTTTAGGAGTTTTTCCTCACCGAGAAGGAGAGTCTAAGGGCAGAAATGTGCTAGTCTTGTTTAGTTAGCATTTGTTAGTTATTTTTCTTGTTGTGTATTTTTTAATACATTCCTCTTTTTCTTGTGAAGCCCACTGAGACGGAAATTCTGTGATTTTGGGCTATACAAATAAAATTGAATTGAAAATTAATTTTGTTAATTTTTAAATTTTTTTTTATCTATATATATCTTTTATATATATTTATATATATATTTATAATATATATTTATATCGTTTTATATATATATTTATCTATACATACATTTCCTACATAATTACATGCTTATTATTCTTTGCAAATTAGTACATAAACAGGTACTACATCGAACGTTCTGAGATCATACAGCCTGATTAGATCGATCCGCTCTGGGATCGACTATATATATATTCCTCCTTCACTGTCTGTTCCGTAACAGAAACCGCGCCAGAGATGTGTCGTTGGCCGTCCCGAATGAGGCCCGTATGAACTTTCTCTTTGTCTGGTAGAATCTTAAACCAGACAGAAACGACACTTGGATATCTTTAAAGACAGACAACAACTTTAACTTTCCAAAATGAGTGAGGACGCGGACGGCCCCCATGAAAGGGACATGAAGGTAACAAAGTGGACCCATGGCCGTTTCTGCGTCACTAGCTTAATGTTGCTACTATGGAAGCTCCTTGTTACCATGAAAACAGTTCGTAAATACAACATTTAGCAGGGGAAAACTAGCGATTATGTGAGGTTATTTAATCTTTAATGTGGAAGAAATTCTACCGATTATTATTTTAATAATCTGAGATTAAACATGCCTGAGAGTTTAAGATTTTATACTGTTAATAAATCATATTAAACACGTAATTCACGAGGAAATGTCGCGTATTTTATACGTAAATTACAAGAAATAATAATTTACTAAAGCGAGCAACAGCTTATAAATATTTTGGATTTATTTAGTTTTAATATTAATAGTATTTCCTGATGTTGAAGATCATATATAATGTGTACGGAGTTCACATGGGATGTGTAAGATCACATGTGATCATGCTATGTGTACTGAGATCATATATAATGTGTACTGAGTTCACATGGGATGTGTAAGATCACATGTGATCATGCTATGTGTACTGAGATCATATATAATGTGTACTAAATTCACATGGCATGTGTAAGATCACATGTGATCATGCTATGTGTACTGAGATCATATATAATATGTACTGAGATTATAAATAATGTGTACTGAGATCATATACAATGTGTACTGAGATCATATACAATGTGTACTGAGATCATATACAATGTGTACTGAGATCATATACAATGTTTACTGAGATCATATACAATGTGTACTGAGATCATATACAATGTGTACTGAGATCATATACAATGTGTACTGAGATCATATATAATATGTACTGAGATCATATACAATGTGTACTGAGATCATATACAATGTGTACTGAGATCATATACAATGTGTACTGAGATCATATACAATGTGTACTGAGATCATATACAATGTGTACTGAGATCATATACAATGTGTACTGAGATCATATACAATGTGTACTGAGATCATATACAATGTGTACTGAGATCATATACAATGTGTACTGAGATCATATACAATGTGTACTGAGATCATATACAATGTGTACTGAGATCATATACAATGTGTACTGAGATCATATACAATACATATGTGTGCATGTTAAGTTGATCGTGAGGAGGATCATGTTAGGGTGAGGAGCTCTGCCATCCGGGAGGAGCTCGGTCTCGAGCCGCTCCTCCTCCAGGTCGAGAGAAGCCAGATGTGGTGGTTCGGGCACCTGGTCAGGATGTCCCCCGAGCGCTTTGCTGATGAAGTGTTTCGGGCACGTCCCTGGACCTGCTGGAGAGACTATGTCTCACAGCTGGCGGGGGAATGACTCGGAATCCTTCCGGGTGAGCTGGAGGATGCAGCTGGGGTGAGAGAAGCCTGGGCTTCCCTTCTGAGCCTGTTGCCCCCTGTGACCCGGCCTGGATAAGCAGAAGACAACTGAACAGAAAATGACAATTCCTGTTTTTCTTTTTTGTATTTTTCAGGATTTTCGGTTTCATCTGCTGAGGAAAGTGTACATCTTTGATCCTGTTGAGGATCTTCTCCCAGAAAGATCCAATCTTCTTGTCATTTCAAACCAATATGGTTTAACATTCGCTGCATGCAAGTCAACAATGAAAGTGTATTTAACGAAAGACATTCTGGATGCTGCTTACAATCTAGACCCTTCCTTATCAACAGGTAAAAATGGAAACATCATTAGATTAAGATTTTTTTTTTGTGTGTGTGTTTTTTTTAATTTATTTATTGATTTATTTCGGTCACAGTGTAATTTCACATTAATGAAAGAAAGAAAAAAAGGTATCGGCTGAAGCAAACGCTTATTTCGCCGACCCTTTTTTTTTCAAATCATCATAAAAGCAAAAAAACATATCAGTAAATATTCAGAAATCAATCATAATACATAAAATGAAAATTAGAACATCAAATGAAAAAGTAATACAAGTACAAAAGTAATACAATTGTTACTACAATTGTTTATATCATATATAAGCTTGAATTTAACCATCAAGACTTGCATATTTTTTAAGTATTAATAACTTAAATTTCTTTTTTAAACAGAAAAGATTTAAACATAATTTAAGTTCATCATCACAATTTTAACTCTGAGTGATGAGAAAATGAAGCTTTTAGAAATGACTGTGTTGTCTTTTTTTTTAAGAGACAAACAAACAACGTGAATGCAACCAAACAATTTCAAAATAAAAGCTTTCATCCACTTAGTTTGTTTTTAGACCAAACAAAGTATCAAAAACATACCGGATTGATAAGGGGTAGCAAATTTGCCAAGCCCCGTCATAAGTCCACATTGACCAGCTTCTTTGTTACATGTTTTATCTTTTACAAACAATAGTTTCTCACTTTGTTACTTTTCAGTAGCTTTTTCTCTAGAGTCTGGTTTGCAACTTTTTGTATCGTATTTTGAGGAGGTCTGTCTGGCACTGTTTGATCTCATTTTACTCACAATTCTTTTCTGTTTTCCAGTAACAGATGTCCCTGTGTTGGCTGAAGTTGATTTGATGATGATCGTACACCATTTGGCTCTGAGTTGTGATGAACTCACGCTATCAGTGTGTGGCACGAATGAAAAAGATAATTTATTCATCACGTTCTATGATGTCTGCACATTCCTGAACAAGGTAAGTGTTTCTCAACTTCTTCTTCTTTCGGCATTTCCCTTCTGGGGTCGCCACAGCAAGTCAGTTTCTTCCATCTAACCCTATCTGCTGTATCCTCTTCAGTCACACCAACTATCTTCATGTCTTCCTTCACTGTATCCATGAACCTCCTCTTTGGTCTTCCTCTAGCCCTCTTTCCTGGTGGTTCCAAATCCAGCATCCTTCTGCCGATGTACTCGGTCTCTCTTCTCTGTACATGTCCAAACCATCTCAGTCTAGCCTCTCGAACTTTATCTCCAAAACCTCTAACATGTGCTGTTCCTCTGATATACTCATTTCTAATCCTGTCCATCCTGGTCACTCCCAGAGAGATCCTCAGCATCTTCATCTCTGCTACCTTCATCTGTTTCCTGTCTTTTTCTCAGAGCAACTGTCTCTAGACCAAACACCATGGCGGATCTCTTTTTTTTTTTTTTTTTTTAATACTTTATTAATCCCTCACGGGAAATTATTGTGCTGCATTTCACCGCAGCAGGCTGCCACCTATGACGGCGCCAATGGTGGGAGAAACGAGGGGTTAGGGTCTTCTCCAAGGACCCTAGATGTGCACTCAGTGGGATGCGAACCTGCGAACTTCCGGTTTGCGGGCGAACGCTGCACCCACTGAGCCACCATCTCCCCATCTCATCCTGATTTTGTACACTCTCTCAACGTTGTTTTTTTTTTCTTTTCTTGGTATCATGATGACGTCATAGTGATTCTCACAGAGTTAGTGAAACAGATTTAAATATTTCAAAGCAAAATTGAATGTTTTATCAAAGCATATGATTTTATATATTTTTCATTTTTCACAATAAATACAATGAAAATGATAGCAATAATATTTTCCATTTATTTCTCCATTTTATGAATGCCTTTTTTAAATTATTAATAGTACCGTATTTTCACGACAATAAGGCTCATATAAAAATCTTAGATTTTCTTCAAAATGAGCAGCGCGCCCTATCGTGTGTTGTGAAAAAAAACAAGTGAAGCAGATGAACTCCACGCTTGCTGCGAGCAGCGTGGGAACTATGGATGACCAGGGGAGACCACAGCTTCATGAAGGGTGGAAGGCAGCGCCGGGCGAGTTACGCCTCAGTTTGCCAGTGGATTGTAGATGCTTGGGCTAATGTGTCTGCTTGCACTGATGTCCAAACTTTTGCAGAAGCTGGCATCATTTCCGAGGAGCCACACGGTACAGAAAGTGACTCTGATAGCGAGGAAAGTGAATCTGCTATGTTGGATTTTGCGCAGCTGTTAGATTCTGAAACAGAGGATGAGGACTTTGATAAATGACTTTATGACGACTGTAACTAATATTTAAATAAATCCAACCCGATCTATTTTTCAATACACACACTTGTCTGCTTGTGTGTGTGTTGTTGTAAGGCGAACGTACGTAGTAGAGGATATGTATATAAAATCCGCGCCCTATCGTCAGGTGCGCCTTATGTGTGTGTTAAATACAGAGCACACGGAACTGGGGCTCCCCTTTTTAATACGGTGCCCCTTTTGGTCGTGAAAATACGGTACATTCTATTTCTATAGCGCTTTTATAGACCCTCAAAGACGCTTACACAATTAAAACAACACCAAGATGTAAAACTATAGAAAGAATTATTGCAAAATATAGGACAATAAATTAATAAATAATAATAAATAAATTGGGGGAAGGATGGCTCAGTGAGTGGGGTGACCGCCCTGTAACCGGAGGGTTGCCGGTTCGATCCCCCGCCTTGAGTACATGCCGAGGTGTCCTTGAGCAAGACACTGAACCCCCAATTGCTCCTGATGGTGGTTTGCACCTTGCATGGCAGCATCCCCATCAGGTGTAATGTGTATGTGTGAATGGGTGAATGTGAGCTACACTGTAAAGCGCTTTGAGTACCGATGCAGGTAGAAAAGCGCTAAATAAGTAGAGTCCATTTAATTTAAAAGTTAAAAAAAAAAGTTTTAAGAAGTTTTTTAAGATGTGGAAAGTCCTGTGCAATCTCAGATGTGCTGGGGTAGCTTGTTCCAGAGGGTGGGATCAGCAGTCTGAGGAGCGAAGAGAGCGAGATGGGGTTCCGGTTGAGTAGATCAGTGAGATAACATGGAGCCAGGTCGTGTAGGGCTTTGAAGAACTTTCAAGTGGATGCGCTGAGTGGTGGGGAACCAGTGGAGATTCTCGGGGACAGGCGTGATGCAGCAGAGAAAAGACAGGGATGTGCAGAGACGTGCAATGTTTTTGAGATAAAATAAAGCGCCTGGTCCGTCGTGGTAAAGAGAGAGCTCAGCCGAAAAGCAAAGCTCTCGATTTACAAGTCGATCTACGTTCCAACCCTCACCTATGGTCACCAGCTGTGGGTGGTGACCGAAAGAATGAGATCACGGATACAAGCGACCGAAATGAGCTTCCTCCGCAGGGTGGCTAGGCTCTCACTCAGAGATCGGGTGAGGAGCTCTGCCATCCGGGAGGAGCTCGGTGTCGAGCCGCTCCTCCTCCAGATCGATAGGAGCCAGATGGGGTGGTCCGGGCATCCGGTCAGGATGCCCCCCGAGCGCCTCGCAGGCGAGGTGTTTCGGGCATGTCTCACCGGGAGGAGACCAAGAGGCAGACCCCGGACCCGCTGGAGAGACTATGTCTCACAGCTGGCCGGGGAACAACTTGGGATCCTTCCAGGTGAGCTGGAGGATGCAGCTGGGGGGAGAGTCTGCCCGTTTGAGGCTGTTGCCCCCGCGACCCGACCCCGGAACAAGCGGAAGATGACTGAACGAACAGAAAAGGAACGATCTTTTCAATAAATTGAATTTGTTATTTTTCTTCCCAGGACAAACCAGAAAAGTTACCATTCACAACATACCGGCCCAATGAGGACTGTGTCAGTGTTGTGTACGACCTGAAGTGGAATCCTGTCAACCCTTTAATGATGGCAATGTGCCTGTCGGACGGCTCATTAATAGTCCTACAATTAATTGATGCAATGAAACGGAGTTGTCAACTACCGACTTCAGACGCCATTACCTGCAGTGAGTACAACTTCTAATATTATTGTGTGGTTTTTTTTTTTTTCTATAATTGCCACAAATTAGAAATGGGCTTTTTATTTTTCCAACCTAGTATGCTGGAGTCCAAAAGGAAGGCAACTTGCCGCAGGAACAGTGGATGGAACCGTTATTCAATACACTCCGGTAAAAATCCCTTCAGAAAAGTGAGTTTTTTGGTCAAGGAAAACTATTGACTTTTTTTTTTTTTTCCCCTTTTCTTTCATTCAAAAGGAACTTGAGGAAAAGAAAGTAATCCCATGCCCGCACTTCTACGGCACAGATCAACCTGCCAAAGGTCAGTTTGCTAAATAAAAAGAAACACTATCAATTCTTAAATAATGAGCTGGTCATTGAATATAATCACTGGATATGTCCGTGTAGGTGGCAGTATGTCCATTCCATTTCCAGTGAGAGTTGGACAAGGTCTTGTCCCAAGTGGAGGAGTTCAAGTATCTTGTTCATGAGTGGGGGAAAGATGGAGCGGGAGATCGACAGGCGGATCGGTGCAGCGTCAGCAATAACTAGGACGCTGCATCGGTCCGTCGTGGTAAAGAGAGAGCTAAGCCGAAAAGCAAAGCTCTCGATTTACAAGTCGATCTACGTTCCAACCCTCACCTATGGTCACCAGCTGTGGGTGGTGACCGAAAGAATGAGATCACAGATACAAGCGGCCGGAATGAGCTTCCTCTACAGGGTGGCTGGGCTCTCACTCCGAGATCGGGTGAGGAGCTCTGCCATGTGGGAGGAGCTCGGTGTCGAGACGCTCCTCCAGGTCGAGAGGAGCCAGATGGGGTGGTTCGGGCATCTGGTCAAGATGTTCTCCGAGCGCCTCGCTGCTGAGGTTTTTCGGTCACGTCCCACTGGAAGGAGACCAAGAGGCACGCCCCGGACCCGCTGGAGAGACTATGTCTCACAGCTGGCTGGGGAAAGACTCGGGATCCTTCCGGGTGAGCTGGAGGATGCAGCCAGGGTAAGAGAAGCCTGGGCTTCCCGTTTGAGGCTGTTGCCCCCGCGACCCGACCCCGGATCTTAATACGACGGAACAGAATAAAGTCAATGTTTGCATGTTTTGAACACGTGACATCCTTCACTGAAGAACTTTAGTCATGATGTAAATGTTTGGTTTCATTTTTCCGTGTGTCTGATCGTTCTCTTTGTGTCCTGCAGTTCTGGATTTGCTCTGGCTAAAGACATTTGTGTTTGCGGCGGTGTACGATGCTGCAGATGGATCCCTGGAGACCCCTCCTGAGCTGGTGATGATCTTCCTTCCTGTGAGTACCATCGTTTTATTTAATCACATGTGAATTTTTTTGTCAGATAACAGCGGGCTTCAGTTTCGCAGCAGCGACAGGAAGAAACAAATTCAGCACTTTATACTCAGCCAGGTTCTGTTGGGCTGCTTTGAAGAACAGATTGTCTCCGCATTGCAGTGTTATTACTTTTTTTTTTTCCTCAGTGGTGTTGTATTTCATCTGACTGGGTCATTTTTTTTCTGTTAGATAAGTTGACTAATTTTGTGCAAGTAATCATTTGGATTTCAAAAGAGTATCATATTAACGTATCCAGGTACGTATCTGTTTGGGTCGATTCCGTTCACTTTGGTCAGAGTTTGGAGGGAAAAGTTATTCATCTTTATCCCAAAGTTGTGCTGACCGGAGAACAAAAAGAGAGACTCTCAAATTTGACTTGTCAGACAAGGAGAGACACTCCAGCAGACTTTACCAGAGTGTGTATCAGGGACTGTACGCCCTGTCTGCTTTATTTACACAGCTGTGGAAGTAGTGGGGGTTTGAAGTGTTAAACAAAAAGATGTGTTTTTAAATATTATTGGAGATAAAAGGTTCGACTGTTTTGAGTTTTACATAGTAGTGGGGAACAAATAATTCAGCAGCTGGGGATCAAATTAAAATTAAAGACACTTGAATGATAAAAATAAAAGAAGTAATAAAAGAAGTAGTAATAAAAGAAGTAAACAAAGATCTACTTACATTTTCTACCTAATATTAAGCATCACACACAAAAACATTGTTCCGTTCCGTCATCTTCCGCTTGTTCCGGGGTCGGGTTGCAGGGGCAACAGCCTCAAACGGGAAGCCCAGGCTTCTCTTACCCCGGCTGCATCCTCCGGCTCACCCGAAAGGATCCCCGAGTCGTTCCCCGGCCAGCTGTGAGACATAGTCTCTCCAGCGGGTCCGGAGTCTGCCCCTTGGTCTCCTCCCGGTGGCACGTGCCCGAAACACCCCGCCCGAGAGGCACTCGGATGGGAACCTGACCAGATGCCAAAACCACCCCATCTGGCTCCTCTCGACCTGGAGGAGGAGCGGCTCAACACCAAGCTCCTCCCGGATGACAGAGCTCCTCCCCCAATCTCTGAGTGAGAGCCCAGACACCCTGTGGAGGAAGCTCATTTCGGCCGCTTGTACCCGCGATCTCATTCTTTCGGTCACCACCCACAGCTGGTGACCATAGGTGAGGATAGGAACGTAGATCAACTGGTAAATTGAGAGCTTTGCTTTTCGGCTCAGCTCTCTCTTTACCACGACGAATCGATGCAGCGTCCTAGTTTTTGCTGATGCCGCACCAATCCGTCTGTCTATCTCCCGCTCCATCTTTCCCCCACTCGTGAACAAGACCCCAAGATACTTAAACTCCTCCACTTGGGGCAGGATCCTGTCCCTGACCCGTAGCTGGCATTCCACCCTTTTTTTTTTTAGTAATTACAAAAATGCTACGAGACCAGGGGTGGGCAAACTTTTCGGTTCGTGGGCCACATCGAGTTCCAACATTTGACAAGCGGGCCGGAACGGGAGCAGATTGATGGTATGATTTGGTAACCGCTAGATTTGACCATTAAAATGAAGCGCTAAATTTTAAAAGTAGCGTGTTGAATCTTTTAACTAGAGTGTTAAATTTCAAATGTAGCGGCGGTAAGTCTGAAATCTAGTGTTTTGGTGCTTAAAAACGTGCATTTAGTGGCACTAGGTTTGAAATCTAAGCGCTTGATGTAACATTTTGCTTGTTTTAACATCTAACACGCTTGTTTACGTGTGTGTATTGGCCCCGATTGCTTTCCATATCAGTGCACATTGTTTATTTTGACACATCACGAAGACACACGCATTTTATCGGGAGCAGTGTTGTTGTTTTCTTAACAAAGCCAATATATCTTGAGTGCGCCATCTTGTGAGGAAACATCTGAATTACAGGGGAAATAAAACATTAACAAGGTTTATTTATTTAAATTTTTTAAGTTTTGGCAGGCCGGATAAAAACGTTTAACGGGGCCACATGTGGCCCACGGGCCTTACTTTGCCCATGCCTGTACTAGACTAATCAAATGAAGAAAATTTTGTGAGAAGTCAAAAACTTAATAAACACCAATTGAGGTAGATGAGGTGTGTTTTTTTTGGGGGGGTCTTTGCAGAAAAAGGATGAAAAAATACAGACAAAGTATATCAACTTTGGCGAAACTGTTTTTGGCAACTGCGCAGAGCGAGAACACCACTACTTCCTCAACCACATAGACGAATGGTGAGAACACATCCAGTTAATCTGAGCTGTCCTACTCGGCTTTAAAATGTTGCTGGATAATCTGAGCATTCTGTGATATCCAGGGACATGGTGCTTGCTGCTTCAGCAGCTTCTATCGAGATCAACATCGTCGCCAAGCAAGATGAGAAGGTAAAAAATTTATTTTAGATACAAACTGAAAATGAGGTGAGTTTTCTGTCCACATAGAATTGAGACATACGAAAACATAAAGATTAGCCGTCGGACTCTCATTCAAATATTTACTTCATTCTTATCTGATTATAATTTTGTTCCCATGATCAGATTGCATTGATTTTTTTTTTTTTTTTTTTTTTTTACAATATGCAAATACAAGGAGAAAACGCTGAATTAAGTTTGTTTTTTGCATCAACTTTTTCAGATGTGGGAATTTTGGATCATGGAGGATTCGTCTAGAGCAGAGCTTCCAATTACTTCCCAAAATGAAGACACCCTGCCTCTTGGTTTAGCAATTGACTTTACTAATCAGCATGAGGTTCGAGTCAGTAAGTGTGTGTGTCAAATTTTTTATTCTTTATTAATCTTCAGTAAAACAGAATGTCTTTAAGATCAAAATTTAAAAAAAAAAAAATTAGAGGGACATTTCTGTTTGGGACTATTTAGTAGTTTCTTTTGATTATAACGTATATTGTCCTGTTTGGTTGTCTTCTTCTTATTCGGGACCGGGTCTGCGGGGCAACACCCTCAGACAGGAAGCTCAGCCTTCTCTTACCCCGGCTGCATCCCCTAGCTCACCTGGAAGGATCCCAAGTCGTTACCCGGTTAGCTGTGAGACATAGTCTCTCCAGCAGGTCCGGTATCTGCCTCTTGGTCTCCTCCCGGCGACTCCTCCTTGAGCCGCCACCTTATTGTGGTGGAGGGGTTTGCGTGCTCCAATCATTCTAGGAGATATGTTGTCCAGGGCTTAATACCCCTGATAGGTTCAGCCAAGGCAAACAGGTCCTACTACCGGTTAGGGCCAGACCTAGAACTTTGCCTGGTCCTAGGTGAGGGGCCAGACAAAGCGTGGTTCAAAAACCTCTATGAAGAGATCACGCATGGCCAAGTTGCCCGGACTCAGACTCTCCCGTGGAGCCAGGCCCGACGGTGGGGCACGAGAGCAGTGGTGGAACGTAACAAAGTAAAGGTACTTCATTACTGTACTTAAGTAAAAAAAATGTGTATCTGTACTTTACTTAGTAAAATTTAAGACCGGTACTTTTACTTTTACTTCACTACATTTTTAGAGCAAATATCTGTACTTTTACTTCGCCACTTTTTAAAAGTGTGTTTTACATTTTTCGTTACATTTTCGTTCAGGAATTTGAAAAATACACAGTTTTTTTAGAGCAACTTGAAGCTGCATCGCCAAAATAAAAAGAAGCAGTTGATCGGGAGAAGAAGTAATGAATCGAGAAACATTTTCAGCATTCATTCAGCGCCAAAAACCTAACATCAAATACAAATTAAAAAGAGTCAGAAGATCGTTGTTCGTTGTGTTTCCTTCTAAATAAAAAGTTGAGCCATCATTACACAGAGCAGCGGCGGATCTAGAATTTTCCAAAGGGGGTGGGGCTTTGACAAAGCCAATATATAGTGACTGGGGGCCTCCCCCCCAAAACATTTTAAAAAATAAGTGTCATTTTCCTCCATTTTGGTGCCCCTTCACTGGCCCTTCTAGGTGATAGCTTGACTTGTTCCCTTTCCTTTTATTTTATGTATTTTTTTTTTTTGTGGACCAAAAGAGGCGGGAGAGGGGGTGTCACACTCCTGCAGAGTATTTATCCTGGTTACCATGGTGACACTCTATAGCCCAAAAAAAACTTTTGAATTATGGTCGAATACTTTTACTTTTTACTTAAAAAGTACAATTTACACCAACTACTTTTGTACTTTTACTTAAGTAGATTTTTTTATTGGTATTTTTACTTTTACTTAAGTAAATGTTTTGCCTAATTATCTGTACTTTTACTTAAGTACAAAAAGTGAGTACTTCATCCACCACTGCACGAGAGCTAGCGCCTGGTGGCCAGACGTTTACCCAAAGGGCCCGGCCAGAGGACATGTGCCGCCCTTCCAATGGGCTCAACACCTGCAGAAGGGGCCATAGGGGTCAGGTAAAGAAGAAGATGGGTGGCAGCCAATGACAGGGACCCTGGCGGTCACATCCTCGCCTGCAGTGGTGGATGAAGTACTCCCTTTTTGTACTTAAGTAAAAGTACAGATAATTAGGCAAAAAATTTACTTAAGTAAAAATAAAAGTACCAATAAAAAAAAATCTACTTAAGTAAAAGTACAAAAGTAGTTGGTGTAAATTGTACTTTTTAAGTAAAAAGTAAAAGTATTCGATCATAATTCAAATGTTATTTTTTGTGCTATAGGGTGTCACCATGGTAACCAGGATAACTACTCTGTAGGGGTGTGACCCCCCCCTCCCGCCTCTTTTGGTCCACAAAAAAAATAAATAAATAAAAGGAAAGGAAAGGGGACAAGTCAAGCTATACCCTAGAAGGGCCAGTGAATGGGCTGCCAAAATGGAGGAAAATGACACTTATTTCAGTCACTAGCCCCGCCCCCCTTTGGAAAATTCTAGATCCGCCCCTGCTCTGTGTAATGATGGCTCAACTTTTTATTTAGAAGTAAACACAACAAACAACGATCTTCTGACTCTTTTTAATTTGTACTAGATTTGATGTTAGGTTTTTGAATGAATGTGGAAAATGTTTCTCGATTCATTACTTCTTCTCCCGATCAACTGCTTCTTTTGATTTTGGCGATGCGGCTTCAAGATGCGCTAAAAAAACTGTATATTTTTCAAATTCCTGAACGAAAATGTAACGAAAAATGTAAAACACACTTTTAAAAAGTAGCGAAGTAAAAGTACAGATATTTGCTCAAAAAATGTAGTGAAGTAAAAGTAAAAGTACCGGTCTTAAATTTTACTTAAGTAAAGTACAGATACACAATTTTTTTACTTAAAGGTCCCCTATTATGCTTTTTTTCCCTTATTTTATCCTGTGCTATGTATCTGATATGCATAATTTTACATTCCGCCACAATCTCAACACAATAGTTTTTAAATACTACCCTGTTTAGGAGCGCAGTTTCAGACCCGGAAGTCAAAACAGCTTGTTTCAGTCTTTTTTTATTTTTTTTTTCCCGGGACCCGCCCCGTTGGTTGCGATTGGTTGTCATTCATTGTGATTTCCCTACCCACCCAGCACAGCGTGGAGCGGGAGGGGCGAGGTGTGCTTCACAGTAGAGTGAAGCACGGAAATGGGTGGATATCAGGGTGGAGAGCAGGTAGAAGTGGGGGAGGGTGTTTGAGCTGCAGGGGGCTGAACAAAAAACAGATTTACGTCACTATGTTACACCAGTCGTTAGAGGTTTGGAGAACACGCCCCTTACTTTGACTTTAAATATCTCAAAATAGCATGAATCACAATAAAACACACTTTGGGGGATTGTTTGGGGTAGTACTAAGTAAAATAAAAGGTTAAAACCTCATAAAAGTCAGTTTTGCATAATAGGGGACCTTTAAGTACAGTAACGAAGTACATTTACTTCGTTACGTTCCACCACTGCTCGCCTGCAAAGGGATTCTTTGAATTATTCACCATTAAAGGAAACTTGAATGAGTCATTTCTGCGGCTCTGATTGGCTTCCAGCTGTTTGACTTTGCTTCACCATCACTTTATTTTACATAATTAAATCTTCATTTATTTGATCAATGACTTCATCGAGTAACGTTTCATCCTAGTTTATTTTCTTAACGCAGTATTTTCTCTTTGTTTTGGTTTCAAATTGGACTTTGAAGCTCGGATCCATCAGGTTGCTCCGTGCCTACAGCTTTCCACTGCAGTGCTGTACTGCGGTGTGTAAAGAATAGTGATAAGCTGAGTTGTTTTATCTCCGCCAGACATCCGTGCTGCTGTCTAGTCACATTCACTCTTAGAACTTCCTGCGACGTTAGCGCAGAGCACTTTAAATTTTGCCGACACGACCGGATTATTGTCAAATGAAAAGATTTCGACAGATGGAGAACTATTAGGTTGTTATTATAACTAAATCGGCAAAAGCAAAAGGGAGGGGGTTGTGTGTTTTCGGGGAGAAAAATGCGCTCATTAAAATGACTCAGACAAACTGGAGGACCAAAACAAACAACAAAGCCCAGACAGTCCTTAAGCAGAATGCTGATGAGATTTACCGCTCACATCTCAGAATGGGTTTTTTTTTTCTCTTTTTCTCCTCCCTCTAGATCAGGGGTGGGCAAACTTTTTGACTCGCGGGCCACATTGAGTTCTAACATTCGACATTGAGTTCTAACATTCGACAAGTGGGCTGTAACCTTGGGCGGGTGGAAGGGGGGCCCCCTTCTAGGTCCACAAAAAAAGTGTTCATACTACTTTAATTATTATAAACTTTGGGCAAAATAAGTACGTGTAGTTATTCTTGATCGAGACGTTTCGACTTCCATCCGGAAATCATTTTCAATCTGAATGAAATGGACTGGAAACTGGATCTATTTATACTAACCTGAGTAAAAGGTAAAAAAAACAGTAAGAAGGGCTCGACCAATGAGCCTGTGTTACCTATGATGGCCGTGAATAGCTCCTATTGTAGCCACCGACCAGTAAACGAACCCTATTATCAAAATGCTAAAAGCCTAGTGAATAGAAATTCCTGCTAACGAGAGGCGTGAATCTGGGTCACGAGGTTTCCCAGATTGCCCAATATTTGGGCAAAATATTCACCAAAATATAAAAATTACTTATTTTTCTAAAAGTTTCTGGGGGGCGGGGGAGGATGCCCCCACGCCCCCTCTATACTGGCGAGCACAACAGGTGCTCGTTTTGTGCTCCACCCCCTTTAGAAAATCCTAGATTCGCCCCTGGGAACAGGATGAGATTTACGGCATGCTTTGGTAACCGCTAGATTAGCCCAATAGAATGTCGCGCTAGAATTTAAACAAGCGCTAAATGTTACATCAAGAGTGTTAAATTTCAAATCTAGCGGCGCTAGGTCTGAAATCTAGTGCGATAACGCTTAAAAACGTGCATTTAGCGGCGCTAGGTTTGAAATCTAAGCGCTTGATGTAACATTTTGCTTGTTTTAACATCTAACACGCTTGTTTACGTGTGTGTATTGAGCCCGATGGCTTTCCATATTTGTGCACACTGTTTATTTTGAAGTCGTGCACATCACTGAGATACACACATTTTAATGGGAGCAGTGTTGTTGTATTTTTGGCGTCATCTAGTGATGGACATCAAAACTGCAGGAAAAATCAAACTAACATGGTTTATTTATTTAATTTTTTTTAGTTCAGCGGGTTGGATTAAAACATTTAACGGGTCGCATGTGGCCCACGGGCTGTAGTTTGCCCATGCCGGCTCTAGACACTTAGATTCCCATTGAAAGCTTTCACTTTTAGTTTTTGCGATGCTAAGCATAGTAATTTGGTGCATTAAGGTTTTTTTTTTTTTAGGTCATTAGTGTCATCTGTGTGTAATCCATTTTTCATGTGGGTCTTTCTGGTAAATCTGGTGGTCTATGGCAGCGTTTTACAACTGGTGTTTGAGCGTGACGTGACAGATCGTCAGGTGAAATGATCCTATTTCACGTCATAGGGTGATCGGGATCTACCGGTAGATTGTTTTGGTTGATTTCCTGGTTTTTGTATAAAAAAAAAAGAAAAATTTAAAAAATGAATGAAAGTGTATTTATTTATGTTTATTTGTTTGAAATCTTGTAAATTTTTTTTTAGAGACAGTCAGGGCTTTTCTGTAACCATAGCAACCCACTCTTCTTCTATGCTTTTTTTTGTTGCCTGTTGCATCCATCCAAAAAAACTACCCCACCTAGTGGATCATATTTTCTACATGTTTTTGAGACATTATGAGAACGTTTAGGGTGCATTTTAAATCCGACAAATTTTCTGCAAGAAATTCAAGAAAAAAAAAGTTCCGTTCAGTCATCTTCCACTTGTTCCGGGGTCGGGTCGCGGGTGGAAACAGCCTCAAACGGGCAGCCTAGGCTACTCTCACCCCGGCTGCATCCTCCAGCTCACCCGGAAGGATCCCAAGTCGATCCCTGTCCAGCGGGTCCAGGGTCTGCCTCTCAGTCACCTCCCGGTGGGACTCGCCCGAAACACCTCGCCCGAAACACCTCGCCCGCGAGGCGCTCGGGGGGCATCTTGACAAGATGCCTGAACCACCCCGTCTGGCTCCTCTCGACTTGGAGGAGGAGCGGCTCGACACCGAGCTCCTCCCAGGTGGCAGAGCTCCTCACCCGATCTCTGAGTGAGAGCCCGGTCACCCTGCGGAGGAAGCTCATTTCGGCCGCTTGTATCCGTGATCTCATTTTTTCGGTCACCACTCACAGCTGGTATATCGAGAGCTTTACTGGACTTTTTGTTTCTGTGTTTATTTCAATCATAAAAGACGACAAAATAGGATTTGATGTGTTGATTTGATTCCTTTTGAAGACACTTTGGTGAGAATCACTATTATGTTCATTTTGGGCGACTATGGTGAATTATTTTGAACGTTTTCGGTTGGTGGTGTACCTCGAGATTTTTTTTTTCAATGCAAAAATCGTAGCTTGACACGAAAAAGGTTGAAAAACACTGCTTCATTCTACATTTTGTGGTCCACACACTTTGAGACTTTAAGAACTGTTAACAAGTCGACTGTGAGAGGAAAATGATCGAGGGATCGGCATAAAAAAAAAGAGAATAAATACTTTTATGTTTTAAATCAAATCAGCTTATTTACATTATTTTGTTTTCATGTTTCTATATTCCACAGATGACGAGGTCAGCTATCCCGCAGCGCCTGTCATGATGGTCCTGTCAACAGAAGGACTAATCGTCCCATTTGCTTTGCTCAACGAAATTCCTGGCGCAAAGAACCTTCTCAAACCATTCTCTGCTTTGCCCTTAGATAAGGAGCGAAATTTTAATGAAGGTAAGAAAACAGAAAACGCCCAAATATGTTAAAAAAAAAAAAAAGTACCATATTTTCACGACCAAGAGGCGCGCCGTATCTTAATTTTGTGCACTCCATATTTAACACACACACAGAAGGCGCACCTGATGATAGGGCGCAGGTTTTATATGCATGTCCTCTACTACGTACTTCCGCCTTACAACACACACACAAGCAGACAAGTGTGCGTATTTAAAAATAGATCAGGAGTAAAACTGAGTTTGGTTGTCTTAATTTAAATATTAGTTACAGTCGCCATGAAGTCATTTATCAAATCCATCAAAGTCCTCATCCTCTGTTTCAGAATCTAACAGCTGCGCTAAATCCAACATAGCAGGTTCACTTTCCTCGCTGTCAGAGTCACTTTCTGTACCGTGTGGCTCCTCGGAAATGATCCCGGCTTTTGCAAAAGCTCGGACAACAGTGCCAGCAGACACGTTGGCCCAAGCATCTACAATCCACTGGCAAACTGTGGCGTACCTCGCCCGGCGCTGCCTTCCACCCTTTGTGAAGCTGTGGTCTCCTCTGGTCATCCATCACTCCCACGCCGCTGCATTGTTGTTTTTGGCAGCCATCTAAGGCGGTGAGATGAGCGTGCATAGTCAAAAATCAGAAGCGATGGTGATACGTGGAAAAAAACATCTGGTCTCGTTACGTACACCTGCCTCAGCCACTCTTTCATCATTTCCTCGTCCATCCAGCCCTTTTTCAATTGCCTGAATAATGACGTCCGCTGCATCGGTCTGTCGTGGTAAAGAGAGAGCTGAGCCAAAAAGAAAAGCTCTCGATTTACAAGTCGATCTACGTTCTTACCCTCACCTCAGCTGGTGACCGAAAGAATGAGATCGCGGGTACAAGCGGCCGAAATGAGCTTCCTCCGCAGGGTGGCTGGGCTCTCACCCAGAAATCGGGTGAGGAGCTCCGCCATCCGGGAGGAGCTCGGCGTTGAGCCGCTCCTTCTCCAGGTCAAGAGGAGCCAGATGGGGTGGTTCCCGAGCGCCTCGCGGGCGAGGTGTTTTGGGCACGTCCCACCGGGAGGAGACCAAGAGGCAGACCCTGGACCCGCTGGAGAGACTATGTCTCACAGCTGGCTGGGGAACGACTTGGGATCCTTCCGGGTGAGCTGGAGGATGCAGCCGGGGAGAGAGAGGCCTGGGCTGCCCGTTTGAGGCTGCTGCCCCCGCAACCCGACCCCGGAACAAGTGGAAGATGACAGAACGGAACGGATGACGTCCGCTGGAAACGTCACTTTCTGCAAACACACAATGGGCGTACTGCCCGATAGGGCACGCTGCTCATTTTGAAGAAAATCTAAGACTTTTATATGCGCCTTATGGTCGTGAAAATACGGTATTTACCGTAATTTCACGGCCATAAGGCGCACCTAAAAGTCTCAAATTTTCTTCAAAATGAGCGGCGTGCCTTTTTTGTGCGGTGCGCCTTGTGTGAGGAAAAAGCGGACCTAAAAGAAAACGGTGTGCCCGCGAGGCAGACCTGAAAGAAAACACATGAGAACGTTAAGGAGTGAAGTGTGAGCGGCGTGGGAGCGATGGATGACCGAAGGAGACCACAGTTTCACGAAGGGTGGAAGGCAGCGCTGGGCGAGTTACGCTACAGTTTGCCAATGGATTGTAGATGCTTGGACTAACGTGTCTTCTGGTACTGTTATCCGAGCTTTTGCAAAAGCTGGTATCCTTTCTGAGGAGCCGCACAGTACAGACAGTGACTTTGACAGCGAGGTGCGAAGTGGACCTGCTCTGTTGGATTTTGTGCAGCTGTTCGATTCCAGAACAGAGGATGAGGACTTTGACGGATTTGAATAAGGACAACGTATGACCGGTGATGTGCTTGTTTATACTACTTAAATAAAGTACAACCAAACTCAGTTTTGCTCCCGATCTATTTTTAATACACACATTTGCATGCTTGCGTGTGTGTTGTTGTAAGGCGGTGTGTGACTGAGACTGCGCTTTTTTTTTTTTTTTTTAATTTATTTATTTCGGTCACAGTGCAACCTCACATCAATGAAATAAAGAAAACAACCATATTCCAGCATACGGTGCGCCTTATGTGTGTGTTAAATACAGCAATGGCGCACATAACTGAGACTGCGCTTTTTCATACGGTGCGCCTAATGGTCGTGAAATTACGGTATACTATATAAAGATAAAGACTTTGCCATCTGGTCATACTCTGAATAATTATCACATCTGTTTATGTTCATACTTTTCTTTTTCTGTAATAATTGTCACTGAGCTGTCATTGGTCAATTTTTGAGAACTCTGCAGCAATGCATCATGGTTAAACTAACATTAACAATGAACAGATTGCAAACAAGGACAAATCAGGGAGATTTTTTACCAGACTGCAGAGTTTCAAATAGATTAGATTGAAAACATTGTGATATTTTTCAATCTGCTGAAAGAAACGATCCAGAGAGAGTTTGACTTTAACCAATTGATCGGAAAAAGTCTTCAGTTTATCTGTTAACTTGAACCTGTTAAAACCCCACGATTTGTGGGGTTAACTCTGCGTATTGAATTCTGAAGTTTCCTTTTCTGTTCACAGATGTAAAGAAGGACATAATCACCCCAAAACTTCCATTCGTGCCCATATATTCACAGCAAACACCCCCTGAACATCAAGGGAAAGCTACTCTTTCTACTAATAATTACACCAAAATAAACGATCGCCCAGCTGAACCCCCAGCAGCCGATTCAGTATTGTCATCCATCTCCAATTGGTCCTTCCCGCCGACCGAATTCCCCACACCCGCTCTACCATTTACAGCCGTCTCACCGAGGCCATCCACCTTGAAGTGGTCCTACATGCCGAGCAACTTCCCCGAAGCCGCTCCACAAGTTTTCCATCTCGGAGAACCGACGGGGTTGACCTCGATCTCAAAAACGACTCCTGACACACTCGCCGCGCCGTCAGCCACAGATTCGACTCAAGCTGCAGATAAAATGAATCAAAGCGCGAGGTTTTATCACCATTTTATCTCATAATGCTGGCAAATTTTGACTTGAAATTTCCTGGAAGTGCGACGCGTTTCTGTCAGTGTTACAGAAGAGATTTTTTAAAAAAAAAGAAAAGGTAACTTTCAGTTCCATTTGAACTTGAGATGGAAGTTATTTTTACAGATAAAAATCAGTAGAACGTGCAAAATGTTACTCAGTAACTCAAAGAAATATTTGTTTCTTGCAGGAACGCGGGAAGTTTTTTTGTTTTTTTTTTCAACCAGTGAAAACAAAAGAAAAAAAACTTTAAACACGCAGGTTTTAATTTTTAATGTAAATAAAAGTTAGAAAATCTTTTTTTTTCTAACGTTACCTCTTTTAGCACTGATTATTTTTCAGAAGCCTGTCCATGCGTCGTCTTCCGCTTGTTCCGGAGTCAGGTAGCGGGGGCAACAGCCTCAAACGGGAAGCCCAGGCTTCTCTCACCCCGGCTGCATCCTCCAGCTCACCTGGAAGGATCCCGAGTCGTTCCGCTGCCAGCTGTGTGATATAGTCTCTCCAGCGGGTCTGGGGTCTGCCTCTTGGTCTCCTCCCAGTGGGACGTGCCCTAAACACCTGGCCTGCGGGGCAGGGGGCAACCTGACCAGATGCCCGAACCACCCCATCTGGCTCCTCTCGAGCTGGATGAGGAGCGGCTCGACACAGAGCTCCTCCCGGATGGCAGAGCTCCTCACCCGATCTCTGAGTGAGAGCCAGGCCACCCTGCGGTGGAAGCTCATTTCGGCCGCTTGTATCTGCGATCTCATTCTTTAGGTCACCACCCACAGCTGGTGACCATAGGTGAGGGTTGGAACGTAGATGAACGTAGTTCGAACGATGGCATAAGCCGGTCATTTCCTTCAAAATGTTTGCTTATAAATAATTTTTAAGTCAAACTTTGCCACCATTTTAAATAAATACAAACAGCTCTGTTCATAAAGAGTTTATCTATATTAATAATTGTTTTGTTTCTAAAGTTTTGCAGCAAACGAGAATGAAGGATGCACTTCCGCCTTTAATCCCTTGATAAACAACAAACCTGTGGTTGCCAGTTCTGGAGTCTCATTTCCACCCAATAATTTCACTGCTATTGTTACACGTAAGATTCACTCCGATGTCCAGATTCAAAACTGATTCTTCCAAATCCTACTTTTTACTCTTCGATTCAATGTTTTATTCTCATCCACAGCTCGTCCTGTTGAGACCAACACACCTCAAAAAGTTGTGCAGAAACCGCTAAATGAACCACGACCGGGGACTTCAAAAGTAAGACCTGATTTAACAACAACAATGATTGGGTAGGTTGGTAGATTTTAAGTACTTAGGATCAACAGTCCAGAGCAATGGAGAGTGTGGAAAAGAGGTGAAGAAGCGTGTGCAGGCAGGCTGGAACAGGTGGAGGAAAGTATCAATCGTGATGTGTGATGGAAGAGTTGTTTGGTCTAGAAACAGTGGAAATGAGGACAAGACAGGAAGCAGAGATGGAGGTAGTAGAGATGAAGATGCTGAGGATCTCTCTGGGAGTGACCAGGATGGACAGGATCAGAAATGACTATATCAGAGGAACAGCACATGTTAGAGGTTTTGGAGATAAAGTCCGAGAGGCCAGACTGAGATGGTTTGGACACGTACAGAGAAGAGAGAGGGAAAACATCTGCAGAAGGATGCTGGATTTGGAACCACCAGGAAAGAGGGCTAGAGGAAGACCAAAGAGGAGGTTCATGGATACAGTGAAGGAAGTAGGGCTGAAACAACTAATCGAATTAATCGATTATAATCGATTATTGAAATAGTTGTCGACTAATATAGAAATTGATTAATCGTTTAAGAAAGTTTTTGCTGTCAACTCCACTTAATATTACACAACTTGATTGTTTTTTGTGTATTTTTACTCATGTTAACCTAGGCCATTTTTGTTTGATAGCATACCCCTGAACAAGGTTAAAATTGCAAATCTAAAACTGTTAACGATTTTTTGTTTTTAAATGTGATCCTGGATGGTCAACAGTTTACAATTTATGTTTTTTTAGCCAGTACTATAAAATACATTTTATGGGTGCTCGTGATTTACCTTTACTGTATACAGTAAGTAGATTTATTATTTTATATTTGATGTAGAAATGGTAATATTCTCCCTCTTTATTTCACAGAAAGATTAACATTTTTACTTATTAGAATGAGCCCAACATGTTATTTAAGTGGTTATGAGTCGTGTTTTGCATAACTACATTCAATAAAATGCCAAAAAACTATTATTTATTAAGCCGCCAATTTTACCCGATTAATCGAGCCAATAATCGCCAGATTAATCGATCACCAAAATAATCGTTAGTTGCAGCCCTAGAAGGAAGACATGAAGATAGTTGGTGTGACCGAAGAGGATACAGCAGATATGGTTAGATGGAAGAAACTAACTTTCTGTGGCGCTCCCTGAAGGGAAATGCCAAAAGAAGAAGAATGATTGGGTAGTCAGTTAATAATGTCTGTTCAGATGAATGAGCACAACATTGTCTCATTTTGCTGATTCAAGGTCAGGTCAAAGTCAAAATAAAATGCCTTTCTTTTTTTTTTTTTTTCCCTCAAGATCCAGCTCTCAACCCAGTCCCTTCCAAAGGCTGACAAAGCGGCACCGCAGACAAAGAAGGAAGAAGTTGCCATGTCGGGTATTTTTGAAGAGGTGAGACACATCACGCGGTTTGTATCATAAAATGTTTGGTTTATTTTCATTTAGTAAAATTCAAACCACTGAACTTCCAATAATGATATTTTTAGTAAATGACATTATTTATCTCAAAACTCTCAGGAAAGATTTCTAACGGTTAAAACTAGAATCAGACGATCTCTGGATGATGTTAAGTCAAATAAAAGTCCCAACTTGAGTAACAGACATGTATTATTTAAATTCTCAGCCATAAAGAGACAAAGATCTTCCTGGACGTTTGCTCTGTGTTCGTTAATGTCTGACTGAATGTACTTTGATCACTCACTTGCGTTGGTCTTTATTTCATTGAGCGGAAAGAATCTAAACATCAGCCAAAAGACTTCTTCTTCTTCTTTCGGCATTTTCCTTTAGGGGTCGCCACAGCAAGTCAGTTTCTTCCATCTAACCCTATCTGCTGTATCCTCTTTGGTCACACCAGCTATCTTCATGTCTTCCTTCACTGTATCCATGAACCTCCTCTTTGGTCTTCCTCTAGTCCTCTTTCCTGGTGGTTCCAAATCCAGCATCCTTCTGCCGATGTAATTCAATCAATTCAATTATAACTTTATTTGTCCATTAGGAACTTCACTTGCAGCCAGAGCGTCGGGACAACACAGTCATTAAAAACCACATACAAAACCACATTCATTAAAAACATCATAAAACAATCAAATATAAATAAGTAAAACCAGAATAAAACAATAAAATCAATAAATGAGAACATTTACTTATCATTTCCTGTACATGCCCATCCGTCACAAGGCCCCTCAGCCATTCAGCAGTCGGATTGAGGTGGGTATGAAGGAGGATGTGGCTCTCTTGGTTTTGAATGCGAGGGATCTGAACCTACGACCGGATGGTAACAGGGTGTAGTGTGGGTGCAGAATGTGTGAACTGTCTGTGGAGATATGAGTGCCTTTCCTCAGGACTTGGTTATTGTAAATGGAAGTGAGTGATTCTTGTTGTTGTCCAATGATTTTACTGCTGATTTTAATGATCTTGTTGAGAGTGTTACGATGTGAGACACCGAGTGAACCAAACCAGGCTGTGATATTGAATGTGAGGATGGATTGGATGAAGCATTTGTAGAAGACTGCAAGAATGGATGGATGAACCTGAAGTTTGCGAAGTTTACGGAGGAAAAAGAGGCGTTGTTGACATTTAGAAAAAGTATTTTCTGTGTTCAGTTAAAAAGTGAGTTTGTGATCAATTATGGTGCCAAGATATTTGTATGAGTGAACCTTTTCTAATGCTTCGTTATTAACTGTCAGTGTGGGGAAGGTGGTGAGTCCGTGGTGGAATAAGAAGACCATTTCTTTGGTTTTTAACACGTTTAAGTCCAAACAGTTTTCTTTACACCACAGGGAAAAGGTGTCCAGTTCAGCCTGTAGCAGTCCACTTGTGTTGGTAGTGTCCATGATAACAGTGTCGTCTGAATACTTGATGTATTTTATTCCTGGGGTGGTGCTCCTGCAGTCGTTTGTATACAGAGTGAAGAGAAGTGGAGATATTACTGAACCTTGGGGTGAACCAGTGGAAATTGTTCTTACATTGCTGAGATGTCCATTTATTCTGACCCTCTAGTCCCTCACCGTGAGGAAGGAAAGGACCCAGAGAATGAGATGGGGGTTAACATCCATCTGGAGCAGCTTACGTCCCATGAGATGTGGTTGCAAGGTGTTAAATGCGCTTGAGAAGTCCACGAAGACAAGGCTGACATGGGATTTGGGCTTTTCCAGGTGGGCGATTACTCCATGTAGCAGAGTCAGCACAGCATCGTCCACACCCCTGTGTGGCCGGTATGTAAATTGTAGTGGATCGGCGTGCACACTGACCTCGGCCTGCAGCTGGGCCATGACGAGCCTCTCAAAGCTCTTCATGACCAATGATGTCAGCTACTGGTCGATAGTCATTGTCGGTGGTGGGGTTGCTCTTCTTTGCAACAGGGCAGATGATGGAGGATTTCCATGGAGGGGATGGAATGTTCAGCCAGGGAGCGATTGAACAGTGAGCAGAGGACACCAGCCAGCTGACTGCTGCAGACCTTCAGCAAGCGTTCACAGATCTGATCCGGTCCGGGGACCGATGTACTCGGTCTCTCTTCTCTGTACATGTCCAAACCTGGCCTCTCGAACTTTATCCCCAAAACCTCTAACATGTGCTGTTCCCCTGATGTACTCATTTTTGATCCTACCCATCCTGGTCACTGCCAGAGAGATCCTCAGCATCTTCATCTCTGCTACCTCCATCTCTGTTTCCTGTCTTTTCTTCAGTGCTACTGTCTCTAGACCAAACAGCATGGCGGGGCTCACCACGGTTTTGTACACTTTCTTTTTCATTTTAGCTGAAACTCTTCTGTCACACATCACACCTGATACTTTCCTCCACCCATTCCAGCCTGCCTGCACACGCTTCTTCACCTCTTTTCCACACTCTCCATTGCTCTGGACTGTTGACATATTCAAAACGCTTGAATGTGTCAATTTAATCCCACTCTCATCAGCAGTCCAACGACGAGTCGGAACCCGCTGCTAAAAAGCTTCGACAGCCTTTCAAACGTCATTGGAAGATTTTCTGATATCTATTTATAACATTTCGTTTTGTTGTCTTCCGCTTACTCGGGCCGGATCATGGGGGCAACAACCCAAGCTCCCCTGTCACCGGCTGCATCCTCCAGCTCATCCCGCAGGATTCCGAGGTGTTCCCCGGCAAGCTGTTTTCAGAGGCAGATCCAGCAGGTCCTGGACTTGCCTCTGAGTCTCTTCCCGGTGGAGCGTTCCCGAAACACCTCACCAGCGAGGCGTTTGGGAGGCATCCTAACAAGATGCCCGAGCCACCTCATCTGGCTTATCTTGACCTGGAGCAGCAACGTCTCTACTCCGAGCTCCTCCCGGATGGCAGAGCTCCTCACTCTATCTCTGAGTGAGAGCCCAGCCACCCTGCAGAGGAAGCTCATTTCGGCCGCTTGTATCCATGATCACGTTCTTTCGGTCACCACCCACAGCTGGTGACCATAGGTGAGGGTGGAACGTAGATAGACTTGTAAATTGAGAGCTTTGCTTTTTGGCTCAGCTCTTTCTTCACCTTGATGATCTGAAACAGCTTACTGATTATTGGGGACGCCACCCCATGGAGCCCGGCCCAAGGGTGGGGCACCAGTGCGAGCGCCTGGTGGAATGCTTTTACCCATGAAGTCTGGCTGGGCTCAGCCCGAACAGGGAACATGGGCCGCCCTTCCAGTGGACTCACCACCTCTAGGAAGGGGCAATAGCGGTCAGGTCAAGGGGGAGCTGGGCGGCAGCCGACGACGGGGACCCTGGCGGTCAGACCCTCAGCTGCATAAGCTAGTCTATAACATATGGAATTAAGTAATTAAGCTGCATCGTAAACATTATGCGAAATGTTTCTCTATCGATGTTATGAGAATTATTACTCTTTTTTTATTTTTTTTTTTAGACTTATTTTACAATCCTTCTTGTGTTTGTACATCAGGTCGGCCATTTCCAGAATGACTTGGACGCGTTTAAAGCACGACATGCGAAGCTCGATTTCACGGTTGGGACCGACGAAGAGAGTAACGAATTAAGGACAAAGACGGAGGATTTCCACCTTTTCATCTTGGAGATTAAGGAAACAACCGAGGTAAAACAGGACGATGATTATAATTTTCGGGAGATTCTAAATCCAATGATTATGATTAAACTTTAAGTCTCTAACGGAGAAAAAAGTTATTCCACTTTTAAACTATTGGGAAGTAATTAAATTTTAAGTAAATGTCATATTTTATTTGGTCTGTTGAGATCATTGCCTCTTATTGGTTCTCGGCATCTGGTAAGCACGTCCCACCAGGAAGATACCCAGAGGCATACCCCAGAACTACTGGAGAGACTATGTCTCACAGTTGGCCGGGGAACACCTCGGGATCCTCCCTGGTAAACTGAAGGATGCAGCCGGGGTGAGAGAAGCCTGGGTTTCCCATCTGAGGCCCGTACCCCTGTGACCTGAGAGGGTACCAGGGGGATAAGCGGAAGCCGACAGAACGGATCATTTCTGTGCTTATTTGACTTTGGTGTACTTTTACCCAACCTCTCCATTTGACGTAGCAATTAGTTCTTCTTGTACGCTGACATCTGGATTAGCGTACAGTTTTGGTCGTACACCACCTCCACACCCAAATCTTTGGGTTTGAAAGCCATTGAAGCTTTTTTTTTTTTCTCTCCCCTCTGATGAACAGTCTATGGACGGAGACATTGACATGTTACAGACCAC
This sequence comes from Neostethus bicornis, assembly GCA_902685375.1. NCBI lineage: Eukaryota > Metazoa > Chordata > Actinopteri > Atheriniformes > Phallostethidae > Neostethus > Neostethus bicornis. Next base: position 5,917,882 of record LR738564.1, read on the forward strand.
CCTGGTTGATTGCAACTCTCGGCTAGAGGACGCCTTGACCCATCGAGAGTGGAGCAAATATCGAAGTTCCAGACACATGTTGTACAAAAGACCTCTGGATCCATGCAGCGAGGAATTACTGAATGTAAGAAATGGAAGGAAAAAAAAGATTTGAATTCAGTTTTACCTACTTTTTTTTTTTCCTCAACATTGGCCATCACTCTTTCTGTTTATCAGGACATTCGCAAGCTGAATCAGTACATCAGCTTTGCTCTCGATGATGTGAACGACGTCCTGAGATCAGAATGGCTGAAAAAAATGGCAGCGAAAAGGAATAGGTGATTGTAAAACATTATTCTAACGGTGTTTGCTGAGGATTGTTTCGTGTGTTTTAACCAGAGGTGTCAAAAGTACCAACATTTTCTACTCAAGTAGAAGTATAGATACCGAGTTAAAAAACTATTTTAGTAAAAGTAGAAGTATCAACTCAGGTTTTTACTCAAGTAAAAGTAAAAAGTAACCTATTGTCAAAACTACTTAAAGTAGAAAAGTAAAAGTAATTTTCAGAAAAAAAAAATATTATTAACAAAAGCCTATGAACATATTTTTTTAACTATTATCACATGCTTTAAGGAGCAGAAAATATGATAATAAATGAAAGTGTTTTGGTGTGAAACTTTATGAATCAGAAACATTTATTTCTTAATAATCTTTATTGGAAATCGATTAAAGAACACAATCAAATGTATTAATATAAGCAGGGCATTATGTAATGTCCCTTCAGCAACCAAGCTTCACTCTGCATCACCTAATTTAACCAACTTCAGCAGACACAAACACACTCAATGTAAAAAAAAAAATTAAAAAAATAACCAAAAGGCGTTTTTAAGCCTTGAAGGCAGGTAGTTTTCAAAGTTCTTTGAGGCAATACTGAATAGTCTTTCACTAGTTGCTAAGGTTGGGAGTGCCACATACAGCCTGCGTGACACCTGGAACACAGCAACAGGGTGGTGGGGGCGGGGGGGTTTCTGTGTGCATGCATGCATGATGAAGCAAGAGGAAGTCGTATTGAGATTGCGTTAGATCTCCTCATCCAACCACATTCAAACCAAATGGCGCAATTAATCCGGATTGGTTTTTAGTGACTTTTTTTCTTTATTTTTAACGGTGACAAAATGGCAAAAGTAGCGACTACTTTTTATAAAAATAACGAAGTAAAAGTACAGATAATTGCATAAAAAAGTAGGGAGTAAAAGTAAAAAGTAGACAAAAAAAATAATTACTTCGTTAAAATAAAGATATCGAGATTTTCTACTTGAGTAAAGTAACGAAGTAGTTCTACTTCACTACTTGACCCCTATGGTTTTAACGCACGTCTATCGTCGTTGCAGAAACTTGCCTAAGCCAGAGGAGAAAGGTCTGTTTGGCATGCTCGGCAACCACCGCTTCATCATCAAACGCCAGAAGCAGAAGTTGAATCAGCTGACTCAGATGCTCATGGACCTTCAACTGTACAGAAAAATTCCCATTTTTCGCGACAACACAGAAGACATGTCACTACAGGAGTAAGTGGAAAACTAGGATCTAAATGTTAACAAACATCGTTTTTAATGCTTTTTTAAATTTCTTTTAGTTTGGAAAAGGAGGTCGAGCATATAAAAGAGGCATTGACAAAAGCTTCCCAAGACACCAACGGCTCTACAAAGACAAAGAAACATAGTAATTTAATCCTCCATGGTTTAACATCAAACTAAATTGATTTCATTTGTATCATTCGATGCATTAACAATAGAAATCTCCTCAGGTCCCATAATCCCAAACAGAGTGTCCTCACTGCACAACTATTTTGTTAAACACGTGACGCTCTATGTGCACTCTACCGCACCCGGTACGTCACATGGTACCAAAGCTAATTTTATACACTGTTGCCGTTATTTGATCATTTTAATAATTTTGTTTTTTGTTTTTTTCAGACAATTTGTGTCAATCATCATTTCTTTCTCCTAAATATTACGAAGAAATGGATGATATGAGTTCATCTTCCTCCCTCTCTCAGTCAATCGAACCTCTACAAAGTTCAGAGGTTGATGAGGAAGAGCTGGCGCCCCTTCAGCAGTTAAACAATATTCATGTACCTACACCGCTGACAAACTCCCGCCACCCGACCGTGGTGAGGACACCCTCAATCCAACCAGGATTCGGTATGTTTCAGCCCCCTTCGCTGGCTAAACAGGGCAGCTTGCCAGGTATGACCGTTGGGGTCAGTCCTACCCTGGGCCTTGGTAAGTAACAACTAGGAATGATGATCGATACTAGTACTTTTATTGATACGTTTTTTTTGTGTAAAAACAAGTAGAGAAAAAACAAAGCTTTTATTTTGAAACAATTTCTAACTAAATATTTACACCTTTACACAAAAAAAAAATAATCTAAATAAATACTTTGTTGGTTGTTTAACTGCTTCTTAAAAAAAGCTGAGAAATGAAATATTTGTACAAGATATTTTAAAAAATACATAGAATTTTTGTAGTTTTTCTATTTTGAACTAAAAACAATGTACCTGCTCTGTCTTTAACAATATAATAAACTATCTCTGCTCAATAGGTATATTAATAAATCAAAATATTAAATCAGTTAGCAGACACTTGGTGGCGCTCACTGTGGGTTTTAGACAAAACATGATGAAATAATTACTGAAGATTCTTTAATAATTTAAAAAGAATAATTTAATTATTTTGTACAACCGTATTCCAAAAAAGTTGGGACACTTTAGAAATTGTGAATAAAAACTGAATGCAATGATGTGGAGGTGCCAACTTCTAATATTTTATTCAGAATACAACATAAATCACAGGTCAATAGTTTAAACTGAGAAATTGTATGATATTAAGAAAAAATATGCTCATTCAAAATTTCATGGTGTCAACAAATCCCAAAAAAGTTGGGACAAGAACCTATTAGAGGCTGGAAAAAGTCATTTGAGCATACAACAAACACCTGGAAGACCAATCAGCACTAATCAGGTCAATTGGCAATATGATGGGTATAAAAAGTGCTTCTCAGATTGGCAGTGTCTCTCAGAAGCCAAGATGGGTAGAGGATCACCAACTCCCACAATGTTGCGTAAAAAGATAGTGGAACAGTATCAGAGAGGTGTTACCCAGCGAAAAATTGCAAAGAGTTTGCAGTTGTCATCATCAACTGTGAATAATATCATCAGAAGATTCAGAGAATCTGGAAAAATCTCTGTGCGTAAAGGTCAAGGCCGGAGAACCATACTGAATGCCCGTGATCTCCGGGCCCTTAAACGACACTGCATCAAAAACAGGAGTGCTACTGTGAAGGAAATCACAGCATGGGCTCAGGAGTACTTCCAGAAACCATTGTCAGTGAACACAATCCACCGTGTCATCCGCCGTTGCCAGCTGAAACTCTATTCTGCAAAGAAGAAGCCATTTCTAACAAAGATCCACAAGCGAAGACGTTTTCACTGGGCCAGGAGTCATTTAAAATGGAGTGTGGCAAAATGGAAGACTGTTCTGTGGTCAGACGAATCACGTTTTGAGGTTCTTTTTGGAAATCTGGGGCGCCATGTCATCAGGACCAAAGAGGACAGTGACAACCCAAGTTGCTATCAACGCTCTGTTCAGAAGCCTGCATCTCTGATGGTATGGGGTTGCATGAATGCGTGTGGCATGGGCAGCTTGCACATCTGGAAAGGCACCATCAATGCAGAAAAATATATTCAGGTTCTAGAGCAACATATGCTCCCATCCAAACGTCGTCTCTTTCATGGAAGACCCTGCATTTTTCAACAAGATAATGCCAGACCACATTCTGCATCAATCACAACATCATGGCTGCGTGGGAGAAGGATTCGGGTACTGACCTGGCCAGCCAACAGTCCAGATCTTTCACCTATAGAAAACATTTGGCGCATCATTAAGAGGAAGGTCAGACAAAGAAGACCCAAGACGATTGAACACTTAGAGGCCTGTATTAGACAAGAATGGGAGAACATTCCTATGTCTACACTTGAGAAGCTGGTCTCCTCAATGCCCAGACGTCTGTTGAGTGTTCTAAGAAGAAGGGGGGGTGTCACACAGTGGTGAAAATGGCCTTGTCCCAACTTTTTTGGGATTTGTTGACACCATGAAATTTTGAATGAGTATATTTTTCCTTAATATCATACAATTTCTCAGTTTAAACTATTGACCTGTGATTTATGTTGTATTCTGAATAAAATATTAGAAGTTGGCACCTCCACATCATTGCATTCAGTTTTTATTCACAATTTCTAAAGTGTCCCAACTTTTTTGGAATCCGGTTTGTATTTCTAAATATTTAATCTAGGAGTGTGAGTGCATATATGCTTTAAAACTCCCAAAATGTAGCTTAACTGGATTCAAACTCCCATCAGAGTGGATCCGAGATGGATTACTTTTGTTTTACTGGATCAGATTATTTCATATTGTTTGGCTCTGCATGAAAGAAGCATGTTTTCTACGCATGTCTGTAAAGAAGCACAGCTTTTAACTTGTGTCTAACGTGCTTGTTTTTCAACTAAACACATTTTTTAAACATAACGCGCTTGTTTTTAAAAATATTGCATTTGTTGTTTTTAAATATGACAAGCTTGTTATTTTTAAATATACCGCGCCGCATGTTTTTCAAATATAACGCACTGCTTGTTTTTTAAATATAACGCACTGCTTGTTTTTTAAATATAACGCACTGCTTGTTTTTTAAATATAACGCACTGCATGTTTTTAAATATAATGCACTGCTTGTTTTTTAAATATAACGCACAGCATGTTTTTTTAAATATAACGCACTGCTTGTTTTTTAAATATAACGCACTGCATGTTTTTAAATATAATGCACTGCTTGTTTTTTAAATATAACGCACAGCATGTTTTTTTAAATATACCGCGCTGCTTGTTTTTTAAATATAACGCGCTGCTTGCTTTTTAAATATAATGTGCCGCTTGTTTTTAAATAAAATGTGCCGCTTTTTCTAAATATAACACGCCGCTTGTTTTTTAAATATAAAGCGCTGCTTGTTTTTAAATATAACGCGCTGCTTGTTTTTTAAATATAACACGCCGCTTGTTTTTTAAATATAAAGCGCTGCTTGTTTTTAAATATAACGCGCTGCTTGTTTTTTAAATATAACGCGCTGCATGTTTTTTTATATTACGCGCTGCATGTTTTTTAAATATAACGCGCTGTTTATTTTTTAAATGTAACACGCCGCTTGTTTTTTAAATGTAACGCGCTGCTTGTTTTTTAAATATAACGCGCTGCATGTTTTTTTATATAACGCGCTGCATAATTTTTTAAATATAACGCGCTGCTTGTTTTTTAAATGTAACGCACTGCTTGTTTTTTTTAAATAAAGCGCGCTGCTTTTTTTAAAAAATATACCGCGCTGCTTGTTTTTAAATATACTGCTCTGCTTGTTTTTTAAATATAACGCGCTGCTTGCTTTTTAAAAATAACGCACCGCTTGTTTTTAAATAAAACGTGCCGCTTGTTTCTAAATATAACACGCCGCTCCTTTTTAAGTATAACGCGTTGCTTGTTTTTTAAATATAACACGGTGCTTCTATTTTAAATATAACGCGCTGCTTGTTTTTTAAATATAACGCGCTGCTTGTTTTTTATATATAATGCGCTGCTTGTTTTTTAAATATAACGCGCTGCTTGTTTTTTATATATAACGCGCTGCTTGTTTTTAAATATACCGCTGTGCTTGTTTTTTAAAAATACCGCGCTGCTTGTTTTTAAATATAACGCACTGCTTGTTTTTAAATATAATGCGCTGCTTGTTTTTTTTTAAATATACCGCGCTGCTTGTTTTTTTTTTTAAATATACCGCGCTGCTTGTTTTTTTTTAAATATACCGCGCTGCTTGTTTTTTTTTAAATATACCGCGCTGCTTGTTTTTAAATATAACGCGCTGCTTGTTTTTTAAATATGACGGGCTACTTGTTTTTTAAATATAACGCGCTGCTTGCTTTTTAAATATAATGTGCCGCTTGTTTTTAAATAAAATGTGCCGCTTGTTTCTAAATATAACACGCCGCTTCTTTTCAAATATAACGCGTTGCTTGTTTTTTAAATATAACGCGCTGCTTGCTTTTTAAATATAATGTGCCGCTTGTTTTTAAATAAAATGTGCCGCTTGTTTCTAAATATAACACGCCGCTTCTTTTCAAATATAACACGGTGCTTGTATTTTAAATATAACACGGTGCTTGTATTTTAAATATAACACGCTGCTTGTATTTTAAATATAACGCGCTGCTTGTTTTTTTAAACATAACGCGCTGCTTGTTTTTTAAATATAACGCGCTGCTTGTTTTTTAAATATTACACGCTGCATGTTTTTCAAATATAACGCGCTGCTTGTTTCAAAATATAGCGCGCTGCGTGTTTTTTAAATCTAACACTGCATGTTTTTTAAATCTAACACTGCATGTTTTTTAAATATAATCCGCTGCTTGTTTTTTAAATATAACGCGCTGCTTGTTTTTTAAATATAACGCGCTGCTTGTTTTTTAAATATTACACGCTGCATGTTTTTCAAATATAACGCACTGCTTGTTTTTAAATATAACGCGCTGCTTGTTTCAAAATATAACGCGCTGCTTGTTTTTTAAATCTAACGCACTGCATGTTTTTAAATATAATGGGCTGCTTGCTTTTCTATTCACAATGCATGTTTAAGTGCAAGTAACTGGCTTCGATGGCTTTTCGTGTCTTTTAGAGAGCAAATGGAAAAACGTAGTGTGCTCTTGCCCTGCCTCTACGCCGTTAAGAATACTGTTAATGCTTGTAAGTTTTCGGTCCAGTAAAAAATGCTGACGTGCGTCCGGCACCAATCGATACAGGTATTAATCCCATCCCTAGTAACAAGTGTTGAGGAAGAAATAGATTGACCAAAACTTGGTGAGAAGTAATCAGACAATTTTAAACTAACAACATTTTCCCAACACAAGTCAATGGGAGTTCTTTAAATGGCACAGTCAGTGTGCCCATTATACAAAAAAAAATGATTGGCTGATTCTTTTAACATTCTACAGAGTCTAAAATTTATTTATACTTTTTAAAATTTTCAGCAGATCTATTATTCTGCACTTACACCCTCCCGATTCAAGTCACATGACTGCCAAATTATTCACGCCCTGGAAAAAAAAATTGTAATTGACAAAATGCTGTTAAACACGACAAAATCTGAGAAAATCTCTCAATTGTGTAGGGAGGGTTTGTTAGAGTTTTAAAACATCTGTAATTGTTGAAAAAAATCAAGTTGATCCGTTTGCAGATTTTTCTTATTACAGGCTATTTTTTTTAAACATAACTCCTTCAAAAAAAAAAAAAAAAAAACGAGCGACCACCAAATTGCAACAAAATAAATTTCTAAAGAACTTTCAGACCACTTTTGATTCTACATTGCAAAGAAAAAAAAAGTTCAGCACATCATCTGTTTAGAACTCTTCTGACTTGTCTTGATATTCTAGCCTCGTCTACTCAAATTAACCTGTGTGGTGCGGATAGCACCGCGCTCGCCACGAAGACTGTGAAGCACGGCGCCCCGCCGACAGAAAAACTCCCCCCGGTTACCATGGCGCCGCAACAGGCTGCCATACGCAGGCAAATGGCCAACCAAATATCAAGTAAATAAATTCACTCTTTTTAACCTAGTTTTAGAAACTTTTTTTTTTTCAATTGAATTCTGCATCTTGTTAATGCATCCATGTATCTGGTTTTAACCAGTAGAGGGAGACACAGACTGATAGCTTATGTTTAAAGTGGCTATGACACCAAACACACTACTCAATGGATTTAGATGGAGTAAATATCACTTAATCCAGCCCAAGTAAACATTTTTGTGCAATCAGTCTCACAAAGAGGTTGTTTTAATAAATGTTTGCATTTTAAAATAATCCCTCGATTGAAAGCCCATCCTTGAACTATTCCGGATGTACCGTATTTTCCGCCCTATAAGGCGCACTGCATTATAAGGCGCACCTTCAATAAACGACTATTTTTAAAACTTTTTCCATATATAAGGCGCACCGCATTATAAGGCGCGGCTGTAAAGTCTGTTCAACTTTGTCCTCTAACTGTGGCCATCTCGCTTTGTTCCGCGGAAACTCTGTTTTGTCTTGTTTACATGGCGCAGCGCATCCTCTTGCTTCCTCCACTTCCTCATCATTGATTCATTGATGTTAAACTCTCTCGCTGCGGCCAGATGTAAGATCTTAAGCCCGACCCAAAATTCGGGTCGGGTCGGGCCTAAAAATGTCAATCATTACGTTGGTCGGGCTTCTCTCTCGCTGACTTTTTTTTAAAAAATAAATATATGTTTATAAAATGTAAACTAAAACGAGGTGTAGGTACTAAACTAAGGAATACTTGTTATAAAATTAATAATTTGGATAAAACAGTGAAGTAATGTTTAACTAATAAACAGGATCCGCAGAGCCAGCTCATGCTCTGCACACGTGAACGTCTCCTCTTATTTTGGTAATCCTCTCCTGCGCACGTCTTTATTTTATTTATTTTGAACTGGTATCCCCGATCGGAAGGAGTAAGAAGTTAAGGATAAACTAACTTAAACTTTTTGGTTCATACGACACCAAAAAGACTGGCACCTCGACGCTGAGCAGGCATTTAAACAGCTGGACCGGCAAAAATGATGATCGCTATTTTATCATTTGTTTCAAAGACCGTCCCTCCTCTTCGCGCTAAGCAGGCCATCACAGACAAGTGTGTTAGGGTCCGATAGTGTGATTTTTTTTTTTTTATTATTATTATTAAAAAGGCGTGTTCTTGAAAATGTTCCAATTTATAATTTTTTTTAAATAATTTTTTTTTTTTTTTTTTTTTACCGCGAGCCCTCGGTTTTAATATCCGGGGCTTGGGTCGGGCTGGATTTTTTAAGTCTGATCTCCCCACTGGCTGTGGGTATATTCCCGTGTTCTACTGCGTGACTGATCACCTTGAGTTTAAATTCTGCGGTGTCTCTTGGTAGAAGCCATTTCCGGGTCTTTACACAAACACACAAATGGAAATGAGACGCCCTTTCATGTATCCCAGCATGCACCGCGCACTACTTCTTCTACGGGGGAAATGGAGTCGGCGGCTGCTTACCGCAGTTACGACACCTGTTGTAGCTCAATATTAATCCATATATAAGGCGCTCCGGGTTATAAGGCGCACCATGGACTTTAGAGAAAATTTAAGGTTTTTAGGTGCGCCTTATAGTGCGGAAAATACGGTACTTTCATGTGACGTCATCAGCAGGAGACTATTCAGGGCAGCATAGTTGTTAACATTGGATCAATTTGTCGGTCGTGCTTTTTGGGTAATATGCCGGGTCGTTATGTGACCTTATTCAAGGTCCCGTAGGACCCAAAATTATTCATACAGTGGGAGAAATAAGTCCAGCGAAAGAGGGATAAGTGGAGTGCTGGGTCAGAATGGCAACACTGACTGGTGCACCTACTGGGTATAAACTTTAAAAAGTTTATTTTATAATAAATAATAATGTATATATTTGTATATGATATAATTACACAAGTTGCTTACATGATTTTGAAAGCACGACCTGCCACATGAAATAACCCCTGGTTATGCTCACGCTACCCGCTCGCCACGTTTGCAAATGCGATTTTATATCCTGTGGCTAATTGAAATTCTCCATAATTAGCCACTCTGCCAGTCTGTGGCGAATCTGTTTCAGATTAATCAACTTATCGTAATTTCGCCCATGATTAACATTGGAAACCATATTGCCTATCTGTAGTCACGAGTGTCAGCTGGTGTTTGAAGCAACAACATTTACACTGGTCCCGATTATCATACTAAACGGGGTACCCGATCGTCACATCAGGCACAAGTAACGCGAGATTTGCAGCCTGGAGTTTTCAGCAATCTGGCGAGATCATGACCAAAACAGTCGTCAATTGCATCCTATTTCGGCGCAAAAAACTCAAATCTAAGCAAAGAAAATGTATCAGATGAGGGAAACAGTTAAAAGAATTATGATCGTGATGACACGATCTGTTCAGGCTAAGTGGTTCAAAGACTTTTCTTGACTAAAACTTGACGGAGATCTCCTCAAGTGCGCATGCTATATCCGGGGTTCCCAACCACTCGATCGCGGTCTACTGGCAGCCCGTAGACTGATTTCAAGTCAACCGCCTAATGTGTTGGAAAAAATGAAGTCTGTATCGTCAACTCTGCAACTTTGACGCTACATTTAGCGAGTATCCAGGCCCTCTAGTCGCTTGAGTCGTTAAAATTTGCGAGGTTTTTTTTTAAGCATCAATGTAGTGGCGTTTCAAATGTTATTGGAGATTTTCGGAGTCTGTGACGTGGAAGCAAGTTGTTAACTAATCAATAAGCAGCGCCTGTTGCTGCTGCGGCCCCTCCCAAAGCGCTGCGTGTGCACAGAAAATGTCTGTGAGCGCATGCGTAAGTGTGAGAGAGAAAAAGAAAGCGAGCAAGAGAGAGGAATATGTCGGTGTGTGTTTGAAAGAGGAACTTGTGTCTGTGTGTTTAAGAGAAAGTGAGGAACTTGTCTGTGTGTGTTTGAGAGAGAGAGATACGTAGATATTAACTTGTCCGTGTGTGTTTCAAAGAGAGGAACTTGTGTATGTGTGTTTGAGATAAAGTGAGGAACTTGTCTGTCTGTGTGTGTTTGAGAGAGAGACAGAGACAGAGAGATACGTAGATATTAACTTGTCTGTGTGTGTTTCAAAGAGAGGAACTTGTGTCTGTGTGTTTGAGATAAAGTCAGGACCTTGTCTGTCTCTGGGTGTTTGAGAGAGAGCGAGGAAATTAACTTGTCTGTGTATATTTGAAAGAGAGGAACTTGTTTGTCTGTGTGTTTGAGAGAGAGAGAGATTTGTCTGTGTATGTGTGTCTGTGTCTGTGTTTGATCGAGGGTGGGTTTCTGATGTGATGTCTTTTCAATTCAATTTTATTTATATAGCCCAAAATCACAAAATTTTTGACTCAACAGGCTTCAAATTGCAGATTTAAAAGAGCAAAAACAAGAAAAATGAAAAATGCATAATTAATACAAAACACAGCAAAAAGCCAACTAACAAAAACTAACTAGATACCATATTTTCCGCACTATAAGGTGCACTGCATTATAAGGCGCACCTTCAATAAATGTCATTTTTTAAAACTTTTTCCATATATAAGGCGCACCGCATTATAAGGCGCTACAGTAAAGGCTGGGGTTACATTATGCATTCACTAAATGGTGCTGCGCTAAAGGGAATGTAAAAAAAAACAGATAGATAGGTCAGTCAAACTTTATTAACAGCTTTCTGTTTTTACTCCCAAAACGAATAAACAGCTGTTTTATTATTTTCTCCGAGATAAAGTATTAGTATTTTCGTGACACAGTTTATCTTCCATTGGAGATAAACTCTGTTTAGTCTTACTTACTTGGCGCAGCGCATCGTCTTGCTTCCTCCACTTCCTCACCATTGATTCATTGATGTTAAACTCTCTCACTGCGGCTCTATTCCCGTGTTCTACTGCGTGACCGATCGCCTTGAGTTTAAACTCTGCGGTGTAACAGTGTCTCTTGGTAGGAGCCATTTCCGCGTGTTTACACAAACACACAAATGGAAATGAGACGCCCTTTCATATATCCCAGCATGCACCGCACACTACTTTTTCTACAGGGGAAATGGAGTCGACGGCTGCTTACCGCAGTTGCGACACCTGTTGTAGCTCAATATTAATCCATATATACAGTAAGGCGCTCCGGGTTAAAAGGCGCAGGTGGACTTTAGAGAAAATTTAAGGTTTTTAAAAATTCAATGTGGCTAATAAAAATGGAACTGGGTTAGCCACAGTGGCTAATGGTTTTTCAACGCCAGAGTGACCTCAGCCTGGTAACCACTAGAGGAAACACTATAGACCTTTTTAAGAAAAGTATAATACTTCTATTCCCAAAGTTCTAAATGCTTAGAAATAAAAGACAACTCTGTCAAGCTTTAACTTGCGCAAAACAGCAAACATTGTAAAACAACGTAAAATAAATAGAAATTCTTCAGTGAGTGAGGAACGTTTTTAAGTAACTTATGAATACTGAAAATTATGCATCTTAATAACCGTGTAAACAAAGTAAACACTGCATTGTGTCTTTAAAGCCGTCGTTAGCGCAACCAAGCTAACTAAGGCGGATGTTAGTAGCACTAACAAGCTAGCTTTAGCTTGAAGTCGGAATGCTGTTTGCGCAAAATATGTGGGAAATTTTGGGCGTTAAGTTTCTGACCACCAAGCTCCTTTGTTGCTGTTGCCACCATGGTGTGTGACTTTGTCGTGGCTGCAGGTGTGTTGTGTAGACGGTGTAAACGTGCAGCATTGTGGGGGGCGTGCCGCCGTGAGGGACAGAATGCTATTTCCTTTCGCAGACAGAAATGTGAAAGTCCGACACCTCGTCAACAGAAACCTGTAAACCTCTCGTCACATTTTCGTCGCCAAATAGCCGGATTTATTTCATTATTGTTTCGTCATCGTCATAAAAAAAAAAAAAATTAGCCTCGTCAACAAAATTATTTAGTTATTGTTGACGAAAACAACACTACTTGCTACTACTTGACCAGTTGTTGTCTTCATCTGAGGCATATGGTTCATATCTGTATGGATGATGTGAACCGACTTATCGTCCGAAATTTCAAATTTAAAAAGTCTGTCAGATAATGACAGATCTAAAACGGCTTCATCTTCTGACCATTGTTGTTTTTGGCAGCCATCTAAGTTTTCGTTTTAGTCTTCGTCTTTGGAACAAAAATTAATTAAGTTTTAGTCACGTTTTTGTCATCTCTATTTATTTTAGTTTTAGTCACAGAAAACCCAAAAGAGTTTTCGTCTAGTTTTAGTCAGGGAGACTTAGAACGTTTTTAGTCTAGTTTTAGTGTAAAAAAAAAAATTTTATCGTGAATTTTTTACTGAGAATGATGCAGGTTATTTGTTAAAAACAAAAAAAACAACTCTGCCGAGCTTTAACTTGCGCAAAACATCAAACATTGTAAAACAACGTAAAATAATATACATTTTTCAGTGAGTGAGGAACGTTGTAACTTAGTAATACTTAAAAGTGACACCTCTTAAAACCCCTGTAAACAAAGTAAACACTGCATTGTGTCTTTAAATCAGTCGTTAGCACAACCAAGCTAACTAAAGCGCCGACAAGCTAGCATTAGCTTGAAGTTAGCATGCTGTTTGCACAAAATATTTGGAAAGCTTTAAGTTTCTGAGCACCAAGCTCCTTTGCTGCTGTTTTCACCATTGTTTGTGACTCCTCGTGGCTGGAGGATGTTGTGTAGACGGTGTGAACGTGCAGCATTGTGGGTGGCGTGCCGCCGTTAGAGACAGAATGCAGCCGCTGTGTTTTTTTCTTTTCACAGATAGAAATGTGAAAGTCTGACGCCTATTTCGTTACATTTTCGTCTCGACAACAGAAACTTGCAAACGTCTCGTCACATTTTCGTCACCAAAATGTCGCATTTATTTCGTTATTGTTACGTCATCGTCATAAAAAAATGCTTCGTCAACGAAATCATTTCGTTGTCGTCATCGTTGATGAAAACAACACTGCTTCTGACGAGCTTCTTTCGGAGATTTCTTTATCCGTCATTTAGGGCTGCAACTAACGATTATTTCGATGATCGATTAATCTGACGATTATTGGCTCGATTAATCGGGTAGAATTGACAACTTAATAAATAATAGTTTTTTGGCATTTTATTGAATGTAGTTATGCAAAACACAACTCATAACCACTTAAACAACACGTTGGGCTCATTCTAATAAGTAAAAATGTTAATCTTTCTGTAAAATAAAGAGGGAGAATATTACCATTTCTACATCAAATATAAAATAATAAATCTACTTACTGTATACAGTAAAGGTAAATCACGAGCACCCATAAAATGTGTTTTATAGTACTGGCTAAAAAAACATAAAATGTAAACTGTTGACCATCCAGGATCACATTTAAAAACAAGAAATCGTTAACAGTTTTAGATTTGCAAATTTAACCTTGTTCAGAGGTATAGTACCAAACAAAAATGGCCGAGGTTAACATGAGTAAAAATACACAAAAAACAATCAAGTTGTGTAATATTAGGTGCAGTTGACAGCAAAAACTTTCTAAACGATTAATCGATGACTAAATTAGTCGACAACTATTTCAATAATCGATTATAATCGATTAATTCGATTAGTTGTTTCAGCCCTACCGTCATTGCAAAAGACTAAAACTGCAGCGACTTCCGTTCCAGCGATGATGTCACACAATATTCCTTTGTTTCTAGGTCAACTTTTGAATCGATGACGTAGGCAGCTTCAAAGTACAAATAATTTTAATGTTTTTTAAAAAACACCACTACAATGTGGAGTAGAATGGAATACATGGATTGTTTGATTTTTTTTTTTTTTTTAAATTGTGTCGTAGCCACTTTAAGGTTGAACATTTCTAATGATAAATATCTTGATGTGCCTCATTTTACTTATTTGTGGCTTGTTTATTTTTTCCTCCGTGTACGTTCGTATGCGTTCCAGATGGCGTCAGTGCTGCTTTGACAGAATCCACGTTGAAGACCGTTCCTCAAGTCGTCAATGTTCAGGAGCTTAACGACATACCAATTTCTTCCATCGTCAGGTATAATTGAAAACAAAACTACACCCTTTTTGCAGTTTGGTCCGGAAAAGAAACATTGTGACTTGTTTCAGCTTCCTTAATGATTCTGTAGACAAATCCTCCAACACGACTTGATGTTCTCAGTGATTTTTTTTTTTTGTCACCGCTTCATTTAAAGCGCAAACATCTTTAAGTTCTGCTTAAAAATATGTAAATAAACTTTTTTTCTTTTTTCAGCCCTTCAGTTCAGAATCCAAAAGCATCAAGTTTCACGGCAGTTAATCTCAACCAGGCCAAGAGAGTGAGTACAAAGTTTTCTTCTCTTCTCCTTTTTCTCCTTTCGGCATTTCCCTTCAGGGATCGCCACAGCAAGTCAGTTTCTTTCATCTAACCCTATCTGCTGTATCCTCTTCGGTCACGCCAACTATCTTCATGTCTTCTTTCACTGTATCCATGAACCTCCTCTTTGGTCTTCCTCTAGGCCTCTGTCCTGGTGGTTCCAAATCCAGCATCCTTCTTCCATTGTACTCTCTCTCTCTCTCCTCTGCACATATCAAAACCATCTCAGTCTGGCCTCTCTGACTTTATCTCCAAAACCTCTAACATGTGCTGTTCCTCTGATGTACTCATTTCTGATCCTGTCCATCCTGGTCACTCCTAGAGAGATCCTCAGCATCTTCATCTCTGCTACCTCCATCTCTGCTTCCTGTCTTTTCTTCAGTGCTACTGTCTCTAGATCAAACAGCATGGCGGGTCTCACCACTGTTTTGTACACTTTTCTTTTTATTTTAGCTGAAACTCTTCTATCACACATCACACCTGATACTTTTTTCCACCCGTTCCAGCCTGCCTGCACACGCTTCTTCACCTCTTTACCACACTCTCCATTGCTCTGTACTGTTGATCTAGAGAGAGATTTTCTTCTCTTCTCCTGATGTATTTAATTTTTTTCCCCCCAGGATGGGGCATCACCTCCAAAAATCTTTTCTTTTTTTCATCCACTTTTTTGATTTCTTTTTTTCTCTACAATGAACCACACACTTTTATTTCCGTGTCTGGATGAAGTCCATCTGCTGTGAAGATTACAAAAGTTATTGAACTGGAAAAGATAAGCGGAATTGAGTTTAAAGAAAATCTGTTTAAGAAAAGCAAAAGAATTAGAAAAAAAAAATCACAAAAATAATAGAGAGAAACAACTTAGGGCATTTGATGTTGGTGTCAGCATGCCTGAGGAGGCGTTGGCTCAGTGGTAGAAAGTCCGTTCTTGGACCAAGAGGCGCCGGTTCGATTCCCACTAGGCTAATGCCTAAGTGTCCCTCGAGAAAAATCCTAAACCCCCCGCCTGGCCAGATTAACAGTCGTAGTTTGTCCTCCACTGAGTTAGACGCGTTAGCTTTTTGTCACGAATCAAAATATTTTGTTATATTTTGAACCCCATGCCCCCCAAAAAAATCCCAATACAATCAAAACAAAAGAAGTTTATTCAATTGAAAAAACTGCATCAAGCAGGTATTTAGTAGATTATTTTAACATGTGCTGACAGAGATGTACTTTGGTCGGAAAAACATCCGTTCCGTTCCGTCATCTTCCGCTTTTTCTGGGGTCGGGTCGCGAAGTCAACAGCCTCAAATGGGCAGCCCAGGCCTCTCTCTCCCCGGCTGCATCCTCTAGCTCACCTGGAAGGATCCCAAGTCGTTCCCCGGCCAGCTGTGAGACATAGTCTCTCCAGCGGGTCCGGGATCTGCCCCTTGATCTCCTCCCGGTGGGACGTGCCCGAAACACCTCGCCCGCAAGGGTGCTCGGGGGGCATCCTGACCAGATGCCAGAACCACCCCATCTGGCTCCTCTCGACCTGGAGGAGGAGCGGCTCGACACCGAGCGCCTCCCGGATGGCTGAGCTCCTCGCCCGATCTCTGAGTGAGAACTAAGCCACCCTGCGGAGGGAGCTCATTTCGGCCACTTGTACCCGCGATCTCATTGTTTCGGTCACCACCCATAGCTCGTGACCATAGGTGAGGGTAGGAACGTAGATCGACTTGTAAATCGAGAGCTTTGCTTTTCGGCTCAGCTCTCTCTTTACCACGACGGACCGATGCAGCGTCCTAGTTATTGCTGATGCCGCACCGATCCGCCTGTCGATCTCCCGCTCCATTCTTTCCCCACTCGTGAACAAGACCCCGAGATACTTAAACTCCTCCACTTGGGGTAGGAGGTTCCGTTGGCTTCATCGGACCATGATCTCCAGCTCTCACTGGATCGATTTGCTGCCGAGTGTGAAGCGGCCGGGATGGGAATTAGCACCTCCAAATCTGAGACCATGATCCTCACTTGGAAAAGGGTGGAATGCCCCCTGCGGGTCAGGGACAGGGTCCTGCCCCAAGTGGAGGAGTTTAAGTGGAGGAAAAATATGATTGTTAAAAAAAGAAGATGAGCATTAATGAAAAGAATTGTCAAATTTTTGTGAATTTTGTCTTATTTCGAGTCATTTTTCTGTCCAAATGGCTAAAAAGTAAAACCAGCTACTGTGCTTTTTTTATCTTTAAAGAACATTTAGTGTGTGAAAATCCACAGATTGCTGACAGTTTAACGTTTGAAGACAGGACTTTAACTGCACGGGTGAGAAATGTCTCGCCTCGCTCCCATGTCGATGCTACAAATTGCAGTTGGCCGTGACTTGATCTGCTCAGATGTACCCCGTCCTTGTACAGCTCTGAGATGTTTGTTTAAAAAAAAAAAAAAAGAAGCACTACATACGATGAGATTTGTAATTAGATTTGTTTGAATTGTAACTTGTAAAAATTTTCTGAAAAAACTTTTGTTTCTTCACTGAAACTTGGATTAAAATTGTATTTTCATTTTTTTTTCTAACAGAGTCCGACTTCAGGAATCCAGAAAAATGTTGCTGAAATTTTACCTCAACAACAATCAAGTTTTATTTTTGGTAAGTACGGTTTGAAACACTTTATCCAGCACGAACTGTGACAATAAGAAAAAAAAAGCTTAATCAGTCTGATCTTTAACCAAGTTTCTCTGCAAGTTTGCCGTCGTGTAACCGTTCTTATCGAGATGTTACAATATGCAACTATCCCCAAACAATTTGAACAAGGGGTCACAATTAAGGAGAAGGGGGAAGCTCGGTGGTTAAAGCATTCGCCCGCGGACCGGAAGTTCGCGGGTTCGCATTCCACTGGGTGCACTTCTAGGGTCCTTGGAGAAGACACCTAACCCCCGTTTCTCCCACTATTGGCCTGCTGCGGTGTAAGGGGTGCAGCACACAAATTTCCCCGGTGAGGGATGAATAGAGTAAAAATATTTATATTTTTTTAATTAGAGATTGTTATTGATACGAGTAGTCTTTTTTTTTTTTTTTAGTGTAAAAACAAGTCAAGAAAAATAAATAAACTATGTCTAAAAAACCAAACGTTTTATTTTGAAACAATTTTAAAAATATACGGACTTTAAGTCCTTTACATCAATAAATAAAATAGTCTAAGTAAATATTTTTTTTGGTTGTTCAGCTGCTTCTTTAAAAGGTTCGTTCTGTCGTCTTCCGCTTATCCGGGGCCGGGTCGCCCAGGCTTCTCTCACCCCAGCTTCATTCTTCAGCTCACCTGGAAGAATCCCGAGTCATTCCACAGACCGCTGTGAGACATAGTCTCTCCAGCGGGTCCGGGGTCTACCTCTTGATCTCCTCCCAGTGGGACGTGCCCGAAACACTTCATCAGCAAGGCGATCGGGGGCATCCTGACCAGATGCCCGAACCACCCCGTCTGGCTTCTCTCGACCTGGAGGAGGAGCGGCTCAACACCGAGCTCCTCCCGGATGGCAGAGCTCCTCACCCGATCTCTGAGTGAGAGCCCAGCCACCCTTTGGTGGAAGGTCATTCCGGCCGCTTGTATCTGTGATCTCATTCTTTCGGTCACCACCTACAGCTGGTGACCATAGGTGAGGGTAGGAACATAGATCGACTTGTAAATCGAGAGCTTTGCTTTTAGACTCAGCTCTCTCTTTACCACGACAGACCGATGCAGCATCCCAGTTATTGCTGACGCTGCACCGATCCGCCTGTTGATCTCCCGCTCCATCCTTCCCCCACTCGTGAACAAGACCCCGAGATATTAGTTACTTTGATTGTAACATGTTTTTCTAAACTGAGAAATAGCCAATAAGGCTGCTTCCTTAATCATTAAGATTCCAAGCTGTCGTTAACGGGATGGTATTCTAATCTAAATGAAATCATAAACTGATCTTCCTGCAGGTGGATTAAACCCCGGGGAACAAAACAACGGCAAAGCGTTCTCCTCTGCTGGGTGAGTAAAAAAAAAAAAATATATATATATGTATATATATATAAAACAGTAGGTTTTTTTTTTTTTTAGAATTAATTGTGTTTCTTTCTGGGCTGCACGGAGGTACAGTGGTCCTCACAGCAAGAAGGTCATGGTTTAGAGTCTCAGTGGAGCGAGGCTTAGTCTTTCTGTGTGGAGTTTACATGTTCTCCCTGGAAGGGAGTAACTCCAGTTTCCTCCCACCTTCATGGTCAGGTAGATTGCCTGTTGAAAAATTGCCTCTTGGAGTAAGTGTGTGTCTAGATCAGGGGTGTCCAAATCCGGTCATCGCGGGCTGGTGTCCTGAAGGTTTTCCAAATGTTCTTACATTTACACACCTGATCCAGTTAATCGAGTCATTGTGCCAAATTTTATTGGCTGTTGATTTCACTTTATGTACATCAGCTGTAGTGAAGCAGGAACAAATGAAAAGCCATCAGGACACCGGCTCTCGAGGACCGGATTTGGACACCACTGGTCTATATGATTTTCTGTCTCTATTCGTTGCCCTGCAACAGACTGGTGATCTGTACGGGATTACCCCGCCTCTCACCTGTAATCCCAGGATAGGCTCCAGTTTCCTGGAGAGATGCGCGATCGTTGAGATCTGTGACCAGTTGTTTCTGCGCATGCCCGTGACACATCCAAACTCCGCCCCCTACGACAGCATCCCTGTTGAACTGAACGTGTGTTTAGGATGCGGTTGGGTTTAGGGATGAATTTCTGTTATATTATTTAAAATGTTGGGGGGTTTCCGTTCCCACCTTAGAGGTTCTGAAATCTAAAGCCGCCTCATTCCAGCGCACATCGCCCCAACCTTCGAGTGTCTTTGTTGAAATTAATCCCTTTTTTTTTTTTTGCTTTATTCTTGCAAAGAAAATATTGGTGAAATCTAACTGTCATCAGTCGGTTATCTTCTTATCCGTCTGTCCCTTTCGGGGCTGCAGGGGGTGCCGGAGCCCATCCCGGCCGATTTAAGGCAAAGGGCAGGGTACACCCCGAACAGGTCGCCAGTCTGTCGCGGGTCCACACACACACTCATTCCTAGGGGCAATCTGGCACCGACTAATCAACCTAGCATGCATGTCTTTGGAGGGTGGGAGGAAACCCACACAAACACGGGGAGAACATGCAAACTCCACACAGAAAGGACAGTGTTCCAAGCCTCGTCCCCACCCGGGACTCCAACCCACGACCTTCTTGCTGTGAGGCCACTGTGCTACCCACTGCGCCACCGTGCTGCCATGAAATCTAACTGTTAGATTGAAAAGAAGATTTTTTTTTTTCATGTTTTCAGCAGATTTCAGTCACAAAAGAAAAAAAAAAAAAAAGTGTAATTTACTGCAACGTTCCTGTGTTTTTTTTTTTAGGGCGCCAGGCTTCAGTTTTAATTTCTGCAGTCAACCGGTTGGATTGGCTCCAGGTAGAAAACAATCAGCTTAAAGTATGGATCTGCTTTAAGTTATCGGTGTTATTTATTTGCTCTCGTTACGTTTCACCAGGAAAAGACAGAAAGTTGATCTTCGGAAGTGGAAATGGAAAGTCATCGTTCAGTTCGGCCGGAGAGGAGTCCGCCCCGAAACCCAGCACCTCTGGGCTAGCCACCCCCGCTTTTGACACATCAGCTGAAGCGACCAGTTCTACTGCAGGGACGTCTACAGAAGAGCCCCCGAGGACGGCTGGAGGAGAGACACTTGGAAGTTTCTCCGGGCTGCGTGTAGGCCAGGGAGATGAGTCTGGAGATTCCACCACGAAAGCATCATCCACAGTGAATGAGGCGGCTCATTTTGGTCTTGGTAACGGTCTCCAAAGAGCAGCTGAAGATTCGTCTCAGGTTGAACCGTCTGGAAGTTTGTTCAAACCCCCTGATTCCAACTTCAAGCAAGCTTTTCCTGTCTTCAACTCCGTCGCACAAACGTCTTTCAGCAGTCTTTTATCTACTCCTGTGGAGACGCCGGGGGAACCAAAGCCCCCCACCCCACCATCAGTAGAGAAAGAGCCTCCTCTGCCACCTGAGCCTGCTGTGGAAAGTATCAGTGCCACACCAGGAGCTCCCACACCTCCAGAACCTCCCGCAGTTACAAAACCTCCAGAACCTCCCCCCATCGTCCCAGAACAAGCTCAAAGCACCCCTCCAGCTCCAGCTAGTGTTCCACCTCCTGCTGAAGCCCCCTCTAGCCTCTCAGCTGCCGCTCCAGCACCCACAGCCACGCCGGCCACTGTAGCCGTCGTTTCTCCAGCTGTTTCCCAGGTCACAGCCGCAGCACCCGCTGTAGAAAATATTGGTTCCGTTTTCACCGCCTCCAATCCTGCAACCACAAATAGCAGCTCCGTCGGGGCCACACCGATCATCTGCACGGCCGCTCCCACAGGCACCGTTCTAACTCCCACTGCCGCTACCCCCGCAGTCGAGCGCTCAGTGTTCGGGCAGCCTTCCACCACCGCCGCTACCCCCGAAGCGCCAGCTGCAGGATTTGGTTTGACCGGTTTCGGTTTAACGGCCGGAGAAGGTTTTGGGAAATCTGTGTTTGGTCAGTTAGCTAGCTTTGGGCAGCCCACCACAACGACCACCGCTACCTTTTCATTCGCTCAGCCTGTGTTCGGGGCAAGTTCTAACAGCGCAACAAACGGAGGAGGGGGAGGTCTTTTCGGTTCCTCAACCACCAGCAACGTCAGCTCCTTCAGCTTCGGTCAAAGCAGCACCAACGCATCCAGCAGCCCCGCCTCAGGACTGTTCGGACAAAATTCAAGTTTCGGTGAAAAATCTGCGTTTGGGGTGGCAACTGCTTTGTTTGGAGGAAACACCACCACGTCCTCGTCTACAGGGTTTGGCTTTGGACAACAAGGAGGTAAGTTTGACTCCTGATCGAGTTTAAAACAAAAAAAGCAAATAAAAACGGAATTAGTAAACTGAACAATGCTTGTTTTCTAAAACGTACCCTTTGTTTTCAGCGCTTTAGAGAAAATCTACTAAACATTGAGTGTAATATTTTTTATTTATTTTGAGCTAAATTTGAACAGAAAACTATTCATGTTTACGCAGAAAATATTTTTAAAAAGTTAATAAACAAAAAAGAGTAGCATTAAACGTTAAAAAGAAGCTCAGCTTCGCAAAAAGCTGTGCTGCATTCAAGGACAGCTTGGAACAAACGATTTCAACCCGTTTATTTATTATTTATTTATTTATTTATTTCGGTCACAGTGTAATTTCACATTAATGAAAGAAAGAAAAATAATTATATTTTAGCAAAGGACCAAAAAGGTATCGGCTGATGCAAACGCTTATTTCGCCAACCCCTTTTTTTTTTAAATCATCATAAAAGCAAAAAAACATATAAGTAAATACTTAGAAATCCATCATAAAACATTTAAGTAAATATTCAGAAATCAATCATAATACATAAATGAAAATTAGAACATCAAATGAAAAAGTAATACAAGTACTAAAGTAATACAATTGTTACTATAATTGTTTACATTATATATAAGCTTGAATTTAACCATCAAGACTTGCATATTTTTTAAGTAATAATAACTTAAATTTCTTTTTTAAACAGAAAAGATTTAAACATAATTTAAATTCATGTTTATGTATAAGTAGATCATTTGAAGATTGTGGGTTTATTTTTGTTAATATTTGTCCAGAATTTTGTGTTTTAGAATAAAGTGGATTTCCAATTTTGAAAGACAGTAAAATTATAAAGTCTTTCTCATATTTAATTTTTTTAAATAAGACACACGAAGCCGCCACGGTTTTACAACCTCTGTGCTTCAAGCATAGCCTATTTTTTTTTTTTTCCGTTCCGTCGTCTTCCGCTTATCCAGGGCCGAGTCGTGGGGGAAACCTGCTGATTGAGGATATGAAGTAACAACTCTTGTTTTGTTAACAGGGTTCAGCTGCTCTTCTGCCACCCCTGTGTTTAACCAACAATCCTCACCCGGGGGCATATTTGGACAGGTACTATTTTAAAAAAAAAAAAATGCACACTCATTGTTCTTTTCTCTTGTAGAAACGGACTGATTTTTTTACATTTTTTTTTTCAGCAGCAACAGCAGCAGCCTAGTGGTGGGGGTCTGTTTGGGTCCGGTTCAGGAGGTTCCGCAAATTCATCCTCAGGTGGAGGATTCTTCAGTGGCCTGGGAGGAAAACCAAGTGAAGATGCTGCCAATAAAAACCCATTTGCTACCACTGCGTCCGCTGGAGGATTCGGCCAAGCTCCCCAAACCGGTTCATGTTTGCTTCTTATTCACTTTCTTCAAATGACATATTTAGTAAAAAATCTTTACAAGTGTTGTTTTAAATTTAGGTACAACTGGTCTTTTCGGGAACAGCGGCGCTAAAAACTTCAGTTTTGCCGCATCAAGTTTTGGTGATCAAAAGGGTGCCGGAACGTTTAGCACCAATGGAAGCAGCGTTGCGTCTCAGGGATTTGGCTCCTTTGCTTCAACTGTAAAATCAGGTGGGTGTGGCTTCAAGTCTCTGCATTTTTAAGCCAATCACATTCAACCGCCAGCAGCCAGGGATTGTTTTTTATGTTCAGATCGAGAAGATTTCTTTCACAACCACCACGTTCCCAACTACCTCTGTAATCACCCACAGTGCCCCCTTCTGGTTTGGAATGAGAAGACACAAAATACGTACCGTATATTTCGGACTATAAGTCGCAGGTTTTTTTTTTTTATAGTTTGGTCGGGAGTGCGACTTTTAATCCGAAGTGACTTATATGAGAAATTATTAACACATATTTACCATCATTTCACATGTCATTTTCACACTATACCGCAAGAGGGCGCTCTAGTTTCAACTTGGCCGTGAACATAAAAACAACTGAAGAGGAAGAAAAGAAAATCCTTTTCTGTTGATTAGAAGCTGAAAATATGTAGCTGAAAACGGTAATCGCGCAGCAGAAAGAAAGTTCGCTAAAAGCTTAGGCTAAGCTAAGTGGCTAAAGTTAGAGGAACCACTTCATACACGTACAAATGCACGTTCTCAGTTTGTTTACGCGTCATGTGACGGTAGTATACTGTGCCGCCTGTTGTTCTCCATTTTCTTTACTTTTTTAAATGCCTGTCTGTTTTTGGTGTTGAATTTTATCAAACAAATTTCCCCAAAATCACAACTTCCTCTTGTGCATTTTTTGGCTGGTGCGACTTATATTCAGGTGCGACTTATAGTCCGAAAAATATATATCATTTAAAACTCCCAAGTTTATTTATTTATCATCAATATAAAATGTTGTCATATTATTTACAGATTATTTTATATACAAATAAAATCTGATGAAAAAGTTTGGCTATTAGTTTACTTGTCGTAACCATAACAACCGTGTCGTTCTTCTTCGTTTCTGTGACTCATATTTTAAACATATTTTTGAGACTTTTAAAATTATTAAAAAATCATTTGTTTTTGCTAATTTAGTGAGAAAAAACCTTCTTTGTAAATTCTCTGAAACACAAAAGCTCTTTTCTTTTTAAACTTAAAACATGTCAACGTGACAAATAAGGTCTAGTTTTTTCAAATTAAGCAAAAAACGTAAAGTGTTCAAAATGACATTTTTACCTTCAATTTAAAAATATATATGTTTAAGCACAAAATGTCACCACTGAAATCCGTTCATGATTATGTTTTAAATGTAAATATTTCACATTTATCTTTCCGTGGGTCCGGGGTCTGCCCCTTGGTCTCCTCCCGGTGGGACGTGTCCGAAACACCTCGCCCGCGAGGCGCTCGGGGGGCATCTTGACCAGATGCCCGAACCACCCCATTTAGCTCCTCTCGACCTGGAGGAGGAGCGGCTCGACACCGAGCTCCTCCCGGATGGCAGAGCTCCTCACCCGATCTCTGAGTGAGAGCACAGCCACCCTGCGGAGGAAGATCATTTCGGCCGCTTGTACCCACAATCTCATTCTTTCGGTCGCCACCCACAGCTGGTGACCATAGGTGAGGGTTGGAACATAGATCAAATTGTAAATCGAGAGCTTTGCTTTTCGGCTCAGCTCTCTCTTTACCACAACGGATCGATGCAGCGTCCTAGTTATTGCTGACGCTGCGCTGATCCGCCTGTCGATCTCCCGTGCTATCCTTCCCCCACTCGTGAACAAGACCCCGAGATACTTAAACTCCTCCACTTGGGGTAGGACCCTGTCCCTTTTTCTATCTGGTCATTTTATTAGTAACCCGATTCCTGATGTTTAATTGTCTTAAAAAATGGACAGAACCAGGATCTGTATTTGTTTTTTCAGTCCTCAGTGAGGATGTATTATTTCTGAGGTGTTTGGATTCCGGTGTTGACCAAAGTTTCTGGTCCACTTGTGGAGTTAAAGCAATAAGAAGAACTCTCTGTCCCAGTCTGCTGGGATACTGGAACTGTTGAGCACACTGACGCTGGCCTGTAATCTTGTTACATTAGCACGATCAATTATTTACTGGGGCGTGCTGCCGGACGGCCAGCCGACCGGCCGGGATGAAATTTCAACACGCTTGTTCTCTGGTTGAATAATGTGGTGCACGCTGCAGGACCAGGTCCTTTTAATTATAATGTTTTACTTTTTAAAACCAGTCTAACGTCAGAATGATGGTCTGTGTGTCACGTCTATGGTTTCTCTGGGATGGTTCACACTTGGTTCTCCAAATCCCAAACGTGGTTGTTTAAGAGCTTCAGATTTATTTTCTTTAATCTTTAAAACTGACTAAAGTTCTGCAGAAGACGGTCTGATGTTTCAAATGTTCCTTCCTACACTGATGGCTAGAAAGGAACATAGCAGACAGTAAACAGTATGACACAGTGTAACCCCGCCCCTTTCATGAGTCATTATGTTTTGTTTTTGTTCTGCAGGTTCTTTCGGCAGCCCTGCTCCCATGTTTGGAAGTTCTCCTTCGTTCGGTGGAACTCCAGCTTTTGGTTCCACGGCTTTGTTTGGATCAAGTCCCTCTTTCAGCAGCCCGATAACCCCTACAGCTAACAAAGTGTTTGGAGAAGGAACCACGGCTTCCAACATGGGAGGATTCGGGTAAGACAAAAATAAGACACCATTTAAAAGCAAGTTCCATCATTTCTTCAGCTTAGATTGTCGGACGGAATTTATCATCTCAAAACGATGAGCGTCAGCTTTGATTTTCAAATTGGAGACGTTTAGCACAAAAACAAACAAAAAACAACCAATAAAAGTTCGGTTTGCGCGACACTCTCCAGCTGAACATCAGGCCACACAAACGAGACGTTTCAATTGAAGCAGATGTGAAAATAAAAAGCAGTAGATTCTGTGCAGCATTCGCTAATAACAAGATGCACGGCTAAATTCAACAAAACTGTTTGTCCCATTTCGTCGTCTTCCCCTTATCCGGGGTCGGGTCGAGGGGGCAACAGTCTCAGACGGGAAGCCCAGGCTTCTCTCACCCAGCTGCATCCTCCAGCTCCCCCAGAAAGATCCCAGCCAGCTGTGAGACATAGTCTCTCCAGCCAGTCCGGGTTCTGCCTCTTGATCTCCCCCCGGTGGGACGTGCACAAAACACCCCACCAGTGAGGCATTCTGACCAGATGCCTGAACTACCCCATCTGGCTTCTCTCGTTCCGGAGGAGTGGTTCAACAACGAGTTCCTCCGAGATGGCAGAGCTCCTCACCCGATCTTTGAGTGAGAGCCGAGCCACCCTGCAGAGGAAGCTCATTTCGACCGCTTGTATCCGTGATCTCATTCTTTCGGTCGCCACCCACAGCTGGTTACTGTTTGTATCTCTGATAGATAAACAAAAAAATTATGAAAATATTTTTATTTATTTACAAAGTAAATCTGCTGCTAAAATAAACTACTTCCAGTTCCTCAATATTTATCTTCTATGTTTTATTTTTTAAACATGTTTTTTTTTTTTAATTCCATCATATTTTTCTGCCTCGGATGTAAAAAGTTGTGATTTATCTGATCGGTCTGCAAATTAAATTTACATTTGATTACAACTCGTCAGATCCTCGTGTTTAATCCCAACCTCCTCTTCATCGTCTTCTATTGGTCTGATTTCTTTTTTGTTTTCTTAATTAACCCGCCCGTGCACACATGCACACGCAGCATGCATGTGGGTTGTTAGCGGTAACCATGGCTGCCAGCATGAAACTATGGATCCGTGTGCAGGAGTAGATTATTCCCCTCAGATAATCTGACTCCGGGGTCATGCAGCTTGCAGATTAAAGCTCTCTTTTGCCTCCACTGTCCCAACGAGTCAGTGGGTGGTGGGTCCTGTGGAAAGGGATTAAATCCAGTCTAAATCCCAGCATGTCAATCCCACATGAAAAAAAAAAAAAAGCACGCGGTCCAATTTGTTTTTTTTTTTTTTTTTTTTTCCTCCTTCAGAAATCTGACAGATTTAAAAGCAACGCCCAGTGTTTTTAACACGGTGGATGAAAAACATTTTTTTTAAACGCGGTCCTTCAGGTCTTTGGTTTCTGGACCGAAGAATTCGGCTTGTGTTCTAATTCAAACAAAATTAGGAATGACAAGTTGTTTTTTTTTTTTTTTAAGACTAATGAATTTAATGTTTTGTTGGAAGGATTTGCAAAAAAAAATCTTAAAAACTTAAAAAAATTTTTATTTTTTTTTAATTTCTATCAAAAAAAAATCTTAAAAAAAATCTTTAAAACTTTAAAAAAAAAATTTCTTAATTATATCAAATTAAAAATGTATTTTGGGTTAAATGAAAAGATTTTTCTAAAAATATATATAATATAATATATAACTTTTTTTTAAGACTAATGAATTAAATGTTTTGATGGAAGAATTTGCAACTTTTTTTTTTAATTCTATCAAATTAAAAATGTATTTTGGTTAAATTAAAAGATTTTTCTGAAAAGAGATATTTTTTTTTAAGACTAATAAATTAAATCTTTTGATAAAAGGATTTGCAAATTATTATTATTTTTTTAATTTCTATCAAATTAAAAATGTATTTCTGGTTAAATTAAAAGATTTTTCTAAAAATATATAACTTTTTTTTTTTTTTTTTAAGACTAATGAATTAAATGTTTTGATGGAAGAATTTGCAATTTTTTTTTTTTTTTAATTCTATCAAATTAAAAATGTATTTTGGTTAAATTAAAAGATTTTGAGATCCTTTTTTTTTAAGACTAATGAATTAAATCTTTTGATAAAAGGATTTGCAAATTATTATTTTTTTTTTATTTCTATCAAATTAAAAATGCATTTCTGGTTAAATGAAAAGATTTTTCTAAAAATATATAACTTTTTTTTTTTTTTTTAAGACTAATGAATTAAATGTTTTGATGGAAGAATTTATCATTTATTTATTTATTTTTATTTCTCTCAAATTAAAAATGTATTTTTGGTTAAAAGAAAAGATTTTTCTAAAAACATATCACTTTTTTTTTTTTTTTTTTTTTTCAGACATCAAACCGTTATTTTGATAATTTGATCAAATTTAATCACCAGGATAAAAATAGTTGTACAATTTCTAAATAAATGGTTTATTCAACAAAAAACGAGTTTGATTTGATCATAAAACACTTTGATTTGTGGTTTTAGATTCGCCTCATCTCCGACCACCCCCTCCTTCGGTAATATGACCAATCAAGGAGCTCAAACATTCGGAGGACTGGCACAACAAGGAAGCGGCTTTGGGACTCCAACCAACAGCTTCTCTGGGTTTGGACAACCACAGCAACCAGGTAAGGAATCCTCCTTCACTATTTTTAACCCCATGTTTGTAATGATTTTTAACTTGATTAATAATTAATTAACTTTTTTATTTCTGTGATTTATAATGGGGTTTTTTTTTTCCCTCTAATTTTGATAAATCAGTAACTTTTTTTTTGCATCCACCCGTTACTCATTTAAACTTCACATAATCCAGTATTTTTAAAAAAAATTTTCATGCAAAGAAAAACATTTTCGCGGCACACCACCAACCGAAAACGTTAAAAAAAAATCAAATCAAAACATCAAAAAAATATTTTTTCAAATAAAAAGTCCAGTTACATTTTTTTTTACTAATTTTTCCACAAAAAAATGTGAGATTTTATTAGAATCCATATTTTTTCTGCTTTAAAACACAACCTAAATTTTCTCTTAATGTCTCAAAAAACATGTAGAAAATATGATCAATTAGCAGGTGAGGGACGGAGAGCAACAGGCTACAAAAAATCAGAGAAGAAGAGTGGGTTGCTATGGTTACAGAACAGCCCTGACTGTCTCCAAACTTATTATCTCACTCAACCTTTCTAGAATGTTTCTGTAATGGCGTCAGAGCCCTCCTTGTCTCTGTTTCGTTTCGTCATCTTCCGCTTGTTCCGGGGTCGGGTTGCGGGGGCAACAGCCTCAGACGGAAGCCCAGGCCTCTCTCACCCCGGCCAGCTGGAAGGATCCCGAGTCGTTCCCCGGCCAGCTGTGAGACATAGTCTCTCCAGCAGGTCTGGGGTCTGCCCCTTGGTCTCCTCCCGGTGGGACGTGCCCAAAACACCTCGCCCATGAGGCGCTCGGGGCGGCATACTGACCAGATGCCCGAACCACCCCATCTGGCTTCTCTCGACCTGGAGGAGGAGCGGCTCGACACCGAGCTCCTCCCGGATGGCAGAGCTCCTCACCCGATCTCTGAGTGAGAGCTCAGACACCCTGCGGAGGAAGCTCATTTCGGCCGCTTGTATCCGTGATCTCATCCTTTCGGTTACCACCCACAGCTGGTGACCATAGGTGAGGGTTGGAACGTAGATCGACTTGTAGATCGAGAGCTTTGCTTTTCGGCTCAGCTCTCTCTTTATCACGACGGACCGATGCAGCGTCCTAGTTATTGCTGACGCCGCACCGATCCGCCTGTCGATCTCCTGCTCCATCCTTCCCCCACTCGTGAACAAGACCCCGAGATACTTAAACTCCTCCACTTGGGGCAGGACCCTGTCCCTGACCCGCAGGGGGCATTCTACCCTTTTCCGGGCGAGGACCATGGTCTCGGATTTGGAGGCGTTAATTCCCATCCCGGCCGCTTCACACTCTGCAGTAAATCGATCCAGTGAGAGCTGGAGATCACGGTCCGATGAAGCCACAAATTTAAACTCACACACAAACACACTTGTGTGTGGCCATAGCAATGTGTTTGTAGCCATAGCAACAACTTCCAATGCGCGCTTCCTCCCGGCTGCTGCGGGGTGCAGCAGGTTAGAGAAGATAAAACGCTTATAAATTTTGAAACATTCATTTTGGTGTTTCTTCTCCTTTCATTATTTCCCTTCAGGGGAATAATGCAAGTTAGTTTCTTCCATCTAACCCTATCTGCTGCATCCTCTTTGGTCACACCAACTATCTTCATGTCTTCCTTCTCTGTATCCATGAACCTCCTCTTTGGTCTTCCTCTAGTCCTCTTTCCTGGTGGTTTCAAATCCAGCATCCTTCTTCCTATGTACTCTCTCTCTCTCCTCTGCACATATCCAAACCATCTCAGTCTGGTCTCTCTGACTTTATCTCCAAAACCTCTAACATGTGCTGTTCCTCTGATCCTGTCCATCCTGGTCACTCCCAGAGAGATCCTCAGCATCTTCATCTCTGTTTCCTGTCTTTTCCTCAGTGGCACTGTTCATTTTGGTGTTTTAATTATTCTAATTAGCAAGTGACGTGCGGTCAAATCGACAGCTACGGCAGTCCTAGATCCCAATCACCGTATGACATGAAATAGAACCATTTCCTACGTCTGATAATCTCATTGGTTGAAAAAACACTGAATTAATCTTGTTTTCAGGCGACGTGCACATCTCTCCAGCGCAGGCACCAGACACGCTTTTGTACTTTTTTTTTTTTTTTAAATGACATACAAAGTTTTTTCTTTTCTTTCAGTTTTTCCTGGAAATGCATTCGGATCCTCAAACCAGTAAGTGTCAACAGCAGGGCTCGGAGTGGGCTTCCCATTTTGCTTCTTCCATAACACTGCTTCTCATAGGACCTCCCCAAACCTCATCTAACCTCATTTGTGTTCCTCGTTGTCCTGCTGCTTCTCTGTTCGTTCCCTCTAGTCTGCAGCATTGTTCCACCGTCCACTTGCATGCTGAAAAAACCCAAACTCCCCATGTGGGATGAACCTGTTTTACGAATACAATCAGTTCTAATTGTTAAAGTTTCTTTTTTTTGTTTTTTGTTTCCACAGGACGTCGTCACAGTCGTTCGGCGGTTGGAGAAGTTAATTACGACAAATTGTCAGGAAAAGAACATCTGAGGATTTAACTTCTTTATTTTTTTTCCCTTTTCGTCAATTTGTATTTTAAAAAACTCATGAAACAGGAATAAATGTTTACTGTCGTTTTTTTGAGAAATAATGAAATTTCGCAAAAATTATGACGTGTGTTTTCAAGATGTCTTTCGATTTTAAACAGAAAAAAATTAGGTATATATTTTTTTATTCAATTCTGTATTTTTTCAAAGTTATTCTCTGGATTTTTTTTGTTATTGACAAAAACTGTCGCATGAACTTAATTAATCTAATTAATTGATCTCGTTGAAACATGTTGACGTTCGAAAGGGAAAATTTTACTCCAAGCAGCGTTTATTAGGTTGTTCTTGAAATTCTGTGTGTGGGTGTTTTTTTTAAGGGTTGACATCATGCAATCATGAAAATGTTACAGGTGGAAAAAAATTATTTTAATTCAAATTATGTTCTTTAAAATGACTTTTTCTTCCATTAATTAATGACATAATGTACCTTTGCATAAAATGTTTTGTTTTTCTATGAACTTTTTTTCTCTATTTACGCATCAGGATAGTTGATAAGTTTGAAATGATCAAGTGATTTATTCGACTTGTGTTAAAATTGATTTTCTTGTATGTTTTGAGTGTGTAAACATCATGGGACTAAAATATGAACTAATAAGATGACGTAGTAATTATTCATGCAAATGAGATTTAAAATGTATTGAAAATCACTGCTGTTATCTGGATTGAACGCAAATAAAGGCAAAAAAAAAAACTCCAAAAAGGCTGTTTGGCTATATTTGCATTATTAAGCAGATCAATATTTTCAGCAATCTGGGAAAAAAAAAATCTGGAAAGAAGGATTTAGGATGAAAACATTCCATTTTTTTCACAGAAACTTAAGTTTAAAGAGATTTATGTCTGATTCAGAACCCGTGCTGTGCAGATAAAGACATGATGATGAAGGTTTCTACCAGACAAATATGCCAGATTAAGAGAGCAGCTGCTAAAATGAAATTACAAATCAGTAAACGGGAAGTGTAAAGGATCCTTTAGAGGCTTGAAGTTGTACAGAACAATCTCATGTGCATGAATTAGGCGTAAAAGAACGCGTACCTTTAGTTGAACCGCTAGGTACTGTCTCTTTAAGAGTTTAAAAATAATGATAAATAAAAGAAACATCTGGCTTTATGCTGCTGTGAGGAAACGATAACCGGGGATCCACACCAGAAGTCGGCCTGCCTATGACTGCACAGGCCCAAACCACAGGGGTCCACCTAGCCGCAGGAGGCACAGACACCCGCTAAAGTCCACCTGGCTGAAGCGAATGACCCGCACCATCAGGTCAGTGAAACCCCCGCAGCAAGGACGCTTCAGATTGAGCAGGCAGTGCTCCTGGGATGGAGGATCCCCATGAGGAAACACTGGACTAAGAAACAGAATAAAATAATTGAATAATAACTAACACATGTAAGAACTGTTTAAGAAATTAATCTTAAAACTAAATCAGAAAAATTAAAATAGTTAAATAAACAGAAGGATATCAATAAATACATTAAATCGTATTAAATAAAAATGAAAATGAAGTAAATGTCAAGTTAAAAAAGGTGGGTGTTCAGCCTCTTCTTAAAAACATGAAGAGACTGTGGCCCTGAGGTCCTCTGGCAGGCTGTTCCACAAGCAAGGAGCAAAATGCTGGAATGATACCTCGTATTTTGTTCTAATTCAATTCGATTTTATTTTTATAGCCCAAAATCACAGAATTTCTGTCTCAATGGGCTTCACGTAAAGATTCAAGAGGAAAAAAAAAGAAAAGGAGGAACGCATAAACACAAATCGTGTTCATGGACACAGCGAGAAAAATAACTAACAAATGCTAACTAAACAAGACTAGCACATTTATGCCCTTAGACTCTCCTTCTCGGTGAGGAAAAACTCCTAAAAAACCCATCAGTGGGGAAAAAATAAGAAACCTCATGGGGATCCACATGAAAGAGAGATCCCTCCCTCGGGACGAGCATCCAGTGTGTCAAAGATTATTGTTTAAATATTAGCTTATTCTACTCTAAAGCTAAATATCTAAAGAAGTCAATAGATGTTCTTCATCCTGATGGAAACACGGGGGACTCCTCAGCCCGGTAAAGTACAGGAAGGGGATGAGTAGATGGATTTCATCCTGATGGAGCGGGGATGATGAAGCGTGGAGGTCTCCTCGGTCTGGCCATGCCCAGGACAGGAACGCAGGGTATCCAAAATTTGGTATTACTAAAAGGTCGGTACCAGAAAACCTCGGGGTCGTACCTCACAAACACATCAGATAAATAAGAAGGCCCAAGACCATTAAGAATTTTAAAAACCATTAAAAGAGCCATCAAATCAACTTTCTTTACTGGCAAAATGTTTCTACGCAGATTTTTTAGATAATAATGAACAGTGAGCCAAAGCATGCGGTGGGAGAATGCTGATATGGGCAGGAACAAATGACTCGCCCTTGCTTTGGAGCATGTCTCTGTCACGCTGTCAAGTTTTATCTCGCCTCACTTGCTAAATGGATAGCAAAAGTCCGAGTTGCTTTGAGAAGGCGGAAGAATGTCCGGGTCACAGCATGTGACCTGTAATAGACACCCGCTAAAATCCATATTTGCTTTCCACAGTGGTGGATGAAGTACTCACTTTTTGTACTTAAGTAAAAGTACAGATAATTAGGCAAAAAAAAAATACAAAAGTAAAAGTATCAATAAAAAAATCTACTTAAGTAAAAGTACAAAAGTAATTGGTGTAAATTTAACTTTTTAAGTAAAAAGTAAAAGTATTCAACCATAATTCAAATGTTGTTTTTTGTGCTGTAGGGTCACAAATAAATACTCTGCAGAGGCGTGACCCCCCCCCCCCCCCTCTCCCGCTTCTTTTGGTCCGCAAAAAAAAGAAGAAAGGAAAGAGGACAAGTCAAGCTATCCCCGAGCAGGGCCAGCAAATGGTCACCAAAATGCAGGAAAATTACACTTATTTTTAAATGTTCTGGGGGGGCGGGGAGGCCCCCAGTCACTCTATATTGGCTTTGTCAATGACCTCACGTCCCCGCCCCCAATCCCCACCACATCTTTAGAAAATCTTAGAACCGCCCCTGCTCTTGGCGCTGAATGAATACGGAAAATGTTTACTCTCGACTCTGATTGAGCCTCGATTCATTACTTTTTCTCCCGATCAACTGCTCCTTTGGATTTTAGCGATGCGGCTTCAAGATGCTCTAAAAAAACTTTATATTTTTTAAATTCCTGAACAAAAATGTAACGAAAAATGTAAAACACATTTTTAAAAAGTAGCGAAGTAAAAGTACAGATATTTGCTCTAAAAATGTAGTGAAGTAAAAGTAAAAGTACCGGTCTTAAATTTTACTTAAGTAAAGTACAGATACACAATTTTTCTACTTAAGTACAGTAACGAAGTACATTTACTTCGTTACGTTCCACCACTGGCTTTCCATCATGTTTTAAAGAATTCCCAGCAATCATGGAGACAACACCCAAACAACCATGTTTTTTTATTTCGGATGTTTTTGTGGCAGCATCACCTCATCAGTAATGTTTAGAAAATGAATCTATGTTGAGAAAGAATTACAGCAGGATATATTGACAGATTACTGAGGCACACGGTTAGAGTCTGTAATGCTTTCAGGCAAAGCGGATGAGCTTATGAGATTTTCAGCACCCACTCCACAACTGGGCTCGATGAAAGTATTAAAAGTACAGTTTCTTTTTGTTGTTAATTATTTCATTTTTGTCATAAATGGTCATGTTTTGTCGTTCGTTGATGTCGGCGTTCGTATAAATTTTAAAAAAAACATTCTCAAGTGTTTATAAATGAGGTTGATTTGAGATTTGATGAAATTCTGATTATAAAAACTAGTTTAGTCCAAACACCCTTCCCCCATCTTCACCCACATTTTCTGCAAGAGTTGATTAGCAGCTTGAGTGCATCTGTTTTTTTTTTTTTGACATATTCATCCTCTCTTTATGTGCCAGTGCACTTTACAGTACGAACATCATGTCGGCCTCAAGGCGTTTCTGTGATTTTTTTTCTCTTTTTTTTCTTGGAGACTGTTTCGTCCAATCACAGGACACATTGTACCAGTCAGGTTGTTCAGGTCACACCACCCTATGAGAGTAATTTAATCTGGATTGATAATCCAAATCTAATAATGATCATTTTTCCATAAGAATTTTTCAATTTCTATTTTTTGACCTGCTTTAATTCAGTCTTTTTTAAAATATTCTTCTTCTCCTTTCGGCATTTCCCTTCAGGAGTCGCCACAGCAAGTCAGTTTCTTCCATCTAACCTTATCTGCTGTATCCTCTTTGGTCACACCAACTATCTTCATGTCTTCCTTCACTGTATCCATGAACCTCCTCTTTGGCCTTCCTCTAGTCCTCTTTCCTGGTGGTTCCAAATCCAGCATCCTTCTGCCGATGTACTCGGTCTCTCTCCTCTGTACATGTCCAAACCATCTCAGTCTGGCCTCTCGAACTTTATCCCCAAAACCTCTAACATGTGCTGTTCCTCTGATGTACTCATTTCTGATCCTGTTCATCCTGGTCACTCCCAGAGAGATCCTCAGCATCTTCATCTCTGCTACCTCCATCTCTGCTTCCTGTCTTTTTTTCTTTTTCTCTCTATCCCATCCAGAGACAGTGGTCTCTAGACCAGGCATGGGCAAACTACGGCCTGCGGGCCACATGCAGCCCATTAAATGTTTTAATCCGGCCCGCTGAACTGGAAAAAAAAAAAAAAAAAACATGTTGGTTTGATTTTTCTTGATTTTTTATGTTCGTCACTAGATGGCGCCAAAAATACAACAACACTGCTCCCATTAAAATGTGTGTGTCTCCGTGATGTGCACGCCTTCAAAATAAACGGTGTTCACAGATATGGAAAGCCATCAGGTCCAATACGCACACGTAAACAAGCTGTTAGATGTTAAAACAAGCAAAATGTTACATTATAAGCACTTAGATTTCAAACCTAGCGCCGCTAAATGCACATTTTTAAGCGCTATCACACTAGATGTCAGACCTAGCGCCGCTAGATTTGAAATTTAACACTCTTGATGTAACATTTAGCGCTTGTTTAATATGTAGCGCGTCATTCTATTGGTCTAATCTAGCGGTTACCAAAGCATGCCATCCATCTGCTCCTGTTCCCAGGGGCGAATACAGAATTTTCTAAAGGGTGGGGGGGGCGGTGGGGGGTGGCACAAAACGAGCACCTGTGGTTTTCGCTAGTATAGAGGGGTCTGGGGGCATCCCTCCCAGAACCTTTTTGAAAATAAGTCATTTATCTGCATTTTGGTGCATATTTTAACCAAAGTTTACAATAATTAAAGTAGTAAGAACAATTTTTTTTTGTCGACCTAGAGACGGTTGGGGAGGTGAGGGGCACGCCTCTCCCCAACCCCCACCTCCACCCCCTCGGGTCCGGCCCGCTTGTCAAATGTTAGAACTCAATGTGGCCCTTGAGTCAAAAAGTTTGCCCAGCCCTGATCTAGACCAATCAGCATGGCCGGTCTCACCACGGTTTTGTACACTTTTTCTTTCATTTTATCTGAAACTCTTCAATCACACATCACACTTGATACTTCTCTCCACCTGTTCAGCCTGCCTGCACACGCTTCTTCACCTCTTTTCCACACTCTCCATTGCTCTGGACTGTTGATCCTGAGTACTTAAAATCTTCCACCTTCTTTATCTCTTCTCTACTTTTACATTTAGGTCCCTCTCATTCACACATACTCTTTTTTTAAAATATTTTACATATAATATTAAAAATGTATAATTTTTTGTTAATGTTTCTCAACTTTTCGAACCGTTCCTGTGTTTTATAATCCGTCGTTAAATGTCAGAAGTGAGCTTAGAATAGATGAACATCTAAATCATTATTTCCATCCTTAACCTTCTAACTTTTAATTACTTCTCTACCTTCTCTCCAGTCCGTCACACTCTCTCTCTCTCACTCCGGCTTCTTATCTTGATACTTTACAAAGCTTTATACCCAACTGTTCCAGCAAATTCTCTTTTATCTTCCACGTGTTCTTTTAAAAAAATCTTTTTAAATGTAATAAAGCAAAAACAAGAGAATGCAGCAGCAATTTCAGCACCGGGCTACTTTGCATGTGGATTACTGAAAATGGGCTTAAAGTCTTATCCAATAGACATTATGAGAGATGTCACGCTTTACCACCGATGTGAGGGAGAGGATTTCATTATCACCCCATCTAAACAGTGGCAGAGTTTCCTGGAGAAAGATTTAAATACACGCTGACCTACAGAACAGACATGTTGTAGAAACGTCTAGTGTTTGTTGTTGCGGGGGGTGCCAGAGCCCATAGGTTGCCAGTCTGTCGTGGGGCCACATATACAACCATACACATTCATTCTTAGGGGCAATTTTTGCACCGGCCAATAAACCTATCATGCATGTTTTTGGAGGGTGGGAGGAAACCGGAGTACCTGGAGAAAAACCCCACATATGTGGGGAGAACATGCAAACTCCACACAGAAAGGCCAGTGTTCCAAGGCTCATCCCCACCCGGGACTTGAACCCACGACCTTCTTGCTGTGAGGCCACTGTGCTACCCACTCTGCCACCGTTCCACCTGTTGTTAGATGTCATTTTCTGAATATGTTGGGATCCCAGTTGCAGTGGCGGGGAGTGCAGGAGCTGATTGCCAGTAAGAGGGTACACCCTGCACAGGTCACTAATCCGTTGTGGGGTCGCACAGAGACAACAAGTTGACAGTGTCCGCTCAACCATGCTGACCACTGCAGCCCTTGTTTCAGCCCTCGTGTTGGAGCTGATTGCACCATTTGGGTTTTTTCAGTTTCACTTCTTCACTTTGTCGACACTTTGAGAACTTGATCTTTTTGCTCAATCAAGAAGTTTTCCACTTTTTTAATGAAGCAAGCGTCTTTTTTTTTAGAAACGCATGATAAACAGTGCTGATGTCAGCAGATGTGGTTTAGTTTGCAGCATCAGAAGTTAAACACAAGTTCCTGTTTTTCATCTTGCACATAAGAAATCCTCCGATGTTTTGATCACTTAAGAGTTCTTCAGTCTTATTATTTAAACTGCTTCCTCTACACTGGTCCTGTAAGGAGGTCAACTTGTAAAGCAGTTGCAAAATTTGGAGATCACTTATCATGAAAACATGGGTCGTGACATGACTAATAAAACTTAATAGTAACTTGTTCTGTAACCTTCTAGGTGTGGGTAAACTACGGCCCGTGGGCCACATGCGGCCCGTTAAACATATTAATCCAGCCCGCTGAACTTGAAAAAATTAAATAAGTAATCCTTGTTAAAGTTTAATTTCCCTGCAATTTTGATGTTTCCTCACTAGATGGCACACTCTATCTTGAGAAAACAACAACATTGCTTCTATTTAAATGTGATGATGCAGATGTTGTCAAAATAAAAGGTGCACGTGGATATGGAAAGCCATCAGGGCCAATACATGCAAGTAAACAAGCGCGTTAGATTTCAAAACCTAGCAAATTAAAGAACATGATTTCTCCAGATCTCAAGATGTGTATTTTTTTTTCTCCAATGAGGTGAGGTTACCAAAGCATGCCATCTATCTGCTCCTGTTCCGGCCCCTTTGTCAAATGTTGCTAAATGTTTATACGCAGATATTTTAGATAAAATGAACAGTGAGCCAAAAGCATGCGGTGGAAGAATGCTGATATGGGCATGAACAAATGACAGTGTCAGCTCAATGTGGCCCGCAAATCAAAAAGTTTGCCTCTCCATGTTTTAAACAGGGAGTAGGAACCAACCGTCTTCCTGGGGGGGGGAAAAAAAATTCTGAATTTAGTGAAATCAAATTGAGGGAAAACAACAGTTGAGCTCAGTTATGTTTAAAAATAAACGATGGAGCATCTCTTTACCCACAATGCAATTTAAACTAAAAGGATTGAGACTGAACAGCTGTTTAGCGTTTAAAAATAAAACACTAACCAGGGAGGCTCAAATCAAGGATTATTTTCATATGGTTATCTACCACGATCATAAGAAGAGTTCTCCCAAAGTAGTTCAGCTTTGGATGAAGGATTTGGATATTTTCCCTCAGGAGCTTGTAAAGAGAGTTCATTACAAAGAGCCTTGGCAGTGTTTTAGAGCTCTGAGATCCAACTCCGTCACATGCCAGCGTTGCTATGATCCCAGACTGACGGATGTTTGGCACCTATTAGTCATCATTAAATTTATGAGGAAACATTTTACTTTGGGATGTAGAGTGGTGCGGTGGTTAGCATGACGCCTCACAGCAAGAAGGGAGGGGCTCAAGTCCCAGATGGGACGGGGCTTGACGCACAGGCCTTTCTGAGAAGACCTCCCTGCTCCATTAGGATGAAATCCATCTACTCACCCCCGTCCAGGGCATCGCTTGGCTGAGGAGTCTCTCGTGTTACCATCAGGATGAAGAACATCTATTGACTTCTTTAGATATTTACTTATAGAGTAGAATAAGCTAATATTTAAACAATAATCTTTGACACATTGGTTGCTCGTCCCGGGGGAGGGATCTCTCTTTCATGTGGATCCCCATGAGGTTTCTTATTTTTTCCCCACTGATGGGTTTTTTTTAGGAGTTTTTCCTCACCGAGAAGGAGAGTCTAAGTGCATAAATGTGCTAGTCTTGTTTAGTTAGCATTTGTTAGTTATTTTTCTTGTTGTGTGTTTGTGTTAATACATTCCTCTTTTTCTCGTGAAGCCCATTGAGACGGAAATTCTGTGATTTGGGGATACACAAATAAAATTGAAGGCGAGACGCCAGATGGGGTGATCCGGGCGTATGATTAGGCTGCCTCTCGATCCCCTCGCTGGTGAGGTGTTTCAAGCACGTCCTACCCAAATTTTCTCGCTTGCTTTTGGGTATAAATGATTGAACACGAGCTCCTGAGAAAAGGTGCAAAATGAGAGTGAAAATCATTAGAAAATCTTTTGATTTTATTTTCAACCCAATTAGAAGAATTTCGCTTTAAAAACAAAGTTGAAACTATAAATTATTAATTTTCTTTTATCCAAGTAAGAAAGCTTTTCTCCCATGTGAAGAGTGTGTAACGTTCAAACTCAACCCCGAAAGGTCTCAAAAACATTATGGAACTGACCATTCTTTGTTTTTATTTCAACCTAAATTTGTTCAAATTTGAAATATAAAAAAAACATCACTGGGTTTATGAAAATACTACATGAGAGGTTATATAAACAGTCCATTGATGTTCAGACAGAATGAAAGCTTTAGCCCAGTGGAGTCAGGTCGAAATGTGCAACCTCCCCACTCTTAGCTATCCTGGTCACATTCCTGAGCCGCATTCTCGGCTATATTTATAAGGCCGTAGTGTCTTACTGCAAACATCCACCTGTCTCTGGTTGTTATGCTAAATAATCCCTCTTCCACTATCACCCGAAATACGACGCCGGTATAAACGGTTTCTAACAGTGTCCTGTCGTTCTCGATGACCTCTGCAACATTGGAAGGTACTATCAAGAGGTAAGAACAACCGTCGCTTTACAGAACCTTCAACCAGGACAAGAATTTACTCTAGGATGTTTGTAACATCATTTAAATTATTTTTAGTTGCACCATCGGGGTGAAACTAAGCAGGAAGCAAGAGGAGGGGGAAATTCATTGTCAAAAGTGGAAGTAAACGAAATGTTGATATACTCTCCCACCCTCACCTATCGTCCCCAACTATGGGTGGTTATCGAAAGAACAGGATTACGGAAATGAGCCTCCTCCGCAGGGTGGTTGGGTTCTGACTCAGAGATGAAGTGAGGAGCTCTGTCATCCACAACGTTGCTTATCAAAGTCGAGAGAAGCCTGATGGAGTGGTTTGGGCATCTGGTCAGGAAGCCTCGTGAACGCCTAGCTGATGAGGCGTTTCGGGCGTATCTCACCGGGAGGAGATCCAGAGGTAGACCTTGAACCTGTTGGACAGACTATATCTCAAAGCTGGCCGCGGAACGCTTCGGAATCCTCCTGGATGAGCTGGAGGATGCAGTCGGGGTAAGAGAAACCGGGGTTTCCCAATCTGTGGCTGTTGACCCGGCCCGGAATAAGTGGAAG
The DNA here is from genome assembly GCA_902685375.1 of Neostethus bicornis. Lineage (NCBI taxonomy): Eukaryota > Metazoa > Chordata > Actinopteri > Atheriniformes > Phallostethidae > Neostethus > Neostethus bicornis. The sequence continues at coordinate 5,959,167 of LR738564.1, forward strand.
ATGACGGAATGCAAAAAAACATATACCATGTTTATTTCTGTATACTAAATCGATGCCTTACCAGGAAAATTTGTGCACTGCAGCAGGCTGCCACGACGACACCAGTGGTGGGAGAACGAGGGGTTAGGTGTCTTCTCCAAGGACCCTAGGTGTGAACTCAGTGGGAATTGAACCTGCGAACTTCCGGTTAACTTCCGGTCGAACGCTCTACCAACTTAATACCCTAAAAACCTGTTCCGTTCCGTCATCTTCCGCTTGTTCCGGGGTCGGGTCGCAGGGGCAACAGCCTCAAACTGGCAGCCCAGGCCTCTCTCTCCTCGGCTGCATCCTCTAGCTCACCTGGAAGGATCCCAAGTTGTTCCCCGGCCAGCTGTGAGACATAGTCTCTCCAGCGGGTCCGGGGTCTGCCTCTTGGTCTCCTCCCGGTGGAACGTGCCCGAAACACCTCGCCCGCGAGGCGCTTGGGCGCTCCTGACCAGATGCCCGAACCACCCCATCTGGCTCCTCTCGACCTGGGGGAGGAGCGGCTCTACACCGAGCTCCTCCCAGATGGCAGAGCTCCTCACCCGATCTCTGAGTGAGAGCCCAGCCACCCGGCGGAGAAAGCTAATTTCGGCCGCTTGTACCCGCAATCTCATTCTTTCGGTCACCACCCACAGCTGGTGACCATAGGTGAGGGTTGGAACCCTAAAAACCCACCATGTAGAATGTATACATAAAAGAAGAGTGAGAGTGATTTTGGAAAAAGAGCTACCAAAGAAAAAAAAGAACAACTCCGATTTTTCTTTGTGCTCTTTATTCATCCATAAAAAAAACATTTTTCTTCCGGGTTTTTTTTTTTTAAATTCCCAGTCTTGTGCATTTTTTTTCACAGTTTTAAACGATTACCGGAACCAAGCCCTTTTCAAGTATTTTCTGTCAATGTAAAATAAAACTTTCTGTTAGAACAAACTCAATAACGTGGTTCCATAAAACCAAACAAACAAAAAAAACAAGAAACAAAATTTACATCAGCCATTTTTTTTTGGGCTACATCTTGTGGTTAAATGTAAAACTATAAGAAAAACAGAATGAAACACAAGATATTCTGACAAAAAAAATTTTTTGGAATAAAAAAAAAACAACCAAAAAGCAAGAAAATCAAACTAAATGGTCCTGAGTGTCTACGTCCTGTCTTTTTTGGAGAAAAAAAGTTTGACATAAAAAAAAAAAATGGGAAATGAAGGTAGCAGCCCTCTGAAGAACTGTGAAGATGTGGGTTTAGGAGAGGCAACATCGAGTTTCTTGGCACAGTCCTACGAGCATGGCTACAAGTAATATTTCTCTGGAAGAACAAATATGTATTGAAAACAACGTGAAACAGGACGGTTTTGTAAATGCCAAGAGTTTTTTTTTAACTTCAAAAGTCGCCCAAAGTATCTCACCAGATAAATTTGGCTTTGTCCAAAATTGGCACATTTTGCCACCAAAAAGCGCAAAATAATAGAATCAAATATTGTTTTCTGGTGGCATTCAGTTCTAGAATCAAACATACAAAACTAACAGAGGCCCAGAAATAAGCTGAGTCTACATTAGAGTAAGAAACGTTTGAAACATCCTGTTTCAACATATCCGAGAACCGACTTTGCTGTATTTCTGCATATGGCTTCTTTTATGTGTGCATGTGTTCAGAAAGTCCACGTGCAGCCCTGATAAATGATTCCACCCTGCCAATGTGACACTGCTATGACAATCAAATAGCATGCCAGCATTTCTCTGGTCCCCTTAGGGTGATTTGTTCTGTTGGTGAGGGGAAGCTCGGTTCTCGGAGAGGACACAACCTTTCCTGACCGCTGTGATTGTGTACGAGTATTTAGGAGTGAACGAAAAGACTCATCAGAGACTCAATGAGAAAACGTCACGGCTGTCTTGTACCTTCCAAGTTGGGCTGATTTTTAAGTCACAGTTTAAATAAATGACAAAAATCCGGATGCTAATGAGCTAGCTTCTTTTGAGAGAGTCGCACCGTGACGATGTGTGTGTGTATGATGGATGAAATGTCACCGAGTCCATGAGCCTCGGATGTAAAACCACAACTTGAAATAACTTGTGGCTGTCATCCAAGTTGCTCTTGGAAAATGTCAAGGTTATTTTCAGCTGGGATTAATGTCGTCAAGAATTCAGTTTGTTGTCTTCGGATTCATTCCTGCACATGCCTTCCGCACCTTTAACGGCGGGTGTTCTTTTGACCTCACTTAAAGTTGTTCTATTTGATCTTTATAAAGTCTTTTAATGCCCGTTACTCACAAAGAGTCACTGAGCTGTCAGCGTTAGATTGTCCATACTACATTTAAGCCTCAGCCATGACTCTGGCCTGGTTTGGCACTCTTCAATTCATGTTGGGCATCAGAAAGTGTGTCACAGCAGATCTAATTATTACAACGATCCCCTTCTAGCCTCTTGACTCTTTTTCTCTTCCTCTCTTCTCAACGAGCTGAATGTGACTCAGCTTGGCACAATGGCGCTAAAGCCAAGCAAAAACGTTCACCATGTCTGTTCGCTCAATGATCTCAGCTCTTTTGTGGATGCCTGATGGGCTGACGAAACCGCTACGGAGAAAACAGTTTAGCCGGCTAATTAAATCTAAATTACAAAGTACATACCAAAACAAATTCATCCATAAAATATCTCCAATTTGATTAAAAAAGACTAAAAATTCGGGGTATTTTTCCCAGCATCTAAAATCGATTTTTCTTTTACTAATAATTTTCCAAATTTACTTTTTCAAGAGTCATTTTGTCCAGATAGAAATATTTACCTGATCAGAGCTGTTTAGTCATAAATGTGAGTCAGTGTTAGATTCGCTGGGGGTAAAGACAAAACACGTCCAGCCAGAAAGTGGCTGAGAAGTGGGTCATCTATATGCCAAGCGAGCAGTTGGCATTAAACTCGCACACTTCCTGTGCAGCTTTTCAGCCTAGACAAGGGATAAATGGGGGGGAGGAAGGAGAGGTGGAGGCAAAGTGAAGGTTGGAGGGGGAATACTGATGTACATGATGACTAGAAACGATAGAGCAAAGAGGGGAAGCAAATGTAGGGAGGACGTTGAAATAAAATTTTGGAGATCATGGAACAACGTCTCGTTATAAGTCACTGCCCTTTAACTTGATTATTGATTCGTCGGGCGAAGTGATGGAAACAAACTTTGAAGCAATGAGAAATAAAGAATAAAAAAAAGAGAACTCGAGTAAGAAGGGGCCAAGTGTTGTCAGTTTCATAAACCACCAAATTAGAATAAAGTCACTGAAATGAGACGAAATCTGTAGATTTTTGTCAGATCTAACGTGTATCGAACATCTCCGGTTTACAAATTACTTACAACACATTTAATTGTGTATCGATTCCTATGTAAAGTTGTCTAAATATAAAAGCCTTTTCTGTGAGCTTTGGGTTTCCTTTTGTCCTGTCCTAAACCCACACGTGCCAGCACCAAAAAAGTCATCGAAGAAATGGGACAAAGGAACAAACACTGCATTGCACTTATTTTTAAGGCGAAAATGTTTGCAGTGCAAAGCAATGTAAACTTAAGGCAGCATGGATTAAACGTCCTGCTTATTCTTAAAACAAACAAAAAAAAAATCTACTTTCTCACCCGTCGCACTTTGTCTTTTAAAGAAACACAACATCTAAAGAAAATTTTTCACACGCAACATTTGTGCAGCATGTGTGCAGACTTGGTCGTGCACCATGCATATTAAAATCTTTTCCACGCACTCAAAAATTCAGTCAATTGGCTCAAACCGCCAAAATGTAAAACAAAACTTCAAAATCTTTTCAATCAATTTTTGCATCGTTAGCACAGTGAGACCCGACCGAAGTTTGAAGGTAGAATGGTTGCATTAGTTTCACTCCACTTTTAAAGTGTATTTTTGAACCCTCAACCTCTGAAACAACAGCTGCTCTTTTTCTTACCGCTGGTTCATTTGCATATTTTTGTTGTTTTTTTTGTTTCATAAAAAAAAGGTAAAATAAACATTAAAGATGAGCTGAAGCAGTAAGAGCTGGTGAACTGGAGGCATAAAAAAAAGTGAAGATGATATTTTAATGTGCCAACGTCAATATTTGGGTGGGATGACCACGATGGGGTCACCATTCTTTGGCCGCCACATCAGTACTTGGGCATCGTTGGCGTTGGGCTTGACCATGGCGTTGGGAGGGATGGGGTCATTCTTACCGAGAATCTGAGGCTGCTCCTGGGCAATGGGTTCCTTTAAAACAGCCCTCTTACCCAAAGGCTTCTCTGGATCGACTTGGATGTGGAGAAGCATCCTCCATCGAATCGTCTGTAGTACAAGAATCTCCGAGGTGGCCTGATTAATGGCCACTAGCCAAGTGGTAAAGCTCTGGTCGCGGCGAATTCTGCTGAGCTGAGGCACATTGCTGTCGCTAACCGGCACACCCCAGGTCACACTGGGGTAAAAATTGTCATTCATGCTGACTGTGAACTTGCTTTCCTTCTTTGTAGGACCCTCCACAGTGCAGGTCTCCGTGGTGTTGCCATACCATGGGTAGTTGACACCGTCGGAGTCGCTGATGGCCAGGATTTTACCATCACGTAGGTCGGGAAGCTCCCAACTCGACCTGGAAGTGAAACAAAGATAAGGATTCAGTTGGTGATAGAAGCTGTAAGTTTGAATTGTAAGTTGTCATCGACTGGTACGCACACGGTCGTGGCGTCAATAAATAATTTAAGCATCAAGCTCAGAAAAAGGTCACGGCCGAGTTCAGCAATGGCAGGCCGTCCGCCGGCGACAGATTTATAGTGCGCGAGTTTAGAAAAGCAAACAACTGACAAGGATTGGATAAAACTCCTAACAATTAAAAGTACAAGCAATGTTTTAAAACTAAATTAATAACAAATGTATTTACTTGAGAAAACTCACACAAGAAGCCGTTTGATGTAAAACCTTCCACAAAGCAGATCGATCATTTAGATCGAGATCTGAAAATAAATTAACCTGACAACTGGGACAGTTTCAATTTTCATCCTGCTGAGTTAAAATACCGCCTGATAATAAAATATTTTTACAAAGACATCCAGAAACGCAGAACAATTTGAGTGACCTGGTCGTTCTGTTCTGTCCACCTATTGATTTTTCTGTCCAAAGCAAGAGAAAAAGATTACATTTCAGTGCTTGAAATAACGAATCAGCAATACATAGGGGATAAAAGTGGGACCTCTAGCAACATCGCTCACAGCTAGCCGGGCTTACACACTCTGATTTTTATGTGAGATTAGCTTCTTAGGCGTGATTATAAACGATAGAAATGGAACGAAGTGCCCACGCAGGAGGACGAATCACTTTGCCCGAGGGCACTGCAGACATCGCTCACTTGCTGTTGAAGTCTTTGTGGTTTGTTGATTGAATCTAAACAGTCTTCAGGAGGTCCGTGTAGTCCCTCATTCATCCAGGAGTGATCCATAGTAGAAAAAGTTTCAAAAAAGTCTTCTGGACAGTTTAATTCTTGATCAAGACGTTTCGACTTCCATCCGGAAATCATTTTCAATCTGAATGAAATGGACTGAAAACAGGTGTGAAGGAAGCCATTTTTGTGAAGAAAGAAAATCCCTCACTGAATCAGAGTGGAGGCGTTAGATACATTCTGCCCGGGATTTACAGCAGCATTCTGAAGCCACGGACCAAAGAGGACACCTCGTGACTCAGCTTTTAGCATTATTACAATAGGGATCATTTACTGGTCTGTGGTTACAATAGGAGCCATTCACGGCCATCATAGGTAACACAGGCTCATTGGTCGAGCCCTTCCTTAATATTTTTTACCTTCTACTCAGGTTAGTATAAATAGATCCAGTTTCCAGTCCATTTCATTCAGATTGAAAATGATTTCCGGATGGAAGTCGAAACGTCTCAATCAAGAATTAAATTGTCCAGAAGACTTTTTTGAAACTTTTTCTACTATAAGTCTTCAGGAGGTGATGACAAAAAATGCATGAGTTCTTAAATGGTTATTATTCATATTTCTTACTTTGATCAGAATTTATAATCATTGCATCCCTCTGCATTTTCGGTAGAGCAACAGGCGGATTTCTTGAAAACACAACTCTAGTACTTTGTAACTTCCTGTCAAGTAGAAACGCTGTGCACCACATATGAACACTGCATGAGGTTTGGCAGGTTTATCTTTTAATCTGTGAAAGCTCTTTTTATTTTGCAGGTTTTTGGCTCTTTGTTTGCTCCTGCTGTGCCTTCTTCTAATTCTCCTTTCGGCATTTCCCTTCAGGGGTCACCACAGCAAGTCAGTTTCTTCCATCTAACCCTATCTGCTGCATCCTCTTTGGTCACACCAACTATCTTCATGTCTTCCTTCACTGTATCCATGAACCTCCTCTTTGGTCTTCCTCTAGTCCTCTTTCCTGGTGGTTCCAAACCCACCATCCTTCTTCCTATGTACTCTCTCTCTCTCCTCTGCACATGTCCAAACCATCTCAGTCTTGCCTCTCGAACTTTATCCCCAAAACCTCTAACATGTGCTGTTCCTCTGATATATTTATTTCTAATCCTGTCCATCCTGGTCACTCACAGAGAGATCCTCAGCATGTTCATCTCTGCTACCTCCATCTCTGTTTCCTGTCTTTTCCTCAGTGCCACTGTCTCTAGACCAAACAGCATGGCGGGTCTCACCACGATTTTGTACACTTTTCCTTTCATTTTAGCTCAAAGGAAAATGTGCGTTTTCCTGCACATTTTCAGGCACAGCAGAAATCTCCATTCCTGCTGTGCCTGTGCTGTTGATTATTGCAATTCCCCCATTGTGGGTGGAGATACGTAGATAGATTGATACTTTATTGATCCCCGTGGGAAAATTCAGGTAGGCAGCAAAGTGTGCAAAAAAAGCATGCAAAAAATCTACTAAAAAAAAAAAACAAACATAATGTAAAAAATAAAGGTTTTCTTATTCTTATTTCTTAGGTTTTGTCCTCGTAAATGACTAAATACAGTTTACATTTAAAAAAAATTGAGGTTATCGTTTTAGGTCAGTGGGTTTACACACGAGGTGCCATCAAAAACGAAGAGGCGTGAAAATGCTACGTTTCCTGTTTCCGCAGCTTTGCCAATGCACACGTCAAAAAGACTTTGTTTCTCTAAGCATTTTTTTTCTGATGCAGCTTTTAAACAGCTACTTGATCTTCATCCATGTGTGCCGACGTTGTCACATGATGCCGTCAGAGATCCACACTATCGACTTGGCTGAACAAAACACCTCACAAGGGCTTTCAAGTGAGAGCTTGTTAGTTTATTGCTCACTTCGCACAATCTCCTCCACTCTTCTTTTACTGTCCTGCTCCTTTTCTATCTGATTATTCTTTTTTTTTTTACAGACAAATTAGGTGCACAAACAAGTATATATTTTTTTTATATTTAAGACCAAAGTTGATACTCGTGATGAAACAACTCAAGAGGTACTTCTTGGGGTTTTCTTTTACACACAAACAAAAAAAAAAAGCTGATGATGCAAACTTTTCGAGCATTTAGAGGTTCTCTAGAACTTTCTCAGAGCACAAAACTATTGATTGAAGCTGTATTAAAATGGTGAAGTGAAAGCCTAATTTCAACACAGCAGAGCAGTATGTTTCCTGAAACTGCATACAGAGGCATGCTGGGGTGGAGGGGGAGCATCAGGGGAGGACAGGATCTCTAATCTTAGTCATGCAGCCCTCCCACATGGTCTACTGCACTGTCTATAGATACACAATATTTTTTTTACAGATCGGCACGTGCAGGCCCCCTCGCTACCGCTCCCTGTCCCACCACTCTCTAGCCACTTACAGTAAATAAGATCAGAGAGAAGAAAAGATAAGGAATTATCATTTCAGTGAAGCCAACTCTCTCTCTACCTCTTCGTGTTGCTTAGTTCAAAACCACTGATACAAAGTATAGAGAGTTGGATCTGAAAAGTCGTGGCCTTTTTTTTTATAAATACTAATCAAAACTTAAAACACGCTCTTTCAGGAACGTTAGCTTTACTAGAACCTACAAGAAACTAAATTTGACATCTTTTATTGTCTCAGACAGACAGATGTTGCTGGTTAATCCAGATGGAAACAGCAAAGTTTCACTACTGTGTAATATTTCCTCTGACAGGTTTTGTTTGCACGATCTAGTCGTGAGAACAGGAACTCAGATTCTTTCATAACTAAACCAACGAAGCACAACGTAAGGTGGTCCAACTGTTCTCTGGCTGTCTGTTTTTGTTTATATATAGTAATACTCAATACATACAATAATAAAACCAGTTAATTTATTTAGACAGAAGTTTTCACATAACACAGTAACAAATGGCTTCACAGAATTTAAAAACGTAGAATAAAAGTAATTAAATGAAATAACACAATGAAATGACTTTATCTCCAAAACCTCTAACATGTGCTGTTCCCCTGATAAACTCATTTCTAATCCTGTCCATCCTGGTCACTCCCAGATACATCCTCAGCATCTTCATCTCTGCTACCTCCATCTCTGCTTCCTGTCTTTTCTTCAGTGCCAATGTTTCTAGACCAAACAGCATGGCGGGTCTCACCACGGTTTTGTACACTTTTCCTTTCATTTCAGCTGAAACTCTTCTGTCACACATCACACCTGATACTTTTCTCCACCCGTTCCAGCCTCCCTGAACACGCTTCTTCACCTCTTTTCCACACTCTCCATTGCTCTGGACTGTTGATCCTAGATACTTAAAATCTTCCACCTTCTTTATCTCTTCTCCCTGTAACCTCACTTTTCCATTTGGATCCCTCTCATTCACACACATGTACTCTGTCTTACTCTGACTAATCTTCATTCCTCTTCTTTCTAGTGTAAACCTCCACCTCTCCAGCTTTTCCTCCACCTCTTCCCTCCTCTCACTACAGATCACAATGTCGTCTGCAAACATCATTGGCCATGGAGATTCCTGTCTGACCTCGTCTGTCAGCCAGTTCATCACCATAGCAAACAGCAAAGGGCTCAGAGCAGATCCCTGGTGTAGTCCCACCCCCACACTGAACTCCTCTGTCTCACCTACAGCACACCTCACCACTGTCTTACAGTCCTCATACATGTCCTGCACCACTCTAACATACTTCTCTGTCACACCAGACTTCCTCATACAATACCATAGTTCTTCTCTAAGTACCCTGTCACACGCTTTCTCCAGATCTACAACTTTGCAGTCACTGATCTCTTTCAGATTACACTGCCTACACAAAATGTACAAACCCAATTCCAAAAAAGTTGGGACACTGTACAAATTGTGAATAAACAAGGAATGCCATAATTTACAAATATTACAAACTTATATTTTATTCACAATAAAATATATATAACATATGAAATGTTGAAAGTGAAACATTTTGAAATTTTGGGCCACATATTGACAAAAAAGTTGGGACAGGTAGCAATAAGAGGCCGAAAAAGTTAAATGAATACGTAAGGAACAGCTGGAGGACCAGTTTGCAAATAGTTAGGTCAATTGGCAACATGCTTGGGTGTAAAGAGAACCTCTCAGACTCTCAGTGTTTATCAGAAGTCAAGATGGGCATAGGATCACCAATTCCCCCAATGCTGCGACAAAAAATAGTGGCTCAATATCAGAAAAGAGTTTCTCAGAGAAAAATTGGAAAGAATTAGAAGTTATCATCATCTGTGTGTGTGTGGAGACGGTGGCCGCGTGGTTAGCGCGTTCGCCCGCGGACCGGAAGGTCGCGGGTTCGCGTCCCACGGAGAGGACGTCTAGGGTCCTTGGAGAAGACACCTAACCCCCGCTTCTCCCACCATTGGCGCCGTTGAAGGGCAGCCTGCTGCGGTGTAAGGAGTGCAGCAAACAAATTTGCCCGGTGAGGGATGAATAGAGTAATTCAAAATAAAAATAAAAAAAAATCTACAGTGCATAATATCATCCAAAGATTCAGAGAATCTGGAATCATTTCTGTGCGTAAGGGTCAAGGTCGGAAAACCATCTTGAATGCTCGTGATCTTTGGGCCCTTAGATGCCACTGCATCACACACAGGAATGACACTATAATGGAATTCACGACATGAGCTCAGGACTACTTCCAGAGAAAATTGTCGGTGAACACAATCTGCCGGGCCGATTGCCGATCCGCCGTTGCCGATTAAAAATCTATAGCTTAGAAAGAAGCCATATCTGAACATGATCCAGAAAAGCAGGCATATTCTCTGAAACAGGGCTCATTTAAAATGGACTGTGGCAAAGTGGAAAACTGTTCTGTGGTCAGACGAATCAAAATTTGAAGCTCTTTTTGGAAAACTGGGATGCCATGTCATCCGAAGTAAAGAGGACAAGGACAACCCAAGTCATTATCAGCGCTCAGTTCAGAAGCCTTCATCTCTGATGGTGTGGGGCTGCATGAGTACATGTGGCATGGGTAGCTTACACATCTGGAAAGGCACCATCAATGCTGAAAGGTATATCCAAGTTCTAGAGCGACATGTGCTCCCATCTAGACATTGTCTCTTTCAGGGAAGACCTTGCATTTTCCAACAAGACAACGCCAGACCACATACTGCATCAATTACAACATCATGGCTGTGTTCCCGAAGGATCTGGGTACTGGAATGGCCACCCTGCAGTTTAGATCTTACACCCATAGAAAACATTTGGAGCATCATAAAGAGAAAGATGCAACAAAGAAGACCTAAGACAGTTGAGCAACTGGAAACCTGTATTAGACAAGAATGGGACAACATTGTTATTCCTAAACTCGAGCAAGTTGTCTCCTCAGTCCCCAGATGTTTGCAGACTGTGATCAAAAGAAGAGGGGGTTGCACACAGTGGTAAAAATAGCCTTATCACAAATTTTTTGAGATGTGTTGATGCTTTGACGTTTGAAATCAACTTATTTTTCCTTTAAAGTTATACATTGATCGGTTTAAATATTTGAGAAGTTATATGTCTAAGTTACATTCTGAATAAAACATTGATATTTGAAACTTCCACTTCATTGCATTCTGTTTTTATTCACAATTTGTGCAGTGTCCCAACTTTTTTGGAATTGGGTTTGTAAATTGAGGCTCATCACCCTGTCTGACCTTCTTTTTACCTCCAGAACATGCCCAACAAACTCTTCCTTCACAATAACTCCTACACCATTCCTCTTTCTGTCGACACCAGGATGGAACAACTTGAACCCCGCTCCTAGACTTCTAGCCTTGCTACCTTTCCATCTAGTCTCCTGGACACACAGGATGTCTACTTTCCTTCTCTGCATCATGTCAACTAACTCTTAACCTTTACCCGTCATAGTCCCGAAATTCAAAGTTCCCATCCTAAGTCCTAGACTCTTCATGTTTCTCTTCTCTCTCTTCCTATGTACGCGTCTTCCTCCTCTTCTTTTTTGACCACTAGTAGTTCAATTTCCACCAGCACCCTGTTGGTCAACAGTACCGATGGCGGTCGTTGTTAACCCGGGCCACGACCGATCCGGTATGATATTTTGAAAACTGACTTGCATATTTGTAATTGGCATAGTTTTACATTGGATGCCCTTCCTGACACAACACCTGTGATTATCTGGGCTAATGCCCATTGTACAACCATTCTGACACTTAGCGTTTAGATGTTTCACGAGAACACACTGAAAAACATTTAAACAGTGAGACACACACATACATACTGTATGCACACACAGAAAAAGATTGATAAAGATTGATCTGATTAATCTGAGTCATAGGCTTAATCTTTTAATCTATCGTTTTTATCTATGCAGCATGAAAGTGAAAAATGCTAAAGCTAGTTAAAGAAGATAAAGTTCTTTATTTTAAGATAAAGGTCTTTATTTATATAAAATATTTAAATATATTATTATTTATTTATACTACAAATACGATAAAAATATTGTTTTAAACTTCAACAAAAAATGTTTTTCTTATTAAATTCCAAAACAGAACATCTAAAACTGTGCTTGATTTGATTTCTGTCAACCCCAGTTTATTCACACATCTTTCAACCTGGTGATCAATAAAAATAACACTTCTCTGGTAGGAATAACAATACGTTGGATTGAAATGCATTTGTTGTCTTCTGGACAGTGTATTTGATGATCAAGAAGTGTTGAATTTAAAATACACTGTCCAAAAGACAACTTTGAAGTCTTTTCCACGATGGATCACTCCTGGATGAATGAGGGATTACATGGATTTGTTTAGTGTGTTTAAAGGCTGAGCAAGTGTCTAAAACTTTGAGCTGTAAACTGTGCCAGAGAATGTAAATCTTCCAATCAGTAGACGGAAACGGTCTAAAATAATTGAAAAGTATCCATCAGTACTCACATTCCTCTGTCCCCATATGTGTTGAAGAACTCCATGTGGTTGCAGGCTTGGATCCAGCCAATGGTCCATGTTTCTTTAGCAGCTATAGGTGGTATTAGGATCCGGGCATGGGCTCTGAAGTGCGGGGTCCGATAGCGTAGAACCACGCCGGAAGTCTCATCGATGCTGGTGGGGTTGGGGTCGATGGAAGTGTTAAGCTCCAGGACGGTGATACTGTCTGGGACACTCTTGGGCTTACACTTGAGACTCTGGATGCAGCCCATTGCATTAAAGTGCAACACAATCCACAACAAGGTCCAGAGGTCTGGAGAAGAAAGACGCATGGAAACAGCAAGAAAATCACCACATCATGCTTTCGTTCCTCACAAAAAAAAAAAGTTTTACCAGCACAAAACTTGTTTCTATAAAGTGCAGATAGTCTCATAAAAAAAAGTCATGCTGTCAAACGCAGAAAAAGACAAGCTTTTGCAGAGCACATGCTTTCCAGCCAAGTCCAGCCCAGGTCTGAGAACTTCCCCACAGACTTCAAACATGTTTTTCAAAAGTAACACATGTTTATATCTTTTTTTTTTTTTTTAAAAAGTCAAAGACAGATTTGGCAGAGGTAAAATAGCAACATGTGGCATCCAGTTTGAAATGTGAGATTCAAGGATGATTATGAGCTAAATAATTAACCAAAGCACTAGTATTACATTTTAGTTTCAGATTACTGTTTATAAACTAGTTGGATGAGAAAATATATCCAAATGCTGACTAGATCAAAATAATGAATGAATAAAATGTACTTTTAAAAAATGCGATTTCCTCATTAATACAAAAAACCCCGTTAGTTCTAACTTAATATTCCCTTTGAAAGCGGGTTCAAATTTACTGAGTTTTACTGATGCAAAAAAAGAAGAAAAAGTCTACCTATCAAAGAAAATACTGAGAAATCTCCGGTGTTTCAAGGCTGAAATTCCAAACCAGTGCTTCGGTCAGAGGTAGAGCTCCGTTATCCTTTCCACACACTACCGTCACTTTTCCCCATGGTTGAAAACCAACGTCCCACGGAGAGAGTGAAACATCTTCCCTCTTTGTCACTGCGTCCATTGTTTTTGTATAAATTCAAAAATAGATTATTTACTTTTAAAAAGAAATAATATCCAATTTAAATAAATTCAAATCTGATTTACCAAACTGTCATAAACACCAACTGTCATAAAGTTCAAGCAGGTCAATAGTTGTTGTTTTCAGGGGTTCCTCCTGGATCTCTGTTGGGATTCCTACAAAAGCTGTCAATTTGTTTCTTCTTTCATTCCGATCGTCGGCAGGTTCAGCACTACTGTACAGCTCTATGCGTGCTGCCTGTCAAATCGCTTTATAAGCATCTCTCGTTACGTCACTTCCCGCCAAAGTCCCGACGGCATGCTGGGAAACGTAGTTTATTTACCCTCAACATTCAACTTTCAAGTTAGCATCAAATTTAATCCAAATTTCAATTTAATTTAATTATATTTGTATATTAAAATGTCTAAATAATGGTCTCAACTGTCTTTACAATGTAGAATGAAAAAAGTACAAAAACAAAGCACAAAACCGAGAAAAAAAAAGTATTTACACAAATACACAGCTAAAAACTAGCAAAACGAAAACTATCTTAACAATTATACAAACTAAAAAACATCTCATACGGCATGAGAAGTAGGTATGCAAGACTTTTGGAAAAAAAATAACGTAATCACTGAATTAAAAATAGAAAAAGTTCAGAATAAAACAAAAAAATTGAGTAAACTATTAATCTGGGAAGAAAAACAGAAAATGTCATTATATTTGTAAAGCCCAATTTCATAAAACAATTATCTCAACTGATTTTATATTGTACGTTGAAAAAAAGTACGAAAATAAAGTACAAAAAAAGGAGAAAATAGTATTTACACAACAAATACACGATTAAATGCTAGCTAACAAAAGCTGGCATTCAGTCGTTGCTAGCATTTCGCATTTAGCGAGCAACGTAACCATACAAAGACAAAATTGTAACTCATAAAGCATGAGAAGTAAGTCTACAAGATTTTACGAGAAAAGGAAATATATTCACTAAATATATTCACTAAATTAAAAATGGTGAAAGTTCAAAACAAAACAACATAGGTAGACAAATATTAAGAATAATTTGGAAAGAAAAACAAAAAATTCACTTCTGAACAAGGTTAAATTTGCGAATCCAGAAGTGTTAAAGGTTTCTTGTTTTCAAATGTGATCCAACAGTTTACATTTGATGTTTTATTAGCCAGTACTACTAAAGCACATTTTATGGGTGCTTATGATTTACTTTTACTGTACACAGTAAGTTATTATTTTCTAGAAATGATAATATTCTGCCTCTTTATTTGACAGAAAGATTAACATTTGCTCTTACTGTAATAAACCCAACGTGTTGTTTATGTGGTTATGAGTTGTGTTTTACACAATTACATTCTATAATATGCCGAAAAAGTAATATTTATTAAATGGTCATTTTATCCAATTAATCGAGCAATCGACCGAATAATCGACAGATTAATCGATTACCAAAATAATCGTTAGTTGCAGCCCTAAAAGAAATATTAGCTTATTCTACTCTACAGCTTTATATCTGAGAAAATCAGGAGATGGTCTTCATCCTGATGAAAACGGGATGGTAGATCAGGCACAGAGGTCTCCTCAGTCTGGTGATGACCATAACAGGAACACAGAGGATCTATAAGGTAGGGTTAGGGTTAGTAGCTGTTACTGTACTCACCTACATCCCCACATATGCTACAACCTACATAACTAATACATAGCTGGTGGAGAAGCCAAACACAATTTCATTGCTCTAAGAGATTCACGATTAAGCTTCTTGAATTTTGACCAAACTGGACTGGTGAGATACAAGAAGGGTCAAAGTGGTCTCCACCTCCTGAAGAAGCTGAAGATGGCACTGCTAAAGACGTTTTATGACACTATTGTTGCATCAGCAACTTTCCATGCAGTATGGTGGAATAACAGAAAGGGACAATAGCAAACTGGACGAGCAGCCCAGGAGGACTAGCTCTTACTCGGTAGATTCTGTAGGTCAGAGGCGGATGCTGATCAAGATGTACAAGATCTGGAAGAACACCTCACACCCTCTGTATGAGACTGTAAGTATCATGAGGTGGTGAAGGTGGAGATTCAATTCAATTTCAATTCAACTTTATTTGTATAGCCCAAAATCATGGAATTTTTGTCTCAATGGGCTTCACAAGAAAAAGAGGAATGTATAAACACAAATACACAGCAAGAAAAATAACTAACAAATGCTAACTAAACAAGACTAGCACATTTATGCACTTAGACTCTCCTTCTCGGTGAGGAAAAACTCCTAAAAAACCCATCAGTGGGGAAAAAATAAGAAACCTCGTTGGGATCCACATGAAAGAGAGATCCCCCCCGGGACGAGCAACCAATGTGTCAAAGATTATTGTTTAAATATTAGCTTATTCTAATCTACAGCTAAATATCTAAAGAACTCAATAGATGTTCTTCATCCTGATGGAAACACGGGGGACTCCTCAGCCCAGCAATGTCCAGGACGGGGATGAGTAGATGTTCTTCATCCTGATGGCTACACGGGGAGATGTAGGACCCAGATGCACAGCCAGTTTTAACCAGTTTATTGGATTTAATCACAGGTTAAAAGGGGTAGGCATGTGCAGCCCTATCTGTTATTCCACCATACTGGGCAGGGTTATGCATCCTGGGTAGGCTTTTGGCAGGAGGTGGCACCATCATGACTGAAGCCGAGCGGCAGCACACAAGAAGATCTGACACCAGCATGATGGACACAAGGGGTTAAATAATATCAGGGGAAGATGAGACACAAGTGGAGGCACTAGGGAAAGGAAATTGGGACCAGGGGAGCTGAATTAGGGAAGATGATTTGGAGTGGGGAAATGTTCCAGAAGAGACTACCACTACTACTACGACCACTACTGATTTGAATAATCAGTAGTGAATTTTATTGATTGTTAGTGAGTTTAATTGGGTTGTCTAAAAAAAAAAAAAAAAAAAAAAAAAAAAGGGGGGTTGACTTTCATTCAATACTTTATATAAATTTTTGGATTTTTTAAAAAAAATTGAACTACAGTGACTGATCAGTTACCCCTGGGATCATATTTCATCCATATATAACTTATCTTTATATCTGTATGTTTTGTTTTAAAAGCTCCAAAATAATCGAGACAATAATCAAACTTTTTATGTCACCCGAATTAATGTTTTTTTTTTTTTTTTACTCCACTGCTGTCTGTTTAAGCACCTTGGAGAACTCCGCTCCGCTCCGGCGCATCTGGTTTGCTGAATCCCTACTTTACGTAAACAACGTCAGATTCGTGCGCATACGCACCGTGTGCCGCACTAACGGATGCAATGCCCTCATTTTTTCCATCTTTTGTTGATGGTTTGGGGTTAGCTTGCTGATCACTTTCTCTCTCTTTACTCCACTTATCACGTTTTTTTTTGCGCTCTGCATCATGAAGGCGTGAAGGGACCAGGAGGAGATCATGTTGAAAATTTTGGTAAGACTAAATCAGCATTTTGATTGGATTATATTTAAAGATTTTACGCACCGCTTGTGTTTGCTTAGTAGTAAAGCATTGCTGTTTTTTTTTTTTTTTCCCTTCTGTTATTTTATCTCTACGCTACAGATCGGTTGACACTGGATTGGCTGGAGGACAGATGCCTTTCAAAACACTCTGCTTGCCTGTGGGGTATAAACAGCATGTGCATTGCACATTCCCAAGGCTCTAAATATATCTATTAAGGCCAGCGAAGGGGGTAAGGGGGACTGGTCTGGGAGGTTTATTCTTGGACTTTTCACCGTGGTGGTGGACTCACACCACTTGAGTTATCTTCCAGAGATTGTCTTGTCAGTAGCTTATTGTACCATCAAGAGAGAAGTCAGCCCTTCCCAAACATGCCCTCTACTTACAATGTGAGATCCAGGGCGCGTGAAAGAAACAGCGTTCTGAGTAGACCTGAGTTCATGTCACTTAACCATCAGCCCCCTCGAGGTGGGAGTGGGGTACCCTCAGAGAGTCGTGGTAGGCCAAAGCGACCAGGTCAAATAAAGCAACAAACAAGCCAGCAGAGTGAAGAACCCACCGACACCGGCAGCAAAGACAGGAGGGAATCCACCAAGATGCCAGAGGAAGACTGTATGCAGCTGAACCCCTCCTTTAAGGGAATAGCTATGAACTCTCTTCTCGCCATTGACATCTGTCTGTCTAAGCGCATGGGGGTGTGCGCCTACACCTCTTCCTCCTGGGGTGGCTGCCGCTCCATGGTATCACTGTTGGCACTCACGGGGCATGGTATCACGTGGATCATTGGCACTATCGTGTGTCTCACACGGAGTAACACACTGGCAGGACAAGAGGTTCTGGTGAACCTGCTGCTTGGTAAAGGCCACATCACACTCAGCACCTCTCCACAGGGACACTAAATCCTCCTACTCATAATCTGATGCGAATTCTCATTGTGTCACATATTTGGAACGTTTCCCCATTTTTTAATTTTAAAATATTAGTTTTAACTTAAGTTTTTCAGAAGGTTTTTAGAAAGTTTGTAGCTCTGACATCCCAGGAACTCTGAATACCGGGCAGGCTAACACTTGCCTTGGTCTTTTCTGGCTTCTTTTGTACTTACTTGTCACTGAAACCAGAAATTTGGAGTGATTAAAAGGCTGTGGGACAATGTTTTTCGTTTCGTTCCGTCATCTTCCTCTTGTTCCGGGGTCGGGTCGCGGGGGCAACAGCCTCAAACGGGAAGCCCAGGCTTCTCTCACCCCGGCTGCATCCTCCAGCTCACCCGGAAGGATCCCAAGTCGTTCCCCGGTCAGCTGTGAGACATAGTCTCTCCAACGGGTCCGGGGTCTGCCCCTTGGTCTCCTCCCGGTGGGACGTGCCCGAAACACCTCACCCACGAGGTGCTCAGGGGCCTGAACCACCCCATCTGGCTCCTCTCGACCTGGAGGAGGAGCAGCTCGACACCGAGCTCCTCCCGGATGGCAGAGTCCCTTACCCAGTCTCCTCCCTGAGTCGCCACCTTATCGCGGTGGAGGGGTTTGCGTGCACCAATTATCCTAGGAGCTATGTTGTCCAGGGCTTAATGCCCCTGGTAGGGTCACCCAAGGCAAACAGGTCCTAGGTGAGGAGCCAGACAAAGCGTGGCTCAAAAACTATGAAGAGATCAAACACGGCCAAGAACCCTTGCCCGGACGCGGGTCACCGGGGCCACCCCATGGGAGCCAGGCCCGAGGGTGGGGTATGAGAGCAAGTGCCTGATGGCCGGGCTTTTACCCATGGGGCCTGGCCGGGCTCAGCCCGAACAGGGGACATGGGCCACCCTTCCAGCGGACTCCCCACCTGCAGGAGGGGCCATAGGGGTCGGGTGAAGGAGGAGATGGGTGGCAGCCAACAGTGGGGACCCTGGCGGTCAGATCCTCGGCTGCGTAAGCTAATGCTAGGGACGTGGAATGTTTTTCATTCACAATATAAAATAATTGTTTTTTTTTATATTGTTTTTATATTGTTTTTTTTTTTAATGTTCCACAAAGTTCTCAAATATTTAAAAAGCACACGCTCAACAAGTGAAATCTGACTTAAGTTATTTTTAAAAAACAATGAATTCATAAACAATTTTCTATCCCTTATTTAGAAAAAACATTTAGGGAACATGGGCGGCACGGTGGCGCAGTTGGTAGTACAATGGCCCCACAGCAAGAAGGTCATGAGTTCGGGTCCCGGGTGGGGACGAGGCTTGGAATACTGGTCTTTCTGTGTGGAGTTTGCATGTTCTCCTCGTGTTTGCGTGGGTTTCCTCCGGATACTCATGATTGTCCGCAAACTTACGGAGAATTTACAGTCCAAAGGCATACGTTCTACCACTGAGCTATCGCCTCCCCTCGGTGGACTCACAGTTAGAAGGAAAGGCGGTTCTTGAGTCCTGGAGTGGGGCTTAGGCTTGAAACACTGTTTTTTTCTTTGTGGAGTTTGCATGTTCTCCCGGTGTATGAGTTGGTTTTCTCCGGGCTCTCCGGCTTCATCCCATCCTCCAAAAAACATTCATTTTAGGTTGATTGGTCTCTATGAAATTGCTTGTCGGGATGAGTGTGTGGGTGGATGCTTGTGTGTGTGGTCCCACAGCTTACTAGCGACCTTTTCAGGGTGTGCCCTGCCTCTCACCTGATATCAGCCAGGATAGGCTCTAGCACGCTCAGGATCCTTTTAAGAGTAAGAGGTTAAAGACGAAACCAAACAACAATCAAATATCAAAAGCTGTTTTCCTGGTTTCTAATTTTATTTTTTTAGGAATAAGGGTTCAATGAGGTCGTAATCAGTCTTTTGTTCCTCAAGACTTTCATTTTCTTTCTCTAATCCAATTGGCACATTTGTTCAGCAGCACTGAAAAGATCCAAATGGTTCAGATTGTAATTTTCTCACGTGTACCAGCACACAATCTCCCAATCTCGACTCAAAATACTGATTATTTTCCAAAAAGTATTATAAATCTACTCGCAGGAGCCATGTCGGCCACTGATTGGAAGGCAGTAAATCTGGGGATTGGGGACACTGGTGCGTTGTGTTCGGGATATTGTTTGGCCTCTGATGCCTGTTCATTGTTTACTTGTTTTTGTGGTCTTTAAAGGAAAAAAACTCTACAAACAGATTTAACGTGGTGTCTGAAAGTGGGTTCCGTTCGTATCTACTAGGATTAGAATTCACTATTTGTGATCTTTGAAGCTTTTTTTTATTCAATTAGCTGTATTTTTGGAGATTAGAAACGGTCTAATTGTGTGTGTGAGTTCAGACTTCTTTTCTTTTGTTGTCTGGAATTTGTTAATCTTGTTCAATGCTTTGTAATTTAATTCTCATGTAAAGTTTTTCAGAAATATTTCCCAGATTCTGATCAATTTTCCGCCCTGATGTGTGAAAACAAGGCCCTTTCTGGTGCTTTGGTTGTCTGAAGCCCTTCACAATCAGATTAGTGCTTACACAATGATAATATGATGAGTCACTATTGGCTCACCTGCTGTCACAGCATTTCTAAAATGTGACATCCTGATACCTTAACGTTCCCTCATCTCACCAGCCTCTTCATCTGGTTTTTTATTTTCAAAGCCAACTATACCGTTTCTTTTAGAAATACCAGTGAGATGAAAACCAAGATGATGCCAAAGGGAACTGGAGATGTTTCTCGGACAATCAAGAGCTAGAAAACAACGACAGAGCTAGAAATCTCTGACATTTTTATTCCACATGGTATTGCTTGTCTAATTGGTTATTCCTGGTAGCTAACGTACTGTTTGCTAGCTGTGTACTGTTAGCTACCCTCCACAGTACTAAAAGTACTACTGTTAGCAAGCTAACACGACTGTTAGCAAGCTAACACGACTGTTGGCTAGCTAACACGACTGTTAGCTAGCTAACACGACTGTTGGCTACCAGGAATAACCAATTAGACAAACAATACCATGTAACTTGTAACGTACTGTTAGCTGGCTAACATACTATAGCTATTTGATACAGTTGTTCTAACTCAGGCTGCTCGGTGGCGCAGTGGGCCTCACAGCAAGAAGGTCATGGGTTCAAGTCCCGGGTGGGGATGGGGCTTGGAACACTGGCCTTTCTGTGTAGAGTTTGCATGT
This sequence comes from Neostethus bicornis, assembly GCA_902685375.1. NCBI lineage: Eukaryota > Metazoa > Chordata > Actinopteri > Atheriniformes > Phallostethidae > Neostethus > Neostethus bicornis. Next base: position 5,980,185 of record LR738564.1, read on the forward strand.
TCTCCTTGTGTATGTGTAGGATTTCTCTAAGGTATTCCGGTTTCCTCTCAACCTCCAAAAACAAGTATGTTAGGTTTATTGGGCGGTGCCAGAAATTGCCCCAAAGAATGTATGTGTATGGTTGTATGTGTGTGGCCCCGCGACAGACTGACAACCTATTCAGGGTGTACCCTGCCCCTTGCTTTGAATCAGCCGGGATGGGCTCCGGCATCCCCCGCGACCCTGTAAGGCAGGGGTGGGCAAACTACGGCCCGCGGGCCACATGCGGCCCGTTAAACGGTTTAATCCGGCCCGCCGAACATAAAAAATTTAAATAAATAAACCTTGTTAATGTTTTATTTTCCTTGTAATTCTGATTGTTGGTCACTAGATGACGCCAAAAACACCAACACTGCTCCATTAAAATGTGTGTGTCTCCATGACGCCCCACAAAATAAACAGTGTGTACAGATATGGAAAGACATCAGGGCCAATACACGCACGTAAACAAGCGTGTGGACCATGGTCTCGGATTTGGAAGTGCTAACTCCCATCTCGGCCGCTTCACACTCTTCAGCAAATCGATCCAGCAAGAGCTGGAGATCACGGTTCGATGAAGCAAACAGGACCACATCATCTGCAAAAAGCAGAGATCCGATCCTGAGGTCACCAAACCGGATCCCTCCAACGTCTCATTTAACATTTAGCGCTTGTTTAAAATCTAGCATCATTCTATCGGTCTAATATAGAGGCTACCAAAGCATGCCATCCATCTGATCCTGTTCCGGCCCCCTGGTCAAATGTTAGAACTCAATGTGGCCCGCGAACCAAAACATTTGCCCACCCTTGCTGTAAGGGATAGATCAGGGGTGGGCAAACTTTTTTGGTTCGTGGGCCACATTGAGTTCTAACATTTGACAAACGGGCCGGAACAGGAGCAGGTGGATGGCAGGCTTTGGTAACCGCTAAATTAGACCAATAGAATGGCGCGCTAGATTTTAAACTAGCACGCTAGATGTTACATCAAGATAGTTAAATTTCAAAATCTAGCGCGCTAGGTTTGAAATCTAAGCGCTTGATGTAACATTTTGCTTGTTTTAACATCTAACACGCTTGTTTACGTGCGTGTAAAGGCCCCGATGATAGAGTGCGCCCTCAACTGAGGGAAAATCAGAATTACAGGGGAAATAAAAGGTTTATGTATTTATTTATTTTTCAAGATCGGCGGGCCGGATTAAAACGTTCAACGGGCCGCATGTGGTCCGCGGGCCACAGTTTGCTCATGCCTGTGATACATGGTTAAGAAGGTGACTGACTGTTCTAAATCATACTGCAGGTCATCATGTCCTTTTTTGTTATGACTACTTTAGTCTTCTTTACTTTTACTTCAACACGTCTTAATTAGACAAAACTGCAAAAATTTATAATTTATCAAATCGCTTCAAAGTAGTTTGATAAAGAGATTAAAATTTTAAAAAACGATTTGTCACAGATTGCCGTGAAGAGTTTTATAAAATTATCTCAAACATGACAGAATTAAAGCCAAGGTTTGAGTCCCAGCTGGGGTAGGCTGAAATCTCTGGTCTTTCTGTGTGGAGTTTGCATGTTCTCCCCATGTATGTGTTGGTTTTCTCCAGGTACTCTGGTTTCCTCCCACCCTCCAAAAATATGCATGTTAGGTTGATTGGTCACTATAAAATTGCCCCCAGGAATGAATGTGTGTGTGCATGGTTATCTTTGTGTGTGGCCCTGCAACAGACTGGCGACCTATTCGGGATGTACCCTGCCTCTCACCTGAAATCAACCGGGATTGGCTGCGGCACTCCCGTTACCCCACTGAGCATAAACAGTTCAGAAGATAAAACGAATGACAGAACGTACAATTTTGAGTGAAACATATTTATCTTGTATTTTTGACACTATGAATTTCCCCCATCCTCTCAGTCCCACCCGCTCAACCAGTGCACGACAACATAAACCTCGTGTTAGGCAGCAAATTATTTGAGCATTAGCAAAGCGTGTGCATACTGACAAAGCTCACACATTTTTTAGGCATGCATGACTGAAAAAGAAAATCACTGTTTTTGATGTGGAAAAAATGTTCAAACACGATAGAAATATCCAAAAATGAACTTCACATAAAACCCTCTTTTTAAAGATTGAACTAAAATGTACTGTATTTTCACGACCATAAGGCGCACCGTTTCAAAAGGCGCAGTCCAAATTTTGCATGGTCTGTATTTAACACACACATAAGAAGCACCCGATGATAGGGTGCGGGTTTTATATACATATCCTCTACACCATCCACCTCACAACCAATGTTCCCTCTAATTTTTTATGTGTCTCAGCAAACGCACAAGCTTCCTGAGCAGAAGGGGGCGGAGCAAAAACTTTTACTCTTTTGTGACGTCACCAGTAGTGACACACCAAATTCCGAAGCGGTAGTTTGAAGCAATTTGTTTCAGAAAGAAAGAAGAAAGAGGTATGTTCCGAAGCTCTGTCTTGTTTTACCATCTTTAGTTTAAACTGAGTTTCTTTTTTGTGCGCTGCATAAGTCTTCTTGTGCGCTATTGATCTGCAAGCAGTGCGCAATTGCGCTGGCGCGCTGCTTAGAGGGAACACTGCTTACAACAACAACAACACACACACACTCAAGTGTGCGTGTTTAAAAATAGATCGGGGTAAAACTGAGTTTGGTTGGCTTTATTTAAATATTAGTTACGGTGGTCATAAAGTCATTTATCAAATCCATCAAAGTCCTCATCCTCTGTTTCCGAATCTAACAGATGCGCTAAATCCAACATGGCAGGTTCACTTTCCTCGCCGTCAGAGTCACTTTCTGTACCGTGCGGCTCCTCGGAAATGATGCTTGCTTTTGCGAAAGCTCGGACAACAGTGCCAGCAGACACGTTAGATCAAGCATCTACAATCCACTGGCAAACTTAAGCTGAGCTTCATGAACGAGTCTCTTTTCCATTTTCAGTGTTGTTAAAACTGCATTGTTCTGCGTAAAGCACACACCTGTTCTTTTATACACAAAGCACGCCCACACTTCCCCCTTTAAAGTGCTCATGGTTCTCTAATACGTCCGCAAATCACAAATCAGATAGGGCGCACTGCACGATAGGGCGCACCGCTCATTTTGAAGAAAATTTGAGACTTTGTTTTGCGCCTTATGGTCATGTAAATACGGTAGTCTGTAACCCAGACATTGGAATGTTGACTATTTTTTTTGCGTTATTTCTATATTCATTTGTATTTTTCGTTTCTTTGCCAGCTCTCCTCCTTGATGTGATGACCGTTGCTGGGGTTCAGAGACTGGTGAAGCGGAGAGGACCCTGGGAGATGACCCCTGGCTTTCTGGACAGTGTTGCCATGGATGTGTACTCATTCCCCGCTGCCCATGCTAGTCGGGCTGCCATGGTCTCCAAGTTCCTACTGTCTCATCTGGTTCTAGCTGTGCCGCTTCGCATCCTGCTGGTTCTGTGGGCCTTCCTGGTCGGCATGTCCCGGGTGCTTTTGGGCAGACACCACTTAACAGATATGGTGTGCGGCTTTGCACTGGGCATGCTCCATTTCAGCTTGATGGAAACTGTGTGGCTCTCATCAAGCACTTGTCAAACTCTTATTTCCATTAGCACGTTTAGCTGGAGTCCATTTTTCTAAACGTTTGATACATAGCTCCATGAGTTTTTTCCGTCTTGCTCCAGTGAGAACTTTTACGTTGTTATTCTGCAGAAAAGTAGAAACTAGAAATGATCTCATGCTCATTTTCTAAACCAGCTTGGAGATCTTGCATGCATTATGCAAGATAGAGAGGTCTTCAGACCGGGACCCTAATATGCTGCTTCACAACCCTGCTAGCATGAAAGGGGAAGTGGGGTATCCCTATGAACAAGTAGTTAGACCACCATGAGATCCAAAAAGCAAACAGAAGTACTATGCATGGCATCACACACCTCTGCCGCTAAGTTTCAGTTAGAAACCAGACAAAGCTCAAGAAAAAAAAAAGACAATTGTAAAATATTTTCACTGTAAATAATGGATTGAAATTTGATTTTTTTTTAAGCTTTAAAAGATTCGTTTTTTTTTTTTTTTAATTACTCTATTCATCCCTCACCGGGGAAATTTGTTTGCTGCACTCCTTACACCGCAGCAGGCTGCAAAGGCGCCAATAAGTTTCTTTTTTTCTATTTTCAGATGTTTGATGCATCACAACTTTAAACAAGATTTTTTAAATGAGCTTTAACATGATTTCTTTTAGTGTGCCATGTTTGCAGCTATTTTTCCTCTTGTATGTTCTTCTAAAATCTTTTGTAGAGAGATTTTCATTCATAGTTTCAGATCAGAATTGGTGGAGGTGTGTGTTTGATAAATGTGTACATACATGGGAATTTTCAGAAAACCCCAGGATGAGGTCGTTTTTCAATATAGGCATTTTAAAACTTTTTTTTTTGTAGTGGCAAAATTGTTTTTATGCTCTTGTTTGATTAAGAAAAACATGTGTTGGTTTTTGTGTGTTATAACGTTTTTATTATGCTATTAAATCTGAAAAATAAAACCGGCAAGAATTAATGTCTGCGTTCCATCTGTTTTTAATTCATTTCTTAATACAGTTTAATAGGAGGTTGCACGATAGTGCAGTGGTAAGCATGGTGGCCTCACAGCAAGAAGGTCGGGGGATCAAATCCCTGGTGGGAGAGAGGGTTAGAACACTGGTAAAAATGTGTGGAATTTGCGTGTTCACCTTGTGTATGAACAGAATCGGTGACAAAGGGTATGTCGATTCCATTTCCAGTGAGAGTTGGACTCCGTCAAGGCTGCCCTTTGTCATCGATTCTGTTCATCACCTTTATGGACGGAATATCTAGGCGCAGCCGAGAGGCGTTGGAGGGATCCAGTTTGGTGACCTCAGGATCACATCTCTGCTTTTTGCGGATGATGAGGTCCTGTTGGCTTCATTGGACCATGATCTCCAGCTCTCACTGGATCGATTTGCTGCCGAGTGTGAAGCGGCCGAGATGGGAATTAGCGCCTCCAAATCCGAGACCATGGTCCTCGCCCGGAAAAGGGTAGAATGCCCCTTGCGGGTCAGGGACAGGGTCCTGCCCCAAGTGGAGGAGTTTAAGTATCTTGGGGTCTTGTTCACGAGTGGGGGAAGGATGGAGCGGGAGATCGACAGGCGGATCGGTGCGGCATCAGCAATAACTAGGACGCTGCATCGGTCCGTCGTGGTAAAGAGAGAGCTGAGCCGAAAAGCAAAGCTCTCGATTTACAAGTCGATCTACGTTCCAACCCTCACCTATGGTCACCAGCTGTGGGTGGTGACTGAAGGAATGAGATCGCGGATACAAGCGGCCAAAATGAGCTTCCTCCAAAGGGTGGCTGGGCTCTCACTCAGAGATCGGGTGAGGTGCTCTGCCATCCGGGAGGAGCTCGGTGTCGAGCCGCTCCTCCTCCAGGTCGAGAGGATCCAGATGGGGTGGTTCAGGCATCTGGTCAGGATGCCCCCCGAGTGCCTCGTGGGCGAGGTGTTTCGGGCACATCCCACCATGAGGAGACCAAGGGGCAGACCCCGGACCCGCTGGAGAGACTATGTCTCACAGCTGGCTGGGGAACGACTTGGGATCCTTCCAGGTGAGCTAGAGGATGCAGCTGGGGAGAGAGAGGCCTGGGCTGCCCGTTTGAGGCTGTTGCTCCCGCGACCCGACCCCGGAACAAGCGGAAGATGACGGAACGGAACGAAACCCTGTGTATGTGTGGGTTTTCTCCGGGTACCCCGGTTTCCTCGCATCCTCCGAAAACATGCATGTTAAGTTGAATGGCCACGGTAAAATTGCCCCTAGGAATGAGTGTCTGTGTAGATGGTTGTATGTGTGTGTGTGTACCCCCGCGATGGACTGGCGACCTGTATATACCCTTCCTCTTGCTTTGAATCAGCTGGGATGGACCCCAACACCCCCCGCTACCCATGTTAAGAATGGATGGTTTAGAAGATGAATGAAAAAAAGTTATACCACAAATTGTATATCTAATTATCTGGGAAATAATTGTCATTTAAAAAGAAGCCTGTGTAGTTGCACGACATGTTTTTGTGAGATCTTACTTTGAATTTGTGAGGTAACCTGAATAATTTACATAAACATTGAGCGGATAAGGACAGGAAACTCTTACACGAAAACACATGTATTACACAAGAGATGATTTTAAAAATCCCAAACATAACGGGTCACGTAGTGTTCAGCCACATCGGCAAAAATAATGTGATATGTTAAAAAAAAAAAAAACTCATGATAAGACTCTTTAGATATGACCTTGTTTTTTTCCTCTTGGTTCAAGAACACTGGTCTGTTATTACTTGAAATAATAGAAGGTAAAAATTTTCTGTGCACATCGAATTCATTTAATCTGATAATTCCTTGTATAATAATTTTCTTCTTCTTTTTTTGCTCTCTGACTGTATGAAGCAATTTGAAGATTTCTTGCCAAACACTTCTTGTCAGAGACAACTCAGAGGTTCTAACAGGAAACAGATTTATCATATGTGCTTCAAAATTGCTCAAAACAAGCGGAATCGAGACTGCTTCGAAAATATTATTTGGTGGGAGGAATTAGTGTTCAGAAGTCATAATTTAGAAACGTAACGCTGGTGCAACCATGAATCAAAATGGATTCTGCTTTTGGTTAAACTATTTTACGACTTCAGATTAAAAAAGCTGATTTTTGCAAAACTAATATTAATGTTCTGTGGCACGGTGGCACAGTGGTTTGCACAGTGGTCTTATGGCATGAATGTTGGGGTTTGAGTCCTTTGTGGGGACTGTCAAAAGAAAAAAAGTGTACAAAAAAAAAAAGTCAAAAAGTGTACAAAACCGTGGTGAGACCGGCCATGCTGTTTGGTCTAGAGACAGTGCCACTGAGGAAAAGACAGGAAACAGAGATGGAGGAAGCAGAGATGAAGATGCTGAGGATCTCTCTGGGAGTGACCAGGATGGACAGGATTAGAAATGAGTACATCAGGGGAACAGCACATGTTAGAGGTTTTGGGGATAAAGTTCGAGAGGCAAGACTGAGATGGTTTGGGCATGTACAGAAAAGAGAGAGAGTACATCGGCAGAAGGATGCTGGATTTGGAACCACCAGGAAAGAGGTCTAGAAGAAGACCAAAGAGGAGTGAAGGAAAACATAAAGATAGTTGGTGTAACCAAATAGGATGAAGCAGATCAGGTTAGATGGAAGAAACTGACTTGCTGTGGCGACCCCTGAAGGGAAATGCCGAAAGAAGAAGAAGAAGTGGGGACTGTCAAATAAAATAATATTTCTAATGTAATATTTATATTTCATTCAGACACGTCAGTATCTCACCTATCCATACAGTATGCTGCTTGTTTTGAGTGATAAGAAGTATTCTTGTGAATGTGTATGAGGATGTAACACGGCATGACTAAATAAAAGAGGAGTGTGCCCTCTGGAGTAAAGATGAAGAGTTCCAGAAGTTGTGTTAATATCTCTGAAAAAACTATGCAGCACTATCTCTCTCTTTCTCTGTGCTTCTATTCACACACATACAGACAGTCATAACCACGTCATGTGTTATAAATAGTTTATTAACATCTTCATCAGTATGATGTACATCAGGGGTCACCAACCTTTTTGAAACTGAGGGCTACTTCAAGGGCACTGAGTAATGCCAAGGGCTACCACTTTGATAATACACTTCTGAAATAACAAAGTTACACAGTGTACCTTTAATTTGATATTATTATTAATGATATTCTATGTGAGGACACTGATTGTTAATTATTCATCACAATAATTATTTCAGTATGATTAAACAAGGTAGGAAACAGATCCATTTCAAAATGCAAGATCCAAGTGTTTCATTTTCAAATGATCACTTCCACAACAATTTGCAGGAAATCTTTTTCAATTTTTACAATAGTTATCAAATTATAAACTCTGAACCATGTTTGTACAAATTATCAATTATGTAAGATTTAACAAAAATCTACTCCTTTCAAAATAAGGCAGGTTAGACGCACACTGTTGTCTTTCACGTTAGTAAAAGAACTCTTCCTCTCATTCACTGTGAAAATGATGAGTTTTCTTACTTTTTTCTGCCATATTTTTGTGGGTAGAAAACACGTCCGTAACCTCATCTTTGCAGTGCTCACGAGCCCATCTCAGCAAAGCTGGTTTGTCATGCGCACTAGACTGACCTTCGACCCATACTACGTCAGAGTTCGTATATCAAACTTTTTTTGTGATATACATTTTTTTTTTCGTTTTTATGTATTCGTTTTTAAATTTACATCACTGTAAATGAAATTCAAAAAGAAAAGCAACACAATTAAATAAAATTTTAGAAGGAGCTAATTTGTGATTAGTGCTATTTTTAGAACTGGCCTGCGGGCGACTGATGCGGTCGATGCGGGCAACCTGGTGCCCGTGGGCACCGGGTTGGTGACCCCTGCTGTACATTATATTGTGTCAATTTTTACACTAAAACTGGTCAAGCGGCATGGTGGCACAGCAAGTAGCACAGTTGCCTCACAGCAAGGTCATAGATTCGAGTCCCGGGTGGGGACGAGGTTTGGAACACTGTCCTTCCTGTGTGGAGTTTGGATGATCTCCCTGAGTATGCATTGTTTTTCTCTGGCTACTCCGGTTTCCTCCCACCCTCCAAAAACATGCATGTTAATTTGATTGGCCAATACATGACTGCCCCTAGGAATGAGTGTATGGTTGTATGTGTGTGGCCCTGTGACAGACTGGTGACCTGTTCAAGGTGTACCCTACCCCTTGCCTGTCAGTCAGGATGGGCTCCGGCACCCATTGTAACCCAGTAAGGGATAAACAGTTAAGAAGGTGACTGACTGAAACTGGTCATCAAAATCTTTTTTTTCTACTCTGGACGTTGATGTTTTTGCAATTTGTAAAAATACTTTTGGTAAAAGAGTGTTCATTTGTTCCATTGTCTTCCGCTTTTCCGGGGCTAGGGCATGGGGGCAACAGCCTCAGACGGAAAGCCCAGGCTTCTCTCACCCCAGCTGCATCCTCCAGCTGACCCAGAAGGATCCCGATTCGTTTCCCGTCCAGCTGTGAGACGTAGTCTCCGGTGTCTGGGGTCTGCCTCCTGCCTCTCCTCCCGTTGGGACGTGCCCAAAACACCTCACCAGCAAGGCGCTCGGGAGGCATCCTGACCAGATGCCTGGACCACCCCATCTGGCTTCTCTCGACCTGGAAGAGAAACTGCTCTACTTCGAGCTCTTCCCAGATGGTGGAACTCCTCACTTGATCTCTGAGTGAGAGCCCAGCCACCCTGCAGAGGAAGCTCATTTCAGCTGCTTGTATCCACGATCTCATTCTTTCGGTCACCACCCACAGCTGGTGACCATAGGTGAGGGTTGGAACGTAGATCGACTTGTAAATCGAGAGCTTTGCTTTTCGGCTCAGCTCTCTCTTTACCATGACGGACCGATGCAACGTCCTTGTTATTGCTGATGCCGCACCGATCCGCCTGTCGATCTCCCGCTCCATCCTTCCCCCACTCGTGAACAAGACCCCGAGATACTTAAACTCCTCCACTTGGGGCAGGACCCTGTCCATGACCTGCAGGGGCATTCCACCCTTTTCCGGGCGAGGACCATGGTTTCGGATTTGGAGGCGGTGATTCCCATCCCGGCCACTTCACACTCGGCAGCAAATCGATCCAGCGAGAGCTGGAGATCACAGTCCGATGAAGCCAACAGGACCACGTCATCTGCAAAAAGCAGAGATCCGAACCTTAGGTCACCAAACCGGATCCCTCCAACGCCTCGGCTGTGCCTAGATATTCTGTCCATAAAGGTGATGAACAGAATGTGCATTTTTTTCAGATTTTAGTTTTATTTAGTTAAAACGAGCTAAACCTGAAAACATTAGTTTATGACATTAAACAAGAAATTATCTTAATTCAGATATTGTTTCATGTAAACAAACATTTTCTTAATCTAGACTAAATAAAATATATGTTGTGCAGAAATAAAAAATCTATTGCAAGTATGGAATTAATGTAGAATGATTTTGACATTGAAAGAATGAATGAGTTTAGATTTTTGGGGGTTCGTTAGAGATGAAAATTTACAATGAAAGCAACATGTTATTTATTAAAAAAAAAGTTAATATCTTAAGTTAATATACCGCTCTCAAGAAAATAAAACATTGGTTAAAGTATCATGCATTCCATATTTTCTTTTTCGAAAAAATAATAATAAATAATACAAATATAAAATATTTATAAACAATAATAACAATAAATATTAAATAAATAACATAAATAACAAATATTTTTCAAATAAATAAAACAAACATTACGGATATTGTTTAAGGCTCTTAATGATGAGCAAACATTTAAACTATTTTTGAAATAAAGGCAAAGAAAGCTTATTTGTAGCACAATTTATAAACAAGACTAAAAAAAAATCATTCAAATGACAAAATATAGAATAGAAGAAACAACAAGAAACAAGAAAACCTTGTTTTGTCCCATGGTGGGGAAATTTCGGTTTGCAACAGAATGGTTACAGGAAAAAAAATTAAAATAAGCAAAAAATATGTATATAAAATAAAATTTAAAAAAGGTAAAACAGATAAAAGGATACAAATATGTATTTAAAGTGAACTATTGCCACATTTTTTGTAAGAAATAATAAAAATAGCTATTGCAAGTTTTAAGTGGACGATAATGATGATAAAAACAGAGTAGAAGATAAAAATATGTATTTTAAAAGAGCTATTGTACAGCTTTTAGGCGGATGATGGTCAAAGGATAAAAATAACTGTTGTACAAAGGGGTACAGATGTTGCACGTTAAAGTAAAAAAAAATAGTGATTCATTTTCAGTCAAATGCAGGATTAAACAAAACTGTTTTCAGCCTAGATTTAAACATCATCACAGTAGAGGCCTGTCTCATGGCCTCAGGAAGTTTGTTGCAGACTTTTGCAGCATAAAATTGAAATGCAGCTTCTCTAGGTACCAGCAGGAGGCCGGTCCCAGAAGTCCTCAGAGTTCTAGATGGTTCATGTTTAGTCCTGACTCTAGGCACCAGCAGGAGGCCGGCCTCGGAGGTCCTCATAGTTCTAGATGGTCCATGTTTAGTCCTGACTCTAGGCACCAGCAGAAGGCCGGTCCCAGAGGTCCTCAGAGTTCTAGATGGTTCATGTTTAGTCCTGACTCTAGACACCAGCAGGAGGCCGGTCCCGGAGGTCCTCAGAGTTCTAGAGAGTTCATGTTTAGTCCTTAATCTAGGTACCTGGAGGAGGCCGGTCCCGGAGGTCCTCAGAGTTCTAGATGGTCCATGTTTAGTCCTGACTCTAGGCACCAGCAGGAGGCTGGTCTCGGAAGTCCTCAGAGTTCTAGATGGTCCATGTTTAGTCCTGACTCTAGGCACCAGCAGGAGGCCGGTCTCGGAAGTCCTCAGAGATCTAGATGGTCCATGTTTAGTCCTGACTCTAGGCACCAGCAGGAGGCCGGTCCTCGAGGTCCTCAGAGTTCTAGATGGTCCATGTTTAGTCCTGACTCTAGGCACCAGCAGGATGCCAGTCCCGGAGGCCCTCAGAGTTCTAGATGGTCCATGTTTAGTCCTAACTCTAGGCACCAGCAGGAGGCCGATTCCAGAGGTCCTCAGAGTTCTAGATGGTCCATGTTTAGTCCTGACTCTAGGCACCAGCAGGAGGCCAGTCCTGGAGGTCCTCAGAGTTCTAGATGGTCCATGTTTAGTCCTGACTCTAGACACCAGCAGGAGGCCGGTCCCAGAGGTCCTCAGAGTTCTAGATGGTTCATGTTTAGTCCTGACTCTAGGCACCAGCAGGAGGCCGGTCCCGGAGGTCCTCAGAGTTCTAGATGGTTCATGTTTAGTCCTGACTCTAAACACCAGCAGGAGGCCGGTCCTAGAGGTCCTCAAAGTTCTAGATGGTTCAAGTTTAGCCCTGACTCTAGGCACCAGCAGGAGGCCGGTCCTCAGAGTTCTAGATGGTTCATGTTTAGTCCTGACTCTAGACACCAGCAGGAGGCCGGTCCTAGAGGTCCTCAGAGTTCTAGATGGTTCATGTTTAGTCCTGACTCTAGGCACCAGCAGGAGGCCGGTCCCGGAGGTCCTTAGAGTTCTAGATGGTCCATGTTTAGTCCTGACTCTAGACACCAGCAGGCCGGTCCCGGAGGTCCTCAGAGTTCTAGATGGTTCATGTTTAGTCCTGACTCTAGGCACCAGCAGGAGGCCGGTCCCGGAGGTCTTCAGAGTTCTAGATAGTCCATGTTTAGTCCTGATTCTAGGCACCAGCAGGAGGCCGGTCCCGGAGGTCCTTAGAGTTCTAGATGGTCCATGTTTAGTCCTGACTCTAGACACCAGCAGGCCGGTCCCGGAGGTCCTCAGAGTTCTAGATGGTTCATGTTTAGTCCTGACTCTAGGCACCAGCAGGAGGCCGGTCCCGGAGGTCTTCAGAGTTCTAGATAGTCCATGTTTAGTCCTGATTCTAGGCACCAGCAGGAGGCCGGTCCCGGAGGTCCTCAGAGTTCTAGATGGTTCATGTTTAGTCCTGACTCTAGACACCAGCAGGAGGCCGGTCCCGGAGGTCCTCAGAGTTCTAGATGGTCCATGTTTAGTCCTGACTCTAGGCACCAGCAGAAGGCCGGTCCCAGAGGTCCTCAGAGTTCTAGATGGTTCATGTTTAGTCCTTACTCTAGGCACCAGCAGGAGGCCGGTCCCGGCGGTCCTCAGAGTTCTAGATGGTTCATGTTTAGTCCTGACTCTAGGCACCAGCAGGACGCCGGTCCCAGAGGTCCTCAGAGTTCTAGATGGTCCATGTTTAGTCCTGACTCTAGACACCAGCAGGCCGGTCCCGGAGGTCCTCAGAGTTCTAGATGGTTCATGTTTAGTCCTGACTCTAGGCACCAGCAGGAGGCCGGTCCCAGAGGTCCTCAGAGTTCCATATGGTTCATAAGGTACTAACATATCACAGATGTACTTTGGTGTTAGACCATGCAGAGACTTAAACACAAGCAGAGCAGCTTTAAAGTCTATTCTCTGAGCCACAGGAAGCCAGTGCAGAGACTTTAGCACAGGACTAATGTGATCGTATTTTCTAGTTCTTGTTAGGACTCGAGCAGCAGCATTTTGAATAAACTGCAGCTGTTTTAAAGCCTTTTTGTTCAGACCAGTGAGTAGACCGTTGCAATAATCTAACCTACTGGAAACAAATGCATGGATAAGAACCTCTAAATCTGTTTTGGAAACCAAACAAAACCTCTGATTTTGGCAATGTTTTTCAGACCATTAAAACTAGGAATTTAAAAATGCCTGGCAGAAATAGTTGGTTATGTTCCATTCCGTCTTCTGAACTGCTTACCCGTGGTGGAGTTGCAGGGTGTGCTGGAGCCTATCCCGGCTAATTGCAGGCAAGAGGCAGGGTACACCCCGAACAGGTTGCCAGTTTGTTGTGGGTCCACACACAAACAACCATCCACACACATACTCATTCCTGGGTGCAAATTCATAGTGGCCAATCAACCTAACATGCATGTTTTTGGAGAGTAGGAGAAATCTGGAGAATCTGGAGAAAACCTACACATACACAGGGAGAACATGCAAACTCCACACTGTAAGGACAGCGATTTAAGCATCACCCCCACTCCTAGGATTTAAAACCATCTTGCTGTTACAAATGATGTTCAGTGACCTCCTCTCCTCCACTGCTTCAATAAATACATAAAATCATATTAAACAAAAGTAAGAAACAAATAAAAGCCAAGTTAAAAAGGTGTGTTTTCAGCATTTTTTTAAAAAAAACGTGAACAAACCCTGAGTTCCTCTGATAGGCTGTTTCCACAGGTGAGGACCGTAATGCTGGAACAATTCCTCACCGTGGGTTTTTGTTCCAATGTTTGGTATTACTGAAGGGTTCATGAGGGGTTGTACCTCACAAGGAAAGTCAGATTAATAACAATCAGTGGTGGAACGTAACGAAGTAAATGTACTTCGTTACTGTACTTAAGTAAAAAAAATTGTGTATCTGTACTTTACTTAAGTAAAATTTAAGACCGGTACTTTTACTTTTACTTCACTACATTTTTAGAGCAAATATCTGTACTTTTACTTCGCTACTTTTTAAAAGGGTGTTTTACATTTTTCGTTACATTTTCTTTTTTCGAATTTGAAAAATACACAGGGTTTTTTTTTAGCGCGTCTTAAAGCCGCATCGCCAAAATCAAAAGAAGCAGTTCATCGGGCGAAGAAGTAATGAATCGAGAAATATTTTCCGCATTCATTCAGCGCCAAAAACCTAACATTAAATATAGTACAAATTAAAAAGAGTCAGAAGATCGTTGTTCGTTGTGTTTACTTCTAAATAAAAAGTTGAGCCATCATTACACAGAGCAGGGGCGAATCTAGAATTTTCCAAAGGGGGGTGGGGCTTTGACAAAGCCAATATATAGTGACTGGGGGCCTCCCCCCCAAAACATTTTAAAAAATAAGTGTCATTTTCCTCCATTTTGGCGGCCCATTCACTGGCCCTTCTGGGGGATAGCTTGACTTGTCCCCTTTCCTTTTATTTTATTTATTTATTTATTTTGTGGACCAAAAGCAGTGGTGGAATGTAACGAAGTAAATGTACTTCGTTACTGTACTTAAGTAAAAAAATGTGTATCTGTACTTTACTTAAGTAAAATTTAAGACCGGTACTTTTACTTTTACTTCACTACATTTTTAGAGCAAATATCTGTACTTGTACTTCGCTACATTTTAAAAGTGTGTTTTACATTTTTTGTTACATTTTCGTTCAGGAATTTGAAAAATATACAGTTTTTTTTAGCGCATCTTGAAGCCGCATCGCCAAAATCAAAAGAAGCAGTTGATCGGGAGAAGAAGTCATGAATCGAGAAACATTTTCCGCATTCATTCAGCGCCAAAAACCTAACATCAAATCTAGTACAAATTAAAAAGAGACAGAAGATCGTTGTTTGTTGTGTTTACTTCTAAATAAAAAGTTGAGCCATCATTACACAGAGCAGGGGCGAATCTATAATTTTCCAAAGGGGGGGTGGGGCTTTCACAAAGCCAATATGTAATGACTGGGGGCCTTCCCCCCAAAACATTTTAAAAAATAAGTGTCATTTTCCTCCATTTTGGTGCCCATTCACTGGCCCTTCAGGGGATAGCTTGACTTGTCCCCTTTCCTTTTATTTTATTTTTTTTGTGGACCAAAAGAGGCGGGAGGGGGGGCGGGTCACACCCCTGCAGAGTATTTATCCTGGTTACCATGGTGACACCCTATAGCACAAAAAATAACATTTGAATTATGATCGAATACTTTTACTTTTTACTTAAAAAGTACAATTTACACCAACTACTTTTGTACTTTTACTTAAATAGATTTTTTTATTGGTACTTTTACTTTTACTTAAGTAATTTTTTTGCCTAATTATCTGTACTTTTACTTAAGTACAAAAAGTGAGTACTTCATCCACCACTGCTAACAAAAACATTAAAAGTGTCTTGTAATAGCAGAAAACTACCAGCAGGTGTCAGCAACTCCCTCGTTGTTTGGTGACGTATTTGTTTTTTGACGCATGACGTTTGGACAGAGTTAAACCCGCCCACTGTGTTCATTCGCAGGCCGGGTGGAATCCCAGCAACATCTCAGAAATCGGCTTCTAACCACTCGATCTGGGCTTTACAATCGCTCTTCATCCGCTAACTTGGAAGCTTTTCGTGTGTTTTTATCATCAGTTTTGATTAGAGGACATCTTTAAATTGTTACGTCCGGTGAGTGTTGATGATAATATTTTGTTATTTTTCTACGCTGCTCTGTTTTATTGTTGCTTTGTTCTGGGCAGCAGCCATTTTTAATCGCCTTGTCCTACATTCTCATCGCTAAAATCAAATCGTTCAAGAAATCAAAGAAGGTATTCAAGCTATAAGATTAACATATGTCTGTTTTTGCGAAAGATCGAACATAATGTTTAAAATCGAATGTCTTTTTCAACTCTGCGCTGGTTTTTTTGACACTACGCTGGAAGTTGCCGTCGCTAGTTTTTCCAACAATCCGCTAATATTTTTGACACCTATCAAATGTTTCTCAATATTTCACCCTGGTTTGTTTATTTTAAAGATTAGTTTGTTGATTTCTTGTTTTGATCGTAGGAATTGTTAGTGTTTAATGTTTTCCACAGTGTTTTGGTTTGATCGTCTATGATGTAGAAACCAGGGATGCTCTGACGCTAAACTCCACTATTTTAACATTTAACCCAATCAGATCCCTTAAATTTAATCATAATATGTAAATATTTATCATCTGATCGGATTTGGACTCATTTAACGCGAATCAAGTGATTTTAATGCGTTTTTTGCTCCTTTAAACTAGTGACAGGATCAAACACTGTGTTTAGCATTAGCCTATGCTAAACACAAAATACAGAAAATGTAGATTTTTTTTAAAAAAATCAGAATGAATCGAGGTTCGATTTGTAATCTTTTCACTTTTTAAAGGCTGATTTCTTTATGTTGTTTTATTTGGATTAAAATGTATTTATTTTTTCGCGTTGTTACAACATAGCTTTAGTTTACACACAAATATTAAAATATTATTATTAGTATATTGATTTATTTTCAAATAATCACTTATTTGTTTTTTTTAAATATTATTTTTAACTTTGAAAACATTGTATTTGTGTGATTTTTCTTGTGTTCAAATCATTGCTGAGGCCTTCATGATGGATTTGAGGGATTCTCTGTTCAAATTGCATAATTTTTTTTTCTTTATCGTAATCCAGCTTTTTCTATTAAATGAACATCTGGATTTTTACACATGTGGAAGGATGTTATCACATGTTGTCACACAAAATATGAATTACGATAACTCATAGCTAGCCAGTTAAGTTAGATATTTTATTCTATGTGTCGACATTTTTAATTGTTGTGATGTGTGATTTAAGTAATTAAATTACGGTTATTAGATTAATTCCACGACATTTCCGATAGTTTTAAGTATTCTAGGCAGTAGTCCGTCGTTATGTCGGGGTTTTATTGCAGATATAATGATGTGATCTTTAATTTTGATATTAAAAAAACGAAACATAGCTGAAGCGTTTTCTTTTATTTGCAGGACACAAAGTTTTAAGTTTTTTCTCGATGTGAAAATTGTTACCAAACATCTATCCCTAAAATAGAAGGATAACAATTTCATTCTGTTGTCTTCCGCTTATCCGTGGCTGGGTCGCAACCTAAGACGGGAAACCCAGATGGGAATCAGCGCCTCCAAATCCAAGACCATAGTTCTCACTTGTACAAGGGTGGAATACCCCTGCAGGTCAGGGACAGGGTCCTGCCCCAATTGGAGAAGTTTAAGTATCTGATGGTGTTGCTAAGGAATGGTAGAAGGATGGAGCGGGAGGTCGACAGACGGATCGGTGCGGCGTCCGCAGTAATCAGTACACTGCATTGGTCCGTCATGTTAAAGAAAGAGCTGAGCCGAAAAGCAAAGCTCTCAATTTACAAGTCGATCTACGTTCCAACCCTCACCTATGGTCACCAGCTCTGGGTGGTGACCAAATAAAAAAGATTCCGGATACAAGCAACCATCCGGGAGGAGCTCTGAGTAGCTCCTCCTGGCCGAGAGAAGGTGGTTCGGGCATCTGGTTAGGACGCCTCCCGAACGCCTTGCTGGGGAGGAGTTTTTGGTACGTCCCACCAGGAGGAGACTCAGAGGTAGACCCCAGTCCTGCTGGAGAGACTGTCTCACAGCTGGCTAGGGACCACATTAGGATCTTCTCGGGTGAGCTGGAGGAGGCAGCTGGGGTGAGAGAAACCTGGGTTTTCCATCTGAGGTTGGGTAAGCGGAAGATAACGGAACGTTAGAAGGTTTATGAATGCAGTTATATTTGCAGTAACATTCTATTTTAAAATCAATTTCTTTCTCACAGCAAAAGATTTCAGATTTGCTGGTGCTCCATCCAGATTCACGAATCTCTTGATCCCATAATCGTGACTATTTGTACCTGAGGTTTCGTGACGTTCTCACAGCTCTGGTGATGATCAAATTGCGACCTATGATGTTTAGATTCAGACGTTTGGTTAAATTAGCCATTCTCTAAAATACTTATCGGCCTGCTTCATGTAAAAACATTGACTCCCCAGAAATGACAAAAAAAAAGTGTCTAAATCTGCATCAAACCATGAGTCATTTAAGCTCTTGGAAACTAAATTTTATCGCAGGATTTTCTGGTGTCTTTGCAGTTGAAATGTAATTAGACAAATCTTTTTTTTTTTTTTTAATGCGACAAATCATTAAGGATGACGAAGTAAGACGTGTTGCTAGACATGAACTTTTCCCCGTTTTCTTCCGCTGGATAAAAGGATACAAAACAAACAGAAGAACTGCTGATGAAGGATTTTTTTTTTCTTTTCGTTCAGCTAAATAGTTTCCTCTGTAGACTTTGTTACATAGTTCGTCTTTCACAATATTATCCTGCTCAAAAATGTCCGACGCATTAAAAAACACGGTACGATTTTCTTTTTTATGCCCTGAATGTCGCAAACTCTGACCTTTTTAAAAGAAAATGAAATCCATCTGTTGTTTTTAATGCAATCCACCAATTTTTTTTTCTCCTTTTTGCAGAATCTGAAGGCACTGGGAAGAGGCGTAAAGACCAATTTTCATACTCGATGACATTACATCGCAATGTCCGATCGTTTGGGACAAATAACCAAGTCCAAGGATGGGAAAAGCAAGTATTCCTCACTCAGCCTATTTGACAAGTACAAGGGAAAACCAATAGAAACTCAAAAAAACACAGGTACCGTTTTTATCTACTGTTCATTCCGACGAATCTTTGATCATCTGTTCATTAAATAACGTTCTGACTGTATTTTATTTCTCAGTTGTTCCAAGACATGGCTTACAGAGTCTCGGCAAAGTGGCCACAGCCCGGCGCATGCCCCCACCTGCTCACCTGCCGAGCTTGAAGTCAGAGAACAAAGGAAACGATCCCAACGTGATTATTGTGCCCAAAGACGGTACAGGATGGGCGAACAAACAAGATCAGCAAGAACAAAAGAGGTACTGTGAAATATTTGATGTAAACAAGTCAACTAAACTGGGTTTTTAAAAACAAGCATGTTTGTTTCCTCCTGATGAAGACCATCAGCTGTTTTCAGTTGAAAATATTTGCAGCGGAGTTTAAAACATGGGACTTTGATCATGTTTAGCAGGCCCGGTTCTAGCTCTCAAAATTTGGGTGGGCAGAAAACATTTGAAGGTGGGCGAACAAAAAACACATATATAACCTCTTCAATTTGTGGGCTTGGGACCATCACAGAAGTTGCACTCGCATCTCTCTGAGGCTGAATCATATGTATGTGTGTGTGTATGTGTATATTGTTTTTTTTGTTTTTTTGTCTTTTTATTTTTTTTTTATGCATATATAAGATAACAGGAAAACTACTACAGCATCAGTCGCCTACTTTTTTTTGCAAAGATTGTCACAAATTCATCCATGTCTAATTTATTTGTGATGGTTTTTTCGTGGGCCAAAATCACCAGATTTCTTTTTCTATTGTGAAGCATAGCCAGAAAATACTCCAGCCAGGGTCTAGTGCGGTACCAGGCCGGGTTAAACGAACGAAATGTACAGCCAAATGCGCGTTTTGGGTAGCTAGCTAACACGGGCTGCGTCGGGGCGGTAAGGGAAAGACCCGTACCGGAATAGTCCGAGGGTGCAACGGCCTGTTGAGGTTGGACTTGTGGACAATTGACAGAGGGGCTGATGTTTGCGGTGCTTGTGTGACTAAATACACCCTCTGTGAGGCCCGCCGAGCCAGCCGTGTCTATGGCAGCGGAGGCGCGAGCCGTGTCTGGGGCGGCGGAGGTAGAGGTGCAACAGCCTAGTGTCCGAGCGAGCCGCTGGGCGTGGGCTTGACTACAGGCTTGAAGAAACGATGCATTTTCTCATAAAAATATCAAGTTACCTAAACGCTAAGAGGAAAACCAGGGAATCAGAGTTCCGCAGTCAGAAGTTAACGTGTGCTTTTGAGCAGCAGAGTGTGGGAAAATTGACAACTTGTGTATTTATGTCAAAAAGGCAAGGGGGCGTGACCAAACAGTGCTATAGGCCTATGTATGTAACGTAACATTTATTTGTGTTTAAAAACACCCAATAGGATGCTGCTCATTCTCTGTGACTTTTTGATTGGGTGGGCAAGCCATCAGTTTGGGTGGGCACTGCCCACCCTTGCCCATGCCTAGAACTGGGCCCGGTTTAGAGTTTCTTCCTCATGTTTTGATTTCAACAAACTTTCTGCTTGACACCCCGAATCACCAGGTCTCTGTTAAGAGTGAAGGGGTTTTAGTTGGTGTTGGATTATTTGGGTTATTTTAACGTGCAACGATTGAAACATTGGGCAGCACAGGGGCCTCACAGCAAGAAGGTCATGGGTTCGAGTCCCGGGTGGGGACGAGGCTTGGAACACTGTCCTTTCTGTGTGGAGTTTGCATGTTCTCCCCATGTTTGCATGGGTTTCCTCCCACCCTCCAAAGACATGCATGTTAGGTCGATTGGCCGGTGCCAAATTGCCCTTAGGAATGTGTGTGTGTGTGTGTGTGTGTGTGGATGGTTGTATGTGTGTGACCCCGCGACAGACTGGCGACCTGTTCGGGGTGTACTCTGCCCTTCGCCTTAAATTGGCCGGGATGAGCTCCGGCACCCCCCGCGACCCCGAAAGGGATAGACGGATAAGAAGATGACTGATGACTGATTGATTGTAACATTCAGGGGGAGGCGTTGGCTCAGTGGTAGAGTTTGTCTTTGGTCCAGGAGAAGCAGGTTCGAATCCCACTGAGTCCCCTATGTGTCCCTGTAGCAGACACCTAACCCCCTAGTTGCTTCCACTATTGGTGCTGTTATGGCTGGCTGCTTTGTCTTGCCCCTCACCTAGGACCTGTTTGTCTTTGGGGGCATTAAGCCCTGGACAACAGCGCTTCTATCACTGGGGCACACGAACCTCTGCACCACAGTTAGGTGGCAGGGAAGAGACAGTTGGGGCATCATTAGGATGTCTCCCAAACGCCTCGCTGGTGAAATGTTTCTAGCACGTCCCACCGGAAAGAGACCCAGAGGCAGACCCCAGATCCACTGGAGAGACTATGTCTCATAGCTGGACGGGGAACACCTCGGGATCCTTCCAGGTGAGCTGGAGGATGCAGCTGGGGTGAAAGAAGCCTGGGCTTCCATCTGAGGCTGTTGCCATCGCATTCCGGGCACCGATAAGCAGAAGACAACAGAGCGGATTGTAACAATGGGGAACATTTGACGCGCCCAAAGACCTTCAATTCTTCAAGTCCAGTTCTATCAGCGGTGATAGAAATTGACACGTGTTGTTGAAATGGATGTAACTTCTTAATGGTATGCACAAGCTGCATATTTTCTGTCCGGTATTTAATATCTCAAGGTTTCTGGTGGTGTGTAACAGAGACTGACCGACACAGAAAAAAACACAATACACATAAGAAGTGGAACACAGGTCATTTATGGTTCCATGTCTGGCCTGTGATTAAAAATCTTTTTATAACATAACCACACAGAAATGTGGCATAACTTTGTACTGCTGGTCAGGACAGAGCTTTGCTATTTTCGAGTTGTTACGGCCTTTTCTAAAATTTTTTGCAGCAGTCTTTGCTACGGTCATACAGCCTTTGTATGATCTGTTTTATTGAGCATATTCTTCTTACTCATCCCGACGGTAGAGTTGGCAGCCTAACTTTACAGATATGTGTTTATCAGACATGGTCCTATTGTGATAGAACCCTAGAAAACATCAGTTTACATTTGCTAGGTTTCATACCTTGACTGGTACAAAAATTGGGCAAAGTCTGTTGCCCGTGACTATTCTGATTTCTGAGCATGTGCAGAAGCGCTAGGTAGCTCATCTCGATAGGGGTAGTTGCTCAGTTTGATAGGGTTTGCTTCATGGGTCACGTCAAGTCTGGATTCCAAGTGCTAGGCATGTGCAGAGGTGATATGCGTCCCATCTCGACAAAACGCCATTGCCGCCTGTCGTTACTCATACAAATTAGCATGGAGTCATCATTGGACAGCCATGGTGACATATCCCACAACTGAAAGACAGCTGAGTGGGAGGTAATCGCCACGCCCTCCAATTCAGAGTGGCCCAGGTCATGTTGTTGAAATAAGAAATAGTCTGAACATAGTGACAAAAATGTTCGGCCAGCTGTGATACATAGTCTCTCCAGCGGGTCCGGGGTCTGTCTTTTGGTCTTCTCCCGGTGGGACGTGCCCAAAACACCTGACCAGCGAGGCGCTTGAGGAGCATCCTGACCAGATGCCCGAACCACCCCATCTGGCACCTCTCGACCTGGAGGAGGAGCGGCTCGACACCGAGCTCCTCCCGGATGGCAGAACTCCTCAACAGATGTCTGAGTGAGAGCACAGCCACCCTGCGGAGGAAGCTCATTTCAGCCGCTTGTACCCGTGATCTCATTCTTTCGGTCACCACCCACAGCTGGTGACCACAGGTGAGGGTTGGAACGTAGATCGACTTGTAAATCGAGAGCTTTGCTTTTCGGCTCAGCTCTCTCTCTTTACCACGACGGACCGATGCAGCTAGATATATATCTTTATTGGCAATCTTTTCTTTGACCTGGTCCTTTTTTGTCCATGACACTCTAACATTTCATTTCACAAGTGTCACCTTAACCTCACGTCTTATTTGCGTGCGGCAGCCCCTTACTTGACTTAGAGCAGTGATTCTCAAATAGTGGAACACACCCTGTGAGATGGGGGACGCATGTGACCTAGGCAACATGCTTTTTTTTGTACTATGATAAAGTGTAATTGCACATCCACTACAGTAGTTTAGCAGTGGTGCTTTCACTGTCAGGGTGTGCGCAGGACGTATTAGTTCTATGATGAAGGAGGGTTTTTTGCATGGGAATGGGAAGTTCAATAACGAGTAAGTGGGGTGCAAGAACTGTTTTCTTTTTGCTAGATTGGGCGCAGCAGCAGAAATTAATTGAGAAGCTCTAGCTTCGAGTTATGCCATAAGTCCATGCTCCACCACCTCAATAGATCACTCAGTTTGTTTGGAAAGTGTTGTGCGCATGTATTCGGTGTGCTGGTGCGGGGTTCGTACGTTCTCCACTGCTTATTGGCTGAATTTTGTTGAACTTTTGGGGAATTGTTCAAGGTAGTAAAATTGGACGACTTAATTTTAAGGCTTTACACTGTGGTAGGTTGATGTCGAGAGGTGGAAGAGTCACAGATCGCTGGTGTGATCTGAATTTGGGAAGATGTTCACGAGGTACCGTATTTTCCGCACTATAAGGCGCACCTAAAATCCTTAAATTTTCTCTAAAGTCCACGATGCGCCTTTTAACCTGGAGCACCTTATATATGGATCGATATCGTAGACGAAGTAGTGCGCGGTGCATGCTGGGATATTTGAAAGGGCGTCTCATTTTCATTTGCGTTTGTGTAAAGACCCGGAAATGGCTCCTACCAAGAGACACTGTTACACCGCAGAGTTTAAACTCAAGGCGATCGGTCACGCAGTAGAACACGGGAATAGAGCCGCAGCGAGAGAGTTTAACATTAACGAATCAATGATGAGGAAGTGGAGGAAGCAAGAGGATGCGCTGCGCCAAGTAAGTAAAACTAAACAGAGTTTCCGCATGAACAATGCGAGATGGCCACAGTTAGAGGATAAAGTTGAACAGTGGGTTGCTGAACAGAGAACAGCAAGTAAAATAACAAAACAGCTGTTTATTCATTTTGGGAGTAAATGAAGTTGTCAGAAAGCTGTTTTGTAATTGTTAATAAAGTTTGACTGACCTATCTGACTGTTTTTTTTTTTTTTACATTCCCATTAGCGCAGCACCATCTAGTGAATGCATAACGTAACCCCGGCCTTTACTGTAGCGCCTTATAATGCGGTGTGCCTGATATATGGAAAAAGTTTTAAAACATGTCATTCATTGAAAGTGTGCCTCATAATGCAGAAAATACGGTACTTCATAACAATTCAAATTGTACGATTCATTGGATTTGTGAAGTCCTTTTTTTTTTTTTGGTTGTACTGGTTTCATATTTGTTAACCACATGGCTCAGAACTGCTTCCTGATTTCCATGTTGATGCCATTTGGACTTGTTAGTTTCATATTGGTCGCTTGCATTCTGGGACTCATTTTCAACTCTTCTTCTCCTTTCGGCATTTCCCTTCAGGGGTCACCACAGCAAGTCAGTTTCTTCCATCTAACCCTATCTGCTGAATCCTCTTCGGTCACACCAACTATCTTCATGTCTTCCTTCACTGTATCCATGAACCTCCTCTTTGGTCTTCCTCTAGGCCTTTTTCCTGGTGGTTCCAAACCCAGCATCCTTCTGCCAATGTACTCTCTGTCTCCTCTACACATCTTCAAACCATCTCAGTCTGGCCTCTCTGACTTTATCTCCAAAACCTCTAACATGTGCTGTTCCTCTGATATACTCATTTCTAATCCTGTCTATTCTAGTCACTCTGAGAGAGATCCTCAGCATCTTCATCTCTGCTACCTCCATCTCTGCTTCCTGTCTTTTCCTCAGTGCCACTGTTTCTAGACCAAACAGCATGGCGGGTCTCACCACGGTTTTGTACACTTTTCCTTTCATTTTAGCTGAAACTCTTCTATCACACATCACACCTGATACTTTTCTCCACCCAATCCAGCCTGCTTGAACACGCTTCTTCACCTCTTTTCCACACTCTCCATTGCTCTGGACTGTTGATCTTAAATACCTAAAATCTTCCACCTTCTTTATCTTTTCTCCCTGTAACCTCACTTTTCTATTTAGATCCCTCTCATTCACACACATGCACTCTGTTTTACTCTGACTAATCTTCATTCCTCTTCTTTCTAGTGCAAACCTCCACCTCTCCAGCTTTTCCTCCACCTCTTCCCTCCACTTCCCTTCACTCATTTTCAACTCTAAAACCTAAATTTCATTCTTCATGTTCCGTATGAACTCATTCCATCTGAACTTGTATGTTGAAGTAGACTCCAGCACTCCCATCAATACCTCAGATTCCACCAATTCAGGGAGTGTTTCCTTCCTTTTCCTCTGCTTCCCTTCATCTACTGCATGTCTCTCTTTCATAGCTTTAGCTGCTACGTCTACCCTAGGTAAAGTAAAGCTTTAAGAGACAGTCAAGCCAATAAGTGACTGTCTACTGCCTCCAAGTGATACAACCTCCGTATTATGAACAGTGGACACTGTTTGAAAGTTTTCTCTGTTTGAAAATTCTACAGTTCTTTCATTTTTGACTGCTTAGTAATTACATTTTTTTCCAACTTGGACCCTTTTTGTCCATTTTAAGGTAGAGTTGTTTCCTCAGTCTTAAGACTTGTCCATCTACTCGGTGCACAATTCTATTGTACTCTTACTGTACGCAGCACATCAAGTTCCTTTCAGATCGACTGCGTGACACGCTACAATGTTATCAAATTCTCAAGTTCACCGGCATATTTCAAAGCTTATGTGCGCTCAGTCACTTCTGGGTTGTTTGACGCAGATGCTCGGATGTCGATACGTCACAGATCTCTTCACCTTCAAACGCTCAATACAGTAAAACATAAGATTCTGATGTTATTATTCTGAGAATTGAATCCCTCAATGAGCACAGTCATTTTAAAGGATCCGTGTGGATTCATTTCATTTTATTTTTGCTTGTGCTGGTGAGGTATGTAGGATTGTAATAGACAGCCAATAATGTTTCCTCGTTGTTCGTTCTTTGTTGTATACAGTTTTTTCATTTATTGATGGTTTAACACCTTAAAATTTGCATTTCTAACAGCCTGTAGAAACATAACCACCATATTGACCAAAAGCACAAACCAAAAACTAACAGATTAAACAACAATTAGCTGGACAGACTGATGTGCAGTTGTGGTGGGGAGAAAAGTGGGCTCTGTGGGAGCTGTTTTGGAGAGGAGGATGAGGGTTCTAATGCAGGGCATCCTGAAAAATCCCCATCACTCTCTGTATGATGTGGTCACAACTGGACTGAGCGCTTTAAAAGGTCGTTTATCCCTTCATCACCCTGGTAATTGAACCAAACACGTGTCTGGAAGGACACAATCCAATGGGCTATCTTATTACTAGCATTTGTAACGTTTATTATTTTATTTATTTATATGTGTGATTTGTTGAATTTCTCCTGCAGGAGAGTGATAAAGTTTTTATTTATCTAAATCTGCAATAGAACGCTTCATGTGCTTCATAGTCAGGTCTGTGTGGAGCTTGTTTACAATTTGACAGTCTGAGATCCAGATGTTTTAGAAAAGCACCACGTGCGTTGTGGCGGTCCTCTGATTTTTCATGGTTCTTGTGATCTTTTGGGTCTAGTAGCACAATTGGATAATCGGTAGGGATGGTTAACAAGACCATCTTATCGATACTAGTATTTTTATCAATCTGATGTTTTATCTTATACTTGTTTTTTTTAGTGTAAAAACAATTAGAAGAAAACAAATAAATAATGCAGATGCAACCAAACAATGTAAAACAAATAAAAAATATTGATGTAAAGGAGGTCAATATTTTGTTTTCGATTGAAATAAAAGCTTTGTTTGCTTCCCTATAGTTTGTTTGTTTTCCTCTACTTGTTTTTACACTAAAAAAATATCAATAAGAGTAAAAATAAGATACCGGATTGATAAGCGGTAATGATCAGAGTATTAGTATCGATGAGACGGTATTGATAACCATCCATAATAATCGGTAAAACCCAGATGCAATTTGAACGTGTCTTTTTTTTTTTTTTGTCCTTAGTTCTACTGCATCAATACCACAGCTGCTGGAGTTGCAGCCACCGCTGGCTTCACAGAAATCAGTCTCCAATCTACAGAAGCCCATACCAGCATCCAGCCAGGAGGTATGTATCATCAGGCAGTTTTTTTTTTTTTTTTTTTAGTAAATCTGTATTATTTTAGTCAGAGTAAAACAGAGTACATGTGTGTGAATGAGAGGGATCCAAATGGAAAAGTGAGGTTACAGGGAGAAGAGATAAAGAAGGTGGAAGATTTTAAGTAATTAGGATCAACAGTCCAGATCAATGAATAGTGTGGAAAAGAGGTGAAGAAGCGTATTCAGGCAGGGTGGAATGGGTGGAGAAAAGTATCAGGTGTGATGTGTGATAGAAGAGTTTCAGCTAGAATGAAAGGAAAAGTGTACAAAATCGTGGTGAGACCGGCCATGCTGTTTGGTCTAGAGACAGTGGCACTGAAGACAAGACAGGAAACAGAGATGGAGGTAGCAGAGATGAAGATGCTGAGGATCTCTCTGGGAGTGACCAGGATGGACGGGATTAGAAATGAGTATATCAGAGGAACAGCACATGTTAGAGGTTTGGGGATAAAGTTCGAGAGGCCAGACTGAGATGGTTTGGACATGTGCAGAGGAGAGAGAGAGAGTACATCGGAAGAAGGATGCTGGATTTGGAACCACCAGGAAAGAGGACTAGAGGAAGGCCAAAGAGGAGGTTCATGGACGCAGTGAAGGAAGACATGAAGATAGTTGGTGTGACTAAAGAGGATGCAGCAGATAGGGTTAGATGGAAGAAACTGACTTGCTGTGGCGACCTCTGAAGGGAAATGCCGGAAGAAGAAGAAGAAATCTGTATTATTTTATGTCCCTCTAATTAACATTTCTTTGTAATGATGAAATAGATCATGGTTGAAAAGTAATGATGTCCAGATGTGAACTTAAGAACAACTTTTACTCACAAAGCACCTCGACCATATTGAACCATGACCTTAATTTGCTTTATCCCCCAGACCACAAATACAAATGGACCAAAGCAATGGGCCCAGCTAAATGGAAAGGCAGCAGAGCAAGATGGTGAGCTTCAATTTGACTATTTCCTTTCCAGTAGGTGTAATTTTGGGTCATCAAAGCTACAGATAAATGTGAAGTCTAACTTTGGTTTTACAGCTGCTGAAGAAAACTTGATATTTGAAAGTCGACATCATGATGGAACCTTTAAACATTCAGATCAGAACAAAATGAAAGAGTCATCAAGCAGCCAGAGACACTATAAATATTTGCACATCTGTAAGCTTAATAAAGCCAATTCTGAAAAATGAAAGCACCTTGCTTTGACTCAAACGATCACGCCTGCTTTGATTGTGCGTAACAACCATTTCTTTCTATGACATCAGGTTTAAGGGCCTTAAACCGACTTCAGCCCTTCTCTCACGAGGAATTTCCCACACTGAAGGCAGCTGGAGAACAGGACAGGGTTGGCAAGGAAAGAAGCGCCTTCGATCCGTCGTATGGGCCCGGACCAAGCCTCCGCCCCCAGAGTGAGTCTTTTTTTTTTTAATATTCTAAAACGGCATGTAAAATGCATGATGGTAATTTAGTAAAAAATGCGACAATATGAACTTTCAGCCTGTTAACATTGAATTTTTTTAAATGCTAGTATCCATATTCATTTTCATTCAAATTCCATGCACTTATTTTTAATAAAACAACACTTTTATTAGGTGCTTGACATGTGTGCATTCACAATACACACGCTGCTCTTCTCACTACGACGGTCAAACACCGAGCATCTTTCAGTTTGAACATTACGCATATATCGAGGTATTTAAGTAACGGGTGTTCCACCTTTAC
This sequence comes from Neostethus bicornis, assembly GCA_902685375.1. Lineage (NCBI taxonomy): Eukaryota > Metazoa > Chordata > Actinopteri > Atheriniformes > Phallostethidae > Neostethus > Neostethus bicornis. Next base: position 6,008,869 of record LR738564.1, read on the forward strand.
AAGCAAAAACTCTGCTTTTTGCGGATGATGTGGTCCTGTTGGCTTCACCGGACCGTGATCTCCAGCTCTCACTGGATCGATTTGCTGCTGAGTGTGAAGTGGCCGGGACGGGAATTAGCGCTTCCAAATCCGAGACCATGGTCCTCGCCCAGAAAAGGGTAGAATGCCCCCTGCGGGTCAGGGACAGGGTCCTGCCCCAAGTGGAGGAGTTTAAGTATCTCGGGGTCTTGTTCACGAGTGGGGGAAGGATGGAGCGGGAGATCGACAGGCGGAACGGTGCGGCATCAGCAATAACTAGGACGCTGCATCGGTCCATCGTGGTAAAGAGAGAGCTGAGCCGAAAAGCAAAGCTCTCGATTTACAAGTCGATCTACGTTCCCACCCTCAACTATGGTCACCAGCTGTGACCGAAAGAATGAGATCATGGGTACAAGCGTCCGAAATGAGCTTCCTCCACAGGGTGGCTGGGCTCTCACTCAGAGATCGGGTGAGGAGCTCTGCCATCCGGTAGGAGCTCGGTGTCGAGCCTCTCCTCCTCCAGGTCGAGAGGAGCCAGATGGGGTGGTTCAGGCATCTGGTCAAAATGCCCCCCCAAGCGCCTCGCGGGCGAGGTGTTTTGGGCACGTCCCACCGGGAGGAGACCAAGGGGCAGACCCGCGACCCGCTGGAGAGACTATGTCTCACAGCTGGCCAGCGAGTGACTTGGGCTCCTTCCGGGTGAGCTGGAGGATGCAGCCGGGGTGAGAGAGGCCTGGGCTACCCGTTTGAGGCTGTTGCCCCCGCGACCCGAACCCAGAACAAGCGGAAGATGACGGAACGGAACAAAAACTAAAATAAAAACAACATTTCTGTGTTTTGTTTACAGGAGGGATATTTCAATACAATATATAACGTTTTTATAAGAAATGTTTCATGCTTTTACAGCATTACAAAATATTTTTGGGAACAGTAGCTCTGGGTTTCCTTATTTGGTACATTTTTATGCAGAGATGGATGTTGTAACCTCTTTGTAACAAATAAATATGGGCTTCTTTACGCACTAATATACGCACCAAAAATCTAGTTGGATTCTGCTGCAACAAGCTGTTTGAATGCCGCAAAAAACAAGTTATGGAGCTATAGTGAACCACCAGTGGGTGTCGCTACCAATGCGTTGCCATGCTTGCTGTGTTTCCACTGTTCTGGCTTTTTGTGCCACAGTGCTTGTACACACAGTCACGGTTTTATCCTCTTTTCTTTATCGATAAATTTAACAATAATACTAAAATTTTCCCATTCAAGCGGTTTAAGTGGTGCAAAATGATCAAGTTTGTCTGTACTTCCGCTAGCTATGACCATGCTGTGTGTGATCGGAACACGTGCACTACTTTTCTTCTCTTGACTAACTTAACTTAACGTTAATCCGAACGGATCACTGATCAATGATGCGCCCAAACTTTTATTAGTTCTGCTTATTTTCTCCTTGTTTAATTTTTAAAACGATGAAAATGTCCCCCGGCGTCTTTTAAAAGATTTTTTTTTTCCCTTCAAGATGTGACGAGTTGGAGGGAAGGTGGTGGCAGGAACCTTCAGCCCTCGTCCCTGACCCTTGGCCTACCAGCAGATGCTGAGGGTAAACTTACTGCCCTGGGTGAGACCGGCACTCCACCTGCCTCGTCTCAATTGTCTCCTGCCAGCGGCGCCGCATCATCCAGCACAGTGACGGCTCTCTCTCCAGGCCTCGACTCTAAGGAGTCTCCTGTTCGACCTGTCCAGCCTGTGCGCAGAACAACCGTCCTCACTGCCCTGCAGCATCAGCTCCACCACACTTCCACCGCCGTCTATCACGACATGTTGCCTGCATTTGTAAGTATCAAATGGCCACAAGACCGCTTGGGCGCCACAACGTTCTCACACCAGCGACTTGAACTTTTTCCAGATGTGTTCTAAGGAGACTCGGGAAGCTACGGGTGGAGATCACGTTTCGGCCACTGTGGCTGCCCCAGCCAGATTCGAAAGCAAGCCCACTTACAGACAAAGCTACGCCAAACCTGAACTTGCCAAGTGAGTCAATCTGACTGGTCTTGATCTAGTCGTCTGTCTGACGTGCAGCGGTTTTTAATTAGTTGTTTCTATGTGCTTCAAAGCGGAGACGCAAGACGAGAGACACGTTTTGTACGCGCTCCTCCTCGACTCTCATCCCAGCCAATTCGCAGACCTGGTGACAGACCACAGCGCCCCGCAATCATTAATCCAGAAGATTTGAAAGATCTTGATGATCTTGATAATGACTGCGAGGATGGATGGGCGGGTTAGTATTCCTTTTACTTTTTAAATGGCTGTTTTTCTGACTGATGTGAAAAGTTCAACATACATTTTTTTGGTCTGATTACACAGCTGCTCCCCTTAGTCCAGTGCTTCTCAAATATTTCCTGTTGCGCCCCCCTTTGGAAGAAGAAAATATATGCGCCTCCCCACTCTCCGCTGTGACTATAATTAATATAATTTATCATTAGTATCATCATATGTCTATGAAATTGTTCTAAGTACACCTCTGCATAACATTGTATCCTCATTAACATTAAAGAAAACAAAAAAAACAAAACAAAGAACAGCTTTATTAACATTGTTTTTTAGTTTGTAACAGAAAAGATTTAAAGAACATCAATTAACTTGAAATAAAAAAAAATTTTACTTCTTATTTGAACCAGTGATCCCCAACCACCGGGTAGCGGACCTAAACCAGGCCGTGGGTTATGTAGTACCGGGCCGCATAGAATGAAGAAATAACTTCCATTATTTTAATTTGGTTTATAATTTGAGCCTTTATTATAAAGGTTTTCTTGATTCTTGATGACGATGTTTTCATTTAAAAAGCAGACTGAACTTTAGAAACACTCTTCAGGTTTCCGTTTAAAATGGGACTGTCTGGTTCCAGCAAAACAAACTCGGAACTCTGATTGATCCAGTCTTACTGGGAGGAGCCTAACTGGTATTTTTATTCACGTTGTTTATGTGATGTCTTTTATTTTGAAGGTATGTTTACCATTACCAAGGCAACCAGATTACATTCGAGCAGAGAGAATGTTTCCATGTTATAAAGACGCAGCTAATAAATTTTTTTGTGAGGACAAAAAGGATTTAAGTTTATTATTTATTTAAAAAAAAAAAAATGAGGCTGGTATTATTTTGTTTTTCTACTACACCTTCAGACCGGTCCGTGAAAATATTATCAGACACTAAACCGGTCCGTAGTGCCGGAAAGTTTGGGGACCTCTGATTTAAACTATAAACTACAACTACTGCAGTGGATGTGCAATTACACTTTATTCTAGTACGGCAAAAAAAAAAAAACATGTTCCACAGGGTCACACGCCCCACTACTTGAGAAGCAATGTCTTTTAAGTGTGCAGACTATTTTCAATCATTTATATCAACAATTCTATCCGCCCGCTCAACCACTGTTTGTAGTATGCTTGGAACATAATATTTCAAATTAAAATCAAAATATTAGCAGGAGCTTTAAAAGTTAGCTTTTATGTACCAGAAAACTGCTTTCTTCAAAGGAAACTTGAAAGAAAGTTCTGATCATTCCAATAACTGTTTACATACTGATTGGCAATATTTTTTTCCGTTTCTTGTAGGACTTCATGAAGAAGTGGACTACAGCGAAAAGCTGAAGTTTAGTGACGATGAAGAAGAACATGTTGCCAGTGATAAAAACAAGCTGTGGTAAGAGTTAATTTTATGAATTACGTATTGTATCGTATGTGTGTGGCCCCGCGACAGGCTGGTGACCTGTTCGGGGTGTACTCTGCCCTTCGCTTTGAATCAGCCGGGATGGGTTCCGGCACCCCCCGCAACTCTATAAGGGATAGACGGTTAGAAAGGCGACGTATTGTATCATTTTGACTCATTTATTGTATAAAGAGCTTTTGATTCGTCTGCGTTTGTTTTAGGGTGGAGTGGGAGAAAGAGAACCAATCCTCCCTCAGTTCAGGGGATGCGTCGTATCCCCTTGAAGGCCCTGAGGAGACTTATTCCTACCAACATCAATCCCATCATGAACATCCCAGAAAGCCTGCCAGCAGATACCTGCCCACTGAAAGCCAGGTAAGGAGCTGTGACATCTTCTCCTGCTTTCATCTTTTTCTCTTGTGAGAATACTTACGAGATTAAGTCGAAAATGATTTTCACGGTTACAAACGCATCTTGTTCTTTAATTCTTCCGACCGTTGTGGATTTGGCAGTTCCTCTAAACATCTCTAAGTGAGGCTTTGATTATTAATGGAGCTTGCAGTTTCTATTGGCAACCTGTGTGACTATTTAATCTTGCTAAACCTCATCCGGAAGACTTCTGGTTTATAGTTAATGGTACATTCAACACCACCAATCGAAATTTTAAAAATCGATTGGATATAATTCCGTCAACCGTGAAGATACTGTTTAAGTTCAGAACGTTACAACATTTGCCTTACATTTCTTTTCTTTACCACCTTAAGATTCAGACGAAGAACCACAGCGAGCCACTCACCGAGGGTCAGAGTCAGGCACCACCTAGGGCTAAATATGTGTCGCCTGACGTGTCTGAAGCTGTCGAGAGAGCCCGCAGAAGACGGGAGGAGGAGGAGCGACGTGCTCGGGAAGAGAGGCTCGCCGCTTGTGCTGAAAAGCTAAAGAAGTTGGATGAAAAATTTGGAAAGACCGAAAGGCAGATAACAAGAACAGAAGATTGCCCCAAAGAATCAGAATGCAAAAAAGCCCCGCCGTCTCCAGACAGGGAACAGAGCAAAGGGCATCACGAGAGTTGGCAGTGCAGCAGCAAACGTAATGACAGTCGCAGTGATTGGTTGACAGTCAAACCCCAGTTTTTTTTTTTCTAATTTTGTTTCTGTATATTACCACAGTAAATTTTAAATTAAACAGTTCAGATTTTATTTGTATGGTCAGTTCAGATGGTTGTATGTGTGTGGCCCCGCAACAGACTGGTGACCTGTTAGGGGTGTACACCCCTGCCCCTCACCTCAAATCAGCCGGGATGGGCTCCGGCACCGCCCCGCAACCCTGTATGGGATAGATGGTAAAGATGGTTACTGACTGACTGTGATTCAGATTCATTGAAGTGCAGACTTTTAGCTTTTATTCCATAAGTTGAACAAAAAGATTACATAAAAATGTGAAAAACTAAAGCCTTTTTTAAACACAATCCCTTCATATATGGTCTGGTAAGTATTTAGAAAATTGACTTCCATGCTGTTGCATGGAGAATTAAGTGCAATTCCCTTGTTGTGGCATTATGAGTGAAGCAGATCAAAGGCCTGGAATTGATTAGATAGACTGTAAGTTGATAGTTGTTGGTAGACTCATGCTTGTATTCGGAAGATTTTGCTGTGAAAAGACAACATGCGGTCAAAGGAGCTCTCCGTGCAGGTAAAACGAGCAATCATTAAGGTGAGAAAACAGAAAAACGTGGCGAGAAATTGCCTCAGCATTTGGAGTGGCAAAATCAACAGTGTGGTACAGCTACAGTTCTAGAAAAATATTCTTTGGATGGATGAAACCAAAACCAACCTCTACCAGAATGACAGCAAGAGAAAAGTATGGAGAAGGCGTGGAGAAGCTCATGATCCAAAGCAAACTACAACATCAGTAAAACACTGTGGAGGTAGTGTGATGATCTGGGCGTGCATGGCTGCTAGTGGCACTGGGCCACTAGTGTTTATTGATGATGAGACACAGGACAGAAGCAGCGAATGAGTTCTGAGGTGTTCAGAGACACCTTAGAGATCCGCCCAGGTGAATGCAGTCAAACTGAATGGGGGGCGTTTCATAATACAGGTGGACAACGACCCAAAACAATTCCCTTGTGCAATTCCCTTGTTGTGGCATTATGAGTGAAGCAGATCAAAGGCCTGGAATTGATTAGGTGGACTGTAAGTTGATAGTTGATTGATAGACTCATGCTTGTATTTGGAAGATTTTGCTGTGAAAAGACAACATGCGGTCAAAGGAGCTCTCCGTGCAGGTAAAACGAGCAATCATTAAGGTGAGAAAACAGAAAAACGTGGCGAGACATTGCCTCAGCATTTGAAGTGGCAAAATTAAAAGTGTGGTACAGCTACAGTTCTAGAAAAATATTCTTTGGATGGATGAAACCAAAACCAACCTCTACCAGAATGACTGCAAGAGAAAAGTATGGAGAAGGCGTGGAGAAGCTCATGATCCAAAACAAACTACAGCATCAGTAAAACACTGCGGAGGCAGTGTGATGATCTGGGCCTGCATGGCTGCTAGTGGCACTGGGCCACTAGTGTTTATTAATGATGAGACACAGGATAGAAGCAGCGAATGAGTTCTGAGGTGTTCAGAGACACCTTAGAGATCTGCCCAGGTGAGTGCAGTCAAACTGAATGGGGGGCGTTTCATAATACAGGTGGACAACGACCCAAAACATAGCAACTCAAAGCAACTCAGGAGTTCATTAATGGCCGAAACACCTCACCAGCGAGGCGCTCGGGGGGCGTCTTGAACCACCGCATCTGGCTCCTCCCGACCTGGAGGAGGAGCAGCTTGACACCGAGCTCCTCCCAGATGGCAGACCTCCTCACCCAATCTCTTGAATGAGAGCCCAGCCACCCTGCAGAGGAAGCTCATTTCGGCCGCTTGTATCCGCAATCTCATTCTTTCGGTCACCACCCACAGCTGGTGACCATAGGTGAGGGTTGGAACGTAGATCCTGGTTACCATGGTGAGGGTAGGAACGTAGATCGACTTGTAAATCGAGAGCTTTGCTTTTCGGCTGAGCTCTCTCTTTACCACGACGGACCGATGTGGCATCCTAGTTATTGCTGACGCCGCATCGATTTCCCGCTCCATCCTTCCCCCACTTGTGAACAAGACCCCGAGATACTTAAACACCTCCACTTGGGGCAGGACTGTCACAGATTGTCACAAATTTGATTAATATTCATCAAATGACACATTCTGCAGTTAATTATATCAGATTCGTTAAGAACAAAGCTAAAAGCATATGTACGTTTACTGTTAACCACAAACTAACACGTTATGACACAGAGCATATCATAACTGGAAAAGAATTTGTGGCTAAAGAAAATTCAATGTGGCTAATAAAAAGTAAACTGGATTAGTCACAGTGGCTAATAGTTTTTCGACGCTAGAGTGAGCCAAGGTTGTTTAAATTAAAATTCACTGTGGTAATGTACAGAAACAAAATTAAAAAAAATGTGTCTCTGTCCAAATATTTGTGGTCCTGACTGTAATACACATGTATTTGTGTAATTACCTTTAAAAATTGTTCTAATTTTTTGCTTTTTTTTTTATTTAAAAAAAATTTCCAGAAGCAAGCGAGTGTCTGCAAGAAAATCCATCTGATTCCAGTTACAGAGAGGAGCCTAGCATTTCTGTCCACAGCAGTGAGGATGATGGCCAGGAGCCTGTCTCTCCTCTGGGAGATTACAGCGGGCATCATTCATCAAAACCAGTCCCACCCCGCTTCCAGAAGCAGCCGCAGCACCACCAACAGCAACAGCAGGTGAGTCATGAGCACATTATTTTCACTCATTTCGTCCTTAATCTAAAATATTATGGCGTATGCTTATAAAATGTTAACAGACCAACATAAAATATTATTTCAATCATAATGAATAATCATAATTTACAAAAACATTTGTAAAAAAAAAACCTAAATTAGTGCTTCTCAATTATTTTCTGTTGCGCCCCCCCCTAGAAAGAAGAAAATATTTCGTGGCCCCCCCACTCTCCGCCATGACCATAATTAGTATTATTTGTCTATGAAATTGTTATAAGCAGTGGTCCCCAACCACCAGGTGAACCACCCCTGGTGTGAGGGACCTAACTAGTATTTTTATTCACTTTGTTTTTGTAATGTCTCTTATTTTGAAGGTATGTTTACCGTTGCCATGGCAACCAGAGTGCTTTCGAGCAGAGATAATGTTTCCACGTTATAAAGACGCTGCTAATAAAATTTGTTGTGAAGACAACTTGGATTTAAATGTAATATTATTGATTTAAAAAAGCCAGTTTTTCCGGCTATTCTTATCACCTGTAGACCGGTCCGTGAAAATATTATCAGACACTAAACCGGTCCGTGGTGCAGAAAAGGTTGGGGAACACTGGTTCTAAGTACACTTCTGCATAACATTGTATCCTCATTAACATTAAAGAAAAAAAAAGAAAAAGAACAGCTTTATTAACATTGTTTTTTGTCTGAAACAAAAAATATTTAAAGCGCATCAATTAAGTTGAATTTTTAAAAAAATAATTCTTATTCAAACTATAAACTACAACTACTGTAGTGGATGTACAATTACACTTTATTCTAGTACGGTAAAAAAAAAAAAAACGTGTTCCATAGGATCACACGTGCCCCACTATTTGAGAAGGACTGATCTAAATAAACTGATTGTACTGTATTTTGGGATTCAGAGTTTAAATGTTTTCAACCACTTTGTAGGAACAAGTGCTCAAAATGCAGCACTGGCAACAATCTGGATCTTCCCATGCACAGCGAGGCTTTTATCCACCACACGTCCTCGGGTTTGATCCTCGTTGGATGATGATGCCACCTTTCATGGACCCCCGTGTGGCTCAAGGACGCTCTCCGGTTGATTACTATCCTGGCTCCATTCATTCTTCAGGTAAATTTGATCTACATTTTAAATGTTGCTCAATCAAATAACTGTCTTTCTTTGAGTCAAGAAAACTAAAAAATCATTGATTGGTTTCATTTTTAGGAAAAGCAGTCTTGCATTCAGACCATTTAGACAGTCCCGGTTCAGATGAAGGATGCCATTCAACCTTCCACCAAGAGAGACGAGCCTTGTCCGCCGAGCCTTACCCAGTATGGAATCAAGATGGCTATCCGTTACGCAGTTTCACTCCACCTTACCAGAGACAGCATGATACCTTAGACCCTAGCCAGCCTGCTGATAGGTCAGTCATACTGGAAAAATATTTAAATGTGCTTTTAGAATTTAAACATCTTCAAAATTGAGTAAAGAGTTAAAGTTGACTAAAGTGAAAAAATATGTGTTCTAAGTGTTTTTTTTCTCATCATGGTGATTCTTCAAATTTTCCCTGCTAATTTCCACAGAGGCGATGCCACCTCTTCCCAACAAGACCCCTATGATGATGGTTCCAACGAATGCTTGATTCACTCTCAAGACGACCTCCCACATCATTCTTATCAGAGCCACGGCTCAGACAAAGAGCAACAGGACCAAGGCCTCCTCATCACCGCTCGGAATCTCTGTCAAAATCTTTCAGAGTATGACTGCATAAAACAAGACACAAGAGACAGGCATCTGAAAGACGGTCTTGACTCTCACGGTGACTCTGTGGAAGGCTCCAAGGAAAACTGGAAAAGAGAGGGAAGCCAGAAACAGGATGGAGGAAGCAACAGCACACAAAACCAGTGGTCCGAGGTCAGTTCCAGTTCCAGCAGCGGTGTGGGACAGCCATCCGAGACTAGTGGTCGGACTGTAGCTCGTAGAACCGGGCCCATAAAGAAACCAGTTTTAAAAGCCCTCAAGGTGGAAGAAAAGGAAAATGAAAAACCCAAATCTGAACCTGAGGAGAAAACTGTACCCTACCGCTTGGAGAAAGAAGTCCTAACCAACGTTTACGACTTAAAGAAAGATAATCTTGCCCCCAGCAACAGGCGATCGGCCTCACCTGCTGTAGAGAAACAACCTGAAGAGAGACAGCGCCAGTCACCAGCTCCTAGCAAAAGAGAGAGTCCTCTCGGCGCCTACAGCGATGGTTTATTCAAGGAAAGCTCCTGGGGCACTGGCACCAAGAACCAATCGTCTCAAGATTGCCTTGAAATTCGAGATCCTCAGGTGCCACGTCGCAATAACTGGATCTTTATTGATGAGGAGCAGGCCTTTAGTGCAGTTAGGGGGATAGGTAGAGGGCGAAGTCGCGGTTTTAGAGACTTTGGCTCCAGGGGTGGTAGCCGTGGTGGTCGAGGTGGAGATCATCTCCGAGGTGGATATAACAATGGCAACAACAGTGGCACTCAGCGGGCTGGTAGAGGCCGAGGAGCACCCAGAGACCTCGTAAAGGTTGATGACTTTCAGAGGGCCAAACCTCGCCGGAGGAATGTTAGTGAGACCTTAAGTGAAACCTCTGAATATGAAGAACTCCCTAAGAGACGACGTCAAAAAGGATCTGAGAACGGGGAGGCCTATCCGGAGTCTGTAGAAGTTCGTAAGGCTGATAGAGATTCTTGGAGATCTAACAAAGTCTATACAGACGAGCAGTTGGTCTCCGATTTTAAAGATAAAAACAAGATCAGTCGGGGCTTCGGTGGTCGAGTTCTCCCTCCAAGACTGAACACCGCTGCCAGCTACAATCGAAACTTTACTGGACCAAGGGATATCTCCACATGGAGGGGTCGTGGACCTCAGTTCAGCGGTAGTGGCTCCATGCAAGAAAACGGTTATGGTCCTGTAGCAGACTCTTACTCTCGCAGAGGCGTGACTGATCGAGAATTTCCCAAATATGTGAAATTTACCGCCGTCTACTTAGAAGACAACTTCGACGGCAGGGAAGACTACTATTTTGAGAGTGACAACCCTGACAAGCAGAGGAGACGGCGTCCTCCACGTCAAGACAAACCTCCTCGGTTCCGTCGTCTACGTCAAGAACGAGAGCCCGGTTCCAATCAGTGGACAAGCGATGAGTACATAAATGGAGACATTGCAAACCCATGGACAGGTCGCTCCAAAAACGTTGGCGATGACAACTGGCCCAGTGCCCCCTACTCTGGTTGTTCCAACCAGCATGGACAGACAGAAGAATGGGACACTGGATCGGACAACAGCGACTTCAATGACTGGAGAGAGAAGCGAGGTGGAACAGTAGGCGTGACTTCACAGGGCCACGGAGATGTTCCTTCAGACTCTGGTCACTGTGAACCCGGATCTGGAGAGAAGAGGGAACTCTCTAAACGAAGTTTCTCCAGTCAGAGACCACTGGTTGAGCGACAGAATAGAAGAGGAGAACCATCTCTGCTGGATACGAGCAAGATGGTGCGCACACCTGATAACCTTCCCACGGCCTTACCCAACAGAGGTGACACTTGGCAGAATGGAGGAACTTCTTGTAAGAGGTGAGTTTGATGAAAAAAACATCTTATTGCACTTTTTATTCAGTTCCCATTTTTGTAATTTGAGGCTGTGCTGGGCAATAAGGAAAAAATATGCATCATGACAACAATGTATACCGCAATTTACCAAAATATAAGCCTGTTCACAGTTATTTGAAAAGTTTGACAAAACTTTTATTGCTTTCTTTGTCTGGCGTGTCAAAGGGCAATAGTACCATAGCTGCCTTCTTTTTTTCCCCGTAATCATACAGTTATTTAAACTGAATTGTCAAAGTAAATTTTCCGTTTTTTAAAACAAAAAAATTTCTGATTAGTGTCTTTGGTCTTCTTATACTGCTTTTTCTGGCTGTACCTTATCTATGGTCTCCAGCTGTGGGTGGTGACCGAAAGAACGAGGTTGCGGATAAAACAGATCTTCCTCTGCAGGGTGACTGGGGTCTCACTCAAGAGTGAGGAGCTCTGCCATCCGGGAGGAGCTCGGAGTAGAGCCATTGCTTCTCCAGGTCGAGTGAAGCCAGATGGGGTGGCTCAGGCATCTGGTTAAGATGCCCCTGAAACACCTTGCTAGTGAGCTGTTTCGGGCACGTCCCAACAGGACGAGACCCAGAGACAGACCCCGGACTTGCTAGAGAGACTTATGTCTTACAGCTGGACAGGGAACACCTCAGGATCCTTCCGGGTGAGCATAGTGGATGCAGCCGGGATGAGAGAAGCCTGGGTTTCTCATCTGAGGCTGTTGTCCCCGTGACTCAGCCCCGGATAAGCAGATAATGACTGAACGTAACAAATTTTGTACATGAAACTTTTGCCATTTAAGTGACTTACAAGAAGTCGCAAACCTGCGCAAGAATCAAACAGCGTAAAGTAGCGCGTTTTAAAACCGCAAGACGACGTTTCTTTTACAGTATGCGTGGTGACAAAACGACACCAATGCAATCATCGCTCTGTTTTTAGTGATAAATATGTATATATGGTAATAACTGATTAAAAGATAGAAACAAATGGTAGAAATTTCCCAGCAGTAATCTGAAGTAACTTATGAGAGAGTAAAATTATTTCCCCCTTTCATATTTCAGCAGGAGTTCTGATGATTCTGGTCCAGTCTACACTATCGACCCTCCATCGGAGGACAGGGAGTGCAGTGAATCTCCAGGGAAGAAATCAGACAAGGATATGAAGCTAGGATCTGTCAAGACCGATATTGACGAACCCCTCTCTCCGTACGAGTTAAGCAGCTACCCGAGTAAGTTTGACTTTCTTTGTTTTGGGTTTAGATTTAAAGGTGAACACTGAACACGTGCTCCATTCTGCAGATGTTTTGCATTAATGACATGCCTGTTTTGTAGTTGAGGGAGACACTGGGGGACCAGGATCAAATCCAGATGTGTACCAGGATGCCTTGTCCAAAAAACAAAGACGTCCGCAGGAAGATGAGAGACGGAGAAAAGAGCAAGGAACTGCTGTATGGAAAACTGTTGCATCGGAATACTTAAGACACACTTACACATGACATTTAAACTGTTTACTCATTTAGACCAGATGTGTTGCTTAAATGCTTTTTATTTTTAACTACAAACCTCACTCGGAATCGCACAGTTAAGACTGTGACCACCTACAGGGATTTTGTTTCAGACCAGATTTCTAGGATAGCTTGTTGCCTAAATAATCTAACGAGGCCATCTAATTTACCAGCCCACCTCAGTAATCAATACTGCCTGTTTTCTGATGCTTTTCATCAACTTTTACAAGAAAATAACTGTCGTCATAACTGTAACTCCTAGAAAAAAAAAGATGAATGAAAACGGGACCGATTGTTTAGTTACATTGAGGTTCTGTATCGGGTAGATTGTAATTGGTACTCGTGTAAGCTTTTTTAATCGCATCGTGTGTTATTTATAGCAAGTTTTCACCGGAACACACACATCAACATTTTTTCTTTTATTTGTTAAATAACTATGAATTATTTTGTCCAAGCAGGAACTTGGACTTTTTTGCCAACTTTGTTTTAAACTCTGCATTTTAGGTCCCAGTCAAAAACAGGACAATCACATCCAAGATCCCACCGCGCTTTGCTAAAAAGCAAGGAAGCATCACCATCGAACAGTCTGATGAAGCGATTTCTTCTCCAAACAACCTGGGAACTGAAATCTGGGAGTCAAACAGCTCAGGTGCGGTCAAGTTCATTTTTTTCAAGTACCCTCCAGAAAAAATCCACACTACACAAAAAAAACAAACATCAAATTTTTCCTTAAAAAATGTGGTCCTTTTTTTGTTTTTTGTTGTATTTATGTCAAATGTTAACTTGTTCTGTGGTCCTGTAGCTTTGGTGCAGCCTTCAGCCAGCGATTCCTGGAATAAACAAGTGACCTACACCGGGAGTGAACCCAACTCTGAGGTATTATAAAGCACTAGTGAACACACAGTTTCCACACACTGAATGCAACTACCCAGTTTTAGTTTGTCCAAGAGTTTAAAGCAGAAGTGCTCTCATTTTTTTTTAAATACCAAGTATACTTAAAAAAAAAAAAAAAAACACATTGGGGAAAAAAAAAAAAATCTAAAAAATGTTCACTTAAAATATAATCAGTGTTAAAATAATTTGACTGATGGTATTTCAAAAGTGACATTATGATTGATTTTAAATCATCATCAGTCAGTCATCTTCTTATCCGTCTGTCCCTTTCGGGGTTGCGGTGGGTGCCGGAGCCCATCCTGGCTAATTTAAGGCGAAGGGCAGGGTACACCTCGAACAGGTCGCCAGTCTGTCGAGGGGCCACACACATATAACCATCCACACACACATTCATTCCTAGGGGCAATTTCGGCACCGGCCAATCAACCTAGCATGCATGTCTTTGAAGGGTGGGAGGAAACCGGAGTACCCAGAGGAAACCCACGCAAACACGGGGAGAACATGCAAACTCCACACAGAAAGGACAGTGTTCCAAACCTTGTCCCTACCCGGGACTCAAACCCACGACCTTCTTGCTGTGAGGCCACTGTGCTATCCACTGCGCCACCGTGCCGCCCTGATTTTAAATAGTTTTTTTGTTTTTTATTTAAAAAAAAAAAAAAAAAATTTATCTTTTATTTTTTTAAAAAAAAGCAATTTTACGTAAGCCAAATAATTTTTCTCACTCTAAAGTTTTGTTACCACCATCCCGATGTCCGCCTTTAAAGGACTTACAGTTGAACTTGCGGTTTTACGACACAACACTGAAGTTGTTGCGTATTTTTTGCACGTTTTGCGACATGTTTAATGTCACTTAATTCATGTTCAAGTTTTATGGATGAACTCGCAGACAGATAAAGTTAAATACAAGACAAAAAATACTTACCAAATAATGTTGTTTTTTTTTTAAAAAAGGGCAAATTTTGATCATTCATCTACAAGTGAAAGTTTTCCATGTTTTTAATGTCGTATAGAACAAAGTTAAAAGATTTCAAAATTTTTCTGATCTTTTTTTGTTTTTAATAATGTTATTTTAGCAAGAAACAATATTTGACAGACCATCAGTAGGATCTAAAAAAGTTCTAAGTTTGTTTGGATTTTAGAAAAACATACAAATTGTGAAGTAAATATATATATTTTTTTACTATATATTTCGATGTGTCTTTGATGATAATAAACATACAGCCGTGATGTTTACCATACCTGTCCTGTTGTCTTTAGGCTATAGAAATCAAAGGGATCGATCAATCTTAAAAGGTCAAGTTATATGGTTTCGTCTTATTTTATTACGGGAAAAATGTGATTTTTTTCGTATATAGGGGCATGTGGTCATTTGGCCATGTGCCCATGCTGTTTTGTCTAGAGGCAGTGGCACTGAGGAAAAGACAGGAAACAGAGATGGAGGTAGCAGAGGTGAAGATGCTGAGGATCTCTCTAGGAGTGACCAGGATGAACAGGATTAGAAATGAGTATATCAGAGGAACAGCACATGTTAGAGGTTTTGGAGATAAAGTCAGAGAGGCCAGACTGAGATGGTTTGGACATGTACAGAGAAGAGAGACCGAGTACATTGGAAGAAGGATGCTGGATTTGGAACCACCAGGAAAGAGGACTAGAGGAAGACCAAAGAGGAGGTTCATGGATACAGTGAAGGAAGACATGAAGATAGTTGGTGTGACCGAAGAGGATGCAGCAGATAGGGTTAGATGGAAGAAACTGACTTGCTGTGGCGCCCCCTGAAGGGAAATGCCGAAAGAAGAAGAAGAAAAGAGGCATGTGGTCATTTCCGAAAAAAATAAAAAATTCAAAAGTGTATTGTCTTTGCGTGTCATACCCTAACCTACAAAATGACTCGCTTTCAAGCTGATTATGAAACATTCTGGTTACTAAAGAAAAATAGAGGAATCCCTTGATGGGTATGACGAGCAGCTTTGAAAGAACCAGATGTTATTTTTTTGGGAACGAGCATGTAAAACAACAGCAGTGCGCATGCTGTTTGGTTTCTGTGGTTGTACTTAAAATGATTCAACACACTTCTCATCAGACAGTCTTGCCTTTTTCTAAACAAAATGACAAAATTTCATACTAGTGATAGGTTGTATGCTGAGGTCTTCAGAGGCTCTAAAAACTTGACATCTTCTTTCCTTACGTCCAGGAATCCGATGCCAGCCCAGAACAAAGTAAAGAACAGCACAAACCAGGGCCCATTGGAAACGAACGCTCCCTGAAACACCGTAAGGGTTCAGAAGGTGTGGACAGGCTGGAGAGCGGTCCCATCACACCAGTGAACGGTGTGGATCTCCACGTGGATACCGTGCTGCCTGTGCCACCCATCGAGTTTGGTGTTAGTGCCAAAGATTCAGATTTCAGCCTACCATCTGGCTCCACCCCAGTGCCCGTGTCCAACCCGGTGAAGCTTCCTGATGCACTTACCACTAATGTGAGTGACTGGCTTCCACCGGGTGTAAAATCAAAAGCAATCCAACTTATTTAAAAAGAAGGACCTAAATTATTTGACCTACTTTTCTGCTTTGAGGGAATGTTGTTTTTTTTTAATCAAGCTTTTAATTTTCTCTTCCCAAACCAGACTTCATTAAACCAGAGCATCCCGATTTTGCGTTCCAACCACCTTCAGCCTGGTATCAACCTGAACACCATCTCCTTCCCAAGTGCTGACCTCACTCTCAAGGTATTCTTATTACATCCAAAGTATTTTCTCTAAAGTAAGCAAGTGATTAATAAATGAAAAAGCTTTATTTATTCCAGAGTAAATTAATTAAGTATTCAATGAAATATAATGGCAGGTCACTCAGGACCACTGTCGAAATTTGTAGGTGGAGCCTGTGCTTTCTTTGGACAAGCAAGGGATGAGCAATAATCAGGCTTTCACATGTCTTTATTTGTGATAAATGTATAAATCAGTAAGATTTCACAAGTTTTATGTGGTTGATTTTCCTAAAAACAAATTGTGATTGTTTATGTGAGAAATTAGTTGTGTTTTATTCAAACTTGACATGTTTTTTTCTCAGATGGAATCGGCTCGTAAGGCTTGGGAGAATTCCCAGTCTCTCCCAGAGCAGGGTTCTCCTGTCGGAGGTGCTTCTGGTGTCCAGGCGCCCTGTAGCTCTGGTTCATCTACTGGTGTCAGCTACAGCACTTTTGGAGTGTCCATGCCGCCCATGCCCGTTGCATCTGTGGCACCTTCCATGTCCTTACAGGGTAAGTTTTTTGTTTTTTTTTAAATTTCTTTTATTAGTCTCATGGATAAGTGATGAATATTGGTCTCTAACCGTATCCAATTGGAACTTGTCCCACTGAAAGCATTTGGGGAAAGTTGAGTCATATACTTCGAGCTGATTGGTTGTTGGGTCAACTTGCGCACGCTTAACAGAAAATCCACTTAGCCAATCACAGCAATGAAACGTAGTGATGTATCCAAAATATGTTTGCAATATTTTGGAGGATTTTAGTCGCTTTTGTACTGTCATCTTGCGGGTGAAAGTCATCTTAAATAATACAACCCTCGTTTTTCATCCTTGTAAATATTTTATAAATAAATTTATTTTGATGTTTAGAGATTGTATGGGATTTGTCTAAAAATAAGTCAGAGTTTCTACAGATGTGTAGATTGTGATTTTGTGTACTGGTAAGGATTTTAGGGGTTTGTGTGATGTTGGCAACATATTAAGGATGAATAAAAAAAAAAGAAAAGACACAGAAAAACCAAAGAGAGAAGACGTCAAAAACATAAACGTCCTGTAAAAAACTGTCTAGAACCGTCCTGCCCTGCTGTGTTTGATTGGGTCGCTAACCTGCTGATCCGGACTGCTTGGAAAACAGCCGGATGGATTCTCGAGATTTTGTGAACTCCTGAAAATCAGGCGAATTGGTTGACCAAGTTAAGATACATTTTGGAAAACTAAAGCTAATGTGTTTTGTTGTCGTTCCTCATCTAGCCAATCCCATTCCACCACTATATCTGGATGGTCACGTCTTTCAAAGCCAGCCACGGCTCGTGCCGCCGCCCCCCATGACGCAGCAGCAGACCTACGCCCAGGCCCCCACAGCTCAGCAGATCCCCATTTCTTTACATACACACACGTCTCTTCAGGCTCAGGCTCAGATGGGACTTCGAGGAGGTTTACCTGTCTCCCAGTCGCAAGAGTTGTTCAATTCCATCCCGCCATTCAGGTATCGGTTACAAAACTTAATTACAGTCATGTGGAGCATCTACTTCCTGGGCCTGCTGCTGGAAGTTAACACAATTTTCTTATTTTCTCTTCCTTTCAGGTCCCAGGTTTACATGCATCCTAACCTGTCACAGGCCAATCCCATGGTGCTCTCTGGTGGGGCTCCTCTCAAAGGACCTTACTCAGCTTTTCCCGGCATGCAGCCCTCAGACATGGTGAAGCCGCAGTCGGGCTCGCACTACCAGCCGATGAACGGCAGCCAGCAACTCGTCTATGACAGCCAGATCAACCAGGGGCCCAGCATGGGCTCATCACAGTTAATGGACTCTCAACTCATTCAGGTGATACACAGATCACACATATTTAAAACTGTGTGTACTACTGTTGAGTGTCTGGACGGATGGTTAAAGTAGCTCTGCGTATTTTCCCTCCACCAGGTTACAATGCCACTGCCTGGCTCTCAGCTGCGCTACAGTTCAGCTCAGCAGCATCTCATCCTCCCACCGTCCATGCAGCTGCCACAAGGGCAGAACCTGTCTGTGGGCGCACCACGCCGAATGTTACCGCCAGGCTCCCAGTCCGCTGTCATAACCAGCAGCAGAGAGGTAAGTCTCACCAAACAGCTGTCATGGAAGTCGTTTTACAACCGGATTCCAAAAAAGTTGGGACACTTTAGAAATTGTGAATAAAAACTGAATGCAATGATGTGGAGGTGCCAACTTCTAATATTTTATTCAGAATACAACATAAATCACAGGTCAATAGTTTAAACTGAGAAATTGTATGATATTAAGGAAAAATATGCTCATTCAAAATTTCATGGTGTCAACAAATCCCAAAAAAGTTGGGACAAGAACCTATTAGAGGCTGGAAAAAGTCATTTGAGCATACAACAAACACCTGGAAGACCAATCAGCACTAATCAGGTCAATTGGCAATATGATGGGTATAAAAAGTGCTTCTCAGATTGGCAGTGTCTCTCAGAAGCCAAGATGGGTAGAGGATCACCAACTCCCACAATGTTGCGTAAAAAGATAGTGGAACAGTATCAGAGAGGTGTTACCCAGCGAAAAATTGCAAAGAGTTTGCAGTTGTCATCATCAACTGTGAATAATATCATCAGAAGATTCAGAGAATCTGGAAAAATCTCTGTGCGTAAAGGTCAAGGCCGGAGAACCATACTGAATGCCCGTGATCTCCGGGCCCTTAAACGACACTGCATCAAAAACAGGAGTGCTACTGTGAAGGAAATCACAGCATGGGCTCAGGAGTACTTCCAGAAACCATTGTCAGTGAACACAATCCACCGTGCCATCCGCCGTTGCCAGCTGAAACTCTATTCTGCAAAGAAGAAGCCATTTCTAACAAAGATCCACAAGCGAAGACGTTTTCACTGGGCCAGGAGTCATTTAAAATGGAGTGTGGCAAAATGGAAGACTGTTCTGTGGTCAGACGAATCACGTTTTGAGGTTCTTTTTGGAAATCTGGGGCGCCATGTCATCAAGACCAAAGAGGACAGTGACAACCCAAGTTGCTATCAACGCTCTGTTCAGAAGCCTGCATCTCTGATGGTATGGGGTTGCATGAATGCGTGTGGCATGGGCAGCTTGCACATCTGGAAAGGCACCATCAATGCAGAAAAATATATTCAGGTTCTAGAGCAACATATGCTCCCATCCAAACGTCGTCTCTTTCATGGAAGACCCTGCATTTTTCAACAAGATAATGCCAGACCACATTCTGCATCAATCACAACATCATGGCTGCGTGGGAGAAGGATTCGGGTACTGACCTGGCCAGCCAACAGTCCAGATCTTTCACCTATAGAAAACATTTGGCGCATCATTAAGAGGAAGGTCAGACAAAGAAGACCCAAGACGATTGAACACTTAGAGGCCTGTATTAGACAAGAATGGGAGAACATTCCTATGTCTACACTTGAGAAGCTGGTCTCCTCAATGCCCAGACGTCTGTTGAGTGTTCTAAGAAGAAGGGGGGGTGTCACACAGTGGTGAAAATGGCCTTGTCCCAACTTTTTTGGGATTTGTTGACACCATGAAATTTTGAATGAGTATATTTTTCCTTAATATCATACAATTTCTCAGTTTAAACTATTGACCTGTGATTTATGTTGTATTCTGAATAAAATATTAGAAGTTGGCACCTCCACATCATTGCATTCAGTTTTTATTCACAATTTCTAAAGTGTCCCAACTTTTTCGGAATCCGGTTTGTAGTTCAGCTGCATACACCTAAAGCTTAACATCCAACCATTTGTATTTCAAAGTATGTTTTCTCGATTTGTGTGTTCTAACAGGGCTCGCAAATGGAAATGAAAAGTTTCCCGTTTTCCGATAAGCCCAATCATTCCCCTGGTTTGTCTGGAGGTTCCTACAGGTGAGTGGAAATTATTTCATCCTACACTAGAAGTTAAATGAATAAATACATAAAACACTCATTCCTACAAAGTAAGTTTCTTTCTTACATCACGTACAGCTCCGAGGTGTGGGGCAACACATATCAAACAAATACCACTCCAATTACCATCATTCAAAAAAGAGCAATAAGAACTGTAAATAAAGCCAATTACAGGGCACATACAAATCAACTGTTTTTTAACATAAAGGCTTTAAAATTTAAGGATTTGGTTCAATTTAAAACTGCACAAATTATGTTTAAAATAAACAATAATCATCTACACAATTGTATTCAAAACTTTTTTCACAAGAGGGCGCATGTGTATAATTTCAGAGGATGTAATGTGTTTAAAAAGATGACTGTAAGAACAAATGTAGAACAACATTGTATTTCATTTATTGGTGTAAATCAGCATAGTTAGTTTGTTTTTACACTAAAAAAGTATTGATAAGAGTACTAGTATCGATAAGAGGGTATCGATAACCATCCCTAATGATGACAAATTAATTTTGCATTTGAAAAGAAGTGGATAAATCATCCCTTTGTATTTATGTTTCATCAAGGAGGGCTAATCAAAGTGATTTTTTTTTTTTGCCTTTGCTCTTCAGACCCGGCTCTGCTAGTCCCAGTTCAAAGCCAGCTGGTCCCGGGGGACCCGTGGGTCCTCTCCCCACACATTTCCCTCAGCAGGTTTGTGTTTCACGTACAGCATTCTAATGTCAAGAAAATGATTTTGTGAAGTAAATTCCTGTCTGGATCCAAAAAGATAAACTCTTTGTTGTATTGATAGTGTTTTATAGTTTATCATTTGTAAAGCAAAATTCATTTTCTTTCTTTTTTACTGAGTTTAAAGCTGTGATCCTAATTATTTTCTTCCTCTCTTTGGCTCCCAGCAGGTCCCACCTACTCAAGGCAGCATGTTAATGCATATGCGTCCCCCCACCACAGGCCCCTTCCCTAACCCCATTCAAAGACCTGTCATGCAGGTCAACAAGCCCATTATCATCCGTTCCCCTTCTTACCCCAACCCTTCCCACTCCACCCCTCCTTCAGTCCCTGAGCCCCCAGTAAAAGGGCCAGAGGATGGCATGAAGGTGAGCCACCCACTGTAAATATAGGTAATTTAATTTAATTTTCTTTTTCTCTGTTTGCGGTGTGTGTGTGTGTGTGTGTGTCTGCATTGTGAAGAGATTTTGAATAAATCTACATTATGCACAAGTTGTTATTGATACCATCTTATCGATATGAGTACTCTGATCGATACCGCTAACCAATCTGGTATCTTTTCTATACTTTTATTGATACTGGTGTTAGTGTAAAAACAAAGTATGTGGATGCAACCAAACTTTTTATTTTGAAACAATTTAAAACTAAATATTAACTCAAACTCATTTACATCAATATTTTTTTTATTTATTTTACATTATTTGGTTGCATCCATGTCGTTTGTTTGTCTTAATGTATGAGATAAAACACCGGATTGATAAGTGGTTCTGTTCCGTTCCGTCGTCTTCCGCTTATCCGGGGCCGGGTTACAGGGGCAACAGCCTCAGACGGGAAGCCCAGGCTTCCCTCATTCTCAATGTATCCTCCAGCTCACCCGGAAGAATCCCGAGTCGTTCCCCAGTCAGCTGTGAGACATAATCTCTCCAGCAGGTCTGACTCTAAGTCTCCTCCTAGTGGGACATGCCTGAAACACCTCACCAGCGAGACGCTTGGGAGGCATCCTTACCAGATGCCCAAACCACCCCATCTGGCTTTTCTCGACCCAAGAGGAGCAATGGCTCTACTTCGAACTCAGCCTGGATGGCAGAGCTCCTCACTCTATCTCTGAGTTAAAGCCCAGCCACCTTGGGAGGAAGCTCATTTTGGTCGCTTATATCCGTGATTTTGATCTTTCGGTCACCACCCACAGCTGGTGACCATAGGTGAGAGTTGGAACGTAGATTGACTCGTAAATCGAGAGCTTTGCTTTTCGGCTCAGCTCTTTCTTCACCACGACTTATCAATGCATGATCCGGATAAGTGGTATCGATAAGATGGTACAGATAACCATCCCTGTTTACTTTAGATTCTCCCTGTTTGTTTAATTCAATATGTAAAAATTAGTTTGGAAAATGTTAAATGTTTACATTAATATTTGAACTTTTTCAACATTGTTTTCTTATGACATCATAATCACACTTTATTTATAACCAGCATTAAAAATATTTCTATGTTGAGTTTGAGGTTGTTTGATTTGTATGCATTTGGAAAATAATTGAAGAGAACAATCGTGTGTTTGTCAACAAAAATAATCTGTATTAATAAAATATTTCTGAAACAGTTTGAAAAAACAATCAAATAAATCAACTAGATAAATAATTTTGTTTGTTTTCCAGAGCAAGGCAGTCAGAGAGGGCAAGTCACCAACCGGCGGTTTGACCAGCAACCTCCAGGAAACCCTGACACCTACTGCTCAAACCAAACCAGCACGCACTGGAATTCTGAAACCCCAGGCCGTCAAAGTACAAGAGGGCAAGACGTAACAATGGACGTTAAATGTCATCTAATCATGACCACCTGAGCCTGAAAAGATAAAAAAGCTCTTTGATCGAAGTGTGAGCCTTTTGTTTGATACACATGCAAAAACGTTGCGATATTGTTACAAATGACCCTAAATCGGACTTTCAGAACCAGGCACTATTATTTCACACGGCGTATAGAGATATATAAATAAATATATTATAAATATATATAAATATTTACATACGCATACATCATGTTTCAAGCAGATCTCTTCTGGATCCTCTTTAATTTATTAATATTAGTCACTTTTAAGGGGAGTTTGGCGAAGATTAAAATGTGTTGTTGTTTTCTTGTTGAAAACCAGGGTGGGGAGGGGGGTGTTGAGGGTGGGTTTTGGCCAACTAAGATTATCCGTTTTTTTTTTTTTTTTCTAGCTCAGTCTGCCAAACTGTTTGAATTTCTGTATAATGACCCCGACTATCTGACAAATCATTGATACAACCTATGATTGAGCAAAGTTTGTTTTGTTTTGTTTTTCCTCCTTTTAACGAATCAAGAATGCAGAAGGGGCACTTTTGTGAGTTTCTTTGGTATTTTGCAAGTAAATAAAGGTTATGATCATGACCACCCATTAAAGTTACTGGTGAAAGACTTTTTTTTTCTCAACTCTTCCACATGGTGAAACACACGCACAAAACTGCTTAAATTGGTTTTAAAACAATTTGCTAACTGCTTTTTATTTTTCGTCCATTATACATACTCTTAAATTTGACCAAAAAAAAGATGAACATTCAACCACAAATCTTCCGTTTGAACTCAACCGGCATCATAGCAGCAACAATTCTTACTGGATCTGAAAATCAACTTTATGCCTGTAAATGATTTCAAATTGACAAGAGCCCTTGGTACAGGTTGTCCGGTCTTTGTACGACCGGAGCCAGAGCTTGGTCCGTATAGCTGGCAGTATGTAGATTCCATTTCCAGTGAGAGTTGGACTCCACCAAGGCTGCCCTTTGTCATCGATTCTGTTCATCACCTTTATGAACAGAATATCTAGGTGCAGCCGAGGCGTTGGAGGGATCCAGTTTGGTGACCTCAGGATCGGATCTCTGCTTTTTGCAGATGATGTGGTCCTGTTGGCTTCATTGGACCATGATCTCCAGCTCTCGCTAGATCGATTTGCTGCCGAGTGTGAAGCGGCTAGGATGGGAATTAGCGCCTCCAAATCCGAGACCATGGTCCTCGCCCGGAAAAGGGTGGAATGCCCCCTACAGGTCAGGGACAGGGTCCTGCCTCAAGTGGAGGAGTTTAAGTATCTCGGGGTCTTGTTCACGAGTGGGGGAAGGATGGAGCGGGAGATTGACAGGCGGATCGGTGCGGCATCAGCAATAACTAGGACGCTGCATTGGTCCATCATGTTAAAGAGAGAGCTGAGCCGAAAAGCAAAGCTCTCGATTTACAAGTCGATCTACGTTCCAACCCTCACCTATAAGAATGAGATCCCGCGTACAAGCGGCCGAAATGAGCTTCCTCCGCAGGATGGCTGGGCTCTCACTCAGAGATCGAGTGAGCAGCTCTGCCATCCGGGAGGAGCTCGGTGTCAAGCCGCTCCTCCTCCAGGTCGAGAGGAGCCAGATGGGGTGGTTCGGGCATCTGGTCAAAATGCCCCCCGAGCGCCTCGCGGGCGAGGTGTTTCGGGCACATCCCACTGGAAGGAGACCAAGGGGCAGACCCCAGACCCGCTGGAGAGACTATGTCTCACAGCTGGCCAGGGAACGACTTGGGATCCTTCCAGGTGAGCTGGAGGATGCAGCCGGGGTGAGAGAGGCCTGGGCTGCCCGTTTGAGGCTGTTGCCCCCGCGATTCGACCCCGGAACAAGCGGAAGATGACGGAACGGAACGAATTATTTCAAATTATTTAACATTAATAATATTTTTTTTAAAAAACAAGACTTCTCACCATAGTTCTGTTTTATGTTCTCAGGACATTTCTCTCAAACTCACAGTTTTGCATTCGAGTTATTTGTGACCAGCATCCAAAAATGTTTCTCTAGTTACGATGCTCGGTTTAACAAAAACTGATGGTTGTTTTTATCAGTGCTGGTTCAGTTAAAAATAATCCTGTTTCTATTGACAATTAAGGACTTTTGGTGTTACATTTGCAACATGAAGCTTTTGGAATCATTTTTTAACAAACTTTTGGACACTTTACACAACGTCTGAACTGATTAGATGTTTTAATGATGCTTCTTAATGTTCCCTCTTCTTGACATTGAAACATGTTTTCTCTGACCGTGCATACGCATGCAAAACTGTACAAATAAGCAGAGGCTTAAAACTTCATTTTATATTTCATGGAACAGGATTTCATATTGAAAGATAACATTTCCCCAAAAAGGACTGCTGTCACTTGTTAATAGTTGTGTTGAGATTTGAGTGTTTTAGTCTTTCTTTCTTTCTTTTATCTTTTATTTCGATCATATTGTACATTCACAATAAATAAATTCACATTTTTTCTGAACTTATATATAACAAAAGGACCGAAAAGGTATTGGCTGAAGCAGATGCTTGTTACGCCGACCCTTTTTTCAGATCATCATGAAAGCAAAATGATATAATATATAAACAGAAATTCATTATAATCCATAGTAAAATGGAAAAAAAAGGTATATGTCAAATGAAGAGTATTACAATTACTACCTTAAATTCTTTACACATATAAGCTTGAATTTAAACATTAAGACTTGCATATTTTTTAAGCAATAATAACTTAATTTTTTTCTTTAAACAGAAAAGATTGGAACATAATCAAAGTTCATTATCACAATTTTTCCAAAAATCCACACCTTTAATGGAAATAATGAATTTTTTAACATTTGTTCTAAATTTATTTTTAATGAACACATCATTTCCTCTTAGTTCGTATGGACTTTTCCTAATATTAAACATATTTTGTAGAGAGTTTGACATCATGTTTTTTTTATCTTAAACATAAATTTTAAAGTGTGTAATTCTACTAAATCATAGAACTTTAATGTTTTCAAATTTATAAATAGATTATTGGTAGGTTGATTATAAGATGAAAATGTTATTACTCTAATTGCTTTTTTTTGTAAAATATAAATTGTTTTTGTGTTAGTTTTATACGTATTTCCCCAAATCTCGATACAATAAGTTAAATATGGAAGTACTAATGTATTATATAACATAAACTTCTTCTTCTTTCGGCATTCCCCTTCAGGGGTCGCCACAGCAAGTCAGTTTCTTCCATCTAACCCTATCTGCTGAATCCTCTTTGGTCACACCAACTATCTTCATGTCTTCCTTCACTGTATCCATGAACCTCCTCTTTGGTCTTCCTCTAGTCCTCTTTCCTGGTGGTTCCAAGTCCAGCATCCTTCTTCCTATGTACTCTCTCTCCTCTGTACGTGCCCAAACCATCTCAGTCTTGCCTCTCTAACTTTATCCCCAAAACCTCTAACATGTGCTGTTCCCCTAATGTACTCATTTCTAATCCTGTCCATCCTGGTCACTCCCAGAGAGATCCTCAGCATCTTCATCTCTGTACCTCCATCTCTGCTTCCTGTCTTTTCTTCAGTGCTACTTATTATATAACATAAACAAACTGTTTTTGTGTAACTTATGTGCGATTTCCAACTTAATTTGTGATCTATAATCATTCCAAGGAATTTACTATCATATGTTCGTTCTAAAGGGGTGTCATTAAGCATAATTTGTATTTGATTAGGTATTTTTAGTTTTGTATAAAGTCTCTTAACCCTTACTGCAAAAAAGATCTTTAAAATCCCATTTTTTATCAAAGGACTAGAGCTTTTCCAACAATTCATCCTACTTGATCTCTTATCCTTTCAGGTGTTCTGGTCATTTTTTCTCCCTTTGATTTAAAGCAAATGAACTTTTTTGAAAGAAAACATGCAGTTGTGATTTCTCACATGCACTGTTGACTATATGCATGTTTAGTAATGAATAAAATTCATATTTTGTTTGTTTGGCAATTGAAAATGCAGGGAATTAAATGTTTTGAACAGAAGATAAAAGTCCACACATCATTTTTTTCAGCCAACGTTTGCTTTTTTTAGTTTTGAAACTCATTGCCTTTTAAAAATTTATTCCTTCAGTTTGCAACAAAATTATTTCACTGTTTTTTTCTAACATCACAATCTCCCACATTTGCAAAAAATTGTCCTGTTTTTTTCTTTATTTCAGCATATTGACTTTAAATTGTACTGCTTTGCAAAAAAAAGAGCACAAAACATAGATATTTTCTAGTTAAATGAATGTTTTCCAAATTTTTAACATTAATTATTTAACAAAATTATCAAAAAAAAATAATGTTGATATTTGAAAAAACAATATTATTTAACAAATCATCAAAATTTTGTTTATTATTTGACAAAATATTTATCAATATTTATCAAAATAGTGTGTTAGTTGGCAAAACTAATATTTATTATTTAGCAAATTTATTGGCAGCACAGTGGTGCAATGGATGGCACAGTAAGAAGGTCGTTGGTTAGAGTCCAGGGTGAGGATGAGCCTTGGAACACTGGCCTTTCTGTGTGGAGTTTGCATGTTCTCCCTGTGTTTTAACATGGGTTTTCTCCGGGTCCGCCAACTGTTTCCTCCCACCCTCTAAAAACATGTAAGTTAGGTTGATTGTCCACAACATGATTGCCCTTAAGAATGAGTGTGTATGGTATGTATGTGTGTGGCCCTGTGAGAGACTGGCGACCTGTTTGGGGTGTACCCTGCCTTCAACCTCGAATCAGCCGGGATGGGCAACAGCATCCCCCACAATCCGGTAAGGGATAGACTGTTAAGAATATGACTGACAAATTTATTAATAAAATATTATTGTTTATTATTAGACAAATAATGTTGATAATTGATCAAAATATTGTGTTATTTGCACAAGTAATATTTGTTATTTAGCTAATTTGTTTATCAAAATATTATTGTTTATTATTTGCAAAACTAATTTTTATCATATAACAAATGTGTCAAAGAAAATATTATTGTTTGTTATTTGACAAATAATGTTTGATATTTATCAAAATATTGTGCTATTTAGCAAAATATTTTTTTTTATTATTTGAGCAAATTTTTTAAATATTGTATTATTTGACAAAATAATATTTATTATTTAACCAATTTATTTAAAAAATGTTATTGTTTATTATTTGACAAATAATATGTATTGTTTAGCAAAAGTTTGTGTTATTTGACAAATAATATTTATTATTTTTTTTCCAAAATATTATTGTTTAATATTTCAGATCTAATATTTATTATTAATTTTTTATTTTTCAAATTAATATTGTTTAGTGTTTCGCAACTAATATTTATTATTCAACACAATTATTTATTGTTAATCAAAATGTTATTGACTATTATTAAACTAAATATTTATTAAAACAACAAAATCCTGTTCGGATTTTTTTGCAGATTCATAAACTAATAATACTTTTTAAGTTGATTTTATGATGAATGTAACTTTAAAAATGACTGAAGTGTCATTCCACCTTTTTTTCTTTTTTTTTTTTGCTAAAAGGGGAGGTAACAAAGCTGATCTTTTTTTTTTCTTTTCAGATCTTCCTGAAAGGAAATAAACCTTGTTTTTCTGCAAGAAAAAAACAGATTTTCAAACAGAAATAAAAAAGGTAACTTCTGCTATAGTTTGCAAGTTATACGCATGCGCAGTCGGTATTTAACTTATCTTCCTTTTTGTATTAAATCTGAATGTGTAGGACCTTTTTACTTACGATTTGCACTGAAGTTTGCGTAATCGACAGTGTAGATGAGAGGGATAAGAATTCCCCCTGGACCCTCTTTGTAGAAAACATGGCGGCCATTTGTCCTGGAATTCATACTTTTCTAAAATCTTTTTATAGACCTGTTGTAAACATGTTTCTTATAAGTTTTGGACCAATCAATTGAAGTGAATTATGTGCAGTTTTACTTACTATTATGATGCCAATTTCTTGGTGGGTGTATGTGTGAACACACCAACTGCACATGCTCTACTCAGGTTCGATCCAATTGGGAGTGCATTTTCTTAAATGTAAAACTTACTAACTTGCTTTAAAATGTAAAAACAAGATTTACGCTGTGTCGTGCACGCATCTATGAGGTGGAACTATGTGGGGGTGATAAAAGGGAGGAATTGAGAGTCAAAAAGGAAAGTAAAACTGAACAAATGTATTAAAAGCCTTTCTTTTTTTGTCAAATCTGGCGAATAAAATGTACCATAGCTAACAAAAACAATCCCAGTCCTTTAAGTGACTGTGAAAACACTTTGTTAGGATGTGGGTGTGGCAGATTCAATTCAATTTTATTTGTATAGCCCAAAATCACAGAATTTCCGTCTCAATGGGCTTCACAAGAAAAAGAGGAATGTATTAACACAAATACACAGCAAGAAAAATAACTAACAAATGATAACTAAACAAGACTAGCACATTAATGCTCTTAGACTCTCCTTCACGGTGAGGAAAAACTCCTAAAAAACCCATCAGTGGGGAAAAAAATAAGAAACCTCGTGGGGATCCACATGAAAGAGAGATCCCTCCCCGGAACGAGAAACCAATGTGTCAAAGATTATTGTTTAAATATTAGCTTATTCTACTCTACAGCTAAATATCTAAAGAAGTCAATAGATGTTTTTCAGATGACAAAAAACCTGGTCAAGAACAACTTGGCGTTTGGAAAGTATCTGAATACCGGTTTAAAGAGCTTGCAAATGACTCACTCCTTTGTGGATGAAAACCACTTAAGGTGTGTTTTTATGTGAAAATAATGTTCAAACATAATAGAAACCTCCAGACAGTTAATTTTACACACATACCCTCTGTAAGATGAATGATTTAGAGTTTTGAGCTGCAGTGATTAGCACAGTGGCCTCTGAAAAAGAAAGTCAGTGGTTCGAGCTTGGGAGTTAGGGCAACACTTGAAACGCTGTCATTTCTGTGTGGAGTTTGCATGTTCTCCTTGTTTATGTGTGGGTTTTTCGGGTACTCTGGTTTCCTCCCACTCTATAAAAACATGCACGTTTGGATGATTGGCTGCTACAAAATCAACCATAGGAATAAATGTTTGTGTGGAGGGTTGTCTGTGAGGCTCCACAACAGACTGGCGACCTGTTTTGTGGTGTACCCTACCTCTTTGCTGTAATCAGCTGGGATTGGCTCTGGCAAAGCCGTGACCCCATTAGAGATAAGCGGTTCAGAAGACAAAACAAAAAGTTGTAGTTCATCATGTTTCTTTTATTTCTATCATTGCAATACAGTTTCTTGTGTTTTTTTAAATATTAATTTAGATCATTTTAGCTCTTATTTCTTCGTTCTCTGTGAAGGACATACCGTATAAAAACATTTATTAAAAATGTATGTTTAATTGGTCAGTTTGATCATTTTAAGGCCATGTCCAAACGTAGCCGGGTATTTTTTAAAACGCATATTTGCTGTCCTCCGTTTTAGGAAATTGTGTCCACACGTAATCATTTTCAAAATATCTGCGTCAACACGGAGCAATATAAATACGCTTCTGAGTGCGGTTATAAGCATGCCAGACCAGTAGTCGGCAGTATTGTTGTGTATGTAAGTTCTGAGCTATCCAAAAGAGCACTTCTGTTGTCATTTCCGCAGCATGGAATCCAGTGGTGGTTGAAGTACTCACTTTTTGTACTTAAGTAAAAGTACAGATAATTAGGCAAAAAAAAATACTTAAGTAAAAGTACCAATAAAAAAATCTACTTAAGTAAAAGTACAAAAGTAATTGGTGTAAATTTTACTTTGTAGGTAAAAAGTAAAACTATTCGACCGTAATTCAAATGTTATTTTTTGTGCTGTAGGGTCACAAATAAATACTCTGCAGGGGCTTGACCCCCCTCTCCCGTCTCTTCTGGACCACAAAAAAAAGAAGAAAGGAAAGGGGACAAGTCAAGCTATCCCCTAGCAGGGCCAGCAAATGGGCACCAAAATGCAGGCAAATGACTATTATTTTTTAAAATGTTTTGGGGGGGTGGCCCCCAGTCACCCTATATTGGCTTTGTCAATTACCTAGGGCCCTCCCCCCTTTACTTTAGAAAATTCTAGATCCGCCCCTGCTCTGTGTAACGATGGCTCAACTTTTTATTTAGAAGTAAACACAACGAACAACGATCTTCTGACTCTTTTTAATTTGTACTATATTTGATGTTAGGTTTTTGGCGCTGAATGAATGCGGAAAATGTTTACTCTCGATTCTGATCAACTGCTCCTTTTGATTTTGGCGATGCGGCTTCAAGATGCGCTAAAATAAACGTGTATTTTTCAAATTCCTGAACGAAAATATAACGAAAACTGTAAAACACACTTTTAAAAAGTAGAGAAGTAAAAGTACAGATCAGTCAGTCATCTTCTTGTCCGTCAGTCCCTTTTGGGGTTACAGGGGGTGCCGGAGTCCATCCCGGCTGATTTAAGGTGAAGGGCAGGGTACACCCCGAACAGGTCGCCAGTCTGTTGCGGGGCCACACACATACATACAAACATCCACAGCCATTCCTAGGGGCAATTTTGGCAGTGGCCAATCAACCTAGCATGCATGTCTTTGGAGGAAACACACGCAAACACGGGGAGAACATGCAAACTCCACACAGAAAGGACAGTGTTCCAAGCCTCGTCCCCACCCGGGACTTGAACCCACGACCTTCTTGCTGTGAGACCACTGTGCTATCCACTGCGCCACCGTGTTGCCCTAAAAAAGTACAGATATTTGTTCAAAAAGTGTAGTGAAGTAAAAGTAAAAGTACAGGTCTCAAATTTGACTTAAGTAAAGTACAGATACACAATTTTTTTTACTTAAGTACAGTAACGAAGTATATTTACTTCGTTAAGTTCCACCACTGATGGAATGAGTAACTTACCCCAGATATGTCACATAACCTGCTTTCTTGAATACACGTTAAAGGACTGAACAACAACATTATATCTGATACTAAATATTTTTTTGCTTGCTTTTGCAGCTAAATGTTGATATTTTACAGAATTTCATTTTTTTTTCTAAGACACAGCAAAGCAGGTGCAATATGTTTCACAAATTGCTTAGTTTGGACAGATTTTGATGGGGTTTTTGTTTCTGAATTACAGATAAAATTGGTCATATATTGAGAATATCTGTCAGTTTGTGCAAGTCTTTCTTATTTTTTAGTGTATCAGCGAACTCCTTCGTTCATAGAAAACACAACCTTGCTTTTCACTATCACACCGATAATGCACTGTTTTAATAATCAGTTCAATTTGACCAAAGGGTCAAATTTGTACCTGCGACAAGTAATTCACCTACGTCATTCGTGTGCGTCCTTGTTTACAAAAGCAGACGGTGGGCAGCATGGATCTGCTTTTGAAAACAAGGGACGCACATGAATGACGTATGTGCATTACTTGTCGCAGGTAGTGACGCATAAAAACGCAAATCTCCGTTTTCCCACGTCCACACACAAACGCAAAAACTGAGTTTTCCAAAATCTCCACTTTGGCCGGAGTTTTCAAAAGCGTCGGTTTTGAGTGAAAAAAAACTCAGTTGTCGCGTGGACGGCAGGCCTTCTTCTTCTTCTCCTTTCAGCATTTCCCTGCAGGAGTGCCACAGCAAGTCAGTTTCTTCCATCTAACCCTATCTGCTGTATCCTCTTTGGTCACACCAACTATCTTCATGTCTTCCTTCACTGTATCCATGAACCACCTCTTTGGTCTTCCTCTAGTCCTCTTTCCTGGTGGTTCCAAACCCAGCATCCTTCTGCCGATGTACTCGGTCTCTCTTCTCTGTACATGTCCAAACCATCTCAGTCTGGCCTCTCTGACTTTATCTCCAAAACTTTTAACATGTGCTGTTCCTCTGATGTACTCATTTCTGATCCTGTCCATCCTGGTCACTCCCAGAGAGATGCTCAGCATCTTCATCTCTGCTACCTCCATCTCTGCTTCTTGTCTTTTCCTCAGTGACACTGTCTCTAGACCAAACAGCATGGCGGGTCAGCATGGTGTGGACGGCAGGCCTAAACAGATAAAAATATATGCGTTTTCAAAAATACCCGGCTACATGTGGACGGGGCCTAAATCAGCTCCTATGCCTTGCACCCCTGATCAAGCCAATTAAGCCTGAAGGTGTCCTGTTTATTGTCAATACTAGCTTGGAAAATGTCTTTAGCCATCTTTTTTCTGAACAGGCTGGTCTGTAAATACCATCCAGGATGGCTAACAAAGGTGTTACCAGACCAGATGAAAGTCTGATGATGATGCAGGAGCTCGATGATCGTCTAAAAGAACAGATAGACAAATTGGAGCATATTCGTCATACTGCTGTGGAATTAAGAGACAAGTTATCTGGGGTAAGTTTTTTTCAATTCTACCTCGTTGATCACGATCGACTTGACTTTGCTTTACTATTTCTGGTGAATATGTTTGCTTCCATAGAGCAACAATGATCTAAGTCAGTCCATCAGCGACCACCTAGAATGGTTGAACCACTTGTCTGAGCGAGTGGGGACTCTTCACATGAACACAACCGTATTCATTCAGGTAGAAAATGATCCGATTTGTTACATCAAGTCATTATGAAATGTATCCATTTGGTTTTAATACCTATTTTAAATCAAAATAGGCTCATAAAGTGAATCTTATTTGTAATTTCAGATTAATCCAAAACCACGAACATGGGCAGCCAAACAGGCATCCAGACATGGCTACCGATGGGGACGTCTCCACCCAGCAGATGATGCCCTGTCAGAGTTGGGCTGGTCACCAATTCGTACACAACGCACCAGTGATACCGCCTCTGAAATGTCCTGTAATTGGTGACAATAAATCCAATTCAAAGTCAATTTCAATGTATTTTTATTTATATCGCACCTATTTTACATCAGATTTTTCTCAACGGGCTTCACACAGTTTATCGAACAAAAACACAACAAGTTTTATTCCACATAAAAATAGCTAGGACTTCTCTTTCTCTAGACCAGGGGTTTCCAACCTTTTTGAAACTGAGAGCTACTTCAAGAGCACTGAGTAATGCAAAGGGTTACCACTTTGATAATACACTTCTGAAATAACAAAGTTACACACTGTATTATTATTATTATTAATGATATTCTATGTGAGGACACTGATTGTTAATGATTCATCACAATAATTATTTCAGTATGATTAAACAAGGTAGGAAACAGATCCATTTCAAAATGCAAGATCCAAGTGTTTCATTTTCAAATGATCACTTACACAACAATTTGCAGGAAATCTTTTTCAATTTTTACAACAGTTATCAAATCATAAACTCTGAACCATGTTTGTACAAATGATCAATTATGTAAGATTTAACAAAAATCTACTCCTTTCAAAATAAATCTTATCACATTTGTACTAACCTTCTTCTTCTTTATCCAAAAATGTGTAGCTCTAAATGAGGCTTCAGTTGCTTTTTGAGAGTTTTTGTTTTTGCCTTGTAAAAAAAAGACTGCTGTTCGCCCAAAGCTGTCTTTAACTCACAGGCTTTTTCCGTCTGTACTGCGCTGCATGTAGGGTAGTTAGCATGGTAGCTTTTGTGACGTGTTCTGAAATGTCTCTCTATACGTTGTGCCGCTTAGCCGTCGCCACAGTCGCACCGCAGATGAGACACACACAGTTTTCTTTCACGTTAGTAAAAAAGAACTCTTCCTCCCATTCACTGTGAAAATGATGCGTTTTCTTCCTTTTTTCTGCCATGTTTTTGTGGGTAGAAAACACGTTCGTAACCTCATCTTTGCAGTGCTTACGTTTATGTTTTTATGTATTCGTTTTTAAATTTACATCACTGTAAATGAAATTCAAAAAGAATAGCAACACAATTAAATAAAATTTTAGACAGAGCTAATTTGTGGTTAGTTCTATTTTTAGAACTGGCCTGCGGGCGACTGATGCAGTTGCTACGGGCAACCTGGTGCCCGTGGCCACCGGGTTGGTGACCCCTGTTCTAGACCCTCCCTCTCAAGGATGAAAAGCTCTGGGGGGAAAAACAATTATGTGGAAAAAAGAAGAAACCTCATGGAGACTTAGACAAAGAAGGGATCCTCTCCCAGGCTGGGTAGGCAATTTTAAAGTATGTTTATGATGGAGGAAGCAGAGATGAAGATGCTGAGGGTCTCTCTGGGAGTGACCAGGATGGACAGGATCAGAAATGAGTACATCAGAGGAACAGCACATGTTAGAGGTTTTGGAGATAAAGTCAGAGAGGCAAGACTGAGATGATTTGGACATGTGCAAAGGAGAGAGAGAGAGTACATCGGAAGAAGGATCGTTGGTTTGGAACCACCAGGAAAGAGGACTAGAGGAAGACCAAAGAGGAGGTTCATGGATACAGTGAAGGAAGACATGAAGATAGTCGGTGTGACCGAAGAGGATGCAGCAGATAGGGTTAGATGGAAGAAACTGACTTGCTGTGGAGACCCCTGAAGGGAAATAATGAAAGGAGAAGGTAAGGAAAATTGGGTTCGCAGCTACTCTCAATTAAAAGCATTCAAACACGAACACAACACGCACAAATAAAAACAGGAGTCAGCCCTCCCTGATCTGCAAAAATTAAATAGTTGTGCTTCTAAAAGAGAAAATATCTTTCCATTCTTTTTGTTTTGTCTTCTCAACCACTTATCCCTATTTGGGCGCCAGGGGTGCCAGAGCCTATCCGGGCAGATTTCAAGGGAGAGGCAGGATACATCCCGAACAGATCACTAGTCTGTTGCATGGCCACATACACATAATCATTCCCAGGGGCCATTTCATAGCGGCCAATCAACCTAACTTGCATGGTGGATGGGAGGTACCCGGAGAAAACCCACACAAACACAAGGAGAACATGCAAACTCCGCACAGAAAGACCAGTGTTCCAAGCCTTGTCTCTCCCGGAACTCGAACCCTGACCTTCTTACTGTGAGGCCACTGTGCTACCCACTGCACAAGCTAAAATAAAAGTTCTAGGGCATGCTGGTAACAAATCATTACAACAATATAACCTTGATTTAACAGATGTATTGATGAGTTTTAACCAAATATTTTTTATTCTAGTTCTACTATGGAGGTGAAAAGATGAGGTGTTACTAGTTTGGACCAGGTTAGTCTTAAATGATAGATCCTGGTAAACTTAAACACCCAGGAAATAGAGGATAACTTGGACGAAACATGCATCGCTTAGGTTTTTTACGATGATTTGTCAGTTTTGTCTGGGCTCAGCAGAAGATAAGAAATTGTAACCCACGTATTGATGTTCCTCAAGCAGACATTAAGATTCTTTTTGCTGACCCTTTGGTCAAATTTAACGGATTAGTAAAACAGTGCATTATCGGTGTGATAGTGAAAAGTAAGGTTGTGTTTTCTACAAAGGAAGGAGTTCGCTGATACACTAAAAAATATGGAAGACTTGCACAAACTTACAGATATTCTCAATATACGACAAATTTTATCTGTAATTCAGAAACAAAAACCCCATCAAAATCTGTCCAAACTAAGCAATTTGTGAAACATATTGCACCTGCTTTGTTGTGTCCTAGAAAAAAAAAAACGAGATTCTGTAAAACATCGACATTTAGCTGCAAAAGCAAGCAAAAAAATATTTATTATCAGACATGATGTTGTTGTTCAGTCCTTTAACCCCGGGGTGTATTCAAGAAAGCAGGTTATGTGACATATCTGGGGTAAGTTTAAGGGTAAAGGTGTTGGTAACCTCAACTTTCGGGATCCAAATACGGAGGTAACTTCCAGGAGAAGCCAGTTCGACTCCCCATGAGCCATTTCTCATTTTCTTTTTAAATTGATGCTGTTATATTGCTTTTTGTCCATGAAAATGGGCTTGAATTCTTCATAAACCAGCATTAACAGAGGCGGATCCAGAATTTTCTAAAGGGAGGGGGGCGTGAGGTCTTTGACAAAGCCAGTATAGAGGGACTGGGGGTTCGTCCCCTGGAAAATTTTGAAAGTTAAGAGTCATTTTCCTGCATTTTGGTGGCCCATTCGCTGACCTTGCAAGTGGAAAGCTTGACTAGTCCTCTTTCCTTTGTTATCTTCTTCTTTTTTTTTTTTTCTGGACCGAAACACCCCTCGAGCCTTTGATTCGCTCTTGTTTAACGCCTCTAACTCCGCCTCTGTGAATCAAGCTATAAAACTACGCGTTTATTTCCAAACTTCAGACCACTTTGTGGATCTCGAACTGAAAGTATCTTTATATTTTCTGTGTGCTCTCTCATTACCAGCAGGAGGTCGATTTGACTTGAACTTATCCGATACTTTGGACCGGACCCACTCAAGCCAGCGTCTAGCTCAGTGCGTACCAGAGGGTAAGTTAAACTTGCTTACACAACCTGATCAGCTGAAGGAAGAAATATACAGTATCTACTTTATGTCTGTGTGTTAGCGTAAAAAGTTAAAGTTAAAATAATTTTTTTTACGTTAAAATTTTTTTTCTCAACTATAAGCCCATCATGTTTGGTCTAAAACCCGTAACGAGCGCCAATTTGTATCTAATAACTATAGTGAACTGGTTCATTTTTGAGCTGAGATAGCCTTGAGGTAGTGGTAGAGAGGAGGTCACTGAACAAACCTTTGTCCATCATGGACAATCATGACCATCCTCTCTACCCACTCCTGGACGAACAACGGAGCTCCTTCTCCAAGAGGCTCAGACAGCTCCGCTCGAGAACATCTCGTTACCGGAGGTCTTTCTTCCCGTACGTGATCGGGCTCTACAACGACTCACTTTGCAGATAGGAAGTTGTTGCTGTGACACATAAATTTCCCATGTGTGGGATCATTAAAGTATATTCTGATTCTGATTCTATCCTGGTCGAGATTAAATAGAATGGAAAGAGAAGGCACGCCGTTTTTTGTTATGAAATTTAAAATTTATGGATATATAGATATGGCATAAAAATGAATAATTGATTAATCTTGTAATTAGTTTGTATTTAAAGTAATATTTTCAAAAAAATTATATCTACTTTTTGTCCAATTGATGTACTGATTTTTGTCAATTGCAAACATCTAGTTTAAATGTTAGCTGACACGATAATATTTGGTGTGTGTTTTTTTTCTTAAA
This sequence comes from Neostethus bicornis, assembly GCA_902685375.1. Lineage (NCBI taxonomy): Eukaryota > Metazoa > Chordata > Actinopteri > Atheriniformes > Phallostethidae > Neostethus > Neostethus bicornis. Next base: position 6,046,679 of record LR738564.1, read on the forward strand.
TTTGTCCTTAGAAGACAGAAAAATATATATAATATATTGTATTTATATATATAATATATTTTTATATATAATATATGTATATATAATATATGTATATATTATATATAAAAATATTATATATATATATACACAATATATTATATATATAATTTATATATAAAATATATATATATAATATACTGTATATACACAACCACCCTCTACCTACAGGGGGTGCTGTTGAGACCAACACATTTTGCGACCAACCGTTGAAACAGCGATAAGGCTACAGGAGGACGCGTGGGAGACTATTCTGGTCTGGAGCACGTTGACCACTTGAAGAAGGGAATAAAGACGATAAGCAAGTCCAGATTTCCTTAGGAACCTTTGTAAATTGACGTAAACCTCCTCTGGTATCTCTGAAAAAACCCGGTGAGTATGGCAGAAAGCGATTGGGACACAGTCACTGTCTTGAGGAAGAAAGGCCCGACAGCTTCACAGGCCAAATCCAAGCAGGTTAGTATGTAAACCTCCATATAAATAAATATTTACTCTTATTTATACGAAAATATATCTGTAAAATTAGAATAAACAAACCCGAGCGCACTTATTGAACCCGTTTTGATTCTTAGACTCGCGTAGATCAGAAACATCCAACCCTTCCCTTGTCATTAAATACTAACATGTTGTTTTTATTTTGCTTTAACAAAAGATCGAAGTTAGCCATGAAGTTTGTATTTGTTTGTGTGTGTTTTTAAACGACTTTTAGGATAATCGATCCATCTGGAAAGAGATTGTTTATGGAATATATGTTGATTTTTCTCTTGTAAAGCTAGCCGTTACATTAGCTCAACAGTAGTGACACACCAAATACCCAACGGCTGATGTGTTAATATTAAACTAGTGATCATTTGAAAAGTTCAGAACGTTTCAAAAGTATCTATTTTACGTAATTTCCACTAAGATCTGTCACTATTCCCCTTGTTTTTATTGTGGATTTGACTTATTTCAGCTTCTTATTGGTCTATTTCACGCGATCACTGCCTAACTTGTGCTGAGGTAGTGCAAAAATACACGAACTAACGTTTACATCAAGTATTTTCTATATTTCTACATTTAAAATCCCGTTCGTTCATGGGTTCATAGAATAGATCACCAGTAGGAATGTTTATCCATACAATCTTATTGATGCTAGTATTCTTATTGCTATCGCTTTTTGATCCTGTATGTTATTCATACTCTTATTGATACTTTTAGTAGAAACAAATAGAAAAAAAAACAAAGTATGAAACCAAACAATGTAAAATAAATAAAAAATATTGATGTAAATGTTTGATTGTTTTCACAAGTAGAGAAAAACAAACTTAAATAGAAGTAACTAAAGCTTTTATTTTGAAACAATGTATAAAATTATTTTACAGTGTTTGTTTGTTTTCTTCTACTTGTTTTTACACTTAAAAAGTACCAATAAGAGTATAGATAAGATGGGGTATCAATAACAACACTAGTAAGGATAACTATCCCTAAAGATAAGTGTTAATCATAAGTGCCCAATACACCTCACCAACAAAGCGTTCAGAAGGTATCCTAACCAGATGCCCAAACCACCCCATCTAACTTCTCTCAACCCGGAGGAGTAACGGCTCTACTCCCAGCTCCTCCAGGGTGGCAGAGCTCCTCACTCTATCTCTGACTGAGAGGCCCAGTCACCCTGTGGAGGAAGCTCATTTCAGCCGCTTGTATCCAGGGTGGTAACCAAAGAATGTAAAACAAAATTAAAAATATTAATGTAAAACATGGGCGACACAGTGGCGCGGTGGGTGGGTAGCACAGTGGCCTCACAGCGAGAAGGTCGTGGGTTCAAGTCCCGGGTGAGCGCGAGACTTGGAGCAATGGTCTTTCTGTGTGGAGTTTGCATGTTCTCCCCGTGTCTGTGTGGGTTTTCTCCAGGTATTCCGGTTTTGTCACACCCTCCAAAAATATGCATGTTAGGTTGATTGGCTGCTACAAAATTGCCCGTAGGAATGAGTGTGTGTGTGTGTGTGGCCCCGCGACAGACTGGCGACCTGTTTGGGATGTACCCTGCCCTTGAATCAGCCCGCAACCCCAGACGGTTAAGAAGGTGATTGTGTCTAAATGTAAAAGATACAGCTGGGATGAGAGAAGCCTGGGCTTCCCGTCTGAGGCTGTTGCCCACGCGTCCCGGCCCCAGATAAGCGAAAGACGATGAAACCGAACGGGTGTAAAAGGAGATTAAGTTGCAACATTGTTTCCAAATAAAAAATTTGGTTGTTCCACAAGGAGAGGAAAACAGACCAGCTGTGTGTAAACAGCCAAAGCTTTTATTTTGAAACAACATATCAACTTAATCTCCTTCACATCAATATTTTTATTTGTTTTACGTTGTTTGGTTGCATCCACTTTGTTTGTTTGTTTTCTTTTACTTGTTTTTACACAAAAAGAGTGTCAATAAGAGTATCGATGATTGTACGAGTATTGATAATCATCCTTAATGATCAGTGGATGTATGATATTAAGAAAGCAAATTAAAATTTCAAATTATGTGTGTTTTGGGAAACTTAGCAACTGTTAAACGTGAAGGCCGTAGTGTTGTTTTTAATCGGCTTCAGACGGTAGATTAGTTACTTATTAACTTTATGATGACAAATACTTTGCTAAAAGCAAGATGGGCTGTAAAACAAACCCGGTCATAATGTCGTTTACAACCAAGAAAAACACAGATTTGTTTAAATGTTTTATAATGTTGTCTTGTTTGTTTTCTCCAGGCTGTCACCGCCGCTCAAAGACGTGGCGAAGACGTTGAGACAACAAAGAAATGTAAATTTAAATCCTTGGGATTTGGATTCTTATTAGTACCCTTTAAAGTGATTAAATTGTGATTCTGTTTTTGCAGGGTCTGCTGGTCAGAATAAACAGCATCTTGTGACAAAAAATACAGCCAAACTGGACAGAGAGACCGAGGAGCTTCATCATGAAAGAGTTACGCTGGAGGTTGGAAAGGTGATTCAGCAAGGCAGACAGGCCAAAGGGCTGACCCAGAAAGACCTAGCCACTGTAAGTATGAACGCTTCTCAAGCATTTTTCATTTCAGTGTCACGTTCAAACGTCTTATCTGCTTCGTTTCCTGCTTTCTTACAGAAAGTCAACGAGAAACCTCAAGTTATCGCTGATTACGAAGCTGGGAAGGCGATACCCAACAATCAGGTCATGGGAAAAATCGAGCGAGCAATTGGTAGGTAGATAGTTTTATGAGATCAAATCAAACGTATGTTCAAAGGTTTGGTTTTTATGTTGTTTTTTTTTTTTTTTTTTTAGGCCTCAAGTTGAGAGGAAGAGATATTGGCCAACCCCTGGAAGCAAAACCGAAGAAGAAATGAACTCAAAGCCTCGAAATCAGCTCTCTTCATCCTCACACTCATCAAACTTAAACCCACACCTTCACTTTTATTTGTAAAATAAAAGGTTCAACCCACTTTCCACCCTTCCCCCCCCTTTTTTTTATTTTTTTATCCTTACCCTTCCTTTTCCCATCCCTCCCCGCCCCCCTCATTACCTGAGCTGATCTTCCCTCTGTTCCCGCCTGATGACCTGGTTCTGTCCAACTGAAGCTGATTACCATAAATGAATCGAACTCTGTTCACGTGTAATGTTTTTTTTCTTTCAGCATCACAAACTTGAAAGTCTGTGAGTTTTAGAGTGATTTTTTTATTCAAGCCTAGATCACATCGAGTGCGAAATTACTGCGGGATATTCCAAAAGTACCCGGAATACACCGTAACGATTGATTTAAGGTTATAAAATGTATAATTATGATTAAAATGTGTGTCCAATTTGGGAAACTTTGATGAGTTTTCCAGCTTTCGGACGCTACCACCACTAGGCTGAAACAAACAGGGTAAGGAAGCAGTTGGTAAGCACCCCTAAAGAGCTACGAAAGAACTGCAGAAGAACAAGAAACAACTTGGAAGTGCTCTAAAGAGCAATTTCCAACTACCTTGCCTTTCAAATTGCGTACGCTGAAGCAACCACATACCTGCCAAGATGGCGCCATGGAAAGAATAGTCAGTTGTGACGGAAAAGAAACACCTTCGAGGTCAAGCAAAAGAAAACAATTCTGAAAATGAATCGCTGGCAGATTCTGATGAAGAGCAGTTCATTCCATCTTCTGTTGTTGGGGACACCTCCACACTCGAGGAAGCAGTGCTTTAAAATACCAGAACATCTTGAAGTTTCACTGGGAGAGATCTGGTATCATCCCAGAAGAGACGTTCTTCTCATATCATCAAACACATTTGGGGCGACCACCTGGAAGCTCCCAGTACCTTTTCAAACTTTCTGAATAATCAAGGATTTACTGCAGAAAAGCCCCACTTCATCCCAGAAGTAACTGTAGTATTTCCGTCCTTCCTTTGTGATCTAGGCTTCAGACTTTGGCATGATGATATAAGACTTTTTCAACAGTGAAGAGGTCATTTTCTGATTGTGATGAAATCAGTAGGATTAATCTTAAACCAGAGCATGTTGTTGATTCAGACGTGCTTGCATCTTTTTTTTTTTTTCACAGATTTTCTGACAGTGCGTGAATGTTATTAAAATGAAATGTTTTATTGCTGTACTTTGTTTTAAACTTAAAAATAAAGTTTGGCAGTTAGACATTTGTGCTTGTTGATTTATTGACTTAGCTCAAGATGAAAAGCAGAACCTTTTCAACACTGGTCTTTCTGTGTGGAGTTTGCATGTTCCACCCCCCATGCATGTGTGGGTTCTCCAGGTACTCCAGTTTCCTCTCACCCTCCAATTGGCTATTATGAAATAGTCCCTATGAATGTGTGTGTGAATGGTTGTCTATTTGACCCTTCAACAGACTGGCAACTTGTGCGGGGTGTTCTCTGCCTCTTGCCTGAAATCAGGCAAATAGGCTCCGGCATTCCTGCTGACCCCATTGGGGATGAGCGTTTTAGAAGCCAAACAAGTGCCTGCTACATAAAATCGATTGACATTTTAAAAATGAATATTTATGGATTGGTAAACAAATACCAACTGAAGTAAATCCCAATGCCATAAAATCACCCATAGCAATGTGTATGTGTTTGACCCCACAACAGACTGGTGACATGTTCAGGGTGTCCCCTGCCTCTTGCCTGAAATCATTAGGGATAAGCTCCGGAACCCCCCGTGACTCTGTTAATATTAAGCAATTCAGAAGATGAATAAATTGCACTTGATTAAGACCTTTATTTTTAAAAACTGGAAAATATGCAGTTGCGATTTATAACCACTAGATGTCAGGGCATACCTTTAATATAACCTTTCAAAAAAATCAGTAAACAGAAGGGTTAGTTTTCTATTTTTGTTTAGTTTTTCTGAGTGATGATAAACCTCTGTTGGTTATTTTATAAACTTAAAGCATAAAAATAAAATAATTTTAATTGAAACAAGTAATTAGTGTGTCATTACTTTAGTACGACATATCTGTTGGTCATTGATAGGGAAGTAAGGCCAACGTCTACCTCAACCCAATCATTGATCTTTCAGATACACATGGTAAGGGGTAGTGTGAGTCATGTTCATGTCTTCCTTCACTGCATCCATGAACCTCCTCTTTGGTCTTCCTCTAGGCCTCTTTCCTGGTGGTTCCAAATCCAGCAACGCTCTCTCTCCTCTGCACATGTCTAAACCATCTCAGTCTGGCCTCTCTGACTTTATCCCCAAAACCTCTACCGTGCTGTTCCTCTGATCCTGTCCATCCTGGTCAGGCTCTCTAATTCGTCAGCTGCTCAGTTGAAAACATCAGAAGGAAGGAAGCTGCCTCTGTACAGATGTTCCACTTGTTTGGAGAAGTTTGATGATCTACTGTCGAGACTTAGGAACATACCCAGAACAGGTCGCCAGTCTGCTGTGGGGCCACATACCCAACCATCCACACAGACACACTCTTTCTTAGGGGCATATCAAAGAGGGCAATCAACCTAGTGTGCAAGTTTTTGGAGAGTGGGGGGAAACTGGAGTACCTGAAGAAAACCCACACATAAACGGGGAGAACATGCAAACTCAACACAGAAAGACCAGCATTCCAAGCCTTGTCCCCACTTGGCACTCAAACCCCTGACCTTCTTGCTATGAGGCTACCGTGCTAACCACTGTTACCCTTGGTTTAGCCCTTGGAACACTCTAGATTTCTTGAGGGATCTCTCTTTCCTTTGGATCCCCATGAGGTTTCTTATTTTTCTCCACTGATGGGTTTTTTGAAGATTTTCTTCACCGTGAAGGAGAGTCTAAGAACAGGAATGTGCTGAAATTGTCTGGCTAGTATTTATTTGTTAGCTTTTTGCTGTGTATTACGTTTATTTTGCATTCTATTTTTCTTGTTTTTGTTCTTTTTAAATCTGCAATGTGAAGCTGGTTGGAACAAAAAAAATTGTGATTTTGGGCTTTACAAATAAAATAAAATTGAATTGAAAATTGAATTGAACTTGGCCTTGTTCTGTCATTCCTTCTTTGAAGTTTAGGTAACGTTTAACTTTCTGAGAATTCATCTGTGTCACTTATAAATTCATCTAACCCAGTGTTTACTCATGACGCTGAACAGTTACACCATGTTCAAACATCTTAATCTTTTTCTTACATCCAACAGTTTATTATTAGCACTCTTGTAACATTTAAAAATAAAAAAAATTGCATTAGAACCTTCTAGTTTCTGGTTTACCAGTTAAAATATAGAGTATCTAGTTCAGAAATCTGCAGGGAAGATCAAGTCTGTCCTGTTCAGTTATAGGACAGACTATAAGTGTCCCGGTGGGACGTGCCCGAAACACCTCGCCCGCGAGGTGCTCGGGGGGCATCCTGACCAGATGCCCGAACCACCCCATCTGGCTTCTCTTGACCTGGAGGAGGAGCGGCTCGACAACGAGCTCCTTCCGCATGGCAGAGCGCCTCACCCGATCTCTGAGTGAGAGCTCAACAACCCTGCAGTGGAAGCTCATTTTGGCCGCTTGTATCCGCGATCTCATTCTTTCAGGTGAGGGTGGGAACTTAAATTGACTTGTAAATCGAGAGCTTTGCTTTTCGGTTCAGCTCTTTTTTTACCACAACGGACCGATGCAGCGTCCTATTTATTGCTGACGCCACACCGATCCGCCTGTCGATCTCCAGCTCCATCCTTCCTCCACTCGTGAACAAGACCCCGAGATACTTAAACTCCTCCACTTGGGGCAGGACCCGCAGGGGGCATTGCAACCTTTTCCGGGCGAGGACTATGTTCTCGGATTTGGAGGCGCTGATTCCCAGTTATTGTTATTGTTTTCTTTGTCTTAACTTTCTTTGAATCATTTACTTTATCCACTCAATGTCTAAAATAGTATATAAAAAACCTAAATGTGATACAACGCTTTTTAAAATCAACTCAATTTCATATTTTTGTAACAGGAGTGTTTCATAGTTTTGTTCCACCGTGTTTGACTCTTTCAGTTTGACCAAATTTGCTCAAAGGCATTTTTTTTTCTCCCTCAAATTATGAACGCAACCTCCTGATCAGTGCTCACAGGACAAACAAAGAAGGGGCTTTGCTGCTGTTACCAGGGGGTTAGTTGGATTCTTGTTCAATGGGCTGCTTTAGTCTGTTTGCTTCTGTGTTTGAGAGAGAGACAGAAGCTGACTGCGTTCCTGGAAATGCCATTCCATTGGTCAAAACACCATAGCAACAAAGTCCCACCTATGACAGGGGACCAGCCAGTGGTTTTGAAGGAGTGATGTGAAGCAGAAAGCGGCATGGTGAGGAGGGGTACACAGGAGGCTGGATTAGGGTTGTAGTTCTTGGGTTTGTTTTGGCCTGAGGCCCTGCCTCTAATTAAGATTCTACTTGATCAACCTGTTGTGTTGATTAGGGAGGCATGTTTTCCATTTCAGCAGACAAGTTTTTTTCTGCGATTTTAAGGGCGGGTTACATGGCAAATAAAATCTGTAAATAATTGTTTTTGGCTTCTAATATCAAAAGAAAATTGATCTTTCTACGAATGAAAAATGTTAAAGACACAAAACACCGTGAGAAAATATATGCAGTTTATTGATATTCAAATAAGAGGCACACAAAGTAATCCAACTCGATGCGTTAGTTTCCGCCATGTTTTTGCTAATTAAAAACAATCATGAAAACAAACAAAATTTGCATACAGGCTGTTTTTTGTCGTTTTTTAAAACACGCTAGCAGCTTCAAATTATTTTAATCCAAAAGAAAACGTTTGTCACTCGTTTTTGCATGATTGTTTTTGCTGATTAAAAACAATCATGAAAACAAACAAACAAAAAAAATTGCATACAGGCTGTTTTTTTGTCGTTTTTTAAAACACGCTAGCAGCTTCAAATTATTTTAATCCAAAAGAAAACGTTTGTCACTCGTTTTTGCAAGTAAAAAAAAGAAAAAAAATCCAGTGACTACGACAGAATAAAGTCAAACCAAATTATAAATAATTTTACCTGCTGCTCATGATTCTGACTTTTTAAGACCTGCTTGGGCTCATTTTTTTTTTCAACCTTGGAAAACATTTAGAAATACCTGTACAAGTTTGTTACTAGAACGTAAAGTGAAAAGCCAGTTTCACTAAGAAGAAAGAATGACTTCATATTTACATTTGCGTTCAATCGCCGTGATGTAAAAAAAACAAACAAAAAAGGCACTGGGACAAAAAAGCAGAACATTTTAAATACGTGATGCAAAGTAAGCGGAGCTTTTCTCTGATATCATCAATCATTTCGTCAGTTAATACTTAAGGAGCCATTGCTTTGTTCGTTGGGACCAGTGGCGGCTGGTGACGTGTGGCGCAGGGGCGCCGCCCCCCCGACCTGATCACCAAAAAATTTATATATGCATACATATCTATATATACATATATAAACATGCATGTGTTTATAAGTATGCAAAACTGTCGAGTGTGAAGATTACATGCATTTTAATAATGTTTTACACCGTTTAATTTTATTTTCTTACTTCCTGTGCAAACCGGAACGAGGGCACGGGGTAGGTACGCCCCACCAGGAAAACCTATTAGTGTGTATGTGGCTTCCGGTTTTTATGGAAAAAACGTGACGTCAGCTCTAAATTTTTTCCCATTCATGTGTATTGCAAACCATAACCACGCCCGCGGGGCGCAGAGATTTTCCGCCCATCGGGTGTGTGATAGGTTATCCTCTCTGTCAGTCTGTTATATGAACCAATCAATTAGCTATAAGCTGACCTATAAATCCCACCCACTCCACGCCCTTTCTTTTCACTGCGGAATTCTGGGAGTCTTCATCATGGCGTCGGAAGCTAGTTCAGTTGCTAACAAAGCTAGTGGGTTTTTTAAAGAGAATTCAGTGTCTTCCCTTCTACAGAATCCGTTTTCTAAGCGTTCTAAAGAAGAAAAAAGAAGAGTGAAGGAGCTTGGACCGGACACCCCAGATTTGACTGTGCAACAAAACAGTGGAGATCGCGGCCGCTTTTATTGGTGGTTAGCGGTGGCTAACTGGATGAGAAACACTTTTTTTTTTTGTTTCCCCTGCTTATTATTTAGTTCAGCAGCAACTGAAAAGGTGTGGATATCAACAGGGTTGAGTGACTTGAAGCATTTGTCTGAAAAGTGCAAACGTCATGAAACTTGCCGCACCCATCTTGATAGTAGCTATAAGCTTGGTGTTTTTGACAGTAGTAACATCCTGGCACAATTAAATGAAGGCTACCGAACTGGCATAAGAAAACATAATGAAGAAGTCACCAAAAACAGACACATATTGTCACGAATATATATATATATATATATATATATATATATATATATATATATATGTACTTTTATATACTTTTATATAACATATCTAAAAAAAATTTTTTGTGTGTGTTTGAAAAATGTGCGCCCCCCCAGTTTTTTTTTACCACCAGCCGCCACTGGTTGGGACTAGTAAACCAATACTCACAAGTAAGACATTTGTGTTAGCTCAACAATGCAGCATTATGTGCCCATGACTCAGTGAGAGAGACAGAGAAGGTGCAGCAGAGTAGTCAGTGGGTGCCCCGCCCCCTAGGCCCCTCCCCCCGTTTTACATATTGTTTTTTTTTTTTTTTTTTTCAAAGGTTATACGCAAGGAGCCGACAGTTAGCTGCACGATTAGACAAGAGAAAGCTTTACGGACACATACACACAACAAAGTCATGTATTATGAAGCTCCCTCGGTGCGGAATAAGAAATAAATACATATAATACAGTGAACACGGGAAACTTTGGTACAGGAGTTACGTAATGATGAACACTCCATCTCCTGGTAAAAAAAAATGTATTGTCCAAAATTCCGCAGTTTTTTTTTATCTTTTTATCCCATCAGTAGAGGTTGGCAGGTTTAAACGCACGGCTCTTGCGTTCATAAGTAACACCATTGGTTTCACAGTTCTTCCATGGATCGCATGTTTGTCCGTAGTGTCTCGACTTTTCCATCGTTGGTCTCTCGTTTGCACATTTTAAAAAGTTCACACAGGAGCTAATTCCCAAATTTTCCCCAATTAAGAGAGCCTTTATTTGAGTGAGTAGAGCAGTTCAGCAGTGTGGCAGAGAGACAGAGGGTGAGCCGAGGAAAAATACTGACAGCACAACCAGTCCTCCAGCTCGGCGTTCCGCTCCGGCTCCAGGGAACGCTCGGCGAACTTCATCATCAGCAAGGCTCGTTTCACATCCAGCCAGTTGAGAAGGCCCTCGTGTCTCGACCCCCCCAAAAAGCTTCCTCGCCTGTGTCTCTCCCACTGCTGCTCCATCAAGTCCTTCCTGGGACCCCAAAGCAGGCTCTGCAGGATACGCTTGGCATCCTGGATGTGAATGCGTTTGATGGGGTCAGGCTGCAGGAGGAGCTGGGCCAGCCTCTGGAGACCCAGCGAGTAGAGCGAGACAGAAGGGACTAAAGGCAAGTCTTCGCAACTGTAGTCCTGTTCCCTCAGGGCTGGACTCACCTCAAACGGATTGGGCTGGTGGAGGAGCTCATAAATTAAAATCCCCGTCTGGAACTCATCAAACTTTCGATACTGGGCTGCTGAGACAATCTCTGGCGCCAGTCTGGCATGGTCCCGTTTTATCCTAGGGTCACCACTGTTTGTGGTAGCGTCCTCGGCAGTGCGACGTTTGGCCTTGGCAAAGTTGCTAATGAGGAGCCTGGGCAGGTGGTGGTGGACATCTCCGACGGCACTGCTGTCAGAGCCGCTCGGATTTATATGGGAAGATCTGCGCTGATGGGGTACTAACAGCAGGTTCTCCAGGCAAAGGTCGCGGTGCGTGACCCCGTGTTCCTTCAAGTGTTCCAGCCCGTTGCAGAGCTGCAGCAGGAGGAAACACACGCGGCGCTCGTAGACCTCCGGCTGGGTTTTATGGAACACCTCCCACTCTCGGACAAAGTCGGCCGCCGTCTGCTGAGGGATGTCGGGAGCGATGACCACCACTCGCTCTCGATCGGCCTGTTGAGCCTGCACAGATGCCGTGGGTTGAGGCAGCGACACTTCATCGGATGGCAGCATGCTTTGAGGAACACAAGCGAGAAAATGGCCACAGTCCTGCTGGAGGTTGAAGTGAGGAGGGATGCTCTGCTGCACCGACAGACTGTACAGGTGGCCCTGCTTGGCTTCCATGGATGGGCTCTTACAGATCTGCAGAAGAAACCAAATAGAAGCTCAACACCAGTTTAAATTATAGGAAAACACCTAAAAAGATGGTTTTAGCAGCAATATTCAGAGTTCATTCCAATTTTAAGCTCAGTTTGAGTCCTTAAACCCCTCAGTAACTCAGGAAGCAGTAGTGTTTTATGTATCCACATTGCCGTTGGCTGATTCTTTGTGTTCCTGTTTGTTTGTTTTTTTCTCACCAAGAAGGAGGGTCTAAGGCAGGTATGGGCAAACTACGGCCCGCGGGCCACATGCGGCCCGTTGAATGTTTTAATCCGGCCCGTTGGTACATGAAAAAAATTAAATAACTAAACCTTGTTAATGTTTTATTTTCCCTGCAATTCTGATGTTTCCTCAGTAGCACTCTAGAGGAGTCATTTTCTCAACATTATTGCTTTGTTGAGAAAACAACAACACTGCTCCCATTAAAATGTGTGTGTCTTTGTGATGCGCACGTTGTCAAAATAAACAGTGTGTACAGATATGGAAAGCCATCGAGGCCAATACACGCACGTCTGCAAGCGTGTTAGATGTTAAAACAAGCAAAATGTTAGATCAAGCGCTTAGATTTCAAACCTTCCGTTCCGTCATCTTCCGCTCATCCGGGCCCGGGTTGCGAGGGCAACAGCCTCAGATGGGAGACCCAGGCTTCTCTCCAAGTGAGGAGAGAAGCTGCATCCTCCAGCTCATCCAGAAGGATCCCAAGTCGTTCCCCGGCCAGCTGTGAGACATAGTCTCTCCAGCGGGTCCAGGGTCTGCCCCTTGGTCTCCTCCCGGTGCGATGCGCTCGGGGGGTATTTTGACCAGATGCCCGAACCACCCCATCTGGCTCCTCTCAACCTGAAGGAGGAGCGGCTCGACTGCGAACTCCTTCCTGATGGCAGAGCTCCTCACCCAATCTCTGAGTGAGAGCTCAGCCACACTGCGGGGGAAGCTCATTTCGGCCGCTTGTATCCTCGATCTCATTCTTTCGGTCACCACCCACAGCTGGTGACCATAGGTGAGGGTGGGAACGTGGATCGACTTGTAAATCGAGAGCTTTGCTTTTCGGTTCAGCTCTCTCTTTACCACGACGGACCGATGCAGCGTCCTAGTTATTGCTGACGCCGCACCGATCCGCCTGTCGATCTCCCGCTCCATCTTTCCCCCACTCGTGAACAAGACCCCGAGTTACTTAAACTCCTCCACTTGGAGCAGGACCCTGTCCCTGACCCACAGGGGGCATTCCACCCTTTTCCGAGCAATGACCATGGTCTCGGATTTGGATTATTCCCATCCCGGCCGCTTCACAGTCGACAGCAAATCGATCCAGTGAGAGCTGGAGATCACGGTCCAATGAAGCCAACAGGACCACATCATCCGCAAAAAGCAGAGATCCGATCCTGAGGTCGCCAAACTGGATCCCTCCAACGCCTCGTCTGCGCCTAGATATTTTGTCCATAAAGGTGATGAACAGAATCGGTGACAAAGGGCAGCCTTGGCGGAGTCCAACTCTCACTGGAAATGGAATCTACATACTGCCAGCTATACGGACCAAGCTCTGGCTCCGGTCGTACAGAGACCGGACAGCCCGTACCAAGGGCTCCGAGACTCCGTATTCCCGGAACACCCCCCACATGACCCGTCCAGGAGTCATGGGATTTCAAACCTAGCGCCGCTAAATGCACGTTTTTAATCGCTATCGCGCTAGATTTCAGACCTAGCGCCGCTAGATTTTAAATGTAACGTTCTTGATGTTACATTTAGCGTGCTCGTTTAAAATCTAGCGCGCCATTCTATCAGTCTAATCTAGCGATTATCAAAGCATGCCATCCATCTGCTTCTGTTCCGGCCCCTTTGGCAAATGTTAGAACTTAATGTTCTAACAGCCCACCCCTGGCATGAGGGCATGAATGCTCTGTGTTTTAGTTAGCTCAAGGATAAGCTATTGCTATATTTCTATAGCTATTGAGAAAACAACAACACTGCTTCCATTAAAATGTGTGTGTCTCTGTGATGCGCATGTTGTCAAAATAAACAGTGTGCACAGATATGTGCACTTTTAAAAATCTTAAAAGTGATTTTTAGTGGATTTTTTTTGTTAAATTTACTGTGTGACTTTGAGACGACTGTGTTGTGACATTGCGCTATATAAATTAAAACGAATTGAAATTGAATTCACTAATTGCTTTTTGGAGTCGTTTCTTCACTGTTATTGCAAGTTATGACAAATTTATTAGTGTTATTCTTTTCACAATGCTGTGAGTGTGTGTGTGAGTTCTGTCTGACTATAAATCACGCCTGGAATGTACAGATCAATTTAGCCTAAAATGATTAAGTAACAGTGACGGCCGACCGGCTAGCGGTGGCGTAACACGTCAAAGACAAACAGCTGCTGCTTTGTAAAGCAGTAATAAGTTCCACACAAAGATCCTGGAGACTCCGTCCACGCCCTTCTCACTGATTGTTTACACCACATGCCTTGAAAATTTGTCTTTAGTATGAGAGAGAGAGAGAGAGACCATCCCATCGGTAGCCTGGGAACAAACAGGCACTACCCAAATTTCAGTTTTCTCTACCCAAACCAGTCAAACTGTTATTAAAGATACACACGGACTAAAACACCACAAGCAAAGATCCATCAGTTATACTTTGGAACTTCACTAAATAATCTAAATATGAAAAAAGTATATTTAAAGCTCTCAAAACAGTCCAATTATCAAGTGACATTTCTTTACGCAAAAAAAAAAAAGAAAATAGTAGATCTTTGATGTTCATGGAAAGCCTTCACATCTTCTTCAACAGGTCAAAATATTTTTAAATGGAGAGTCTACATATTATCCTCCAGTAGCCGGGCGGGGCAACAGCCTAAGAAAAAAAGTCTAGACTTTCTCCTCCCTGGTCCCACTTTTTAGCGAATCAAAGAGATTAGGATTGTGACATAGTCCCTCCAGCATGTCATTGCTCTACCAACAGATCTTCCTTCAATGAGACGTACTTCAAAAACCTCATTCTAACCATGTGTTTGACTCAGATAGAACATACCACCGTTCACCAGGTGGCGACCACGGTTGCATATGAACAGATGCTGATGGCTACACAACCCCCCTATACCGTTTTGTTCCATTGTTCCGCTCATACGGGGCTGGCTCGTGGGGGAAACAGCCTCTGATGGGAAACCCAGGCTTCTCTCACCCCGACTGCATCCTTCAGCTCACCCAGTAGGATCCCAAGACATTCCCCGGCCAGTTGTAAGACATAGTCCCTCCAGCGCGTCCGGTGTCTGCCTCTGGGTCTCCCGCTGGTGGAACGTGCCCGAAACACGTCACCAGCGAAGCTTTGGAAGGAATCCTAACCAGATGCCCGAACCACCCCATCTGGCTTCTCTCGACCCAGAGGAGCAATAGCTCTACTCCGAACTCCTCCTCTCGCTCGGTCACTCACTCACTCACTCACTCACTCACTCACTCACTCACTCACTCACTCACTCACTCACTCACTCACTCACTCACTCTATTTCTGAGTGAGAGCCCAGCCACCCTGTGGAGGAAAACTGATATCGTCTTTTTTCCCTGCTCGTGTCTTGGAGAAGTTGTCGATTATTTAGAGACAAACAAAATGAGTCAAAGTGAGACATTTTACATAGTCTCCAAACATTGTTTACACCAACATCCTGCAAACATGACTGATCAAAAAACGGCAGAAAATAACCCCTCAAATAGAGCTGTGTAATTCATGCTACTGATGAGTTAATCAAGAAGACCTTAATTGTGGTTAAAATGTGATCAATCCTTTTTTTGTTGTTATGAGACAATAAATGTAATGATTCAAGGACATTGTGAGGAGAAAACATATGGAGTTAGATTTAAAAGACACTTTATACAGTGTGTAATAGTCTAAGTCTTTTTCACAACAATTCCTGGTTAAAAAAAAAAAATGAAGTCACGAAAATACCTGAAACTAGTCTACTTTTAAACCATAAAAGTTCAGATATCCCATGATAAAATTCTGAAATAATTGGATTTAACTGTTTTTCAAAAAGTAATTTTTTTTAAAATGACAAAATTAAAATATTTTTTAAAAAACCTTGGATTGAAGATACAGTTTTAAAATTTTCTAAATATGTGGCAAAATAATGAATAATAGACTTTAAAAAAAAATATTGCCAATCATGGTATTTTTTGTTTGAAAACAAAAAAAATCGAATGGAGCTGAAATACAGCCGTTAGATGAAATTTAAAAATAAATTTTATTGCTATTTGTTTCTAGGTTGCAGTGCTTGTCTTAGAAATGATCACAGTTGAGCGAAAACCTCTTTAAAAGTATTTGAACACATGTTTTTTTTTTTCTCATAATGAACAGCTAAAGAAAATGTGAAACACGAAGTAGCTACAAAGCTACAAGAAACACCACCTCTAAATATGAAGAAAACGTACCTTTTTAAATGTTTGTAAGTTTAAATATAAATAAACCATGTGTTTGATTTTTATAGATAGAATCTGGATGTAAACCAGAAAGATTTGGGTTTAAAAGAAATGAAAGTCAGTTTGGGTTAACGCTAGAGGTGGGCGGATCGATCCTAATATCGATAATATCGATACCAACGCTAGTATTGATATTGATCGATACTCCAACTACAATACCGATACTTTGGTTGAAGTTTTACCCCTCGCACTTTGCTTCCATTTGTTTTTTTTCAAGTATCGATATCAGTATCGGCGATATTGGTCTGGTGTTTACTTGGTATCGGATCGATACCAAAACTTGCGGTATCGCACACCCCTAGTTAACGCTTACCTTCACAGCGTAGGAGTTATTAGGGTCCAAGGCACAGGCAGCAGAGTAGTACACAGCATCGCCTGCGTTGCAGCTCGGTCTGTTAGAAGTCAGCCTAAACAGAGACCAGTTGCTCTCTTCAAATCGAAGTGGGTTCTTCTGGGAGCGGGTGAAGTGATCCTCACATTTTAAAGCCAAGCGTCGCAGAGACTCTGCATACAGCCCGCCCAGTTTGGAGTAAACGCCCTCTCTACTGTCAATGTTGCTCAAGAGGGTTTGGAGTTGGAGACTTGAACCCAGATTTGGTGCCAAACCCGGTTCGGTTGCTTGTAAAGGCGCACTGAGCTGAGGTGAAGAGGAGCAGGTGATGCTCCCTCGACAGTGCACGCCCAGCCGCCCTGTGGTCTTTAGCGGCTCCTCTAGCGTCCTGGACCGGGAGGGTCGGCCCGGTGGAGCGTGACATCTCTCCAGAGACTCATTGGAAGAGAAAACGGGCCGCAGGTCAACAGGACTTGATGGTAAACTGGAGCGGGAGCTGGTCTCGGTAGAACGGCACATGTTGCTCTCTGAGCCGGTAAACGGGAAGCGTGGGTAGGCTCGGAAAGGTTTCCCATTGGCGCTGTCTGGAGCCGAAACAGTACGGTTGACCATTTTCTTTTCCGGTAGAGGAGGAGGCTGGTTGCTGGAGTTGCTGAAAGAAGGCGGGTGAGGAGACCCTGGTGCTGAGCCCACAGGAGTTCTGGGAAATGGAGATGAACAAGACATCCGTGTAGCATCACGAGAACCTGAGGAGAAGAAAAAACATTAATTACCAGATCTGTTATGAGTTTGTCTTCAATACTCACCTATTTTTACAATTTTTAGTGAAGTCTTTACCAGATTTAAATCGAGATTCTGAACCATAAATCCTTATTTCCAAAAGAGAGGCGATATCCTCGACCGTGCCTGTTTGCTAGCATGCAACGTATCCTCCATCCAATTATAAACCAGCTATTAATCCAAAACTTAGAGCTGGATCTCATTAAAACAGACACTGAATACTTGTGCGTCCAATAACTGCTTTTGGAATAAGAAGGAGACGGTATAAAGAGGGTGAAAAAAATACTCCATAGAATGTAGCCAAGCCCTTTTCCCCTCGTTATCAGAGTCCATAATTATCTCTTTAAACATCACTCAGGAAGTTGCTGCAATTACAAGTGTCTGAGCACCACCAAGGTTTAAATCTGACATACCAAGGACAGGATGCCACCAACTCAGAACCCTGTCTCAAGTTTGATAGAGTAGCAATCTGAACTGTGTTTTGAAAATTGATATGCTGCCATAACAAAATGTACGAGTGCTCCGTGAAAGCGGAAGAAGGAAAAAAGATAAGCAGATAATCCCAACCTTGCTATGTTCCCTTTCCTTTTTTTTTCACCACCCCATCATTGTTCAGCTTTAACCCGTACTTCGTGAATCTTTTCAAAGATAAACAAAGTAAAATCCCGTAGATACCCTGAGATTTGATCTTATTTCCATTAGATAAAGTAATAAACAAGGTTTAAATTGAGAGAGGACCTTACCAGTGTCAGCAGTCAGGCTGTCTGTGGAGGCAGTGGGAAGATTAGAGCTGCCGAGGCCTCGGAAAGATGACACGCAACCCTCTGGTGTACCTTGCTGGTTGCAGCGGTCCAGCTCCATGTTGCTGCCGCTCATTTTACCACTCACTCTGCAAATAAAAAAAGATGGATTCAGATCATTTTATTCTGCTTTTGTTGGGAAACCAATGTCCTAAAGTATCAACTTTACCATTTGGAATATTTTACAGATCAAATCTGAAAAGTTTTGCAGATGAAGCAACTTAATTTAAAAGCTACTGGTTTTCAGATACTTTGTACAGCTAAGCTGTGAGTTTTAGGAAATTACCCCAACAACTTTAAGGCTGCCCCAAGCGGAGGGGTTTAAGTATCTCGGGGTCTTGTTCACGAGTGGGGGAAGGATGGAGCGGGAGATCGACAGGCAGATCGGTGCGGCATCAGCAATAACTAAGACGCTGCATCGGTCCGTCGTGGTAAAGAGAGAGCTGAGCCGAAAAGCAAAGCTCTCAATTTACAAGTCGATCTACGTTCCAACCCTCACCTATGGTCACCAGCTGTGGGTGGTGACCGAAAGAATGAGATTGTGGATACAAGCAACCGAAATGAGCTTCCTCCGCAGGGTTGCTGGGCTCTCACTCAGAGATTAGGTGAGGAGCTCTGCCATCCGGGAGGAGCTCAGTGTCGAGCCGCTCTTTCTCCAGGTCAAGAGAAGCCAGATGGGGTCGTTCGCGAGCACCTTGCTGGTGAGGTGTTTTGGGCACGTCCCACTGGAAGGAGACCAAGAGGCAGACCCCGGACCCGCTGAAGAGACTATGTCTCACAGCTGGACAGGGAACGACTCGGTATCCTTCCGGGTGACCTGGAGGATGCAGCTGGGGTGAGAGAAGCCTGGGCTTCCCGTCTGAGGCTGTTGTCCCCGTGACCCGGCCCTGGATAAGCGGAACACGATGGAACGGATTTTTAAGGGTCCATCTGGTCTGAAAACTCTCATTATCTTTGGACTCCTGCAGGCCAGGAGGTGGAAAGTTCAGCCTGGAGGGATAATTTTGTCTGTGAGAAATGTCTGAAAGTGAGACGTTGGAAACACTAACTTATACTTTGAAGTCTTTATTGAAATTTATTCATTCATTTACTGAACCGTCCATTTTAAGATTTAAGATGAGAGGCAGGGTACACCCCGAATAGGTCACCAGTCTGTCGTGGGGTAACACACACACAACCATACACACACACTCTTATTGAAATTCCTCACACAAAAATAACTTGTATTGGAGTGTGACACGTTTGTTACTTTATGACTGATATTTTTTGTTTGTTTTTGCTTTGGTTTTTGTTTTGTCTTTCTTTTAAGTTTATTTAAAAACAATTTTTATCGTTGTTGAAATTCGACAAAACATTAGTTTAAAAACAAACAAACAAAAACATGAAAAAAAATAATATAATTTTTGCTTTTTTATGTTTTTTTTGACAGATAGAAAGAAAAAAAGATACAACTGGTTTTTGTTTTAGAGATTTCTGGGTACTTTTTAAGTTTTGTTTTCTTATGAAGTATTGTGATTCCAACATGGCCGCCAAAAATACCTGTGCATGAGGAGCATCTCAATTAAGGCGACCAGTTAAGTTGACTGGCATTCATTCATGAGTCTCATTACGCATCACAAGCTCTCATTTTTTTTCTCTTCATCACACGTTTGTCTTTTCAATCACGTGATTTTTCACTTCATTTATCCATCAGACTCTCATTTCACCTCCATCATAAAAAATGAGTGAAACAAAGAGAAGTAGAGGAGGAAATCAGAGACATAAACCAAGCCCAAAGAGAGCTGGTGGGAGTGCTGAGCGAGGCAGGGTAGAAATGCCAATGACTGAAGGGATTAGGAGTCCACGTCCACGTGTGCCCGTCTCACTCTTAATCTTACAGAATTGTGTTCAAAACAACAGATTTTGCACGGTAGAAAAAAAAAAAACTGCTGCATCGGTCCGTCGTGGTAAAGAGAGAGCTGAGCCGAAAAGCAAAGCTCTCGATTTACAAGTCGATCTACGTTCCTACCCTCACCTATGGTCACCAGCTGTGGGTGGTGACCGAAAGAATGAGATCGCGGACACAAGCGGCCGAAATGAGCTTCCTCCGCAGGGTGGCTGGGCTCTCACTCAGAGATCGGGTGAGGAGCTCTGCCATCCGGGAGGAGCTCGGTGTCGAGCCGCTCCTCCTCCAGGTTGAGAGGAGCCAGATGGGGTGGTTTGGGCATCTGGTCAGGATGCCCCCCGAGCGCCTCGCAGGCGAGGTGTTTCGGGCACGTCCCACCGGGAGGAGACCAAGGGGCAGACCCTGGACCAGCTGGAGAGACTATGTCTCACAGCTGGCCGGGGAAAGACTTGGGATCCTTCCGGGTGAGCTGGAGGATGCAGCTGGGGTGAGAGAGGCCTGGGCTGCCCGTTTGAAGCTGTTGCCCCCGTGACCCGACCTCGGAACATGCGGAAGATGACGGAACGGAAAGAAAAAAAAAATCTGCATGTGGTTGCTAGAGAAGTTAGAAGGAATTGACGAGTTTCCAAATTTTAGCCCTGGCTGTTTTTTAAAAGGAAATCCAATCATCTTACTTGCTATCTGGCTTCCTTTGGTTAATCCCGCCCCTATGACGGGCTGTACAGTGGCCTCACAGCAAGAAGATCGGGGTTTGAGTTCAAGGAGGGACGAGCCTTGAAACACTGGCTTTTCTATGTGGAGTTTGCATGCTACTCCGTGTATGTTTTTCAGGCTGCAGCACCCCTCGCAACCTCGTTAGGGATAAGATGAAACAAAAACACCGCTATGACACCAAACCAGATTTAGACTATAAACAGTTGCATTACAGCAAGTAACAACCTTAATTTGTTTACACATGCCATCTCTATGTCGTATTAATAAAGCGATGAGAGAGGAAACGGACGAGCTTTAAAAAGAGACTGGATGGAGTTGCATCCAACGGCAGAGGATTTAAATCAGACGAATGAAACTGGGTGATGAAACTGGTTTCACTTCCTGATTCTTATATTGGGAGATCTTCAAAAGTGTTTATCTTTGAAAAACAAAAAGAAAAGTGTAGAAAACCCTAAGATTTTCAGGACTTTGTGTAATCTCACTTGGTGTTTGTGAAAAACAAGGTGCTGTTTGCAAATTTAAAACCTGACTTTTTATCCAGCACGCTTTCAATTTACAAAACGACCACACGGAAAAAAAAATATGAAAGCCAAGCAACTAACTTAATCCCCGAAATAGCTGTGAAGATGCATGTTGGAGATACTGACTGTACGGGATTATTTTTTTTGTCAGATTAGATCAAATCTAGTCTTAGGCGCCCCTTTTTACATCAAACCTGGATAAATACCGACTTATTTATTGCTCTTCTGCTGTGCTGGATTATATTTTATCTTTCTTATTGTGCAACCTCGATACGTCACAAAACAGTGTTGAGAAGAAAGAAAGCTTTTGTTTCTTTGCCCTGTCGGTAGGATAGTTACCATGGATATGCAGTCATATAAACCCAAGATCCATTAATGTTTGACACAAACCCTTCTTATCTTTTGTTCTGCAACATACAACGTGCATTTTAATTTTATCCAACGCCACGAATGTCTACAGAGTCTAACATTGATTGCTTTTCAGGTTTTTTTTTTTTTTTATCTATCTTGTCAACGTTTTCCAACCTGGAGGAAGATGGAGAGATGCAAACACAGACAAGATGTTTGTCAGGAGATCCATGCGTTTATCTTAAAAAGAACACACACCTCACGTGTGAATGAGTTGCAAAGTGACAACAGAGGTCTCTGCTTGTATTTCGGAACAATATAAAAAATAAAACCCTACATGGCCTATTTTGATCATCGTAATTACAGGCGTATCATCATTTCTCTTTATTTGGTCAATTTCTTCATTTTCGGTAACTTATGCGCATCATTTTTGGTAAAAAAAAGGAACTGTCAACTTCCTACCTCATGCTGTATAAGAAGTAATCCTCCTCGGGTTGCTGGGTGAGTAAAATGCTCCTGGATCAGACTGGTGGCCGTCTGATAGCCCCACCATGTGAAGTAACACAACCCTGCTTCCACACGAGTCATGTGTGTATTTAAAGTATCTCAGCAGGAAAAGCAACAGCATCCATTAGATGCATGGATTTAAAGTACCTATTTTTCATATTTAGCCTCCATTAATACAGCTAGCAGTTCACTTTAGAGCAGTTTCAAGTTCCCCAGCCGGCAACAAGATGCTATCTGTTCTGCAGAAAAAGAGATCAGCACGGCTTTATGGAGGGAGGGGCGGACCATTGTGGAGCGCCAGTTTGCAGAGCAAAAAGTCAAACCCTGTGGACTTGAATCCACGTGGCTGATCTATAAATTCTACTTCATCTGATGGCAGCTGATTGCCAGTCTGGGACAGTTTGGGAGTTGCCAGGGGCGACAATCTGTTCGTTTATGCCCCTCCTTTTTGGCAAACGTCAGTTGACTGGGCCTTCTAGTTAAAAAGAGTACAGGATGAAACTGTCATCCTTCCTTCCTCCCTCTTCAATCCTCCAGAGTATTCACTGTGTGTTGGCCTTATTAAGCATAGAGTGTTTGTGTCGCTCTGTTTTGCAAAAATTTGAGAAATTCCCAACGTTTTCAACCTGCTGTAAATGTTTTTCCAACAGTACGTTTTTGTTTTCGACTGAGGATCAAAATGCATCTACACAAAAAAGAGACGTAAGTAAAACGAATTCAGGCAGCAAAATAAATCCAATGTTTAAAATAAACACCACATTTGTTGAAAAAATTCTGACGTATCTCCTCTGTTTTGGGACGCTTGTTGTTTAAAATACATCGATGAACTCAGAATCGCACAAAGCCGAATGTTGACGTCTAAAGGGGAGTACCCTCATGTGTTTCAACAAAGTATTTTTATCAGCAGAATGCCGACAACGCGCGGCAGGAGAGACGGGGTCGTTACTAGAATTACTGCAAACATAAAGCCTCTTGAAACGTGATCAGTTTGACGGTGAGATATTGTCCAATAGGCTTCTTGCTTTATGATACCAAACCTGGTAAAACATCTGTTTATTTAGAGGAAGTCATTGTGAGGTGTTCCACCTCATCCCACCAGACAAAGCCAAGTTTATTTTCGGAGGGTCCTAAAAACTGCAACACACTTCTCTTTTTTTTAAGCTTTAGGTAGCTGAGTCACATAGCAGGATGTATTCTTAGCCTGATGGGGTTAAAAAATATATTAAAAGCAGAAAATAAGCATGTGGTTATACATGCAGGTTTAAATACATATTAAATAATAATAATAATAAAAACTTTCCAAACGACATCGGTGGACATTTCTTTATACTCAACTTGTGTGTTAATTAAAACAGAAAAAAGTCACGTTGCCGGCATGAATAGAACAAGACACGCATTGAATATTATGCCCCTTAGTTTAAATGATCACAAGGCGCAAGAATGGAGGCTGATTCATGGAAGGATAATGATGCGCTGAAAGGGGAAGGCACTGTGAGGTTCACAAGAAGAAGACAACGAAGGTACAAATGAACTATGTCTTATTACGCATGGCCACACACACACACACACACACACACGACAGGATCCTACTGCATATTAAAATATGTCTAATTATGCAGCTTTGTTACTAAAAGCTCAGGCTTTTAAGGACAGAATTTTCAAGTACTATCTTAAGTGACTCCATAAAAGTTCCTCCGACACTCTTGCCTTCACGGTAAACAGTCATTTTTTGTCTTCCTCTTCAATTCTCCAAAGTATTCATTGTGTTTTGGCCTTATTACGCTTAAAGAGTATTTATGTTGCTCTTTTTTGGCAAGAATTTGAGAAATTTAAAAATATTTCATTTCAGCTTCTCTACAGTAAGTAAAAAAGTAGAGAAATTGCACTTAATAAGATATTTTTTTGATCTTCTAATTTAACCGGGTTCTAGTCATAATTTTAAAACAATCTAATATAAATGAGTACATTTTAGTCATAAAAATGTTACAGAAAAATGAATTTTTTTTTACTTCCATTAACCAAAATCAATTGTTAAATAATTTGGCTTAAAGCTATAGAGATGTTTTTTTTCTTACCTGTAGAGTTTGGGAGGCGGCGGGGGTGGATTCGGATCATTGTGTGAGGCTCCTTTTCCTGCAGCCCGCAGGTCTGATGAGCTGCCATCCAACGTTTGCTTGGCCGGCATGCTCCTGTTCTGCTTTACCTCCTCCTCTGTGCCGGTGCCTTTAGTTTCCCCCTGACAGGCAGCATTGTTGGGAACTGTCGGGGGGGCCGTGCCTGGCTCTGTCGTCGGAGGGGCGCTGCTGTTGCTCTTCCAGACAGCAGCACCATTGACCATTCCTGTCCCCGGAGAGGTGGCGGCTAGCTTCTTCTTCTCTGTTCTCTCTTCCTCCTCCTCCTCTTCCTCAATACAACAGTTCCAGTTGGAGTTGTAGTGGACGGGCTTGTGCACGGACTCTGAGACTGCGTTCTGGTTTTCAATAGGGACCTTGAAATGACCCTCGCTGGCAGACACCAGGAAAAGGACGGGGAGTTCTGGGAGCTGGATGGGTGATGTGAGGGATGCAGAAAGACTTGATGTCCCCAGTTTAGGAAACTCAGAAAGAGAAACCGGAGAGGAAACTGAAGAAGAGAGGCTGGAGGTGCCCAGCTTTGGAGAACGGATGCTTCTCTTTGGAGGAATGGGTGGGCTAGACTGAGGTTTGGGGAGCAGGCTGGCGGGGTGGTAACTTTCTGTGCCCACAGAGGGTGAACTGCCACCAGGGCTGGGCCAACAGAAGGCCTGGGTGCACGGTTCTGTGCGTGCTGTGGGGCTGAAATTGCACAGGGTGCTAATGGCTGAATCCGGGCTGCTCAAAAAGAACGTTCTGTTGTTCTCCTCAGTGTGAGCTGCCATCACGGTGATTGTGGCTCGCTGATTTTCTCCAGGGCGTTCAGCCTCAGAACCCTGTGAATGTTTAGCCTGGTTTGGTAACTCCGTGTGGGATTGCAGGGCGTTTCCCTGCGGCCGGCGCTTTTTCTTGGTGCTCTCAGCATAAATGGGCTCAGAATGAATCCGCCCGCTGGGAGAACATGGAGCCGACTGGGGGCTACTTAAGGATTGTGGACTCTGTTGGCTCTCTCCCCGTCTTCCTACCAAACCTTCAGGACCAGGAAGGGAATCTGTACTGCTCCGATAAGAAGAGGAGTCTGATGGGCTGCTCTGTTTAGACAGGATGGGAACAAAGTGGGGGGATGTTTGGCCAGGATGGATACTTGTGTCCACACTTGGGGATGTTGTGCAGGAAACACTGGAAGAACCAGATGTCTTTGTGATAACAGAGGTGGTATTACAAGCATTTACACCATTGCTATGAATCATGGTGGGTCTGGAAGGGTTAAGGGATGTCTCCACAGGTCCTTCATGAGACTCACAGTTTATTCTCGCATTGTAAGTGCTCTTGGTTCTGTTATCAGCCATGCTGAGTTGCTGCTTGGATGAGTCCTCATTGGCATTTTTCTTTAAACTCTGGCAACCCTTACTTTCTTCTTGGCTGACGTAGATGTTACTCGTAATCATGGAGTCTTTGGGTAGAATGGTTGGGGACAAGGAGATGCAGTTGTTGTGGTCAATCTTGGCGTCGGGACTCTGAAGAACGGCATCTCTGTGGGCCTTGTTGCAGCCATCAATGTAAAGTGGAGTCAAATTCAGGAATTTCTTTAGGTCCATTCGTTCCACTGGGCTCTTTGTGTTCTCCTGTTAAAAAGAATACAAATAAAGCAAAAGCATTACGATCTGACGTCAGGAAGAGAAGTTCCGTAAAAGAAAACAAGAGGCCTAAAACTTTTTAATGCCAGATAAGTCAGTGGAACTTTGACTAAAATCATTCCCAAACAAATTCTTTTAGCGCGCTCACCTGCTCAATGTTCATGTTGACGTCTTTTAACTCACTGGTGTCGAAGCTCATCATGGTAGGTTTGACAGCGATTGTGGGTTTGCTGTAGAGCGAAGGTGCCGTCACTCCAGCGTCCTCATCGCCTCCAAGGCCACTGTTCAAACAAGCTGTTGGCACGCTGCCATTCAGGATGCTGACCGTCTTGTGCGCGCTGAGTGGGTGGAAGCAGTTCTTACAAGAGCCAGGTTTCCACACGTGTTCTGCAAAGTCACTGCACGCTGACATCTTTGGTTTGCTAATTTGGGTTTGGTCAGAGGTGGTTGTTAGGGTATCTGCTGGATGGAGGATGGACTTTCATGGCTGCCAATGCCACAACACGGATATAAAAAAAAAAAGAGACAGACAGAGGTACATTTGGTCAGTCAAAGAGTTCTGACAGAAAACTGAAAGTCAATAGAAATATTGAACAAAGTCATTAATGCATTATAAATGAGACCATAGAAATAAAACAGGGAGCAAAATGTCTCTTATTTTGTGTGTAAAATAACATCTACTTAAATACAAAAGCGTGCATGGTGACAAGTGTTTTCCCAAGTGTACTGAAGGCCTTGAGATGAGGATTTAAGTGTCACCAATGGATGTAACTCAAGAAGACCTGATATGTGCTGCGCTACATATTCCCATGCTCTCCTAAATTAGAGGGCATGTGGTCTTTGCTCCATCGAAAGGTTCGCCAGTGTGAGCCCTGCAACATAAAAGCTCTCCAAAGAGTCTTCTGCAGCCCCCCAACAAGCAAGACGAAGATGGAGGAGGCTCAAGCATCCCGGAGGTCGGAATGTCAGGAATGTCTAAAGGCGCAAGACTCGCTGGGGTGAATCTCACACCCACGACAAGCTCCCTTCCCCCTTTCTGCTAACAAACATGCACCCAAATCTTTCACTCCACACCAATGCTGTCCTACCATTATAAATAAAACCAACATACACACACCTTCTCCGCTTGGCTCAGTTTGTCCTGTCTAACTGGACTGACAAGGAGACTGTCAACAACATTTCACACAGATAATTGGTTTCAGTCTGCAGCCACTGGTATCTTTAAATGGCCTTAACACAGCGTTAATTGCCTCTCAACAAGGTGCCAGCAGTGGCTCATTATTCAGATTCACCATCCCGAGAATAACTGAAGGAGAAAAAGTACAAACAGTTGGGAATACTGACTCTTGGGTATTTTTTTTTCTAAAGAAAGAAAATGACTAAAGAGGAATCTTTGCGACCCCTGGATGCTCTATTACACCAGTATAACCATATTGTAATCTAATAACCCTATGTTTGGTATGAAGAGGTCTCCCATTGGCAAAGATCATGTTTGTTTACATTTTTCTTTATTCTGTCTGGTTAAGTTTGAGCAGAAAAACATCCTCTGTTTGCTTATCCATTCCTGTAACAACTGAGGAAGCAACGCTTTACCCAATACCTTATGGCGTAGTGCATGAGTCATGTGAAGAGATGATGAGGCGTGCAGGCTGTTATGATACTGCGTTTTTTACAGAGCTGGCTGGAGTCGTTCACAAGAGCTAAAGCACTTCAGAACATTCCAGGACTTCAGATTGTTCTAGCTTTCCCAGACAAGACATCAAACAGTACTGTAACTAATGTTGACATGCCGAGCCGTGCTTGTTGGAACAGAGATAGACCCCTCGCCTAGATTTCCCACTCCTTCTCAAGCTCAAGGTCCAATATTTCTCACTTCCTCTCGTAAAAAACGACACACACACACAGAAACGACTCCCTGCACAAATCAGGAGGCCGAGAGTGGATGTTAGTCAGGTGTGGAATTTATAGGATTTTTTTTTTTTTCCCCCGTCCTTCAGCCTTTAAATCTCTGAGTGACCAACTTCATTCATTAAGTCGCCTTGACCCTTGTACACAAACATCACACACGACTAGCTGACCACTAGAGGTCTCAAACTTGTCTAAATTTAACAAGAAGCAAAGAAAAAAAAAGCAACCAACCTGTTAGGAAAGTTCTTACATCACACACCAAACATTTGAAAGGGGTCTACCAGAAAATGAGACTCGGAAATCTATAGATGTGAAACGATAATGGAAACACTTCTTATCTCCACTTTGAATTCTAAATTTACTTGTACCCACTAGTGCAATACACACCCATGCATGATCTAAACTCCATGAAGTTTAGATCATCTGATAGTTCCTGTAGATAGTTCTCAATCTGTAATTGAATGCAATCCTAACAGATCTTGGAGAGTCCAGTCATTCATGGTCATCATAATTGGACATGGTAGTGCATGTTACAGTGTAATAAGCAGGCCACTTCTCTGTGCAGCCCCTCACTTTAAATTCTTTTTACGAGCTGAATTTGTCACGCCTGCTCCCTCACACTGCCCCTTCATTCATTAAGGGGGCACAACCTGTTCTTTTTCCTCATGGTCAGCCCGGATTTCCGCCAAAAAATCTCTTCAAAGTTTTAACTCACATTCATTTGTACGTTTAGAAAGCATGTGGAAGAAATCCGAGGAGACACTGATAAGAGGTGATCGAAGGAATGTCATTTGGTTTTTTTTTTTCAGTTGAAATTAATTGCAATTTAATCTAAGGAGGGAAAAAAAAATCCGTTTTTTTTGTTTTACAAAGAAACAGATAACATGCGTGCTTCATCATCCAGTCGATAAATCAGGTGTATAGAGAAGGACGCCAAGGTTATCCGCGCCTGCTTACCTGCTAGCTTTTCTCCTCCAGACTCCAACTGAATGAGAAAAAATAGGCACAAAAAAAATAAAAGCAGATCCTTGACTTTGTGTCTTCTGATGTTTATTTTATTTTATTAGTCGGCAGATTGCGGACTGTCTTCTGGCTGCTGCTGCTGCTGCTTGTCTGAGCAGAGGTGGAGATTGTGTATATGTGTGTGTGTGTATGTCCTCTGCTCTGCAGCAACGTGGGGAGAGGAAAGCACAAGGAGGGAGGAGGAGCTCCAAAGCAGCCATGCAGTCTGACCACTACATACTTTATCATTTAGAAATGATTTGGTTTCTTTTTCAAAGACTTTTAATCAATTAGAAATGTATTATTCGTCTATAAATCTGCCATCTCTGGTTCGATTCATGGGAAGGGGTACTGAAAAAAAAATCATGTTAGAAAACTAAACAAAAATATATAGAAATACAATATAAACATGTTTATGTTGAGACGATAAATAAAAATATAAACAAACTGCGCAAATAATGTGAATATTTATATGTTATGAAATTATAGAAATAAATACAACACATTGTATTCTGGGCCGAAATGAGCTTCCTCCGCAGGGTGGCTGAGCTCTCACTCAGAGATCGGGTGATGACCTCGGTGTCGAGCTGCTCCTCCTCCAGATCGAGAGGAGCCAGATGGGGTGGTTTGGGCATCTGGTCAGGTTGCCTCCTGAGCGTCTCGCTGGTGAGGTGTTTCGGGCATGTCCCGCCGGGAGGAGACCAAGGGGCAGATCACAGACCTGCTGGAGAGACTATGTCTCACAGCTGGCTGGGAAACGACTCGGGATACTTTCGGGTGAGCTGGAGGATGTAGCCGGGGTGAGAGAAGCCTGGGCTTCCCGTCTGAGGTTGTTGCCCCTGCGACCCAGCCCAGGATGAACGGAAGACAACGGAATGAACGGAACACTGTATACTGGACTGCACAGTGACGCGGTGGTTGGCATAGTGGCCACAGCAAAAAGGTCAGGGGTTTGAGTCCCAGAGTGGGGGCGAGTCTTAAAACACTAGCCTTTCTGTGTAGAGTTTGCATGTTCTCCTTGTGTATGTGTGTTTTTTCTCCAGGTACTCCAGTATCCTCCCGCCCTCCAAAAACACGCAAGTTGACTGGCTGCTATAAAATTGCCACTAGGAATGACTGTGTGTGTGGTCACACAACAGACTGGTGACCTGTTTTGGGTGTGTCCTTCATCTCACCTGAAATCAACCGGGATAGGCTCCGGCACCCACTGCTTATCCCATACCAATCTTATGGTCTCCATGTCCTGTTTTTCTCTGTGATCTGATGGGGAGTTGGTTTGGAGACCAAAGGACCCGTTAGTGAACTAATCTAGCTGACCTGGAGAGCTGGATCTATGATTGGCTCGTCAGTTATGTTGAACTCACCCTCCACCCTTCCACACCCTCCATGAATTTTGTGGATCATCTTGGGAGTAGCTTTGTTGACAGCCTCCTGCAACCCTACTGCTCGGAAGAGCAGTACAGGGAATCATTTCTACCGTCCTCCATCAGACCTTTCGTCATCCTGTCTTTCTGTTTGCACTGGAGCGCTCAAATTTCGCTTCGGGGATTATGAAGTATTTTCAATTCAATTAAATTTAATTATCCTATCAGATGAGAAAATGGAATATGTTAGGAAACTATGAGACATTTAAATTTTTAGCCAATTATTTTTGTACAGTGAGTAAAAATCATTGGCCTGTAGTTCGTCAACCATTTGCTGAATTCGGTGGCAAACAAGTATATCCATTGGTTGGAGACCCAAACCCAGAAGAAGCCAGGAAAGACTAAGATTGACTTAGTTTTTGGTCGGTATTCACAAAGAGTTGCTGAGTTGTGGGCAGTGTGTAAAACGACATTCCACAATACATTTTTAAACCACAGTAAAAATATTTGATTAGATCAGTTCGAGCTTAAATGTTTAACTTGATTATGATGATTTCTCCTGCGTGTCGTCCATCTTGCTCAGAGGTGTCTTTGAAGTGATGTCAAAGAATGAATGCTGGCCCACCCATCCCTCCTGCTAACCCACCCGGTGACAGGTCCTGCTCCGTTCATCAAGGCTGAAAAAAGGTGACAGGGTGGTAGCAAAACACTGGTGCTCCGGGCCAAGCCGGACCCCTGCTGGTTTCCATTACAGGCAGCAAAATGGATGGCAGAGATTGGAGAGGAACAAACACAGTCACTGTGTTGGAAGAAACCAATCATCCATGGAGATTAACCTTTCAGCTTGTCTCTCTGAAGAACAATGAAATAGGTCTTGTGTTTTGATGAATTTCAAAATAAGATACTTTTAATTTCAATATTACTGGGAGTTACTGATTTGCTGGAAAAGCTCCATCTCCTAATAATTCTAATTTTTACATCCCATTTGTTTGGTCCAGGAGGCTGTACAGTACATGGTCACGTCCATACATATGAAATGATTGGACCAGACTTACAGTTTCATGAAGCTTACTCATAGATTTATAGCAGCGCTGAGACAATCAGCATAAGTGCCATAGCAGAGAGCGTGTCCAGGAAAAGTGATGTTTTACAAGGCCACCTGTTAAATTTGGAAAAGCTTGCCAACCTCTCAAGAGGATTAAAAGTTTGTTGTATTTCATCTCATTTTGGCCACAGACACCATGTCATAATTCTGCTAATAGGGTGATTCAGATAGCTTATGGATGTAAAATAAAATCTAAGATAAATGTCAGGGATGTTTTCAGCGGGCAACAATGCACATCGGTGAATAAATGGTCATCGGATTTTTGTTAAAGTTGGACAGAAAGGGGTGGTTTGATAAAAATCAGTGCCACATAAAACTACGAGGACCACGTCGGCATATGTATTTCAATTAGCTACCTTCTTTTTTAATGTCGAAACCGCCAAAGTCAAGCAGGCAAAGCAAAACGTTTATTTTTGTTTAAATTTTTTGATCCAGTGGTTTTCAATCCAGGTACATTTTTTCCATCGAAAAAATCTTGAGGCACCACCAACCAAAAATGTTAAAAACGATTCTCTTCTTCTTTCGGCATTTCCCTTCAGGGGTCGCCACAGCAAGTCAGTTTCTTCCATCTAACCCTATCTGCTGCATCTTCTTTGGTCGCACCAACTATCTTCATGTCTTCCTTCACTGTATCCATGAACCTCCTCTTTGGTCTTCCTCTAGGCCTCTTTCCTGGTGGCTCCAAACCCAGCATCCTTCTGCCGATGTACTCGGTCTCTCTTCTCTGCACATGTCCAAACCATCTCAGTCTGGCCTCTCTGACTTTATTTCCAAAACTTCTAACATGTGCTGTTCCTCTGTTAAAAATTATTCTCTATAGCCACCGATATTATTATTATTACAATACTATATATAACAACTATATTTCGTTTCAGACAATGAGCCCTTTAGAGGATTTACCCAGAATGCAAGAGAAACTTTTTTCTCTTTAATGTCTTGCAGAAAATGTGAGTTTTCATCAAAATCCCAAATTTTTTTTGCTTTAAAACGCAACCTAATTCTCTCATGATGTCTCAAAAAGACATTATAAGACATCGGGGGGACACGGTGGCTCAGTGGTTAGAGCGTTCGCCCGCGGACCGGGAACTGGGGTTCGCAACCCACTGAGTTCATGTCTAGGGTCCTTGGAGAAGACACCTAACCCTCTGTTTCTCCCACCATTGGCGCGGTAATAGGTGGCAGCCTGCTGCGGTGAAATGCAGCACACAAATTTCCCGGTAAGAGAGATGAGTTAAGTATATTAAAAAAAAAAAAAAAAAAAAAACATGGGGAGGGATGGACAGCAGCATGCAACAAAAAAGCAGAGAAGAAGAGTGGGTTGCTATGGTTACCGGACAGCCCTGCCTGTCTCTAAATAAACTGAAAAGATTTCATATCAATAAACATAAAAAAATACGATTTCATCCACTTTTTACACAAACACCATGAGATCAATCAAAACAATCTTTGGGAGCTACCAGTCGATCCCGATCCCCATATGAGGTGAAATAGGATCATTTCCCACGGCACACCTGACGATCTCTCACGGTACAGTAGCGTTCCACGAAACACTGGTTGAAAAACGTAGGTCTTACCTAATTTACATATTGCCCAAAATTTCTCATCCCCAATAATTTTCAAACATGATGTCAGCCTGACGTTTTTGCCCAGTCGTAGCTGTTTCTGGCATGGAGTCATTTTTGTCAAGTTGTCTACCTTAAAACCCCTAAAGCACATTGAGCTACTCATCTTCCTTCTCACTACCTCTTGTGAGTTATGGAGTGAGCTGGTGCCAGTTATTGTTAATCCAGCTGGCAGTGTGAGAACCTTTTGCTGCGTCATGCACATTGGTGAACTAGCCGTTTGTTAGCAAGCTGCCGGCTGAATTATGGTTTGTGTGATGGAGACAGAAATGAAGACTGGGATAGCGATAACCTCTCAGCATACTGCAACACAATGTTGCTTTGCAGAAGGAGCCAATTGCAATAGGCCCTGCTACTAGCCGGCACGAGGGCAGTAATATACGACTAGCACCTTGGCATGTCTGTGTGATATACACCGTCTGCTGTCACACCACTGTGATAATGAATATGCAGTGTTATGAAAAGATGGATTCGGGTTGTCTTGCCTATATCTTGATACTATGTGTGTATACAGCCTTGCCAACAGGCGTGCAGTTCTCTACCTGCTCTGTTTGGGCTGTGAATTATTAAAGAGGCATTCAGTTTGAATTATGTTCACCAAATGGTAAACGGTCTTGTAAAAACTTCTTGATGCTGGAACCAGTCTAGAAGTAGAATATAAACAGTAGTCTGATGGAATAATTGAATACCCTTTTGTCATTTTTGGCTGTGCGAATCTTCTTCTTTTTTCGGCATTTTCCTTCAGGGTCACCACAGCAAGTCAGTTTCTTCCATCTAACCCTATCTGCTGTATCCTCTTTGGTCACACCAACTATCTTCATGTGTTCCTTCACTGTATCCATGAACCTCCTCTTTGGTCTTCCTCTAGTCCTCTTTCCTGGTGGTTCCAAATCCAGCATACTTCTTCTGATGTACTCTCTCTCTCTCTCTCTCTCTCTCTCTCCTCTGCACATGTCCAAACCATCTCAGTCTTGCCTCTCGAACTTTATCCCCAAAACTTCTAACATGTGCTGTTCCCCTGATGTACTCATTTCTAATCCTGTCCATCCTGGTCACTCCCAGAGAGATCCTCAGCATCTTCATCTCTACTACCTCCATCTCTGCTTCCTGTCATTTCCCGGTGCTGCTGTTTCTAGACCAAACAGCATGGCCGGTCTCACCACGGTTTTGTACACTTTTCCTTTCATTCTAGCTGAAACTCTTCTGTCGCACATCACACCTGATACTTCTCTCCACCCATTCCAGCCTGCCTGCACACGCTTCTTCACCTCTTTTCCACACTCTGGACTGTTGATCCTAGATACTTAAAATCTTCCACCTTCTTTATCTCTTCTCTCTGTAACCTCACTTTTCCATTTGGATCCCTCTCATTCACACACATGTACTCTGTCTTACTATGACTAATCTTCATTCCTCTTCTTTCTAGTGTGAATGTTAAAGTCAAATTAAGTCAAGGTCAAGCAACGCCACATGCTCACACGTCACAAAAAGTTTCTCTACTTTCTGAAATTCTTCTATGTTTTTCTTTTCTGGATTGCAGGAATCTTTTTAAAATTTCCTTGACAGCTGGAGGAAGTTCCACCTCTTCTCTTACTGCCACATCACAGCAACGCTGGCTAGTTGTTGCTCTTTGAAGTCTGTTTATGGGGCATTTCTGAGCTCCTATTTCAGGGTGTATTATTCATCTTGAGAAGTCGGTAATAACATCTGAGATGTGTTTTGCTATTAGTCAGGATGATGAAAGTGTGACTAGGTGAACGTAGCACCGAAGAATAGATTGTACTGTTTTTAAAAAATAAAGACCCATTTAGAAATGAGGGTTAGCCACCCATCAGCAATCATTTATTGTAATTTTATGGCTTTAATGGCCTTGTGGGTTGTATTAAAGGAATTAAGTAGGTGGGGGGCATCCCGGATGATTCAAGGCAAGAGACAGGCTACACCCCGAACAGGTTGCTAGTCTGTTGCAAGGTCACACACACACACACACACACACACACACACACACACACACACACACACACACACACACACACACACACACACACACACACACACACACACACACACACACACAACCATCCACACACACGCACAGTCCTGTCCAGGGACAATTTTATAGCGTCCAATCAACCTAACATGCATGTTTTTGGAGGGTGGGAGGAAACCGGAGTACTCAAAGAAAACCTACGCACACATGAGGAGAACATGCAAACTCCACACCAGTGGTAGAAGCCTCGTCCCACCCGGGACTTCAAGTAAGAAAACCTTTATTAGTCCCACAATGGGACAAAACCCCAACCTTCTTGCTGTGAGGCCACTATTCTAACCCTTGCTCTACCGTGCAACCTCGAAAAACAAAATGAATATTCGTTATTGTTGAAAATGTTATACTAAAAAAGTTTAATGTTCTGTTCCGTCGTCTTCCGCTTCGCCGGGGCCGGGTTGCTGGGGCAACAGCCTCAGACTGAAAGCCCAGGCCTTTCTCACCCCGGCTGCATCCTCCAGCTCACTCGGAAAGATCCCGAGTCGTTCCCCGGCCGGCTGAGAGACATAGTGTCCCCAGCTGGTCTGGCATCTGCTTCTAGGTCTCCTCCCAGTGGGACGTGCCCGAAACACCTCACCAGCAAGGCGCTCGGGGAAGCTGAGCGCTTGGTTTGGGTTTGGGCATCAGGCTTTCTGACCAGATGCCCAAACCATCCCATCTGGCTTCTCTTTACCTAGAGGAGGAGTGGCTCAATACTGAGCTCCTCCCAGATGCCAGAACATCTCACCCGATCTCTGAGCAAGAGCCCAGCCACCTTGCAGAGAAAGCTCATTTCGGCCGCTTGTGTCCGCGATCTAGTTCTTTCAGTCCGATGCATAAGTTTAATGTGTTCATCTCTATTGTGATTAAAAAAAAAGACACACACACACACCAACTTGTTTACTTTAAAAATACTACCTTTGATGATTAAAAGCTTGTTTGTAATTATTATTAATGTATATTGTATTTTTTGTGTAAATTTGTATTAAATATTTTGAAATGGCATGAATTCACTTTGATGTAGTTTTAAAGAAAAGAAAAACCCACTCGTTTGAAGATTTAGTTCCATCCTCCACAGGATACGTGATCATCAGATGGTTTCAAAGGTTACTTTTTTTCCATTGCTTGGTTGAGCAAATAGACAAACTAGGTATTGTCGGGTTTCTTTCCGTTTAAGTGTCACTTCCTCTTACCACAGTTGGCCCCATAAAAGATTTCCTCTAACAGCACCGAAGGGTCTACATTTGCATTTAGTCGCCTGTGAAAACAGATCAGAAACCAAAGACGTCAAACTTAATATCACAATCCAATTTCAACCTATTCAGTGTGTATTTTTTAGAAGATAAGGGAAGGAATTTCGTTTACAGCCCGTCTGTGAACTTGCTTGTTGGCAATATTACAAAGAGGGAGTGGGGGACAAAACATTTACAAGCTCCCTCAGGACTTGCTTTCTTCTCTACAGGTCGTCCCTCTTAAATCCCAAACATTCAAAAGTGATCTTCCAGTGAAACCATATGCCTCTGAGAGCCAGGCTCGGTGGAAATTATTGTGTGTGTGTGGGGAGGGGGTGTATCTCATTTAGTACCATATCCCCTCTGTGTTGCCATGGCAGTCAGGCTGAGGGGTGAGATAGAGCCACACCTCATATAAACACACCTATGAACAAAGCAAAATCCACACAGAGAGACCTTCTCTTTATGTTTTCCTAACACCTACACTGACGGATGACGCTATCGTTCTGTTGCGTATTGTTGCATACCTTCACATGTCACTGCAGGCTTCTTCTCTGATTAGAAAACACACATCAATTACTGGGGTATTTCACTTCTCTTTATCATTTGTTTGTAGAGATTAGGGGAACTTTTTTTTCATAATTCCACTTTAGTTTACTTAGATTAATGGTGATGAATGTCCACATGAGATCTGTACATCGTTACGTCTCCATTTACTGAAATAAAGGAAGAAGAAGTTCAGAAGTTTTATTAACTTAACAATCTCGTAATTCATTAGAAACGTGTCAGCTTCTACTTTTTTTTAATTTAGATGTGGAAGTGTGTTCTACTCTTAAAACATGTTCCATTTTATTTAGTTTCCTCTTTTGAACCTCTAATGGGGTCATCGGAGCCTATCCCGGCTGATTTCAGGCAAGAGGTAGCGTACACTCAGAACAGGTCAACAGTCTGTTGCAGGGCCACACACAAACAACTATCAACACACACTCATTCCTATGAGCAATTTTGTAGCGGCCAATCAACCTAACATGCATGTTTTTGGAGGGTGGGAGGAAACCAGAGTACCCGGAGGAAACCTTCACATACACGGGGAGAACATGTAAAGTCCAGACAGAAAGGACAGTGTTTTAAGCCTTGCTCCCACTTCGCAATTGGAACCTCCGACCTTCTTGCTGTGATGCTAACTACTGTGCTGGTTATGTGCTGCATTCCACCGCAGCAGGCTGCCACCTATGACGGCACCAATGGTGGGAGAAATGAGGGGTTAGGTGTCTTCTCCAAGGACCCTAGACGTGAACTCAGTGGGAGGCGAACCCGTGAACTTCCGGTTGACTTCTGGTTCGCGGGCAATTGCTCTAACCACCGAGCCACCATCTCCCCAATGACATGCACAGTGGCCTCACAGCAAGAAGGTCAGGGGCTCAAGACCCAGGTGGGGACAAAGCTTGGAACACTGGCCTTTCTGTGTGGAGTTTGCATGTTCTCCCCATGTATGCGTGGTTTTTCTCCAGGTACTCCGGTTTCCTCCCACCCTCCAAAAACATGAATGTTAGGTTGATTGGCCATTACGTGATTGCCCCTAGGAATGAGTGTGTGTGTGATTGTACGGGTGTGGCCCCGCGACAGATTGGCGACCTGTTCAGGTGTACCTTACCCCTCGCTTTAAATCAGCCGGGATAGGCTCCAGCATCCCCCAGAACCTTTTAAGGGACAGACGGTTAAGAACAAGGGTGTCCAAATCCGGTCCTCGAGGGCCGGTGTCCTGTTGGTTTTCCACATGTTCCCGGTTCAATAGATCCGATGCACAGAAAGTGAAATCAACAGCCAATAGAATTTGGTACAATGACTCAATTAACTGGATCAGGTGTGTAGATCCAAGAACATATGGAAAACCTTCAGGACACTGGCCCACGAGGACCGGATTTGGACACCCCTGGTTAAGAGGGTGACTGACTGACTGTCTGATGACACGCCCTGTTGTACAGTCTTATACGTACAATCCCCTACCAACGCAAAGTATGTGCAACACTGCTACAAAAACACTTCCTGCTTGGAGTAGAATGTGGGCGGGGCAGAGAACAAAATCTGTGCCCAAAAAAAGTTGATTGTTTTAAAAAAAAAAAGCAGCAGATGTACGTAATAGGTGGACGTAATCAAGCTGTTGGAATCCCATTCCTTTTTTGGTTTACACCCATACGTACCATGATCTGCATTGAGTTAGCGTTGTAAACGCCTCGTTCTGATGTTTAACTAACTGCTCTGGTTGAAGAGTTAACACAGAGGTGCAAACATTTGCTTGTTTTTCACAGATGTGCACAGACACACACACGGGCCAGGATACAAGGACAGCCATCTGCCAGATTCATTAACTGTCCAGTTCAAGGCTCAACTTTCTTAGCGGGAGACCGCATAAGTGTCCATTCATGGTTCTGATGGGGCTCAATTTCTTTTAACAAGTTAGAAAAGAATTTCTCTTTTCTCAGCAGGAGATCTCATTCATTCTGGTACTCCATTTTTTTTTCTTGTTTTTTACCCACACAGACCGAGCCTAGAAGCCTTAGCTTCTGGCAAAAACTACTGAGATCCAGTTGAACAACATCCCTCTCAGCCAAAAGACAAATCATAAAAAAAGAGACATTTCGCTTATTAAAACAGTTTTATTTATGTTTCAGGATTTGTCGGAACATGTGCCAAACAAATTCAGGTGGATTTGCTCAGGATTTGGTCGTCTCAAGAAGAAGAAGCTTTGAAAAACATTTTAACAGCCAAACAGGAGTTTCTAATCAATCTTTTTAGCAAAAACACGGGAGGTTTTCTTTTCAGAGTTTTCAAATTTAATTAACTATAAAACCGAAAATTTATTACCGAACATTTGTAATGCGGGCTGCACGGTGGGGCAGTCAGTCACCTTCTGTACCGTCTATTTCTTACAGAGTTTCGGGGGATGCCGGAGCCGATCCCAGCTGATTCAAGGTGAGGGGCAGGGAACACCCCAAACAGGTCGCCAGTCTGTCACAGGGCCACACACATACAACCATGAACACACACACACACACACACACACACACACACACACACACACACTCATTCCTAGGGGCAATTTGGCACCGGCCAATCAACCTAACATGCATGTTTTTGGAGGGTGGGACAAAACCGGAGTACTCAGAGAAAACCCACCCATACACAGGAAGTACATGCAAACTCCACACCGATAGGCCAGTGTTTCAAGCCTTTTCCCCCCGTGGACTCGAATCCTGACCTTCTTGCTGTAAGACCACTTTGCTAACCACTGCACCACCTAGGGGTGGCACAGTGGTGCAGTGGACAAGCCTCTACTGCGCTCCAAACAGATGCATGTTAGGTTGATTGGCCGCTATGAAATTACCCCTAGGATTGAGTGTGCTTGTGGCCCCGCAGAAGATTGGTGACCTGTTTGGGGTGTATCCTGCCTCTCACCTGAAATCAGCCGGGATAGGCTCCGGACCTCCCACGACCTCGTGAGGCATAAGTGGTTCAGAAGACGAAGCAAACCATTTTTGAGGAAGTACAGTATCTTATTATCACCAGTGTTTTTGATTTGCACGGTCAAAAGCGATTCCCTGAGGAACACAATTTTTTTTCTTGTTTTTTGGACAACCAGAAGCTGAGTGAATTCTAAAGAAATAGGTGAAAGTAATATTGCAGTGTCACCATTGAATTTTTTCCTTCGATATCGTCTTACCTTGTAGAGAAAATGAAGCATTGTGTTTGTAAATGTAGGCCACGAGGCGATGTTCAGCCTACGTATTGATTCAAATTTCAACCACTCAGCTCTTTCTCTTTTGTGTGCACTTGAAGTAGTATGCCGTAATCTAATCAAGAACACGTTCTTCAAGATGCCGTCGACCTTCACGTTTTAGTCGCTTCAAAGCAGCTTTGAGCACAAAAAAAATTCACTCATTCACAAACCGGGTTTGTCGTCTTCAAACCCTGATATTTCAAATAAAACTGTAACAATTATTATCACTAAACCTATCAGCGTATAAATCAATGCCAGACATTATCTGTGACATGTTTTTGTCTGATGACCTTCTCACTTCACCCAGAAATCTCTTCTTTCTGTCTACCCAAGACTTCCTTGAAGACTGATAACGCAGAGTTGTGATTGGATTAAGACTATGTCAATCCCCGCAGCTGCTTTGACCGACAGAAAGTAGATGGTGTCAATTCTAAAGCTCCTTCTTGTCATTCTGAGAATCCAACTTGCAGTAGATAACAGAGAAGGTCAGAGGGAGCTGCACTGTGTCTTTGTAGATCTAGAGAAAGCGTATGACAGGGTACCTAGAGAAGACTATGGTATTGTATGAGGAAGTCTGGTGTGAAGGAGAAGTATGTTAGAGCGGTTCAGGACATGTATGAGGGCTGTAAGACAGTGGAGAGGTGTGCTGTAGGTGAGACAGAGGAGTTCAGTGTGGGGTTGGGACTGCACCAAGGATCTGCTCTGAGCCCTTTGCTGTTTGCTGTGGTAATGGACAAGCTGACAGACGAGGCTAGACAGGAATCTCCATGGACAATGATGTTTGCAGATGATATTGTGATCTGTAGTGAGAGGAGGGAAGAGGTGGAGAAAAAGCTGGAGAGGTGGAGGTTTGCACTAGAAAGAAGAGGAATGAAGATTAGTCAGAGTAAGACAGAGTACATGTGTGTGAATGAGAGGGATCCAAATGGAAAAGTGAGGTTACAGGGAGAAGAGATAAAGAAGGTGGAAGATTTTAAGTACTTAGGATCAACAGTCCAGAGCAATGGAGGGTGTGGAAAAGAGGTGAAGAAGCGTGTTCAGGCAGGCTGGAACGGGTGGAGAAAAGTATCAGATGTGATGTGTGACAGAAGAGTTTCAGCTAAAATGAAAGGAAAAGTGTACAAAACCGTGGTGAGACCCGCCATGCTGTTTGGTCTAGAGACAGTGCCACTGAGGAAAAGACAGGAAGCAGAGATGGAGGTAGCAGAGATGAAGATGCTGAGGATCTCTCTGGGAGTGACCAGGATGGACAGGATCAGAAATGAGTATATCAGAGGAACGGCACATGTTAGAGGTTTTGGAGATAAAGTCCGAGAGGCCAGACTGAGATGGTTTGGACATGTGCAGAGGAGAGAGAGTACATCGGAAGAAGGATGCTGGATTTGGAACCACCAGGAAAGAGGGCTAAAGGAAGACCAAAGAGGAGGTTCATGGATACAGTGAAGGAAGACATGAAGATAGTTGATGTGACCAAAGAGGATGCAGCAGATAGGGTTAGATGGAAGAAACTGACTTGCTGTGGCGACCCCTGAAGGGAAATGCCGAAAGAAGAAGTAGATAACCATCCTAGTTTTAAGCCTTCCTTTGGAAAACATACTTTTTTTTTCATTGTTTGAATGAGGATTATTGGTTTTGTATATTATGGTTCGCTCAGGTCTGAGACTGACCCACTGACCTCTTGACTAAGCGGATAAATTGAGAAACCGAGGGGGCCTGAGGCGCTCTGCTGTGGCCAGCATTTCCTCTATGTAATGATGAGGGAGAGTAGAAAGACATGTTTTCAATAAACTTGGGATAAAAACTCAAATCAAGCAGACGTTGGAAAGCAAGGCACAGGGAGCAATCCTACAAATTGAAAGAGGAGAGTTTCAACTTTATTATCTGTATGTGACCTCAAATCATTTCACTAATTTTTTTTTTTTAACAGTGAACTTTACATTTACAAAAGTTTACATGACGTTCATTAAAGAGGGGGTATCATGCTTTCATGGGGTATTCATTGTTATCTCATAGCATATGAGATTACTTGAAAATTTGGGCAGCACGGTGATGCAGTGGTTAGCACAGTGAGAAGATGAAGGTACAAGAACCAGAGTGAGAGTGAGGCTTGAAATAGTAGTCTTTCTGTGCGGATTTTGCACGTTTTTTTTTTTTTTAATATACTTGATTAATCCCTCACCGGGTAATTTGTGGGCAGCACTACACCGCAGCAGGCTGCCACCTATGATAGCGCCAATGGTGGGAAGAAGGGGGGGTCAGGTGTCTTCTCCAAGGACCCTAGACGTGAACTCAGCTAACTTCCGGTCCGCGGGCGAATGCTCTAACCACTGAGTCACAGTGGCCGTCTCACATACACCATTCTCCCTTTTTATTTGTATGTGTGCGTTTTCTCCGGGTACCTTGGTTTGCTCCCACTCTCCAAAAACATGCACGTTAGGTTGATCGACCACTAGGAAATTGCCCCTACGAATGAATGTGTGTGGCTGGTTGTGTGTGTGCGGCCCTGCAGCACACACACCATAAATATTTCCATAGATATGGAACATTTTTGTTTCGTCTTCTGAACCATTTATTCCCTAAAGGGGTCGCTGGAGCCTACACCTACTGATTTCAGGTGAGGGGCAGGGCACATCTTGAACAGGTCGCCAGTCTGCTGGAGGGCCGCTCACACACTACACACACACTCATTTCTAGGGGCAATTTCATAGCGGCCAATTAACCTAACATGCATATTTTTGGAGGGTGGAAGGAAACCGGAGCACCTGGAGAAAACCAACACATACACAGAGAGAACATGCAAAATCCACACAGAAAGACTAGTGTTTCAAGCCACGCCCCCATTCTGGGTCTGATACCCTGACCTTCTCACTGTGCTAACCACCGTGCCACCCAAATTTTCAAGTAATACCCGCATACTATATAGAAGTGCTTACAAATCCCTCAAACAAAAAATAGGAAACTGCTTCAAGTCTTTTTTTTTTTTTAAATAAGAATATGGTTCAAACATTGTAGAAGTATTTAAGAAGTTTATTTTATTAAATTTGCTGCTACTAATTTGGTGGTCGGTGTGGAATTTGGAGGTTTTTTAAGGCCCCTGTTGTTGCCCACATGTTAACTTTTTTTTGTAACAGTTCATGACTTCTTGTTCTGGGCTCTATCTCAAAGCACGGCCTTGACTCTGAAACTGAGACAAGTAGCAAAGTGAAAGCTGAACTTGGAGCAGCTTTATCTTGCGGCAGTGAACTCCTGGACTCAACCCATTTATCTTTGACTCCTTTCTTTTTTGCCAGACTGACTTTATTTTTTTTTAAAAGACATAGAACTAAACGAATACACGCTGGATCCTTTTTTTTAAAAAACTAGAATGAGACAATTAAAAAGCACATTCATCTCAAAAGATGCCTTTTCTTCTTTCTTTTTTAACTCACACTCACAAACACTCAGAGGACCACAAACAAAGGCTCCCTCAGTCAAGTGCCCGAGGCTCTGTATAGACCCGATCTGTATAGACCAGAGGATGAGCAGCGTGTGAATCACACTTGGTTCCCAGACGCTTGTTTGCACCAGACTTCACCTCCCCCTCTTGTTTGCTTCATCTCTCTACCCTCTGATGACCTCCGAGAGGTCAATATGTCTTTATATCATGCCAAACAGCAACGACTTGAGAGGGTTGTAGAAGGAGAGCGGTAGTGGGAGTCAATTTTTTTTGTTTTTTTTATTGGACTTATTGAATTTCTTTGCTTCGGACACGTGTTCTTTCAGTGTTAATAGAAAATCACACAAGTGCACTAGTGATTTATTACTAACGTGGTAAAAAAATTCTCTTCGAACCTGAATCAAGAAAACCGTCCAATAAATTTAAATAAAAAAACTAATTATAAAAATTTAATATAAATTTTAAAATAAATTAAACTAAAGATTAAAATTTATTTTAATATTACCAGCTTTCGTGATAGTCCTCGCCCGGAAAAGGGTGGAATGCCCCCTGCGGGTCAGGGACAGGGTCCTGCCCCAAGTGGAGGAGTTTAAGTATCTTGGGGTCTTGTTCACGAGTGGGTGAAGGATGGAGCGGGAGATCGACAGGCGGATCGGTGCGGCATCAGCAATAACTAGAATGCTGCATCGGTCCGTCGTGGTAAAGAGAGAGCTGAGCCAAAAAGCAAAGCTCTGGATTTACAAGTCGATCTACGTTCCTACCCTCACCTATGGTCACCAGCTGTGGGTGGTGACCGAAAGAATGAGATCACGGATACAAGCAGCCGAAATGAGCTTCCTCCACAGGGTGGCTGGGCTCTCACTCAGAGATCGGGTGAGGAGCTCTGCCATCCGGGAGGAGCTTGGTGCGGAGCCGCTCCTCCTCCAGGTCAAGAGGAGCCAGCTGGGGTGGTACGGGCATCTGGTCAGGATGCCCCCCGAGCGCCTTGCAGGCGCGGTGTTTCGGGCACGTCCCACCAGGAGGAGACCGAGGGGCAGACCCTGGGCCCGCTGAAGAGACTATGTCTCACAGCTGGCCGGCGAACGATTTGGGATCCTTCCGGGTGAGCTGGAGAATGCTGTTGCCCCGCGACCCGACCCCGGAACAAGCGGAAGATGACGGAACGGAACTATAAAAATTTGATACAGTGACGGTAAATAATTAAATAAATCACTCAGAATGTATTTTGTAGGTTTTTAAGTAAAAAAAAAAAGAGTAAAACAAAATGTGATGTAGTTAATATAGTGAGTTTTATTTTATCAGCGGCGTGTTCATATCGCCCTACAGCACAGTGAGCCAGACCATCTATTATCCCGGACAAGTTGGCTGCAGGCTGCTGCATTGGCATCTTGTCCGCA
This sequence comes from Neostethus bicornis, assembly GCA_902685375.1. Classification (NCBI taxonomy): domain Eukaryota; kingdom Metazoa; phylum Chordata; class Actinopteri; order Atheriniformes; family Phallostethidae; genus Neostethus; species Neostethus bicornis. The sequence continues at coordinate 6,091,317 of LR738564.1, forward strand.
CCGCTAGACTGGTTCCCTTCAAATGAACGAGTGGGCTGCATATTTCTCACAAGGATACTGTTGCTCTAAATGCAGCTTTCGTGGTAGTGGCAGATTTAAATCCTTTAAACTTTGACATTTCAGAATATAATAACACCAGCAAAGGAATGCAATAGATCTCGCTTTATACGACGAAGTGAAAGATTTTAGAATTCCTAAGTTGTGAGGATATTCAGTAACTGCAGGAAACAAAATAAACAAACCTTGGTTTACTGGTGAAACCCATAGAAACGACTTTTGTTTAGTTGTAATTGCTGATGGAGCAAAAGTCGTTCAGTCGACTTTTTATTTTAAAGTCATTATCTCACTAAAAAAGATGAAAAGGGCTGAATGATGCAAATACAACCAGACAATTTAATGAGAGCTGCAGACTGCTGTAAATAAAATGACATCTGTGGAAAAAGCTTCTATTATACTCTGAGTGTGATTGTTTTTGTCTTATTTTTTTTTCCCCTTGTTGAGTCTGTGGTTGAGGGGAGACAGACGAAATGGGACAGTGGAATAGTACAAGAATAGTGGGTGTACAGAAAATAACTCTAAACAAGAGGTTGAGATTGCCAAAAAGTAGAAATAGACGCTTATGAATGCTTTTGGTTTTGGGGAAAAAGGATGAAAATAGAATTTTGTTTGAAAGTTGTTGGTTTAGGCAGCATGGTGGCGCAGTGGGTTAGCACAGTGGCCTCACAGCAAGAAGGTCGTGGGTTCGAGTCCCGGGTGGGGACGAGGCTTGGAACACTGTCCTTTCTGTGTGGAGTTAGCATGTTCTCCCCGTGTTTGTGTGAGTTTTCTCCGGGTACTCCTGTTTCCTCGCACCATCCAAAGACATGCATGCTAGGTTGATTGGCTGGTGCCAAATTGTGACTGGCGACCTGTTTGGGGTGTACTCTGCCCTTTGCCTTAAATTGGCCGGGATGGGCTCCGGCATCTCCCGTAACCCAAAAGGGACAGACGGATAAGAAGATGAGTTGTTGGATTCTCTTGTGTTTACATTGCAACTTTATACCTGTTGCAGGAGAGTAGTCTGTTCCCCCTCTTTGTCCTGTCCTGTTTCCCCCCTCCCTCTTGTCTGTGTGTGTGCAACTAGTCACACCTGAAACTAATCTACTCATCTGCTGCAGCATAAATGGATCAGTTTCTCACACACTCTTCGCCAGATCGTTTGTTTACCATGCTTGACTTGTTATCCAGTTTTTTGGCTCCAGCTCCTTCATTAGAACCTTCCTAGTTTATCTGTTTTTGTCTGCTTTATTTGGACTTTTTATCAATCTAATAAATCTGCTTGTTTTTTTTTTCATCTGAGCCTGTCTGTTGTGTCAAGGATATATTTCGGCCTCAGCTCCACATTATGACAACCTGTTAGAAATTGCAAAGAGTTTTGCACTGACTCATCTTAGATGAGCTTTATTTTCCATCTGCAATCAACCGCTGCTGATTTAATTTGTACATCAGCATGAATGTGGTCAACAATGCTGTCTGACAGGAAACCAAAACCTGCTTCTGTACTTTGTGATCTTCTGTTGTTGTTTTGAACTTGAACTAGATTCCAATGTACAACACAGAGGAAATTTATGGGTTTCTGACCGACATTCTGATATTTTAGCCAGTAAACACCTTGCGTCTCATCATCCTCCCAATTATAATTTGATCACGAAACCTTGACGTTCCACAGTTTTTGCCAAATTGAGGTCAGCAAACTGGGAATATGAATTCCTCACAAATGCGGTGCTGAATCTAAACCAGAGAGAAAAGACTCTTAAAGTATTCACATTTTCATAGAATGAAAAATTGTCTTTGTGGAGACGGTGGCCGCGTGGTTAGCGCGTTCGCCCGCGGACCGGAAGGTCGCGGGTTCGCGTCCCACGGAGAGCACGTCTAGGGTCCTTGGGGAAGACACCTAACCCCCGCTTCTCCCACCATTGGCGCCGTTGATGGGCAGCCTGCTGCGGTGTAAGGAGTGCAGCAAACAAATTTCCCCGGTGAGGGATGAATAGAGTAATTCAAAATAAAATAAAAAAAGCCTCCTCGTTAAAACCAGGTCATTTTGTCGCCGTACAAACATACAAAGGAAGGGTTTGCAAGAGTTTCTTTAAGGGAAAAAACCCAGCAGCATGTCACTGTTAAACCTCACCTACCTGTAAAACCACAATGCTGCTTCTGACAAGAGTACAGCTGCAAAAATAGGAACAATAAATGAAAAGGAAATGTGTTTAGAGCGCTCGTTTCTACAAGGTGTTTCATCTGTATTGAGAAGAGAGAAAAAAAGAAGAGTTTATCACAGAAATTCAATGCTAAGAAAAACTTTTAAATACATTCATTCAGTTTTACTTCTGTTTTTGATACTGTGAATTCCCCATCCTCGTGTACCCTGCTCAGTCCCATCCCTTAAGCTCGTGCATGACACAGCTTGAATTTTGTTTAGATCCAGGAGGCTGCAAATACAGTGTAAAGTGTATAGAGTTAGCAAACCTAGCGCATACCCGATGCTCTATTTAGCGCGGCCGCACTGATGTGGTGCGTGTCTATAAATTGGCTATTTGGGAAAAAAATATCTACATGGTAAATAAAATTCAGCTTAGTATACCAGTACAAGCTGCACATGCGCTGTAGCGCTTCCTGTGAAAGCAGCATGGTGACTGGTGTAAATTAAACCACAATTTTTAGGGAAAACCAGGTTTTCCCTAAAGGCACAGGCACAGAATTCAGTACAAGGTCTGCTTCCTCACCCATCAGTGCATACACAGCACTGCAGCTGTTTATCTCCAAGAACTCCTAACCCTCCACACCACTGTCCGAGACCTGCGCTCCCCCTCCTCCTCCTACTGCCTGCACCAACCAAGGACCAAACTCTCCACTATGGGGGACAGGGCCTTCCAAGCAGCTGCTCCACGGCTCTGGAACGCTCTTCCTGAGAGCCTGAGGGCTCCACAGAGCGTTGAGGTTTTTAAGAAAAGACTGAAGACATTTTTATTTCTAAACACTTTTTTAACAAAGTTTTTAGTGTTGTTTTTTGTGTTGTGGTTTTATTTAATTTTGCTGTTTGTTGTTCCTTTTGGTCATCATAGCACTTTGAGATCTTCACTGGAGATATAAAGTGCGTTACAAATAAAATTTTTATTGTTATTATCCAGGCCAGATGCCCAAACCACCCCATCTGGCTCCTCTCGACCTGGAGGATGATCGTCTCGACGCCGAGCTCCTCCCGGATGGCAGAACTCCTCACCTGATTTCTAAGTGAGAGCCCAGCCACCATGCGGAGGAAACTCATTTCGGCCGCTTGTATCCGCGATCTCAAGCGGAAATCATTGGTGACCATAGGTGAGGGTTGGAACGTAGATCGACCATTCCCTGTTATACGACCTTACACATTGAACCCCCATCTGACATAATGCAGTTGCAGTTCTATTTGTATTTAACACTTCCTGCTTCCGTTAGATTGTGGGTGTGGCCAAGAACAAAATCCATGACTGAGAATCTGACATTCAAATTACCGTAATTTCACGACTATAAGGCGCATATAAACGTCTCCGATTTTTTTCAAAATGAGCGGTGCGCCCTTTCGTGTGGTGCGCCTTGTGTGTGAGAAAACGCGGACCTAAAAGAAAAAGCGGTGCCCGTGAGGCAAGGCGGACCCGAAATAAAAGGCATGAGAACGTTAAAGAGTGAAGTGTGGGCGTGGATTGTGTATAAAAAAGGTATGTGCTGTATGCACAACATTGCTGTTTTAACCCTGAAAATGGCAAAGAGACACGCTTATGACGCTCAGTTTAAGCTGAAGGGAATCAGCTACGTGGAGGAACATGGGAATCAAGCCGTGGAAGGGTGGAAGGCAGCGCCGGGCGAGTTACGCTACAGTTTGCCAATGGATTGTAGCTGCTTGGACTAACGTGTCTGCCGGTCCTGTTATCCGAGCTTTCGCAAAAGCTGGTATCCTTTCTGAGGAGCCGCACAGTACAGACAGTGACTTTGACAGCGAGGAGTGAAGTGGACCTGCTCTGTTGGATTTTGCACAGCTGTTTGATTCCGAAACAGAGGATGAGGACTTTGATGGATTTGAATAAAGACTATTACCGGTAATGTGCTTGTTTAGTATCGTTACTACTTAAATAAAGCACAACCAAACTCAGTTTTGCTCCCGATCTATTTTTTAATACGCACATTTGCATGCTTGCGTGTTGTTGTAAGGCGGTGTGTGACTGAGACTGCGCCTTTTCATACGGTGCGCCTAATGGTCGTGAAATTACGGTATATTCAAATACATGAGGATGAAGCTCTTAAATGACTCAAACATGCACGAATAAAATAAAAAAACACCTCTGGTTGGAATGATGTTCAAACCTGATTATAACCTCTGAAAATTTTATTTAGCAAAAAAAAAAAAACCTCAATACTTTTTCTTTTTTTTTAAATCCCTTTGCTGTAAAATTAAACTGAGCTTTGATAAATGAAATGTAAAAAAAAACGTTCAGCGAGGCCATTATTCCAGGTCACAGGAGTTATTGAAAGCGCTTGTCAGCCTTGAAAAATACATCTAATATTACCTTCTGATATCCCCTGTTCTTTGACATTCATTGTTAGAAGCAATTTTTCTCCAGCTATATTAAGAAGAATCTGTCCCTTCATGTAAATGAAAACCGACAAGATGCGTGTCTTTGTGTCACTACACGTGCATATATCATAATTACTTTTTAATGACATAGAACGGTCCCGTGGAGACGTGTCTCAGAAGATGAAAGCATGTCACGTTTCCCTCCTGTGCACCCAAACACCTGCCCATCTAGTTATGAAAAGAAAATGAATAAAATAATAGAAGGATAAAAACGACACGAGTCATTTTATTGTACCCTAAATGTTCCCATTTACTTTCTGCATGGCACAATCAGACCCCACTAGGCAAAAACTGTTCCTCCCTGTGGTGAATTTCCATTTTAGATTTCTGCTTATGCATAAAATGTCTTAAACTATTGCAAGAAAGGCAAAAACACAGGCGGTCCTCTTGGGATAAAAAAGATCTCTGAGCGTGTTACCACCACCAGTGCAGCATCTGTTAAAATCATTCCAAACAGATAAAGCAATGTTTTAAGATTATTTAAAGAAAAATAAATGGAGTAAAATAACAAGAAAACTGATGAAACAGCAGATTCTGAGTAACCAATGAGGTAGATTAGACGGTATTAATGTGGACACCATATGTAGACCTTATGTTTGCTTGCCTGGTCATCTATAATGTATCAGGGGCACATCTGGCACTCAGGGACATCCCACTGCTGATGGGTTGATCGCTCATGTACTCAGATAATTGTGCACACAAGGAGACTTATTTTTTGGGTTCCTCTTTATTCTTTTGGTCTTGTGAAAACGGGAGACAAATTAGTTTCCTGGATCAAATCATAATTTTTTTTTGTCCGTGAAATGAGGTAAATCTTTTACACAAAGAAGAATTTTCTTTGTGTGAACGTAAAGATAAAGAAATGACACATCGACTGATGACCTATCACACTGACTTCTGTCCATTTTAAATAATTCAGGCATTAAATTCTCCCAGGATTTGAAGATGGTAGGGGGAAATTACCGACCAGCAACCCCTCGGCCCGGGAGATCATATTACTGGTACTCCTTTAGTCTGGTGAGCGCACCTGCTGTCTCTCTTACAGAACTCCGATCAGGCACTTAATGAATGTAATCAGTGCTTAGATATAAAAAAATCAAATGGAATGATTGTTAATTCAGGTTGAGAGATAAAGAGACGCATTAAAAAATGATAGGAAATTTTAGAAATCATTACAGCTCATTTTCTTTTTGAATAATTGTTGCAACTGCTTTGGTGAATTTAATTACCTCCCAAATAACCAATCATGGTGGTCTTACAACTTAAAAATCAGGTTATGATCTGAAAGAAATTTGTCCTTCCGAATTGGGCTAAGAAAATGTTCTCCCTTGTTGAATGAATATTTTGTGATTGAGAATAAATTAAATAGAATAAGCTGATATTTAAACATTAGTCTTAGACACATTGGATAGAAAAGAAATGAGAATGATAAAAGAAGAGGAATGAAGATTAGTCAGAGTAAAACAGAGTACATGTGTGTGAATGAGAGGGATCCAAATGGGAAAGTGAGGTTACAGGGAGAAGAGATAAAGAAGGTGGAGGATTTTAAGTACTTAGGATCAACAGTCCAGAGCAATGGAGAGTGTGGAAAAGAGGTGAAGAAGTGTGTTCAGGCAGGCTGGAACGGGTGGAGGAAAGTATCAGGTGTGATGTGTGACAGAAGAGTTTCAGCTAAAATGAAAGGGAAAGTGTACAAAACCGTGGTGAGACCCGCCATGCTGTTTGGTCTAGAGACAGTGGCACTGAGAAAAAGACAGGAAAGAGAGATGGAGGTAGCAGAGATGAAGATGCTGAGGATCTCTCTGGGAGTGACCAGGATGGACAGGATTAGAATTGAGTACATCAGGGGAACAGCACATCTTAGAGGTTTTGGTTTGGTAAAGCTCTCGATTTACAAGTCCATCTACATTCCAACCCTCACCTATGGTCACCAGCTGTGGGTGGTGACCAAAAGAATGAGATCGCGGATACAAGCGGCCGAAATGAGCTACCTCCGCAGGGTGGCTGGACTCTCACTCAGAGATCTGGTAAGAAGTTCTGCCATCCGGAAGGCGTTCGGTGTCGAGCCGCTCCTCCTCCAGGTCGAGAGAAGCCAGATGGGGGGATTGGGCATCTGGTCAGGATGCCCTCCGAGCGCCTCACTGGTGAGGTATTTCGGGCACGTCACACCGGGAGGAGACCAAGATGCAGACCCCGGACCTGCTGGAGAGATTTTGTCTCACAGCTGGCTGAACGACTCGGGATCCTTCCGGGTGAGCTGGAGGATGTAGCTGGGGTGAGAGAAGCCTGGGCTTCCCGTCTGAGGCTGTTGACCCCACAACTCGGCCCAGGATAAGCGGAAGACGACGGAACGGAAAGAAATCTAATAGATATCAACGGGTCTTTTGAAGGCATTTTTTTTGTTTGAGTTTTAAAGTCCAGGCAGGATGCCAGCGGGTTGGGGGGTGAGAGTTGGGGGGACCCTGTTTTCTAACCCTAGAAAACAGGGTTAGATGAAGGAAACTTGCTAACTGATTTAACCTTTCTATTGCATCACAGGTATTAGGATGGACATGATTTCATACTGGTTGCAATTTAAAGCGTGCTGTTGCTCCCCTCAGTTTGGCTAAGTATGTTCTTGTTTAACGCTACCTATTATGATCAAACCCCTTCGACACTGCATTTCTAGGATGCATCGAACCATAGCAAACTAGAAATGAATGAGTTACAGTTACCAGATAATCATGGCTAATGAGCAACGTAAAGGGAAGTGGGGTTTGGTTTAAAATACAAACATTCCTCTGATGTGTGTCAGACAATTTGGGGCGCCCACACACAAAATGCAACACATTAAAACGGCATTAAGTTCTATTTAATTGGAAGCTTACATCTGCATTGCAGAAAAACTGGTGGAAAAAGAAGAAAAAAAATGGAACAACCCCCACTCAGTAAGGAAATAAATGTTGACCACAAACTTCCAATCAAGCCACGAAGGAACTGCTGGCGTTGCTTAGACGTTATCTCACTCGTGGAAGCTGCCATTCCTCATCAATACTCACCACAAGAAAGAACACAGCTCTCGGGCTTTTCACATTAAACAGCTTTTCCTAATAACTGCAAGGTGAGGAAAGCCACAACAACAGTGGGAATATTAAAAGCAGAGCTGGGCTGAAACTGCACATCTCAGCAGAACGCAAGAGTCAAAGTCAAGAGAATGGGCGGCAAATTGCTTAGTCATGAACTATAAAAAGGGTTCATTTAATAAATGCAGAAGAATCCCGAACACTCTCAAACTTGGTTTTGTTATCCTTTAAGAATAATTATATTTTCTTATGTATTTCAGTTGTTTTAAAACCAGCTTCTTGTTAAATGTTGATGTGAGAAAAAAGCCTTGCTTTTATCTGGCTTCGTCTAAGAAACCAGCCCTGCAAAGACTGATCAATTATTCTAAACAATCGAGGAGGGTCTGTAGTTCAAACAGCTGGAAAACAGAGGGCTAACATTTGGCTCCATGCCCCACTTTTCTGATTAGATGTAGAAAAAGGAGGAGCAGGCTGTGAAGATGGTGGGTGGTCTGGATAAACCCGTACCTCCTCTCTCCTCTATGTGGCGTTTTGTCTCATTTTCAGTCTCCTGATCCCAGAGCCAAGTAGGGCACCAAAAGAAAAAGAAAGAAGGGATTTGCTGTCTTAATAAGCACCTGTCTCGGGGGGTAGACCAGAAATTCCTGTCTGGTTTCTGTGTGTTGTTGTTGAATGTGTGTGTCTGCTAAAACCCGATCACCACACATCCCCAATTACTTGTCATTTGTTGACGGAACAGCCACAGGTGCTGGTTTTTCTTGCTCTTTTACTCAAAGGGGTGCTCACGTTTGTCTTGTGATTTAACCACAGACAAATATTTGGCTAAAGTCAAGAATTTCAACCCAACATTGTTTGTTTTTACACACAGGTTAAAAAAAAAAGGTTGGTCCAAATTTTAACACAACAAAGTTTAAAACTTTGAGAAATTCCTATTCAACAGTTTAAAGTCTAAATACCCATTTATTTTTTGAGCTGTTTGTCTAATACTGGGTCGCAGGAGGAACTGGAAAGACCCAGGCAGGATACACCCAGGACACAGTGCCAGTCCGTTACGACAATGGTACTACTTCCACTTAATATAGGGTTTTTTGTTTCATTGTTTAACTGAAATTCCAAGATTGAATAGAGAGACATACCATATTATTCCTAATACTCACTCATGCGCGGCCGCACTGATGGGGTGTGCGCCTATAAATAAGCTATTTGCAAAAAAATTTGCAGGGCAAAAAATTTGGCTTAGTACGGTACTGGTACCAGTACAAGCTGCACATGTGCAGTAGTGCTATTTACAGCGCTACTTAAAAGGACAAAAACATGTCAGACTTGAGCAAAAGTTGCACATGGAAGATTTATTTTTGTTGGACTAAGCTTTGCTGTATTCAAATTTCAGAAAAAAATAGGGGTGTGCTTCTATTAGAAAGTGTGCTTCTATTGGGAATAATACAGTAGCTTGATATTACAGCCTGTCTGGGGTGTACCCTACCTCTCTCCTGAGCACTTACTTAAATCGGTTTCATTGCTCACTCCCATGACTGATGTACAAATGATGTTAGTTAATTCCTAGCCTTCGATAACAAGTGAGTGGTTCTTTTTTAATTTCAATCTGTGTCTGTGTGCCGGGTATGAAGACGTGTGAATACTAGAAACCGGATTTTGTTTCCTATGTTATTATTTTTTACATTAAACACTTTTTACCATTAATTGTTCTCGATTTTCAAGTGAAAAGCTGCAAATCTAACAACCGCCCCCCGCCTGCCGAGATTCTCTTATTAAAGATGATATTTTATTTGTTAAAAGAATACATTTGTAATGGTAATAATGCAGACAGTCATTGTATTTACGTTTTTAAATGTCCATAATTGAGCTCGGAGTAGAGTAGTTGCTCCTTTGAGTCGAGAGAAACCAGATGGGATGGTTTGGGCATTTGGTTAGGATGCCTCCTAAAAGCCTCGCTGGTGAGGTGTTACGAAATGGGCACGTCTCACCAGGAGGAGACCCAGGGGCAGACCCCGGACACCTCAGGATTTTCCCGGGTGAGCTGGAGGATGTAGCCGGGGTGATAGAAGCTTGGGTTTCCAGTCTGAGGCTGTTGCCCCTATGACCCGGCCCCAGATAAGCGGAAGATAATGGAATGGAACAAAATATAACTATAAGTTTTATGTCAATTTACAATGAGCAGTCCAATTGACTTGCACAAAGCAGAGAAAATTAGAATTTGGTGATATTCACAACAGAATTTGGGACTTTCCTAAATTTTGGGATTTTTTTCTTGCCCTCCAGTTAAGGGCTGAAAGAAATTTTTCAAAAGTCTGAACTCCAAAAAATTGGTAGAAAACGAAGAAAATTCATCTGTATCTCATCTGAATTTCATTTTAGTTCTGATTTTAGATAGATACAGATGGTGTTAGAAAAGCATAGAGATGAAAGTAAATTTGATAAGTTCCAAAGAACAGACTGGTGATAAATTATTTAGAGCAAAGTTGTTTCAATTTTTAGGACGAGGGATGCATGAGAACAAAATCCTGTTAGCTAATTCATTTTTAAACTTCTCGTGTTTTTACATGTTTGCATTGTTAATTCTTCTGCATATTTTATCAAACAAGAACAAGGCTAATCCTTCACACGGGGACTGTTAATCCAGTCCAGTCCTGGGAAGAAAAAAAAAATTTGGGCAAAGTTCACTTGTAGACAAAACACTTAAAACAAGGTGTAAATGGAAACTTCACTAGGTACGGTATTTTGACTGACTTTCGTAAAAGACTAAGAATGAAAGGTGGGCAACATTTTTTAAAAGCATCGAGCAGTGGATTTAGTTAAAAGAAATGGGGGTTGTTCCAAAAATTTGATACATCTTAGTGAAGAAAACAAAAACCCCGTAATCTGGAAAGATCTGTGTGCAAATGTTGAAGGTGAAAAAGTCAACACACCTTTGGTCTTTCTGATAGTCTTGATATTTAATCTCTTCTGGAAACTGAGTAGTGTGAAATTATGACTAAAACGTTCTTTTTTTTTTTTTTAGAGCTAAAAGAAGTTTATTTGACCCAAACATGATTTTAGGTGCGTCACGGTCAAGCTTGACTGGGTTGAGGTATGAAACACTGACCTTTTTTGTGTGACATTTGAAAAAGGAGAAGAAGAAAAGGGTCAAGAAGGCAACAAGTTTTTCTGTGATAAACAGAACAGGAAGTATCTAGTTGCCCGAAGGGAAAAAAAAGACAAGAAAACAGATGGTGAAAGACGTCTCAAAGACAAACAAGAAGACATCGACCAACATTACAAAGTCGACAAAAGTACATATGCTGCGTATATGTAGTATAAGTACATGATAGGTTACAGGGAGAAGAGATAAAGAAGGTGGAAGATTTTAAGTAATGAGGATCAACAGTCCAGAGCAATGGAGAGTGGAAAAGAGGTGAAGAAGCGTGTGCAGGCAGGCTGGAACTGGTGGAGAAAAGTATCAGGTGTGATGTGTGACAGAAGAGTTTCAGCTAAAATGAAAAGGAAAGGGTACAAAACCGTGGCGAGACCGGCCATGCTGTTTGGTCTAGAGACAGTGGCACTGAGAAAAAGACAGGAAACAAAGATGGAGGTAACAGAGATGAAGATGCTGAGGATCTCTCTGGGAGTGACCAGGATGGACAGGATCAGAAATGAGCATATCAGGGGAACAGCACATGTTAGAGGTTTTGGAGATAAACCGGAGAGGCCAGATTGAAGTGGTTTGGACATGTGCAGAGAAGAGAGAGAGTTCATCGGAAGAAGGATGCTGGATTTGGAACCACCAGGAAAGAGGGCTAGAGGAAGACCAAAGAAGAGGTTCATGGACGAAGTGAAGGATATGAAGATACTGTAGTTGGCTTGACCGCAGAGGATGCAGCAGATAGGGTTAGATGGAAGAAACTGACTTGCTGTGGCGACCCCTGAAGGGAAATGTCGAAAGAAGAAGAAAAAGATGTAGTATAAGTACAAATATTTATATAGTAACTATGATGAAAAGTGATAGAAAAAAGTCAACAGAAGAGCTAGAAGATACAGGACTTGTCCTTCGAGTACAACAGCAATGTTTCATTTCGCATCATCTAAAATAAAGCGGCTGAAGTGCAGCAATAAACTTGATTGCTGAGGGACAAATTTGATTGCTTTTCTAACACAGAGGAAATGCTGAGTCAGGAAAATGCTTCTATGCTATTACACAGGTCTACGGTAGAAAAAGATAATCTGGGGACAGATAAAAAGATGAGAAGCTAAAAGCGAAAATATTTCTTGGTGAGGGTCTAAACTAACACTTTTATTTAGCTTTAAAGAAGTTAAAGGTGTTCATGAGGGTGCGGCTTTCATTAAATGGTTATCTTACAGTAATCAGCACTCGCCATTTAATGTTTTAAGTTCATTTTACCAATTCTGTCAGATGTCTTATCTAGCTAGATTCACACAGATTGTTCTCATAATTTCTTACATGCAGAGACTTTTCTAACCTATTTGCTACGCTAAACATTGTCATTCTTAATCTTTTGTGGGTTTAATTATTGGGTTGTTAGATATGAACTCAAGAACGGATCCAGAATTGTTTAAAGGGAGGGCGTGAGGTCATTGACAAAGCCAGTATAACGAGACTGGAGGGGGAGGGGCCCAGAAAATTTGGAAAAATAAGAGTCGCTTTTCTGCATTTTGGTGGCCCATTCGCTGGCTTTGCAAGGGGTTAGCTTGACTAGACCCCTTTTCTTTCTTCTCCTTTTTTTTGTGGACCAAAACGGATCCGCCCCTGGAACTTCATGTTTTGGTCCAATCTGGCAAATGGTCATGAAGCTGAGCTGGATTTACCATCGAGATACAAAAACCATCACCACAAACTAGTTGCCGTTTTCCAAACTAGTAAAAATTAAACTGGCTGTGAAATTTTTGCTTCTTTTCGTCTTCTGAACCGCTTATCCCTAATGAGGTCCTGGGGGCTACTGGAGCCTATCCCGGCCGATTTCAAGCGAGACTTTCAGGCGAGTGTGTCGAAAGGCCACACACTCATAACCATCCACACACATACTCATTCCTAGAGCAATTTTTTTGTGTCTAAACAACCTAACATGCATGTTTTTCAGGGGTGCGAGGAAACCAGAGCATCTGGACAAAACCAACACATAAACGGGGAGAACATGCAAACTCCACACAGAAAGGCCACCATTTCAAGCCTCACGCTTACTCCAGGACTTGAACCCTGACCTGCTTGCTGTGAGGCCACCATCATTTATAAATACCAACCATCTAAACGAGATTTGCAGTGACATGTAAATCAGACACTTTAAAATACACACTTCAAAGAAAATGTTGCTGTTGCAAATCAAATCTGAGATAATCGTTTAGCATCAGGTTGCAGATGGCTTCACCAGCGAAGTGCTTGGGAGGCATCCGAACCAGATGCCGGAACCACCTTATCTTGTTTCTCCCCCACCCAGAAGAACAACGGCTCTACTCCAAGCTCCTCCCTGAAGACAGAGCTCCTCACTCTATCTCTGAGTGAGAGCCCAAAATGTTTTACCCTGGAACATAAATGCAAAAATTTTATTTATACACGTTATTGTTATTATTAAAAACAGATTTTGTGAACTAGTAGGTGGTCGTGGGGTTTAGCGATATTAACCGCTAGTTCTAATCAGATCTGCCAAATGTTGTCCAAGATTGGAGCTCAAATTGCTGCCTTTTGTTTAGGGGAGACGGTGGATCAGCGCTAGAGCGCTCGCCCGCGGACCGGAAGGTCGCGGGTTTGATTCCTGCTGAGACCACCGTCTAGGGTCCTTGGAGAAGACACCTAACCCCCGCTTCTCCCACCATTGGCGTCGTCGAAGGGCAGCCTGCTGCGGTGTAAGGAGTGCAGCACACAAATTTCCCCGGTGAGGGATGAATAGAGTAATTCTTTTTTTTTTTTTACTTTTTGACTCAATTCGATTTGGGATTTTCTTCCAAACTGTGCATAGTGAATGAGATAAATTGTCAGTAGGCATCCGAGACAGAGAGAGAGAAAGACAGAGACCATCGTTTCCTTCCTCAGTATATTTCCTCTTTGATCAACGGCCAGTTCATTTAAAGTACAATCTTCCTACCGACAAATACTGAATGACACGTATTCCTTTGTGACTTGAATCGATACAAAAAAAAGACTAAAGGAAGTGTAAAAATTCTCATTTGAATTAAATGAAGATATGAGGTATTTACACAAAACGCGCTTGACTCATTTAAATTTTTGGATCAAAATGCTTAAATAAATGTTAAGACCTTTAATATTAGTAAACCAGTACTGTAATGGGGGGAGACGGCAGCACAGTGGTTAGCACGTTCGCGCGCAGACCGGAAGGTCGTGGGTTTGCGGCCCACAGAGAGCACGTCTAGGGTCCTTGGAGAAGACACCTAACCCCTTCTTCTCCCACCATTGGCGCTGTCGAAGGGCAGCCTGCTGCGGTGTAAGGAGTGCAGCACACAAATTTCCCTGGTGAGGGATGACTAGAGTTATTTATTTAATATGTTAACTAATTATAAGAAACATGTCCAAAAACTTTTGCATTAGTTTAAATACTTCTTTTGTAATTTCCAATGAAGCAAAAGACTTCATTCAAAATTACTCTTTCAAATTTACTCATTCAAATTTATTCTTTTCGGTTTTTCACAAAAATGGCTTAAAATAATTTTATGAATAGTTAATAACTGTGTTGAAACTACATTTTGACTTCTCATTAGTCTAATTGTAAAATGGGGTGAAAATATATGTATTTCATCCATGAACTTATTTAAATTACTAGATTAAAATATTAGCTTATTCTACTTAGAGTAGAATAAGCTAATATTTAAACAATAATCTTAGACACATTGGATGCTCATCCCAGGGGAGGGATCTCTCTTTTGTGTGGATCCCCGTGAGGTTTCTAATTTTTTCCCCACTGATGGTTTTTTTTAAGAGTTTTTCCTCACCGTGAAGGAGAGTCTGAGGGCAGGAATGTCCTAGTATTGTTTAGTTAGCATTTGTTAGTTAGTTTTCTTGTTGTGTATTTGTGTTAATACATTCCTTCTTTTTCTTGTTGTTTCCTCCTGAATCTTTCATGTGAAGCCCATTGAGACAGAAATTCTGTGATTTTGGGCTACACAAATAAAACTGAATTGAATGATTTGCAACACCAATAGACACTACTGCAAGTATATCCCTGTCACACAATCAGAAAAAAAACCCCGCATTTTTTGACCTTTTAAAATGGATTTGTATCAAATTGTGCTGTAAATCAATTTGTAAGTGTGTCTGGTGATTTATCCTGTTTGTTTCTCCTAAACATCATAGAGTATATCTTACAGAGATGTCAAAGGATTCCTCCTGCCTTCCGTATTGAAGAGGCTTTCATACCGTACTCAATACTTAAAAACTGTATTCATTGGTCATTTTGAAATTCACAAAAGATTACGCATGATTAGTCAATTCATAATAAGCCAGGGTGACGCAAGGAGAGGAAACTAGTCTAGCTCGGACTGTGCTGGAATATACAATATTCGGCTTGAATGCGAGTAATTTAGTAGACCTTTCAATGTATGACGCGTCGAAAAAGCACTGTAATTAATTTTTTGAATTGCGTAGAAATGAGATACACCCGTATTTGCTAAAATTGTATTTTTTTTCCCATATTAAAATATGGCAAAACCATATTACTTGACAGGTATGCACACTGAAAACAGCAGCTGAAGATGTAGATAGGGCGGTTGGAGCAAGGTGTGACTGCACCCTGTTCCCGAGAGAGGCTGAATTTGCTGCCATGGGTCTTCTGGAAGAGCACAAGGGCACTGGGTTGTTTTGGTTGGGAGCAATGTTCCCTCTAATTTTGTATGTGTTTGAGCAAACACACTGAGAACCACTGTGTGCAACCAATGGAATGAAAACAGAAGGGGGCGGAGCAAAAAGTTCATTCTTTTGTGACGTCAGCAGCAGTGACGAGCCAAATTCCGAAGCAGCGGATTGAAGCAATTTTGTTTCAGAAAGAAAGAAGAAAGAGATATGCTACGGAGCTCTCTCTCATTTTAGTTTAAACTGAGTTTTATTTTGTGCACTGTACAGGTTTTCTTGTGCGCTATTAATCTGCGAGCAAAGCGTAATTGCGCGGGCAAGCAGTTTAGAGGGAACATTGGGGAATCCCATATTGTTTCCTACTTATCTCAAGTGCAGTCGACTCAGAAGACTATCAAAATGTGCCCAAATGTTTTGATCAAAACAAACTTCTCATTTGGAATTGTTTGTCCACGGTTGGAAATTTTTCCAATGGCAGCTCAGCCTTTTACTCGCCTCACCTTTACTTCTTCTCTTTTCTAATGGTTTACTTCCTCTCTTCCTCCTCATCCTTCTTTTCTTTGTTGCACCTGTCAGGTTCAGCATGGTTGGATTAGCATGAATCAGAATAGGAAACAAAACTATTTGATTTCTTAAAAGGTTATTTTGTGTCAGGGCCAGGTATTTGAAGAAGGTGCTTCTCCAGGTGTACCAAATCTATTTAGCATACAATGGTAAATCAATACTATGTATGGCATTGACAGGGTCACAAAAAAGAAACAAAAAAGTGGTAAAATACTTTCTTGTGTTCTTTCAAGACAAAGTCTGCTTCCCCCCGCCCACACATTTTCACTGAATTTATTTGGAAAAACTATAATTAGACAAGTTGGCTCTTGGGAATCGATCTGGCACCATTTTACACCAAGTCCGACAAAACAAGAAATTTTGCAAACAATTAATTGGACATGGATGGATTCCAGGCTTCCCTACATTATTTGGTGAAGTGTGTCGGGGTAAGGCACTCAGCAGCGGTGTTGGCCCTCGATGTGTCTATCGAGAATGTAGATATGTGATAAGAAATACACATGGTAATAGAAGCTCTGTGTAATAGCGTAAATGTGCCATGTGATATTAAAATTTTTTAAATGATCAGAATAGGATTTGAAAAGCATTGAAAGGAAGAAAATATGTCAAATCTACGCGACAATAGGATTGTTCGTTTTCGGTTAAGCGAGAGAAGATCCAAACCAAGATTAACGCAAGATATCAAAAGTGTGGGAATAAACAAATGCAAAACAACCCCCCAAGTAACTTATGATAACAGTTGTGTTGAGTTGATTTTGAGATGCAGATATAAAAGTTTGTGTAGTTTTATATAAACAGATGCTTCTCTCAAATTATATTTACTCATTTACCATGCCAGTTGATAGCAGAGACAGATCTGATAAAAATCTTCCACACTAGTCTTTTCAGGTGACAGGAACACACAATAAGGTGAACCATTATCAGGACGCTCTATCAATGAGCTATTGTCTGTCTGGATGACAAGCTCACTCCTCTATTTTGTCTCTCTTTTCTTACTGTTTTTTCATTCTTTTTCGCTTCCTTTCATTTCATAATGAATCTTTTTTGTTGTTGTTGAATACGAGGTCAAGCTTTGTCCTTGAAGCTTCACCAACCCCGTCTTAATCACTATCAATTTTTTCTTTAAAACAATCCTATGTCATATATTCTCAACCGTATCAAATGAAAAACTAATTCCTGTACGAATCTGTGGTTTTCCATCTCCAAATTTTTACAAATTTCACTCCCGAAAATGAATAACCCAAAAAAGATACTTTTCCATTATGATTGCTGTCCACAGTAACACGTGCATGGTTAATGTTCTTCAATACATTCACCCGTTTTCTTGCCCGTCAGAGGCTGCCTTACAAAAGCCTTTTGTGTGCTTCCAGTAACCCCAAGCTTTTGTAGACATCACACTTAATTGTTTATGCTCTGTTTGTAGTACGTGTGCTTTAGGAATGTGGGAGAGAAGCTCAGCTTTATGTTTATTTAACTTGCTAGATATTTATTAAATCACTCACTAGAACTTCAGATTATCAGAGCTATGTGAATAAGTTTTGGTCAACTCCCATTTTTTTAAAAAAAGTAAAAAGCAAGGTCATCATTTTTCTATTTTTAACAATCAATAGAAATGCTCAAAAACTTGATTTTGTGTACAGTCGTCAGACACAATTGCTAAATCAAGTAATTTAGGGACGTAACAAGAAAAGAAAAAAATGGACTAACTTGTGTTGCATAGTGTGAGGAGCTCTGCCTTCCAGGAGGAGCTTGGAGTAGAACCGTTGTTTCTCCAGGTCAAGAAAAGCCAGATGTAGTGGTTCGGGAATTGGTTAGGATGCCTCCTTTCGGGTAAATCCCACTGGGAGGAGACCCAGAGGCAGGTCTCCGGACCTCCTAGAGAGACTATGTCACGCAGCTGGCCGGTGAACGCTTTGAGATTTCCCCGGGTGAGTTGGAGGATACAGTCGGGATAAAAGAAGTCTGGGTTTTACATCAGAGGCTGTTGCCCCCATGACCAAGCCCCGGATAACTGGATGAAGGAGGTGCCCATTCTCGAGGCAAAGGAGCCCCCTCTTGCTGTGCTTGAACCTGACCTCGCTGAATTTGATGTGGCCAACTCCCACCTCCCCTCTGAGGTGCTCTATGTGCTAAAAAATGTCCAGGTTCTGGGTCACTTTGAGAAGCCACTGTTCTTGGAGCTTTGCAAGCACATGGTCTTTCCACAATTCCAACAAGGAGAATATGTCTTCAGACCAGGCCAGCCTGATAACAGCATCTATGTGGTTCAGGATGGAAAATTAGAACTGTGCCTTACTGGAACTGATGACAAAGAAAGTGTGGTGAAAGAAGTTCACCACACTGACGGATCCTGGGCATCAGGATCTCCTGCTCCAACAGAACTTATGTTGCCTGTAAATCCTGTAAATGTACAGTGAATCTAACTGTAAGAGACTAGATGTGGTTTAAATGTAGTCTAGACTTCTATAGCCAGTGTCCTTTGAAATGAATTATCCAGTTCATTTGCCAGTGTCCTGTTTTTCCTGTAGCCCTAATGTCGGTTTTCATACAATTTCAATATTTTTGGAGATTTCTACCATGTTTGAATGTTATTCTCACATCAATGTGAGACCAGCTGACCTCTAGCATTATAAAAAAATGTAGTATAAACGTGACCAAAATTAACATTTTTGGGTGCGATGATAGTCAAGCACACTGTACAAGATCTTCTTCTCCTTTCGGCATTTCCCTTCAGGGGTCGCCACAGCAAGTCAGTTTCTTCCATCTAACCCTATCTGCTGCATCCCCTTCGGTCACACCAACTTTTATGGTGTGACCGCACCAAGAATGTGTGGTGGCGCAAATATGACCATATCACTCCCATCCTCGAATCCCTCCACTGGCTACCCGTTAAATACAGAATTCAGTACAAGCTCTGCCTCCTCACCCATCAGTGCATACACGGCACTGCACCTGTTTATCTCCAAGAACTCCTAACCCTCCACACCACTGTCCGAGACCTGCGCTCCCCCTCCTCCTACTGCCTGCACCAACCAAGGACCAAACTCTCCACTATGGGGGACAGGGCCTTCCAAGCAGCTGCTCCACGGCTCTGGAACGCTCTTCCTGAGAGCTTGAGGGCTCCACAGAGCGTTGAGGTTTTTAAGAAAAGACTGAAGACATTTTTATTTCTAAAGGCTTTCAGCGAAGTTTTTAGTGTTTTTTGTGTTGTGGTTTTATTTAATTTGGCTGTTTGTTGTTCCTTTTGGTCATTGTAGCACGTTGAGATCTCCACTGGAGATATAAAGTGCGTTACAAATAAATTTTTTATTATTATTATCTTCATGTCTTCCTTCTCTGTATCCATGAACCTCCTCTTTGGTCTTCCTCCAGCCCTCTTTCCTGGTAGTTCCAAACCCAGCATCCTTCTGCCGATGTACTCGGTCTCTCTTCTCTTTACATGTCCAAACCATCTCAGTCTGGCCTCTAACATGTGCTGATCCTCTGATATACTCATTTCTGATCCTGTCCATCCTGGTCACTCCCAGAGACATCTGTACAAGATGTGCCCCGTTTTTCGCCTGGTAATTAGACAGGATTGGGACTGGGATCTCCTTCTAATTGACTAAGCAGTTCGAAATGAACTAGACTGTCAATTTTTCATTTTTTTTTTTAAAGGACATTTCTTCTAGAAGGGTTTTCTTAGCCATGTGTCACCATTCCAAGATAGACACACATGAAGTCCACCTATTGTTTGGAAACACCCCCAAACTATTCTAGCGCAAGATATTTTTCTGCTCTTTTATTTGTTTTCCCAATTAGTACACAGAGACCCAAAAATTTAATTAGGACACTGAGTTTTCCAGAAGAGGAATTTCTCTGGTGTTTCCTGGGCACGTGGTTATCTGAATGTGTGCCAGAGTGAATCATTATTTCCTCACTCCAAAGCCGCTATTTGCTTGATTGTCCTTTGTCTTCAGGCATTTCGATGAGAATACATTTTATGAGAGACGTGATAAATTTCAGGCAGGCAGAAGAATTTGCTGAGAAAGGTTTTTTTTTTTCTTTTCCTGTAGATAATATTGAGAAACAATGGACTCATTAAGGCTGCTACAAAACAAAAGAAAAGAATGCAAACTTTGGCAGTTAATCATTTTACATAATCAAGCACATTGTGGCAGATTATTTGCAGCTCGAATGAATCTGTGGAGTGTTGAAACTTGTGGACCTTCTTGTTTTTGGTCATGCTTGCTTACTATTCGGACTTCCTGCTTTTGAGCAGGCAGGAGGAAGTGAAACCAGATCAGCTAGTGACCTGCTTCCCGTCTCTGAGGTGCTAGCAGGTGAAAATTGTTGTTCAATGCAGTCATATTGTCATAATGAACTCAAATTTAGTTTTAATTTGTACACTTTTGCAACTAGGCATCATCAGATTGTGGTCATGGTGATTACGACAAAATTATAATCACCAACGTGATTTTAAGAAAGCAAAACTGTTAAGTTTGTCTGGGATATATTTCATTTGTTTTTTTTTATGATCTTGTTCTCATCTATATTTAAAGATGGCGTATCACGTAAAATCACCATGAGGCTGTCCCTCCTCGTCTGGTCCCTAATTCTGCTGTCCCTCCTCATCTGGTCCATCATTCTTTTGTCCCTCCTTGTCTGGTCCCTAGTTCTGCTGTCCCTCCACATCTTGGTCCTTATTCTGCTGAGGTCTATGTCCATTTCTGCACTCCTGCTACCTGCAATAAACTGGTTATGCATCTGGGTCCTACTTCACCACCATTATAACACCTAATTGTTTTCGTTCATGATTTTGTTCTCCAACATACTCACATTCTAAAATAACCCTAATTTTACAGCAACAGTGCAAGCGGTCTTGTACACTTGTACAACAGAGAATGCCACTTTTGGGCATATACACCAAAATAAACTGTTTAAAGATATCTACCCTCTTAACCAACATTTTTTTAACAGCTTCCATCATAAAACTAAATTATACTTTTGATTTAAGCATTTTCTTTTATTGGGACTTTTCTTACATCCGTTTCTCTTTACTTCTCTTTGTTGATTTGCGTCATGACATTAGCAACGTATACACCAGTTGTAGACCATGCGTTTCACGCTTAGGTCTTCAGTAGTGCTCCACCTGCATCAATCAGTCCCTCAGTAGGTTTTATAGTAGTAAACCACCCTACTATACTGAATTAATAAAGAAAAAATACTTGGGCTTCAGATATGAAAAAAATTCACAATAAATGCATTTACTCAATAAATAGTCCGCTCTGTTCAGTCGCCTTCCGCTTATCTGGGGCTGGGTCGTGGGGGCAACAGCCTCAAACGAGAAGCCCATGCTTCTCTCACCCCGGCTGTATCCTCCAGCTGACCCAGAAGGATCCCAAGTCATTCCCCAGCCAGCTGTGAGACATAGTCTCTCCAGCGGGTCTGGGGTCTACCTTTTGGTCTCTGCCTGGTGGGACGTGCCCGAAACACCTCACCAGCGAGGCGCTCAGGGGGCATCCTGACCAGATGCCCAAACCACCCTATCTGGCTTCTCGCGACCTGGAGGAGGGTGGGAACGTAGATCGACTTGTAAATAGAGAGCTTTGCTTTTCAGCTCAGCTCTTTCTTCACCACGACGGACCGATGCGCCTGTCGATCTCCTGCTCCATCTTTCCCCCACTCGTGAACAAGACCTTAAGATACTTAAATTCCTCCACTTGGGGCAGGACCCTGTCCCTGACCCGCAGGAGGCATTCCACTCTTTTAATAATCCACTGGTGAAAAAAATTCTGTTTTGCATTCTGCCATGACTCACAAAAACCAACAATAAAAGCCTCATAAATTTCAATAATATATATGAATATAACTTTTTAAGTATTTGTTTTTTTTTGGCCAGCTGAAGAAGCTGTGAGGGCCTTCACGCTCCACTACTGGTGCATACTGGAAGCGAGTTTGTAACTCTTCCTCTACTCATTTATTTTTATTTTCTACTATGCCAACGTGTTTCATTGTGCATAAAGCAATGTGGAGTCCCAGGGATACAAGTTCCACCAAGCAACTCGGGAAGAATGACTTGGTAAGTTATTTTTCCATCAAACTAATCTACAGCACAAAGTCTGTCGGTAGTTGACTTTTTAATACAATGACGTGAAGAAATATTTTTACATTTCAAACTTGCTCACAGTCTTTTTAAAGAACATTAAGAAAAAAAAAGGTGTTGCCTCAACCTTTAATACTTTTGCAATCTTTATTTGTTAATATTTTAAGTCAACTTTTTTTTGTCCAATTGCGACTTCCTGTGCAAATATAGAGTTAAGAATAGAGAAGCTTTTATTTGTTTAAACTAGGTGTTGACTGTGCTCTGGCATGAGAAGAATGTCCAGAAGAAAAAACTCTTCCGCTTAAAGAAAATTCTTTGTTTGACTCCACACCGACTGCTCTGATACAGACTGAACCAACACGCCCTGACGGGGGCATGATTTGACATGTCCCTTTGTACTTTACACTGAGACTGAAACCAAAGAAAGAAAACCATGCGCTCATAAAAGCCTTGGTTTGAGCTTAGATAAGTGAGCAGGAATAGAAAAGCAGTGCCCGCTGTGCCTCCCTCAGTGATGCCCAGGAGGCAACACCTGGGAAGACTTGCGTCAAGCTAGTATGACAGCTACAGCTGTCTTAGACACATGAACACACATCCCAGCATCTGTTTCCTCTTATCGGTGGTCTGATTAATAACTCTACAAATTTTGTTAGCTGTCTTCTTAAGTCCTGTGGCACACCTTCCCAAATGTCTACTGTGTGCACGTTAAAGCAACAAAGACATATCAGCATTGCTGAGAAGTAGTGCTGAAAATTGATAAAACAATTGTGCAAAAACTATTGTGCAAATCTTCATGCACATTTGTGGGAATTCAAAAGTATCTCAAGGCTGTAATGATTCACTTCTTCAGGCGATAAACAGAGGCTTTCTTTTCTTTATTTACCAAGGACATATCTAGATAATCCAAAAGGCTACTCAGAGAATTCCAGTGTCCTTAAACCCTCAATTTTTGCACCCATCTTTTCACATTTTTTTCTTTAGCAACATTATGTCTTCAAAAGTACCGTTCTGTTCCATTGTCTTCCGCTTACCCAGGGCCGAGTTGTAGGGACAACAACCTCAGATGGGAAGCCGAGTCCGCATCCCCCAACCCACTCAGGAGGATCCTGAGATCCTGAGGTGTTCAATGTCCAGCATCAAGAGTCTACTGGTCCAGCCGGTCCGTAGTCTACCCCTGGGTCTCCTTCCGGTGGAGCGTGCCCAAAAGACCTCACCAGCGAGGCGTTTGGGAGGCATTCCGACCAGATGCCCACTGTTATCTTTACAATCTTATATTTTAGCAACCTAGACGAGATGAGACAAGAAACATTCCTGTTTCTGTCATTATGTCGGCAAACCTACCAGTGATACCAGAAAAATATGATTAATTCATAGTTTCGTCTACTTTTCTATCTCGTAATGACTAAGAACATGACCATCACACCTTTTCCCAGCTGTTACCAGGTGTACCGTAATCATACTGAATCATTAACACAGTTCACATTTATTTTTATCCATCTGACAGCATATAGATCACGTATTTCTGTTAAACTCCGTTTTTTTTTTTTTTTTTTAGCCATTTTAACAAATGTGATCATACGTCAATGTACAATTTTGTCGCAAGTTTTACACTTTTTTTTTTTAGCTCCGCAGCTGCTGTTTTAACCAACCTTTGTAGCTAACTGAATAAGTAACTGATAACATCTTCAAATGGCAGCTCATTACAGCTCATTATACCATCAGGTTATTGGAAATCCATGAGGAAGATTCTTTCATGCCAAAACAGTACTTAGTGGGGTTTTTTTGTCAGGTATTGAACTCATTGTCTTCATTAGGTCTCTAAATGTAAATGTGCTCTTCATTATAAAAGGATTCCTTCTAAATTATTGATAGAATATCATGAATATAATAGCTAATCGGTGTGGCGCTCAGATGGGGAACAGCGTATCGTGCCTTCACACGTATTTGAGATGACCTCGCCAGAAGAAAGGGCACACTTTGTAGTCATGACCAGATAACGGTCTCTTGGTGCTTAAACTTTATCAGTGTTGCCAGGCAACAGCAGCCAGACTTGAACAGGCTCAGAATTTTTTTCTTTTTAGTTGTCATCCCAAATACAGCTGTTGGGTCTTCTCAGTGAACCTCACTTCCCTGTATTCATCCACTTCCTTCCTCTCCGTCATTTAGAGACATTGGGAGAAGTTTCTAGGCCTCAGGGTATGGAACACTCAGGTGACTTATGGGTGATGATATTTGGACAGCCTTGACCCAGTCAGCATTTTTCTTCATTGTTTAGTTTTGAGATTCCCATCGTGGATTCCATGGGGATGAAGATAAAGACAAGGACAAGCACTCATTGCATCGCAGATGTGGAAAACAGATCAAAAGAATGTTTGACATTATAAACTTCCTGTGAGACAAAAGGATGTAACCCTGCTTGGTGACATGGCTAAAAACAAAAATCCTGCCCACATTTATAATTAGGGAGGACTTTGACTCATTGTTTGATACATGAGCTGTTTCTGTGGAACCCGTCTACTATGTATTGCCCCTTCCAAGTAATTTGATCTCTGCTTCTAATTGTCTGTGGGGTGACTGTCTCTGCTATGTAGAGAGCAGCCATGAGAACATTACCGCCCTCATGGGAAACTTTGGAATAGATCATAGGATGGGAGCCGGGACATGCTGATTCAGCGATCAACTCTTGCCTGACCCCTCTATCACTCTATTGTCGACCCTACAACCTTCTTTTTTTGTATATATTTTCCTGTCAATCCTCTCCAGTTGTGTGCCCTTCATCAAGTCTATCAGTCTACGAAAGATTAGACAAGACGTTTTGTTCGTGTTTCTACAGAGAAGGGGGTTTAGAAAAGAAGGGACTGGTTACAAAAGATTCTACAAAAATTGAGATAATTGAAACCAAAGAAGGCGGCAGCATGGTGGCGCAGTGGTTAGCACAGTAGCCTCACAGCAAGAAGGTCGGAGGTTCAAGACACAGGTGGGACGAGACTTAGAAGACTGGCCTTTCTGTATGGACTGTGCATGTTCTCCCTGTGTTTGTGCGGGTTTTCTCCAGGTACTCTGGTTTCTTCCCACTCTGCAAAAACATACATGTTAGGTTGAATAGGCGCTACAAAAATTGCCCCAAGGAATGAGTGCGTGTGTGTGGCTCCACAACAAACTGGCGACCTGTTCAGGGTGTACATTGTTTCTCGCCTTAAATCAGCCAAGTTAGGGTCCGGTAACCCCGCAACCTCATCAGGGATGGATGGTTCAGAAGATGAATGAAACCAAAGAAACGTACCGTATCATTCCTAATACATGCACATGTGAGGCTGCACTGATGGGTGTGCGTCTATGAATAAGCTATTTGCAAACAAAATCTACAGGGCAAAGAATTTGGCTCAGTATGGTACTGGTACTAGCAGAAGCTGCACATGAGCGGTAGCGCTTCCTGTGAGAGAAGCATGGCCTATTTAAAAGGACAAGAACATGTTAGACTTGAGCAAAAGTTGTATATGGAAGACTTATTTTTGTCGGACTTAAGCTTTGACGTATTCAAGTTTCAGGAAAAAAACAGGGGTGTGCTTTTATTAGAAAGTGTGCTTCTATTGGGAATAATACTGTAATGTTATCCTTGGACTTCTGGAATTGAAGAGGAGCAATTTGCATTTTTAACTTTTGTCAGAAAAGGCTAAAGCCATGCACATTTGAGATATTTTTTTTAAAGGATTATTGTTGAAATGTTTTTTTTTTAAAGTGATTTAACCGCTTTAAATGAGATATTTGGTGCTTTCAGTTAGAAAACAGCTTAACTCAAACCAAAATGGAAACGTTACTCCATAGCAGTAACTACGGATGTTAAAAAAAGGAAAAAAGATTGTGCTCATTGTTTGTGAACATTTGACATTTGCTCAACCGTGAATGGATACGCTCAGGCGAGCAATTTATTCTGTTAGACAAACCTTAAATCTGTGCCTCTACAGTGGATATTCATGTTTCTTTACAACGATATTTTAAATGACCATAAACAGAAGATGACATCCACTGTCGTGTGGCCTCGGGATAAATTTATTGTATTATATTGCGTAGCGGCACTGTGCACACACTTATTGTGATCGTCATTAAACGGAAGAAGAAGCTCTGTCTATAAAATTAATAGAGCAGACTTAAAACGTGAAGCATTCATCTCAGTGTTTCACTTGATGACCCCGGCAAAATGGTAAAAATTATTGGGGGTGCATAGCACGTGCATGGACTCATGCATGCATGCACAAGAACATGCAAGACACCTGCAGGGTATAAATCAGTTACCCGGGGCACAGATCTGTCCCTCACTGGCAGCTGTGGTGAGAAAGAAAGGGAGGGGAATGGGTCTGTGCTCCTCTGATGTGTGGGGAGTCTAGTTTCACTAAAACGCTGCTGATAGTTGTTGACAGTGAGAGCTTAGGGGATGTTGCGGTGAGTTTTAACAGTGAACTGTGTGTGTGTTTTGCATCAACAGACAGAGCAAACTGTTGGTTTTAGTGTTTTAGTCACTCCTCGTCTGGTAACAGGAGCCACAATGATAAGATCAAATTTGGAGTCACATCATTTGAGTGACCCAATTCTCTTTTTTTAAAATAATAGCCCAAAAAATGTGCAAGTGCTTCGCTGTTGCCCGATTGCATTTAAATCTAATGCGTAGATTTGAGAACCAAAACAAAAAACGGATAACCATCTAGAGTTTAAATCCCCTCATCCACATGCCCACATGCACATACATGCATTTAGCGAGCCTTCGCTAACCCGAACAACCACATACATGGGAAAGAGCCTGTGACCTTGCTTGGTCTTTTCGAGAAACAAGTCTGGACATGTTTCAGAGGAATGTATCGTCGCAGACAGACAGGCACTTTCAGTCGTCCGTGGACTGTCAATACAAAGTCAGAAAAGTTTACAGCCTCAAACTCATCTTCATCTATCCACAGCAGGTACCAGCACTGCCCACAGCGTGGGAAAGCCCCTCTGGAATGTCTTTAGAGAACATACTAACTCACACAAACAGGTTTTATCCTCCGCAGGTATGTTTTAAATAACATGGGTGACAGTAACTATATGTATGAGTCTCTTTCTATGCATTAGATTGTGAAAACAGGTTATTTTTGAGTAACAATGTGCTAAAACCGTTCCTCGTCACTGACAAGTGAGTACAAAACGAGAGGAGGTAATCAGTACCAATTAACGTTAAACACAAGGAAAGTCAGGAGGAGAGTTTCTCCAATGGAACACCTCCTCATGTCAGGTTCGCTTCATCTAAACGTCTGGAATGCACGAGTAATTAGCAGAAAAGCAAAAAACGTGACTTGTGTTACTTGTAAAAGGTACATTTTTACTGCTGGTTATTTGTAGAACTCACAATATTTATATAGCCTTTAGGAAACGGTGGTACGTCTTTATAGGTTTAGCACCGCCGTCACAGTTTCACTATAAGCATGTTCTTGTCATTCAAAGCAGAGCAGATATAATTAAGTCATAGTGCACTTGACAGAAAGCTTTTAAGTTTTTTACTCAGAACTTGGCCATGATTTTCACACCAGGGGCCCATATTTTCTTGCTAAGTGCAAAACATTGCCAGATTCTTGCAGACGGTAACTGGGTGCAGGCTTGGGGAGTCTAAATGGATTTTGCTGTTAAATTGATCTGCAATCTAACACTCTGTTCAAGGGAACTGCACAAGTGCAAGCAGACAGAGGAAATAGAGGAACTGGTAAC
Source organism: Neostethus bicornis (assembly GCA_902685375.1). NCBI lineage: Eukaryota > Metazoa > Chordata > Actinopteri > Atheriniformes > Phallostethidae > Neostethus > Neostethus bicornis. The sequence goes on from LR738564.1 coordinate 6,119,216, forward strand.
GCTATTTCCTGGCAAACAACGACGCACCGACTATATTTAGGCAGCGGATCAGCAGATGATTGTTTTGAAATGAAATGCATAGCTAGTAATAGTATCAGTAAAGTAAGTCTTGTGGGGTTTTTTTGCTCACAATAAAGAAATAATGAACCTAATTATGTTGATTCCCACCATGGGATAATTAATATTTAGAGTAGATCCATCTCATAACGTTTGTCTGTGAAAGGTCAGTGTGAGTGGACATAGTTATGCTTTTTTGCAAGACTGACAGAATTTTCTGCTTATTTGCGTGATTATACGCAGACCAAATTCCTCTTTGGGAGACAGGAGGTAATGATGACTTAAATGCAAGGCTGATGGGAGGAACCTCTTGAAGGATATAGGGGAAAGGTCCTTTTGTGAAATAATGAACATATACATCTCTTAGCTGAATTTGTTGTTACTACTTAGTGCGGGTAACCAAGTAAATAATGAAACCAATGTCCATAAACAACCATAATGTTAAGATTAATATTACTACACATATTCATTTTGAAACAAGTTATTCTGAAGAATTTCACCATCTTTCAAAAGGTACATAAAATTACCACTTAATTCACCATCAAATTGGATGCACAAAATTTGATGGCTCATATTTAGAAAATACTACAGGTTACTATAGTTAAACATCAAGTTCCGTTTCATTCCATCGTCTTCCACTTATTTGGGGTAGGTTGCAAATCTCAGACAGGAAACTCAGTCTTCCCTTACCCCTCATTAAGGTCACCTGGAAGGATCCCGAGATGTTCCTTGGCCAGCTGTGAGACAAAGTCTCCCTAGCAGGTCCGGGAGTCTGCCTCAGGGTCTTCTCCTGGTGGGACGTGCCCGAAACACCTCACCAGTGAGGAGCTCGGAAGGCATCCTTACCAGATGCCCGAACCAGCCCACTTGGTTTCTCTCGACTCGGAGGACCAACTGCTCTGATCTGAGCGCGTCCATGGTCACAGAGCTCCTCACTTTATCTGTGAGAGAGCCCAGCGACCCTGCAGAGGATACCCATTTTGGCCACTTGTAACCTCGATTTTGTTCTTTCAGTCACCACCCACAGCTGGTGATCATAGGTGAAGGTGGGAGCTTTGCTTTTCGGCTCAGCTCTTTCGTCACCACGACAAATCGATGCAGCATCACAGGGCCCCTCCCCATGGATCCAGGCCCAAGAGTGAGAGGCGAAAGTGAGCGCCTGGTAGCTGGGCTTTTACCCATGGGGCCTGGCTGGGCTCAATCACGAACAGAGGACATGAGCTATCCTTCCAGTGAACTCACCATCTGCAGAAGGGTTTGGGTGACGGAGGAGATGGGCAGCAACCAACAGCGGTGACCCTGGTGGTCGGATCCTTGGCTGGATAAGCTAAACATCAGGTTGATGCAATAGATCTTGTATTCATTTAGATTTCATGTATTACTTTAGAAAAAGTCTTTCATTGTTTTTTTTTTGTTTGTTTGACATTTTAAGAAAAAAGGTTGAAAACCACGGTTGTAAAGTGTTACTTGTAGTTTTAAGTTTAAATCTAATTGTATTATTATTATTGAATTGATGTGAAAAGGATGATCAATCAGAGTTTGAAACTAAAACCCTTCCATCCCAGCAAATGGAGAACCTCCAGAGAACGTTAGCCTGAAGTTCTCTAAAGGTTTGCTTTTAACCAAAAACTAACGTTCCTTAAACGTTAGTTGTTGGTTATGTTAGAACCTAACCTTCCCAGAATGTTGAGAGAAACAAATTCCAAAGATTATGGTTAAAATTAAGGTTAGAGGAACGTTCTAAAAACCAAAAATACCGTTTCACAACCGTCATAAAATTTGCCATTTGAACCTTTAGAGAACCAAAAACAACCTTTTTAAGGAACGTTCGGCTAACCTTTGAAAAACCTTCCCCGAACGTTCTGGGAACGTCCAATTGTTTGCTGGGGTAGAACTGTCTCCCCAGCTTCGTGACATGGTTTCACAGAAAAAAAAAAAGACAACACCCAGTTTTGGTTCTCCTGAAATTATATGGATTTACTTCTGGCAGCGGGTAGAACATTTTAATGTGTATGTATTAAAAAATAAAGATGGTTTGTGTTTTTTTGTTTTTAAGGTTACTCGGTTTCATCCTTTTCCTGTTTTGGAGGAGTGAAGAGCGTAGGAGTGTATTTCTTCCATTTGTGTGTATCGTTTACTAAAAAAGTACTGGAGACTCATTGTGTGTGTGACATGGAAACCTTTCCCCTCTCCTCGCTTCCTGGTTGAATGTAGAAACAACAGCTGCATCCGGAGGAAAATAGATCGGGAAATGTGGAGGAAATCTTGAGAAAATCTTCATCAGGAATCTATTGGTATTAGAGGTTGTTTTGCACGGCTAAATTAATTATTTAAACACATGAACAAAGTCATTACATCCTCATCCTCCACCGTTCAAGAAAATATTGCCATGTTCAGTCATTTTTATACGTTGGTTTAAGTGGTTTAATTCCGTGTAACTTTCTTCAGGATAACAATTATTGTGACAACCTTCTCAGTATAATCAAAAGGGAAGCCTTTGGGCAGAGTCGCTGTTGTTTAGGCTAAGCCATCATTTGGCACACTCCTAATCAGAGGCTGAAAAAAAATCTGTTTATATCATGACTTCTAATTTACCACAGTGTGACGCAAGCCGCACAGCTCCCTGCATACTTGTGTGGTCAGAGTGACACAGATGAACACACCCTAGCAGACATACTTATTTGAGGATGCCATAGATAGAAATTGGTGCATTAATAGGTCTATAACGCTCATGTCCTTGTGTATTTTTATATGTGTGTGTGATATTTTGAGTTCAAAAGCTCTCTGGAGAGGTTTCAAGGAGAGACATTTTTTTTTTCAGCCAAACCCAAAGGCAACCAGTGTCCCACATACATATCATTCTCTGAGGCAGAAACCAATAAGCTGACTCACGGACTGACCTTCTATTTGGGTTAAATATGCTGCCAACCATGCTGCCCCATATTGGTCCCACTTTTAGGTGCTTCAAGCCTACAACAAAATGTCTGTTTTTTTTGGGGTTTTTCTGTATTCATAATTTTCAAGTCAATCATCTCACAATTGTGGAAAAAAAAATTGGTCATTTGATTTTTAATAATTCTCTAAAAATCTACAAGAGTTTATGGGTCAAAAGTATTCTTTACCAGAGGAATATTTTACAAATCCTTCTTTCCCAGACATGACTGAGAAATCGAGTCTGATTCCAAATGTAGAACGATGGTCTCTAAGAATTTAAAAAGTATAAATAAATTGGCTCATTAGTTGTTTTTTTTTGTCTAATTTGAGGCAGAAAGCTTAAAAGAAACAAATTTATTGAATCCATTTACTCCACATCCATATTTGTTGAAGAGTTTCATTTAGCCACAGCTGGCCTGAAATGGATCAGTAGAAATGTAGTAGTCACCAGGAAAGAGGACTAGAGGAAGGCCAAAGAGGAGGTTCATGGACACAGTGAAGGAAGACATGATGATAGTTGGTGTGACCGAAGAAGATGCAGCAGATAGGGTTAGATGGAAGAAACTGACTTGCTGTGGCGACCCCTAAAGGGAAATGCTGAAAGAAGAAGAAGAAGAAATGTAGTAGTCAATCTTGACAAGGTTTGCTCCAACCACCTCAAATAACACCTTCAAATAACATAAATTTCTTCAAGGCATTGCTGGTTCATCAGCAATATTTCTCGTCCATTGTCTTCCACTTATCCGGAGTCGGGTCGCGAGTGTGAAAGCCTCAGACGGGCTTCTCTCGCCCCATCTGTATCCTCCAGCTAACCCGGGAGAATCCCGAGGCGCTCCCCAGCCAGCAGTTGGACATAGTCTCTCCAGCAGGTCCGGGGCCTGCCTCTAGATCTCCTTCTGGTGAGACGTGCCCAAAACACCTCAACAGCGAAGCGTTTAAGAAGCATTCTAACCTGAACCACCCCATCTGGCTTCTCTCGACCCAGAGGAGCAACGGCTCTACTCCAAACTCCTCCTGGATGGCAGAGCTCCTCACCCTATCTCTGAGTGAGAGCCCAGCATTGTGCTTGCTTGTATCCACAATCTCATTCTTTCGGTCACCACCCACAGCTGGTGACCATAAGTGAGGGTAGGAACGTAGATGAGCAATAAATGCAAAGGTCAACGGTTGCACATTATAGCTCATTATTTCTTTTTTTTAAAACGTACAGTATTCATCCCTCAAATGGGAACATTTCTGTGCTGCATTGACTGCAGCAGGCAGCCAGGACGGGGCCAATGGTGAGAGTGACGGGGGTTTAGGTGTCTTCCCCAAACAGACCTAGGCATGGGCCCAGTGGGAATTAAAATGGCTTCTCCCGGTCCCAGGACGGATATTCTACCACAGACACAATACCTCTTCCACCTTGTTTTATTACACATTCAAACAACACATTTACAATCAATATTGGTGGGAGACGGTGGATCAGCGCTCGAGCGCTTGCCCGCTGACCGGAAGGTCGCGGGTTCGATTCCCATTGAGACCACCGTCTAGGGTCTTCGGAGAAGACACCTAACCCCCGCTTCTCCCACCATTGGTGCCGTTGAAGGGCAGCCTGCTGCGGTGTAAGGAGTGCAGCACACAAATTTCCCCAGTGAGGGATGAATAGAGTAATTCATTTATTTATTGTAGTGCAGCTATTGATTGAGTGGATTAAACAAAAAAACAATACTTCGCACATTTTTTAAATTATTTGAAATAATGAGAAGTTATGTTAGAGTGGTTCAGGGCATGTATGAGGGCTGTAAGACAGTGGTAAATGGACTCTACTTATATAGCGCTTTTCTACCTGCATCGGTACTCAAAGCGCTTTACAGTGTAGCTCACATTCACCCATTCACACACACATTAATACCTGATGGGGATGCTGCCATGCAAGGTGCAAACCACCATCAGGAGCAATTGGGGGTTCAGTGTCTTGCTCAAGGACACCTCGGCATGAACTCATGGCGGGGGATGGAACCGGCAACCCTCCGGTTACAGGGCGGTCTCCCCACTCACTGAGCCATCCTTCCCCTAGTGGTGAGGTGTGCTGTAGATGTGACAGAGGAGTTCAGTGTGGGGGTGGGACTGCACCAAGGATCTGCTGTGAGTCCTTTGCTGTTTGCTATGGTGATGGACAGGCTGACAGACAAGGTCAGACAGGAATCCCCATGGACAATGATGTTTGCAGATGACATTGTGATCTGTAGTGAGAGGAGGGAAGAGGTGGAGGAAAAGCTGGAGAGGTGGAGGTTTGCACTAGAAAGAAGAGGAATGAAGATTAGTGAGAGTAAAACAGCGTATGTGTGTGAATGAGAGGGATTCAAATGGAAAAGTGAAGTTACAGGGAGGGTGGAAGATTTTAAGTAGTTAGGATCAACAGTCCAGAGCAATGGAGAGTGTGGAAAAGAGGTGAAGAAGCGTGTGTAGGCAGGCTGGAACGGGTGGAGAAAAGTATCAGGTGTGATGTTGATAGAAGAGTTTCAGCTAGAATAAAAGGGAAAGTGTATATAACCATGGTGAGACCAGCCATGCTGTTTGGTCTAGAGACAGTGGCCCTGAGGAAAAGACAGGAAGCAGAGATGGAGGTAGCAGAGATGAAGATGCTGAGGATCTCTCTGGGAGTGACCAGGATGGACAGGATTAGAAATGAGTATATCAGAAGAACAGCACATGTTAGAGGTTTTGGAGATAAAGTCCGAGAGGCCAGATTGAGATGGTTTGGACATGTGCAGAGAAGAGAGACCGAGTACATTGGCTGAAGGATGGTGGGTTTGGAACCACCAGGAAAGAGGACTAGAGGAAGACCAAAGAGGAGGTTCATGGATACAGTGAAGGAAGAAATGAAGATAGTTGGTGTGACTGAAGAGGATGCAGCAGATAGGGTTAGATGGAAGAAACTGACTTGCTGTGGCGACCCCTGAAGGGAAATGCCGAAAGGAGAAGAAGAAATAATGACCTAATCCTGAAACCAGCATTTTTCAAGCAAATTATATGTAGAGTTTCTCAAATCTTTCACTTCTTCTAAAATTAAATTAGTCACTTTCTTAAAAATATTTCATATAAATTTTGCTGCTTAGCTCTTGGAAAGAAGATGGCCAAATGTCTTGATTAGGATTTACTAAAGTAATTTCTTCTGATATAGAAATGCTACAGCAGATTCTTAAATACTTGGAACGTTTAAAGGTTAATCCCAGTCATTTTAATTTGTGTAGGTAATATCTACTGTTCCTATGATTTATGGCCCTAGAATAATGTTTGTAGATTAAACAGCATTTTTTTAAATCGATGCAACACAGATCAATACTACTTCTGTCTCCTGGAATGGGATCAATTGCAGTTTTTTTTAGGTAGGTGGTTGTAAGTGTGCAGGATGAAGCTGGACCAGCACTACCTGAAAGGACAAAAACTCTTTGACATCACTAAGAAAGCAGAACCTCTGTATTTATTTACTTCGTTTAAGATTAAAAACCAGGGACTCTGTTAAACTCGCATATTTTTGTCTGGTAAGGGAGATCAGCAAATCTGACATTTTGATTGGCCTGCTAGAGGACCCTGGCAGCATTAGCTTAAAATCTGATTGGTTAAAGGAAAAGTTTAATCTGAATTTATTTTAGCTACAGAGAGCCAGCGGAACAAATTCTAAAGGACTTCTGTAAGGTTAGCATCAAAGTATAACCCTTAACAGTCGTTAAGATGCGGCGGTTATTGAGGTGTGGCACCAAAAATTGGACTGGGCAACTTATTTAAAAAGCAAATGCTTTAAATATTACTTTACAGGACGTGCCGATTATTAAAAACAGTGTGTGAGAAGGCGCAGAAAAAAGGAATTATTACTTACAATGAAGTGGCAGATGAGATTTAGGTGGATGAAAACATCACATATTTTACAAAAACATAAGCTTTTAAAAAAATTTGTGTCTAATTCAATTAGACACAATTAATTATTTGCAAATAAGAAGTGATCTAGACTGGCTAATAAGACCTTCTGGACCAGGCATGGGTAAACTACGGCCCGTGGGCGACACGCGGCCCGTTAAATGTTTTAATTCGGCCCGCTGAACCAGAAAAAATTAAATAGATAAACCTTGTCAATGTTTTATTTCCCCTGAAATTCTGATATTTCTTCACAAGATGGCGCACTCTAGATATCTGGCTATGTTGAGAAAACAACAACACTGCTCCCATTAAAACGTGTGTGTCTTCATGATGTGTACGCTGTCAAAATAAACAGTGAGTACAGATATGGAAAACCATCGAGGCCAATACACACACGTGAACAAGCGTGTTAGATGTTAAAACAAGCAAAATGTTACATCAAGCGCTTAGATTTCAAACCTAGCGCAGCTAAATATGTGTTTTAAAGCACTATCACATTAGATTTCAGACCTAGCACCTCTAGATTTGAAATTAAAATCTTGATGTAACATCTAGCGTGCTGGTTTAAAATCTAGTGCACCATTCTCTCGCTCTAATCTGGCGGTTACCAAACCATGCCATCCATCTGTTCGTGTTCCGGTCCGTTTTCAAATGTTAGAACTCAATATGGCCCGCGAGTCAAAAAGTTTGCCCACCCCTGTTCTAGACCCTGACTGATCACTACTGATCTACATCTTATAAAAGGTACCAACCAAATGACGTGTTTGAGGGAAGATTGGAAAAAACATTTAGTTTGTGTTTGACGTTATAGAAGCTCAGTCATTTGATACAACATCCCTTTTATGTTTTCTGCAAATGGCCCTCCGTGTGTTTCTTTGCACTCTCTGGGGGATTTTTTAAGTGATCTTTCACTTTGTAAACAACACAGTAACAAGCTTTATGCATCTTAAGAATGAGTCATATGATTCCTTTCTCAATCTGGTGTGACTTCCTGCTTTCACTTTGCGTTCTATTCTAAACACTTTGGTACTTTACTTTCTGAATTTTCTGAACCGCAACCTCGACACGTGTGCAAGAGAGACATGAAGAAGCATTGTTGTGATGGCTATAGCCACACAACTATTTAGTTTGTAAACTTTATAATTTATTCACTTTATGAATATAATTTAGATATTTTGTTTGTTTGGGGAGACGGTGGCCGCGTGCTTAGAGCGTTCACGCGCGGACCGGAAGGTCGCGGGTTCGCGTCCCACGGAGAGCACGTCTAGGGTCCTTGGAGAAGACACCTAGCCCCCGCTTGTCCCACCATTGGCGCCGTTGAAGGGCAGCCTGTTGCGGTGTAAGGAGTGCAGCAAACAAATTTCCCCGGTGAGGGATGAATAGAGTAATTCATTTTTTATTTTTTTTTTAAACCACTTTTCTTTACTTTGGGCTTTATACAAGTTTAGATTAGTGCACATGTTTGATTTATGTTGTTGATTCACATTAATTTGATTTTCTTGAGTTTTGCAGGTGCTCCAGTTCCTGGGCCGAATGATCACCTGCTGTCCTGGGCTGGAGTCACCTATTTGGACTGAACCATTTATTTTCTTTAGGGGTGAAATTGGTTTTGTTAGCTTAGATTTAGTTAAGTTGTTTTGTTAACCCCCCCTTCTTTGTGTTGGCAGTGGTTTAGTATTCTTTCATTTAAGGTCATGCTGTTCTCAGTCAATTAGGTCTGTTTGTTTGAGTTAACTCTCTTTTGTTAAACCTTATCTTGAGTTGAGTTAGTTATTTTGACCTCTTTTATAATTGTTAAACATTTGACATTTTTTGGGTTCAATAAAAAGACCCCTTTTTACTTAAAACCTTGCGCCTGTCTATTTGCACTGCTTGGTCCGTCACAATTGTGAAGGGAATTGATGTAGGGATTTCAGGTATTTCACGTTGTTATAAATATCTTTTACATATAGTTTCATATTCCTACCTTACAGAAAATCCACAACGGTTCAGCTGTGTAGATCTAAATCCCCAAAAAATGGTTTTACTTGATTGTAACTGTGGCATGTGGCTCGATGGCACAGTGGTAAGCATGGTGGCCGAAGAAGGTCAGGGATTCGTGTCCTGGGTGGGGACGAGGATTGAAACACTGGCCTTTCTGTGTGGAGTTTGCATGTTCTCCCTGTAAGAGTAGGTTTTCTCGAGGTACTCCGTTTACCTCCCACCCTACAAAAACATGTATGTTAAGTTGATTGGAGACAGGGTCTCAGAGACAGGGTCCTGCCCCAAGTGGAGGAGTTCAAGTATCTCGGGGTCTTGTTCACGAGTGGGGGAAGGATGGAGCGGGAGATCGACAGGCGGATCGGTGCGGCATCAGCAATAACTAGGACGCTGCATCGGTCCGTTGTGGTAAAGAGAGAGCTGAGCCGAAAAGCAAAGCTCTCGATTTACAAGTCGATCTATGTTCCAACCCTCACCTATGGTCACCAGCTGTGGGTGGTGACCGAAACAATAAGATCGCGGGTACAAGCGGACAAAATGAGCTTCCTCCGCAGGGTGGCTGGGCTCTCACTCAGAGATCGGGTGAGGAGCTCTGCCATCCGGGAGGAGCTCGGTGTCGAGCCGCTCCTCCTCCGGGTCGAGAGGAGCCAGATGGGGTGGTCCCCGAGCGCCTCGCGGGCGAGGTGTTTCGGGCACGTCCCATCGGGAGGAGACCAAGGGGCATACCCTGGACCCACTGGAGAGACTATGTCTCACAGCTGGCCGGGAAACGACTTGGGATCCTTCCAGGTGAGCTAGAGGATGCGGCCGGGGAGAGAGAGGCCTGGGCTGCCCGTTTGAGACTGTTGCCCCCGCGACCCGACCCCGGAACAAGCGGAAGATGACGGAACGGAACGGAACGGAAAGTTGATTGGCTGCAACTAAATTGTCCCAAGGAATGATTGTGTAGTATGTGTGTGTGTATGGTTTGGTTGTATGTATCTGGCCCCGCGACAGACTGGCGACCTGTTCGGGGTGTACTCTGCCCCTTGCCTTGTATCAGCCAAGAGGGACTTTGGCATCCCCTGCAACTCCAAAAGGGATAGATGGTTAAGAAGGTGACTGACTGTAACTGTAGCATGTGGCATGGTGGCACAGTGGTTAGCACGGGGGCCTCAGAGTAAGAAGGTCAGGGATTCAAGTCCCGGGTGGGGACGAGGCTTGGAACACTGGTCTTTCTGTGTGAAGTTTGCATGTTCACCCTGTGTATGCGTGAGTTATCTCCAGGTACTCCTATTTCCTTCCACTCTCCAAAAACATGCATGTTAGGTTGATTGGCCAGTATGAAATTGCCCCAAGGAATGAATGTCTTTGTGGATGGTTGTGTGTGTGTGTGGCTCCGCGACAGACTGGTGACTTGTTCGGAGTGTACCCTGCCTAACACGATTGTGTTAAAAAAATTATATATATATATATATATATATAAACCCTGCTGTAAATATTCAAAAGTATTTTATGACATTTGGTTCGTACATGGGCAGCACGGTGGCGCAGTGGATAGCACAGGGGCCTCACAGCAAGAAGGTCAGGGATTCAAGTTTTGGGTGGGGACGAGGATTGAAACACTGGCTTTTCTGTGTGGAGTATGCATGTTCGCCCTGTGTATGTGTGAGTTTTCTCCAGGTACTGTGGTTTTCTCCCACTCTCCAAAAACATGCATGTTAGGTTGATTGGCCAATAGAAAATTGCCCCTAGAAATGAATGTCTTTGTGGATGGTTGTGTGTGTGTGTGGCCCTGTGACAGACTGGTGACCTGTTCAGAGTGTATCCCGCCTCTTGCTTTGAATCAGCCGGGATAAAATCCAGCATTCCTGCAATCCCGCTAGGGATGGACGGTTCAGAAAATGAATGAATGTAACTGTAGCCGTTCATGGATATCGGACGTCAACTGTGGACCAAAAACCTCAGGGATTTATTTGCTTCAGAAATCACAATTTAGCCTCTGGGTATTTTAGCTGAGCCCCAAAAATCCAAGGAATGAAAGAAAGCCTCTGTGTCAGAAGTTAAGGAGACAGTTTAATCCTGCACCACTGGGAGAACACAGATTAGAATCTCTTGGACATGTGGTTAAAAACACTGGAATGTACTGAAGACTCAAACCTTACCTTTAATATATTTATAGGAGTTTTTTTTTCGTCTTCAGAAAAAAATTTATTTCTTGAAATACTTTACAAGTTCCAGAGATGACATAGTCTACGAACAAGATGACACACATCTCAATGGTTGCTCCAAACACAGACACAGGAGTGGTTTCGGTGAGAGTTAGATGGTTGGATTGCATCATCACCTGGACATGTTGGTACTTTATTTTCCTGACTTTGCTTCTTTAAGATGTTCGCCAAAAAATCTTAGTCATAACTATGAGACAAAATCACATCCACTATTGATTTGAGGTTCATTATATTTTATGCCAAAAAGGTGTAAGGTGATGATTCCATTTTCTCTACAAGTGTTTATCAGTCAGTCTGTCCGTTTTCGGGTTTGGGGGGGGTGGGGGTGCCGGAGCCCATCCCGGCTGATTTAAGGCAAAGGGCAGGGTATACCCCGAACAGGTCGCCAGTCTGTTGCAGGGCCACACACATACAACCATCCATACATACACTCATTCCTAGGGGCAATTTGGCACTGGCCAATCAACCTAGCATGCATGTCTTTGGAGGGTGGGGGAAACCCACCCAAACATGGGGAGAGCATGCAAACTCCACACAGAAAGGACAGTGTTCCAAGCCTCGCCCCCATCCGGGACTCAAACCCACGACCTTCTTGCTGCAAGGCCACTGTGCTACCCACTGCACCACCGTGCTGCCCAGTGTTTATCAGATTAGACTAAAATTTAGTAACTGATCCACAAATTACATCCTGATTTTGTGCCTAAAGATGACGGCACAAATGATTTCTTTCTGATTGATCTTTTTTAATAAGATGGCAGAGAAAGGAAATTACTACTTTTTGAAATTGCTGGTGATGGATGGATAATTCAAGTCATTACCAGTAAAATACGTGGTGACTAGTCACATAGTGCCACCTTCTGGGCACTGGCTCACACCTCAACCTCCATCAAGACTACCTCATTGGATTGTAAAGCAAGCTTCAACATCAATACAAGCACTCCTCTCTAACACATTCACCATTGCTCTGGACTGTTGAACCTAGGAATTTTAACCCAGAGGTCCCTGAGGTCTCACTACGGTGGACAAACTTTTATTCTTCTTATTTCCGTCGAAAACCTCTCTAGCTTTTCTTTCTCTCACTACATGACACAATCTCATCTGCAAACATCATAATCCATCCAAATCCCTGTTTGACCTCACGTATCAGTCTGTCCATCACGATAGCAAACAAGAAATGACTCAGGGCAGACCTCTGGTGTGGTCTCATATCCACTTTAAACTCCTCTGTCACACGTATAGCACACCTCGTCACCTGTTCTCATACAAATCCTAATCATACTTCTTTGTCATTCCAAATTTCCTCACAAAATACTAAAGTTATTTTTATGGGCACATTTTTCTCCAAATCTTTAAATGCAAAAAACAGCAATTAAGATATCATTTAACACTAAAACCGTCACATTCTAAATCTACCTGCAAGCGCCATGACCGTCAATGTGACTACTTATGTAATTATTCATGTTTTGCGCTGCTTTATTGCATAAATAAACTTTCACACCACTTAATTTGTAAAGTAATAATAATAATATAATAATTAAAACCTAGAATGAAAAAGCAAACTCCAAAGTAAAATGAACTAATTCATCAATAGCCTACTTTTTTCCGCATTTTGTGCTGCTACTTCAAAAAAGTCCTCATTATAAATTAGCCTTAGGCTATATTCCAATATGTTAACCTGAACTTTCAAGACTTATCTAGAAAACATGGCCTGCTTTATTCAGACAACAATTTTCTTTCTCTCTGTGGTTTCTCACCCAATCTTTCTAAAATGTTTCTGTGATGGCATCAGAGTCCTCCTTGTCTCTCTCCACAAATATAAACACATAGACACACTTATGTGTGACTGTAGCAATGTGTTTGTTGCCATAGCAACATAGCAACAACTTGCTGCAGAAGTTGTTGCTATGGCAATGCGTGATAAAATGCTCATAATTTTTGAAATGTTCATTTTTAGAAAACAAAAACTAAATGATAAAATAGTAAACATGTTTATATTAAAAGTCATAAAAGGTCAGGCTCCTAGGTTGTGTTTTATTTATTCTAATTAGCATATTAAAGTGTCAAACGGACAGCTGCAGCGGTCCTAGTGTTAAGAAACAGTAGAAAACAATAAATTTGAAAGAACAAGAGGAGAATTAAATAAGAGGACAGATGCCATAGATGTACAACCCTGTCCCCAGCTTCTAAACTCATGCAGACAAATAGATACTTTTTTAGTTACTTTTCCCCTAACTTGGGATTTTTGCAAATATACTTATGCAAAAAAAAGATTTTCAAGTGGTCTCAAAACTCCTTTCATGATAGTTGGAGGGTTTGCTGGTAATAACTTCAATAGTCACATTAAATCAATTACATCAGCAGCCTTTTACCACCTGAAAAACATTGCCAAAATCAGAGGTTTGGTTTCTAAAACAGATTTAGAGGGTCTTATCCATGCATTTGTTTCCAGTAGGTTAGATTATTGCAACAGTCTACTCACTGGTCTGAACAAAAAGGCTTTAAAACAGCTGCAGTTTATTCAAAATGCTGCTGCTCGAGTCCTAACAAGAACTAGAAAGTATGATCACATTAGTCCTGTGCTCAGGTCTCTGCACTGGCTTTTTGTGGCTCAGAGAATAGACAAGCTCTGCTTGTGTTTAAGTGTGAGATGTCAGTGTCTTCTGAACCATCTAGAAACCAGAGGATCTTTGGGATTGGCCTCTTGATGGTGTCTAAAGTCAGGACTAAACATGAAGAACAAACTTCCAAAAGGCTGAGACAGCCCGACACTGTCACAATGTTTAAATCGAGACTGAAAACAGTTCTGTTTAATCCTGCATTTGACTGAAAATCAATCACTCTTTTTATTTTTATCACCGTAGTTTTTATTCTATGTTTTCAATTCAATTCAATTCAATTTTATTTGTATAGCCCAAAATCACAGAATGTCCGTCTCAATGGGCTTCACAAGAAAAAGAGGAATGTATTAACACAAATACACAACAAGAAAAATAACTAACAAATGCTAACTAAACAAGACTAGCACATTAATGCACTTAGACTCTCCTTCTCGGTGAGGAAAAACTCCTAAAAAACCCATCAGTGGGGAAAAAATAAGAAACCTCATGGGGATCCACGTGAAAGAGAGATCCCTCCCCCGGGACGAGCAAACAATGTGTCACAGATTATTGTTTAAATATTAGCTTATTCTAATCTACAGCTAAATATCTAAAGAAGTCAATAAATGTTCTTCATCCTGATGGAAACACGGGGGGCTCCTCAGCCCGGAGATGTCAAGTACGGGGATGAGCAGATGTTCTTCATCCTGATGGAGACACGGGAGACTCCTCAGCCCAGCGATGCCCACGGCGGGGATGAGTAGATGGATTTCGTCCTGATGGAGCGGGGATGAAGAAGCGCGGAGGTCTCCTCGGTGTGGCCATGCCCAGGACAGGAACGCAGAGTCCTGGATGGGGCTCTCTCCCAGAGAGGAGGGAGAGAGGTGGACAACATGTGAATTGTATTGTACCAACTAGCAGTGTAATTCTAAACAAACAGACAATTTAGAACAATGAATGAGATAGCAAGCCAGGGGTTTAGGGTAGAGGGTTAGAGTAGGGGGTAGGGGGAAAGAGCCAAGACAGTCTGGCAGAGAATAGTAGATAGAATTAGAGGACAGAACCCCAATGTACCATACTTTCCCCAGCTTTTACTATCTAGCAGCCAACTATTAATTATATCAGCTAAATGAAACTGTTTCTATCTGGCCTGTTGATAAGCTTGTTCAAACAGGAATGCTTTAAGCCTCCCTTTAAATGTAGGAACACTGTCTGCCTCTCTCACTTGAGCTGGGAGCTTATTCCATAAAACTGGAGCTTGGTAGCTAAAGGCTCTACCTCCAACTGTACTTTTTGAAATCCTAGGAACCACCAACAGCCCTGCATTTTGTGAGCGGAGTGTTCTGCTTGGTTGATAAGGTACTATAAGTTCACTAATGTAAGATGGAGCCATGCCGTTTAGGGCCTTGTAGGTTAGTAAGATGATTTTAAACTTGATCCTAAACTCAATAGGAAGCCAATGGAGAGACGCTAGCATGGGAGTAATATGATCTCTTCTATGAGTTCCTGCTAATAGTCTTGCTGCTGCATTTTGAACCAGCTGAAGACTTTTTAGGGAAGACTTAGGGCATGCTACGAGCAAAGCGTTACAATAATCCAATCTCGATGTAACAAATGCATGGATGAGTTTTTCAGCATCACTTTTACATAAGATATTTCGGATTCTAGAAATGTTGCGAAGGTGAAAGAATGCAGTTTTACAAGTCTGTGCTATGTGAGCTTTAAATGATAAATCTGGATCAAATAAAACTCCTAGGTTTCTAACGGTGAGGTCAGAGGCCACAGTTACTTCGTCGAAGAAGACTGCTTGGTCAGTAAAAACATCTCTCAGATTTTTAGGACCTACTACAATAACTTCAGTCTTGTCTGAGTTTAAAAGGAGATAATTGATTGTCATCCAAGTCTTTATGTCCCTGATACAGGTATTAAGTTTTTTTATATGGTCACTCTGGTCAGGTTTGACTGATAAGTACAATTGTGTATCATCTGCGTAACAGTGAAAATTAATACTGTGTTTTCTGATTATGTTTCCCAGAGGCAGCATGTAGAGCATGAACAGAATAGGTCCAAGAACTGAGCCCTGAGGCACACCAAAACTAACTTTGGTAGAAGTAGAGGACTGATCATTTACATGAACAAACTGGTATCTATCAGATAAATAAGATTTAAACCATTGAAGAGCTGCTCCTCTGATCCCTAAGTCATATTCTAATCTTTGAAGTAAAATGCTGTGGTCAATTGTGTCAAAGGCTGCACTAAGGTCCAAGAGAACTACGATTGAAACCAGTCCCTTTTCTTTGGCTAATAAAAGGTCATTTGTCACTCTAACTAGCGCAGTTTTGTGATTTTAATTTATTTTTTCTGTCTTGCAATGCACTTTGACTTTCCTTGTGTATGAATTGTGCTTCAAATAAACCTGCATTGTCTTGCCAGGAGCTTACCAGTAGGTGTCATCCATTCTGCACAATAGAATTTTATCTATAGACCACTTCAAAGTTGCAAAGAATATGAATTGGATCCACTTTAAATGTTAATTTGATCAATAATTTATCCCCCAAAATTCTATCTGTCCCTGATGGAGCTTCATTGACAGCTTAGAAATAACAAAAAGAAAGGACTAAACACACAATGTTTTTTAGTTTTAAAGTAAAACATATGTGAAAAGTTGCTGAGTTTGAACTTTCACAGAAACACAAATCGAGAAATATTAAACATAAACAGCAAAACAAAACTTAATTAAAATATACAGAAAATTTTATGATTGTGTAATAATATGATTGTGTTAAAAAATTATTTATATATTTATATAAAAAAACCTGCTGTAAATATTCAAAAGTATTTTATGACATTTGGGTAGTACTAATACTAATAATTAGGTACATATGTACCTAATTATTAGTATTAGTACTCAAACCTAAGTACATCTGCATTGTACATGTACAGTATGTATGTAAGTATGTTTGTATCGTACACATATACACGCAAGCACATAACATTGATCTGTACGTTTGTTTTTTTGTATTACTATTATTGTTTTCGGAATTTACGTATTTTAAGGAGAAAGTTTATGTTAAATGTAAAAACATGCTTATGATGTCCAAGATAAACAAATAAAAATACTTACAAACAATGCAAATGTTATTAAAACAATTCAATATTATCGATTGACAGTAAAAATATTATTGAATACCAATAAAATGTTATTGATTGACAGAAAAACGATTGAATACCAGTAAAAATATTATCAAATAACTTAAAAATATGATAGAATAACAATAAACAATGATTGAATACCAATCGTTTTTTAAATAACAATATAGAATATGATAGAATAACAATACAAATATTATTGAATAACAATACACATAATAAAAATGGCAAAAGTGAGTAAATATGTTTAGTTTACTTTATAGATTCTGTTTGATACATTAGAAGCAAACATGCCACACATGATTACACTGTCCAATCAGAAAGCCGCTCTGACTCTCGTTGCCACATCAGTGTTATGGCGGAAGAAGGAATTCTGAGTATGCGCAGATGACAGTAGCGGACACCATTCTGAGACAAATCGGTTGCCCAGCGACCACCGGCTAACTTGACAGTCCAGATCCCGATGGCACCACTTGATTAGAACAAGTCTCACCTCTCAGCCTCACATTTAGATCGGATTTTTTTGTTGATCGGAAGCTTTAATAAGTTATTAGTGAACCATGAATATCTCCCAGTCGTTGAAGTTGGATGAAATGGCGATAGAACTTTCAAAAATTTCCGTGCATCCTGCGTTTGATTTGGCTCACTTTATTGTATCAGCGATGTCTTTGAGAGAACAACCAGGTAAACAAGTTTAACTTATGTTTTCTAAGATTTTCATAATGATAAAGTTTAAAACTTTACAGTTATGAAATAGTGTCAAGCCTCAGTTTAAGTTCCAAGTGATGATCGATTGCACTTTTTGAGGCTAAACTATATGTGATCAGTTTCAAAGTTGCGTTTTTATCACTTAAAACAATTAGATTTCAACTTTGCATTGTTGTAACTAAGTCATGTCTAATGTGTCACAACTTATTCTGCTTTTGTTCACACCCTGCAACACATTGATGATCAAAATTTTAAAGCTCAAAATTCCACTTGAATTGCTTCATTTGAATTTAAACTAATTTATTATTGCAATAAATGTTTTAAGCTGAACAAGAACTCAGACTGAAAGACGGTCTGTTTGAAAAAACTTTAAAAAAGGAATCAAAACTTTTTTTTTGTTGCACTTTTGTGTTGAAATTGAACTCATCCTTTACTCATCTCACTCCTGCACCGAAGAAAAGTTCTTTGGTGAAAAGTCGTGTATTATCAACTTGTTGTGTAATCACATTTACATTTTTTAATCACGTTTGCTTCAAATGGACGCATTTCTTTGAATATTAGTGTCTAAACAAGCAAACATTTCTTCGTAGTGTTTGCTCTTGTTATAAACTGTAGATCATGTTTATCACACAGTCAACAGGGCAGTCAAATATTTTCTATTGTCGTTTGAAGGTTTGTCCTCAGAGGTCATAACTCGTGTCCGCTGGATCAGCGTACACCTGTTTTTTGTTGTTGTTGATTAAGTCTGTGTAGTCCCTCATTCATCGAGGAGTGATTCATAGTAGAAAAGGTTTCAAAAAAGTCTTCTGGACAGTTCAGTTCTTGAACGAGACGTTTCGACTTCCATCCGGAAATCATTTTCAATCTGAATGAAATGGACAGAAAACTGGATCTACTTATACTAACCTGAGTAAAAGGTAAAAAAAGGTAAAAAAAAAAGGTAAAAAAAAATAGTAAGGCAGGGCTCGACCAATGAGCCTGTCTTACCTATGATGGCCGTGAATGGCTCCTATTGTAGCCAAAGAACAGTAAACGAGCCCTATTATAAAAATGCTAAAAGCCTAGTGAATACCTGCTAACGAGAGGCGTGAAACTTGGTCACGAGGTGTCATCTTTAGTCCATGGCTTCAAAAGGCTGCTGTAAATACCGGGCAAAATGTATCTAACGCCTCCACTCCGATTCAGTGAGGGATTTTCTTTCATTACAAAGATGGCTTCCTTCACCCCTCTTTCGAACCATCCTTTTTCTCTACTTAGAATCTTCACCTCGCTGTCCTAAAAATTGTGTTTGGTGGATTTAAGATGCAAATGTACAGCAGACTGTGAACCACTTGAGGCTTCTCTTCTGTGTTGGTAGAGTCTTTTGTGGAGTGGCTGTTTAGTTTCCCCAATGTAATTGTTGTTGATTGTTCCAAATAATAGAAATTTCAGATTTATGTCGACAAGAGCCGAAAAAAAAAGTGTCTATTTTTACACTAAAAACTTCAAAAGAAAGCAGATACCTGTTGAACTCTGTTACAGAACGTTTCAGCTCTGGGCACGGAGCCACGTTATGTCATCAAGATTGTTGATCTACGGACAGGTGGACTTTTAACTGCACCGACTTTCCACACACATACAAGCACATGCAGTTCATTGTAGTCCTTCTGCTGGACGGCTATTTTGAAACTTGCCTTGCAAAGCATCCAAGCGGCTGTGACCTTTTCACTCATTGTCCTCTACTCATGGCATCCATCCATTTATGTTGGAGGACGACATTGAAAGTAAACATTTGCACCAAGAGCAAGTGAGAAAACGCCTTGCAAAAAGTTTTGTGTGCACATTCCTGGCCATTTACTTTAAGAAAGTTGCCTGTTTGAAGGTTATTATGGGATTCCAAGATAACGGTGATACTTGACGGAAGCCCATTTTCACTTTTCCCAAAAAAGGAAAAGAATGTCATAAATATTTCTTTGTTTTTCTTGAGTTAAACACTCTCACCCTGTCCCAAAAAGGATAGCTTCAGATTCTCAAAATCATCAGAAACATTGAATCAAACATTTTTGGATTTATCTAATCATGGACTTATTGGATCTGGTTTAAGTGGGAGAGAAGGAAAGAATATTTATTACAAGACAGAAAAGAGAAACATTGAGTTTAGGACTGAGAGGAGGGTCTTTAAATGTTGGAATCATAACAGGAAAAGGTAGTGAGTTTGGTGATTTCATGCAGAGGAGACGGGCAGACATATCGTGTATCCAGGAGACCGATGGAAAGTCGGAGTGATTGACTTGTTCCTGGCCAATGTTTTTGTTCACCAGACAAAAATGATGGAGTTTTTCAATGTCCTACAGGTCATAGAGTTTATTCATTTACCGTCCGTCGTCTTCCGCTTATCCAGGGCCGGGTCGCGGGGCAACAGCCTCAGACGGGAAACCCAGGAATGACAGGCTTCTCGAGCCATTCCCCAGCCAGCTGTGAGACATAGTCTCTCAAGCGGGTCGGGGGCCTATCATTGGGTCCCCGGCCGGTGGGACTTGCCCGAAACACCTCACCAGCGAGGCACTCGGGAGGCATTCTAACCGGGTGCTCGAACCACCCCATCTGGCTTGTCTCGACCCGGAGAGCAACGGCTCTACTCCGAACTCCTCTTTGATGGCAGAACTTCTCACTCTAAATTTGAGTGAGAGCCCAGCCACCCTGCGGAGGAAGCTCATTTAAGCGGCTTGTATACGCAATCTCATTCTTTCGGTCACCACCCACATCTGGTAACCATAGATGAGGGTGGGAACGTAGATTGACTTTATTCATTAAGTCCGTGTAGTCCCTCATTCACTAGGCTTTTAGCATTATTACAATAGGGATCATCTACTGGTCTTTGGTTACAATAGGAGCCATTCACGGCCATCATAGGTAACACAGGCTCAGTGGTCGAGCCCTTTCCTTACTATTTTTTACCTTTTACTTAGGTTAGTATAAATAGATCCAGTTTTCAGTCCATTTCTATCAGATTGAAAATGATTTCCAGATGGAAGTCAAAACGTCTCGATCAAGAATTAAACTGTCCAGAAGACTTTTTTGAAACGTTATTCATTAACATTTTTTTACTTTCAGTATGCCTCTTTACACGTAGACATGAGTCCAATCAGTGAAGGCTATAGTTAAATATTGCAAAAAATAAATTTATAAATATTTATCTCCCGTAAGACATTAAATGGAGACCCTAGTTCTGGAAACATTGAGGAGTTGGTGATAGTTGGTGTTTGAGGAGAAGACGGAGCTACAAGTCTAAGAGGTGAAAGGGAAGTGCTGGTTACATGTGAGTCTGCAGTTTGTCTTTTCGAGCTGCTCATAATGTCCGTGTCCATGGAGACGTAGTGGAAAGCATGTGAGCTTGAGAGATTACACGCTAACATTGCTATATTAAAATTAATTAGTCAAAGATCAAATGGTTTGATTCTTATCTGGGGGACATTTGGAAAGTTTGCATCAATATGCATCTATTTCCAAAAAAAATTCTACAGAGGAAATGACTTGATATTTGAATTCTCAGGGGGGTACAAGCCCACACTGTTTTCCCAGGCTGGACAAGGAAGGAACACTTAGAATGATAGCCGATGTCTGATGACATAATGAGGCAGCAGAAGTCTTGTTTTTAATCATTTAAATTTGACTTGGAAATGTTTGTCATCCACATTCAAAAAGTTGGAGGGATCACAAAAACACAAATGGGTAAAGTTTTGAAAACCATGCACCACTTGTTGGAAAGAAGTTGGTAGCTCTGCTTCTTAACAGCTCAGTGAATTCCAGTGTGAAACTGTGGTGAGAAGCTGACAGGCATGGTGTGAAGAGGTCACTGTTTTTCTTACAAAGTCAGATCTTACGATTAGCTCAAAAACGGTTCACAGAGAACTTCATGGCCATACCAGCCTGTCGATGCCTGATCCCGTCAGACCTCACAAGCTAAGCAGGCTGGGCCTGGGCTGTACTTGGATGGGAGAGCGCCGGAACCCCAGGTGCCACGGTGGGACGGCCGTTCAGATTAAAATAGTCATTGTGTCCCTGGGCAAGACACTTCACCCACATTGCCTAGTCAGAACGGTGTGTGCGCAATTGGTTGGTGATGGTCAGAAGGGCCGATGGCACAAAAATGGCAGCCTCACTTCTGTCAGTTTGCCCCAGGGCAGCTGTGGCTACATCTGTAGCTTACCATCACCTGGTATGGAGGAAATGAATAATGCATATGTGAAGCATCTTTGAGAGTCCTGAAAAGCGCTATATAAATACAATGCATTATTATTATTCATGGAGCGGGTTTCTATGGTTGAGTCGAAACCTCAATCCAAATATCACAAAATGCAATCCAAACATCTCGATAGAAGATGCAGTGGTCTGAAGGCTAGTAAAGTTTTACTAATGGTCTGAGGAGAAGTGGTTTAGAAAATTAAAACTTATCTTCATAGGCAGCATGGGGCAAAGTGGTTTGCACAGTGGCCCCACAGCAAAAAGTTTGGGGTTTGAGTCCCATATTGGGCGTGAGGCATAAATCACTTGACATTCTGTGTGGAGTTTGCATGTTCTCCCCATGTATGTGTAAGATTTCTCTGGGTACTCCAAATTTCTCCTTCTTTCGGCATTTCCCTTCAGGGGTCACCACAGCAAGTCAGTTTCTTCCATCTAACCCTATCTGCTGCATCCTCTTCGGTCACACCAACTATCTTCATGTCTTCCTTCACTGTATCCATGAACCTCCTCTTTGGTCTTCCTCTAGCCCTCTTTCCTGGTGGTTCCAAACCCAGCATCCTTCTGCCAATGTACTCTCTCTCTCTCCTCTGCACATGTCCAAACCATCTTAGTCTGGCCTCTCTGACTTTATCCCCAAAACCTCTAACATGTTCTGTTCCTCTGATATACTCATTTCTAATCCTGTCCATCCTGGTCACTCCCAGAGAGATCCTCAGCATCTTCATCTCTGCTACCTCCATCTCTGCTTCTTGTCTTTTCCTCAGTGCCGCTGTCTCTAGACCAAACAGCATCACCGGTCTCGCCATGGTTTTGTACACTTTTCCAACACTTCTATCACACATCACACTTGCTACTTTCCTCCACCCGTTCCAGCCTTCCTGCACACGCTTCTTCACCTCTTTTCCACACTCTCCATTGCTCTGGACTGTTGATCCTAGATACTTAAAATCTTCCACCTTCTTTATCTCTTCTCCCTGTAACCTCACTTTTCCA
Source organism: Neostethus bicornis (assembly GCA_902685375.1). Lineage (NCBI taxonomy): Eukaryota > Metazoa > Chordata > Actinopteri > Atheriniformes > Phallostethidae > Neostethus > Neostethus bicornis. The sequence goes on from LR738564.1 coordinate 6,141,969, forward strand.
TTTGGATCCCTCTCATTCACACACATGTACTCTGTCTTACTCTGACTAATCTTCATTCCTCTTCTTTCTAGTGCAAACCTCCACCTCTCCAGTTTTTCCTCCACCTCTTCCCTCCTCTCACTACAGATCACATACTCCAATTTTCTCCCACCCTCTGAAACATGCATGTTAGTTTCATTGAATGCTATGAAAGTGCTGTTTGGAATGAATGTGTTTGGCGACCTGTTCTGAATGCACCCCGCCTCTTGCCTGAAATCAACTGGAATAGGCCCGGGCATACTCCACCAATAGGGATAAGCGGTTCAGAAGATGAAATGAAAATAACTTTTGTCCACATGTAAGCTCAGGCAGATGAACGTTGAACACGTTATGTTCAGTAACATTGCGTTGCTAGTCAGGGCAAGTCAACTCAGTGTACTTGTTTGCTTAAGAATATATATGGAAATCTTTTGTGTATTTTTTGGTTTACATTTGCCTTGCAGATGAGCAGTGTTTCATATACTCCTGCTGCTGGTTTAGATTTGAAATGTTTCTGTTTCACCCCTTCTTGGCACTTGGTCAATCAGACTCAGACACTGACTGCGGCAGCTTTTTTAAAGTAAAGGTGATGACGAAGCAACAGTGTTTACTGTGTAAGCAACAAGCTGTGCCAAAGCTGCTGGCAGACTGAAAGCATCACAGCTTGGGATGAATGTTGAAGGGAGGCTGTGCTGTACGTCACTGTTCTGAAGATTTATTCTTCTTTGTTGGTAAATTCACTGCTGGTATTGATTCGTTCTATTTATAGTCATTTGAAAATGTTCTATTTCCATAAGTTTATTTAATTTAAGAGTGAAAATAATGATTCTATTTTCTTGCTGAGTTACTTGCAGACAGTGGTGGAACATAACGAAGTAAATGTACTTCGTTAGTGTACTTAAGTAAAAAAATTGTGTATCTGTACTTTACTTAAGTAAAATTTGAGACCTGTACTTTTACTTCACTACAATTTTAGAGCAAATATCTGTACTTTTACTTTTACTTCACTAAATTTTTTGAGCAAATATCTGTACTTTTACTTCGCTACTTTTTAAAAGTGTGTTTTACATTTTTCGTTACATTTTCGTTTAGGAATTTGAAAAATACACCGTTTTTTTCTTGAAGCCACATTGCCAAAATCAAAAGGAGGAGTTAATCGGGAGAAGAAGTAATGAATCGTGGACCAATCAGAATCGAGAGTAAATATTTTCCGCATTCATTCAGCACCAAAAAACTAACATCAAATATAACACAAAATAAAAAGAGTCAGAAGATCGTTGTTTGTTGTGTTTACTTCTACGTAAATAAAAAGTTGAGCCTTCGTCACACAGAGCAGGGGCGGATCTAGAATTTTCTAAAGGGGGGGTGGCGTGAGGTAACTGACAAAGCCAATATAGGGTGACTGGGGCCCTTCCCCCCAAAACATTTTAAAAAATGAGTGTTATTTTTCTGCATTTTGGTGCCCATTTGCTGGCCCTTCAAAGGGATAGCTTGACCTGTCCCCTTACCTTTTTTTTTTTTTTTTTTTTTTGTGGACCAAAAGAGGCGGGAGAGGGGGGTCACGCCCCTGCAAAGTATTTATCCTGGTTACCATGGTGACACCCTATAGCACAACAAATAACATTTGAATTATGATCGAATACTTTTACTTTTTACTTAAAAAGTACAATTTACACCAACTACTTTTGTACTTTTACTTAAGTAGATTTTTTTTATTGGTACTTTTACTTAAGTAAATTTTTTGCCTAATTATCTGTACTTTTACTTAAGTACAAAAAGTGAGTACTTCATCCACCACTGCTTGCAAAGTAGGATCCTTCAGAGCAGGCAGGTAGAGTTCTAAATTATAGCCGTTAGTCTGTAATCTGTCTGTAATCTACAGATTAGTATTTGGGTCCTGCATGCAGCCACAAAGACTCTGAGCAGATGAGACGGGGTTAGCCAAGAGCTCTCTATCTCATGTGAGAGCTACGTGGTGTGACCATAGGAGGTTTCAGTCTATCTGAAACAGACCAGTCACTGTTGAACTGTAGCAGGAAGTCATAAATTATCTCAGAAAGTAAGGAAAAGTCATCACAAAGTAGTAGTTTAAAGTCTTTAAAGTGAAGATATCCGAGGCAGGGACACTGGGATACACACAGTGGTGGAACGGAACAAAGTAAATGTACTTCGTTACTGTACTTAAGTAAAAAAATTGTGTATCTGTACTTTACTGAAGTAAAATTTAAGACCGGTACTTTTACTTTTACTTCACTACATTTTTAGAGCAAATATCTGTACTTTTACTTCGCTACATTTTAAAAGTGTGTTTCACATTTTTTGTTACATTTTCGTTTTTTTTAGCGCATCTTGAAGCCGCATCGCCAAAATCAAAAGGAGCAGTTGATCGGGAGAAGAAGTAATGACCAATCAGAATCGAGAGTAAACATTTTCCGCATTTATTCAGCGCCAAAAAACTAACATCAATTATAGCACAAATTAAAAAGAGTCAGAAGATCGTTGTTCGTTGTGTTTACTTTTAAATAAAAAGTTGAGCCATGGAGCAGGGGCGGATCTAGGATTTTTTAAAGGAGTGGGCGGGGGGCGTGAGGCCATTGACAAAGCCATCATAGAGTGACAGGGGGCCTCCACCCCAAAACATTTTAAAAAATAAGTGTAATTTTCCTGCATTTTGATGCCCATTTGCTGGCCGTTCTAGGGGATAGCTTGACTAGTCCCCTTTCCTTTCTTTTTTTTTTTTTGTGGACCAAAAGAGGCGGGAGAGGGGGGGATGGGTCACGCCCCTGCAGAGTATTTATTTATTTTAAAAATAACATTTGAATTATGATCAAATACTTTTACTTTTTACTCAAAAAGTAAAATTTACACCAATTACTTTTGTACTTTTACTTAAGTAGATTTTTATTAGTACTTTTATTTAAGTACTTTTTTGCCAAATTATCCGTACTTTTACTTAAGTACAAAAAGTTAGTAGTTCATCCACCACTGGATACACACTTTACTTATAGAGTGTTCCTTGTGAACACAGGGTGGAACTGGCCTGCTGATTGGGTCAGCTTATCTCATCAGTGTTTCTAAGTATAAATACTGTTTCCTCTGGAGTGCACTTTGAACTCTTACCCTCGGAGCAAACACTGTCTCTCACTTTCAAACGCTTCCCTTTTCCTGTCTGTCGTACTTCTGAACTCTAAACAAGTTAATGTTTACTCTGAGGAAAGATAAGGAGGACACGGAACATCCCACAAAATCCAACATAATTTATTCCTCTGAACTTTTCTGCTCCTGGGAAACTGGTTTGGCAACTTCTACACATGTGAGAACATTCTGTATCTCTGATCAAATACACTGAGAGTTTGTGGAACGGTGGTGCAATGATTAGTACAGAGGCCACACAGCAAGAAGGTCAGGGTTTGGGTCCCGGGTGGGGATGAGGCTTTCAAACTGGCCTTTCTGTGTAGAGTTTGCATGTTTTATTTATTTAATTTTTTGTTGTTTTTGTCTTATATTATTGCACACCTGTATCAAAGCAAGTTCCTAGTCTCTGATATTCTTCATTGACATGGCAATAAAAGCATTCAGATTCTGATTCTACCCATGTATGCATAGGTTTTCTCCAGGTACTCTGGTTTCCTGCCACCTTCCAAAAACATACATGGCCGCTATGAAAAATTGCCCCTAGGAATGAGTGTGTTTGCGGCCCGCAGTACTGGTGACCTGTTCAGGGTGTACCCCGTCTCTCACCTGAAATCAACCGAGATAGGCTCCGACACCCCCATTACACCGTTAGCAATACAAAAACAATGTTTTAGAGAATCCCACAGCAACTCTACTGACACATACTGTCTTCTCTTTGCAGGAGCTCTGCAGGTCTCCAGAATCAGCCCCCTTGCCTGCTGGTTCAGTGCCATGCTCTGTTGTTTTGGAGGAGGTTTGCTGTCTGGACTCATGCTGGCAGAACCACCAATAGAAGTGTTGACTGATAACAAACAAGTTCTGATTGCCTCGGCAATTTGGTAAAGATTCTGAATGTGGAAACAAAAAGCAGCAGAGGGAAGGAAAACAGCAAGAGTTGGGATTGGGGGAAAAAAATCAAATGATTTTGCACTTTAACGGAAAAAAATATAATTTTAGAAAGAAATAGAGCTTATTTTTTTTTTCTCTTTTTTAATGAGCAAGACACCTACAGTGTGCTGCAGACAACCGTCTATTGTTGAGATCTCAACATCAAGTTTGAAAAAAAAAAAAAAAAAATCAAATTCCACCCTACAGCGTCGTCTGTTGGTGACTTATAAAATGACACCCTGCTGCTTCTTCAACTCTACACTTCCCTCTGCTGGTGAACTCAGTTATTGTTTTACAAAGTGATAATTTGGTCTAAACCAGTGTTTTTCAACTTTTTTCATGTCAAGGTACATTTTTCCACTGAAAATAAAATTGGGGCACATCACCAACCAAAATTGTTAAAAACAATTCTATAAAATAATTTTGATTTAAATTATATAATTACTTAATCAAAAGCAATTTCGCATGCAACCATGTGTCTTAATGAGCACCTTTGAAAGTTTGCACCTTAATTGCCATTTTAACATATTTAGTTCCAGACAATAAGCCTTTCAAAGGATTTACCCAGAATGCAAGAGAAATTCTTGAATCCTCTTTAATTTCTTGCAGAAATCGTGCGATTTCATTAAAATCCGCAATTTTTCTGCTTTAAAATGCAACCTTAATTTTGTCATAATGCCTAAAAAACATCTAGAAAAGATGATCCCCTGGGTTGCAGAGTTTTTTTGGGAGGGATGGAGAGCAGTATGCAACAAAAAAACAGAGCAGAAGAGTGGGTTGCTATGGTTACAGAACAACCCTGCCTAAACAAAAATAAACACACTTTACTTCATTTTTAAACACAAACACCATGAGATCAATTAAAACAATCTTTTTGAGCTACCGGTAGATCATGATCACCATATCAGGTGAAATAGGATCATTTCCCACGGCACACCTGACGATCTCTCACGCCACTCTAGCGTGCCACGGAATACTGGTTGAAAAACACTGGTCTAAACCAGAATAAAAACCAAGCTATAATGATGTATTCTAGACAATCCTAGCAGCTGAAATAAGTCATCAATATGTGTGCCATGTCTAAAGCCCAAATCCATCTCCACAGGTACCTGATGTTTTACTGCCCGTTTGATTTGGTCTACTCTCTTGCGGCGCTGAAACCCTTCAGATTGGTACTATCAATATTGAAGGAAGTAAACAGGACAACGAAAATTCAAAAAGGTGTTATTAGGGCGCATTCCAGTTACAAGAAAAGCCCCCTTGCCATGATTGCCACTGGCTGGGTAAAAGGTGGGTGTTATTAAGCTACCATTTCATTAGGGCGCGTTATTCTGCTTGGGATTCTTTAGAAATTGCTTTTAAGTGTTAAAACTTTATGTTTGATGTGTTTGCATCCAGATCATGTCTTTTTAATGTTTACCAGGTGCTGGAGGTGGTCTCCTAAGAAATTTTGAGCAACTCGTTCGGGGTGTGTGGAAACCAGAAACTAATGAGCTCCTCAAAATGTCATAGTAAGTTTTCTTCTACAGATGATTTGACATCCCATCAGGAGGATAAGGAGGTGTTTTCTTGATATTTTAGAAACATTTGGTCTGTTATTTTATACGTTAGGAATGAAAATTATAATAAGGTTTGCTTTACAGCAGAGTTGGGAAAATCAAGCCTTGTAAAGCATTGACACATTTGAAGCAAAATTGTATCAAATGGGTTGAAGTCACTGAGGCCTCGGAAAAACACTGACCCCTAGTGGACAAAAATAAAACCAGTGTACAACAACAACATAGAGAAAAATCAAAATAGACGAAATATAAAACGCTCGATATAGTAAATTAAAATTTTCCATGTTTGGGATCAATAAAGTAATTCTGAAAAAAACACATGCTATACCAGGCATGGGTAAACAACGGCCGCGGGCCACATGCGGCTCGTTCCGTCATCTTCCGCTTGTTCCAGGGTCGGGTCGCGGGGGCAACAGCCTCAAACGGGTAGCCCAGGCCTCTCTCTCCCCGGCTGCATCCTCCAGCTCACCCGTAAGGATCCCAAGTCGTTCCCCAGCTAGCTGCGAGACATAGTCTCTCCAGCGGGTCCGGGGTCTGCCCCTTGGTCTCCTCCCAGTGGGACGTGCCCGAAACGCCTTGCCCGCGAGGCGCTTGGGGGGCATCCTGACCAGATGCCCAAACCACCCCATCTGGCTCCTCTTGACCTGGAGGAGGAGTGGCTCGACATCGAGCTCCTCCCGGATGCCAGAGCTCGTTGACATGCGGCATGCGATCAGTTAAATGTTTTAATCTGGCCCACCGAACTTAAAAAAATTTAATAAATAAACCTTGTCAATGTTTTATTTTCCCTGTGATTCTGATGTTTTGTCACTAGATGGCATACTCCGTATTTATTGGCTTTGTTGGTAATACAACAACACTGCTCCCATTGAAATGTGTGTGTCTCCATGATCTGCGCACACTGTCAAAATAAACAGTGTGCACACATATGGAAAGCCATCGGGCCCAATACACACACGTAAACAAGCGTGTTATATTTTAAAACAAGCAAAATGTTACATCAAGTGCTTAGATTTCAAACCTAGCGCCGCTAAATGCGCGTTTTTAAGCGCTATCGCACAAGATTTCAGACCTAGCGCCGCTAGATTTGAAATTTAACACGCTTGATGTAACATTTATCGTGCTTGTTTAAAATCTAGTGCACCATTCTATCGGTCTAATTCCATCTGCTCCTGTTCCGGGCCCGTGGTCAAATGTTAGCACTCAATGTGGCTCGCGGGTCAAAACGTTTGCCCAACCCTTTACTATACTGTAGATGGAGAGCAGAGTTGAAAGAGGTGATGGGGGAGCAGTGAGCTGGTTAAAAAAGGAAGACTTGAGGGAGCGAAAGGAGGTGGCAATCTGCAGGTGGTTAAACATTTAAAGCATGACGTTTCAGCCTTTTTTGTTTGGCTGTTTCTCTTTTAAGCATTGATTTTTTTGGTATGCATTTACAAATGAGTTCTTTCTAATGTCTTTTCTTTGTGCGTTTAGCCCAACGAAGATCACCCTGATTGGTGCGGTGCTGTTCACTCTGCAACAAACACACCTTTTACCTCTTGAGAAACACGAACTGATGTTCATCTACACCAGCTTCAACATTTTCAATATGGTTAGTCTCATTAACTTTCTGTGGGTCATAACAAACGAAGGATAAAGAGATCAATAAGCAGATCAGACGTGTGTGTGTGTGTGTGTTGGTCATTGTTGCCGTCATTAATTGAAACTTTGGTTGGAAGTGTCTTTGATGCCACAGATCTTAGGTCTTGTCTTCTAAATGACCTTTCTCCTTTGCTTTTGTGAAGTTGTAGCCGTGGTGACTCACATTAGATGGGTATTACCCGCAGGGCTGAAGCTTTTGCATCATTTTCATCAGCTTGCATCATCCATTTTTCTCTTCTCTGGGAAACTTGAGCTCCTGACTGAGACACAGATAAATCTACCACATCTTCTTTCAACTTTTCTTCTGTTAGCTCCTGCTGTCTGATCTGTCAAATTAGCAGCAAACCGTTTCATCAGATTTAAGAACTCTTTCAGAACCAGCTGTTTACGATTTTTTTTTGTGCCGCTGCTGGAGCTATATGCAGCAGATCTTTAATAAACAGTAAATCTAAGGATCTTAAGTCAATGATTACTGATCCTACTTGCTCATTTAATGACCACCACATCAACTTCGAGCAGATGTAAAGATCTTATTTAAGACTGAATCTGGTGTATTGTTAATATCATTAAGACTAATCTTTGATTATCGCTTCTTTTCTCAGACAAGAATCATCGTGACGGGTTCCTCTGCAACACCTTTCACCACCATTGAAAATATCCTCTTTGAAATCGTCTTCAGCAGATTGTCGCCTTACGTTACCGAGGCTGTCAAGGAGTACAAACCTCTCACCGATAATGGCGTGAAGCCCGAAATCACAGAAGCACATGAAAATGTGGATAAATATGACAAATTAGACAAATCAGACAACATGAAAAAATCACTAACGTATGAAAAACAGGATAAAGGGAATGGGGATGGGCAAGTGGTGCGACGCAAACAGAAACACAAATAATGAGCGACGCAGAAAGCCAAAGAAGAGATTACAGGTTGTTGTTAGAAATACAAAAACCCCCCCAAAGTCAGCCGGTTGGCCTTTTCTTCTCAGCAGGGTTTTAACGTCATTTCATTTGGACCATGTCCACACGTATATGGGTATTTTTAAAAATGTATATCCGCTGTCCTCCGTTTTAGAAAAATTTTTGCTTACACACGTAACCGTTTTCAGTATAACCGCATCCACACAAACCCCTATAAATTCACTTCTGAGTGCGGTTATAAGCATGCCAGACCAGTAGGCGGGAGTATTTTTTTCAGAGGATCCATGCTGCCCACTGTCTAATATTAAAAACAACGATGCACACAAATGACGTTATGCATTAATTATCGCAGGTAGTGACGTTTAAAAACGCAAAACGCCAATTATGCATGTCCACACGCAAACGCAAAACCGGAGTTTTCCAAAATTCACTTTGGTTGGAGTTTTCAAAAACGACGGTTTTGAGTAAAAAAAAGCTACGGGTTCATGTGGCTGACAGACCAAAACGGATAGAAAAAATATTAGTTTTACCAGATATCCGGCTCCGTGTGGGCGGGGCCTTAGATTCATTAAGTATTTGTTTTGTGCCTTTCACCTTAAATTAGCCGGGAAAGGCTACAAAATACCCGCATCCGCGGTTCAGAAGATGAAACAAAAGTATTTGCAAGTCTTTTTTTTTGACTGCAGAAAGTTAATGTAATGAGCTGAAACGCCATCTTTTTTTTTATTCTACGTAGATGACGGCTATTTATTTAAATTTCAAGATTGTTTATGGGAGACAGTGGCTCAGTGGTTAGAGCGTTCGCCCGCGGACCGGAAGTCAACCAGAATTTCGCGGGTTTGCATTTCACTGAGTGAAATGTCCTTGGAGAAGACAACTAAACCCCCGTTTCTCCCATCATTGGCGCCGTCATGGCAGCCTGCTGCGGTGTAGGAGTGCAGCACACAAATTTCCCCGGTGAGGGATGAATAGAGTATGTCAAAATTAAAAAAAAAAATTACAATGTGATTGTTGTAGATTTTTTACTCCGGCTTTAAGTATAAAAATGATACAAAGTAGAAAAAAAATAAACAAGCATCAAATCAGTCAGTCAGTTACCTTCACCTTTTTAAGTGTCCATGCCTTACGTAATTGCCTTACGTAATTGCATCCCAGCTAATTCGAAGGGCAGGGTACACCTCAAACAGGTCACCAGTCTGTCGCGATTCCTGTCTCATTCCTAGCGGCAATCATGTAGCGGACAATCAACCTAGCATGCACGTTTTTGGAGGGTAAGAGGAAACCGTAATACCCGGAGAAAACCCACGCGGATACGGGGAGAACATGCAAACTCCACACAGAAAGGCCCACTCGGGACTTGACCTTCTTGCAGTAAGGCCACTGTGCTACCCACTGCGCCACCGTGCCGTCCTAGCGTCAAATCAAACAGCACAAATTGATTCAATAGATTGAACGATTCTTCGGCACAATGCACGAATATAGCTTTACTTTTTCTATTTAAAAAAAAACAGTTGTATATATTTATTTTCAAAGCAAAAAAAGTTTATAAAATAGAGAATTTTAAATATTTATATCTATAAAACATATCCCGTGGTTTTAGGACCAACTCGATGGACCTGCTGATCTAGAAATGTTCTATTTTCCTGTTTGTTTATATTGTTTACATGATAAAGTATATTTTTATTCTTGAATGATTCCATTTCTATAGAACGTTTGTACTGAAAAACATTCAGATGTTTGATCATATTTTACTAAATAATTGTTCTTATGAAAGTAAAATATTTTAAAACGTCTTTTGCCTTGAATATTTTCTTTGAAAATAAAGTTTAAATGCATAAATTACGTGTTATTTTTATTTCTACTTTTGTTTTGATCACTTTATTGATGAATCTAAGGTATTATTCATCGTAGATCGTTACTGCTTTTTTGAAACAGTGTCCAGAAGTAACCCCTCCTATAGGCTGAAACATTGCATCAGCGTAACATCAGCACCTGATTGATACCTCACCCACTCCAAAGGAAAAAAAAAAACTGTTGGATAGAAATCCCCCCAAATCCAGCCCAATTCTCGTCGATGTAACCTCAGACGGCAGTGCACCTCCATTTGAATGCAAATTAAAAACAGAGAGTGGGTGTTGGAGAGAAAGAAGACCTTCAAAGGAAGGACTGGTTCAGATGATGTACCTGCTTTGAAAATACTTCAGTAAAACCAACTCAGATGCATGGACATGAACGAACAGCTGCTTTCTCAGGGTTTGCTGTCGAACAGCTTTGGGTTTCGTCATGGTGATCATTTTGACTAAATTATAAAGTGATTAACTTTAAAAATGGATCACATTTAAACACCTCATGTTTTCTTTTGCTGCCTCGTGGAAAAAAAAAAAAAACAGGTGACACGACAATGTTTTAGTGTCTAAATTTTTTCCAGACAATTCTGATAATGAGGACCAGAACTTTGTGACCCTTTTTCAATTAGTCCCTGACCTGAGCAGCCCTCCCACTGCTGAACCCTCCTCTCCTGTTGCCTCAGACTTTCACTTGCTGCGCCTCGACTGTCTTTCTTTCCATCTGTTTCCTTCTAGTTATTCCCCTATTTTTTTTACCTAATTGCTGAAGAGCATTTTTTTTTTCCAAAAATGCACCAAAGTTTTCTTGGCATGGGAACAATCCAATCTTGGTTTTAAAAACTCCCCCAAAACATCAAAATGTCAAGTAGGGGAATGATGGAGCGGGAGATCGACAGATGGATCAGTGCGGCGTCCACAATAATTAGCACGCTGCATTGGTCCGTTGTTGTCATGATCCCCTCTCATTTGGAACACTTCCTCCCTCCTATCCCGCCGCCAACCTTAATTTTGCACATCTGGTGTGTCTTGTTTCCCTTTGGACAATTTCAGCCCTGGTGTCTCACACTTCCTGGCTGGATCATCCCTCTGCTGCTTCCCCTGCTGCTCACTGCCCCAATGGCCTGTAGTGTTGCCTTCTTGCGGCCATGACGGTACACCCCGTTATCCTGCTTAATCATCCTTCTATCTTGGTTCTCCACCCTGGGTTCTGGTGCCCTCTGCCTACCTGCTAAGTTCCGTCCCTCTGTTCCCTCGACGTCAAGCTGAGCTTCATCCCTCTGGTTCTTTGACGTCTAGCCGAGCTCCATCCCTCTGGTTCTTTGACGTCTAGCCGAGCTCCATCCCTCTGGTCCCTCAATGTCCAGCAGAGCTCCATCCCTCTGGTCCCTCGATGTCCAGCAAAGCTCCATCCTTGTGGTCCCTCGTCCAGCCGAGCTCCATCCCTCTGGTTCCTCGACATCCAGCCAAACTCCCTCCCTCTGATCCCTCGACGCTCAGCCGAGCTCCATCCTCTGGTTTCTTGACGTCCAGCCGAGCTTCATCCCTCTGGTCTCTCGATGTCCAGCCGAGCTCCATCCCTCTGGTTTCTTGACGTCCAGCCGAGCTTCATCCCTCTAGTCCCTCGACGTCCAGCCAAGCTTCATCCCTCTGGTTTCTTGACGTCCAGCCAAGCTTCATCCCTCTGGTTTCTTGACGTCCAGCCGAGCTTCATCCCTCTGGTTTCTTGACGTCAAGCCGAGCTCCATCCCTCTGGTCCTTTGACGTACAGCCGAGCTCCATCCCCCTGGTCCTTTGACGTTTAGCCGAGCTCCATCCCTCTGGTTTCTTGACGTCAAGCCGAGCTCCATCCCTCTGGTCCTTTGACGTTCAGCTGAGCTCCATCCCTGTGGTTCCTCAACGTCCAGCCGAGCTCCATTACTCTAGTCCCTCGACGTCCAGCCGAGCTTCATCCCTGGGGTCCCTTGATGTCCAGCTGAGCTCCATCCCCTGGTCTTTCGACGTTTAGCTGACCTTCATCCCTCTGGTTCTTTGACGTCCAGCCGAGCTCCATCCCTCTCGTTCGTCGACATCCAGCTGAACTCCACCCCTTGGTCCCTTGATGTCCAGCCGAGCTCCATCTCTCTAATCTCTCGATGTCCATCCAAGCTTTATCCCTATGGTCCTTCGTTCAGCCAAGCTCCATCTTCCATCATGACAGTTGATGGTGAATAATGAGCGGAGCCAAAAAAGCAAAGCTCTCGATTTACCAGTCGAACTTTGTTCCAACCTTCAACTATAGTCACCAGCTGTGAGTGGTGACTGAAAGAATGAGATCACGGATACAAGCGACTGAAATGAGCTTCCTCCGTAGTGTGGCTGGGCTCTGACTTAGATGTAAAGTAAGGAGTTCTGCCATCCAGGAGGAGCTTGGATTAGAGCCGTTACTACTCTGGGTTGAGAAAAGCCAGATGGGTTGGCTCGGGCATTTGGTTCTCCTGAATGCCTCGCTGGATGTCTTGCCGGGGGGAGACCCGTTGTAGAGACTATGTCTCACAGCTGGACAGGGAACACCTCCGTATTCTTCGGGCTGAGCTGGAGGCTGAGGCTGTTGCCCCTGCGATTCGGCGTCGGATAAGCGGAAGACGACGGAACAGAAACAATGTCAAGTACATTATTCCACATTACACGGTTACTGTAAGCTTCTTCTTCTTGTGCACACCGGAAACTTGCTTTGAACGGACTATGATCTAAATAAAGTTCAGAGAAATAGCAGAGGTGTGACATGTTCACCACAAACAAAGCAAGACACAGGCAGATCGAGCACCACACAAACACTCAGTCTTTGTGTTTGGAAGCTATGAGTGTGTCAGATACTGTCAGCCTCAGCTACAGGCCTCTGGTTTTGTTTCCTTTTTTGTTTCTTCTTTCTAATCCTGCACACGGTAGCATATAAAACAATGCCAACAGGTAAAGAAGATAAATTTGAACATCAGAAGGACAATTTGCTTCTTTAATAGTCATTTGAGAGGAATATAAATAGTTTTAGTTTTGATCTGCAGACAGTATAAGTACACCCTTGGTATCGGCGGGTACGGTTCCCTTCACGGGTAATGACTACCTTTGGGGTGTTTTGCATAATTGTCCATCAGTTTCTGATGTCGCCTTTCTGAAATGTTTGCCCACTTTTCATTCTTCATTCCAGACGTGTTCTCTGACAGGGAGCTCCCGTTAGAAATACCCCCGTAAATGTTTCAATGGAATTAAAATCTATGCTTTGAAGCAATCGGTCCCCAACCTTTGGTGGAATGATTTTTTTTTTTTAATTAAATGTCTGAACAAATCAGACCAAAACAACAGATTGACTTGTCTGTTCTATTAATACAAAGGAGTTTATCACTGCTGATTCATTCACTCTGAATGTGTTGTATTATTAGAGGACCCACGCATGTTCAGGTTGTTCTTACTGAGCAGCTGAAAGAGATTTGACCGTGTTCAATTTTGCTAGAAAAACGTTTTTTAAAAAGAATTTGTTGAAGCAAAAGGTTAAAAAAAAGTAGAAATGGAATTTTTGTTTTTTGGAGAAACAGATTTAAATGTCATTGGTTTGAAAAACACAAGACAAATAGATGTTATTATTATTATTGGCATCATCGGACCACGATCCCCAGCTCTCACTGTATTTATTTGCTGCCGAGTGTGAAGCTGCCGGGATGGGAATTGGCGCCGCCAAATCCGAGACCATGGTCCTCACCTAGAAAATGGTGGAATGCCCCCTGCGGGTCAGGGACAGGGTCCTGCCCCAAGTGGAGGAGTTTAAGTATCTCAGAGTCTTGTTCACGAATGGGGAAGGATGGAGCGGGAGATCGAGAGAAGGATCGTTGCAGCGTCCACAATAACCAGGACGCTGCTTTGGTCCGTCGTGGTAAAGAGAGAGCTGAGCCGAAAAGCAAAGCTCTCGATTTATAAGTCGATCTACGTTCCAACCCTCACCTATGATCACCAGCTGTGGATGGTGACCGAAAGAATGAGACGGCGTATACAAGCGGCCAAAATGAGCTTCCTCCGCAGGGGGGCTGGGCTCTAAAAATAGAGCCCACCCCTCTAAAAATAAGCATGCTAGGTTGATTGGCCACTACTGTTCTTAGGAATGAGTGTGTGTTTGTGTGTGTGGCCCTGCAACAGACTGGTGACCTTTTCAGGGTGTACCCTGTCACTCGCCGGAAATCAGCTGGGATAGGCTCCGCCCCCTTGTGACATTGATAGGGATAAGCGGCTCAGAAGACGAAACAAAATTTTCAGCATATTTCATTAGATGTTAAAAAAATAACCTTCTGGATTAAATAACGAGGTGTCCTTATGACTTCAGTGAATCTGAACCCCTTGATCTGAGATGTTTGAGAACGTTTCCTTCTAACGCCACAAACCTAGCCTCTAATTAAATTAACTTAATGGTTCCACTTGTAGCTTCTTTTTCTGTGAAACTGCTCTGGTTTATCTGTTTCTTCATCGTCATGACGACGAGCACTGCAGCTCATTCTGATGCAACTTTACACACACCCTTCTGACACCTTTGAAATGTCTAAATCTGTCACAGCTAATTCACCCTGGAGAGTTACTTTAGGCTTCAGCAGTAGAAATTGAATATTTGGTTTTGCTTCTGCATTTTAGAATTAATTTGCAATAAAAATTTAGAGGCAAAATTTTTCATAACCATCACCCCAAAGCTGGAGTTTGAAGTCTTTGGGGGGTTTTTATGATTCCACTGAAAGGTTTTAGTAAAGAGAACATGTAGAGCAGATGATTACCACTTGGTGGCGTAAGGAAGCATCAGCAATGATGACTTGATGTCTGGGAAATGACAAGCTGGCCAGCAGCTGCAGAAAGGAAAGGTCTGGGACAGGAGGAGACCTGAGAGCAGCTGCTAGCATCTGTAACCAAGTGTGATCTTCTTTAGCTTGTGAACGCTCACAGACACTAGTTCAACCAGGACACTGTGGAGCAGTTTTTTTTGGATTGATAATTACAGATAGGAATTTTTACAGGCGGCACGGTGGCACAGTGGTTAGCACAGTAGCCTCACAGCAAGAAGGCTGAGAATTCGAGTCCCGGGTGGGGACTTGAACAGGCTTGGAACACTGACCATTCTGTGTGGAGTTTGTATGTTCTCCCTGTATATGGTTGTGTTTTCGCCTGGTATCCTAGTTTCTTCCCACTGTCCAAAGACATACACGTTAGGTTAATTGGCTGCTATGAATGAGTGTGTGTTGCCCCACGACAGACTGGCGACCTGTTCGGGGCAGTGTTATTTTCATCTACAATGCCGAAAACGAAATGATTTAGTGGACGAAGCATTTTTTTATGACGATGACGTAACGATAACAAAATAAATGCAAAATTTTGGTGACGATAACGTGACGAGACGTTTGCAAGTTTCTGCTGATGAGACAAAACGTAACAAAATTGGCATCAGACTTTCACATTTCTGTCTGTGAAAACAAAAAGCACAGCGGCTGCATTTGTGTCTCACGGCGGCACGCCCCCCACAATGCTGCACGTTCACACCGTCTACACAACACATCTCCAGCCATGAGGAAGTCACAAACCATGGTGAAAACAGCAGCAAAGGAGCTTGGTGGTCAGAAACTTAAAGTTTTCCACATATTTTGCGCAAACAGCATGCTAACTTCAAGCTAATGCTAGCTTGTCGGGGCTGCTAACTTCCTAGTTAGCTTGTTTGCGCTAACGACTGCTTTAAATGCATTCCAATGTTTACTTTGTTTACAGGGTTATTAACAGGTGTCATTTTTAAGTATGAATAAGTTACAACGTTCCTCACTCACTGAAAAAATTATATTTATTTACGTTGTTTTACAATGTTCGCTGTTTTGCGCAAGTTAAAGCTCGGCAGAGTTTTTTTTTTAAACAAACAACCTGCATTATTCGCAGTAAAAAAGACACGACTGTTAAAGTTTTTTTTTTTTTTTTTTTTACACTAAAACTAGACTAAAAACGTTCTTAGTCTTCCCTGACGAAAACTAGACGAAAACTCTTTTGGGTTTTCTTGACTAAAACGTGACTAAAACTAAACTATAAAGAGATGACTAAAACGTGCCTAAAACTAAAATTAAAATTCGTCCAAAGACGAAAACTAAAACGAAAACTTAGATGGCTGCCAAAAACAACAACGGTTCGGGGGTGTGCCATGCCCCTCGCCTTGGATAAGCTGGGATAGGTTTTAGCACCCCTGTGACCCTGTTTGGGATGGACGGTTCAGAAGATGAATGAAAAAAATAGAGCCTTAACCTTTAAGAAGATTTGCCCAGAATCCAGAAGAAAATTTTTCACAAAGCAAACTACTTAAATTTATGAAAGCAAAACAAAAAAAAATTCTTAAAAAAGGGGTAGTGTTCAAATCACTGGAAAGCAGAGGGAAAAAAACGTGCTGTGTGGTTGCTATGGTTACAGTATGAAACCCATCAGGCTACCCCTGACATACACTACGCCAGCCACCTGGTTATAAGATCCCTGTATACCTTCCCTGCCAGGATCTTTCATCCTGAAGCTACATGCTGGATCATTTCAAGAAACTCTTTTGACAACCTACACCCCTCTGGTTGCGTCGATCTGGGCTTCTGTGTTTCTTGTCCTCAGGACCTGCTCCCGCTGGCCAGGATGAGAGTCATTTGTAGGATTTATGAAGCTCAGCTTCCTCAATTTTGTACTGGTGATACATCCCACACAAGGCCTTGTCCTCCCATGATAGTCCCTCCTCCTGCATCTCATCCTCTTTAAAATGTTTGAGATATTTACAGAGCTTTGTCCTTGACATACTTATGGTTGTTGAGTGTTTCATTCTGGATAGTTGGTCTCATGCTCAGTAATCCTAATCCTCCTCTCCCATCCCCCTCACTACACATACTTTAGATGCTAGTCTTGGGGTGGAACCTTCCATGCACGGTGAAGAGCTCTCATATCTCTACATCTCTGGTCTGTATCTCCAGCTTGTTATCCGTACAGGGTACGTATCTGATCATTGGCAGGGTGTAGCCGTTTCTTGCCCAGGCCTTGTTTTTGCTATTGAGCAAGCCTTTTAAAAACAACCCTAATCCTTGGAGGTGGATGTTGTTACCTGTTTCCATGGGTGACCGGTGGCTGTCTTCAATGTTTGCTATGGTTCCTTTTCAGACAGACCCTTCCTGTGTACACACATTGAAGTCTTCATGAAGACACTCTAACCAACATTAATCACTTTTTAATGAATATTTGCGTTTTTTTTCCAAATCAATTGTCCATTAAAGGTTCTTTAACATTTAATAAACGGCTATTATTATATAATTTAATTCAGATTAATGATTATAGTAAATGTAACCTTTTTAAAGCGCTATCAGTGCCACACCTGGTGACAAACCCTGTTGTGTCTAGGTCCAACATCTTTAAAACTAACAGTCAAATTTATATTTCTTGCTCAAAGAATGGGCTTTAGGGTTTTGAAAAATGTTTTGTTTTGTTACATCCGGACAAAGTGTGACAAATGTGAAGCGGTCGGGATGGGAATTAGCGCCTCCAAATTTGAGACCATGGTCCTCACCCGGAAAAGGGTGGAATGCCCCCTGCAGGTTACGGAGAGGGTCCTGCCCCAAGTGGAGGAGTTTAAGTACCTCGGGGTCTTGTTCACGAGTGGGGGAAGGATGGAGCGGAAGATCGACAGGCGGATCAGTGTGGCATCAGCAATAACTAGGATGCTGCATCGGGCCGTCGTGGTAAAGAGAGAGCTGAGCCGAAAAGCAAAGCTCTCGATTTACAAGTCGATCTACGTTCCAACCCTCACCTATGGTCACCAGCTGTGGGTGGTGACCAAAAAAATTAGATCGTGGGTACAAGCGGCCGAAATGAGCTTCATCCGTAGGGTGGCTGGGCTCTCACTTAGAGATTGGGTGAGGAGTTCTGCCATCCGGTAGGAGCTCAGTGTCAAGTTGCTCCTCTTCCAGGTCGAGAGGAGCCAGATGGGGTGGTTCGGGCATCTGGTCAGGATGCCAACTGAGTGCCTCACTGGTGAGGTGTTTCGGGCACGCCCCACCGGGAGGAGACCAAGGGGCAGACCCCGGACCTGCTGGAGAGACTATGTCTCACAGCAGGCTGGGGAATGACTCGGGATCCTTCTGGGTAAACTGGAGGATGCAGCCGGGAGAAAGAAGCCTGGGCTTCACGTCTGTGGCTGTTGCCCTAGCGACCTGCCCCGGATGACCGGAAGACGACGGAACTTAACGTTTCATTTTGTCTTCTGAACCGCCCATCTCTAACAGGGTTGCCGGGAGTGCCGGAGCCTATCACAGCTGATTTCAGGTGAGAGGCAGGGCACACTCAAACAAGTCGCCAGTCTGTTGCGGGGCCACACATACACACTCTTAGGGGCGATATAGCAGCCAATCAACCTAACATGCATGTTTTTGGAGGTTAGGAGGAAACTGGAGCACCCGGAAAAAACCCACGCATACACGAGGAGAACATGCAAACCCTACACAGAAAAGTCATTGTTCCATGCCCTATCCCAACGTGCTAACCACTGCACCACCGTGCCGCACTTTGAAAAATGTGTTCGTCCAAAATGATCATAACTCAGCCTTCAAATTAATGTGCCATTTTTTTTCTTTCCTATTTATTTCAAATAACTGTTTTTTCTTTTAATTGAACTGTTTCAAAAACTGTTAAGAAGTTATTTTTCTTCAGTCAATTTTGAGAAAACCAAAGTCAAAGTTAAGAGAAAAATTGAGAAATTCTGATAATATGATGACAAAAAAAGATAATTTTACTGCGTAAAACCATCTTAATAAAAATAAATCCAAACTACAGTGCACTACCATGGTTGAGATTTTTCTGGATCTTTTGCTTCAATGCGTCATTCTGTCTCTTATATCCATAAAAATGGTTGAGAAAGGGTTAACCCAGTCCTCTGGCTTTTGGCTGTGCACCTGCTCTAGCTCTGTGGTGTCTATTATAAGTTAATCCTTCTACATACTGACTTGATCCGTGGTTGGTTTGTAGCTGTTCCATGATGGCATGATGAGTATCAATGAAAACATGGCGATTAAAAAAAGAATAATGATTTTTTTTTTTTTTAATCAAATTCTTTGTTGCAGCAGCATAGTTTTGTTTTTTTTTACTGATGGTTCAAAATGAATTTTCTTTTTTTTCATAAAAGTGTGAAACGTTCAAAGTCATCGTCTCTTCTAACGTGATAAGATTTGGTAAGAAAATGCAGGGGACGTTTCGGGAAGCACTCGGAGAAGTTCAAAAGGAAGCGAGAACAATGCACTGAAGATAAAAAAAGAGAAAATAATGAGGGAACAAAAAGTGGAGAAATGTCTTAAGAAATTTCTTTGTATTTTTTTTCCCTCTCAATCTCAAACTGGTCTCTGAAGGGGAGACATTAGCTCATTGGTAAAACGTCCATCCTTGGACTGGTAGATGCCAATTTGATTCCCACTGGGCCCATGTCTAAATGTCCATTTAGAAGACACCTAACTGTTGTGATTCTGTGGGTATTTTCACACCTGTACCTCCTCAAGATCACACAGTTGCTCCTCGTCAACCAACCCTACTGATTGAGCGGATAGACCTCCACCTGACACCAGACAACTGTTCACCCCTCGGTAACCGTATTAGCCATTTAAAAAAAAAAATTAATTAATTAATTACTCTATTCATCCCTCACTGGAGAAATTTGTGTGCTGCACTCCTTACACCGCCCTTCGACGGCGCCAATGGTGGGAGAAGCGGGGGTTAGGTGTCTTCTCCAAGGACCCTAGACGTGCTCTCTGTGGGACGCAAACCCTCGAACTTCCGGTCGACGCGCGAACGCTCTAACCACTGAGCTGCCGTCTCCTCCAATTAACCAATCCTCCATTTAACCAATCAAACTTGAATTATCCAAGTTCTTATTTTGTCCTGTTTTCCACTCCTAGGATCCTGTCCTGCTCCATAAACGGCCATTACCCCGTTTCCCTGCCATCCTTAATATTGGAATAAATTTCTCAGTAACTCTGATAACCGTTATCTGCTTTCACCTAACTCCCAGTTACGCTCACAAGCGGTGCTGTCATGGCTGCTTGGTGCGGTGCAATGCAGCAGAGTTATATCCCCATGAGGGATGCATATGGTACGTCTTCTTCTTTCGGCATTTCCCTTCAGGGGTCGCCACAGCAAGTCAGTTTCTTCCATCTAACCCTATCTGCTGCATCCTCTTTGGTCACACCAACTATCTTCATGTCTTCCTTCACTGTATCCATGAAGCTCCTCTTTGGTCTTCCTCTAGCCCTCTTTTCTGGTGGTTCCAAACCCAGCATCCTTCTGCCGATGTACTCGGTCTCTCTTTCAGGATGAATACAGTACAATAAAACAAAATATAAAAACTGTCAGGCTTTGAGGATGTGGAAAGAGGAGGACCCATTTGTAGGACACCAAAACAAGGTTTATTAACATAATTCAGGTAATTCTGTAAAGCAAGAAGCACAGGGTTAACTCAGGATTTCAAAAGTTCAAATGGAAAGGATAGTAATGACCCGACATGGAAGTCTGGGGTGATTGCCCTTAGCTATTTAGCAGGGTCCACAATAATGTTCCCTCTAATTTTTTAAGTCTCTGAGCAAACATACAAGCTTCCTGAGCAGAAGGGGGCGGAGCAAAAACTTTTACTCTTTTGTGACATCAGCAGCAGTGACTTGCCAAACCCCGAAGCAGCGGTATGAAGCAATTTGTTTCAGAAAGAAAGAAGAAAGAGATATGCTCCGGAGCTCTGTCTCATTTTCTCATCTTTAGTCTAAACTAAGTTGTATTTTGTGCGCTGCATAGGTTTTCTTGTGCCCTATTAATCTACGAGCAGTGCACAATTGCGCAGGCGCGCAGCTTAGAGGGAACATTGGTCCACAGATGTGTGGCATCAGAAATCAATCTCAGGTGTCCCTAATCGGGTGATGAAGAAGGTTCAGGGCTCCCTCTGGCAGCAGGCGAGGGGATCACGACAAAACAAGATCGATGCTACCGTAATGTGACTCGCATTCAAAACTTTACCATGAAAAAAATAACTACATTTTTAATAAAATATACTTACGTAAAAAAATTGTTTTAAATAAAACAATAAATTCAAGTGTGATATATTTACATTGAAATAATGTTATTGTAATGCACACTGTGTTTGTCACCTGGACCAATGTGGTTTTGCATCTCTGCAGTTTGTTGTTGTTAAATTTCATTTCTTTACATTGACATTTTATTTTAATTAACCACACGTAGTAACGATGTCCTTCCAAACCGGAAAGAAATGTAGAGATACATCACAAAATCAAATAAAGAGCTGCTTTTCTTTTTATTATCAGACATCCAGACACATTTCCATCTGCAGGATGGTGGTATCATTATGAGTACTATCTACAGGAGAGGAATACAAAGAAAACTGCTGCTAAAAATCAATCAGATCTCGTATTTTGGAAATATCAATGATTGTGAAACCACCTTTTTTGAACCGACCAAAGATCAGAATGAGCAGGTGAAACAGGAAAATTACGACCAATATACAGCTACATATTTTAATCCATGTTCATCTGAAGCTTCTATCATAGGTTCCTGCTCCACCACCAAACTGAACGGCGCCTGCTGGGGAGCCCTCTTTTGTTCTCCTCTGCATTTCTGTTCACATGAGCATGGCCAGTAGTTGGTACATGGTGTGCTTCAGTCACTGCCCCCTCCTCTTTCTTTCCTTTTCTCTTCTTTTCTTCTTTTACTGAGGAAGCAGATGGCGTTTACTGTTGGTTATTTTCCTTTTCATAGAAGATTTAGTAGATATTCTTAGCCCAGGGACTGCATGGGGTAAATGTGACCTTGCTAAGGGAATGGAATAGGACTTACAATGGGACGACTACAGCTTCCAGCAGGTTATTTACCACAGACTGGACGACCATAAGTGTGACCTCGTAGGAAAAAAAGGGCACATTGTGTGGTCCAGTTTCTGGGCTAAGTTCATATTTCCCATTGTTCCTTTCTCCTGTCTTTCCGTTCATCATTTCGCTCTCTGCTCTTCTGTCAGTCTGCTGTTTGTCTCCTTTTTTTTTTTTCTCTTTTCCTCTCCCCATGGCTGTCCCTCATCCTTCCCTTACATCCTGAGGGACCCTCGTTTCACCATAGTGGCCCCTCCTGTATGCAAAGCAGGTGTCAGCTAGGACAAGGAGGACAGCGGCTACCTCACAAAGGAGACGACAGGGTCTTGGGGGCAACCCATTTCACCCCCTGTTATATACACACACACACGCGCATGCACACGTACACACTTTTAACACCGCATGTAGTCTCCTTTTCTGTCTCTTCTGTGTTCTTTCTTCATCTACATGCATATGCACTTCACACATATGTGCTTCTTTTTTTTCACTCACACTTTGACATGCAAACACACACACACACATCTCTCGTGGGCTGGATTGGGTCTGGGGACAGGGAAAGCTGGAACTGTCTGTCTGTCTGTCATTAGTATTCCAGCAGGAGGCTCCTGGCCCGGCCAGACATCTGAGCAGAGCAGCCGCAGCAGATAAAGAAGAAGCCATTAATCCACGGAAGATTACCAGGACTGATACTTTATCCCACTGTAATACAGCAATGCAACCAGACTCATTCCATTTACAATGCCGTCAGAGGAAAAAAAGAAGGAAGAAGGGGGTGAGCTCACCTTGTGGATGGCAAGACACACAGAGAGCCAGCTTACCTTCTTAACTCTCGTCATTTTAATTTCTTCTTTGATAGAGCAGAGGCTGGCCAAACGCACAAGTGTACGCGTGTGGGCTTGCATTTGATTTGTAGATGTTTTGAATTTCGAATAGGTCACCCCCTCAATCACCGTGCCACAGATGGCCATGGTTTCACAGATCTAAGTTGGTCCGAAGAACAGCTGGCTGTCTCCTACACCATGCTGGGTCTGTTTAAATCAAACATCCTTAATAAGTATGTTTGTATGAGTCTTTGCATGTGTGTGCATGATTAACTTCCTCCTCTGAAAAATAGAGCTCTGTTGGAGAAAGACGCCCAGCAACAAGAAGGTGAGAGTTCAGATCCACAGCTGAAACCAGCTCTCATGTGATAGCCCTCTTCACAGCGTGAAGATCAGGCAGCAGAGGAACAATAGGGCGGCAGCCACAGATGATCTGACTGGAATTAGATTTATACTTTGTTGGTATTTGTGGACGAAAAAACAGAACCAAGAGGTGGAAGAGATGGAAATATTGACTCTACGGGCAGAGCTAACAGATGAGCAGAAGAAATGATGGCCCAGATAAAGGAGACAAAGAAATCCAGGGCCAGAGAGGAGGAAGATATAATGCATTCAGCAGAGACTGAGAGATGGATGAAGGTGCAGAGGAGAGGAAGAGAGATAGTGGGAGAAGAGTGTCCACCACTGGTGCAGCTCTGAGCTCATGTGTCCAGTAAAAATCCAATCCTTCAGACTTGGCAGATAGTGTTACCATGAGAACAGCAGATGGGGTATTGTGAGCAGGGAGAGATGGGAAAGGCCAGACTTGCTCCAGCAACCATCTGTTACTCCAGCTTACTCTGGCAGGGAGACGAACCTGCCTCTGGAAAGGAATATAGAAGTCCAACCAAAAGTATTGATTGGAGAAGCAAAATTAGCTTTAAAAACATCTCCTTTTCTGTACGAAACAAAAGTTATCCCCAATTTTTTCCACAAGTGAGGTAGGTCTTGGTAAAAATGGACAAAGAAGAAGCTAATGGAACAAAAGGAAATGAACCTGTATGTATTTTATCAGAGTAGAAAAACCTGCATCAGATGGAAGCATCAATGATTTTAAGAAGGTCTGTGTGGCCATTTTTAACAGTGACTTAAATCAAAATTCTCACATTCAAGATGCAACAGCAAATTTTCTTTGAGTCCCAAACCTAATTTTATCATTTGTGTTGTTATTCACTTTGAAATATTTACTTGCATACTGGGCGGCACGGTGGCGCAGTGGGTAGCACAGTGGCCTCACAGCAAGAAGGTCGTGGGTTCGAGTCCCAGGTGGGGATGAGGCTTGGAACACTGTCATTTCTGTGTGGAGTTTGCATGTTCTCCCTGTGTTTGCGTGGGTTTCCTCCGGGTACTCCGGTTTTCTCCCACCCTCCAAAGACATGCATGCTAGGTTGATTGGCCAGTGCCAAATTGCCCCTAGGAATGAATGTGTGTGTGTGGATGGTTGTATGTATGTGGCCCCGCGACAGACTGGCGACCTGTTCGGGGTGTACTCTGCCCTTCGCCTTAAATTGGCCGGGATGGGCTCCGGCACCCCCCGTAACCCCGAAAGGGATAGACGGATAAGAAGATGACTTGCGTACTGTTTGCCCACCCTGCTTCTATTCTGCTCATCTACTCAGGGTTACCTGATCCTATCTGGGATAGCTTACGTAAGAGGCAAGGTAAACCTACTTGTAGAACAAGTCATCAGTCTGTTGCATGGCCGCACATTAGACAGACAACCATGCATGCACACACTGCTAGGGGCATTTTCTCAGCCAATCAGCCTTTTGGACATTGGGGACATCCGATGAACTCCCATGCATTGGATTCCGAGCCCCAGCCTGGGCTGGAATCAGTGAGGCCACCAATGTAACCACTGCACCAATGTAACCAATGCATTCTGTGCTATGCAGTACATGTGGAATAACAAAAAGTGATCGCACACAATCTTCAAGATAAAAACTTTTTTTTGTGGGATCAAAGCAAGCAGGAGAACACAGATGTTTAATTCACAGTAACGTCTTCCTGGATCTTTTGCCCGGAGCACCTCTCCAGCAAAGTTTCCAGGAAACGTCCAAATCAGGTCAAAAAAGCTTCAAAGTTGTCTTCTGGACACTGTGCTAGAAGATCAATATGTTTTGACTTCCATCTGAAAGTTATTTTCAATCTGATGATCAGATCATTTCAATCTGATTACACGCTGTCCAGAAGCCAACTTTGAAGCCTTTTCAATGATAGAACACTCTTGAACAAATGAGGGGTTATATGGACTTGTTCCCATCTGAATCAGGTGTTCAAACTTGCGATCTTCTTCTTATAGCTGGTGAGCATACGTGAGGGTAGAAATGTAAATCAAATGGTAAATTGAGAGTTTTATTTTTTAGCTCAGCTCTCTGTTCACCACGGCAGACTTATGTAGCATCCTAATCACTGTGGATGCCACACCAATTCGGTTTGGTGTCCCACTCCATCCTTCCCTCGCTCATGAACAAGAAACTGCACTTAAACTTCTTCACTTCCTTCATACTCCACATTTTTCCAGTACAGAAACGTAATTTTAGATTTGAAGGATAAGAGAAGGTGGAAGATTTTAAGTACTTAGGATTAACAGTCCAGAACAATGGAGAGAGTGGAAAAGAGGTGAAGAAGCATGTGCAGGCAGGCTGGAACGAGTGGAGAAAAGTATCAGGTGTGATGTGTGACAAAAGAGTTTCAGCTAAAATGAAAGAAAAAGTGTACAAAACCATGGTGAGACCGGCCATGCTGTTTGGTCAGAGACAGTGGCACTGAAGAAAAGACAGGAAGGAGAGATGGATGTAGCAGAGATGAAGATGCTGAGGATCTCTCTGGGAGTGACCAGGATGGATAGGATTAGAAATGAGGATATCAGAGGAACAGCACATGTTAGAGGTTTTGAAGATAAAGTCAGAGAGGCCAGACTGAGATGGTTTGAGGAAACTTTCCCCAAAAAACAACAACCACAAAGAAACATGTAGTTGCTTATGTTTTTACAAATGAGGAAGAAGTCAGTGTAATCCAGATAAACAAGGTGCTGATGAGGGCCTGGTAAAACCTTGTTCATACTCCCGCAGTAAGAGGGTTGACCTACAGTGGCTGTGCCGGGGACTTAAGCTCCTCAGCTTGAAGATATTATCCAGGAGGTACTGGAGCTATTACTAGTCTTCTTGAGACTGGTTTGGTTTTAAACTTGTCAAACACGAACAGTTAGGATCAGTTTTGTACACACAGACCAATAAAAAAAGAAAAACTGGATCAAAATCATTACATTTTTTAAGCCAATTGGTCCAGAAAACGGCTGACCAGAGGACGACCAGCCATCTGAAAAGGTCTCAAACACACAAAGGGAAGTTTTGTGACTTTCCTAAAACTCAAGAGAAGCTCCTTTGAATTCAACATTTCAGTTTAACTCCAGCAGAGTTTGACTGGTTGCCATGAGACCACAACACACTGTGCTTAATTCTGCTTATAATTAAATTTAATCTGGAACTTCATTTTTTCATAGATAGAATATGATTATGGTTAAGAAAAAAAATGATTTACATTAGATCAACCACGCCGAATTTTAGTAGTCATTCGCTGATTGCATTAC
The DNA here is from genome assembly GCA_902685375.1 of Neostethus bicornis. Lineage (NCBI taxonomy): Eukaryota > Metazoa > Chordata > Actinopteri > Atheriniformes > Phallostethidae > Neostethus > Neostethus bicornis. The sequence continues at coordinate 6,168,375 of LR738564.1, forward strand.
TACTAAAACTCGAGTAGTCTTTAAACACGGTGGACTCTTTCTTTTTTTGGGGGCAAAATTTGTCATTTGATCTCCAATTTCAACATAATTGAAATCAAATTGGGAAATAAACACTACTTTTTAAAAACAATTTAGCTTTAGTTTACTTCTAACGATACTGTCTCCATCTCAGTGATCTAGTTTTTGTGATCTCCATGGAAAAGTTCAATTCCCCAACCGTCTGTGACCTCCACAATTAACTCAGCGACCAATCATATTACAGAGACGGAGGTGGATGTGAGCCAGTCAGAGCTCTGGAGACTGAGGGTCCTCAATACTTCATCTTCCAAAAAGCTTACAGTTTTACTGAGAAAAACACACATACGTATCAAGAATTAAAGACGGGGGGGGTTAAAGCCATCCCCTTTCAAACCATGCATCCACTGGAATGTTATGGTTTGAAAAAAAAGATCTCATTCTAACTACTCACCAAAATATTTATCTACAAATCTTTCCGTTCCGTCATCTTCCGCTTGTTCCGGGGCCGGGTTGCGGGGGCAACAGCCTCAAATGGGTGGCCCAGGCTTCAAATCTAAAATCTACAAATCTAAATCTACAAATTCTAAAATATGTGCCCCATTTTTTATTGCTAATTATTTGGTGAGATCTTAACTTTATTTGTTCAGTTCAAATTTCAACCCGCTCCCCTTCATTGGTCGACTGTATTGATCTGTAACAGAGGTTACCCCCCTACCCGCGATAGCATGCATCTAAGTAATCTACCAAAAAAAAACAAAAATGCAAAACATTCGTTAGTAAATGTTATCGATGCCAATGCATGTTCCATTTTTAATTAATCGTACCTCTGTTTTCTATTCATTCATTCTTCTTCTGAGCGTCCATCTCTAGCGGGGTTGTAAGGGTGCCGGAGCCTATCCCGGCTGATTCAAAGTGAGAACCTGGGTACACCCCGCACAGGTCCCCAGTTTGTTGTGGGGCAACGCGCACACACACACACACACACACACACACACACACACACAACCATCAACACACACACTTATTTCTAGGGACAATCGACCTAACATACATGTTTTTGGAGGATGAGAGGACCCCAGAGTACCTGAAAAGAATCCACTCGTAGGCGGAGAGAACATGCAAACTCCACGCAGAAAGGCCGGTTCTTCAAGCGTCACCACCGTGTTAGTGTTTAATTAAAAGCAAGTATTTATTGCCTTTAGGTCGAGATAAGCCAGAAGGGGTAGTTCGGGCATCTGGTCAGGATCCCCCCCCCCCGAGCGCTTCGTTGGTGAGGTGTTTTGGGCACGTCCCAGTGGGAGGAGACCAAGAGGCAGACCCCGGACCCGCTGGAGAGACTGTCTCACAGCTGACTGGGGAACGACTCGGGATCATTCCGGGTGAGCTGGAGGATGCAGCAAGGGTGAGAGAATCCTGGGGTTCTCGCTTGAGGCTGTCGCCCCAGCCCTGGATAAGCAGAAGACAACAAAACAAAACGGAATTTATATTGTTGCAAATTTGTATTAACATCAGGGGAAAAGTGGCCAGGCTGGTGTAACCTAGTGTCTCTGCCCATTTCCTTTCACTTCAGCTACTAGCTCAGGAATCAAGCAATAGATCTAGAGTCTGATACATCAGTAGGTGAATACAAAAGAGCCTAAATGAGCTCCCTCTATGGGATAGATTGCCTCTCGCTCACAGATAGGGTAAGGTGCTTTGCCATTGCTCCTTCGCCTTGAGAAGGGCCAGATAATGCCGTATGGGCATCTGGTCAGGATGTTTCTTGCTTTGCAGGTCAGGAGTAGAACACAGAGCTGCTCATGACAGAGACTGCTTCATGCCTCAGCTGGAAGATGTGGCTGGAATGAGGGAAGTCTGGGCTTCATTGCTTAGGCTACAAGCCAACCTGAGCCAAGCAGAAGATTACAACACACCATGTTTTTTTTTTTTTAACTGAATACACCTCTGCCACAATCTCTGAACTGTAATCACTAGGTCTATGTACTTCATAAACAGACCAGGTTGGGTGAAGCTACTGGCCTTGCTAGTTCTTTTAGTTACACAGACAAAACGAACCAGAATGCTTTCTGAGAAACTTCACACCATTTAATGTGTTTTTGAGGTTGCATCACTTAAACAGTCAACAGGCTATCTTTCTTGCTAGACAGTCATGCCTGCATGCAAACAGTGACAAAATCTTACATTGAGGACAGACGATAGGCTTCCATTTGTGTTTTTTAAACTATGGGATTTTATCTGCAAACAACTGGTTGGTCGAGATCAGCATACTTGTTCCCCTGGTTTTGCAGGTAAAAATGAGAATGAACGTTAAAAGAATTAACCCATTTTCACAACTTCATGGTGGAAGATTTTAAGTATCTAGGATCAACAGTCCAGAGCAACAGAGAGTGTGGAAAAGAGGTGAAGAAGCGTGTTCAGGCAGGCTGGAACAGGTGGAGGAAAGTATCAGGTGTGATGTGTGATAGAAGAGTTTCAGCAAGAATGAAAAGGAAAAGTGTACAAAACTGTGGTGAGACCCGCCATGCTGTTTGGTCTAGAGACAGTGGCACTGAGGAAAAGACAGGAAGCAGAAATGGAGGTAGCAGAGATGAAGATGTTGAGGATCTCTCTGGGAGTGACCAGGATGGACAGGATTAGAAATGAGTACATCAGGGGAACAGCACATGTTAGAGGTTTTGGAGATAAAGTCCGAGAGGCCAGACTGAGATGGTTTGGACACGTACAGAGAAGAGAGACCGAGTACATCGGCAGAAGGATGCTGGGTTTGGAACCACCAGGAAAGAAGACTAGGGGAAGACCAAAGAGGAGGTTCAGGGATGCAGTGAAGGAAGACATGAAGATAGTTGGTGTGACCAAAGAGGATACAGCAGATAGGGTTAGATGGAAGAAACTGACTTGCTGTGGTGACCCCTGAAGGGAAATGCCGAAAGGAGAAGAAGATCCTGTTTATTTTATGAAATATAAAACTGTTTTTTCGGGAAGCTCAATAAGGGAGTGTAAAATTCTCAGTTCTTTAGATCGATGATCTTGTTGTCGTGCTTCGTATTTTTCTTCTTGTGAGTTTTATTGAGGTATCGGGTATTAGTCCATTATGGAAAGAGCTAAGCCGAAAAGCAAAGCTCTCGATTTACCAATCGATCTACGTTCCTATCTTCACCAATGGTCACCTGTGGGTGAAGTCCAAAAAACGAGATACAACTGGCTGAAATGAGCTTCCTCCATGGGGTGGCTGCTCTCTCACTCAGAGATAGAGTGAGGAGCTCTGCCATCCGGGAGGAGCTCGTAGTAGAGACGTAGAGACGTTGCTCATCCGGGTTGAGAGAAGCCAGATGGGGTGGTTTGGGCATCTGGTTAGGATGGCTCCTGAAGGCAATGCTGGTGAGGTGTTTCGGGCACATTCCACTGGGAGGAGACCAAGAGGCAGACTCTAGACCCACTGGAGAGATTATGTCTCACAGCTGGCCGGGGAACACCTCGGGTACCTCCCGGGTGAGCTGGAGGATGTAACCGGGGTGAGAGAAGCCGGCTGCGTTGGCTTTCCCGTCCGAGGCTGTTGCCTCCATGACCCGGCCCTGGATAAGCGGAAGATAATGGAACAGAACCAAAAACATAAAATACATTTATTATATAACTATTAAATTTAAATATTTATTTCCTGAAATTCACTTGAAAAAAATCCCATTTAACATTAAAACGTCTTCCCAAGGCCTTAAAAAGTAAACTGAGTCTTTTACTTCTCACTATTATTTCTTCTATGTTTGGAACATCTATCTGGTGTATGACTGTGTTTAGTCCAAAAGTCAGTCATCCAAAATATGATGTCATTCGGCAGACAAACCGAGGCCATATTGTTGGACCAAGTCAGCTATTTTGGTCAAGGAAGTCGTAAAGTCCACACATTTTTTTTTATGATCAAACCACAATTCATACAACATATTGCTTTTGTGTTGCGATTCATTTAGAGACAGAAATGATAAGTTTTAATTTGGAATTGGATGTTTAAAGAGCGTCAGTGGTTCATGTCGGACTTCTTCTTCTTCTTTCGGCTTTTTCCTTTAAGGGTCGCCACAGCAAGTCAGTTTCTTCCATCTAACCCTATCTGCTGCATCCTCTTTGGTCACACCAACTATCTTCATGTCTTCCTTCACTGTATCCATGAACCTCCTCTTTGGTCTTCCTCTAGTCCTCTTTCCTGGTGGTTCCAAATCCAGCATCCTTCTTCCTATGTATGTACTCTCTCTCTTCTCTGTGCATGCCCAAACCATCTCAGTCTTGCCTCTCTAACTTTATCCCCAAAACCTCTAACATGTGCTGTTCTTCTGATCCTGTCCATCCTGGTCACTCCCAGAGAGATCCTCAGCATCTTCATCTCTGCTACCTCCATCTCTGCTTCCTGTCTTTTCCTCAGTGCTACTGTTTCTAGACCAATCAGCATGGCCGGTCTCACCACGGTTTTGTACACTTTCCCTTACATTTTAGCTGAAACTCTTCTGTCGCACATCACACCTGATACTTTCCTCCACCCGTTCCAGCCTGCCTGCACACGCTTCTTCACCTCTTTTCCACACTCTCCATTGCTCTTGACTGTTGATCCTAGATACTTAAAATCTTCCACCTTCTTTATCTCTTCTCCCAGTAACCTCACTTTTCCATTTGGATCCCTCTCATTCACACACATGTACTCTGTTTTACTCTGACTGATCTTCATTAGTTAATGTCGGACTGTATTCTTGTATTTATAGGTCAGATTTTGTGAAGGTTGAGCAGATATTTCTGCCAGGTTTATTTTTTTTTTATCTTCTTGAATATATTTAAACTTTAAAGAAACCCTGCAGGAAGCATGTGCAGCGATTGAAAACAGAATCATCACTTCAACTGTGATCTCTTAACATGGGCTCAAGAAAAACATCTGAGAGAGCAACGTTCATTTCTCTCTCTCACACACACACATTGAAAACACCACCTGCGGTCAGCACATCTTTTGAATCTGTACCTGATCTTCTCTGCTCACCCCATAATCTCATCTTTGTCCCACAATGCGCTTCCTGCCTCCTCACCTCATCCTGTTTCCTCTAAGCCTAGAACATCTCAGCCTTGCTTTGAAATCAGGAAATGAAAGAAAGTCTCAGTATTTGGCAGAGTGGGGAAGCATTCTTCCATAAACACTGTATGATAAAAGTTACAGAGCCACAGCCAGAGATAGAGCATCACTGTTTTCAAGGAAATGCTTATTCCCATTGGTGGATGGCTTTTCCCCACTGAGTAAAGCTCCTGCTGAATGATACGGCCTGTCTGTGTTGACAGGCTGGAGATAAGGAAGTGCCCTCAGGTATTAGTTGTCATTTCTTTTCACCAGGAAAAGGAGCTGAAGGTAGCTACCTTACACTTTCTTTCCTCCTCTTCGGTGCACCTTTTCCTTCTCCTTTGAACGAATAGAAGAATTCAAAACAACAAAGCCTTCGACTCTCATTAAATCAGCTGCAAAGCCAACCACCACCAAGGAGCACAATATCTAAGGCAGATGAGTAATCCCCCCCCCCCCCCCCCCCCCCCGTCCCCCTCACTCCTCCTTACTCACTCAATCTAGAAGCTGGCACAGAATTTCAAATGTCCGTAATAACTGCCGGAGAAGGAAGTGAGGGACTCACGCTCACACACGTACTGTGATGAAAATAAATGTGTTATTGACCATTAGCCCAATGCAGCAGAGCAGAACTAAAATGTCCTTCATCTCAGAAAGTCACACTGCGAGTGTGACAATGTGAATATTTGTGAGCTCTGAGGCCCCCCAATTCCAATATCTTCAAAGATGCAGACATCCACAGTCATCTGATTTTTGAATATTTAGGAAATGGAACTTTTAAAATGACATGTTTAACAAATGGTCAGCCTATCAGAACTGGGAAGAGGCAGCGGTATGGATAAAAACGGAACACTTAGAAATATCGATAACTCTTCTTCTTCTTTCGGCTTTTCCCTTCAGGGGGCGCCACAGCAAGTCAGTTTCTTCCATCTAATCCTATCTGCTTTATCCTCTTTGGTCACACCAACTATCTTCATGTCTTCCTTCACTGTGTCCATGAACCTCCTCTTTGGTCTTCCTCTAGTCCTCTTTCCTGGTGGTTCCAAATCCAGCATCCTTCTTCCGATGTACTCTCTCTCTCTCCTCTGTACGTGCCCAAACCATCTCAGTCGTGCCTCTCTAACTTTATCCCCAAAACCTCTACCATGTGCTGTTCCCCTGATGTACTCATTTCTAATCCTGTCCATCCTGGTCACTCCCAGAGAGATCCTCAGCATCTTCATCTCTGCTTCCTGTCTTTTCTTCAGTGCTACTGTTTCTAGGCCAAACAGCATGGCCGGTCTCACCATGGCCGGTCTCACCATGGTTAGAAATATCGATAACTATCGGTCTGAAATGAAAAAGCCTGCCAGTTAAATTTAAACAGCAGTCATGCGTTGGGATACTTTTTTTCCCGAGAAGATAACTGCAGTTGGTGAGACGGTCAACTCAAAGCCATTCAGCTTTTATTCACTTCGGGAATTTATGACCAAGATGCATTGATGACTCGGCTGTTTTGCTTAGGGAATGAACCATTCATCACACCCACAAGCATGGTCCAGACTCCGATGGAGGGGAGAAACGGGTTCATGGTGGAATTCACTGTTGAAACTGTTGATCGTTTAGGACAAGGTGAGAAAGGAAGAGGGGTCAGGATTATGTTTCGTATCACAGTTTTGTTTTTTAATTAATTTATTTTTTATTTTTACTCACTCTATTCATCCCTCACCGGGGAAATTTGTGTGCTGCACTACTACACCGCAGCAGGCTGCCCAAAACAGCTCCAATAGTGGGAGAAATAGGGGGTTAGGTGTCTTCTCCAAGGACCCTAGACGTGCACTCAGTGGGATGCGAACCTGCGAACTTCTGGTTGACCTCCAGTTCGTGGGCAAACTCTCTAACCACTGTGCCAAGACATAAAGACGGAGATTGTTGGATAAAGATCAACATAGCTTCTTTTCACGACTTCAACAATGAAGATGAAATCTACATGTCAGCACAGGTATTTTGAACTTCAGAGTTGTACAAAATCTGTCGACAAAATATCATTAAACATGCCATACGTAGTGTGTATCTTAAATCTTGTTCCATCAGCTTGTAACAACACTTATTAGAAATACCCCTAACCCCCAAAATTAAGCCATTTTACATGAATACTCTGATTAAAATCCTAATCATTTTTCAGTTTGAATACTTTCAAACCAATATTCTTTTGTATTTTCTGTGTGTTCCTCACAAATATATTTTTGGTTTCTTGACGGATGCGGAAGCTTTTTAGATTTTGGAAATGCTTTGTTTTGTTCTCGGTCAAGATGATCCTGTACTCCGTCAATCTTGGTCACGATTTCCAACTTTGATTTATCTCTTGTGTAATCTGGCTCACTCCCTTCTTTTCTTTTTGTTTCACGTACTTAGAGAGGACTTCTTGGCAGCACCCATGGAGGCAAAATAGGTAATAGTAAAAGTAATCAAGCAAAAACTTGCCATGGGAATTTTGAGATGAATATAGCCAGTGTTTCCATCCACTAATCCACCGAGCACTGTCAGAAAGATGGTCATCAAGAAGTCATCTTTGAAAGAAAAGAGAAGCAGAAGAAAAGGTTGGATTCTGCCAAATGGTGCAAGAATTGAAGAAACAAAAAACGTAGCAAGAGGTGAATCATCTACCCAGACTAGACAGCATTTCTGACGCAGAGTGGAATCATCTTGACAAAAAACAAAGAAAAAGGGAACCAACTTTCAAAAGCAGTTTGGAGTGCCCTTCAACAAGGCAACAGATCCGTTTCTAAACAATACAAAGAGTACAATACCTATTCGGTATTCACAGAAAATGCATTTTCTGGTTAGGAATGAAGCTGATTGGAGACATTATTCAATTTAAACATAAGATTATAAAGATTAGAAAAATATCAGTAGTAAAAATCCCTTCTGTTTTGTGTCTGAAAACACCTGGTAAAAAGGAAGGCTCGGTTATGAACGAGGAAGACTCAGATTACCGGAAACAATAGCATGGGGTGAGGCGATGGAAAATAAGACAGATAAATGATTGAGAAAGCCTGCAAAGATTTTGGGAGTGTGAGGAGAGCAGAAGAGAGCAGAATCAAGCTTCAGGGGGCATCAAGTGACCTCCTCCCTCTCCATTGTTAGAAAACCTCTAGTGAGGCGAGCTGGAGGCCACCAAAAGGGGAAAATGGATTAGAAAGAAAAAAAAAAAACTGAAACAGCACTAAAAAGGACTTGTGGTCTTTTTTAGTTTTGTTGTAGAAAATATTGATATCAGCCAAGTAAATAATTCCTGTTGTATTCAGAATGAGGCTTGTAATCATGATACGGCTGAATTTTTACGTACAATTTCTTTGGATGTTTGAGTTCATGGTGAATTTTTTTTCGACTAGACCATGAAAAAGAAACGTATGGGAGGCGTTAGCACAGTGGAAGAATGTCCAACATTGGGCCGGGATAAGCTGGTTCGATTTCCACTAGGCCCTTGCCTAGGTGTCCTTGAAGAAGACACCTAACCCCCAGTTCCTCCGACATTGCCGCCGTCATGGCTGCCGGCTGCGGTCCAATGCAGCAAAAGTCATTTCCCAATGAGGGATTAATAAAGTACTATTAAATAAAGAATACAGACTGATAAAGAAAAAACTTTAGAGTATGACAAAGTTTTTGTGTTGAACAAAACGTGAAGTATCCCATAATTGCACAAAGGAACAAGACAAAAGAACAGTTGCAACATTTTTAGGCCTCTGTCTGGTTTTCCAGCAGTTGAATTCTGCTATTTGTCACATATTCTGTAATATGGTTTGAACCACCACCTGATAGCTCTTCTCAAGCTTCTTCAAGGGGGGAGGCACTAGCTCAGTGGCAGAACATTCGCCCATAGACTGGAAGTTCTCCGGATCAAATCCCACTGATCTGGAGTGGGACATCTCTATGTGTCCTTGAGATGGACTCTAGGTGTCCTTGGAGAAGACATCTAGCCCCCAGTTTCTCCCGCCATGGGCGCTGTCCTGGCAACCTGCTGCGGTGTAATGCAGCACAGAAATTTTCCCGATGAGGAATGAATAAAGTATACTTAAGTGTAATATTTTTTGGCATTCATTTGTGCACCTTAAAGAGTTGTTTTTTCAACATTTGATGTCAGTAAAGGATTTCTCTTTATTTCTTCAATTTTTTATGATTTGAACAAAACTTTTTCTAACTTTCAGTAGCCTTTCAGTAGTAGTCCTTGACCTAGACAGAGTGAATTTAATCTGGACTATTCAAAATGTAATAAGTTTATATCAATCATATGTACCAACAACAAGCACACTCTCATACCTTAGAAAATCAAACAGATTCACAAGTGTGATATGAAAGATGAGTTTTAAAGTAAAGTGTGTGAGTAGAGAAATCACTGATTGATTATAGATGTACAATTACTGATGTATTTCTGAACAAGTTTTATCACACTTATAACCAGTGCAGTTTCAAGTATGCCGCATTGCGGAAAAATGGCTGCACAGTGTTTAGCATGGTAGCTTCACAACAGGAAGGTCGGCGGTTTGATTCCCAGAGTGGGGCAAACTTAAACAGGCTTGAAACACTGGTCTTTCTGTGTGGAGTTTGGAGTTTCAGGTCGGGCGATGCTTGCGTCATTGTTCTTTCTGTGTATAGTTTGCATGTTCTTCCTGTGTGTGTGTTTTTTCATCCGGGTATTCCGGTTTCCTTCCACCCTACAAAAGCATGCATGTTAGGTTGATTGGCCGTGATAAAATTGCCCCTAGGAATGAATGTGTGTGTGTGGATGGTTATCTGTGTGTGGCCCTGCAACAGACTGGCGACCAATTTGGGGTGAACCCTGCCTCTCACCTGAAATCAGTTAGGGTAGGCTCCGTCATCCCTGCGTACCCACTAGGGAATAACAGTTCAGAAGACGAAACTCTGGTTTCCTCCCACTCTCCTAAAATATGCATGTTAGGTTAACTGCTTCTGGCCCAGGACACTCTTGAAAAAGAGATTTACAATCTTAATGAGTTTCTCCTGGTTAAATAAAAAATAGATTTTATCTATATATATATTGGCTCTGTGAGGATAAAGTTAAAGGAAGAAAGGTGCATCGTAAATTAGTAGAAAAAGACTTTTAAATGAGTTTACACTGGAATCTTTGGAACCACCAGCAAAGAGGACTAGAGGAAGACCAAAGAGGAGGTTCATGGATACAGTGAAGGAAGACATGAAGATAGTTGGTGTGACCAAAGAAGATGCAGCAGATAGGGTTAGATGGAAGAAACTGACTTGCTGTGGCGACCCCTGAAGGGAAATGCCAAAAGAAGAAGAAGAATACACTAGAATCTTTGGATCATTAGACAGCTTACTTAAGCTAACTTAAGCATCAACGTGGTGAACTTATGCCGTAACTGACACGAGAGACACTGGCTGATCAAATCAAGACACAAGGGGGAAGGAAACTAAAACTAACTAACTTCCATCAGGATTAGCCCACCTACTCAACCCCACCTTGGGCATTGCCGGGCTGAGGAGCCCCCCGTGTTTCCATCAGGATGAAGAATATCGATTGACTTCTTTAGATATGTAGCTGTAGAGTAGAATAAGCTAATATTTAAACAATAATCTTAGACACATTAGATGCTCGTCCTGGGGGAGGGATCTTTCTTTCGTGTGGATCCTCATGAGGTTTCTTATTTTTTCCCCACTGATGGGGTTTCTGGGAGTTTTTTCTCACCGTGAAGGAGAGTCTAAGGGCATAAATGTGCTAGTCTTGTTTAGTTAGTATTTGTTAGTTATTTTTCTTGGGGTGTATCTGTGTTAATACATTCCTCTTTTTCTTGTGAAGCCCGTTGAGACATAAATTCCGTGATTTTGGGCTATACAAATAAAAATGGAATTGAATTGTATTAATAAAGGAAACTGTCACAAAATACTGCTTATATTAGTTTTCTAAACAGCATTAGTGTTGTGTAGGAGAGGGAATGAGGAGGATCCAAATGCAGGTTTAACAGTTTATTAAGTGTTGAACAAAGGAATCCACAGCAGAGAGATAACGGCTTCAGGCAGTGCTGGATGGCCAAGAGGAAGGGCTGAAGGTTCCTGTGAGGAGAATAAGAAAATTAATCTGATATCAAAATTTGACTCAGCTTAGAGGTGGTCAGTTTACCACTAGAATCGTTGAAGACCTGACAGAGACTGTGGGTGACACCAGGTCTTTTATAGCCACCGGTAAGTCTGTGCAGCTGGGAGCAATCAGCCAATCCTCCCGTTAGAAGCCATCCAGCACCTGTGAGTTTTGGGGGAGAAAAAAAAACAAACAAGCAGGCCTAAAAGGCCTCACACCACAATTAGGCTCTGAGGGCAACATGTTTCACAAAAACTACTACTTATAATGAAGCTAATGATTCAAACATTACTGTAAATTAATGTATACATCTTCAACATGCATTGGATCTGTTCATTTTGGAAAACCTCCACCTGCTGGCCAGGCTTCACCCGCAGCAGCCTCCAGGATCTGGTAACCCAAAAGAAAAAAAAAAAAAATCCCAAAATCAAATGATCGAAATGACAAAATTATTCAACTCATAGTATGCACCCAGTTATGTGGATTTAATGTAACTAAAGATCTGAAAATAGTGATTGATACTTTTAACTGCAGCTTAAAGAAAATCGACTCACTAAATCTGAGAATTGTGTGGTTCCTCATCACAGTGACAAGACACAGAAAAGTTCTACATTCATAGTTTTCGAAACGGGTAGTTTGCTCCACCAAATCTCGTGCTAAGGAAGAAAAACGAACATAAATCTCAGTTGCGTGTGTTTGTATATCAATCATTATCCTCAACCGGCTCTGCTCCATTTTTGTAAATCATTGACTGAAAACATCATCAAATCCCCCACCAGATTCTGCTTCTAATCTGCCCCCTCCTTCAGTAAGGACAAGCTCCAACATGATGTGTGCACTGATGAGTGGGTGAATAGCTGTCAGCTGCCCTCCACGAAGAAGCTGCATGATGCCAGGGAGACAAAACAGGAGCAGGAGGTATTGCCACTGAGTCTGCACACCCAGGCAACCATCTGCTCTGAAATCCTGTGAGAGGCAAAGTGTCCTCTTCACAGCCCCCCATGGAACCGTCTGAAGACCAACCAGGGTTACTGCTAACATGCTACTTACAGTAAAGCAGAGTTTCCTTGCACCGTGTCACCGTGACTGTGAAAAGTCTTTGCTGTTTTTCACACAAATGGATTCGTGAGAACTTTTTGCACACATCAGTAAGATGTGTTTTAATTGGTTTAATTCTCAAAACAATGAGATTTAAAAAAGATAAAGCAATTTGAAAAATAGACAAGTGAGGAGTTATAAAAAAAGAAATTAGAATTCTTTTCATAAGAATTTGGTGTATACTGTATTGTCCATCCCAGCATGAAACTCTGAACATTTTTGTTATTACACCAGAGGGAGCCCCTGTCACCGTTGAGCCGGGTTTTGTCCCCGTGCACTTCCTTATACTTTATCCCTCATGATAAATTAATGCTGGGTTATGATGACAGATATCAGTGTGCCAAGGTAACTGCCATTACTGAGTGGTGACTGAGGGCCACTCAACTGAAGTCGTTGTTTATACTGCCTCCCTGGTGTAAAGTGCTGCTGTGGAGCTTGTGTGATGACAAGGGTCATTAGCTATGAGAAGGTCAGTGGTGTTAAGCTTGCACACTAAATGTGATTGAGAATGATGCGCTGCAAAAAGGTGAATCGTTTTAGCTTTAATGTGAAATGCCTTCAGTGCTTGCAATAACACAGAATGAAAAATCAATAAGAAATGTTTCGAATTGAAACAATGGATGGAAAGTTTTGACGGCATGTTGGAAACAAAGTTCAATATCGGTTCCTTGTGCAGAAATCTTGAGTCTTAATTGTTGCCAAAAATAAAAGTACACAAATTTATTAAAATGTGAAAACTTTCCCATATAAAAAACCCCAATGCCTTATTTCTGTCATTTCAAAACAAACATTTAACGGCTTAAGCCAGACTCGCAGGTCAATCGAAGCTGATTTAAAAAAAAAAAAAGATTTATTACTTCATCTTCTGAACCACTTATCCCTGTTGGGCTTGCAAGAGATACCGAAGCCTGTTCCGGCTGGTTATAGGCGATAGGCAGTGTACACCCCGAGCAAATCACCAAGCTGTTCCATTCTGCTGTCTTCTGCTCAACAGGGACCAGGTCGTGGGGGCGACAGCCTCAGATGGGAAACCCAGGCTCCTCTCACCCCGGCTGCCCAAACCACCCTATGTGGCTTCTCCCGAGTATTCAAAAAAAGTTGAAAGAAAAGAGGATCTGATAAAAAAGGATAAATATGGCCTCAAAGAATTTGTCTCCCTTTAATGTTGTTCTCAGTTGAGATGGTCTCAGACTGCTTGGGGTCTCGGATGAATCATTGCTTTATAAGACTTGTTGCCTCTGATTTTTCTTCAGTTCTTGTTTGAAATGGCAAACAGATGCCTTTACAATTTTTCTTTTTGTTTAGAGATTTTTGATGAAGTTTTAAAACACAGTAAAGAAATAGTGTTTAAAAACAAAAGTAGAAGATTCTCTCCTCCAGCAATTAAAAAATAAAGTTGAATAAATTGTAGATAATTGGATAATTGAATAAATTGTAGATATTTGGAGACGGTGGCCGCGTGGTTAGAGCGTTCGTGCGCGGAGCGGAAGGTCGCGGGTTCGCGTCCCACGGAGAGCTTGTCTAGGGTCCTTGGAGAAGACACCTAACCCCCACTTCTCCCACCATTGGCGCCGTTGAAGGGCAGCCTGCTGCGGTGTAAGGAGTGCAGCACACAAATTTCCCCGGTGAGGGATGAATAGAGTAATTTATTTCAATTTTCAATAATGTATATTTCAAAAAATTTTGGAAAACCATGATTTTCTGTCCAAGCCACTCATAATCCGCACACTAATCAATGACTTTAGTGTATGTGCTTTAAAGTTGTGTACATGGATCTTTGTTTTTAGATAGAAGTCAATGTCATCGCCCAAATCGTATTTCTTAAAATAAAAAGAAAAAAACTAAAATAGCACACACTTTTTTTTTTTTTTTTTTACAGCACAAATGTAGCACAAACGATTGGCATGTTTTTTGTTTATTTTTATTTATAGTTTATTAAACCAGCTTCACGGAGGTGTTCTATGTCCATTACTTTACACAAATAAACTGGTAAAAAAAATCAGAATGAAATGATTATTTACTTTTTTTTTTTTTTTCAACTTTTTATTTTGAACTTTTAATTTTTGATGTAAACATTTCTTTTAATAAAGCAAAAGAGCCAGCCGATATTTTCTTAATTAATTTCTTTTAATTAATTCATTTTCTGTTCTGCTTAATCCCAATTGGGATCGTAGGGATGCCACAGGTAGTCCTGGCTGGTTGGAGTCGAAAGATTGGATACACCCCAATCAGGTCACCACCAGTCTATTGCAGTGCCACATTCAGAGACAAGGTTTGTTGGTCAGCTCCTTCTTAGGGGCGGGGCCAACTCAGGTTAGTATATACTGTATAGAACCAGATTTCAGTTCAATTTATCAGATTGAAAAAGATTTCCGAATGGAAGTCGAAAAATCTCAACCGAAAAATACACTGTCCAGAAGACAACTTTGAAGACTTTTCCACGATGGCTCACTCATGGACCATGGGAGATTTTTGGAGTTTGTGATGTGAAAACACATTATTAATCCTGAAATCAATAAAATAATAAAAAAAACATCAGTTGGTTGCAAAGAAAAAAGATTGAAAGAAAAAAATGAACATCTCAGTCAGCACTGAGGCAAGAATTTATTTTAAAAGTACAAAAGCCGAAATCTAATCTAAAATAATCTGTTAACCATAAACAACACAGGTAAACACAATTATATTTAAGCGCAGTCAAGCAGTTTGACAAGATCTTTTGTCAAAAATTTGTCAGAAAAAGACTGAACAGTTCTGAACAAACCAAGTCAAGATTTCAAAGTTAAAAAATATGAATGTAACTATTTTATGTTTTGAATCAAGTTGGATTTTTAGAATTACGGTAACATAGCAGAACAAAAGTTTTGCTGTTGCTCATGAGAACTGTAGAAAAAATATATCTAGGTGTACTTAGGTTGTGGCCATACCAGCCAGTCAATGCCTGATCCCGTCAGACCTCAGAAGCTAAGCAGGCTGGGCCTGGGCTGTACTTGGATGGTAGACCGCCGGAACCCCAGGTGCCACGGTGGGACAGCTGTTGAGATTGAATTGCCGTTGTGTCCTTGGGCAAGACATTTCACCCACGTTGCCTAGTCTGAATGGTGTGTGTGCGATTGGTTGGTGATGGTCAAAAGGGCCGATGGCGCAAAATGGCAGCCTTGCTTCTGTCAGTTTGCCCCAGGGCAGCTGTGGCTACAACAGTAGCTTACCATTACCTGGTATGGAGGAAATTAATAATGCATATGTGAAGCATCTTTGAGAGTCCTGAAAAGCGCTTTATAAATACAATGCATTATTATTATTAATATTACACGGTATGCAGGTACAGGTATCCATGACCAAAGAGGAGGTTCATGGATACAGCGAAGGAAGACATGAAGATAGTTGGTGTGACCAAAGAGGATTCAGCAGATAGGGTTAGATGGAAGAAACTGACTTGCTGTGGCGACCCCTGAAAGGAAATGCCGAAAGGAGAAGAAGAAGAAGACTCGTTGTGCAGGTAGAGCTCATTTTGAGATGGTAGAAAGAGTATTTGGTGGAGGATGAAAGATCAGTTTTCCCTTGTTCTAACCATTTGTGGACCTTTTAAATTGGTCAACAACAGCTTGCTTTAGTTTTTCTCTTGGTCGCATTCCTCCCTTTACAACTATTTTAGGATGACTAGTTCCATAAAGACAAAGCCCACAAGCTTAAACCCTAACTGATTACTTCCTCAAAAATCAGAAGAGAGCCATTGGACTTCTACAATCGACAAATCTCAATAAGCACTTTTGGAATTTGGCTGAAAGAGAAATTCCATACAACTATGCAAGGCATCTTTACAATGCTACTGTGTTAAGATGCACTGCAATTTCAAGGGAACGTTTGGAAAAACTATGCCATGGAGGTCACAACAGTTCAATTCAATTCATTTCAATTTTATATGTATGTCCCAAAATCACAGAATGTCCGTCTCAATGGGCTTCACAAGAAAAAGAGGAATGTATTAACACAAATACACAGCAAGAAAAATAACTAACAAATGCTAACTAAAACAAGACTAGCACATTAATGCACTTAGACTCTCCTTCTCGGTGAGGAAAAACTCCTAAAAAACACATCAGTGGGGAAAAAATAAGAAACCTCGTGGGGATCCAAATGAAAGAGAGATCCCTCCCCTGGGACGAGCAACCAATGTGTCAAAGATTATTGTTTAAATATTAGCTTATTCTACTCTACAGCTAAATATCTAAAGAAGTCAATAGATGTTCTTCATCCTGATGGAAACACGGGGGACTCCTCAGCCCGGAGATGTCAAGTACGGGGATGAGAAGATGTTCTTCATCCTGATGGAAACATGGAGACTCCTCAGCCCAGCGATGCCCTGGACGGGGATGAGTAGATGGATTTCATCCTGATGGAGCGGGGATGATGAAGCGTGGAGGTCTCCTCGGTGTGGCCATGCCCAGGACAGGAACGCAGAGTCCTGGATGGGGCTCTCTCCCAGAGAGGAGGGAGAGAGGTGAACAACATGTGAATTGTATTGTACCAACTAGCAGTGTAATTCTAAACAAACAGACAATTTAGAACAATGAATGAGATAGAAAGCCAGGGGTTAGGGTAGGGGGAGGGGGTACAGACCCTGGTTAGAGTAGGGGGTAAGGGGGAAAGAGCCAAGGCAGTCTGGCAGAGAATAGTGGATAGAATTAGAGGACAGAACCCCGATGTACCATACTTTTGGTTTAGTTCAGAAGGCTTACAGTGTAACTCGAGTGCCACACCTTTGTGCTTAAACAGCTCAAATTGTTTTTTTGATTGTGAGAATTTATCCAAACATCAATTTCTGTTGCAGAATGGTTCTACATTTTTGTAAATAATGGGAAAAACAGGGTTACTGTGGACCTCTTTGACCCAGCGGCTCCTCGTGTCACTCATCAGAGCCTCCATGGAGGAGTCTTGCAAACTGGGCCTAAACACAGTAATGCTAAACATCTGCTTTCATTCCACAATTGTCTGTTGGTGCTTTATTCCAGAAGCAGTGGGAGAAGCAGGGGGAGACAGCCAAAGCTGTCCTGCTTCAACATCTGGAAAGATGTCATTTTCCACTGGTTCTGCCGCATCGCTCCACCTATTCAGTCTCTAGATTTCCAAGTGTATTTTTTCACACTTGATCCCATTTTTATTAACACAATTTTTCTTTTCTATGATAAAGAAAGGTGTTGGATTGTGAGTCCTGTTTCTGAAGAAATGTACCCGAAAGCTGTGGGGGAGACTTTGTGGACACAAAGCTTTGGTTTTGTGCCAATGGTATTTCTACTGCTGGCTGGCTGAGACCAACATGGTCTGTGTTGCAGACACAAACCACTGGTGTGACCAAGCCCAGAGGTGGAATGTTGGAAAAAAAACTAAATGACCCTTTATAAAGGAAATAAACTTGAGACACTTGCTGAAATAACACCGCAGTACATTTTAACATAAAAAAACTGTAGTACCGTATTTTCCGGACTATAAGGCGCACCGCATTATAAGGCGCTACAGTAAAGGCTGGGGTTACGTTATGCATCCACTAAATGGTGCTGCTCTAAAGGGAATGTAAAAAAAAAAAATTCAGATAGGTCAGTCAAACTTTATTAACAATTACAAAACAGCTTTCTGTTTTTACTCCCAAAATGAATAAACAGCTGTTTTATTATTTTCTCCGAAATAAAGTATTAGTATTTTTGTGACACAGTTTATCTTCCATTGGAGATAAACTCTGTTTAGTGGAGGAAGCAAGAGGATGCGCAGCGCATCCTCTTGCTTCCTCCACTTCCTCAGCATTGATTCATTGATGTTAAACTCTCTCGCTGCAGCTCTATTCCCGTGTTCTACTGCGTGACCGATCGCCCTGGGTTTAAACTCTGTGGTGTAACAGTGTCTCTTGGTAGGAGCCATTTCCGGGTCTTTACACAAACACACAAATGGAAATGAGACGCCCTTTCATATATCCCAGCATGCACTGCGCACTACTTCTTGAACGGAGCCTATCCCGGCAGATTTCAGTCAGGTCGCCAGTCTTTTGCGGAGCACACACACTCATTCCTAGGGGCAATTTTATAGCGGTCAATCCACCTGACATGCATGCTCTTGAAGAGTGTGAGGAACCTAGAGTATCGTATTTTCCGCACTATAAGGCACACTGCATTATGAGGCGCACCTTCAATAAATGACTAAACTTTTTCTGTATATAAGGCGCATCGCATTATAAGGCGCTACAGTAAAGGCTGTTCAACTTTAGACTTTAGAGAAAATTTAAGGTTTTTAGGTGCATCTTATAGTGCGGAAAATACAGTAAATATATCAGACAGATGGAGGGGCAGATGAACAGAGATCTGAAAAATAAAGACAAATCAGGTTAGGTCTAAAAAGAAGGTAAAAAAAAAAACAAAACATAATCTTCAACAGTGTAAATGAGAGGGAAAAGCTGCAGAAAAAGAAACTGTCGTTATGACTACTAGCTGTGGTGAAGTGACACCACGATGGCAGGTTTAAGATTGGAAATATGATTGGTTAATCCTGCTGAATGAGCCAAACTACTGCACCTTTTTGAAGAATGGGGGAAACTTTGTTGAAGATGGGAAGTTAATTAAAGTGTCACTCCATTCCAAATTTGAATGACATCTGGTACAAATGAGAATCCCTGTTCCCCTCTCTCAAACTGCCCTACTCTGCATAAATGTGTCTTTGGAGGTCACTGCCTCTGAAAACAGTAGCCGGTCGCTTAGTTCACACCAATATCTCAGTCACTCTCAGGCAGAAAAAAGTGACTTGGTTTTATCTGCTTCCAGTTAGGTTGACTGACATGCATATTAGCTCCTTTTCCCAAGGCTCTGAAAACACATCATATTTTCCACAACTTTCATTTTCTCTATTCAGATTGCAGCTCCATTGAGGTGTCTTGGTTGCATACTAATTGTGCAATGCTCACCTCAGAGAACAAGGAAGACATCTATGTAAAAAACTGTTTCCCACTGTCTCTGTCTCAATAAAAATGTCATTCAAGTCAGGCTGCCCGATTCCAGAGATGCGCTGTCATCTGCAGAGAACCAGAGGGGATCAAAACATGGACAAAGTTTGATTGTTTGGGGACAAAATGTCGGCATGGTAATATAAATACAATCTTTCTTCATCTGCAAATCTTGTATATCAGTTTGTGGTTCTGATGAAGTTCTGGATCCAAGCTATTGTCTTCTTCTTCTTCTTCTTCTCCTTTCGGCATTTCCCTTCAGGGGTCGCCACAGCAAATCAGTTTCTTCCATCTAACCCTATCTGCTATATCCTCTTTGGTCACGCCAACTATCTTCATGTCTTCCTTCACTGTATCCATGAACCTCCTCTTTGGTCTTCCTCTAGTCCTCTTTCCTGGTGGTTCCAAACCCAGCATCCTTCTTTCCGATGTACTCTCTCTCTCTCCTCTGTACATGTCCAAACCATCTCAGTCTGGTCTCTCAGACTTTATCTCCAAAACCTCTAACATGTGCTGTTCCTCTGATCCTGTCCATCCCGGTCACTCCCAGAGAGATCCTCAGCATCTTCATCTCTGCTACCTCCATCTCTGTTTCCTGTCTTTTCCTCAGTGGCACTGTCTCTAGACCAAACAGTATGGCCGGTCTCACCAAAGTTTTGTACACTTTTCCTTTCATTTTAGCTGAAACTCTTCCATCACACATCACACCTGATACTTTTCTTCACCCGTTCCAGCCTGCTTGAACACGCTTCTTCACCTCTTTTCCACACTCTCCATTGAATGAAACCTGAATTATCAAACCAGGTCGGTTGTTTTTCCAGACGTTTCTTTGAGGCGACTTCCTGTTTGCCTAAAACAGTAAAAATAGCTATGTGCGATTTCATTTCATCATCTGAACCATCCGTCCCTAAAAGGGGTTATTGGGAGGGGGGTTGCCGAAGCACCTATCCCGGCTGATTCAAGGCGGGAGGCAGGGTACACCCTGAATAGGTCACCAGTCTGTTGCAAGGCCACACACACACTTATTCATTCCTAGGGGCCAATCAACCTAACATGCGTGTCTTTGGAGAGTGGGAAGAATCCGGAGTACCCGGAGGAAACCACACATTCATGAGAAGAACATGCAAACTCCACACAGAAAGGCCAGTGTTACATCTTCATCCGCACCTGTGACTCGAGCCCCTGACCTTCTAGCTGTGAGGCCACTGTGCTAACCACTACACCACTGTGTAATACATGTGACATGTATTACATTTTTTTACTAGATTGGTTTTATTTGTTCAGAGCGGTGGAAACAAATGTGGATTTTTTTAATCTTCTGGCAACTCCATCAAATTGTTACACAAAAAGTATTTTTTTTCGGTATTTGTGAAAAAAGGTGTGGCCTGATAAGATACGTTGGCATTAAATGGGAAAAAAACAGGGACAAATTCCTGATCAGCTAGCGGAGTAAAGAAAGCTACAATTAAACTTTTAGAGATAAAAAGTAGCATCTTTTAGAATGCCTTTAGGAAAATAATAATAAAAATAAACTAATTGAAATATCTGATGCAAGGCCGAAGACATCAATCTCTTTTTTTTTATTTTTCACTGTTTCAAAAATGGTCCAAAAAGAAGAACGGCTGTCAAGAGAGTACACCAAACGGATGCAAATGGAGAAATAGCTGAGGTATGCCAAATGACACAAGAACGAGATAAAAAAAAAATTGGCAATAGGTTACATGAAGCCATGAATTCTCACTGGAGCTTAGGCCTTGATGTAATTAAAGCGGTGCAGGATCTTCTTAACAGAAAGCAGAAAAAAAAAACGCAGCCAACTTTCAGGGAAGAGTTTCAAAAAGTCATTCAAGGAGCCTGAAGAACATTTTTGGAGACAGCTTTTTTTTTTTTTTTTTTTTACATCCTCTTCTTCTCCTTTCGGCATTTCCCTTCAGGGGTCGCCACAGCAAGTGAGTTTTTTCCATCTAACCCTATCTGCTGCATCTTCTTCAGTCACACCAACTATCTTCATGTCTTCTTTCACTGTATCCTTGAACCTCCTCTTTGGTCTTCCTCTAGCCCTCTTTCCTGGTGGTTCCAAACCCAGCATCCTTCTGCCGATGTACTCGATCTCTCATCTCTGTACATGTCCAAACCATCTCAGTCTGGCCTCTCTGACTTTATCTCCAAAACCTCTAACATATACTGTTCCTCTGATGTACTCATTTCTGATCCTGTCCATCCTGGTCACTCCCAGAGAGATCCTCAGCATCTTCATCTCTGCTACCTCCATCTCTGCTTCCTGTCTTTTCTTCAGTGATACTGTTTCTAGACCAATCAGCATGGCAGGTCTCACCACGGTTTTGTACACTTTTCCTTTCATTTTAGCTGAAACTCTTCTGTCACACATCACACCTGATACTTTTCTCCACCCATTCCAGCCTGCATGCACATGCTTCTTCACCTCTTTTCCACACTCTCCATTGCTCTGGACTGTTGATCCTAAGTACTTAAAATCTTCCACCTTCTTTATCTCTACTCTCTGTAACCTCACTTTTCCTTTGGGAAAATGGGTAAATTTCTGTGCTGGATTGCACCGCCATTGCACTGCCATGACCCTTTGTTTTTCCCAACATTGGCGCCGTCATGGCGCCAATGTTGGGAGAAACAAGGGGTTCGGTGTCTTCCTCTCGGTTAAAAAACCCCCTTTAATCCCTGAACAGGAACAGGAGTTAGCGGTTCCCTATGATCCAACACCATCTCTGCTGCTGTCATAACATCTGGAAGAAAGTCCGGGCTGCATTACTCAAGATCTCTGTCCGTACTAAGACGTTGGCTGACAAGCGCTGTGCCCGAGCCCCTACCTACCAGGAAGGTCAGTCAGTTTGGCTATCTGCTAAGGATATGCCTCTCGGAACAGACTCCTGTAAGCTCTCGCCTCGATATCTAGGACCTTTCCGGATTTCTAAGGTTTTGAGTCCCACAGCAGTCCACCTTGACTTGCCCTCTGCTCTTCGCATTCATCCCACGTTCCATGATTCCCTGCTTAAATCTGTTGTCTCCAGTGACCTTTGTCCTCCTGCTGATCCTTCTCCTCCTGCCTAGCTCGTGGGCAGTTCTCCTGCCCATACTGTACACTGCCTTTTGGATGTGCGTCGGCGCGGCAGGAGGCTTCAGTCTTAGTCTTGAGTCTTAGGGACTCACTAGATTCTGTCGCGCCTTTAAATTCCAAAGTTATTAGACGGGACCGAGTGCCACCTTGGTTTAACTCTGATACACGCTCTCTTAAACAAGAAACCCGTAAGCTAGAAAAAGAATGGCGGCGTTCTGGATCAGAGCAATCTCGGAACGCCTGGAAACGTAGCCTCCTAGATTATAAAAAATCTTTGCGTAAAGCTAGAAACCAGTACTATTCAACTTTAATAGCGGAGAATGAAAATAATCCTAGATTTCTTTTTAGCACTATAGCTAGGCTGACCAGCAGTAACAACACAATAGAGCCTTCTATCCCAGTTACTCTAAGCTGTGAGGATTTTCTTACATTTTTTAATGATAAAATCTCAAATATAAGGCATAAACTGAATGAACTTATTCCTACAATTAGTCCAGAGCAGGCTGAAGCTGCAGAAATGAAAGCTTCTCTAAAAACTTCTGTAACATTAGATTGTTTCACTGCTATAGACCAAACTGAGCTAACAGATGTTATTACATGCTCCAAAACATCAACCTGTCTTTTAGATCCAATTCCAACCAAGCTTTTCAAAGAAACGCTACCTGTAATTAACAAACCTATTTTAACTATAATAAATTCCTCCCTAGAAACAGGATATGTACCACAGTTATTTAAGCATGCAGTTATTAAACCGCTTCTAAAAAAGACCAATTTAGATCCCAGCATTCTGGCCAACTATAGACCAATATCAAATTTACCTTTTATGTCCAAAATTCTAGAAAGAGTTGTAGTTAAGCAGCTGAACCGTCACCTGCAGGAAAACAGTCTTTTTGAAGAATTTCAATCAGGGTTTAGATCACACCACAGCACAGAAACTGCGCTAGTTAGAGTGACAAATGACCTTTTATTAGCCAAAGAAAAGGGACTGGTTTCAATCGTAGTTCTCTTGGACCTTAGTGCAGCCTTTGACACAATTGACCACAGCATTTTACTTCAAAGATTAGAATATGACTTAGGGATCAGAGGAGCAGCTCTTCAATGGTTTAAATCTTATTTATCTGATAGATACCAGTTTGTTCATGTAAATGATCAGTCCTCTACTTCTACCAAAGTTAGTTTTGGTGTGCCTCAGGGCTCAGTTCTTGGACCTATTCTGTTCATGCTCTACATGCTGCCTCTGGGAAACATAATCAGAAAACACAGTATTAATTTTCACTGTTACGCAGATGATACACAATTGTACTTATCAGTCAAACCTGACCAGAGTGACCATATAGAAAAACTTAATACCTGTATCAGGGACATAAAGACTTGGATGACAATCAATTATCTCCTTTTAAACTCAGATAAGACTGAAGTTATTGTAGTAGGTCCTAAAAATCTGAGAGATGTTTTTACTGACCAAGCAGTCTTCTTCGACGAAGTAACTGTGGCCTCTGACCTCACCGTTAGAAACCTAGGAGTTTTATTTGATCCAGATTTATCATTTAAAGCTCACATAGCACAGACTTGTAAAACTGCATTCTTTCACCTTCGCAACATTTCTAGAATCCGAAATATCTTATGTAAAAGTGATGCTGAAAAACTCATCCATGCATTTGTTACATCGAGATTGGATTATTGTAACGCTTTGCTCGTAGCATGCCCTAAGTCTTCCCTAAAAAGTCTTCAGCTGGTTCAAAATGCAGCAGCAAGACTATTAGCAGGAACTCATAGAAGAGATCATATTACTCCCGTGCTAGCGTCTCTCCATTGGCTTCCTATTGAGTTTAGGATCAAGTTTAAAATCATCTTACTAACCTACAAGGCCCTAAACGGCATGGCTCCATCTTACATTAGTGAACTTATAGTACCTTATCAACCAAACAGAACACTCCGCTCACAAAATGCAGGGCTGTTGGTGGTTCCTAGGATTTCTAAAAGTACAGTTGGAGGTAGAGCCTTTAGCTACCAAGCTCCAGTTTTATGGAATAAGCTCCCAGCTCAAGTGAGAGAGGCAGACAGTGTTCCTACATTTAAAGGGAGGCTTAAAGCATTCCTGTTTGAACAAGCTTATCAACAGGCCAGATAGAAACAGATTCAATTAGCTGATATAATTAATAGTTGGCTGCTAGATAGTAAAAGCTGGGGAAAGTATGGTACATTGGGGTTCTGTCCTCTAATTCTATCTACTATTCTCTGCCAGACTGTCTTGGCTCTTTCCCCCTACCCCCTACTCTAACCCTCTACCCTAAACCCCTGGCTTGCTATCTCATTCATTGTTCTAAATTGTCTGTTTATTTAGATTTACACTGCTAGTTGGTACAATACAATTCACATGTTGTCCACCTCTCTCCCTCCTCTCTGGGAGAGAGCCCCATCCAGGACTCTGCGTTCCTGTCCTGGGCATGGCCACACCGAGGAGACCTCCGCGCTTCTTCATCCCCGCTCCATCAGGACGAAATCCATCTACTCATCCCCGCCGTGGGCATCGCTGGGCTGAGGAGTCTCTCGTGTTTCCATCAGGATGAAGAACATCTTCTCATCCCCGTACTTGACATCTCCGGGCTGAGGAGCCCCCCGTGTTTCCATCAGCATGAAGAACATCTACTCATCCCCGTTCTGGACATCTCCGGGCTGAGGAGCCCCCCGTGTTTCCATCAGGATGAAGAACATTTATTGACTTCTTTAGATATTTAGCTGTAGATTAGAATAAGCTAATATTTAAACAATAATCTGTGACACATTGTTTGCTCGTCCCGGGGGAGGGATCTCTCTTTCACGTGGATCCCCATGAGGTTTCTTATTTTTTCCCCACTGATGGGTTTTTTAGGAGTTTTTCCTCACCGAGAAGGAGAGTCTAAGTGCATTAATGTGCTAGTCTTGTTTAGTTAGCATCTGTTAGTTATTTTTCTTGTTGTGTATTTGTGTTAATACATTCCTCTTTTTCTTGTGAAGCCCATTGAGACGGACATTCTGTGATTTTGGGCTATACAAATAAAATTGAATTGAATTGAATTGAATTCAGTACTTGGTTGATTGGGAGAGGTATGGCCCTGAAGAATGGTCTTGGGTCCCACGCTCTTGCATTTTGTATGCTTCCCTGGTGAGGAACTTCCACTGGTCTCATTCTGGCCGGCCTGGCGGGCGCCGGGTGGCGGGGGGTACTTTCAGGAGGGTGGTCTGTTCCTCCTCTGTGTCCTGTTTCCTCCCTCCCTCTTGTCCCTGTTTGTCTGTGTGTGTGGAGTTGGACGAACCCAGCGGGAAGCTTCAACAAGTCACATCTGAAACTCATCTACTCATCTGCTGCAGCATAAATGGATCAGTTTTTCACACACTCTTCGCCAGATCGTTTGTTTACCATGCTTGACCTGTTATCCAGTGTGTGGCTCCAGCTCCTACATTAGAACCTGACTAGTTTATTTTGTTTTTGTCTTCTTTATTTGGATCTTTTTATCCATCTTATAAATCTGCTTTTGATTTCTTCATCTGAGCCTGTTTGTTGTGTCAAGGGTATATTTTTGGCCTTAGCTCCACATTATTACAGAATTGAACTAATTTCTCCCGGTCCAAGAGTAGACATTCAACCACTGAGCCAATGCCTCTTCCCAATTTCAATTCTATTATTTGTGAGATTTTCTGAGTGAAAATCTCACAAATAATAGTTCAGAGAGTGTTGACATGAGTCTGAACTGAAATTGAATGTGAACTCTTTTAAAAAAATGACAACCTAAACGTAATTTTCCCCTCATTTTATTTTGTACATACGTATTTTAAGACATTTCTGTATGTGTGTCAAGTTTTTTGGTCATTCAGTTAAAACCAAACAAAGATTTAAATCTTTAAAACATCAAATCAGAATCAGAATGCTTTTATTGCCATGTCAATGAGAATATCAGAGACTAGGAACTTGCTTTGATACAGGTGTGCAATAATATAAGATAAAAATATAAGATAAAAATAATAAAAAATAAAAATAAATAAAAATAATTTTTAACAAAACAGAGTGCTCAGAAAGAAAAAGAAAAGTAGTGCCATGTCATAGAAAATAATAAAAAATAATAAAGATAGTAAAGTGACAAGAGGGAGGTGACTAAGAGATGCGGGGATCCAGGTTATAAAGCATTCATTAGTCCAACGGCAGAAGGGAAGAAGCTGTTTTTGTGGTGGGACGTTCTGGTCCGAATGGACCGGAGCCTCCTGCCCGAGGGGAGTCGCTCAAAAAGTCCATGTCCAGGGTGGGAAGGGTCAGCTGCTATCCGACCTGCACGCCCCCGAGTCCTGGAGACGTACAGGTCTTCGAGAGATGGAAGGCTGCAGCCGATCACCTTCTCTGCAGAGCGCACAATGCGCTGCAGTCTGTGTTTGTCCCTGGCTGTGGCTCGAGCGTACCACACGGTGATGGAGGAGGTGAGGATGGACTCGATGATGGCTGTGTAAAACTGCACCAACATCTGGGCGGGCAGCTTGGCTTTCTATTATTTCTAAATATTAGATTGTTGAAAAGTTATAAATGCTGATAATATTCTGTGATTTTTTTTCCCAGCAAAATAAGACGTCTGCAAGGTGGAAAAAAAAATGGTGCATCATTATTGTAAAACTTGTCTGTCCTGTGGTAGTTTTATGACTCTATGTGTACTTACATGCAAGACAGCCTGCTCAGTCAGCAGTGAGTTGAAAAAATATTTCAGAGGATGTGAATAAACAGAGTCTAGAGAAGGAGAGAAAAACTACACACAAGATTATGTAACTGGGACTTTTTTAAAGACATTATTCTTGTTTCACGGCCTGTTATACTGAGTCTTCAATCCTGACTGGTATAATCTGGCACATGGTGTGTTTGTGTGTGTTGTTACAGAAAAAGGAGAGTGAGCAAGACCTGACAAAGGAATGTCTGAGTAAAGGCAACGGAGGCTAAATCTGCCCATCAATAAGCAGCTTGGGTCAGTGCCACAATGGCCACATGCCTCCCTGCAGATGCAGAACTTAGAAACAGATACATCTGGATCTCAAATTCCAAGTGCAAATGAGGCTGTGCAAACATTCTAAATTCAACTTGGTGCTCCATCCAGAAAGGATTAAACTCTCAGGCATAGACTCATCTAATCACTGGTGGCCCAAATGGAGAGAGAAAACACAATCTCCTTCCAACCAAGTGCCATTCCATTTACACCAAGAAGTAAAAGTGTACCACAGTGCTGGGTCGTGTGAGGAGCTTCTGTTCATTCAGGCCAGTAGTATCCAATATTAATATTTGGTATTAATGGGTAGAACCAGCATGATTTATGAGCAAAACAGAAAGTTAATTTGCGGAGGTAAAAAAATGTTAAGTTTTATTGATTTAGAAAAAAAAGTTGGACATTTTTTTGATTGTGTAAAATAATGTCTGCATCTAAAACTAAAGTTAACTATATTTTGTTTGAAAACATTTATTCACTATAATGTAATGACCTAGTTCGGTGGAAGATAATGCAATGGTGCACAGTGGCCTCACAGCGAAAAGGTTGGGGTTCGAGTCCCAGGCTTGAAACACTGGCCTTTCTGTGTGGTGTATGCATGTGCTTTCTTCGGGTACTCTGGTTTCCTCCCACTCCCCAAAAACATGTGTGTTAGGCTGTTATAAAAATTGCCCCTAGGATTGAGTTTGTATGTATCAGAGAGGCCAGACTGAGATGGTTTGGACATGTGCAAATGAGAGAGAGAGAGTACATTGGCAGAAAGATACTAGGTTGGAACCACCAGGAAAGAGGACTAGAGGAAGACCAAAGAGGACGTTCATGGATACAGTGAAGAAGGACATGAAGATCGTTGGCGTGACCGAAGAAGATGCAGCAGATTCGGGTAGATGGAAGAAACTGACTTGCTGTGGAGACCCCAGAAGGGAAATGCCAAAAGAAGAAGTATGGTTGTGAGTGTGTGGCCCCTCAACAGGCTGGCGACCTGTTTGGGGTGTACCCGCATCTCGCCTGGTAGCATCTGGGATAGGTTCCGGCACCTCCCATGACTCCATTAGGAATAAGCAGTTTTGAAGCCTACCTGCTTCTTAAATAGACCTTTAGATGGCTACGCTGCTTTAACAGATACATTTTCAAAATAAAACATTTAACCAATCACATTTCAGTAAATGACTGTTGGCAGACAGAATCAAGTCAACGAAGTCTGCCTGAGAGTTTCAGAATTCATTCTATTGGTCCTCTTGTACAAGTATCAATTCAACTTTTGCTTTTTAGTTGCTGTGCCAAAGATCTTCTTGCTGTTGTGTTTTGATTCAAGAACTGAAGGGGAAAACAGCACAACCCTGAATGAAACCTCGTACAGTCAGAATTGATTGGTTTTGGGTTCCATTTGCATCAACTTTTTGCAGTTTGGTTCAGTTGATAATTGACAACATTTTTTTTGTAAGCGCTGTTTACTCCTTTTACATGTATTTTTTGGAATTTTTGTCAATGCAATTTTTTAAACCAAAGCATCTGTGAGTTTAAGTGAAAAAAACATTTTTATCTCACGTGGATAAAATGAGGTTTTCTCATTTCTATTTGTGTGTTTGTGTAAAGACCCGGAAATGGCTCCTACCAAGAGGCAATATGTGTGTTTGAGATGACACAGGTAGACGCAGTTCTGATCGGCGCAGATCGGTGCGCAATGCATGCCGGTTAGGTTTTGCATTCAAAAACTATGTATATATATATATATATATATATATATATATATATATATATATATATATATATATATATATATATATATATATATATATATATATATATATATATACCGTAATTTCACGACCATTAGGCGCACAGTACGAAAAAGGCGCAGTCTCAGTCACACACCGCCTTACAACAACACACGCAAGCATGCAAATGTGTGTATTAAAAAATAGATCAGGAGCAAAACTGAGTTTGGTTGTGCTTTATTTAAGTAGTAACGACACTAAACAAGCACATTACCAGTAATAGTCTTTATTCAAATCCGTCAAAGTCCTCATCCTCTGTTTCGGAATCGAACAGCTGCGCAAAATCCAACAGAGCAGGTCCACTTCGCTCTTCGCCGTCAAAGTCACTGTCTGTACTGTGCGGCTCCTCAGAAAGGATACCAGCGTTTGCGAAAGCTCGGATAACAGTACCAGCAAAACACGTTAGTCCAAGTATCTACAATCCATTGGCAAACTGTAGCGTAACTTGCCCGGCGCTGCCTTTCACCCTTCGTGAAACTGTGGTCTCCTTTTGAAGATTCATTCACATGCCTTTTCTCACGAGCACCGCTTTTTCTTTTAGGTCCGCCTTTTCTCAGACACAAGGCGCACTGCACGAAAGGGCGCGACACTCATTTTGAAGAAAATCTAAGGCGTTTATATGCGCCTTATAGCCATGAAATTACGGTATATATATATATATATAGTTTTTGAATGCATAACATAAACTTTTTTATGTATACTGTACATAAAAAAAACATTAGCTAGGAACCATTCACTGAATTGAAAAAAAGTAAAGCTTAAATGTACAAAAAAGAAAAAAGAAAAGACCAAAAGAACTATGACTTACGAGTCTTTTAAAAATATCACGGAAGTTTAGAGGATGAGCTTTTTGAAAAAAGAATATAGTTAATGATTTAAAATGGCAGAGTTTTGCTCCAAAACCTTGTAGAAATCCTATGAAAGGACCACAATATATCTACAAAGAACTCAGATGAAACCCTTTTTACACAGTCTAACAAAGGTTCAGTTTCTGAACAGTGTAATCAGACAGCAGAAAGATACACCAATAGTTTCTTCACAAAATTGTACAATCAGAAAAAAAAAATCACAACTGAGACGATATGGCATAAAAATAACCTAGTTAACCTGGTTAGAATTCATGAACTAATGATAACTTGTATCAGAAGCGATTCCAAGTCTGCCAAAAAGAAGATGGAAAATATGGAAATGAAGAAGTCTTTGTGGAGTGTGTGAACCGTCCAAACACATCCACGCGTATATAAAACACACAATCATAAAAATGACTAAAGTAGATGTTTGTTGTCTGATGCTGTGGCAGCTCTTCTCATTCCTGCTAGGACAGAACATAGTGGATTGAAGTGAAATTAAGAGAAAGAGCAGATGGAAAAAGGAAAAGAAGATGGAACAAATCTGACTTGGTTTTGATTGAATCCTGCAGCTAGTGGCCAGATACACCTGGGTTTCTCCATTCATCTGAATCCAGATATTACCCCTGAATATTAAACATCAGAGGCTTGTCAAGCTGTCTGCAATATGTCTGAGATAAGGTGGCGCTCACTCAGATGGAGTTCAGGTTTTCTATTTTTTCAAAGATACTTCCTTTGTGAGCTGTTGTACCCTCTGAGATGATTATATGTAGCAGAGAACAGCAATGTATGCAAAATCCCGCAAGCAGAAATATAACAAAAACTCTTAGGTGGCAAAGTAGTCTCATCAGGAGGAAAATGTTTCTATCAAGTAGGAAAATGAATATTGAATACATAAAAACATATACCACCCCCAAACCACCCCAAACCCTCGCTCTCTGTTCAGGCCTTTGCCTTTATGATGGAAAAAAAATTTATTACATTGTATCTCAAGTCACTTCCTGTCAGCCATTGTGGAAAAACTGCTTCTCATTCATTATTAAAGACTTTATTATTGCAGCGACACATGATTTTTTTTCAATTCAAGGAATAAGTTAAGTTTTTTTTTTTTTTTCTAAAATCTTTAGAAGCAACAGAAAACATAATTTATTAGTCTTATGACTTACTTATTAATACTAGTACAAAACAGAGTACATGTGTGTGAATGAGAGGGATTCAAATGGAAAAGTGAGGTTACAGGGAGAAGAGATAAAGAAGGTGGAAGATTTTAAGTACTTAAGATCAACAGTCCAGAGCAATGGAGAGTGTGGAAAAGAAGTGAAGAAGCGTGTTCAAGCAGGCTGGAACGGGTGGAGGAAAGTATCAGGTGTGATGTGTGACAGAAGAGTTTCAACTAAAATGAAAGGTAAAGTGTACAAAACCGTGGTGAGACCCGCCATGCTGTTTGGTCTAGAGACAGTAGCACTGAAGAAAAGACAGGAAACAGAGATGTAGGTAGCAGAGATGAAGATGCTGAGGATCTCTCTGGGAGAGACCAGGGTGGACAAGATTAGAAATGAATGTACCAGAGGAACAGCACATGTTAGATGTTTTGGAGATAAAGTCAAAGAGGCCAGACTGAGATGGTTTGGACATGTACAGAGAAGAGAGAGAGAGAAGTACATCGGAAGAAGGATGCTGGGTTTGGAACCACCAGGAAAGAGGCCTAGAGGAAGACCAAAGAGGAGGTTCATGGATACAGTGAAGGAAGACATGAAGATAGTTGGCGTGACCGAAGAGGATGCAGCAGATAGGGTTAGATGGAAGAAACTGACTTGCTGTGGTGACCCCTGAAGGGAAATGCCGAAAGAAGAAGAAGAAGAAGATTATTATAATTTATTTTTGTCATTTGACGTCTCTCTGTCGTAGAGTCTGACTACAAGATAATTAAAAGCAGAAACTTTTTTGCCCCAGCTTGTTGGTTTGAGTCTCGGGTGGGACAAGGTTCGAATAACTGGCCCTTCTGTGTAGAATTTGCATGTTCTCTTCGTGCATGCGTGGTTTTCCTCCAGGTACTCCGGTTTCCTTCCAGCCTACAAAAACATTCATGTTAGGTTGATTGGCCGCAATGAAATTGTCCATAGGCATGAGTGTGTGTGTGTGTGTGTGTGTGTGTGTGTGTGTGTGTGTGTGTGTGTGTGTGTGTGTGTATGGTTGTGTGTGTGCCCCCACAGCCTCTCGCCTGCAATTCTTACCTGATGGTGGAAACTCCCATGGAAGATGCAAACCTACATCAGGAGCAATTGAGGTTCAGTGTCTTGCTCAGGGACACCTTGGCAGAAATTTCAGATGGAGGATCAAACCCACAACCTTCTGATTATAACACGTTCACTCTGTCCACTGAACCATCCTTCAACGTCCTGATCTTGTCCCTCATCCTATACCTCATCTTGTTTTATTTGGTACTAAATATCTCCAAAACATCAGACATAAGTCTGCAGCCTCAAAACCCTTTTTCAATGCTGTATTGAACATGAAATTTTTTTAAATAATTAAAAAAAAATGAATTCATAAAAATTTCTAATATACACACAATTTTTTATTAAGATCCTAGAACTAAAAAAAGCCAATACAGAATAGATAAACCTGGAGAAATGAGATCCCTCATGCTAATTTTGATGAAAACCCTCTCTTGGGAATTTAGATTAAAAAAGAAAGACTTTCCTGAGCTTTTTGGGATCTCTTGATAAAACAACTTAGCATAAAAAACAGGAACGTGTATTTACTGCATTACTTCAAAGAAAATACAAATTATGGTAATACTGTGCAGATGAAAGACGGCATACATAGATGTTCTGTTCCGTCATCATCGACTTTTCTGGGGCTGGGTCACGGGGGCAACAGCCCTGGGCGGGAAGCCCAGGCCTCTCTCTCCCCAGCTGCATCCTCCAGCTCACCCGGATGGATCCCGAGTCGTTCCACAGCCAGCTGTGAGACATAGTCTCTCCAGCGGGTCTGGGGTCTGCCTCTTAGTCTCCTCCCGGTGGGACGTGCCCAAAACACCTCACCAGCGAGGCACTCGGGAGGCATCCTGACCAGATGCCCAAACCACCCCACCTCTCTTCTCTCGATCTGGAGGAGGAGCAACTCTACTCCGAGCTCCTCCCGGATGGCAGAACTCCTCACTCAATCTTTGAGGGAGAGGCAAGCCACCCTGCGGAGGAAGCTCATTTCAGCCACTTGTATCCACGATCTCATTCTTTCGGTCACCACCCACAGCTGGTGACCATAGGTGAGGGTGGGAATAGAGAGCAAATTGTAAATTGAGAGCTTTGCTTTTTGGCTCAGCTCTTTCTTTACCACGACGGAGCAATGCAACGTCCTTGTTATTGTGGACGCTACAACGATCAGTCTCTCGATCTCCTTCTCCATCCCTCCCCCACTCGTGAACAAGACTCCGAAATACTTAAACTCCTCCACTTGGGGCAGGACCCTGTCCCTGACCTGCAGGGGGCATTCCACCCTTTTCCAGGCGAAGACCATGGTCTCGGATTTGGAGGCGCTGATTCCAATCCTGGCCGTTTCACACTTGGCAGGAAGCCGGTCCAGTTACAGCTGGAGATCACGGTCCGCTGAAGCCAACAGGACAACATCATCCGCAAAAAGCAGAGATCCGATCCTGAGGTCACCAAACTGGATCCCTCCAATGCCTCGGCTGCGCCTAGATATTCTGTCCATAAAAGTGATGAACAGAATCGGTGACAAAGGTCAGTCTTGGCGGAGTCCAACTCTCACTCGAAATATATACAGTATATAGTCTGGAAATATATATATATATATATATATATATAACATAGAAATATCAGAGAAAAATTATTCTAATGCGTAAATGAAAATAAATATGTAGAGATCAGTATGGTCAAGGATCCCTTAAAGTCCCACCCTCCTTTACAACAATCAGAATATATCCCCTCTGGGACACACAGGTCAGTCTAAGAAGCAGCTTTAGCTGCAAAGTCCTTCATTCCCCCTTTTTGGTGAAACAGAAGATCATTCCAGCCTGCTTCTGCTGTTGGGCTTCACAACTACCTGCCCTCTGTAGGGACACTGCTGACTCAGCACCATACATGTTTCCTTATTGTTCTTTTTTGCTGCTATAACAATTCAATTTCCCAACGGTGATTAATACAGGTGTTTCATTCGGATTTCATCCTGATTTTCTGCATGCCACAAAGCTTTTCAGTAGGACTCCACACTGTGTATTTTAGCACAATCAGCCACATTGCTGAGTTGAATGACTTTTTCAGGTATTTTACCAATAAATGGAAAACGGGAAACAAAATTCCTAAGAAAACCTAGTAATTATTTGAAAGACTTATTGCCTGACTTTAGCAGCAAAGAAGATGTAGAAAAAAGATGTCTCCACTGTCTCTTACTGAATTCTAAAATTTGTGCTTGCAGTCATTGTCCTGCCCCATGACCCAATTTTGGTTAAGCTTTCACTGACAGACAGATGGTCTCACAATTGTATCCAGGATACTTTAATATACAAAGGACTTTTTAAAATGCGTTGTGGTTGCAGGGTGTCCTGGTTTTACTCGTTGAACAATGTGCTCCACTACCACCTTCTCCATTCCTGACAGAGAGGTTTCTACATGCTACCTTTTTGTTCTAGTTTCAACAGGCATTTCCAATTTATTCTCATTTGTCCAATAAATTGTTCCAGAAGTCTTTTTGAAGTGACCACACTTTCTTACATTTTCTATAGAGGTCCTCACCTTGCTTATAGTTCCAAAAGGTTCTAACATTAGCCAAAACGTTTTAGTCAGCTGAATAAACTCCTTGCTTCCCACCTTTACACCAATCACAAAAATCTCAGGCATAATCAGAAATGTCCCTCTTTTCCACAGGCATAATGAGGACAAAATCCATCTCATAATCCAAACCTGAGTAAACAAACTATGTCTTTCAATAATTGATTTGTGTAACAAATTGCCACTATATTACATGCACCATTAGAAGTGCTTATTAAACTCAATCAATTCATTGAAAGGTGTTGGTGGCACTATTTGGATCAACCTCCTAAGAACACAGTAAATATCGCCACCAATATTCCTTTGTTTACAACGCAACCAATATTATTCTATGATGTGAAGAACACAAAGTTCTGCTGTAGATCAATCCAGCTCTGCTATTTGCATTGGCAATTTAGTCTTAATTAAATGAGAAGGCAGATGCATCTAAAAACAGTTTCCATTCGATAGGGCAGGTTCTTTAGCTTGTTTGGATCAACCAACATCTTCAGTGCAGGAAGAATTATTGTTATTCTTCATAACTTTCCACATTACAAAAATATTGCCAACTCACCCTGGAGGATCTCAAGGGGTTCCCTGGTCTAGTCTCTCCAGCGGTTCTGGGGTCTGCTTCTGGGTCTCCTCCCGGCGGGACGTGCTTGGAACATCTCACCAGCGAGGCGCTCAGGAGGCATCCTAACCAGATGCCCAAACCATCTCATCTGCGTTCTCTTGACCCGGAGAAGCAACAAATCCATTAAGAACCCCTGCCGGATGGCAAAGCTCCGGACTCCATATCTTAGCAAGACGCCAGCCACCCTGCAGAGGAAGCTCATTTCAGTATTGCAATCTTGTATTGCAATCTCGTTTTTTCAGTCACCACCCACAGTTGGTGACCATAGGTGAGGGTTAGAACGAAGATTGATTGGTAAATCAAGAGCTTTTCAGCTCATCACTTTCTTTATCATGACGGACCAATGCAGTGTCCTGATTACTGTCACATAACCATTCTTCTTATTTAATTTCATGTTGTAAATATGAATAAGAACATTTAAGTAAAACAATGTCCCCTACTTGTGTACAGAGTGATATTAGCCATTATCTTCGTACACCTTGAACTCCACACTTCAAGAGTTCCCGAAGTCCCGCTTTCTGCCTCTTTATTTTATTATGTTGTATTAGTCCCTCATGGGGGAATTTCTGTGCAGCATTGCACCGCAGCAGCCAGGCAACCAATGACGGTGCCAATGGTGGTAGCAACCAGGGGGTTAGGTGTCTGCTCCAGGGACACCTAGGCATGAACTCAGCAGGATTTGAACCAGCAATTCTTCCAGCAGTATAATGGCAAATTTGCCACTGACCTATGCCTGTCTTCACAAGGTCCTGGGCATTTTCACAAGATTGCAATCACCGTTTAGCCAGACATTTTGTCCCCACACAGTAACCTTAAGTTGGTTCAATCACTATAAATTATTATGATGGTCTATTTTTCTGCAATTTATTGGGATTGATGACTTTTTTCTTTTTCAGGTGGTCCTGATGATTATCAGCTTATTTAAACTAAAATATGCCTTGGGTATGTTTCTTGATTCTCAAATCAACAAATAGAGCTGTTTGCTTCCTGCCTACTGCATTATTGTCATCTTTTTGCATTTGGTTGTTTATTCTTTCCCATACAGCCCATACATAGGCAGCCTTATGCCCCTGTACACACACAGACACGGTCATTTGCACAACATTTGAATTGTCAAGTAGACCCTAATTTTTATGAAACGTATTTCAAAAAAGCAAGATATGTTTAGCATAACAGACCAGTCGGGGCAGAAACTATTTCAAAATGAAATAGTTTTAGGAATCAGCATGTCCACAACAAAGGGCAAAGCTTTTAGATTTTGGGCTCTTTTTCTGTGAAAACAGCAGCTATGTTGTGTCTGAGATACTGAAATCTAAGTCATTTTAAGGTGACTAATTTCAAAAGACTAATTTTAACAGTCCAAATGGAAGAATAACTAAATAGGGGATGAAAGGTTTAAATCAGTTAAGTAGAGTTGAAGGGTTTGGGAAATGAAACAGATGGTTGGTGTGCGTGTACACCTGATTTGGAGACAGAGAAGCCTACTTCAGGAAAGATGGTTCAACAGGTAGAGTCTTGTAGCAGGTTTGACCTCTTGTCCAGATATCATGCATAGATGCCCATGAGCTTGAAACCACCAAACCAATGTTTCCTGTAAGCTGCACGCCTATGCAATTGTGCACTGTTCGCAGATTAATTGCGCAAAAGAAAATCTATACAGCTCACAAAATAAAACTCAATTTAAACTAAAGATGAGAAAATAAAACTGAGCTCTGGAGCATATCTCTTTCTTCATTCTTTCTGAAACAAATTGCTTCAAACCGCTGCTTCAGAGTTTGACGTGTCACTGCTGCTGACATCACAAAAGACATCACAAAAGTTCTTGCTCCGCCCCCTTCTGCTCAGGAAGCTTTTGTGTCTGCTCAGACACATAAAAAATTAGAGGGAACATTGCACCAAACCCCTTTACTCCTGTGGGCCATGGTTGGCATCTAGCATGGCAACGTTGAGTAAATGCTGAGTACATTGTAAAGATCTTTGAGGACCTTCACAGGTGGAAAAGTACTGTGTAAATGGAGACCAATTTTCTTTGCTTGGAGGCAGAGTGCCAGTTTGGAAGCATCTAGGCTGGTTTGGTCAAACCTGAATTGGAGGCAAAGATGCCAACCTGTGGCGATCATAGAGGGAGCAGATGTAGTTTGGAATAGAAGAACAGAAAAAAAATGAGGCAAGGCAAACGGACCCATGTGTCAGTATATTTAAACTTTTTGAGTATTGTTTTCATTAGTTGGCCTCTTTCAGAAAACAGATGGATTAATATTATTATTATATTATATTAATATAATTGCAAATTTTACATACTTTGCCTGAATAAAAAGACCCAATCTTTGAAGTTACTTTCTGTCTTCTTTACCTCACTGCTTTGTCCTTGACAACAGTGATATGGATTTTCTAAAATCACAAAAACAAGATACAGGATTTTCTATGTAGCAAAATTTCAACTTACTTTTGGTTATTCTCTAAACAAAACAAAACAAAACAATAATTGTATTTGTTGTTTTGGTTCAACTTTATCTTGAAGTGATATTTACCCACCCCCTCCATGAATCTGTGGACCATGTGAAGAGCAGCTTCAGCAACAGACTCCTGCAATCCCGCTGCTCAAAGGAACGGTACAGAAAATTATTTCTGCCATCCTCCATCAAACTATTCATCCTTTCACTTTCAAACCTTTTCACTTTCACTCACAACAGATCACAAAAACTTTTGTTGTATAACATTGCACGATTGTAGCACAGCAGCACTCAAATTTCCCTTTGGGGATAAATAAAGTATTTTCAATTTAATTTAAATTTAACTGAACTTGGGCAGCACGGTGGCGCAGTGGGTAGCACAGTGGCCTCACAGCAAGAAGGTCGTGGGTTCGAGTCCCTGGTGGGGACGAGGCTTGGAACACTGTCCTTTCTGTGTGGAGCTTGCATGTCCTCCCCGTGTCTGCGTGGGTTTCCTTCGGGTATTCCGGTTTCCTCCAAAGACATGCATGCTAGGTTGATTGGCCGGTGCCAAATTGCCCCTAGGAAAGAGTGTGTGTGTGAATGGTTGTGTGTGTGTGGCCCAGCGACAGACTGGCGACCTGTTCGGGGTGTACCCTGCCCTTCGCCTTCAATCAGCCGGGATAGGCTCCGCCACCCCCCGCAACCACGAAAGGGACAGACGGAAAAGAAGATGACTGACTGAACTTGGACAAACGAGATGTGCTAGCAAAGCAATTGACCTAGTTCAGCGAGATGTTTGTTTTATTTTTTGTGTTTGGTTTTTTTTAAAAAATGAAAAAACAAAAGCTCATTAAGATTAAAAATCTCTGTCAAAATATAAAATTCTACCAGAATATCAGTAACAGATGTAAAGTAGATGCCATGTCTTTGGGAAAGAATTGTTCAAATAAGTTAGTTAAAAAGCTAAAAGCGAATTGACATTAGAAAAATATATAGTTCAGCGTAAACTTTGAAATATTTGAGCATTTTCATTTACATAAGCATTTATTTGCGAATTCGTAAGTCTAATTGTTGGTTGATTTTGTGTAGATTCTGTAGTTAATGAACAGAAAGAATTTGTTTTTTTGAGGATATTTTTCTATTCTTTTCTTTGTGCGAAAAAAAAGGAAAGATGTGTTTATGAACCTTAGACAATTTTTGTCTTTGTAAGGATTTTTTTTATGTTTGCAAGCATTTTTTGCAACCTCATGAGTTAATTTATTGGTTTGTTTTTGTAAAGGCTTTGCATTTAAAAAAGACATTGGAGATATCTGTGGAATTGGAAAAACTGTAATAATTGGTTTACTGT
Organism: Neostethus bicornis; assembly: GCA_902685375.1. Taxonomy (NCBI): domain Eukaryota; kingdom Metazoa; phylum Chordata; class Actinopteri; order Atheriniformes; family Phallostethidae; genus Neostethus; species Neostethus bicornis. Next base: position 6,207,553 of record LR738564.1, read on the forward strand.
ACATCTTTCTACATTTACAGATCATAATTTACTGTAAACTTTAAATGGGGTCTTTTTTCTTACCAAAACCAAATTACAGAGTAAAATTATGTCCATTGATTCAACTGGAAGACCTCCTCTTCTTCTTCTCCTTTCGGCATTTCCCTTCAGGGGTCGCCACAGCAAGTCAGTTTCTTCCATCTAACCCTATCTGCTGCATCCTCTTCAGTCACGCCAACTATCTTCATGTTTTCCTTCACTGTGTCCATGAACCTCCTCTTTGGTCTTCCTCTAGCCCTCTTTCCTGGTGGTTTCAAAGCCAGCATCCTTCTGCCGATGTACTCGGTCTCTCTTCTCTGTACGTGTCCAAACCATCTCAGTCTGGCCTCTCAGACTTTATCTCCAAAACCTCTAACATGTGCTGTTCCTCTGATATACTCATTTCTGATCTTGTCCATCCTGGTCACTCCCAGAGAGATCCTCAGCATCTTCATTTCTGCCAGCTCCATCTCTGCTTCATGTCTTTTCCTCAGTGGCACTGTCTCTGTCATTCAACTGGAAGACCTATGATTGATAAAATAAATTTAATTTGGACCTCTGACAGGCTGCTGAGCGCTGCGATCCGGGATCTCTTTTTTTTTTTTGGTTTTCCAAGCAGATGCAGCATTTTCCTTGATTCTACTACTGGAGTGAGTTGGAATAACGTGGATAACACAACTAAAGCAAATGGAAATAACAATAGATCTGCAGGTTTTTGAATAGACAGTGGAATTGTAGCATAACTGTTCTATTCAGACATTTAAAATTAATGTAATCATAACCATATTAAAGTCCTCTGGTTATTACAGTTCCCCGCTCCAACAATTTTATGTCTGAAATAACATTGTAGTAACCAAGGTCATCATTACGACTTCTCTTTCACGTTACTTTTAATTCATTGTCTTCATGATTTCACCGCTGCTTAACAGGGACAACTCTCTACGTCAACTCTTGAGGGCATAGGAATGACACACTGATGGTCACAATTTTATGAAAGAGAAGGGAATAACTTGAAAATGTGTTTGTAGATAAGGTGTTGGAGCATGCACCAAATTGTATTTCCCTCATGTAATCTAATCCTGCTGAATCTCTACAGCTGCTGTAGGATCTGAAGGTGATGCTTCACAAATACAGCACGGTGGATTTATTATGATAATGTGAGTGCTGAAATCTTTTTGGCCTAAACAGAAAATAATTGTACTGGTCAATTTTTCAGTAATATGACCTGCAATTCTGATGCTGTTCTACACATGGTTTTCCCTAATCTGAAGCCATGGATAAATAGCACAGTACTGTCCCTGCTCAGGGCATGAGATGTAGCTTGTAGATCAGGTAACAGACTGGCCCACAGCAAGGCCCGCAGAGAACTGAAAAAGGCATCTAGTTGTCCAAACGGAGACACAAGCAGCACATTGAGGAGAACTGCAGGGACAGAACGCACAGAGCATGTAATAAGGCATTGGGACCATCATGGACAACTGAACTGGTGATAAGCAGGTAAGTTATAGTCAAGATCCCACAGAACTTCTTTGCACACTTTGACTCTCCCAACAGCTTCATGACTTGACACATCAGGGTACCTCCACTCTGAGGATAATCAATGTGAACAAGTCAGCAGGTCCTGATCGAGGGTCAGGCCTTGTTCTGAAATCATGAGCGAACCAACTGGCAGGTGTTTTCATGGACATTTTTAACCTGTTCCTACCATTCTGGTTGGTCCCGACCTGCTTGAAATTGTGTATCATTGTGCCTGAGCCCAAAAATACAACAATTACTTGCCTTGATAGTTAATGTCCGGTCACACTGACACCAGTAATCATTCATGTCAAACAAATCCTCCCGAGACCGATCAAGGATGTCAAGTTTGCAGATGACCCCACCGTGGTGGGTCTCTTAATCAATGATGAGTAGACCCACTACATAGAGGAAGTCCGGAGACTCACACATTGGTGTTCAGAGAACAACCTCAACTTGGACACAAAGGAGGTACAAGAGGACAAACATGTTCCTCTCTGCACACAGTGGAAGGCTGTGGAGAGTGTTGACTGTATAATGTTCCTGGGCATCCATGTTACCTCCCGTCTCTCATGGACTGTTGAGACGTCACACCTGGAGAAAAAGGCCCAAAGCGTCTCTTCTTCCTCAGGAAGTTGAAGAACTCTGGACTCTCCTCCCAATTTCTCGTGAACTTCTACAGAGCCACCGTTGCGAGTATCCTGTCTCGGCATGACTGAGTGGTATGGCAGCTGCACTTCACAAGACAAAAAGTACTTGGCGCAAGTGGCGAAGACTGCAAAGGGGATGGAAGGCTGCCATCTTCCAGATTTGGACTTGGTTTCCAAGCCCCAGTTTCAGCAGAAGGTCAGACGCATGGCAAACAAACCTATGCAAAAATGAAAGAGACTATTTGTACCTCACCCATCAGGGAAGTGGTACAGCACCATCAAGCAACCACTTCACGGGGTAGAAATAGCAATCACCCCACCACCTTAAACCCTTACCCTCGTACATTCCACTGACTGGCATTAAGGGCACTTAATGGCAAAACTCACTTTAATGAGCATAATCCCAAACATACTGTCACCTTTAATATATACTGTAACTTTTTCTGTAAATAATTTACAAATACCTCTCATATTGTCTCACTGTACAATGTCTTTTTATGCTTTTTTTTATCTGACACTTGTTTTAAGTTTATTTCCACTTTGTATCTTTTTTTTAATACTTATAGCCGGGAGTCTGTCAAAAATTCACGATGCTTGGGAAATGGTGACAAAATTAAATCTTGACTCTGACCAAAAATAAAGCAACAGCAAATTCATAAAGAAAGCCCTAATTTTGGATGTTGCATTTCAACCTTTGATATTCTGCTTTTACAGTATACAGCAAGATGAGACTGTTCTTAAACTTATGTCAAGTTGCCATCACACTTGTTCGCAGCATTGGGTAGGCTGGGAATTAATAGCTTGCAGGTCTGGCTGAAGATTTCTTCCTGTTGGACTGAGCAGATCTGTTCACTGTACAAAGACCTGTAGACGATATAGACACAAAAATACCAGGATGAGTTGATTAAAAAAAGTTTTTGTTCATTAATTTTTTATGGCCAGAACTTTCTCTTTTAGATTAGTTGATGATGTAACCTAGTGAAAATGACAGGAGTGATGCAGCAGGTAAATACGAGTTGAGGTTGTAAGTTGGGGTTTTAGCAGAGAAAACTGTGGGTTTGGTTTCAATGTTGCAATACTGAAATTTCTCGGAACATGTCATGATGAAGTAGGAATTTTTTTTCAGCGATAATGTCACAATGAATGTCACAGCCGAGACAGGAATAGTTTTTATGTTATTTAAAGATATTAAAATTGGCCACATACTTAGTCAAACAGATAAAAATGAAAATGATCTCATGTGCTAATGCATCAAGATTGGCTTTTTCAAAAATGACATTAAGATGAGTTTTGTATACCCTAGCATAAACCTTAGAAATAAGTACTCAATGAGAGTGGGTTATTGAGAAAATACAAACCCAGGTATGATTCAACAAGAAACTACATAATTATGGATGTCACGTTCCTCCCAGTCAGTGCTGTTTTTTTTTTGTATATGTTCAAAAAAAAAACACAAAAAATAAAATTGAGAAATGACCATTTAAACATTAAAGCAATCCTTACTATCAGTGGTTATCAATAGAATTAACCCAGAGTGAAATCAAATGTGGTTAACTGGGCAGCACTCGAGCCTCATGCCAAAAAGATGGCTAAACTAGGGCAAGCCTTTAATTACTTTTCTTTTCTCTTCTTTTATTTTTATTGTTTTCTTCTTCTTCTCCTTTCGGCATTTCCCTTCAGGGGTCACCACAGCAAGTCAGTTTCTTCCATCTAACCCTATCTGCTGCATCTTCTTTGGTCACGCCAACTATCTTCATGTCTTCCTTCACTGTATCCATGAACCTCCTTTTTGGTCTTCCTCTAGGCCTCTTTCCTGGTGGTTCCAAACCCAGCATCCTTCTGCCGATGTACTCGGTCTCTCATCTCTATAAATGTCCGAACCATCTCAGTCTTGCCTCTCTGACTTTATCTCCAAAACCTCTAACATGTGCTGTTCCTCTGATATACTCATTTCTGATCCTGTCCATCCTGGTCACTCGAGGATGGACAGGATCAGGATATTTTTTATTGTTTTACACTAGTTTAATGAGTTATAACAGAAAATATAACTGATTTGATATGTTTTATATATACTCACATTTTACGTTTGTGAAAATAAAATAATTTGTTTTGCATAATAAACACTGTTTTCTAGTTTCAAGAGACAACGATGGTTCATGTTTGTCACAAGTGTTGCAACAATCTTTACATCCCTTAGCTCAGGTGGAAGTTTTAGGCAGAAAGATCTACACAGGCAGACCAAAAACACAAAAAAATGTTTTGTTATATCTTCTGAACCACTTATTGCGAACGGGGACGTGGGAGGGACACAAGTGCAAAAGTTTAATTGATACTTGTACAAGAAGGACAGACAGTACAATCAATTTTGAAGCTTTCAGGCAGACTTCATTGACTTTGACTCTGCCTGGCTGCGAACATTTGCTTAAATGTGTTTGGTTAAATGTTTTATTTTGAAAATGCATCTGTCAAAGCAGTGTAAGCATCTAAAAGGCAATTTAGGAAGCAGGTAGGTCATTAAATTCATCTTCTGTAGAAGATTAAGGGAGGTGCCGGAACCTACTGTATCTTGGCGGATTTCAGGCAAGAGGCAGGATACACCCCGGTTAGGTTGCCAGTCTGTTGCACGGCCACACACACACAATCACTTACATACATCGTTATTGCTAGGGACAATTTCATAGCAGTTAATCACCCTAACATGCATGTTTTTGAAGAAACTGTAGTACCTGGAGAAAACCCACACATAGACGGGGAGAAGATGCAAATTCCACACAGAAAGGCCAGTATTTCAAGCCTCACCCCATCCGGGATTCGAACCCTTGACATTCTTGCTCACTGCACCGCTAAATCAAAATACAACAAAGATTGACTATTTGGAAAAGAAGACGAGAACTTGGATTTTATTAGCTCTCTCCTTAGAACTCCTCACTGATTTTTCCAGATTATAGGGTGAACTTTTAAACAGCTCTGTTTGTTTACGTATCTCTTGATGGCCAAAAAGACCAAAAAAGATCTCCATTAAATTGGTCCCATATAGACCATCTTTGAAAAAGAGAAACTCAGGAACTCTTTTACTGTTGCCCAGGGTTGAAATAAAGTCCCCCCATTTAAAGACGCAATTTGTTCTTTATTTATTTTTTACAAAAAGTGAGTAAAATTAAAAATTGAACTGATCATGGCATTGGTGATAAAACAATGTACGTGTGAAAAATGAATGAACTAGAACAAAGAAACAACTCAATAGTCCCTCACAGATCATACCTTCACACACATAGATAGCAGAACTGTCAACTGATATCAGAAACCTTTACAGGTTATCATATTGTTCAGCTAAAAGGACATTCCCTTTTAAAAGCTCTGCTCGCAGATACTATTTTATTTGTCCTTACAATTCTTGCTCACTGCAGCTGACAAGTGTGATGTCCTTTACACGTTGGCTAAGAGTGGAGAGAAAGTGCTGACATGGACTCTTGTCCCATGGAATTCATGCCAGCAATGAGAATCTGCTGATGCTGCCAACTGTGTCAGGAGGAAATCTCAACAAAGAAGTGAAATTAAATGCCGACAACTTCTTCTGTGCATCCTGGAGTTACACCCCAGCTTTAATATTTCATACCTGCTTCCGAAACTTCCACATCTATTTATTGATGCCTGACCTTATGAGAACCAGGTTAGAAGAGTATCAAAGTGTTCTTTCCTGGAACTGAGAGACTAAAATGTCCACTTTTTGCCATTTAAAGTAAACATATAGACATGTTTCAGTTATTACAGAAAAAATACATTTCATTATATTTGTTCATGTAAGAAATTAATTGAAGATGTGTGGAAGCAGGGCGGCACGGTGGCGCAGTGGTTAGCACAGTGGCCCCACAGCAAGAAGGTTGAGGCTTTGAACGCTGGTCTATCTGTCTGGAGTTTGCATGTTCTCCCCATGTTTCCGTGGGTTTTTTTCTGGGTGCTCGGGTTTCCTCCCACCCTCCAAAACATTGGGTTGATTGGCTGCTAGAAATTTTTTTTTTAATATATTTATTTTATATACTTTACTACCCAAATTGTCTCTATGAATTAGTGTGTGGGGGGATGATTGTGTATGTGTGTGGTCCCACGACAGACTGGCAACCTGTACGGGCTGTACCCAATCTCTCGCCTTTAATCGGGATGGACTCTAGCACCACTGCAACCCGGATAGGGACGGGCTGTTCAGAAAATGAATGAATGAATGTGCGGAGGCAATCGCCAACTTGTTCACGAGGAAACAAATGTCTTTCTTATTTTCTGAGAAAAGCTACATTCTTCTATAAAACTCATTCTTAAGTCTTTCTTCTTGTATCTAAAATCTTTATTTTGGATCTCTTGCACAATATTACAGACGCCGTCAAACTTTGTTGTTGGATAAACCAAAAAAAAAAATAATAGGAAGAATTGTATTTGTGTGACATTTGTAATCCAGCGAGCAACAAATCTTAGCCATTGAAACGAAAGAGCATGACTTCAAACTGAATGGAATAAAACATCCAAGGAAGAAGAAACGAGTCACAAGAAATATAGGTTACAATGTTGCCTAGAGTCTTGGATTCAACTCCTGAGATTCAACCCAAAGCAAAAAAAATAAAATTGTACTTGAGCATGAGTTGTTATCTTCAATATAAAAATACTATTCTGAACCAATATGTTATCATAGATGATAATCAGATTGAATTAAAAGCATTTGGAAAAAAATGAAATCATGTGGACAAATGTAAGATTATTTTTTGTTAAACTTCCATTTGCAAGATTTTATTCAACCTTAGCTGAGTGTTTGTTGTGGTTTTCCCCCTCAGGATGTGGCATGCTTTTCATTTATTTCTCGTGATTGCATGACATCCTTGGTGTAGAGATGTGACCTTGGAGAGACTGTGGCATCTTGTTGCACTGCGGGTACAACACAGACATCCTCTTTATGTACCAAATCCCCTCATATGATGGCACAATGCAACAAAATCATGACTTCAAAAAGAGATGTGCAATGTTTTTTTTTTTCCCACAGAGCTTTCCTTTGTGTTTGCAGATGGGTTACACGACTGTGATGAGGAGGAAATTTAAGGGAGAATTTGTTTTTGCTCTTACTGAGATGAAACCCTCGGAAATATGTTGAGATAAAAATTTAGAGACATGAATCATAATGAATTTAAATAAGCAACGCAGTGCAAATCGAATGTGTTTATTCTTACATTAAATTTCAAAGTAAAACAAACTAAATGCATTTATAATTGGACGGAATGATTAAAATCTACTCACATCGCTTCTTTAGTTAGCGCGACGATAAAACCGACGTTCAGCTTTAGTCTTTTTTTTTTTTTTTAAGTAGCTCAGTCATTAGTAAAGTTTTACATTCCAACTACAGAGGATGTGTTTGGAAAAAAACATCCTGCCAGAAGAACATTTGTGCCTGAGGGTCTTTTCAGATCAGCAGAAGTGGCCCTGCAGACAAAAGGGGGAAAAAAAGGAAAACAACAATAAAAAAAGATGCACGAACGGCTGTCATTTTTATTTAAAAAGAAAAAAAACTGAACCCATCATGATGTATTGTCTATATTGTAAAGTACAACATGTATGTTATTATATGATAAGGTTTTAAAAAAAAATCTTTCACTTTCATGAAACCTATTTCTTTGATTTTGACAGAAAGTAGGAGTAGCTTTGAGGTAGGAGGCCACCAACACCGTGGGGACACCATCACCATCAGATCTTCTGATGTTCATACGAGCTGCTTCCCACCACCGATTTTTTTTTTTTTGGAAAAGGCAGAAACATCTCGTTTTCATTCTCTGATATAAAAACCAGATTGGTCAATGATGATAAGAGATTAAATAGATTTTCCATCTGTAACTTTAATCTCTTCTGATTGCATCAGTAAAGCTGAAGGTGTGTCGTTCAGCCACAGATTTTAAACGTTTGACCATATGTGTCAGAAAAAAATATGCATAGTGGGAAGTTACTGGAAATTTAAAAAAACCCAAAAACATTCACTTGGCTGTAAACGTAGGGTGATCAGCATTTCTCTGTGATCCAAAGATAGGAAAGAAAATATGCCTTGGAGTCATGTTTCGTAACGTTAAGTTGAAAATTCTTTGAAGTTACAACCAATTTTTGTGTTTTGGTATGGTCGATTTGAAGCACTAAAATAAATGACCACAAAACATGTTTAAAATAAGATGGAATTACAAATTTAGTTCTTTCCAAGTTCACAGCTCCTGCTGACGAAGATCAACAAGACAACCGCTACAACCAGGCTTCTCAAAAATTGAGCATGTAGAAGAAAGAGCAGGCGAACACTGGTTCTTTAGGGCTGGTCTTCTGAAGGTCTTCCTTGTGTTCTTTTTTTTTGTCTTCTTAGTGTTAATTTTCTTTTTTGTTGTTTTTGCCATCCTGTTGTCCCAGGGACGACTTGGACCCAGTGGGATTCAAACCAGGTTCTCCTGGTCGAAAGACGGTAACTCTACTACGAGGCCAACGCCCCTGGGAACAAAGGTTTTTCAGTCACCTTCCTATCCGTCTATCCCTTACTGGGTTGCGGGGGGTGCCGCAGCCCATCCCGGCTGATTGAAGGCGAGGGGCAGAGTGTACCCCGAACAAGTTGCCAGTCTGCCGCGGGGCCATACACATACAACCATCCACATACACACCCATTCCTAGGGTCAATTTGGCACCGGCCAATCAACCTAACATGCATGTCTTTGGAGGGTGGGAGGAAACCGGAGTACCAGGAGGAAACCCACGCAGACACAGGGAGAATATGCAAACTCCACACAGAAAAGACAGTGTTCCAAGCCTCGTCCCCACCCGGGACTCGAACCCATGACCTTCTTGCTGTGAGGCCACTGTGCTACTCACTGCGCCACCGTGCCACAAAGGTTTTCTTTTTCTAAATTTCAAAGTTGCTTCACTGGTGGTCCCAGGGACGTCACGGGCCAGTGGGAATCAAACCAGGTTCTCCCGGTCGAAAGACGGTAACAATACCACTGGGCCAACGACCTTAGGGATCTTTGTATGTGTTCTTGCATTCACACACCTGATCCAGGTTATTGAGTCAATGTGCCAATTTTTTTTGATTGTTTATTTCACTTTTTTATGTGCATCAGCCAGATTTAACCAGGAACACAATAAATACTTCCAGGACACCGGCCCCCGAGGACCGGAGTTGGACACCCCTGTTGTAGATTGTACATCTTGATGCAGTTGTTAGTTTTACTTGCTAACAGAGCTATGGGAAATATTAGTAATGGCAATCAGCCTTGGAATGGACAAAAAAAGATGAAAGACTCGGTCAAAACAGCATCAAACCATAAAACGCGTAAATGAATTGACGACGTTATCAAAGGAGGGCGGAACCTCAGTTTTAAAATACGTTTCCAAATGGAAAACTTCATCTTGACTTAGTTTCCTGAAGCATGTTTGCTGAAATATCAATTGTTTTATTAGTTGATCGACACCCTGCATCTCATCAAAGTCAGCCTTAAGGGGACATGGTTTCTGGCAAAGACAGTGATTTGAGTACCAAACGTGAAGATACGGTATGTATGAGGATACATACGAGATGCTTAGGATCTCTCTGGGAGTGACCAGGATGGGCAGGATCAGAGGAACAGCATATGTTAGAGGTTTTGGAGATAAAGTCTGAGAGGCCAGACTGAGATGGTTTGGACATGTGCAGAGGAGAGAGACCGAGTACATCGGCAGAAGAATGCTGGTTTTGGAACCACCAGGAAAGAGGGCTATAGGAAGACCAAAGAGGAGGTTCATGGATACAGTGAAGGAAGACATGAAGATAGTGGGCGTGACCGAAGAAGATGCAGCAGATAGGGTTAGATGGAAGAAACTGACTTGCTGTGGCGACCCCTGAAGGGAAATGCCGAAAGGAGAAGAAGAAGAAGACATGAAGATACGGGATGTAACATTTCTTACTGTTGCCGGGTTATGTAGGTTGTACTGTATATTTGTCTTTGTTTTGCTCTCTCAACACTTTCTGTGTTAGTTGAGATGCTTTAAAGGAGAGGGGAGGAGGGGGGGCAGCAAAATGGATTAAATAGGGTTTGCTGACAGAATACATATAAAATCTCAGGGCGTGTGATTGTGGGCTGCTGCATTTGTGAGTCTTCTGACATCGGCTATGGATCCTTCACTTTCCCAGTATTCTTCTCTTCTTCTTGCTGTTCAGATGTTGAAGAAAGAAGAAGAAGCAGAAGGAAGAGCTCTTGATCACTTGCTTTGTCTGAAGTGAGTCACCTTGCAAATATATGAATAGCAAATGCAGGAGAAGTAATCTGGTGGCGCTCTGGTACATCTTCCCATTTGCATACCTGCCTACCCCTGTAGTTAGCTGCCACGTTCAGGACTTGGCACCTCAAATACACAAAGGTATGCATATATTTTGCTCCTTTTTACCATATCTGTTTTTTTTTTCTTTGTCTTCTTTTCAATCCTGCCCATTTTTTTCACCTTTCTTTTTTTTTTCCTCTGCATCCCCTCCCCTCCATCACATGTATCCCTTTTCCCTGTGCCTCCCTCAGACATCAGGGTGTATTACCCCCCACCCCTCCTGGCAGGATGCATGACAGGGGAGCAGGTGGAACGGAGAGCAAATGACAAATCTCCCTTTCCATCCCTCCCTGCATCTCTCTCTCTCTCTTTCTCTCCCCATCTCTCCCACTGTCCTGCCAGAGGCCCTCCTCAGCCTTCCTTCCTCCCTCTTTCCAGCAGCTTTCCATCCTATCTGACCACATTGATATTTAAATCTGCCCAAGCTGCATTCCACCTTTTCTGAAGGTCTTGCCAAACCACCAAAGGAGAACGAAGTTGGGCTAATATTCCAACCCTGATAGTTAATCCACAGCTGGACATAGAGAAATGACAGCGCATGCTGTGCTTTGCAGACTCAAAGGTAATCCAGACTGATGGCCTACAATCTGTGATTAAATAAGCTAAAATTGGTTAGTAAATGCTTCCCAGGCTGTTAAAGTAATAAAACGAATAACTCAATTTTTTCTTCTTTTCACCTCAAATGTCTGTACACGTTATGTGAGAGCATTTTTTCTCTGAGTACTTGCTTCTGCAGACACCATCCCCGAAGAGAAATGGCAAGAGAGAAAACACTGTTTATCTGCCTGTTGTTGTTGTTGTTATTGACATGGTCCCAAATGCCATGCGAGTGAAGCCAAAGCTTCACATTTGGCCATGAGCTATCATTATCTTTGCCTTCTCTTTGATGAATCTGCACCAGCTTCTTGCTGAAAAGTTCGGCTTTATTTAATGGGCTCTCTCAGCTGTGGTTTGCAAGGCGGAAGCCTCTTACAAACCCATTTAAAGAAGGGTCTATGGATTTCATGGCTCCCTGGGCACTCTCTCCTTCTTTCAATAAGGTGAAGTCCAAGGCTGTATCCATCTGTCAATGGGCCAGGGGAACAGTGGATGCAGCAGTTTTTAATCCCGGAGATGCTACTGTCCACTGTATGCTTGGCTGTTCTCTGATAGGAGTACCTCCCTGTACAACTCCCACCTGGCACTTTAAAGTTCCTGTGGAAGATCATATCTATTGTGTGTGGATGGGGATAAGGTCTGCACACCTTAAACCCTGCCTGTAGACAGAAACAAACAAGAGAATATAGAGCAACACAGATATAGGATGTAAATTCAGATGCCTGCCAGGGGCATACAGTATGGCACCCACACACTCAAAAAGGCTGCACAAATACAGCGCATTTGTTTATTTTTTATATACATCATCTGTCTGTTTGCAGGTTCAACGAATCACCATTTCGGGACAGCATAGTCAAATGGTCAAGGTTGAATGTATTGGCAATGACTGACCAGCAGGCTCATCGAATTCAATGAAAAAATGTTAGGTTAGAACAATCTAAGAGCTGTTCCTAAATGTTACTAATTATACATCTACCATCAACAGTTTTCCAGAAATAAAAGTATTTTAATTCCCAGTCTCTTGATAGTGCCTTAGAGAGCTGCGGAGCAGTAGTTAATGGCATTATCAGAGGCAATCACTTCACTGAGGTCAGACAATGGGGACTTGAAAGCCATAAAATTCCCCCACAATGAGAAATTATCCACTAGTGCAGACACATACGCACACAGAAACCCGGGCATGCTCTCAGAATTGGTTTTTCCTGTTGTGGAAAAACGCTTTTTGAAAGGTTGAAAACTGAATTTAGCAGTTAAAGGGGGATTGTATTTTTTACATTTTGCTTTTTATTGCAGGGGGATTTGATTCAACAACCTTTTGACCATTTCTATTAAATATGCCTTGCTTCAGTTTAGTGTGATTTACTGTTATGCTTAATAAAGGATGTAAAATGAAAGATAATAACGCAATGCTAATTATAACAAAATGACACCACCATTTCTTTTCTACAACTGCATTCATCTTTTGAACCACTTATCCCTGATGTCGTTGCGAGGGGTGCCAGAGGCTATCCAGGCTAATGCAAGGCAAGAAGCAGGGTACACTCCGAACAGGTCGCCAGTCTGTCACAGGGCCACACACACCATTCACACTCCTAGGGGCAATTTCATAGCAGGCAATAAACCTAACATGCATGTTTTTGAAAGGTTATGAGGAAACTTGAGTACTCGGAGAAAACCCTCAGATACATGGGGATAACATGCAAACTCCACACAGATAGATCAGTGTTACAAGCCTCGTCCCCACCCAGGACTCGAGCCCTGACCTTCTTGCTGTGAGGCCACTGTGCTAACCACTGCACCACTGTACAGTCATTGTAATGATTTCTAATTTTTAAAATACTTTATCAAACCTTTTTTTTTTCTTTTTTTTCCTCCTACTATTTTTCCTTCATTGTCACCAAACCTTTGGATGGTTTCGACACTTCTTTTAAGAATACAAAATGTGATCTTAAATTTGTCTCATTTCAGACGGCATCCATTATATTTGATGTAAATTAAGAAAACTAGTGAAAAGAAAGCTTATGTAAATAAAAGTGGATGCAAAAAATTCTTGATTAAACAACAATGGTATAGAAAATTGTTATATTTATTTGTAAATTTGCAGAAAACTGAAATCTGCCAAATTATGGGTCTCTCAATTGAATAAATTAACATGTTTAATTGATAACTTTTCGGTGATTTGGTCAGTTCTACACATTTCCTACCAGGTCCCCTCTCAGGTAAAAGGAATGTCAAACAAGATCGGCAAGACAAGCAGGTAAACTGGAGGCACGCTTTCGATGAACCCATTTGTTTGCATCAGGTCTGAGTGTGTAGATTGCTCCTATTTCAACACCATCAGCACTAGACAAGCAGTCATCTCCAGTCAGCCATGAGAAAAGTGAGGGATAAGCATGTTTGACAGAGCTATTCCTTCAGTCTTTTAAAACGGTGATACATCCTGCGATAACGTCTACAGATATGAAGAGCACGACTGGTGGGACTGCGGACTAGCAACGCAGATTTAGGGACACCCGCCTGCTGTGTGTGGACAATGTCTTAACCCAAACACAGCTATGGATTTTCTTTTTTCAATTGGAATGGGAGGTTTGGTAGAGGTTTCTAGACACTTTAGTCTATAGATTCAGGTGAATGACTCTGTGGGGGCTATTGTAAATGCTTGTCCATGGTTTTGAAATGGCTTGGGCTGGTTCTTTTTGGAATGAGGCTAGGGTTTGTTTTGGGCTATTCAACAATATCTAAAAATATCAACAAGGCATACTTATAGGAAAACCTTTTTTAATCCTCAAGGCAGCAGTTAAATATTTGCTCTCAATCTATTATTTTACAGCAAGAACAAGTGTGTAGCATTAAATCCAATGTTCTCTGTTAAAAGTGCTTTTTTTTTCACTTGACACCTGGCAGCTGCACTCCAACTGCTCGGCAGGAAGATCTGTTGTTTATTTTACTGATTTGAGTTGTTCTGAAAATGTGCTGAAGTCATTTGAGCCTCTTTTCTATTATTTGGAGCAAAGTGTTGGTTGAACACAATTTCAATTGGTCGTGATAGCCAGTCTAGCTTGAATCAACTGGATCATCACAGAGAATCGTACCTCATTGAAGGTCCCATTAGGGCGACCATGGCCTTAAGAGGTTAAGCGAGAATACATGTGATCAACATCCATAGTTTGTCACTGCCTTACCTCTAAAAAGCAATCTTGTGTATGCAATCCAGCGCAATGAGATGTCCAATGAGCTATACGTTGATCAAATGACCGCTAACAGCCTAATGGCTTAATCCATGTGAGCCAGTTTATCATTCCAGAGGAAGACTGCGGCCTTGCCTTTTAAACAGCTTCACAAAATCTTCTTGGCAATCCCGATAAATTTTCTTTGTTGTTTCAGTTAAATGTTTTATCATTTTTTTTAAAGTAAAAGTCATTTTTAAAGTCATTCAGTCAGTCATCTTCTTATCCGTCTATCCCATTCGGGGTTGTGGGGGTGCTGGAGCCCATTCCGGCCAATTTAAGGCAAAGGGAAGAGTACATCCCGAACAGGTCGCCAGTCTATTGCGGGGCCACACACATACAACCATCCACACAGACACTCATTCCTAGGGGCAATTTGGCACCGGCCAATCAACCTAGCATGCATGTCTTTGGAGGGTGGGAGGAAACCGGAGTACCCGGAGGAAACCCACGCAAACACAGGGAGAACATATCAGAATCAAATCATCTGTTTTATTTTCTGAACTGCTTATTCCTAACAGGGTCGTGGGACCATGCAAACTCCACACAGAAAGACCAGTTTTTCAAGCCTCACACCCACTCTGGTACTTGAGTGTCCAACCTTCTTGCTGTGAGGCCACTTTGCTAACCACTTGGGGGAAGGAGGGCTCAGTGAGTAGGATGTCCACCCTTTAACTGGAGGGTTGCTGATTTGATCCCCCGCATTCCCATCATGTATGAATATGTATGGGAATGGATGAATATCAGCTATAAAGCGCTTTGAGTGCTTTACAGTATACAGTATATACAGGTGGAAAAGCGCTACATAAGTAGAGTCCATTTGCCACAGTGGAGCCTTGCCAAAATCAAATAATTGTATCTTCTGAATCACATCGGCTCACAAGGGCTGCCGGAGCCTATCCCGGCTGATTTCAGGCAAAAGGCAGGGTATGTCCCGAACAGGTCACCAGTCTATCGTGGGGCAACATACACAATCTTCTTCTTTCGGCATTTCCCTTCAGGGGTCGCCACAGCAAGTCAGCCTCTTCCATCCAACCCTATCTGCTGTATCCTCTTTGGTCACACCAACTATCTTCATGTCTTCCTTCACTGTACATATACATGAACCTCCTCTTTGTTCTTCGTCTAGGCCTCTTTCCTGGTGATTTCTAACCCAGCATCCTTCTTCCTATGTACTCTCTCTCTCTTCTCTGCACATGTCCAAACCACACAAATTCCTAGGGGCAATTTCAAAGCGGCCAATTAACCTAACATGCATGTTTTTGGAGAGGAGGAGGGGGAACCAAAGTACCTGGAGAAAACCCACACATACATGGGGAGAACATGTAAACTCTCAAAGTTTCAGAGTGATTTTCTCAAAGTTATTTAAACATTTTCATCCGTTTTTATTGTGCGTTCAATGTACTATGAGCTGAGACAAAGAAAAAATGCAACATTCTAACGTCTTAGCAATAATTGGCATAATTGGTTCTAGGTTTTTACATTTTACACTAGAGAATAAAAAGAAACAAAACTTGAGGGACTAAACAAAGCCAATTGTTCTCTTTAGCTATTTTGACAGTCTTTCAACTATGTTTAGAATGATCACAATGATGTTGAAAAGATTTTTTAAATCTTCAGTCTCAGTATTTGGTGCAATGTTTGCTGACAGGATTTACTGGTAGTTTTTTTATTTATAAAACAGTATTTTGCTTCAACTCTGTGGTATGTTCCCAGTGCAGCTGACAGAATCTCAAAGTATTAACACTAAGAAGTTACATGGAATTCTGCCATCTTTTGTTTCAATTCAGTCTCTTCTTGTCAAATTTGCTCTGAGAAAAACCTATTTTAAACTTTACACAAGCCTTGTTTCCAATCAGGATGCTGGGTTTGGAACCACCAGAAAAGAGGCCTCGAGGAAGACCAAAGAGGAGGTTCATGAACACAGTAAAGGAAGACATGAAGATAGTTGGCGTGACCGAAGAGGATGCAGCAGATAGGGTTAGATGGAAGAAACTGACTTGCTATGGCGACCCCTGAAGAGACACGCTGGAAGAAGAAGAAGACACGAGCAATGTTTCTATAACACATTTGGTCTTTGTACATGTTTATTCTGCACATTCCTTAATTTTTTGGAAAGTGTGTGAGAGTTCTCTAAGGTAACTCTTCAACATGTCATGTAAAAATTGTTGCAGAGTAAATCAAGAATAAAGAAAACCTTTATTAGTCCTACAACGGGGAAATAGCAAGAATTGAGGATACAACCAACGATAGCGTTGCCTTTCTAGAAGAGATAGAGATACACAAGAAAGGGTGGGTAGATCTGGGGTTTAAAAAAAAAAAAGTCACACGACTTCACCGACACAGGTCGATGCAGCTGGGCAAGTCAATTATATATATATATATATATATATATATATATATATATATAAAAGCAGTTACTTAGCAAAAACATTTACAGTACAGACTATTTTCAATTCCTCAGATAAATCCAACTATTTTTTCTCAAAGTTGATTCCTAGGAGACAAAAGTTGGACATAAATTAAAAATAAATAATTTTCCTTGAACGTTTTTCCTGTCTTCGAGCCCTTCGTTTGACCTCAACGGTTACAGTAACTACTCTTTAATAATTGGATGATAAACTAAAGACAATCTTTCCAAAGATATCTTTGCCGTCTGCTAAAAATATTCCTTCAAATTATAGACCTCCACCTGATTTCATTTTCAGAAAAGCAGGGAACTGCTTCCAGAACCTCCCGGCTGCTGATTGTTGGGGCGAAGTTTAACATTTGGCCTTTCTTAATGATTACCATGAATAAGTCATCATTTTAACACGCTAATTAAGGTCTGAGGTCTTGGTCTTCTTTTATCTCAAAGCCTAAACTCTCTTGAGATACATAAACTTTTATATGCTGCTTTTCTTTTTCGTTTCAAATTGTACAGAATAAAGATGAAAATGGGCTTGAAATGTTGACAAAAAGTTATCAATTAAAGAAATATAGGCAATTTTGTAAAACAAACTTTATTTGTTTTGTATTTTTCTTTAGAAACAGAGAAGAATAAAAGAAGAAAACAGCAGTTTGATTTGGATTTTTGTCTGAAGTAGTTAGACTCACACTGTCACGGCAGTAGTCGTTTTCAGCTCCTCGCGTCTCCTCTGTTCCCTCTCTGCAAGAATGTAGGTCAGACCTCTGGTGATGTTTGCTGACCCATACAGGACTCCACTGAGTCTCAATTCCAATCTTGGGAACTTTTCAAGAAGGTTCTAAGTGACACGGGAGCGTATGCTTGTACAGAAAAGTTGAACTGATTTATTTCTATGAGCATTCTGTATGTATTTAATTTATAATCTGATTCTGAATTTAAATAATGTTAAGATGTTGTATTGTTAGTGAGTGTAAAAAGTTATTGGTCACCTTCTAAAACTGCAAGGCACCCCCTCTTTTTTTTTCTCTCCCACTGTTCAGACCATCTGAATCCTGACTGATCTGTTTTTAGTCGTGTCGAGTGGAAGCCTGGCACGGTGTGAGGGGGAGGCCGTACCAGTGGGGATGTCCTGGTGCAGTCTGTCCTGTGCTGTACGCTGGACTCCTGGCCATCCCATATTAATCAGATTTGCCGCAGCAGCCATATGTCCAAGCAGCATGATAAACTCCGACTGCTACCTGGTATTATCAACACGGTGTGTCTACATTACACACGTTGTTTCTCTAATCACATTCTTTAAAAGATAATGGGTCATCAAAGATGTTTGGCATCCATAGTTGATAGTTTTACAGTTGTTTAGAACATTTTACTTTCTAATTTAAATGAAAACTAACATGAAACTAACAATATTTGAGAGAACATAAACGCAGAGGAAATCATTTGAGAGCCAAGTAATCATTTGCTAGTGTTTGGAAATGCACAGGGGTACGTACGTCATAGAAACAAGACAACTGGCATTATGGAAGAGCATCAACCAGGCCTCATTCCTCTTTCCATCTGTCACCTTATGTTTATCAGAATGTTTTATGCTTCGTAGCCTTTCACAATTAAGTTATGTTAACTGTATTTTTAAAGTTATAATAAGAAAAATACTAAAAAGGTAATCTATAATTTGTAACATAACAACATCAACACTTGTAAGGCATGATTTGATGTGTCCAGGACATATAAAAATTGTACGTTTCAATTTAGTATTTCTTCATATTTTTAAGTTTCACAGGATGCCAGAGCCTATCCCGGCTGATTTCAGGGGAGATGTAGGGTACACCCTGAACAGGTTGCCTGTCTGTAGGGGGCTAAACACACATTCCTCAGAGCAATTTTGCTACAGCAATGAACCTAGCACGCATGTTTTTGGAGAGAGGGAGGAAACCAGAGTGCCTGGAGAAAACCCACACATACACGGGGAGAACATGCAAACTCCACATAGAAAGGCAAGTGTTTCAAGCTTTTTCCAACTCGGGACTCGAACCCCGACCTTAATCACTGCGCCACCGTGCCACTCGTATAAAAGTGTATAGATGACAAATGTGATAAAATGTGACACCATTAAAAGGTGTCAAACTCTGGCCTGCACGCCAAATTTGGCCCACAT
Source organism: Neostethus bicornis (assembly GCA_902685375.1). Lineage (NCBI taxonomy): Eukaryota > Metazoa > Chordata > Actinopteri > Atheriniformes > Phallostethidae > Neostethus > Neostethus bicornis. Next base: position 6,226,480 of record LR738564.1, read on the forward strand.
TGTAGTAACATTTGGGCCGTAAAACTATAACAAATGACAAAGGAAGTTGGCCCACTGATATTATAGCCTATAGTGAGTGTAAATCCCAGAATGTTAATTTGATGTTTTGGTATATCAATGGTGGGACCAATAAACTACTACTAATTTTTGTCAGCTTTCATAGCAACTTAATACCAGTTTCGTTCAATTTTGTGTGTTTGCAATGCACTTTAGTGTAGTTTGTATACTGTATTATTAAGCTTTGCTGGTCTAGGTTCAGATGAAAAACTTTATTGTTATACATAAATAAAACTTTCTCTATAAATATCAACATTGCCCCAGAACTTACTCCCAAAGTTGAATTATGGCCCACTGTTCTTTGAGTTTGACATCCCTTGATTGTTACTGTAGCTAAGACCATATACAGCCGAAGTGTCACTGCTGCCGTTAGTTTTATTTACCGTTTACAGGGGTCTAAAAAACTTATAGTGCTGCAGTGGTTAGCAGAGTGGCCTTACAGCAAGAAGGCTGGAGGGTCAAGGCCCAGACTGGGGACGGGGCTTGAAACAATGGCCTTTCTGTGCGGAGTTTGCATGGTGTCCTCGTGTATGCGTGATTTTTCTACGGGTGTGGTTTCCTTTCACTTTCCCAAAACATGCATCTTAGGTTGATTGGTCACTCTGAAATCGCTCCTAGGAATAAATGTATGTGTGGATGGTTTTGTGTGTTTGAGACACTTGTGATAGACTGGCGACCTGTTCGGGGTGTACCCTGTCTCTGGTCTGAAATCAGCTGAGATAGGCTTCAACACTCCTCGCGACCCCTTTAGGGACACGCAGTTCAGAAGATGAATTAAAAAATAATATTTCATATCGTTGTATTTTTTTAACTTATCACAAGGAAACACTTTGGATTTATTTTATTTTGCCAATTGTATATTGTTTAAATGAATAGTTGGTTGACAGAATCCCAAAATATTAACTCTTGACATACAGTATATACACATGTACTGTACATACTGTGTACATGTACACGTGTATATAGTATATTATTTGGGCTAACTACTCTTCTCACTGCTAATTTGTCTCCACATCTGTCTTGTCATCTGCCAGTCAAACATCCGAGACATTACAGCTGTTTTCAGAATGAGCCCACTCTTCCCATTACCATACACAACACCACTCTGACAACAATAGACACTTTTAGGTTTGTGGGACTACGGCTTGTTTCCTAAGAACTTCAGTAAACAAGACTCAGCAGTAGTTATGCTTTCTGCTTCAAATGTGAAAATTCCACTTGTCTCTGGAGCTGCTGAGCCAGTTCTACCTGGCTTTTTTCCAGTTAGTTGTCTGCAATTCTGACTCTATCTGGTTTGTCACAGCCATCAGACAGGACATACAGACAGAAGACAGCCTTACAGATTACAGACAGACACTCGCTGGTGCCAAACTGCCTTCCATGAAGGACTTGTACATCTCTAGAAACAGAACAAAATGTCAAACATTTGTCAAATAGATTGTTGATTTAGCCTGCACAATTTCTTGTCATTTTCATTAATCCATTATCTGCTAAAGTCAACCACAGTTATTGTTTTTTTTACTTCTGTTGCACGTGACCCTCTCTCTGTCTTACGTCATCTAGTAATCATCTACACCTGCACACCTTAGTATAATGTGCATAGAGCACACATCCTGTAAGTAGTAGTTCTGGAACATTGTTACGGCTGGCTCTTCATGGTTCATGATACATGTTCCTGTTTTGTGAAAAACCCACCGAATAAAAGATCAAAGAAGAAATCCTCTTCTGGTGATCATTTCGAGTGGGCAAAATCTTCTCAATAGCCAGTTGAAATCAGCTGCTCTGTGTTGTCTGGTTTCTTTGGGAGTATGAGGTCAACTGGGAGTGTTGGATCACGTCCAAAGAGCAAGAAGAAAGGGGAATAACCTGTGGCCTCATATGTGGTGGAGTTGCCGGCATGCACAACTTTATTCAGGCGCTCCTTCGATCTTGTCTTCTCAGTTTCCTCCAATGTACACAGCATACTTAGCAGAGTCTTGTTGAAACGCTCTGCAGGGTTGCCTTGTGGATAAAATGGTGAGGTGCAAGAGTGATGAATCCTGCTGTACTTTTGGAGTTTTTCAAATAATTGATTCTCAAACTCTCGCCCTTGGTCATGGTGGATCTTGCCTGGGAAACCAAAACGTGGGATGAAGTCATCAAAGATCTTCTTTGCTTCTTTGTAGCATACGCTTGGGCATATTTTGTGAAGTGGTCCACCAGAAACAGGATGTACTCTTCTCCCTTGCATTTCTCTAGATGTAAAAAGTCAAGTGAGATCATCTCAAAAGGTGCGTAGGTAATACTTTGTGGTGGTGTTCAAGTGATCCTGTTAGGCTTTTTCTTCTTTAGGCAACTGCAAACTTGTGTAACATAACGTTCCATTTCTTGTCTCATTCTTGACCAGAAGTAACTTTCTCGGGCCAGGGCCATCATCCAATCTACTCCCAAGTGTCCCATCTCCTCATGCAAGTACTTGTACACTAGGGGCTTCATAGACTCCGGCACCACCAGCTGCGTTCTTCTGCTTGTTTTTCTCCACAAAAGGCCGTCTTCATCCAGCTGCAGTCTCTGCCACTCCCGCAGCAACAAATGCACTTGTTCATTTTCTGCTGCTTTGTCCTTGTATTTCAGACCGGTGAATTTTCTTTTTGGGCTAGAGACCCTCTGGATGACAATATCAGTGTCTTGCCTAGTTTTAATATCTTCAGTGGAGAGGGGCTGAATAGATGGCAAAACGCCACCATCTGGTTGAAAGATATCTACATTAAAAGTGACAGCAGAAATCCAGTTTATCTCACCGATCTGGCTGGTTTTAGGGCCTTTCCAATGCTCTCCATCACTTCTGGCTCACACTCCTCAATACACTGGTGAATGATGCTCTCAATGGGCTGTTGACTGCACGACAAGAAGTCAGCATCACGGTTGGCTGTTCCAGTTCTGTACTTTAGGGTGAATCTGTAGTCTGCCAGCTCTGCAACCCAGGGATGTCCCATGGCGTTGAGTTTGGCAGATGTTGTGACATAGGTGAGTGGGTTATTGTCGCTGTATACAGTGAAATGAGGTGCATGGAATGAGTAGTCTCGGAACGGCTCCCTAATGGCCCACTTGAGTGCAAGGAATTCTGGTTTACCAGAATGCAGCTAATAGTTCTTTTCGGCATGGTGAGAGTGTCCTGGATCCATAGCCGATCACATGCAGGACTCTCTCTTTATGCTGATACAGCACTGCATACAGCAATCTGGAAGGGTTGCTGTGGTGTGATTTCTTCCCAGACGAACGATGAGGGGCTGCTCTGAAGGAGACTGCTTCTTTAAAACTGACAGGACAGCTCTGGCAATTCTCTGTCCAACCTCCAGGGCAGAACACAACTTTTTGACCCTGAGACCAGCCGGCACACAACTCTCACCATCCTCGCTTGTTAAAGCCAGCTCTTCAATCACATTAAATCCAATTATGGGATGTTCAAGGACAGTGTTGGCAATGAGAATTGGGACCATGGCTGGTCTTTCACTCATTCCAGCCACACCATTTGAAGATAGTGTAAACTCTACCTCAACCCACCCTTGATATGGGATCTCAGTGCCTTTATCCGCAGACAAGTCCAGTCCTTCACCAAGCAGCTCCCCCACGGGTCTCATCGCAACGTCTGGCAGGTGCCTCAGCTTCCACCCAGCTCCAATGATGGAGACTTGTGAGCCAGTGTCCCACAGTGTCAACACGATTCAATTTGGCTTGAACTAAGCACCTCCTTCCAACTAGCTTGGCTGTTTGTTGTTGTTTGCCAGTGGGGAGATTGTGGTGCAGAAATGGTCATGTTGAAGTTGTATCTTACTAAGATGTACTGAGGTCTCAACTTTACTGATTGCGGCTTGGGAATTAATAGGGGCTCGGCAGCAGCCAATGGCCCAGCGGTCAGAGCTACCACACTTACAGCATAGGTTACATCTCCCTCCTTGGTTAGACTGTAGGTACGGTTGATACTGTCTGGTAGTGTGCATTCTCTGCTGTGGTCTACTGTCATTTTGGTTGGACAGTTGGTGTAAGCTGGACAACTGTGTAGTGAGGTTTTGCGTAGCCTCACATATCGCTTTATTGCCCCGTTCTACTTTCTCCTGCAGTGTGTCCCGTTTCTGGTTTTGTTCTGGCTGGTTGTTAACTGTGGGAATACTTTGACCATTCTGGCTTGCTGAAACTGTTGGACTTGATTCATGACTCACAGCTGACTTTAGCCTTTGTGGATGGCTCGCTCTTTATCTCCATCTCCAGGTTGTACGCCACAGTCATCTTTTCTAGCAGGATTTTATCTGTCACTTTTGAATCATATAAGTATGGTTTCAAGTGTGTGCGGATGGTGTCATCTTGAAGTCCAGTCAGTATTGTCTGTTAAAACTGTTTTTTCTTCAATATCCTCGAACACATTCTCCCACACATCGGATGGTGCTAGCAAGGTTGCCATGTTTGGATATTGTTTACCTTTGCTGTAGTCCAATGTGCTTGGGCGTGGCAGCTATTAGCATTTAGCTCATAGCACTTCATTCATGAAGTCAGTCTTTTTCTGCTTTGTAATTTGTCGTCTGCTCAATCCAACTGAGTGGAAACACCAGGATTTTGCCCACTCGAAAGGATCCTCGGAAGAGGTATATTTGAGAAAATTACATATTTCAGATTCCCAAAGCAAGATTAGGTGGTCTCTGGTCATCACAAAATCCATAAATCTGCCTAAACCTACACATATTGGAAGAGTGTTACAAAACTATCTTCAACACCAAGAGGAAAGAGGGGTTCCTACAACAGATGGCAGTTCTCTCCACCCATCCCAATCACCCTCGGGGCCTCCTGGCCAAGGAATCAGTTTGGGATTCAGTGGAGAGGCAGAAGCTACTGAGATGGCCTAAATCTAGAGGAACCGTGATTAGTTATCCACAAAGATGATGGGATGCTGACCCAAATACTGATCTGATTAACGAATGGTTTGAGAACCTTTTACAGATTTCTTTCCACAGTAAGCACATGATTCCTGTCTAATGATGAATATGATGATGAATATTAAATTTATACTTTATTGTTTCATTACTATCAATATCGTTTTGTAATATTAGTATAATCTTATAGCATCATCTTTGCAAAATGTTTTTTCTTTTTTTTTTCGTAGGTGTGAAGATCTTTTGCAGCCATAACTGCTGCTTAATATGCTCAGAGATCATTGGTTTACGCCAGCTTGAAGAAACTTTAACGTAATACTCCGCATATAACAGCCACAGCTCTCGGATTAAGGTCAATGCCCTCACTTGGCCTTTCCAAAATATCTGTATTTGTATTTTCAAGCTTCAGCCCTCTGTAAAGGGAATGTGAAACTAAATATGAATACTGAAAACAAGAATTAAACTATTCCAACTTCTTTTAGAAATTAAAACTCTGTTACAACCAAATCTCTCAGATGACATTTTTTTGGGGGGAGGGGAACAGTTTATGAGATGCCTCAAGTTTATTAGCATGTTATTTAAGTTGTAGGTAAGCACTGTTTTTTTTTGTTTTGAATGACAAAATATCTTTTTTTTTAATAATAAAAGATACTTTTTTTCACTCTTACTTTTCATTCTAGCCCTATAAACAGAAACTCTTGTCACACACACCCCTTCACATAAAAAATGAAATTATATTCTGTTTTAAACATATAGTAGAACTAATTTGAAACTTTCACAAATTTTACAGATTTTCCACATGTGTGATCAATAAAGAACTTCTGATTCTAATACAGAAAGTACTTTAATTGATCATTCCTGTAGCACAGTAACCTCAAAGCAAGAAGGTTGGTGTTCAAGTCCCGGATTGTGCACGTGACTTGAAACACTTGTCTTTCTGTGTGGAGTTTGCATGTTCTCCCCAGGTATGCATGGGTTTCCTCCGGGTACTCCGGTTTCCTCCCAACCTCCAAAAACATGCATGTTGTGTTTAATTTGCCACAATAAAATTGCCCCTAGGAATGAGTGTGTGTGTGTGGATGATTGTGCGTGTATGTGGCTCTACAACAGACTGGCGACCTGTTCGGGGTTTACCTTGCCTCTCACCTGAAATCAGCCGGGATAGACTCCTGCACCCCCCGTAACTCCATCACAGGAATAAACGGTTCAGAAGATGAAAAGTTTTCTTATTATAAAACACAATGGAAACATTTCTGCATGAAACGAAGGTCATGAAAAGGCATATTTTTAAGGCATAAGTTTGCATAACTTATCTTCAAGAATAATGATAAAAAAAAAAGGTTTAAATCTAAAGTATCAGGTTTTGATTAACTTGTAATAACTGATGTCATTCAGTGACATAACAGAAAACCTAAACTAAATTATGTAAACCGTTAGTCAGTTTTTTAAAAAAAAAAATACCAAAAACAAATAATTCTTCATGGTTTTTTTGGGTTTTTTTTTTGTTTTTTTTACAAACACACAAAAAATATTTTCTATTTTAATTCTATGGAAAGTTCTTTAATCGAGTCAGTTTTAAGTAATATTATTTTAGGTACGGTATGTAAAAAAATTGATCATTGACAAGTTTTCTTATTTCAGGACCGAATAAAAATATGTCTGCATGAAAGGAAGGTCGTAAAAATGCACTTTTTTTTTATTGTTTGCATGACTTATCTTTACGATTAATGATCAAATCAACCTAACACATTAATACAATTTGGTAAATGAGATTTAAAATCTTAAATACTTAAAATAATTGAGTGATTCTGAAAAGTTGGTAACATATCAGAAAACCTCAACTTAAAAAAACAGAACTATTTTGATAACCACATACAACACAAGTAATGAAATAAACCAGGCTGTGTTCTGAGGTCATTTTTCGTGTCAGTCAGTCAGGTACAGGAGGAGCCTCTCTTCACTTCTGCATCTCCAGAGCCCCCCCTTGACACCCACCCCATCCGTACATCTAAGCAGGACCCTGCATCTTTTGTCTTGGATTCCCTTCTTTGTTAGGATCTGCTGGATGGAGCAGCAGTGTGTTACAGAAACACATCAGACATGTTTCTCAGAGGAAAAAAAAAAAAAGAAGAGGATGATCATTTTTCATTTTGAGCAAAAAATTTTATTATTTTTTAATCAACATATAAAAATGACATTTTTAATGGATAATTTAAGAATATAATAATCTATTTATTTATCTATGCTGAGGAGAAGATCTATCAGCTGTAAAGTGAACTGCAGATAACCTCATGACGTCGCAGACATACCATAGCAGCCCATATAGGATAGAGAGCAGCCGCATGTATCTGTTGGTGGTTTGAGCCGCTCATAAGGCTTTGCAGATCATCTGACTTCTGTCTAGATGAAGGATGAGCTTCTCAGGCACAGACGTTGTCCATCCTGCTGATGCTCCCTCTTCTCATCGTAAACTCTTGTGCACCCTCTGGTGCTTGCTAGTCTCCCAAACTTCTTTGTGTAGCCTGCTTCGCAGATTGTCTTCCTTGTCTGTGTGGTTGCTCATTATTCAGAGACAGACGGATCTCAGGTCATCTGCAGCTGCAGCAAAGGAGAAGCAGGAAAGATGGCGATCATCCATTAGAGCGACCGGGCGCACGTATGAAATTCGAGGACAACTTTTGGGAGGATCACTTGAGGAGAAGATTGTACCAGTGAGTTTTTTCCACTCTTCTTGCTCTATATTTACAGTTTTGTGAAGATTGCGCCTGTGCTTTCAAGGTCTGTGAGAACGTCTGTGTGGTAGATCATGGGATAGAATTTGGAGATAGCCTCGTGAATGACCTGGAAAGAGCTGATTTCACGGTATAGTCCAGATCCAGACGAGAAAAGATTATTTTTTTCTATAGTCTCCGTGTCTAGTATCCAAACAGCCAAAGTCAAGTGGGTCTTCTCGTTTCCATAGCGCGTCCCCGCTCCGTCGCTTCTCGGTTTGTTGTCAAAGTGACACTAGGAAATGATCGCAGCAGTGTTAGAAGGATCCAGAGTGCTTTTCTTATCCAGTCCGTCTGGTCAGGCAGGAGGAAGAACCGGCCGCCACCGTGCGTCTTTTCTCCGACCGCGCGTTAGCTTCATGGAGAAGCCATTTCTTCTCCATGATTGCTCTTCTTCTCCAAACCAGACTCCATTAGCGACAGAGAGGATCTGGCACCATGTAAGCCATGTCCAGCGTGAGGAAGCTCTCCTCCCACAGTCTCTGTCTTTTAATTCCTTTAAAAAAAAAAAAAGAAAATTACAAAAATTCTGATCTCAGGTTGAGTCGGGTTTTCATAACCCTGGAGGTATCATCATGGTCTTAGGATGAATGTACAAGTGCAGTTTAGATGTGTTTATTACAGACGTTTGTTCTTTGTGCTTTATTACTATGTTGTTACCACCTTGTTCTCCATCCCAGATCTGCTTGCATACCTTTTACTGTCTCTGATCTCGAGGCAGGTATGTCATAGTGGTAGGACTTCACCATAAAATGGAGGAAAGCAGATGAGTCTCCAAGGAGAGCCCTGGAGTCAGACAGGCAGGATTCCTCACGTCAGAACAAAGGTTGTGTTTAAAAAAAAAAAAAAAAAAAAAAAAGCTCGGCCACCTCCTCTTCCTCCTCTTCTTCTGCTTCTTCTTCAGCTATTTTTTTCTGCTCGGACATTTACTTTGCTAGAGAGGGAGCAGACGAACTCTAAAGAGACAGGAAAAGAAAGTCGGCTTAGATCTTTTAGTGGTGCTTTCAAGGTTAACCTCTGTGCTTCAACTCTATGACCTCTTTGATTTTTTTTTTTATAAATTTCATATGATGTGAAACAGTGTATAAATGTGTAATATGTGCTCTGGGGGATTTGCAGCTTTTTTTTTTTTTTCCGGAAATCTTGAGATTGTTGGTGGCTGAAGGACAAGGGGATGAGACAGGAATTTTAATGTAGAGTAGTGCAGCGCTTTGGCCATGGTGGTAGTTAATGTTCAACAAAGTGGTGTCAACACATACAGACACTCTCATTTGAGCAAGCATGTGTGTGTGTGTGTGTGTGTGTGTTTGAGGAAATAACTGTTACAGACAGTTTCTTATAGGAAGTTCTCAAGATGATTTTCATTTTAGATGGCGTTCTTCTGTTTTTTTTTTTTTTTTTCATCGGTTTCAGACCATAGTTCTCTAAATCAACGGCCAGTGGACATCTGGGTTGCACATGTTCACGTTATGACACCATTGCACTTGTGTATTTGGTTTTTCTCAATACTTTAAAAGTTATTCCTCGTAATGGATTAGTTTGGCGTTTATTAACGAGCTCTTTGTTGTAATTCGGTCAGTGTCCACTACTCAGCTTTCAGTATCTTCTCACACATTATATCCTGAAGGTGTCCAGCCTGCTAGGAAAGTGAAAGAGGTGTGTTTGCTAGCTGCCATATCTGTGTGTGTGTGGTTGTGCTCAGCTCTGCAGTTCCTCTGGCCACTGTGTGAAATCTTGCTGACAAGGAGTCTGTGAGCTTGACACACTGTGCTGCGACAATACTGGGGCTGAGAAGAGCAATCAAAATGGTGGCGACGCTCCTTCTCCTCAACGTGGCAGGGCAGACAGGTTCTCAAGGAGGAGCTGATAGAGGACGATCGGCCAAGAATCTGCTGTGGTCGACACATTTGTCCGGCAGGCGGGCGCAGTGACTCTAGACTGGTGCAAATAACCTCAGCAATTTCTGTATCTGGAAGTAATCAGGACGTTTTAGAAGCTCCTGAGCCTTTATGTTGCTGGATGTGCTCTCTTTCCACTTCCAGCTCCTCAAGTAACTTTCACAAGTCTCCAACACATTCTTTATCTGCTCTTGCAACACAAGCAGGTGATCTATAGGCTTTTTCTTCACCACCATTGACCCTTCCCCCAACAAGTCTTCAATGCCCCTAAGGTTCATCCACCTCGTGTCAATTTCTTTGCTGCAGTTTGATAAATGACTCTTGTTTGCCAAAATGCAGTAATTTTATAATGTCAAAAACAAAACATTGTATGGTCAGTGGTTATTTGGCATTTTCTCTTGATGTTAACCAGAAATAAATCAAAATTCTAACTACTTACAACCAATTTTTACCACTTGGTGCAGACCTTTTTTTTTTTATTTTAGAAAGTTAATACCTATGAAAAGTCATTAAAGAGGATTATTGACAAGAATCGACAAGAAACATTTTTTTATTCCAAAAACACAATTAAAACTTTAAACAAATTTAGAATTTAGTCAGTTAACACATCGAGTTCATGTGACTGCATATGGATGAATTGGCGTTGAGAAAATAAAACTGAACTAGATATAGAATACATCTGTGATCTTCTCCTGCTTTAACTTTTTACTTCATAATATTCTTAAACTCGATTTCTAAGCAGAGCTGTGAACTATTTAGATATGTCAATTCCATTTTTGAGGCCTCTTTCATTTCAGCACAGCTACTGTATATTTTCAAGGAATTGTATTTTTTTTTTTTATTTAAGTACATTCTGCCCGTAGACAGTCAATTTAAATTCATTTGAAAAAGTAAACTGTTGTATAGAGAATTAAACAACTCTAAAGTCTACGGTGTATTAAATTATATTTTTGGCGGCCATTTTTAATAATAATATAAAATAACAAATGGTCGCAATAAACTAATTAGAAACATTATTCACTGGTTCAGATTTTTATTTAGCTAAATTTACTAAGTTTATTCAGGTCAATATTTGTGTTTTCTAAAACATTTGGTGGGAAAAAAAATCTAGGTTTTAAGATGATGACTGGACCATGATTGATTTAAAAATAAATTACATAACTGGACTTTGCTGTCTGTTTAAGGTTTAAGGCAAAAATAGACAAGAAAAAAACTCAACTGAAGGGCAGGGCATCAAACGAGAGAGACCTCTGTGATGGTTTGAATGCTGGAAGGAAGTGGTCGCAAAGCTCATCTCTCACCCTATTTTTGTTTCTTGCTCAAACACCCCTCCCACCAGACTTGAACACCCATTCCCTCTCATTCACTCACACACAGTGGCTGATGCACTTCTCCATTCTTCTCTACCTGGGGCAGTGAAGAAGGCCAGGGAGACACACAAAAGCAAATTGAAATGCTCCAGTGAGTGCTTTCTTGACATGATGCATGGCTCATGAGATGCAGACCAGTCCTGCTGTTTCTCTTGCAAGGGTTCAGATCCAAAGCAGCCTTGATTCTACACAAAAAATCGTCTTTGCTCGAATTTAGCTTAATTCCTTTTAATACAGCCAGTTTTTTTTCTTTGAGCATTAGAATTTATTAAGTATTTTGAGTAAATCCAATCCAACATCACGTAATGGTTTTACTGGAACAAGGAAGTTGCTCAGTATAGGTGTCATTCCAGTTTCTGTTGTCAGTTGCCACGTTACACTGCTGCTAAACTGGTTCCTCCTCTCTGCTTTCCACCAGAACATAAACAGCTGAACACTGCGTCTCGTCTCCTGGAAAAAAAAAAAGACGTTCAGCTCAGCGAAGCTTACGGTTATGTCTCCTTTCAACATGCATGGAAAGCAAAAAAAAAAAAAAAAGGGACTAGTATTACTCAAATCAAAGGTATAAAGTGCCATGCTGATGAGACAGTTTGTACTTGTTAGATGAATAAAGCCATCTGAATGGCGTCCCCAGATTTTTGGCCTAAATCAGGATTTCATGTTCTTCTCTGAAAAGACACAGTGAACCAATACTGTCAGCCTTAAGCTGCCAGTGGAGAAAAAAAAATGTGAATTCTTTGGAGACGCCCGTTCCTTGGGCAGTGTGGTGCCACCAGACAAGGCCTTCATTGAGCAGGAACAGGAGTGGTCTTGTAGATGGGATCCACGCTGGCTCGGCCTCTGAAGCAACAGAGCTGTCCAAGGACGATTAAATATTTAAGAAGTTGGAAAGGAGGTCTCAGTGGTAAGTTAATATTGATGGCTCTCTCATCTTTCCTTCTCAAACTTGTTGAGTTGCCTCAAGAGGTCGGTTTGGTAGATCTGGAGAAGAACCTAATTGTTTCCCTGAAACTTGGTATCGTTTAAAAAAAAGAGCACAATTAGAGAACTTTTTGTTGGTTTTCTGATGAAACCATAAAAGACCTTTGATTTTGGCTCGGTTTTTTTTGTTTTTTTTTGTGTGTACTGCTTCTTGTGCCCTCTTTTGGTGACTCTGAAATACTCCATCCTGGCGAACTTGTAACCTCACCCACCCCTGTAACTGTAGTAACTGCCATGTCAGGCTTACAAGGAAGTCAGCATTGCAGTGCTTTCTGGCAGTTGTCCACTGAGCACCAGTAAGAGGAGTTTCAATCTATCCTGCAGCCTTTTAATGTGATCTTCAGGTTTCTTATCAAAGAGAATCAGAACGGATCTGATGGAGTTCTAATAATTAAACGGCCCAAAGAAAAACTTCGAATAAGATGTGACGATAGACGTATCGTCTTTTGTCAACTTCCTAGCGACCACAATTTTCCCAAATGTAAAATTTTTCCTCAGAGCTGACCTTGTATTTTGTTCAGTAAATGTTGAATGTTTTCTAAGGTAATACAATATTTATTCAAGACGGTAGCAGATTGATTTATGTCAGGAAATGGTTTCCTAGGAGAGATGGACTTCAAGGCTGCATGGAATGTAACGTTTCCTGGAGTAATTGTCCTTGTGGAAAAACACTTCCTGGTTTCTCTCCGAGATCTGTCCTTCACTGATGTGACTCTTTAGTTGTGCTTAGCCAACAAAGAATTATGGACCAACTGTCTAAATGTCGATATGGTCTTTTTTTTCTCCATATTTTCACATTATCTGGAGCTCAATGAAAGAAGCCCTGTCAGAAACTAAATATCAACCTTTTCCTTCATTTTTTAAAACCATAAAAATACTCACGCCTCAGGCTATTAATTAAAGTGTGCACTCAATCATTTTTTGATGGATATTGTAATTGTGTTTCTGAGGGATGCCTTAAGTTTTACTCCTCATGCTTTCCATGCATTCCTCTTCGAAGCAATATAAAGTTAAAAAAAAAATGATAGGTCACACCAATATGACAGGAGTTACAAAAGCTGAGATATAGCTTCTGCAAGATTTGAATGGAACCCTGAACTGATCTGGATTGTCGAAATTGAGATTTTAGTTGATGCCATCAGCGTGTGAAGTCCAGCATAGGAACATATTTTGGTTGCCATGCTTGCTGAGAAGAAAAAGCCACATCTCACTTCTGCTTTCCGCTGCTTGTCATGACGATCTGCAGAGGAACCGGCAGGAGGGAAGCTGCTTGCTCAGGTCTCTTAAAGTTAAACACTTCCATCTGTGTAACAAGATAGCCAAGCAAGCAGCTCCAACTCTGCTTAGCAGGACAGTCAAAGACCTTGAGAAGAACAAAATGGTGGATGGTCATGCCACTGATACTCCAGTTTGATTGGCTGTGTCTCCTTTGCCACTCTGGGGCTGGCTGTGTGAAATGGAGTACTGTGTGTGGAGCTTTGGCCCAGCCTCAACTCTGATGCAGAAGATAATTCTGTCAGCCCCAAGAGGGAGAGACGAGAGAGCAGCCAAGTGAGGTGACTATACTAAAAGAAGGCTTAGCAACAGACTTTCAGAGGTCTCAAGCTTGTCTTCTAGCTTCCACCTCTAATCCTCACTCCGCATTTGGCTTATTTCAGTTGGAACAGACATGCAGCTAGTAGAAAAGAAAATTCATGAGAAGGCTAGCTTTTGATTTTGAAAACAGGAAGAAAAAAAATTATAAACGTATTCACTAATCTTCACATCTGCATGGTGATGTGATGTTCCCACCCAAGAGGCTCTGAAGAGGGATCCATGAATCCCTTGTTTAAGTGCTTTGTGAAAGTTTCTCTACAACATCTCTTAGATCCAAACGACAGTCAGCACCAGATTGTGAAGTTTCTTTTGTGGTGTACTATTTACCATGACAACCTGGAGACAGAAACTGCACAGAGGATGGCTATTAGTGCCTGCTTCCTCGTAATCTGCTCGACTATTATCATCTGCACAGAAGTGGCCAAATGTTGCTACAAAATGCTCTCTGCAGCCTTCCTTCTTTTCAGAGGTAACAATCTGAGCCCTTTGTTGAGAAGAAAAGCTACCCTTGGTGGAAGGTTACTTGCTCATTGATGAGTGGTTCTTTTTTTAATTTTCTTCCAATGCAGCTTTAGAGAAAAATTTGGAATTAGTGAATTAAATGTCTATGATTAAGACAAGAAGTGTCTTTGTTTTGCAAAGTCAGAAAAAAGGGGGGGATTGAGTCTACTGATCTGGATTCGTAGGTAATGCCAGGTTACCATCTGTCACAAATGGACAGGCTGACAAAGTCTGTGTTTGACTTTACAGGATAGACAGCCCTGTTACTTAAAAGAAAATAATTCTTTCCTGAATGAGAATTTTGTTCCAACCAGAAGCTATGCTATGGACATTCCTGCCTCCCTCTCTCTTCCAGTTTCTCTCTGTGTCTAGTGTGAGGATTTGCTTGGAGGCCTCAGTCAGCAGAAAGCTTTGAGGTCCAAAGATCAAAATGGCTCTGCAGGCTGTGCTCCATAACAGATGTGCACAAAGTGTAATGCATTTACTGGACCGAGCATGGTGCTGCTATGTAAATCAGTATTAATGGCACTCAGTTAACTCAGTTGGAAGGTAGTAAACCTACACGGTCTTCTCTTTTCTTTACCCAGAATGCATAAGAGTCACCTGAGCCTGCTGCCATGAGTTGTTTCTTTTTTACACCCTCTGAATGTGACACTTGTGAAGGTCAGGTAGGAGACAAGTCAAGAAAGCTTGCTGGACTTGGGTGTCTGAAAAGCTTTGCTCCTGTATTCACCAGTTCTTTGAGACAAACTGCTTCACTTAACCCAAACTTTTCAGGCCATCCACAATAATTTCTCCCTTTGTTGTGAAACTGATATGCATATCAAGATTTTACACCAAGAGGATGACAAGAGAAAGGCATCGCAAAGACCATGTGTTGATCAGGTTGTGTCAATGGTTATGTGAAGAGGAAGCTCTGAGGAAAAAACTACCAAGAGGCCAGGAGGATAGCTAAAAATAGCCAACGGACTGTACTGTAAAATATGTCCACAACATGCACCAGGCAAGAGTTTTACGAGTTCTGCACACATCTGAGCTCTCCTCGAGGTTACAACATGAAGATGTCTTCAAAGAGTGACGGCTTATTTTGCAAGTGTGTGGTTCCTTTATACATGCCAGAAAATAGATCTGCTCATTTGATTAAAACATTTTTATCTACGTTACCAAATACAGAAAAATATCACATGTAGAGTTGGTCGTAACCTCTAACTTTACAGCTGTCAGATTGTTGTTGAAGCGAAAGAAATATTTCCTAAAAATATGTAACAATCAAGGTAAAAACTGCCATAGCTGGTAAACAATGTTCCAAAACTAAATTTCAAGAATTTCAGAAATACCTCTTGAAGTGAAACGTTGTTTGACGCGATAACAGAGAAATTTCTAACAGCAGATTTGGATGGAAAGTATGAACATTTTGTAAAACACTGTAACAAATAAGTGGCACGGTAGTCCAGTGGTTAGCACAGTGGCCTTGCAGCAAAAGGTCGATGGTTCGAGTCACGGAGTGGTGGCGAGGCTTGGAACGCTGGTTTTTCTGTGTGGATGTTCTCCCTGTGTAGTATATGTGGGTTTCCTCCCAATCTTTTATTTATTTATTTCGGTCACATTGTAATTTCACATTAAAGAAAGAAAAATTGTATTTTTACCAAAGGACCAAAAAAGTATCGGTTGAAGCAAACGCTTATTACGCCGACCCTATCTCCAAAAACATCTCCAAAAACATGCATGTTAGGTTGATTGGCTGTTATAAAATTGCACCAAGAAATGAGTGTGTGTACGGTTGTCTGTGTGTTGCCCCGTGACAGAACGGCAACCTGTTTGGTGTGTACCCTGCGTCTCACTATACATCAGCCGGGATAGGCTTTGGCCCCCTGGCAACTCAGTTAGGCATGGACGGCTCAGAAGATGAATTGCTAAAACAATATATCTTTTATTTTCAATCTTATTTAAACTCTATCCTGATGAGGAGCGAGTCTGTACGCCTAGGTGGCTTAACTTTTTAGTTAATTATCTTGCTAATCTACTGAACGAACCTGGTCACTTCTCCCAATTGAGTGTAGCTGTATAAGGAATGAACAAATGAGACTTATAAGAGGAAGCACGGTTGATTTCTGCTTTCTGAATTTGTATAGTCATAAGGGTTTTTTTTCTTCTTCTTTTTAACCAGATTCAAAGCCTCTCAAATTTTTGTTGTGAAGTTAGTAGAATGTCTCCGGTGATAGCTGTGTTTGCTGGGAAATGGTTGACCTACTTTTAGATTACCATATGTCTGATGATTTGCTGCTAGGTTGATGCCAGTATTTTAAATCAGGTGGCTGGTAAATTCAGAACGCCATTGATTTTCTTGTTCCAGACATATTTGTTTGTGAGGGTTGTGTGTCGTCACTGTTACTAAGACAAGAACGCAAGGCTTCATATGTAGGGAGTTTACCTGTTTATGTGTGGTAACACATTTCCACAAGCAGTTTTAGTTAAAAGATAAACTTAAAAAAAAACTAAACTCAAGAAAAAAAAAAAAGAAAAATGTTCATGAATATATTTTTAGTAGGTGTAATTGAATTAATGGCATGTTTTCCGATCTGCTGTACTCATCTCTGCTCTCTACGCCATTCCTATCTTTTTTATTCAATTCTAGCAGTTGCGTGATGAATGTTATGACAAATGTTCACTCCGAATATTATTGATTACTCTCATCTCTCCAGGAAGGGCCTGGCTCTTTGATTGGACAGGTGGGATCGATGTTTCATCCTTGTGTATTCAGACTTCCTCAAATGAGCAGCATCATGTGATGATTTAAGAAAACTTCCTGCTCTGATCACAGGCAGACAGGAATGAGGTCAGCGTCCAACTATCTGGTCTTATCACTCTCAAGCTGAAATTCTGTTGTAATGAGGCTGATATGCTCATCAAGGTTTTACTAACAAGATGTATATCTGTCTTTTTAAGGTGGTCTGTTTTTTATCATTTAAAAGCCTCGTTTTGAAGTTTGGGTGTCATATGTAATATTTGGATGCACACAATTCATTTTTCTGACTGTGCTGTATTTTCATAAAAAAAATAATAAATGTCGCATAGCATGAAAACATTTCAAGTCCATTGCCTTTCGAGTTTCTATTCCGCATATGTCTTATCAGAACCAAATCCATTTATGAGCAAACATCCCCCACCCCTCCCACTTCCCCCAAATGATTTTGGACTAGAGTCAAAACAATGTATCTTCAGCTACAAGAAGAAAAGGGAGTCCTGCAACAGATGGCACCATGCACTCACCCCACCCCCACTCCTCCTAAAGTCCAGATCTCAACAACGTTGCCTCTGTCCGGGATTATACAGATTCAGAAACACATGAATGAGTCTAAATCCACAAACTGAAAAAAAAAAAAAACGTTTAAAGGTGCCAAGTAATAACTGGGATCACTGCTTCTGTTTAAAAGCTGAACTGGGATCAATTTATTGCCTGATTTTGGCATAGTTCAGCTGCAGGTCATTTAACTAAACCTGGGTCTTCTTAAACCAGATTTAACTATTTATTTTGCCACAAAGCAATTGAACTTTTATTTTGTAGAAATAGACACTTCCAAGTCAGAAACACAGAAGTCATGTTTGTCACAGTTCTAAGCGCATTCCGTGAGAAGCCAGACATGTGAAGCTAATCACAGTGGTTCAAAATGTCAACGATGATAGTTATTTCAATTTTACTTGTGTTTGCAATGGGTAGAAAATTTTACTGCAACTTATCAAAGTGATGTTGTTTGTGGTACAGCCTGAAGACATATTTAACTTTTCAGAGTTTTCTACCTTGTAAGAGTGATGTCCGGGCCTTGTATATGTCACCAAAGGGGTTTCAAGATTGATTTAGCCCGTTTTTCACAAATTGCTGTGGATTTCTGGTACGCTCAGACAAAACAACCAATGAGCAGATGTCTAAAGTATGACGCGGCTGTCTAAAGTATAACGCATTTGACGTAGCCAGGACGGACTTCGCACACGCCCCCCTCCGCAGCAGACCCTCCCTCACGCGCCCGCAGTCCTCGCCCGCCTCTACTCCGGCCTTACGCCCTCACAAACTCGCTTTCAACGTCCGATATACAGGCTGGTTCGCTGCTCTGCGTCTTTTTAATTTTCTTGCTTGAAACACGCTTTTTTGATGAATCGACATGATAAAATCTTATTTTAGACGCTACCAAACCGCTACGCACGGGTTTACGCCTGCCTTCCCCCTCCCGCTCAGAGATGGGCGGACGAATAGCGGCTCTGCGAAAGCAGAGGGCGGAGCTTGTACTTTCTCAGGACGGGTGGGGGGATGACCAATACCAGGCCTTTCATAGTTCCGGGACTGTGACTGCGCTCCACCAAATCAATATATTTTCATAACTATCGTGTAATGCATGTTGCAAACCCCACATTTTGCGTGTGTATGTGCATAGGATACAATGTGAAAAGAGTTATTTTGCATGAGATGGGCCCTTTAAAACATTTAAGTCAACAGTGGGGTTGATGTTAAAAAGTATAAAAAGCTGCTTTGCAGGTACAACAGTCAATGAAGTTCTGCTTTAATGGTATGAGCTTGTGAATGGGAAAAGGAAGGTCGTTCAGGTCAGGCCAGCTTTCCTGTTCTTAACCAGTGTTGTTATCTGCTACAGTGTTCACAGATAAAGTCAAACTGTGAGCCAATATTATTGTAAACTACTTGCAGAACCAAGGATTACTACAAACCAGATATTCTCGTTTTGAATAGGCTTTCTTTGAAGACACACCAACACATCTGAACAAAAGAAATAAAAAATCTGCTGTCGAGGTGTTCTTGGAGATTGACATGGATACATTCATAATTGATGTACACTATACTGCAAGACCGTGAAATGAACAAGGTGGACGTTAACTAAGTGGACAATTAGTAATTTGTGTTTTTTTGGCCATAATATTTGGTTCTGTTGTTTGGGGATATCCCAATCAAATAATTCATCAATCTGAACGGAGCCTATCCCGGCAGATTTCAGTCAAGAGCCAGGGCACACCCTTAGTAGGTCGCCAGTCTTTTGCGGAGCCAGACACACACACACTCATTCCTAGGGGCAATTTTATGGCGGTCAGTCCACCTGACATGCATGCTCTTGAAGAGTGTGAGGACCCTAGAGTACCGTATTTTCCGCACTATAAGGCACACTGCATTATGAGGCGCACCTTCAATAAATGACATTTTTTAAAACTTTTTCTATATATAAGGCGCACTGCATTATAAGACGCTACAGTAAAGGCTGTTCAACTTTGTCCTCTAACTGTGGCCATCTAGCTTTGTTTCCATGGAAACTCCGTTTGGTCTTGTTTATTTGGCGCAGCGCATCCTCTTGCTTCCTCCACTTCCTCACCATTGATTCATTGATGTTAAACTCTCTCGCTGCGGCTCTATTCCCGTGTTCTACTGCGTGACCGATCACCTTGAGTTTAAACGCTGCGGTGTAACAGTGTCTCTTGGTAGGAGCCATTTCCGGGTCTTTACACAAACACACAAATGGAAATGAGACGTCGTTTCATATATCCCAGCTTGCACCGTGCACTACTTCTTTTACGGGGGAAATGGAGTCGGCGGCTGCTTACCGCAGTTGCGACACCTGTTGTAGCTCAATATTAATCCATATTTAAGGCGCTCCAGGTTAAAAGGCGCATCATGGATTTTAGAGAAAATTGAAGGTTTTTAGGTGCGCCTTATAGTGTAGAAAATACGGTACTCAGGGGGGAAAAAACCCCAAAAAACTCCACACAGAAAGGACAGTGTTCAGAGCCTATTCTCACCTAGGACTAGAACCGCTGACCTTTTTGCTGTGAGGCCACTGTGCCACCGTGTCGCCCTGCTGTTTTAAGACTACCAGCATCAAAATGGGAGGCTATGCCACAAACTGTTAGCTTTGCTAACTGGTGGAAAACACCCAAAACAAACACTAAAGATCTACAGAGTTGTATTCCCATCTTGCATTGTCTTTTAGATTTGACCATTTTTCTTTGACAAACTTTGTAACTGCCTACTAAAAAAGTGAGTGAGTTTTAGCTGCTAAATGTTCCACAGTGTTTGCTAACTTAAAAAACTAAAGCTTCCTTTGGGCATGCATATCTTTTGACTTTTATTGCTAAAGCTAAACGTTTCATTAGGCGATCCAGTAACTTTTATGCTAATGCAATTGCATTCTATCTTTAATGGACCTTATACAAAAACCATGACTTTAAGTTGAAACTGCAGGCGGTTGCATGCCGGAGGGTTTCAGCATTGAGATATGGGTTTTAAGTTGTTATATATTCTGCTTTATAGAAGCCCAATGACTGTTTTTATACCTCTTGAGCCTAATTAACAAAAGACTTGCCATTCTGCTTGGCCTTGACTGCATTTTTACCTTAGTTTTTAGTTGCAATGCGGCCCTCTCCTGACTGTCAAAATCACTGTGGGGCATAGAAAAAGAAATGGAAACTGTGAACCACGGTGAAGGGAAAGATAACTACACATCATACTTTGAGTGCAACAAAGTTACAGGCCGGTGAGTTTCACACCACCTGTTTGACAAGCTTGAGCATGTTGAAAAGGGATCTTTTTGAGTGCTTCATTACATTTTAGTATATTTTACACAACCACAAGTTCTTTTCAGCCAATACAAACAATTCAAGCCACATGATGTGTTGTAGTGGGAAAACTAATCTTTTGAATTACATCTCTCATTGAAAAGAAAAACCTGTCTAGTTTTATGCTTTGCGTGCAAAGGTTGATCTTCTTCTTCTTTCGGCATTTCCCTTCAGGGGTCGCCACAGCAAGTCAGTTTCTTACATCTAACCCTATCTGCTGCATCCTCTTTGGTCACACCAACTATTTTCATGTCTTCCTTCACTGTATACATGAACCTCCTCTTTGGTCTTCCTCTAGCCCTCTTTCCTGGTGGTTCCAAATCCAGCATCCTTCTTCCTATGTACTCTCTCTCTCTCTTCTGTACATGCCCAAACCATCTCAGTCTTGCCTCTCGAACTTCATCCCCAAAACCTCTAACATGTGCTGTTCCCCTGATATACTCATTTATAATCCTGTCCATCCTGGTCACTCCCAGAGAGATCCTCAGCATCTTCATCTCTGCTACCTCCTTCTCTGCTTCCTCTCTTTTCTTCAGTGCTACTGTTTCTAGACCGATCAGCATGGCCAGTCTCACCACGGTTTTGTACACTTTCCCTTTCATTCTAGCTGAAACTCTTCTATCACACATCACACCTGATACTTTTCTCCTCCTGTTCCAGCCTGCCTGAACACGCTTCTTCACCTCTTTTCCACACTCTCCATTGCTCTGGACTGTTGATCCGAGATACTTAAAATCTTCCACCTTCTTTAACGTGCAAAGATTGATGAGGCCTTTAAAATGAAATTACATTTTACATTTGTGAGGTTGTTGATTGTCATCAGAACATTGTGGTTTCTAAAATAATGGGGTTACTATTAAGTGAAGGGGTCACATGTCATTCTAGCCAGCAGTAGAACATGCACATAAGTAGCACATCCTCTTAGTGGGATTTAGCTTTCATTAAGAAGCTGTACTTGTCATTTCATGTCAAATGACTAAGGATGTTGTGAACTTCTTAACAATCTTGAACTCTACATGTTAATAATGTAATAATGATCATTTTCAACGTACCCTACATATACAGTAAGTCTGAGATGAGTCTGTTTTAGGGTTAAGGTTTACTTGTTTTGCCAAAGCTTTATCAGAAAGAACGTTGCAAGATTTCTCAGAGATGTGGAACTACAGTAGTGACTCAGTTGTCCTATGACCCTTTAGTCATTTCTGCAGATGCTCTATTAAGAACTAGGGCCAGCGTCTATAGAGGAAAGTCACCTTATATCTGCTGCTTTGGTGGGAAAAAAAAACTTAATTTGATAATACTCCTGCTTATTACCATGTTTTTAGTAACAAATTTTGATATCTAACCTGTTCTCATAACTTTTATCAAGAAAGTAGTTTATGGCCCCCACACACATTTCAGGATAGAGAAGATGTATATTTTCTGGCCATTGGTCCAAAGCTTTGGAACGATCTGTTCTTCTTGTGTTTCTTTATCAATTATTTTAAAAGTTAGCAAAGCTCTCGATTTACAAGTCTATCTATGTTCCCACCCTCACCTATGGTCACCAGCTGTGTTCGATGACTGAAAAAACAAAATCGCGGATATAAGCGGCCGAAATGCGTTTCCTCCACAGGATGGCTGGGCTCTCGCTAAGAGATCGAATGAGGAATCCTGCCATTCAGAAGGGGCTCGGAGTAGAGCTGTTTTTCCTCTGGGTTGAGAGAAACCAGATGGGGTAACTTGGGCCTCCCGAACACCTCGCTGGTGAGGTGTTGTGGCCACGTCCCACCGGGAGACAGACCCAAGACCTGCTGGAGAGACTATGTCTCACAGCTGCTGGGCAACACCTCAGGATCCTCCTGGGTGAGCTGCAGGATGCAGCCAAGGGGAGAGAAGCCTGACGCTGTTGCCTCTGCAACCCGGCCTGGAACTGAAATTTTTTTTTGCCACACATTTCAATTGAAATTGTTTTTATTAGATCTGATTTGATTATTTTCTGTGTGTATGCTTTCATCCGGTAACCTGCATTTTTATTTAATATTAGTCTAAAATTTTTAGCTTTTGACAAGTTGTCTGT
Organism: Neostethus bicornis; assembly: GCA_902685375.1. Lineage (NCBI taxonomy): Eukaryota > Metazoa > Chordata > Actinopteri > Atheriniformes > Phallostethidae > Neostethus > Neostethus bicornis. Next base: position 6,249,226 of record LR738564.1, read on the forward strand.
AAAAGTTGCTATGTAAATAAAGTTTACATACTTAAATATGTACAAAGTATGTTGAATTAAGTCTGTAAGTCACTATGAATGAAATGAAAAAGGTGCGGACAGTTTTGACAAGCTTATTTATTCCAACCTCATTGCTAAATTGATCAGCTTTTATCTTTTAAGTGTAAGAAGACCAGCCTCAACTCATGAAGGTGTGGACTTTACAAGACCTAAAGGTGCTCTGTGGTATCTGGCACCAGGACGTTAGTTGCATATTCCTAAAATCCCATATGTTGTGAGTTGATGCGGCTGTAGAGTACGGTTGTTTCAGTAGTTTCTCTCCGCTAGTTTGTCCTTCCTCACACTCCGGGCCATGTCTACACTGTTAATCTGAAGTCCATATTGTACCAATGTCTTCTGCTTATTCAGAGTTGGGTCATGGGGTCAGCACAGTACATATCTGAAGATAGTAACATGCCATTTGGTAATTGTGTAAGTGAAAAAAAAATACTTCCACTTCCTTTTCTTCTTCTTTTTCTTCTTCTTCTTCTCCTTTCGGCATTTTCCTACAGGGGTCGCCACAGCAACTCAGTTTCTTCCATCTAACCCTATCTGCTGTATCCTCTTCGGTCACACCAACTATCTTCATGTCTTCCTTCACTATATCCATGGACCTCCTCTTTGGTCTTCCTCTAGTCCTCTTTCCTGGTGGTTCCAAATCCAGCATCCTTCTACCGATGTACTCGGTCTCTCTTCTCTGTACATGTCCAAACCATCTCAGCCTGGCCTCTCAGACTTTATCTCCAAAACCTCTAACATGTGCTGTTCCCCTGATGTACTCATTTCTGATCCTGTCCATCCTGGTCACTCCCAGAGAGATCCTCAGCATCTTCATCTCTGCTACCTCCATCTCTGCTTCATGTCTTTTCCTCAATGGCACTGTCTCTAGACCAAACAGCATGGCCGGTCTCACCACAGTTTTGTACACTTTTCCTTTCATTTTGGCTGAAACTCTTCTGTTGCACATCACACCTGATACTTTTCTTCACCCGTTCCAGCCTGCTTGAACACGCTTCTTCACCTCTTTTCCACACTCTCCACACTTCCACACTTCCACTTCTTTTTACCACTTTAAAATTGACTACCTTTGATGAGAGAATAGTTAGGCAGAATGTGTTCAAATAAGAGGCATTTGCAAACATCTGTAAATCTTCTTCATTTCATAACCAAAACCAGTTGATTACTATCATTATCAGACTGCCAAAGGAAATGTAAAAAGTTCTCATTTATATAATTAAGAATAGTTTTAAATAATTTTTGAACAATTTCAGCACATTCCAGCTCTAAGACCCTACTTTTCAGTGTGGAAAAGAGAAAGAATAAACCTCAAGGGGATCCAGATGAAAGAGGGATCCACCTGGGATGAATAGGCATTGTCTCAGATTGTTTACTAAATATGAGGTAATCATAATAATGTATTTTGTTTGTTGTGTGGTTTGTATCTAAAAAAAAAAAACCTCTCAAAGCACTACATTTTCAAAAGCAGCAATAAAAACAAAGACGAGGACAGGAACACAAAAGATCCATCAAGAATCTGAAACAGAACTCTCTTCCAAAGAGGTGGAAGAGAGAGGTGGACAACATGTGAATCACACTGTACCAACTAAAGGTGTAAAATACTAAATGAAAAGACATTAGAGAATAGTGACAGCCTTTTTGGGCTTTTTTTTTTAAAACTCAATTGGTTGCCAGTGCAGTGACTAACACAGGAGTTATAACTTCTCTTTGTTAGTCCTTTTTAACAGTCTTGCTACTGCATTTTGAACAAGCTGAAGACAGTTTTTTGGGAAGATTTGGGGCATGCTGCTAGCAAAGCATTACAATAATCCATCCTTGATGTAACAAATGCATGGATGAGTTTTTAAGCATCACTTTTACATAAAATATTTTGAATTCTAACTATTTTGCGAAGGTGAAAAAATAAGTTTTACAAGCCTGCGCTATGTGAGTCTTAAATAATAAATCCAGGTCAAATAAAACTTTGAGTTTTCTAACTGTGAGGTTGGAGGCCAGTTACCTTGTCCAGCGAGACTGACCGGTTTGCAAAATTGTCTCTCTGATTTTTAGGACCTAATATAATGACCTCAGTCTTATCTGAGTTTAAGAGGAGATAATTGATTGTCATATAAGTCTTTATGTCCCTTATAGGCATGAAAGGGCCCATCTCATGCAAAATAACTCTTTTCACATTGTATCCTACGCACATACACACGCAAAATGTGGGGTTTGCAACATGCATTACACGATAGTTATGAAAATATATTGATTTGGTGGAGCGCAGTCACAGACCCGGAACTATGAAAGGCCGTGTATTGGTCATCCCCCCGCCCGTCCTGAGAAAGTACAAGCTCCGCCCTCTGCTCTCACTGAGCCGCTATTCCTCCGCCCATCTCTGAGCGGGAGGGGGAAGGCAGGCGTAAACCCGTGCGTAGCGGTTTGGTATAGTCCGAAATAAGATTTTATCATGTCGATTCATCATGTTCAGCCCTACAAGGCCGGAGTGGAGGCGGGTGAGGAGGGCGGGCGGGTGGTGAGGAGGGAGGGTTTGCTGCGGAGGGGGGCGTGTGCGAAGTTCGTCCTGGCTACGTCAAATACGTCATACTTTAGACAGCCGCTCATTGGTTGTTTTGTCTGAGCGTACCAGAAATCCACAGCAATTTGTGAAAAATGGGCTAAATCAATCTAGAAATCCCTTTGGTGACATATACAAGGCCCGGACATCACTCTTACAAGGTAGAAAACTCTGGAAAGTCCATTTTGCATGAGATGGGCCCTTTAAGTTTTTCTATATGGTCACTTTAGTCAGGTTTAACTGATAAATATAACAGTGTATCATCTGCGTATTTGGTGAAAAATGAATGCTTTGGTTTCTGATTATGTTTCCAAAAGGGAACCCGTAGAGCATAAACAGAATGGCTTCATGAACTGAGCCTTGTGGCACTCAATGGCTAACTTCAGTGGAAATAGAGGACCGATTACTTACGCTGATAAACTGGTACCTATCAAATAAATAGCAGATGATTAGTATATGTCAAACCCCATGTCACATTCTAATTTTTGGAGGAGGATGTTGTGGTCAATGGATTCAAAGGCTGCACTAAGGTCTGACAGGATTAAAATTTAATGTAGTCCCTTCTCTGAGGCTAGTAAATTGTTCTTTGTCACGTTAAATACCGTCATTTCTGTGCTCTGGTATGGTCTAAATACTGATTGAAATTCTAGAGACTACGTAGAGTTCTGTAGGTGGCAGTACAGCTGCTATAACCTATGTCATCATCGTATAGGTATATGATCATGTCTTCAGCTGATGTACGATGAGTCTTATAAAAAATATAAAGCAAAGTTTGAGTTTGAACATGAAACCTTACATCATCTTTGTCTGTTTTTAAAGTCTCTTAGTTGTACGTGGCAAAGAGAATGATTAAAACTTAGGTGCCAAAATAAATACTTGGCCATGCTGGTTGACTTGGCCCATGCTTGCATCAGAAGGTGCTTTACTTGAGAGGCATGTTTGGATCCTTCAAATACAATTATTGTCCAGAGGATTTTATTTCATTGCTGAAGACTTTTTTCTTCTTTTTTAAAGTCTAAAAGATTTTTGCAGTAGAAAGTTGAAAACATTTTCTCATAGTTTTCTGTATCTGTCATGGAATTAGTCCGTAAATGAAAACTCAATCATTACTCAATTAATGGATAAAAAAATAAATGCAAAGTTAAATTCATTGGTTCATTTAATGTCCTTTGGATCAGAAACAGATGTTTACAAAATTTAAGTGTTTATCTTAACAAATCACTAATTCATATGTTTGTGTAAACTTAAAATGAGGACTTTGGGATGTTGTATGACATGCTTTTTTGCAGGATTGTTAAAACCGTTCTTTTAAATAATCTTGTGGATTTATTATCACTACCTAATCTTATCCCCGGAACCTCGACTGGGATAAGCGGTTCAGAAGATGAATGAATGAATCTCACTAAAATCCACATTTGTCCTTTGAGCCTTCAAGCTCGTTAGGAACTTCTCAAGCTTCTATCAGTGAATGAATGGAAACATTTGTTTTGTTTTGGGAGTGCAGAAAAAGTTTTGCATACATTAAGTTATTACTGAAAAGTTTGGTAAATGGACTCTACTTATACTACTCTACTATTCTACTTTTCTATCTACGTTGGAACTCAAAGCGCTTTACATTGTAGCTCACATTCACCCATTCACGCACACATTCATACCTGATGGGGAAGCTGCCATGGAAGGTGCAAACCACCATCAGGAGCAATTTGGGGTTCGGCTTCCTTCTCAACGACATCTCAGCATGAACTCTGGGGGGGGGTATCGAAACAGCAACCCTCCAGTCAGGGTGAGTGCCCTAGCCACTAAGTCATCCTTCCCCTTTGGAAGAATAGTTTCCACTGCAATTTTTTTTTTTTTGTCACTGTCATGTGTCGGGGTGGCACGGTGAGTAGCAAAGTGACCTCTCAGCAAGAAGATCAGGGGTTTGAGTCCCACGTCGGATGAGGCTTAAATCACTAGCTTTTCTGTCTGGAGTTTGCCTGTTCTCCCGTGTATGCGTAGGTTTTCTCTGGGTTCTGCGGGTTCCTCCTATCCTCCGAAAACATGCAAGTTAGGTTGATTGACCACTATAAAAATGCCCCTTGGAATGAGAGTATGTGTGTATGGTTGTCTGTGTGTGTGTGGCCCCACGACAGACTGGCGACCCATTCGCTGTGTACCTTGCCTTAAATCAGCCGGGAAAGGCTCCGGCAACCCCAGCAACCCTGTTAAGAATATACGGTTCAGAAGATGAATGAATGAATGTCATGTGTCAAATGAGTTAAATCTGTGTTTTAAGTACTTCCATAGAACGTTTTTGGACAAGATAAAGCACATTTAGGAATGAACACTTGAACTCAGACAGGAATCCCCATGGACAATGATGTTTGCAGATGACATTGTGATCTGTAGTGAGAGGAGGGAAGAGGTGGAGGAAAAGCTGAAGAGGTGGAGGTTTGCACTAGAAAGAAGAGGAATGAAGATTAGTCAGAGTAAGACAGAGTACGTGTGTGAATGAGAGGGATCCAAATGGAAAAGTGAGGTTACAGGAAGAAGAGATAAAGAAGGTGGAATATTTTAAGTATCTAGGCTCAACAGTCCAGAGCAATGGAGAGTGTGGAAAAGAGGTGAAGAAGCATGTTCAAGCAGGCTGGAACAGGTGGAGGAAAGTATCAGGTGTGATGTGCGACAGAAGTGTTTCAGCTAGAATGAAAAGGAAAGTGTACAAAACCGTGGTGAGACCGGCCATGCTGTTTGGTCTAGAAACAGTAGCACTGAAGAAAAGACAGGAAGCAGAGATGGAGGTAGCAAAGATGAAGATGCTGAGGATCTCTCTGGGAGTGACCAGGATGGACAGGATGAGAAATGAGTACATCAGGGGAACAGCACATGTTTGAGGTTTTGGAGATAAAGTCTGAGAGGCCAGGCTGAGATGGTTTGGACATGTACAGAGAAGAGAGACCGAGTACATCGGTAGAAGGATGCTGGATTTGGAACCACCAGGAAAGAGGACTAGAGGAAGACCAAAGAGGAGGATCATGGATACAGTGAAGGAAGACATGAAGATAGTTGGCGTGACCGAAGAGGATACAGCAGATAGGGTTAGATGGAAGAAACTGACTTGCTGTGGCGACCCCTGAAGGGAAAGAAGAAGAAGAAGAAGGAATGAACACTTGAAAAACTTCAGATCTAAAAGTCAAATTAGACTGAGATTTCACTTCATTTAAATCTTATTAGTTTGTATAAGTTTTGATACATTAATTAAACAAGAAGAATGCAAAGTTACTTTTGACATTTCATTGTTGAGAAATGTAAAATAATTTTGACAGGAGTTGAAGCTGGATCCTAAAAGCCAAACATAGTGCAAAGGTACATTAAACAGGTAGTGGAAAGTACCTGCTGGAGACTTTAGCTGAGTCAGGAAAGAAGAGCTCCTGTGTGCTTAGTTTGCAAGAACAGCTTCTAGTTGGAAAATCTTTATCAAAAAGGCATCTGGATGAACAAGTTGTTTTTCAAATACCTTGACCAATTCCAAACCAGAAACACTTCTAATCTTAGAAAAAAGGTAAACCTTGCCGAGTTAAATTTCATGTTACAGAAGGAAAGCCTGGATGCAGATATTGAGCAGTTCTTCGACACTCTGAAACCCAAAAGAGATAAGCAAGAAAATACCCTTTAACCCATCACAAAGTACATCTAAAAACACCAGCTATTGTTTGTAGATGGTCCCAACAGTTCCTCAGCACACAAAGATTACTAAAAGTCTGTGAGTAAACGTGCTGTGCTTGCAGAGCAGCCTAGAAATTTATTAGAAACAGAAATAATGTTTGAGGATCAACAAATAAGAATTCTAAAGTGAGAATTCCTTAACAGCTGGCAGATTTTGTCAGGTTGAAAGGGATGTGATTATTCTCTTGATTCCGAGAATTAATACTTAACAGACCAATCAAACACAGAGCAGGGTAGCTCTACCTTTATTTTTTTTAATAGCGTTTTTTGTTTTTTTTTTTAGTTTTAGTTTTTTTTGTTTGTCCTTCCTGGGACTCGAGTGGGATTCAAACCCGGTTCTATCGAAAGACGATAATTCTACCACTAGGCCATCGCCCCCACGGACCTGGGCAGCTATACCTTTATTTCTATTTCATTTACCATGAACTTAAAAAACCAAATTTCGTACCTCAAAGGAACAAATTATCAAATTTAAATGAAAAAGGACATCTTTTAGACAACATAGAATAGACATCATTCCATTCCGTTCCATCATCTTCCGCTTGTTCCGGGGTCGGGTCGCGGGAGCAACAGCCTTAAACGGGCAGCCCAGGCCTCTCTCACCCTGGCTGCATCCTCCAGCTCACCACAAAGTATCCCAAGTCGTTCCCCGGCCAGCTGTGAGACATAGTCTCTCCAGCGGGTCCGGGGTCTGCCCCTTGGTCTCCTCCCGGTGGGACGTGCCCGAAACACCTCTCCCGTGAGGTGCTTGGGGGGCATCCTGACCAGATGCCCGAACCACCCCATCTGGCTCCTCTTGACCTGGAGGAGAAGCGGCTCGACACCGAGCTCCTCCCGGATGGCAGAGCTCCTCACCCGATCTCTGAGTGAGAGCCCAGCCACCCTGCGGAGGAAACTCATTTCGGCCGCTTGTACCCACGATCTCATTCTTTCGGTCACCACCCACAGCTGGTGACCATAGGTGACGGTTGGAACGTAGATCGACTTGTAAATCGAGAGCTTTGCTTTTCGGCTCAGCTCTCTCTTTACCATGACGGACCGATATAGACATCATATTTATTAAAGTCTTTTTTCTGTGTGATTTTATTTAATCAGTATGGTGTGGCATGGAGGTGATCGATCTGTGGCACTGCTCATGTATTAGGGAAGCCTTCATGCCATTCAGATTATCTGCAATGTTAGATCTACTGTCATTGGTCATCTTTCTGACTTTTAAAAAATAAGTTTAAAGGCCATCCAAAAAACAGCAACAAAGTGGTTACTGAATGTCATTTATTCTATATATCACGAGTTGTGTTTTTCCAAAATGAGTGTCCTAAGCTATCAAAAATATAATTTATTCATTGGATATAATAATGTCCCATACATTTGTCCCGTATATCCAGCTGATGTACTTACATGTAATTGATTACATCTTTCATATTCTTTCTCTTTCCTTGTAAATCTAAATATATTTCTATATTCACACACAAACACCCTCCATTTCTTTTATTTTTAGGCAAATATCTGAGTTTGTGCTGCTGAGAGACAGAAGAGAAGAAGCGCGGGAGCTGTGTTGTTTGGTTGCTATAGTTACGGAACCCAAGCCAATGAGGCAGTCTTTTTTAGACAGCTCCATGTATCCACATAGAACACCAACTTTTTAACACTAAGCACAAAACACTCACTTTCTTCTTGTCACTTTACTCTCTTTATCTATAATTTTTTTCTATGGCATTGCACTACAGTTTACATTTTTGTTCTGAGCACTCTTAGTTTTGTTATTTTTTTTAAGCCATAGTTTACTTTTCCTATTTTTATTGCTATGTTTATTATTTGCATATTAGTACCTCAGCAAGTTCCTAGTCTCTGACTCTTGTTCACTGACCATGGCAATAAAAGTCTTTCTGAGTCACAATAATGACCAAAGCAATACTTGCATGATTTTGTAGCGTGGGAGGAAACTGGAGTACCTTGAGAAAACCCACACATACATGTTGAGAACATGCAAACTCCACACAGAAAGGCCAGTGTTCCAAACCTCGTCCCACTCGGGGCTCAAACCCCAGACCTTCTTGCTGTGAGGCCACTGTGCTAACCATTGCACCACCGTCCCGTCATTGAGTAGAACCAGCATGCATTAAAATATACTGTTATTCAAGCTCTGTTTTAATGATTTTATAACCAAAATAGATTTTGTTTGAATTATCAAATCTTGAAAATGATGTCTCATGTCAAGAGAACATTTGTCATTTCTTTAAAATCCTTCATTTCCAAGAAATTCACAACATTATTTTCTGTTTGTTTGTCCTTAGACTTACAGTGATGCTACTTCATCAAACCTCTGCCCGTTCAGCGGTAAATAGAATAGAAATCTTGAACATTAACATTCTTCTTTTCCATTCTTTTAGCAACAAATAAATACTTTTAGAGCAGTGGTTAAAATAAAATACTGGGTGAAGAAGACAGATTTTTATGATGAGGAAATTTTTATTGTAGGGGTTACAGAGAGCAGCTTAGTTGTTGCTGCGTTGTTTCCATGCCTGTTTGAACCTCCCTATCACTGGACCTGAATGATAGTTATGTACATTGAAGCGTGTGTTCCATTACTCAGACACTGCTGGTAATGAACCCAAGTGTTGTGCCTCTTGTTCCCTTAGTGCATTTTTTTTAATATATACGTATATATAACAAGTTTTAAATCCAGTGTTCTCACTTTTGCTTCGTTTTTGTTTATGCAGGAAACCATCTGCCATAAGTCTGGTGGTTTGTTAGCTATTGAAACTTTGATTGCCTGACCATCTTACCACAACACAGAATATGTTGCTCGTGAGTAGATTTTTTACTTCACAATAAATATGCTCTGACAATTGGCCCGTGAACTATTTCTTATCACAACTGATGCTGAACATTTTTGTTGAAATTTGATGTGAATTGAACTTATTAGCCAGATGAGTATGAAATGATTATTTAAGTTCAATTTAAAGTAGATTTTTCAGTGCATAGTTGTCAGTTATGCGATTGGTCTCACACATTGAGAATAAGATCACATGTTATCTTATTCTCTATTCTACCATGTTTTCATTTTAGATAGAATAACAAAAAAATAGGATATTTCTTGGGGGTCTTTTTGTTAAAATAAAGAAGCTCCGTTTCAAAGTTGGACGTTTCAAAGTTTGTATTTTTGGCTTTAATTGATTTAGTGTTGAGCCGTCCCTTTTTGTTATCTTTTTTGCCACCTTTTACCAAGTGTAATATTCTAAAATGATCCTAATTATAAAATCGTTTTAAATGTTTTGTTTCATTCTCTAAACCGCTTATCCCTATGTTTCTGATCCTATTTGTAAATTAATATTTTGTTTTTGTCACGCACTTGAATGTTAGTTTATGACTTCTTCAAGCTTAAAAAAATCCGAACTTAAAATAATAATGCATTGTACTTACAGTTGAAACCAGAAGTTTACATATACTACATAAAAACATAAAATATATATAAAAACACACATATGCTTTTTTTCCCCTCACCGACATGAAATGAAAATAAACTTTTCCTGTTTTAGGTCAACTACAATTAACAAAATTATTTTTATTTGCTAAATGTCAGAATAATGAGACTAGGTTTTTTTTAGACAGGTTTTTGTTACTTTTATCAAAGTAAAAAATGTACATATATTTAATTTGTAGTTGGTACTACTACCTTTAAACTGCAGTATTTGAGTCAAACATCTTGGATGTCCTTTTACAAGTTTCCCACAGAACTGGTGTAACTGAGCCAAGTTTGTCGGTCGCCTTGCATGTACACCACTTTTCAGCTTTGACCATAAATGTTCAATAGCATTTAGATCCGGGCTCTGTGATAGCCACTGCGAAACATTGACTTTATTATCGCTTAGCCACTTTGTAACCAGTTTGGCAGAATGCTTCGGGTCATTGTCCATTTGGAAGATCCATTTGCGCCCAAGCTTCAACTTTCTGGCTGATGTCTTCAGATGTTGCTTCAATATTTCCGCATACTCTTCTTTCCTCATGATGCCATCTATTTTGTGAAGTGCACGAGCCCCTCTGGCAACAAAACAATCCCACAACATGATGCTACCATCCTCATGTTTTACAGTTGGGATGGTGTTCTGAGGCCTGCATACATAACGATGGTCTTTGTAGCTGAACAGTTCAATTTCAGTTTCGTCAGACCACAAGACATGTCTCCAAAAATTTAAGTCCTTATCCTTGTGTGCATTCGCAAACTGTAATCAGGCTTTTCTATGTTTCTTTTGGAGTAATGGCTTCTTCCTGGCAGAATAGCCTTTCGGCTCATGTCTATACAGTACTCATTTCACTGTTGATAATGACACATTCTTACCATTTTCAGCCAGCACTTTCACAACATTTTTTGCCTTCGTCTTTGGGTTGTTCTGGACATATCAAACCAAAGTACGGTCATGTCTGAGACTAAGAACCCATCTAATTCCTGAGCAAAACGATGGCTGGACATTCCCATGATGTTCATACTTGCGTACAATTGTCAGAACAGATGAATATGGCACCTTCAGGCATCTGGAAATTGCACCCAAGGATGAACCAGACTTGTGCAAATCCACAATTCTCTTTCTAATATCTTGACTGATTTCTTTTGACTTTCCCATGATGTTTTACAAACAAACAATTGTATTTCAAATGTGCCCTGATATACATCCACAGGTTTGTTTCAAATGTGTTTCAAATTAACTTAATTGCTGTCAATTAACCTATCGAAGCTTCCAAAGAGATTGCATCATCATCCCTAATTGTTTAGAAGCATTGTGCTCTTAGTGCATGTAAACTTTCGACTTTGAAAAAAATGACAAAGAATTGTCTAAAAAGGAAAGTGTTTTTTATCTTTGGGTGGGGGACTTGACCTTATTTTGTTTTTGTGTTCTGGGGTTTTTAACATGTAAAGCACTTTGTCTTACATCTTATGTATGAAAAGCGCTTTATAAACAAAGTTTGAGTTGATTTGATTTAATCTCAATGGCTGTTCCACTGTGGCACCTGGGGTTCCAGCGATCTCCCATCCAAGAACTGCCCAGGGACAGCCTCCTTAGTTTTTGAGGTCTGACGGGATCAGCCATTGACAGGCTGGTATGGCTACTAAATGATTGTTTTCATTTGACATTCCCAAATTTGAAGGGCTTTCTGATTGAATATACTCAAATGGCTCAAAAACGTACAAATATTTTATGACCACATTAACTCTGTTTGGCTCAAAACTAGTATTTCATTGTTTTAAAAATAACTAAATTCAATTGTTGATGGTCTGTCCAAACTTTCAAATTGGAAAAGCACTTTTGATCTCTAGCGCTGTATTCCCTCCTCTGAAATCAGTAATGCTACAATCTGATCTTTCTTTGCATTCCTTTCCTCTCTCTTTGGACAAATCTGGTAAACACTGCAGGCTAAAGGCATCTGAATTTCTAGGTATCATGTGGTTATTCATGCAACTTTACCTCAATTTTATTTAAAAATAACTTCTTTTTTTTTTACCAGAAACTATTTATATTTCTGCAATGCTGTTATTTCATTTCTGCAAAAGTTTAAGGCCGGGATTTGGGGTACCTGCTGTATTTCTTATTTAAGAAATTCAGTGAGTCATTAATTATTGAGGCTGTTCAGGCTGTCAATACATCATCTCTGGTTTATCAGATTAATTATCTGTATCTTTGAAGCTTGAGGTAAGAATAAAGTGACATGTTTATGAACCTTTTTCTCCCAGACTCATGAGATGGTAGCAATACCCAACAGTTAAGGACAAAACCTCTGTACTACTAATCAGCTTAATGCTGGCTTATTCAAAGGCCCTCTTTCAGACAGAGCAGCTGCTGTCAGCCGGTTTGAGTAGAGGGTGTGACTGCTGGCAGAGCTCGCCGATGCAGAGAGACCGGTTGGTGATTAACAAATGTCAGTAGACTTTGGAATCTGGGAAGCCCAGTCTGATGCCTTTGTCCTCTGTTGCTCACCACTGTAGGTCCTCCAGGTGGCTTCGTCATGCTCTCTCGCTGTTTCCCCTCTACTCCCACCCTTCCTCTTCCTTCCCCTCTTGCTCGTCTCTCTGCTCCTTTCTTGTCTTCTCCTCAGGGCTCAGGGTTGCAGAGCCCTGAGATAAAGAAGTTCAGACATGCCTTACATTTTTAGACCCCCTTGTGGAGAGTAGTCGGCTGCTTCTACAAAACACATTAGCTGTATTTCTCTACACATTTCTGGTGCATGCCGCTTGCTCTGACCCATTCCTTCTTTCCTTGAAGAAGGGAATCTAGCATTTCTTTGAAAATCTCTTGATGTGTGAGATAATGTCCCAGAGAAAAAAAAGCGCTCTGCTAAAATCAGGCTGGCGAGAGTGGGAGATGTTTTCTGCTGAGCTGTGTGGGCAGAGGGCTTGGGTACACTGCTGTACATCTGGCAGATAGATTTCTGTCAGCAGCTCCCCAGCGACAGGCTGCTGGCCTTTGAAGAAAAGGATCAGATCTGTTGGTCCATGTTGTGTGCTGGCTGAACACCTAAGCACACATAGTCATCTCCTAAAATGGCTGCCCTTGAAGCTCAGCTCAGAGGAGGATCTGAGGAGCTCAATCGTTGTCTGCTAAGGCCCCAGCTGACTAGATGAAAGCAGTTGCACAATCTCACCCATTAACTTGGTGTGGCGCTGAGACTAACTGGCTAAAAAGACAGTCAACTGTTAGGCAGATGGTTGTAATGTAGGAGGTTTTCTCTCTTTAGTCCTCTTTTGTGTTCATCTCCCAAAAGCTTCCCTTGATATACATGTCAAGGAACCTGGCATTGGGAGGTAACTTTGTTCAAACAGCAGAGGACTGCCAAGAAAGTTGGGTGGGGCTTTGTGGTGAGGCTGTAACCTGACCCTGAACAACAATGGATCCCCTGGTTGCTCGGGGACATGCAGACAGTTTGGCTGGGTTACATGGACCTCTTTCCATACTGGCCAGTTGGATGTGGGTAGAAGCACAGAAGGGAAGAAGGGTGGGAAACCCTAACTGTGTCTAGTTGGATCTTTGTTTATGAATGCGTAAATTTCAGATTCGTTTAGCTAATTAGGTAAGTTGGTGAATCTTGAAATACTATATTTGATATAAACTCTTCCAGTTGTGCATTAAAAATTCAGATTAAACTGACACTGATTTTGATTGGTTTCTAAATTAAACTTCTCAGTTATTTAAATATTCCTTACATTTTTATACCGTAGGGCTTTTAAACACAGTTTTACTGTTTACAAAGTTTTTCTTTTAAACCATCATTATGCATTCCAAATTATCAAAAATAAAATAGTTGTAACTGCCAAATATAAATACACCTGAAGAAAGTTTACACCCCTTGATGTATGACCTTATTATATGACTGCAGCACTTTACTTGTCATTCGAGGATTTTCATTTGATATTCGTGAACTTTGTAGAAATTTATGTACTATCTGCTATTTCTTTACAGTAAATTTTGTAACAAAAATAGCTGTGATACAAATTAAGATGCTGCCAAACCAAATTTGATTGTGCCAAATACAATTACAAAAAGCATTGCAATTCTTGAAGAGCATACTTATTTGGAGAAAATTATACTAAACACAAAAATTTATAAAAATGCGTGGTTGGTAGAAAATATCATCATATTCTCTATCTTTTAAATTTGAACCAATAAACAGTTGAAGTTTTTTTTTTTTTACTAAATTCATGAAAATGCATACGTCCTTGAAAGGAAGTCTTAACAGCTGCATCTATTTGATTAAATTTGTGAAATAACCCTTTCACAAATTATTGCATTCTTTGAATATCATACTGCCGAGATGGAGGTGGAGATACTCTTCATACCATAACTCCTCTCAGTGCTTTATATTTGTGTGTACAGTTGTAACGGTCACAACAAACTGGGATAACACAAGCTTCACAGTTACATCTTTTAAGCAAAATTGTCCTGTATTCAACTTTAAATCTAGACTTTAAAAAAATTTCAACTTCTTTTTAATTGAACCATACAGCTGGCATTCAGTTTTTTTTTTTGTTTTTTTTTTTATTTATGTCTTTGTAATACTTTCAGTCAACATAAGGAAGATAGGAGAATAGCCCTTAATTCCATTGCATAGCATTTAATTTCAAAATTAAATCTCTGTTATGGCTTCCATGTGCAGAGTGCCCACATCAAGCCACAGTTCAAAACTAAATTCAAAGTTTTCACCTCCATACTAGAGGTGAGATCGGGCCTAAAAAATCCAGCCCGACCCAACCCGGCCCGTGGGTTTTAAAACCGAGCCCAACCAATTAACTTGATTTGCGGGCCTGAGCCCGAAACAAGCCTGAATCGTCATATTTTATTTGTTAGGATTCGGGAGGGGGAGGGTTATTTATAAATAGGAACATTTTCAAAAACATGCTTTTTTAATTAAAAAAAAAAAAAAAAATCACACTATAGGACCCCTGACATAAGAACAGGTGTACTGTAAAGAGTAGTTTAACATAATATATAATTAAGTAAGCTACATTAAAAAAAATGTTACTAGTTTAAATAAATAAGAACAAAAATAATGTGTGAAGACCATTTATCAATAAAAAATTAAAGAACCAAACCAAGTTAAACATGTGCAAAAATAAGCCTACCAATAATTACAAATAACTCAAACAAAAAAAAACACTCTCATGTTTTAATAAAATGCAAATGCTTAGTTAATGTATAATACAATAAATGTCAAACATGAGCAAACAAATATACGTTACAAATTGTGCAAAACATAAACAAAATAACAAAGTTTAAGATGCTGCCTGGCCTTGCGTATAGTCTGCAAATTGCGGCCTCGTGTCCTGCTCTTTACTCCCGTGAAATAAGGGAAATAATTATAGCAATGGATAATAATTAAAATGGCAATTTGAACAGCAGGATTTTACTTGCATTGTTTATGTTTTGTGGCCGTCATGCAGGAACAAGATTGCGTCCACTGTGCCAGGTTTCAATGAAGTTCTCTGCTGATCTATCGTGCGGCCAGCTGCGTTAAAAACTTGCTCACTGCTGCTGCTGCTTGCGGGTATGCACAACACTGATCTTGCTAAAGTGGCACGTTTTGGGTATATACTGGAGTAGGGCTGCAACTAACGATTATTTTGATAATCGATTACTCTTGCGGTTATTGGAACGATTAATCGGACAAAATGACAACTTAATAAATATTAGTTTTTGGGCATTTTATTGAATGTAATTATGCAAAACACAACTCATAACCACTTAAAGAAAACATTGGGCTTGTTCACGGGAGTAAAAATGTTATTTTTTTTGTGAAATAAAAAGGTAGAATGTTACCATTTCTACAGCAAATATAAAATAATAAATCTACTTACTGTACACAGTAAAAGTAAAACATAAGCACCTATAAAATGTGCTTTTAGTATTACAGACTAATAAAACATCAAATGTAAACTGTTGACCATCCAGTATCACATTTGAAAACAAGAAATCTTTACCACTTTTAGATTTGCAAATTTAACCTTGTTCAGAGGTGTAGTATCAAACAAAAATGGCCCCAGATTAACATGAGTAAAAATATACAAAAACATTCAAGTTATGTAGTATTAGAGAAAAAAAAAACACCTCAACTGTAAAAATAGTAACTTTAATAAATAAAGTGACATAGGTTTTTAAAATGCCTTTCAAAGAAATCTATCTGTTTTTGGTGTTGAATTTTATAAAATAGATTTTTCCCAAAATGCAACTTATATTCCAGTGCGACTTACATATGGATCTTTTTTCTTCGTTTTGTGCATTTTTTGGCTGGTGCGACTTACACTCATGTGCGTCTTATAGTAAAAAAGGTATTTGTTTATTTTAGGTGGAGGCTGAAATATAAGCCCTTATGGGCTTCTTTCCTTCTCCTGCACTTACATGTCATAACTATGTTTACGTTTACGTGTGCAAATACAAAGTACAAAAAAAAAAGCTTCAGAATATCTGAGCACTCAGTGATGCACCAAATGAACACAGAGTTTTGTGAAATCCACTTCACTGACTTTTACAGGAATATTTAGATGATTATTCATTCTCAAATATGAAAAAAGACTGAAGTAATTTTGTTGTCTTCTGACACCTAAAGAAGTCGCAGGGAGTGCCAGAGTCTATCGCGGGTGATTCTAGGTTGAGAGGCAGGATACACCCCAAACAGGTTGCCAGTCTGCTGCGGGGGCGACACACACAACCATTCACACACACACTCATTCCCAGGGGAAGATACATGGTGGCAGATTAACCTAATGTGCGTGTTTTTTGGAGAGGGGGAGGAAACCAGAGTACCTGGAGAAAACCCATGCATACACGTAGAGAACATGCATACTTCACACAGAAAGGCCTGTGTTCCAAGCCTCATCAAAGCCGGGCTTTCTTGATGTGAGGCCACTATGGTAATCACCTTTTAGCCCTCTCATGTAATTTCTATGTACAAACAAAAATGTCGTCCATAAAAGGCTGTGTGTTTGGAAAATCTTTGTTTGAGTGTGTAATGTCACCTATACCAATGCTCTAAAATTAAGATTCCCATTTTATTTTCAACAAATTAAGAACATCTAATGTAAATAAATGTACCTGGGACTGCCTTGATTTGAGGAGAGCCACCCAGAACAGTCAAACATCTCACTTGTCAATGGTCCTCTCTTTGCACTGCCAAGTTGTACAGTCTGGGCAAAATCTTGAATGAAATGTTTCTATTATTGTGAATTTTGTCACTAGAGGTGGGATGCAAAACATAGATACAAAGTATTCCATGTTTTATTTTAATTTTTTTTTTTTTACCAGTTTTTACTACATTCGTGTTTATATTGGGAACTACGATGATTTAAAAAAAAAAAAAGAGCTGTATTAAATATTGGACATGCATCTGCAAACAATTTTAATCTCTGTGGGTTCTGTCTTATTGGACAGTAAACACGTTGAGGAGTTTACTATGAAAAATGTATGTACTGTATGTATTTTTGGTTTCCTCATTTTTGTTTTTTTTTAATGAGTGGGGTAAATTTAAATTACATCACTTTGTTGGACATATTTGGTTGCAGCCAAATTTGTCTTTATCATGGCACAAGCAATAAATTAAATTTGGTTTTTCGAGGGCACAGGCGTCAAATCAGGTGTACATCAGCTGTATTGAACCAGGGACAGATGAAAAACCTTCAGGACACCAGCCCTCGAGGACCGGAGTTTGACATCACTTCTCAAGGGTCATGAGTAGTGTGTCTAATGCAACACCACTCATACATTCATTTTCAACTCCTGTATAAGTTCTTTAATATTAGATAGTCAATTTTATAATTTATAATAATAAAAAAAAAAAACTTTTCTGTTTATACCATCAGTCAAAATGGCTGTCCAGTCATTTTGACTGATTTGGCTGTTCAAATTTTTCACTTTTTGTTTGATTGCAGCCATTTTCTAAAATAAAAAAAGTTCATTTTAATTATCAGTAATTTACAATTTGGATTTTTTTGCAAATTTTTAAAAAAAGAAAAAGCTGAAATGTCACGTGGTCATAAGTATTCAGACCCTTTGCTACGACACTCATATTTAACTCACTGGCTGTCCATTTCTTCTGATCCTCCTTGAGATGGTATTGGTCTTTCATTGGAGCCCAGTTGTGTTTAATTAAACTGATTGGACTTGATTATGAAAGGCATACATCTGTCTATATAAGACCTTACAGCTCCAAGTGCCTGTCAGAGCAATTGAGAATCATGAAGTTGAAGGTACTGCCCAAGGAGCTCAGAGACAGAATTGTGGCAAGGTACAGATCTGGCCAAGGTTACAAAAGAATTTCTGCAGCACTCAAGGTTCTGAAGAGCACAGTGGCCTCAATAATCCTTAAATGGAAGAAGTTTGGGGTGACCAGAGCTTCTTAATAGACCTGGCCGTCCACCCAAATTGAGAAATCTTGGTAGCGTTGGTGAGAGAGATAAAAAAAGAACCCAAAAATCATTGTGGCTGAACTCCAGAGATGCAGTAGGGAGATGAGAGAAACTTCCTCAAAATCAACCATCACTGTAGCCCTCCACCAGTCAGGGTTTTATGGCAGAGTGGCCCGACAGAAGCCTCTCCTCTCTTGAGTGCAATATAATTCTTCTTCTCCTTTTGGCATTTCCCTTTAGGGGTCGCCACAGCAAGTCAGTTTCTTCCATCTAACCCTATCTGCTGCATCCTCTTCAGTCACGCCAACTATCACTGTATCCGTGAACCTCCTCTTTGGTCTTCCTCTAGTCCTCTTTCCTGGTGGTTCCAAATCCAGCATCCTTCTTCCGATGTACTCTCTTTCTCTTCTCTGTACATGTCCAAACCATCTCAGTCTTGCCTCTCGAACTTTATCCCCAAAACTTCTAACATGTGCTTTTCCTCTGATCCTGTCCATCCTGGTCACTCCCAGAGAGATCCTCAGCATCTTCATCTCTGCTACCTCCATCTCTGCTTCCTGTCTTTTCTTCAGTGCTACTGTCTCTAGACCAATCAGCATGGCTGGTCTCACCACGGTTTTATACACTTTCCCTTTCATTCTTGCTGAAACTCTTCTGTCACACGTCACACCTGATACTTTCCTCCACCCGTTCCAGCCTGCCTGAACACGCTTCTTCACCTCTTTTCCACACTCTCCATTGCTCTGGACTGTTGATCCTAGATACTTAAAATCTTCCACCTTCTTTATCTCTTCTCCCTGTAACCTCACTTTTCCATTTGGATCCCTCTCATTCACACACATGTACTCTGTTTTACTCTGACTAATCTTCATTCCTCTTCTTTCTTTCTTTCTTTCTTTCTTTCTTTCTAGTAAATTATATTATATAATTGTTTTATTATATTTATATCATTATTAGAAATGTATTTTTTATATTCAATATAAAAACAAGATGCTAGTTACAGCTACTACCATGTGTACTCATTTAAACTGCAGCTCATTATAAAGTTTTTGCTGTTATTTAAAAAAATTATGTTATAACCGCAAAGGCACTTGAACACAACTCATGATATTTTATTTATTACAAATGACAGATATCAGTTTTTCCATATCCCGTGAAGGTAGCATTACAGTGTCTCGATTTTTTTTTTCTCAAGAAAAAAAGAAAGAAAAAAGAGAGGTGAAATAAATAGAATGGATTTTTATTTATAAGTCAAGGTTGTAAAAGATCAGAAAAACAATGAATGAATGCCACTATCATCTTCCATTTTTATGCCCATTTTCTGACGCCAATAGATGTGTAAAGCCTTTATTTCTTAGCTGATTCGGTCAGTCTTTAGAGCGTTTAATACAATCTGATAGAATCGTCTGCTCTAAATACTGAGCTGTTGGGCTGCTCCCCAGCTGTTGCTTATCCCAAGGTAATAAAAATGGGACAAATCAAGGCGTAATCCCTCTTCAGTCCCTTCATTGTTCTTGGAATGATGCTATGCTAAAAACTGGAACCTGCAGCATCTGCTACATCCTAGTCTTTCATGTAATGTTGGCTTATAAGAATTTATGGGGCTGAGACTTTTCTTGTGGGCACAATTTTTACAAATTTTTTTGTTTTGCACCAGATCTATTTTATGAGTCAGATTTCATACAATAAATAATCCCCATAGACTGTGAACATGTTTGACTGTGACCTTTCTTATGCTTATTCAAGTAATGCTCATCATAATTTAGAATTCTGTCTCAAATACTTTTTCTTAATTTGTTACCACATTTTTTAATCATAAAATTTGTGCCTAAATGCAATTTAAAAGCATTATGGTCTTACTTGTTGAGGCAAAAAAATTACGTCATAATTTGGATTTTGAGTATTCTTTGTCCCCTTCAGGAATTTACAAACATGACAGGTCCATTCTATTGATCTGGAACATTTAACACCTTAGTTGATTCAGGGTGGCCTGATGAAAGCTCATTTAAAGGTGAGCTCTGTCACCCCACAGCAAGAAGGTTGGGGTTTGGAGCTCCAGGTGGGAGGAGGCCTTATTCACAGGTTGTTCTGTGTGGAGTTTGCATGTTCTCCCTGTGTACGCGTGTGTTTCCTCCCACCCGTCAATGACGAGCATGTTAGGTTGAGTGGCTACTAGAGAAAATTGTCAATAAGCATGAGTGTGTGCATGAATGGTTGTATACCTATCATGTTACATGGCTTTGCTGTATTTTAATACAGGGGAAATGCAATTTTAGAAAATATGGGCGTTTTGGCATTTCTGTATGTCCGAACGATAAATCTGTGTCATACAGTACAATAAAACGCTTACAATATAACTTGCTTTCAAGACTATTATAGTACATTCCAGGTGGCCATTTTTACAGGGGCTGGGCAGTCAGAGTGAGACTGGTTACCTCCCCTTTTGTCACTCTAGCTTATTATAAATGGACTGTAATGTGCAATCTTTATCGATAACAGGGTTCTTGTAGTTCTTGCTTTTGTTTGTCCAGTCCAGTGGGGGGCGGTAATGCAACAGTTTAGCTGCAATTGCTGTTAAGAAACAATAAAAAGAAAAATCATTTGTGAATTTGAAAACAGTCTTTGCCCAAAGTGTATCCTGTTGAATGAAATTATAGTTCTGGGTAATGTGCGAAATCCTCTCTATTTATGCAAGCTTTATGTATTTGGGGAAAATGGGAAAGTAGGAAGAATGGCTTGACAGGCAATTGGTTGTCTTTCACAATGTGTGACCGCGGAACAAACTGTGGACCTTTTTGAAGCGTACCCCGCCTCTTGATTGTGACCTGGTGGGATAGGCTCAAACACCCTCCATGACCTTGACTGGGATAAGCAGTTCAGAAAATGAATGACTATTAGACATGGACTTAAACATGATCTTAAAAACACTAAAAGTACTAATAAGTATTTATTTTTTGTTTTTTTCAGATCTCCCTAATTTTCCAGGGAGTCCAGCCCCTATCCAGTGATGGAGGAATTGCAATGTGATGGCTGTGACTTCCGTGCAGAATCATATGATGACTTGAAGACCCACATCCAGGAAGTGCATACTGCTTTCCTACAGCCTGCAGATGCAGATGAGTCTGATTCCCTGAGAGATGAAGATGAAGAGAACGAGTTGGAATATGAGGATAAGAATGACAAGAATGAGAAGGATTATGGCTCTTCTAAAGCTGGAATGAGTACGCCTACCACATTAATCAGATGTTGTTGGTATTTTATTGAGGATTAGCATACACATTTTTGTCTATTTTAAACAAGCCTTCACACAGAACAAGCATTTTTCATATTTAATTTTAAAATATATTATTTCAAGAGATTACAAATGTTTTACATTTTTTACGTTTTTTATGTTTATGTCACTTTTAGGCCCTAACTCTACTGAGTCTCTCAATCAAATGTCACAAAGGCAGACCTCAGAAACTCATCTCTCCTTTTACCAGTGCAAGTTCTGCATTCGTTATTTCCGGTCAAAGTCATTTTTACAAAACCACACCAAAAAAGTACATAATGTCGAAGAAGATGAAAGTGCGTCATCTGCCACAGGTAGGCAGCCTAATACTGTAACAATGCAGAATGATCGTTCAGAAATTTATTCATGTCAGAATTGCAATTTTAAATCCCTGCACAAAGCAAAGATATTGAAACATCAACTAATGTATCATTGCAAAGTTTCCTCAGGTGATGCTGGAGATCCTGGAGAGGTCATTGACACCGAGGACACTGATTCAGCAAATGGGCTCACAAAAGGAACTTTTTCTTGTGAATGGTGTGACTATCAAAGTGACCAGAAAGATGGCTGGACTGATCATTTGATAAAGAAGCATAATGACAAAGTCAAGATCCTATCCACTACAGAAAAGCTAGAAGGAGAGAAAAGTTCAATCTCACCCAGAGTTGATTCTCCCCCTTCTCCTCAGAGTCCAACTGCGTTGAATTATAGTGAGAGGGAAGACGTAGACGAGAAAACAGAGAAAAACTTTGGGGGAAAATCAACTGATAAGATTTCACCTTATCATTATGTTCAAATTGGTGCCATAACACCTAACAGCACAGGCACCTCCATATTATCAAAAAGGTTTGGCTTATCCAATTCCTCAAACAGTGTCACAAAGATGGGTACTGAGCTAGCCAATGAAGAGGACTCTAGGAGCAGCTTGGAAGACTATGAGGATGAAGACGAAATGGGAGATATTGATGATCCTAGCTATAGTGGAACCCTGTCAGCTGATGTAAAGCAGCTATTGACAGATGATGATAACAAATTGTTAGAAACTAAAGGAATACCATTCAGAAAGTATATGAATCGTTTTCAGTGCCCTTTCTGCTCGTTCCTAACAATGCATCGGCGGAGCATCTCACGCCACATTGAAAACATTCACCTCTCTGGCAAAGCCACTGTGTATAAATGTGATGAATGCCCTTTCATTTGCACCAGTCATTTAAAATTGGGCACGCACAAACAGACTCACAATCACACAGATCTAGAAACTTTGGATCTTACGAGTGACAGTCCAGAGCCTCCGAATGACAGCACCACAGAGCCAGTAAATGGAGGAAATATAACTGTCAGAGTAAATGGGAAAAAAACAACCGGCATACCCAATGACCAGCAAAACCCTCATCGCTGCACACTTTGCAGTTTCTCTACCACCACTCTTAAAGGCCTGAGGGTCCACCAGCAGCATAAGCATTCCTACTGCGACGACCTAGATTCCACTGTCTTTGAAACTCAACAAACGGACCAGGCAGATTCAGAAACGGACCCATCGCCAATCTTTTTACAAAAAACTCAGACACCCATTTTAGGACTTGCCACCAAAAAGTCCACATTAACAGGGAAAAGAGCCAGGAAGTCGATTAATGACTTGCCATTAGATTTGTCCTCAGTTAAAAAGAGAACCAGAATTGATGAGATTGCTAGTAACCTTCAAAGTAAGATAAGCCAAAGCCAGCAGGATGTGGTTATAAATCTGGACGACATGGACGATGAAGAAGCAACTGAAAATAATGTCTGTGCTGATGAGGGTAGAAAACATGACAATAGCAATCCCATCTTTGCTTACAACATGCTGCAGCTTCATGCAAGGGATTCAGTAATCTCTCATGGGGGAGGCAGGCTTGGGAAAAGAAAAAGCAACCCTAAGTCAAAGCCCAGAAGCCTCCCTATATCTCTGACGCTCTCTGATGACAGTGAGAACGTCTCAGTCGATCCGACCGATAGCTCTGTTCATGATAACATTGACTTCACGGAAGGTGCTGGATCGGCACGTTTCTATTGTAAACACTGTGATTACCACAACAAATCAGCTCGAAGTGTTAGCACCCATTACCAGAGGATGCACCCTTACATCAAATTTAGCTTCAAGTACATCCTGGACCCAGAAGACCAGAGTGCAGTTTTTCGCTGTTTGGAGTGCTACATTGAGTACACAAATTATAATGATTTGCACCAACATTACATGGATCACCACCCTGAAGCAAGCAATGTTCTCAACTTCAATCAACCACATCTGCTGTACA
Source organism: Neostethus bicornis (assembly GCA_902685375.1). Classification (NCBI taxonomy): domain Eukaryota; kingdom Metazoa; phylum Chordata; class Actinopteri; order Atheriniformes; family Phallostethidae; genus Neostethus; species Neostethus bicornis. The sequence continues at coordinate 6,272,991 of LR738564.1, forward strand.
TGTGCCGCTTTTGCTCATACACTAGCCCCAATGTGAGGAGCCTAATGCCTCATTATCAAAGAATGCACCCAACAGTTAAAATCAACAATGCCATGATCTTTTCCAGTTACATTGTGGAGCAGACCCACAGAACAGGTGAGTCTCAAACTTTGAGAGAAATTCTAAATTCTGGCCCAAAAAGTTTCAGCTCATCAACTTCTATGTCTAGATCTCCCTCAAGTCCCGTTCTAAAAACTGTTTCCAAGTCCCCTGAAACAATTGCTGAGACTGAGTCTCTTAAAGAAGCAATGAGCGGCAATGTGGTTGTCTATGATTGTGATGTGTGTTCCTTTGCTAGCCCCAATATGCATTCAGTCTTAGTACACTACCAAAAGAAACACCCTGAGCAAAAGGCATCATATTTCCGCATACAGAAAACCATGAAGCTCATTTCTTTGGAACAGTCACAGCCTACAGCCAACTCATCTCTCAGCCAAAGTATGTACGTCTCTCCAAAGCATGCAAGCGCAGCACTGTATGGATCAGATGAAGAAATGTACTATTGCAAGCACTGTGTGTACAGCAACAGGTCAGTTGTTGGCGTGTTGGTCCATTATCAAAAAAGACACCCAGAAGTAAAAGTTACAGCCAAATACATCAAACATGGCCCTCCTACTCCTGGATTGATGAAACTAATGGACGAATTACAGATTGCAACTCCCAAACAATTTTTGAATCAGCTTAATAACAATAGCCATGATGGCTCCAATAACTCTAGTCCCAAACTAGTCGGGGGAGAAAAGGGTGAGGACGAGCTGTTCTTCTGTCAGCACTGTGATTATGGCAATCGCACTGTCAAAGGAGTGCTTATTCATTATCAAAAAAAGCATAGGGAAACCAAGGCCAATGCTGACCTAGTGCGTCGTCACACTGCAGTTGTGAGGAGTCAGCGCGAGCGTGCACAGATGGGCCAGTCAGGCAGTGTCTCCTCAGCTGTGATCCCAGCCCCTATAGATCATGAAAATGACGCACCTCTGCGCTCCCTTAAGTGCAAGCACTGTTCCTATACATCACCTTATGTCTACGCGCTCAAGAAGCATCTAAAGAAAGAGCATCCTACTGTAAAAGCCACAGCCTTGACCATTTTACACTGGGCTTACCAAGATGGCATTTTGGAGGCTGGTTATCATTGTGAGTGGTGCATTTACTCGCATGCTGAACCCCAGGGCTTGTTGCTCCACTACCAAAAAAGACACCCTGAACATAATGTTGATTACGCATACATGGCCAGCAAACTGTGGGCCGGGCCTGAAACAACTCAGCATGAGGACAATATGGATACAAAACATTTTAAATGTAAAGATTGCGCCTTTGAGGCTTGTAGCATCTGGGATATAACCAGTCACTACCAAGCTGTACACCCCTGGGCTATCAAAGGAGATGAATCCATGCTCCTGAACATCATCAAAGAGGTAGACCCAACTGAACAGTCTCAACAGCAAGTGTCTGAGGAACACCCAACTCTGGAATGCCAGGCTATGGAAGAAGAAGGAGCGTTAGTCATAGATACCCCTCCTCAAGAAAGTAACCCTCAGCCTTCCCACCCACGTCTTTCCATTTCTAATAACCCTTATCAGTGTACTGTGTGTATGTCAGAGTACAACAGTCTCCATGGTCTCCTCACCCATTATGGCAAGAAGCACCCAGGTATGAAAGTTAAGGCTGCAGATTTTGCACAGGAAGCAGACATCAACCCAAGTTCTGTGTACAAGTGTCGCCACTGTCCCTATGTCAACTCACGCATCCATGGAGTTCTGACTCACTACCAGAAAAGACACCCATTGGTCAAGGTCACAGCTGAAGATTTTGCTGATGATATTGAGCACATCTCGGAGTTGCATGAAGGAGATGACAAGTTCAAAACCCAAAGGCAGGGTTATGGGGCATACAGATGCAAAATGTGCCCCTACACCCATGGAACCCTAGAGAAACTTAAAATTCACTATGAGAAATATCACAATCAATCAGCATCGGACATGTTCACTCCTTCCCTGACCAATTTTGCACCCAGTAAAGAAGCACAACCAATTGGTGAATGCAGTGTTGTTAACGTCTCAGCAAATATCCAGGAAGTGAGTGAATTGGACATTGCTCTTTCCCAAATACCCATCAATAAGACAGAGAAAAATGCTGTATTCAAGTGTCAGCTCTGTAAATATTTCTGCTCAACCAGAAAGGGCATTGCTCGTCATTATCGTATCAAGCACAACAATGTTCGGGCTCAACCAGAAGGCAAAAATAATGTCTTCAAATGTGCTCTGTGTGCATACACAAATCCTATTCGCAAAGGCCTGGCAGCACATTACCAGAAGCGTCATGATATTGATGCCTATTACACTCATTGCCTGGCTGCATCTAAGACTATCAGCGACAAGCCTTGTAAAGTGATGGCACCAACATCAGCAGGAGAGAGTTCAGAAATGAGTGAAGACCTGCGTCTGGCTGTAGAGCAACGACAGTGCAATCTTTGCGGATTCCAGGCCTGCAGCAGAAAAAGCATTGTCTCACATTATATTAAACGACATCCCGGTGTCTTCCCTAAAAAGCAGCATTCTAGCAAACTCGGTCGCTACTTCACCGTCATTTATGCCAAAGAGCCTGAAAAGCCTGAGGTCAGTGTGTTGCCAGAGGAAGACAAAGTGATGGAGGTTCCACTGGAGTCGGAGCTTGACAAAGATGATGACTGTCTCCCATTCACATGTTTAAAATGCTTCCAGTTGTCCTTCAGCAATGGTCAGCTGCTTTCGAAGCACTACAACGATCATCACAGCACAGATTTAAAGAGGGACTTTTTAGTATCATCTGTACCTGAAGATGAGGATTCTGAGTTCTACCAGTGTTCTCATTGCAAGCTGAAATTCCTGACGCTTCCCAGTATGGCTAGCCATCTTCTAAGTCACAATGAAGAGTTTGAGAAGAAGGTCATGGGCATCCAGGGAAAAAAGCAGCAAAAGCCGTCTCTTGGCCAGCAGAAAACTACTGAGCTCCTGGAAGATAAACCTGTGAAGGTGAGCATTAAAATATCCAAAAATTGCAAATAAAAGAGGTTGCTTTAGTTCTGTTTAAACATGAATGTAAAGAGAGCAGATTAACTCAACAATACGTACAAAAATTCCAGTGATCATTCAGCTTAAACAAAAATCAAAAGACGGTTGAGAAGATAAATGTGTAGCTTACATGGCTTGCTTTTTTTTCCCGAAGGGATTATCAAAACTTTGCAATAAGTAATAAACTAACAGTTTCTCTTCATTTTTATGCTCAGGAAAGCCCTGCAAACCCAACGCCCATAGGATTTAGATGCAACTTCTGCGTGGAGGTGCATCCAACCCTGAGAGCCATCTGCAACCACCTTCGGAAGCATGTCCAGTATGGAGAAGCAAAAGAAGGTCATATCAAAGTAAGTGGTCAAAGTTTGTATTTGACTCCCATATTGTTGATGGAGATGGACAGCTCAGTGGGTAGAGTGGGCGCCCTGTAGAGTTCTGGGTTTGATCTCAGAAGACACCAAATACTTAATTGCTCATGATGGTGGTTTGCACCTTAGATGGCCGTATCATTGGGTGAATGTAAGCTACACAGTGAAGTGTTTGAGTGCCAGCACAGGTGAAAAAAGCACTATATAAGTAGAGTCCATTGTGCGTTTTTGCTGTTATATTAAGATCAGAAGTGAGATATCTCAAGATGTCAAGCTCTGTTTTCTCATTACTGTAAGCAAATCATCTTGTGATCATGATAACACTAAAAGTTGTTCTTTTAGGGCTTTCAAACATCAGAGTTTGGATATAATATTTTGACCGCAATTAAAGTTGAAAATGCCGGATGTCATTTTCAGATGTCTTTAGTAGTCACAGCTGCCAATATTTTTTTGTGGCTGAAGTAGCATGAAGAAGTTGGTCAACCTCTGTCAAAATAACTTCCTGCTTGGGCAACTTGACTATGGTAACACAATTAGTGTATGCCTCAAGCTGTAATACTAATCTGAAAACGCTTGTGGGTAGAATAAAATTATACAACATCTCAATAACTACATTTTTTCTGAATAGTTTATATTTGCTTACAGTAGAACTGATTCTTTCATGTTTTGAGACATATTGCTGGTTTAACTTTGTTTTCATACTGTATACGTACAGTGTACATTCCTTAACAATGTGCTGTGATTTCTGGACAACCTGGACACTTTACCTTTAAACCCCTCGTTGTAAAGAATGTCACAGAAAATGTTTGCACCAATTACTGAATGTTGGTAAATGTTAAATAGTCTTTACTAATTACATTTTTGATCATTTGAGATGTTGTGCCGTGAGCTACGTAACTTAACAGAAAGTCATTTTCATGCATACAGTCGCTTTATCTGTAGTCTGTATATTTTATGACTGGATGTATTTTTGAAGAGTAACCTGCCATTATTTCAATCTAAATTGTATATTACTTTCATTCAAGTTTTTAAATTGATGTTAACTTTTGGGGTTTTTCTTAGTGTTTACGAGTGTTTATTGTCTTTGTGTAAGAATGAAAAACATGTAAATAGAAATAACAACGCATGTTAGAGGATGTGGAGAGTATCTGTCATAACCACCGCAAATATTCTTTTTAAAAAATAATCCCATTTCATTTTTTTTTAAATTGGCTTAGAAGCTCGACTCCCTACACAAGTCATAATTTTATTATGGCACAGGACAAAAACAAGAACCGAAACCTCCTTAAACAGACATATTCGATCAATAGTGGCAACAAAGTTTTTTATGAGAAAAGCTTTAACCAAAATTACAACAAACTTTTTAAAACATTTAATTGAAAACCTAAAACAGCACCAGGGATACAGATAGGTGAGTTTGTCAAAAATATTTAAAGCTAAGTAAGTAGGATTGTGAACCTTGTGAATGATGTGTGAGCGACACTTGAGTAATTCCTTGTTGATGCTTTATTTCAGTAATACATTTCTATCCGAGATCATTTGATGATTTTTTCTATTTGTTAAACCTTTCATAAAGTACAATGACTAAACTCTATCATGAGCTGATACATTCTAATCTTGACTAGAAATAATTGTGTTGATGGAATTAGATTTGTTTTACTTTCCATTTGAATAAAATAGAAAATACTTCAAATTTTAAAGATTTACTCTGATCAGATACACAGTTGGACAATTTTTCAAGATGAACATACAGAGAATTGAAGTGAAAGCGCCTTCATATTTTCAATAAGGACCCATATTTTTGCTCAGTTATGGACCACCAACAAAACCTTTTAACTGGACGTTATGTATAACCCAAAGAACTGGTTGGAGTAATCACCAACAAGTTTTACGCTCTGACAGGATTTTATCTCAATAATTTGTAGTATTTTCTGCTGTGCTAAAGTGACGAGAACAAGGTTCTTTCACTCAGACTGTGAGCATTAAAGTGACTTGTTTAAACAGGCTGGGGTCCTGTTACACATTTTACTTATTACTCACAGAGGCTTCTTGGTAGACAGCCTGTCAGCTTCTTAAGTAAGCAGCTAATGCTGTCCCATAGCAGTGCAGAAGGTTAGAATGGTGAGCCATAACTTTTAGGGCAGTGGTGGGTAACCATTTGAGCATTAGTATTCCACTGAGGCTACTGCTGAGGGGAGCAGGCCAACGTATCCAGCGCCTCACCCAAATAGAGCACTGTTCTCCCAACAGGCGTTTACTCTGTACCCGTTGCTGACATTTGCACACAGTTTTAAATAATCTGTTCAACTTTCAGATCTTTTGTAGCGGTGCTGAAATAGGGTGATATGTTACCAGCCAACATTGACTATCAACAACAAAATTATTTTAATCACAGGGCTTATAGTGGAACAAATTCCTATTACATTTCAAGTTCAAGTTTTATTTTATTACGGTCACAGTGTAATTTCACATTAAAGAAAGAAAGAAAAAAATAATTATATTTTACCAAAGGACCGAAAAGGTATCGGCTGAAGCAAACGCTTATTTCGCCGACCCTTTGTTTAAATCATCATAAAAGCAAAAAAATATATAAGTAAATACTTAGAAATCCATCATAAAACATAAATCAATCATAATACATTAAATGACAATTAGAACATCAAATGAAAAAGTAATACAAGTACAAAAAGTAATACAATTGTTACTATAATTGTTTACATTATATATAAGCTTGGAGAGTTTTGGAGCAGAGTAAAACTAAATGCTTTTTTTGCAGTCTCCAAAATGTGGTTTGGATTTGCATTGGTTCTTCATAGAGGTGGATGAAGAGAAGGCTGATGGTTTGTACAGATATTGAATAGCAAGGTTGGGCCGGTGACTGCCACGTCTTATTTATGTCTGCATGAAGTGCAGGGTCAGGTCCTTCCACAGAAAGAATGAGTTTCCTCGAGGCAATAAAAAAGTCATGGTGATTGTCTGCTGGTGATGGCTGCAGCAACCGGCAGAGCGGGAGGTTCAGACAGATGAACAAGTTTTCTTGACAGCTTGTTTTATTTAATCTTTGTTGATATGGGAAGTTGCAGTATCATTGAAACAGTTAAATACTTAGACGAACAAAGAAAAAATGATTGCATGCATTTTTGGTGGCTTATGTGAGCTTTATTCCAAAAGCCCTCAAGCAAGGATAAATGTAACTAAACATGAACTGTCTATGAACTGAGCCCAAGGTGTAAGACAGACGTTTACGTGTCATTACTATTGTAGGAATGGGATGCGTTCAATGTAATAAAAACACCTAAAGCTGTCAAACTTAATGATAAGAAAAAAAGCGTGTAAAATGCCAGTGGCAACGAAATACTTTCATTTTCAAAATCCTTTAAGAGGTCATTAAAAGGGTGAGAAATTTGGTCTGTTGCTAAGTTGAAAAAACAAAACAAAAGAAAGTGGTTGAATCCTAATCTTCAATTAGCTAATTAACAAGTCACATTAGTAAGAGGCCTCAGAATCCGATAAAGGTGTCACCACACCAAAGACAGGTGAAGGATATTTATTTAAAATAGTTTGAGATACAATAAATAAGATTTGTAGGGAGTCTGAAAAAGGTGCCATCAGTTGCTACACATGATATGACGGAAAATCCGTGAAATCTCTGCACATAAAGAACTGTGCTGAAACCCAAAATTGAAGGGTTGTGATCATCCAGCTACAGTCTAATGCTGCACCGCATTATGATTCTGCTGAGAAAATCACTGCAGAGGATCAGTTAAATTTCTGAAACTCAGTCTCAATGAGCAACTCTGCCCTTGCCCACAGATGTAAAAAGAGAAAAAATGTAGCCATCTACTTTAGAACTAATTAACAAGCTCCAGAGAGATTCCCACCTTCCTAAACTTGAATTTATTTTCGATAGACAGCAACCAGAAAATAGTGAAAGACAGGGAAGGAGCTGTTTTGGGTCTCTGTAGGAAGCTAATGACATGGTGCCCAGAGAGGGACTTGATTATTGTATGAGTAAGTCTATAGAGAAGTATGTTAGAGCGGAGCAGGACATGTATGAGGACTGTAAGACAGTGGTGAGGTGTGCTGTAGGTGTGACAGAGGAGTTCATTGTAGACATTGGACTGCATTGGGGCATCTGTACTGGATCAATTCCCGTTTGCTATGAAGATTGAAAGATTGACCGGATAAATGTGAATCTTCATTAACATGATGTTTGTAAATGGTAATGGTAATTGGACTCTTCTTATTTACCATTGCAATGTGAAGCCCATTGAGACCATTGATTTTGGGCTATACAAATAAAATTGAAGTGAAATTGTATAGTGCTTTTCCACCTGTGTTGGCACTCCAACCACTTTACAGTGTAGCTCACATTCACCCATACATTCGTACCTGATGGGGATGGTGTCATACAACGGGCAAACCACCATCAGGAGCAATTGTGGGTTCAGTGTCTTGCTTACGGACACTTCGGCATGAACTGCTGGCGGGGTATCGAACCGGCAACCTTCCAGTTACAGGGTGGTCGTCCTACACACTGAACCATCCTTCCCCCTATGCCATTGTAGATGACATTGTGATGTCCGGTAGAGAGAACAGGGAACAGGTGGAGGAAAAGCTAAAGAAAAAGAGATTTGGAAAGAAAAGGAGATTAATGAAAGTAAGCAGCAAGAGAGTGAAGTTTGGTGCAAATGAGAGGGATCCAAGGATGCAGGAGACAGGGTAAGATGGAGAAAATTGACTTGCTATGGTGAACCTTGAAAATAAAAGACAGGGAGAAAAAAAAGAAGACAGTGGCCAATTGTTTTTCTCTTAAATATGATATATCATTTTTACAAATTAGAAATATATTTTAATACAAGTCTGTTGGGAGGTCTTTCACTAACTTGTTTGAGTTTCCAAACACTTGTTCTGATTACAAAAAACAAACATGGAAAGTTGGCGTCAATGACACTTTTGTTTGGTTTTTCAGCAGGAGGTGAGTGAGGTCCCCCTGACGAATGGGGATCTGGACAGGAATGAGGCAGCAGAAGTCGATGTTCTTGACAGACCTTCAGCTTCAACGATGGGATCGTCGTTTTCCACGGCTTCAGGTGGAGCTGATGTTGCCGTGAAGACTCTGAAGCCAGCCATTGGAAGATCAGCCGCAGCTCTTGTAGCTGCAGCCCGAGCAGTGGTGTCAGATGGTCAGCTGAAGAAACGACTAGCAGCGGGAGGTTATCCATGTGCCCAGTGCGATCGGGTCTTCATGTCCATGCAGGGACTGAGGTCACATGAGAGGAGTCATTCAGCTTTGGCTTTGTTCAATAAGGAGGACAAATACAGCTGCCAGTACTGCCAGTTTGTCTCACCCTTCAGACACAAGTAAGTAAAGGTGATCAGTTACACCAGACTGTAAATTCAGTAACTTTTCTTTTTGTACCTGTGCTAGGTATACCCCTCTTCTCATTTGTTAACTAGCCTTACAACCCAGAAAATATGCAATTTAAAAAATGGGATGTACCACATATATACCACATGCCACATACTTCTAATCCTATCCATCCTGGTCACTCCCAGACAGATCCTCAGCATCTTCATCTCTGCTACCTCCATCTCTGCTTCCTGTCTTTTCCTCAGTGCCACTGTCTCTAGACCAAACAGCATGGCCGGTCTCACCACGGTTTCTCTTTCATTCTAGCTGAAACTCTTCTGTCGCACATCACACCTGATACTTTCCTCCATCCCTTGGGTAGAAGCCTACCCATGCTTCTTCACCTCTTTTCCACACTCTCCATTGCTCTGGACTGTTGATCCTAGATACTTAAAATCTTCCACCTTCTTTATCTCTTCTCCTTGTAACCTCACTTTTCCATTTGGATCCCTCTCATTCACACACATGTACTCTGTTTTACCCTGACTAATCTTCATTCCTCTTCAACAAGTGCAAACCTCCACCTCTCCAGCTTTTCCTCCACCTTTTCTCACTACCGATCACAATGTCATGAATACCCTGAGACAACCCACACGTACACGGGTAGAACATGCAAACTCCACATTGTGATTCAAGCTTCATCCCACCCTGGACTTGAACCCCTAACCTTCTTGCTGTGAGGCTACAGTGCTCATCCCTGCACTACCAATATTTAATTAGAATGCGAAAAATTCTTGCCACAATGATTTGTCAGCACACACTTTCTACCTCAACATTTTCCTCAAACCACCTGCAATTTGGAACTCATTTTGAGCCGAGCACAGTTTTACCTCATCATGTTTACCCGAACGCAATCCCTCTGAATACTCAATCTCCTCTCAGATTCTTCCACCTTATAAAAGCAGTAGATAAACATTACAAGGAGACGGACATGTTGGGTGTGTGATTTGATTTATCCATCACAGAGATGATAGTGAAAGGGTAAAAGAGAATCCTCATCTCCACTGAGCTCCCAGGTGTAATCCCTCTGTACTGTATGTGCCCTGACCCAAAAAGAAGCCGCTTTTCCATGCCACCCAGCTATGAGGCCAGCATTAAAAATCACGCTCACCATCCCACACACGTTCTGCAGGGCATTGTGGGTACATGAGTTCATCCCTGAACACCTTCTTGTGTAGTCAGTGAGAATATTGTCATTTGTGTTTTGTTTTCTCTTTTTTTATAGCTGAGATTTTTTTTTCCGTAAATCTTTTCTTGTCATGTCCTTCTTTGATCTGTGTTAATTTGATCTTTTATCTATTATAATGCTCTTCCTCATCCTGCCCTTTGGTTTTTTTGGTTTTCTCTAATTCTATCATTTTGTCTCATGCAGCCTGGACAGACATGTGCAGTCTCACCATGGGCACCAAAAGCCTTTCAAGTGCAAGCTCTGCCCCTTCAAGACTGCATACTTGAGTCGATTGAAGAGCCACATGCATAAGGCACACTCAGGTAAAGAAAAAAACAACAAAATCTCCCTCACAAACTTATGTTTAGTTAAACTTTAGAACGATTCGTACATCTCAACTAATCCTCAGGTTCAAGTACAAACTTTCCTTTTGTAATCTTTCATAAAGAAAATCAAAGTCTGGGCATAAATCATCTCAGTTTTTTTTGCCATACTAACACCCCCCCCACACAGATTTTTGGTTGGATCATGTTGCTGTCAGATCTAAAATTTGGAATGAATGAGTCATCAAGCGGCCACATTCATTGGGAAGTCAAACAAAGGCATTTAACCGAGTCATTAAAGCAAGATGCTATGAATCCATTTGCCACCACTAGAATATTTAGATTAGGAGTCTAGATCAGGAGTTTTGTTTGGGATAAAAGTGACAGAATCTCTTATTAGATATTTAGTTCATAGAAGTTATTCTCTCTACAACAATTTTCTAGAGCCCCACTAATCCTCATTTTGTTCTGTCTGTTTCTATTTTAGGTGAACAATCCACCTACAAATGTTTGTCGTGCCCTTTCTCTTCGATGACCATCAGCCAGCTTAAGGAGCATTCTCTAAGGGACCACGGCGAGGCTTTGACACTCCCTAAACTCCGAGCTGCTACCCAGGCCGCCGCACAAGCCACTTTCAAACCATCCCGGCCGGTCGCAAATGTGGAGCAAACCCCTCCACTTGAAGATGGTATGGAATCCTTGACGATGTCATTGAATCAAATTGAAAAATGAACAAACCGAACTGATAAAGTCATGACAGAGTTCTATTAAGCGGTAGCTCAGTGGTAGAATGTTCATTTTTGGACCAGGAGAAGCTGGTTTAATTTCCACTAGGCTCATGCCGAAGTGTTTGTCATGGGCAGCCATGACAAACATAAAAAATAAAAAAAAAAAAAATCTGCAATCCATCCACACTAACTGGTTCATATGATTAGGATTTTTAAGAAGTAATTAGGTTGAAGAGGACCTAAAACTTTCTGCATCTGTGGTGCAATGCAGCAAAAGTAATTTCCCCATGAGGGATTAATATAGTATGAAAAAATTTAAATATTTAATTATTTGTTTGTTTTTAGACTAATCAGTCAAATGTGTGTGTTTGCGTCTGCTTTAGACTTTATTTCTGTGTTTTTAATAGAAAAATCCTAACAACTGTCTATTTAAAAACTCAAATTGTCTTTAAAGATGAATAGTTGGTCTTATCTTGAATTTCAACACACTTTTACGTCTCTAAAAGTCAAACATTTGCAACTTAGTTATATGGTAAATATGGTAACTATGTACTGGTAAATTATAAGAGTTGTTCATCAAGATTTTAGATGACAGAAAAAATATATTTTAGAAAGCTTTATTTTAGAGAAATGGAGAAAAGTTGGAGTAAAAAAAAAAAAAAACGTCAAAATAGCCTCCAGAAGAGGGCACTAAATCATGTAAAAATGCTGTTCAAACATGTAAACTTTAAACAAGATCTACCTTCAGCATCTAATTATTTAACATGTTGTTTGTTTAACACTTAAAAATTATTCAGTCAGTTACCTTCTTATCCGTCTATCCCTTACAGAAGTTGCGGGGGTGCCGGACCCCATCCCGGCTGATTCAAGGCAAGGGGCAGGGTACAACCCGAACAGGTCACTAGTGTGTCGCGGGCTACTAATTACTCTGAATTAAAACTGAAATACTTTAAATAAATCAGCTTTAAAAAAAGAGAAAAAAAAAAAGATTGTTACAGCTGGAGTGTGTATGGAAAAAAAAAATACATAGAAAAATATTTTAAATAATAGTAAATATTATCAAATAATAAAACACTATTTATTAGATTAAAAATTATAAAACAATATTAAATCATATTTAAACTAATAAATAATATTTTAAATAATGTTAAATACCATAAAATAATATTTATTATATTGTCAAATAACATTAAATTATATTTAAACTAATAAATAATATTTGAAATAACAATATTGAACGATAAAATAATATTTGAAATAACAATATTAAACGATAAAATAATATTTGAAATAACAATATTAAACGATAAAATAATATTTGAAATTATATTTGCTGAAAAAGAAACTTTTGAAGTCTTTCTTAAGAGTTAATAAATCCTTTTTGCACTGTTTCTTTTTGGTCCAGAGTTATGCAGTCAGCTTTCCTTCCAAGATACTTTTTCTCACTGCTGTAGCGTGATCTGGCAGCGACTTGCTTGATGTGCGTCCATGTTTTAGGTGTTTTTGTGGCTTTGTACTGGTAGCATTAGCTAGTTTTGCAGACTGTTCTTGGCCCAGCTGTCACCTTGCTGCTGGAGCTGTGGAATCTTCCCCAGAGCTGAAGCAGGGCAGCATTCCACAGTGCACCATCTACCACTGTCAGCTGTGCACTACCAAGACAAATGAAGCATTCAGGGAGAGCAGAGCTGACATATTGAATGTCTCCCCGCTGTGCCAAAATAGCTACCTTCGGTCGAATGTCTAAGATTTAAACAGAGAACGTTTTTGTTCCTCAGCGATGTGTTTGGAAAAAATGATCGTTTGATTGGCGTACCTATTAGCAGTGATGTGTACATAAATTTCAAGAAAATAGTGGTGAGAGTTTAACCTGGGAGAGTTCAGAGAGTACGGGTAAAGTTGAAGGAGAGTCAGTCAGTCTTTTGGTAAAATGGCAAACTCGTTTTTGATATCTTATGCATGAATGTTTAAAAAAAATTATAACTAAATGGACAATAGAACATCTCTAATTTAACCTGTTTAGTTTCATTTGTATACAAAAGATCATTTTGACGTTTAATAATAATGCATTGAACTTATATAGCGTTTTTCTAGACACTCAAAGACGCTTTACATATATATGCATTATTCATTCACTCCATACAATCATTCACCAGTGGTGGAACGTAACGAAGTAAATGTACTTCGTTATTGTACTTAAGTAAAAAAAATTGTGTATCTGTACTTTACTTAAGTAAAATTTAAGACCGGTACTTTTACTTTTACTTCACTATATTTTTAGAGCAAATATCTGTACTTTTACTTCGCTACTTTTTAAAAGTGTGTTTTACATTTTTCGTTACATTTTCGTTCAGGAATTTGAAAAATACACAGTTTTTTTTTTAGCGCATCTTGAAGCCGCATCGCCAAAATCAAAGGAAACAGTTGATCTGGAGAAGAAGTAATGAATCGATAAACATTTTCCGCATTCATTCAGCGCCAAATCCTAACATCAAATATAGCACAAATTAAAAAGAGTCAGAAGATCGTTGTTTGTTGTGTTTACTTCTAAATAAAAAGTTGAGCCATCATTACACAGAGCAGGGGCGGATCTAGAATTTTCCAAAGGGGGGTGGGGCTTTCACAAAGCCAATGTATAGTGACTGGGGGCCTCCCCCCCAAAACATTTTAAAAAATAAGTGTCATTTTCCTCCATTTTGGCAGCCCATTCACTGGCCTTTCTAGGGGATAGCTTGACTTTTCCCCTTTCCTTTTAATTTAAGTATTTATTTTTTTTGTGGAACAAAAGAGGAGGGAGAGGGGGGTCAGATCCCTTCAGAGTATTTATCATGGTTACCATGGTGACACCCTATAGCACAACAAATAACATTTGAATTATGGTCGAATACTTTTACTTTTTACCTAAAAAGTACAATTTACACCAACTACTTTTCTACTTTTACTTAAGTAGATTTTTTTTATTGGTACTTTTACTTTTACTTAAGTAAATTTTTTGCCTAATCATCTGTACTTTTACTTAAGTACAAAAAGTGAGTACTTCATTCACACACACAACATTCATTCCTGATGATGGGAGCTACCATGCAAGGCGCAGACCACCATCATCAGAAGCAACTGGGGGTTCGGTGTCTTGCTCAAGGACACCTCAGCATGGACTCTGGGCAGGGGATTGAACCTGCAACCTTCCGGTTACGGAGTGGTCACCCTACCCATCGAGCCATCCTGCCCCCATAGTTTGATCGCTGAGAGCGATACACTTTTTTTTCCTTCTCCAATACTTGCTTCACAACAAACAATTTTAATACGACACTTCCCCACTTAACTAGAGAATTTACTCTCTGTCTGCCCTCTCATCACCATACCTCTCCACAACGCTGAGGATATGAAAAGCATAAATCGACTCTATCATTGTCGAGTCGTATGAATTCCTCCGTCTGATCTGCAGAAGTCAGAAACTGGATCTGCAGAATTACAAAAAGTGCAAGTGAAAAGAGAAACTTTTTACTTGCATGTTTCATCCCACACTGAGTGCTGATTGAGGAACTTTTCACATGGGTAGATATTCTATTAGTGTCAGTCTGGTTTATTTATTGATGTGTTGGAGGCTCAAAGTAGGACGAGAGGATGAGTTCTCTCACTGATATGATGCACTTATAAAAGTAGAAAATGGGAGGGAAAGAAGAAGGGAACAAGATGACAGCCATCGTTCCAGACATGTGCTTCATCTGGACATGACTGATTGCTTCTTATCAAACATATTTTAGATGTAGACACTAGCTAATAACATTTTGTACATGGTGAAAAAAAACTTTTTTTTTATCTCCTAGACACAAATGTCACAAGTTCTTATTCTTATTAATACTGATAGATTCACAATGGATTGTTTTAATCTGCCCTAACTGTGGTGGAAAACTATGCATCATGTGGTTCAACTGGAGGAGTTAAGATTTCTGAGAAATTTGAAGACTCGTTGCTCAAAAAACTGTTTGGAAACTTTCTACAACTAAACAAACTGCAAGGCTTTGCATAATGGTTAGATCTTCCTCTTGATGTCATTCCAAAGATTTTCAAAAGGCTTCAAATCTGGAGATTGAGCTGGTAAAAAAGATTCTTTCTAAATGGACAACAGAACATCTCTATCATTACCTATCATTACCAAATGATGGTAATGGTAGGCTCTCCATGTGGAGATCCTCCATTCAGACCTTCGGTCTCCAGTCTGTGTGGCGTTCTGGAACGTCCTGTAATCTTCTGAGTTATGACTGAGATGCAACCTAGTCTTCAAGAAACATTGTAAAAGTTTTGATTTTTTTGCTTTAGGATGGTCTATTCAGCTTTATCTATGCATAGCGGTCCCAGTAACAAGGACCTGGTAAGATGAGTAATTGACTTGTTAGTGACTCCATCTTAGTCTGTAGAATGTTGATTTCAGTCCTAGTTTATCACTGCTTGTAGATGTAAGCGTAAGGTTTTTCAAGTGATTTTGTGGCTTTCTTCAGAGTTGCAAAAAGCGATGGTCCGTTTCCTTTCGAGCTGCTCGGACTCCTAAAATAAATAAATTTATTTTTCCTTCTAAAAATAAATTTATTTTTAGATTAGTATCATTCTACCCTTTCAATGATTTTATTTCCCTCATACAAAGTGTGACTTCAGTTGGGAAACGCAGCTCGACACAGACCCCAAAGGCATTTCAATATCAAAGGTAGCGTTCAACCATGCAATGATTTTTAGTTTTCTAGGCCACTGGGAATCTGCACAGCCAAGTTACTGGCTTATGGTCGTCCCTAAGTTGACACTGTGACCTTACAATCTCCCATCTCCCGATTCTAGTGCTACCCCTGGTCTCACCGATTTACTTTAGGGAAACTCACGCAAGGACTGACTACACTAGACAGCACTTGTCCCAGATCATGAAGGGAATCCAGGTTATTCTTAGATGGATAGATGGTGTTAGATGGAAAAGTTATTGATCTTTTCCACAAAGCAGTGCTGATCAGAGAACAAACAAGAGACTCTCTTTTACTTGTACTAGGATAGACCACCCTAGCCGACTGACTGGAGTGACTATAAGAGAATATGCATCTTGTCTGCTTTATTTGTACTGTTTTGGAGAACAGAAAGGTGTGTCCTTACTGAGTAGTGTGGGAGAGAAAAGGATTACAGACCCTCACATCAGTGAGGGTATACACATGTAGTGTATACACTACATCAGTGTATACACGGCACTGCCCTCCTAACCCTCCACACCACTGTCCAAGACCTGCGCCCCTCCTCCTCCTCCTACTGCCTGCACCAACCAAGGACCAAACTCTCCACTATGTGGGACAGGGCCTTCCAGGCAACTGCTCCACGGATCTGGAACGATCTTGAGGGCTCCACAGAGCTTTGAGGCTTTTAGGAAAAGACTGAAGACATTTTTATTTCTAAAGGCTTTTCAAAAAAGTTTTTAGTGTTGTTTTTTTTGTTGTGGTTTTATTTAATTTTGCTGTTTGTTGTTCCTTTTGGTCATTGTAGCACTTTGAGATCTTCACTGGAGATATAAAGTGGAGATCTCAAATAAAATTTTTATTATTATTATTACTTACAGAGGATGAAAAGAAACAGTTGCAGACCCCTGCTTACAACTGGTGAGGGTAAAACAAAGGTGAAAAGAGGCTGTTAACTCATTCATTATTTTAACAGATAACACTGTTATTTAGCTACAGTTCACAAACTGACCTCAGGGATCAGTGAAGTTTAGAAATCTCAATAAAACCTCAATAAATCACATAGTAAAAGACACTTTTGAATGATGAAATAAAAGAAGTAAATAAAGATATACATTTTCTACCTAATAGATGGATTTAAAGGCTCTGTATTAAAGCTTCTGTTCGTTAGAATATGGAACAAACTTTGGACTGAAGGTGGAAGTAGACTTGAATCATAAAGTGTTTTCTTCCTGAATAACAGCTATAATCAGAGCATTAAAAAAAACAGAAGCACAATCTCTTTTATTCTTTATCTTGCCTGCTTCGCACAGCCTTCAATATAATTTTTCACACGATTACATACGCTGCCATCACAGCTAAGTCATCGTATCAAAATAATTGCATAATACTCTCAATTTGACAAAAAACTGAGACTTAAGTGACGTTTACTTTTAGATGAAGAGATAAAGACAGTCCCTCCAGGATTTTGCAATCGCAACTATTAACACAATATCAATCAAACTCTGCAAAATTGCTTTGTCCAAACTTTGTCCAACCACAAGAACTTTTTCACAACAACTACGTTATAAATTTCTGTTTGAGATCAATTTTGTTAGCTAAAACAACATGTCTACAGTTGAGACAGGAAACAATAAGTGAGAATTTTCTGAGCTTACTTTGAGTCTCCTAAACACATTGTTTTACAATGAGTTGCCATCTCTGCATTCAGTGTCATTACAAGGCTTTATCTGTCACTTTTTAGGCTCTCGAACCCCTGCAATCCTTATAGAAAAAGCAGTTCAGAAGATAAATGAATGAACTTCCCGATGCATTCGATTTGATTCCTTGATGTGATACTTGATAAGAAGAGAGATCTTCTTCTTCTTTTTTTTTAAAGGTTTTGGATTTTAGAAAAGAAAATTTCATCAATTAGAACACTTTAATTACATCTGCAGGTTTTTACTAATGAAAATTATACCAAAGACTAATTCTTCCATCTTCTTCTTTTCTTAGATTCACCATATGAAGAGCCAGAACATGTCCAGCAGCAGCTTAGTCAATTTAATAGACTGGTCTCTGGTGGTCAAATATCTTCCATCTCCAAGACCGGTATCTCGATATTGTGTGATTCTCGTCCAGATGGCATCCTCACATGCGAATTCTGTGAGTTCAGCTCCGGATACATGCAGAGTCTGCGTCGGCACTACAGGGACCGCCACGGTGGCAAGAAGCTCTTTAAGTGCAAAGATTGCTCCTTTTTTACCTGCTTTAGGTAAAAAAAAAAAAGTCCTGACATTCACAAAAATTTTGGAACAATTTTAAAGATGTAGATGAGAAAAAAAAAAAAAAAAAAACAACCTCATTTTCCATCTGTGAACAGGAATAACTTCACCACCCATGTGGAGGCTGGTCACAACAACTGCGTACCAGAGGAGCACACTACCGACCGACAATGTCCGTTCTGCCTCTACCGTACAAGTCACTCTAACAACATGATTGACCACGTTGTTCTGCACCGAGGTAAACCTTATGAACAAAAAGATTAATAAGTGAAGAACACAGGACCTGCATGCAGGGAGATGATTTTTGGGAGTGACTTACTTTCTTTAACAGCTACCAGCAGCTGTATGTAGCTTGAAAGTAAACATAAATTTTGTTGATTATGTCGACAAATAGGAATATTTAAAAAAGCACTGGCATGATGCTAGAGAATTGTTAGCGATATCTCAGCGTCCATCAAAGCTTAATCTTTTTCTCACCTTTGCATTCATTACAACTTAATCTGGTAATTTTGTAAATTAGACATTTCTCTGACTCAGCATCAATGCTGAGTGTCCTCAAGCAAAGTTGAGGACAGTTTAGGACAGTCAGGGTTGGTGTGAGGAGGAAAGACGCAAATTGCAAAAGAACAGCATTTTTTTGAAGGGAATAAAGGTTAGGCGGTAAGACTAGCTGGCAGCTTAGCAGGCAAGACCTGGTATAACGATTGGCAAAGGGGGTGATAATGATTCTGGTACGGGGCTCAAAACTAGGGCTGAGAACGTTACACATTTTACATCAAACTGTTGTATCCCAGTGGGATGTGCTTCGTGTTTTTACATTAAATAATCAAATTTTAATTTAACAATGTACATATAGAAACAGGCTTTTGGCTACATTTTGTAACATTTTTTTAACATCTCAGCATTTCTTTTTAAAAAAAAACTTGTTTTATCAGGTATACACTGGACTTTAAAACCAGTTCAGTATTACAAACTAAAATTAGTTTTTAATAAAAAATGTTGAAATTTAATTTCAATTCATACAAAGAAATTAAGAAAGACCTAACACGATGCTTAAAAAAATGGGTTTATCAAAAAAAAAAGTAAAATAAAGATGGAATATTTGCGGAAAGCAAATTAACAATAGAAACTTAGTTGATTGTTTTTTCAAAATTGAAAAATGTATTTTTTTTTTCAGAAAACTCCATATTTTTTATTTTCTCTAATGACTGTAAGACATACACTTTCTAAAAAAAAAAACCTAAATATCAACGAAACGAAATTATGGAAAACGGCTGCTTCTGCCCTCTTTCTTGGTCAGTAGACCTCATTGGTTGCTTAGCAAACTCACATTGACGTCAGGACTCCAGGAAGTCTTTGCACTTGCCATGTTGTTCTTCACAATTCTGCATCAGGGTGTTGCTCTTGAGTTTGATGTAGATTTAGCAGCATTTAGCTTTTAATACTGCTGTTTTTACAAATGCAGAAGAAATATGAGAACATCCCGATAATAGAGGAGGCTTTGTCTGAATATTTTCAAAGAAATATCTAAAAAAAAATTCCAAACATTTGACAAAGTCAAACTTTCTTCAAACTCATTACTAAATAATGTCATCTACATTGTAGGTGTTTTCTAAAAGTCCCTAATGCTTAATCTTTTTTCCACCATAAGAAAAAGAGGGACAACAAAACAAAGCAAAGAATTTTCTTCATACTTGTGTACAATGAGAATGCTGAAAAGTTAGAAAATAAAAGGGATTACACTGGAAAGGAAACAGTAATACATGAAATGTTAGTCATTAAAAGAAAACTGTGTGAAAATAAAAAAAAAAAAAAAACATCAAGAAGACTATCTTTTTTTGTGTCTGTGTGTATGCCTCTTTAACATCCTCTGATTTTCTCTGTTGTCTCTTCATGTTTGTTTTTTTCCCCACCCCCGCTCTCCCGTGTTTTTTTGCTTCTTCGTTTTTGCTCCCATAATGCTCCTTCTGCTATCAGAGGAGCGTGTGGCTCCGCTGGAGGTCAGCCGCACCAAGCTGTCGCGCCACCTTCAGGGCTTAGTGTTCCGCTGCCACAAGTGCACCTTCACGGCCTCCAGTGACCAGAACCTCCAGCTGCACATGCGCAAACATAATGAGATCAAACCTTACAAGTGCCTGCTCTGCTACTACGACACCAGCCGCAAAAGCAAGCTGGAGGAGCATCTACGGCTCAATCACAAGGTGAGAGGAAGACCACAAAAAGATGATTTCTGCAGTTTTAGTGAAATCCAGACAGAGGGAAGTCAGGATGAATCGACCTTAGATGGATGAGGTTTGGTAGTGATCATGTGTCGCTTGTTGACGCTGACTGTTAGAAAGGAGACGATCTGGAGATGTGGCTTCATATTTCTGTGATTAGTTACAGTGGTGGTCAAAAGTTTACATACACTTGTAAAGAACATAATGTCATGGCTGTCTTGAGTTTCCAGTTATTTCAACAACTCTGATTTTTCTCTGATATAGTGATTGGAACAGATCCTTCTTTGTCACAAAAAACATTCATGAAGTTTGATTCTTTTATGACTTTATTATGGGTAAACTGAAAATGTGACGAAATCAGCTGGGTCAAAAATATACATACAGCAATGCTAATATTTGGTTACATGTCCTTTGGCCATTTTTACTTCAATTAGGTGCTTTTGGTAGCCATCCACAAGCTTCTGGCAAGTTTCTGGTTGAATATTTGACCACTCCTCTTGACAGAATTGGTGCAGTTCAGTTAAATTTGTTGGCTTTCTGACATGGACTTGTTTCTTCAGCATTATCCACATGTTCTCAATGGGATTTAAGTCAGGACATTGGGAAGGCCATTCTAAAACCTTAATTCTAGCCTGATTTAGCCATTCCATTACCACTTTTGATGTGTGTTTGGGGTCATTGTCCTGTTGGAACACCCAACTGCGCCCAAGACCCAACCTTCGGGCTGATGACTTCAGGTTTTCTTGAAGAATTTGAAGGTAATCCTCCTTCTTCATTGTCCCATTGACTCTCTGTAAAGCACCAGTTCCATTGGCAGCAAAACAGGCCCACAGCATAATACTACCACCACAGTGCTTGATGGTAGGCATGGTGTTCTTGGGGTTAAAGGCCTCTCCTTTTCTCCTCCAAACATATTGCTGGGCATTGTGGCCAAACAGCTCAATTTTTGTTTCATCTGACCACAGAACTTTGTCCATGTGATCAGCAGCAAACTTTAGTCGAGCCTTAAGGTGCCGCTTTTTGAGCAAGGGCTTCCTTCTTGCACGGCAACCTCTCAGTCCATGGCGATGCAAAACACGCTTGACTGTGGACACTGACACCTGTGTTCCAGCAGCTTCTAATTCTTGGCAGATCTGCTTTTTGGTGCTCCTGGGTTGACTCTTCACCCTCCTGACCAGTTTTCTCTCAGCAGCAGGTGACAGCTTGCGTTTTCTTCCTGATCGTGGCAGTGACAAAACAGTGCCATGCACTTTATACTTACAAACAATTGTTTGCACTGTTGCTCTTGGAACCTGCAGCTGCTTTGAAATGGCTCCAAGTGACTTTCCTGACTTGTTCAAGTCAATGATTCTCTTTTTCAAATCTGTGCTGAGCTCCTTTGACTTTCCCATTGTAGCGTTTGTGGGTGTTTTTATCCAATGAGCCCTTTTTAAATGGCCTCAGAGAGGTCACCAGCTGTAGTCACTCATAATCACTCACAAGAAGTTAAGAGGTCATGCTATGAAGCTCATGTCATTGACACAACTTTCTAAGTCTCCAAAATTGCTCATTCATGTTGCTGTATGTATATTTTTGACCCAGCTGATTTCGTCACATTTTCAGTTTACCCATAATAAAGTCATAAAAGAATCAAACTTCATGAATGTTTTTTTGTGACAAAGAAGGATCTGTTCCAATCACTATATCAGAGAAAAATCAGAGTTGTTGAAATAACTGGAAACTCAAGACAGCCATGACATTATGTTCTTTACAAGTGTATGTAAACTTTTGACCACCACTGTAAACTCAAAGCAGGTTGAACAAGTCTTTTTTAATTTTTTCCATTAGGGGATAAACATCTCTAAGAAGTTGTGTTTGTCTCATTGAAGTTTATTTGTGTCTTTTATTTATTCCTCTGAACCCAAAGCTATTGTTTTGTTTCCATGACACCCTTTACATTTACAATTTTAAAAGTTTGGGTTTTTTTTTCAGAAGAAGAAGAAAGACTTTTCTTGCTGTTGTCAGCAAAATACAAATCCCAGATTAGCAACTTTTTTTGATGATAAGGTGCCTCATGAAATCAGAATCAGAACATACTTTAATGATCCCACACATGAGAAATTTGTGTGTCACAGTAACAACTTTCTATCTGCTGAGTGAGTCGTTGTAGAGCCCGATGTTCAGGAACTGGTCGATTGAATAGCTGAGAAGGAGCAGACGCTGGTGGCAGGTGTGGTGGAGGTAGGGAAGGGGATGTGGAGGCATTCGTAGAGCTAAACCTATTGAAGAAGATATTGAAGTCATTAGCTCTATCTTTGCTGCCACTAGTGGGTCTGTTTCTCCCCCTGTATGCAGTGACCTTGTTCATTCCGGACCACACCTCCCCCATGTTGTCCTGCTGAAGTTTGGATTCTAGCTTGAAATGTATCTTTTCCCGTCCTCAGCTGGTCTCGGAGTTGGTGCAGCACCCTCTTCAGCTCCACACGATCTCTAGGCCTGAAGGCTATCTTTATACTGTTAAGGAGAGTCTTTAGGTCACAGGTGATCAAGGGTTTGCTGTTAGGGAAGCATCGAACAGTCCGGGTGGGCACGACAGATTCCTCACAGAACTTAATGTTCTCTGTAGTGCAGTCTGTCAAGCTATCAATGTCTTCCCCGTGAGTTGTGCAGAGTCCATTGACCCAAGACAGTTCTGCAGGGCCCGTTCTGTTGTGTAGGAGAGGGAATGAGGAGGATCCAAATGCAGGTTTAACAGTTTATTAAGTGTTGAACAAAGGAATCCACAGCAGAGAGATAACGGCTTCAGGCAGTGCTGGATGGCCAAGATGAAGGGCTGAAGGTTCCTGTGAGGAGAATAAGAAAATTAGTCTGATATCAAAATTTGACTCAGCTTAGAGGTGGTCAGTTTACCACTAGAATCGTTGAAGACCTGACAGAGACTGTGGGTGACACCAGGTCTTTTATAGCCACCGGTAAGTCTGTGCAGCTGGGAGCAATCAGCCAATCCTCCCGTTAGAAGCCATCCAGCACCTGTGAGTTTTGGGGGAGAAAAAAAACAAACAAGCAGGCCTAAAAGGCCTCACACCACAGTACCCCCCCCTCTACGGACGCCACCTGGCGGACCACCAGGCCTGTCCGGAAAGCGGCGGTGAAAGTCCCGGACCAAGCCAGGGTCCAGGATCGCTGAACGGGGCACCCAGCACCGTTCCTCCGGGCCATAACCCTCCCAGTCCACGAGGTACTGTAGACCCCGACCTCGGCGACGAACATCCAAAAGACGGTTGACCGTGTACGCATCCGAGCCGTCGACAAGGCGAGGAGGTGGAGGGGGAGCAGAAGGAGGCTGGAGGGGACTGGTAGAAACCGGTTTGATCTGAGAGACGTGGAACACAGGATGTACCTTCATGGAAGAGGGCAGGGCGAGCTTTACCGAGACCGGGTTGACCAGCCGCAGGATCCGGAAAGGTCCAATGAAGCGGGGTGAAAGCTTGCGAGACTCTGACCTGAGGGGAATGTTCCTGGTAGACAGAAGGACAGACTGACCAACCTGATATGCTGGGGCTGGCTGACGGTGGCGATTAGCTTGGCGCCGAGCCCGGCCGCAGGCCTGTTGGAGGGCCCTCCTAGTTTTCCTCCAGATCCGACGACACCGTCTGATATGGAGCTGCACCGAAGGGACGGCCAGCTCCTGTTTCTGATCCGGGAACAATGGGGGTTGGTAACCCAGAGAAGCCTCGAACGGGGACAATCCTGTGGAGGAACTAACTTGGGAATTATGGGCATACTCAATCCACGGGAGATGAGACGACCACGTGGACTGGGCAGAGGCCAACACGCACCGTAATGTGGATTCCAGGTGTTGGTTAGCCCGCTCCGACTGGCCGTTGGATTGGGGGTGGAAGCCAGATGACAAGCTGACGGAAGCCCCCAGCGCCTTACAGAAGGACTTCCAAACAGCTGATGTGAATTGCGGACCCCGGTCAGAGACTATGTCCAGAGGGATACCATGCAGACGGAACACATGGGTCACCATGAGCTGGGCAATCTCCAAGGCTGAAGGGAGTTTAGGAAGAGGCACCAGATGTACAGCTTTGGAGAATCGGTCCACAATCGTGACCACAACAGTGTTACCTTCTGAGGGAGGGAGTCCGGTCACAAAGTCCAGTGCGATATGGGACCAGGGACGACTGGGAACCGGTAGGGGATGGAGCAGCCCCGCAGGAGGACGATGAGGGACCTTGCCCCGGGAACAGGCAGAACAGGCAGCGACAAAATTCCTAGTGTCTGCCTCCATCGTTGGCCACCAGAACCGCCGCTGAAGAAGCGCCATTGTACGGCGAATCCCAGGGTGACAGGACCACCGGGATGCATGTGCCCATAGGAGAACCTGGGAGCGGGCAGAGGATGGCACATACGAACGGTTAGCTGGGCCAGTACCTGGGTCCGGATCATGCTGCAGACCATCCCTTATTGCAGTCTCGATCTCCCAAGTGATTGCCCCAATGACGCAGGAGGGGGGTAGAATGGGCTCCGGCTCCGATCTGGACTGATGACCATCATGCAGGCGGGAGAGGGCGTCAGGTTTGGTATTGCGGTTGCCCGGCCTGTAAGTGAGGGTAAAATTAAAGCGTGTAAAGAACAGCTGCCACCGGGCCTGTCGAGAGTTGAGTCTCTTAGCTGCTTGGATGTAAGCGAGGTTTTTGTGGTCTGTCCAGACCACGAATGGGTGTTCTGCGCCCTCGAGCCAGTGCCTCCATTCCTCGAGTGCCAGTTTGACTGCGAGCAGTTCTCTATTCCCCACATCGTAGTTTTGTTCAGCTGCAGAGAGACGCTTAGAGAAAAAGGCACAGGGATGGAGTTTGCCATCCTCCTGATGGTATTGGGACAGCACAGCACCCACCCCTGAATCCGAGGCGTCCACCTCCACAATAAACTGCCTCAAGGGGTCGGGCTGGACCAGAATGGGGGCCGAGGTAAACCTCTTTTTAAGCTCAGTGAATGCACCCTCTGCTTGGGGAGACCAAACGAACGGTCTGGCTGTGGAAGTAAGCTGGGTAAGGGGAAGAGCTACCTGACTGTAATTGCGAATGAAACGCCTGTAAAAATTTGCGAAACCCAGAAATTGTTGTAGTTTGCGACGGGTGTTGGGTCGAGGCCACTCAGCCACCGCGCTAACTTTTTCGGGGTCCGGGCAAACCTGCCCAGCGTGTACAATAAAACCAAGGAAGTTGACGGACTAAGAATGGAACTCGCACTTCTCAGCCTTTACAAACAGACGATTCTCAAGGAGTCGCTGGAGTACCGCACGGACATGGACGATGTGCTCCTCAACAGTGGGCGAAAAAATAAGAATGTCGTCCAGATAAACAAAGACAAAACGATTAAGGAAGTCACGGAGCACATCGTTAATGAATGCCTGGAAGACTGCGGGAGCGTTAGTTAACCCGAAAGGCATGACCAAGTATTCGAATTGGCCCAGGTGGGTGTTGAACGCCGTCTTCCACTCGTCCCCCTCCCGCATTCGGACGAGATGGTAGGCGCAACGCAGATCGAGTTTTGTAAAGACCCGGGCTCCCTGAAGTAGCTCGAACGCCGAATTAATGAGGGGCAACGGGTATTTGTTGCGAACGGTGATGTTATTAAGACCCCGATAATCGACGCACGGACGGAGGGAACCATCCTTCTTACCCACAAAAAAGGACCCCGCTGCTATGGGTGCCGAGGAAGGGCGGATAAGCCCCGACGCCAGGGACTCATTGATGTACTTCTCCATCGCCCCCCTCTCTGGAGCAGACAGATTGTACAGGCGACTGGCGGGTAAGGTTGCCCCAGGGAGGAGGTCGATGGCGCAATCATATGGCCGATGAGGCGGGAGAGATTGTGCCCTCTCCTTACTGAAGACCTCTTTGAGGTCATGATACTCTGCCGGGATAGACGCAACGTCCACCGGGTCGATTGAGCCTACCGTGTCAGAAGAGACGGTTGTAACGGCAGATTGGAGGCAAGTTGCATGGCACTGATTGCTCCACCCGACGATACGCCGGTTTTGCCAGTCGACCTGTGGATTGTGCAACCTAAGCCAGGGGAAACCTAACACAAGGGGTGAGCCGGGTGAAGAAATAACGTTAAACGAAAGGTGCTCACGGTGATTACCCGATACCACCATCTCCAACGGGGAGGACTGGTGGGTCACCCTGGTGATAACGTGTCCATCGATCGCCGTGGCATTAATGGGTTCTCCGAGTGGTTGGGACTGGAATCCACACTGACGGAGAAAATCTGGACCAAAATCTGAAGTTGCCGTCGGCCCCGGAATCCACCAACGCTTCGACCGGAAAAGAAGAGGAACAACCAGAGGTTAGTGTCACAAGAATCATAAGCCTAGGGGTACCATGACATCTAGTTGTGCCCACCCGTAACCCTAGGTCTACCGGTGGGCCCCGTCTTTTGGGCGACAAGGGCAAGCTGAGAGTAAGTGACTTCTCGACCCGCAATAGAGACACCTCCCTTCTTTTAGTCTAACCTCTCTTTCCTTTTTGGTTAGATGCATCTGTCCCAACTGCATTGGTTCTGTGGAAGGCTGCTCAGCCTCTTGTGGAACAGATGCAAATGCCCTAGGTGGGGGGCAGACCGAGGAAGGCTGTCGATGGCTGTGAACTGGAGTAGGGTGTAGGGCCCGGGTGGTATTTTCATATCGTTTCTCTCTTTGACGGTTGTCTAACTGTATTGCCAGGGAAATGAGTTCCTCCAATGTGGATGGGGTCCCCCTGCCAGCTAGCTCATCCTTCAGAGGATCATTCAGGGCATTTAGGAACACCCCTCTTAGTGCCTTCTGTCCCCAGCCAGCCTCTACTGCTAGGGTCCGGAATGAGATGGAGAACTCCGCCACAGATAGAGTTCCCTGGGAAAGGTGGAGTAGACGCTGGGAGGCATCTCCAGCCCGGTCCGGCACCTCGAACATGGTTCTGAATAAACTCAGAAAATCAGATGTTGAGCGATCAGCCAGGGGGGCTGCCGCGTCTTCGGCCTCGGCCCACTCCAGTGCCCTGCCCCGAAGAAGACTCACAATGTACAAATTCTTAACTTTGTCTGATTCGAAGGTCCGCGGTCTTAGAGCAAAGACATTTGAACACTGCAAGAGGAACCCACGACATTTCCCCAGGGTTCCATGGAAAGGTTCCGGGTCTGTAATATGGTGGTCCATGAGTGGGCTGGGCATAGCTGAAGGAGGTGCCGAGGCTGTGGACAGAAAAAGAGAACTTAGATTATTTACTTTGTCTGTTAAAGCCTGTAACTGTGTTTTTAATTGAGTATTTTCGTCCATGAGGGCCTTTGTGGCCTGTTGTTGTTGTCCCAGGAATATTCCTTGTCGGGTCAGAATCTCTGACACTGAGGGTGATGCAGAACCCGCTGGATCCATTCTGGTCAGGTCTTCTGTTGTGTAGGAGAGGGAATGAGGAGGATCCAAATGCAGGTTTAACAGTTTATTAAGTGTTGAACAAAGGAATCCACAGCAGAGAGATAACGGCTTCAGGCAGTGCTGGATGGCCAAGAGGAAGGGCTGAAGGTTCCTGTGAGGAGAATAAGAAAATTAGTCTGATATCAAAATTTGACTCAGCTTAGAGGTGGTCAGTTTACCACTAGAATCGTTGAAGACCTGACAGAGACTGTGGGTGACACCAGGTCTTTTATAGCCACCGGTAAGTCTGTGCAGCTGGGAGCAATCAGCCAATCCTCCCGTTAGAAGCCATCCAGCACCTGTGAGTTTTGGGGGAGAAAAAAAACAAACAAGCAGGCCTAAAAGGCCTCACACCACAGTTCACCTTCCAGAGTCCACTTCCCGGCAGTCTTTTTGGACACAGGTTTCTACAGGGCAATCAGGACATAGCACACTGTTAGATGGACCAGATTGTGGTCAGACATGCCAAGGAGAGGAAGGGCTGTGACACTGTACGCATTCAGTCCAAACGGATCCGCTATCGGTTCCGGTTCTGCCCCCTCACTTGTGAAGGGGCGGTGCGCACGTTTGCTGCTGCTGCAACGCAAAGTTGCAAAGTTCCACTTTGAAGCCGAGGGAGGCGTGAGGCAAAACGTGCAGTGATCTCGAGTTTGTCTTTATTTTACCAAAATCGATGCCGACAACGCACGTTGTCTAAAGTGCAATAAAGTATTTTCATGTAAAAGTAGAAACACATGCAATTTGTCCAAACACGTTGCTAAAAACCACGGCATTCAGACTGAAAGATGCACTGTGTTTGACGAGCGCTCTAAAGCAGCTCCGACTCCGATGCAACAGGTGTTAATAAACGACACACGCACGCTTGAAAACGCACGCGCTCCATGTTTTATCATTAAAAAAAAATCAATTAAAGTGAAATGAAAGTGTTGTAGTCCTGCTTTAATTAATATTTTAACTTATTTTTTAGTAAAAAAAAAAAAAAAAAAAAAAAAGCACATTTTTTGCTGTTGGTTTTTGTTTTATGATGGTGCTGATTGTAAACTTAACAACCAGTAATATTTATTTCTCTTTCTAACTTCTAATATCCCCACCGCTCACTCACATTGTGCACAATCCCACCTCCTCTCTTCTTACCGCTGCCGATTGTATCTCTGTCCACCCGCATGGTCACCAAACCAGGAACCTCTGCACTGTCTGGGATATGTCTGGGATGTCTGTCTGTCTGGGATATGGGAATGCCGCCACGTCTCAGTAAAACTCAATAAACTGCATTTCCGGTTCTCCACTTGCGTGTATATTAGTGTCGTTGGCTCCTCAGTCTTGTTGGCCAGTGAGCGCACATTCCCCATAATAACTGCAGGCACAGCAGGCTTGAATCTCCTCCTGTTCATCTTATCGTGCGTCCCGGCTCTACAACCCCGACGTCTTCTCCGGATCTCTCTCGGAATTTCATGCCGGGCTCCATGAAGCAGGCTAGGTGTGATAGTTAATACTGAAACACTGAATAATAATGATAATAATGAGATTTTAAAAAGTAGAAACATAGTTATAGTAAGTACAACAAAGCATAGAAAAGTTTTAAAAAACTGCTTAAAAAATAATATAGTCATTTAAATCTAGCCTACGGGTATCTTGCATCATGCAAAAGCAGAACAACAGAACAAACATGGTTTCTTGTAGTGACTGATGCCATAGGGTAAGCAGTTGGTACAGATATTCTAAAATATTCATGGGTCCGACATCGATGGGGAACAAATTGTTCTTATGACAAGAGGTTCTAGCCCTAATGGACTTTAGCTACCTGCCAGAAAGCTCCAATAGTCCACGTTCAGGATGAGAAGTGGCAGCTGCTATCCAACCTGCTTGTCCTCGAGTCCCGTAGATGTACAGGTCTAGGATTGATGGACGGCTGTATTCATTGCAGGCACATGATTTTGATAGTAATAATTTGTTTATTCTGCTTTCTGCATTCAATAGATTTGAAACTGAATCCATTAAAGAAGATAATGCTGTAGATCTATAGGGATCAGTCCTTTTCGATAGCAAATTTGGATAAATTCTACTCTCCCTGTAGCAAAATTTAAACGATGTTCTTTGCCTTGGGAAAGCATTGATTTGGTAAAAATCTGAGAGAACAGCATTTTCTGGGTGAGAAAAAGGAAGTGAAAAAGAGCCGGAGACACTCTGGGCTTGTGTTTCATTCAGTCTTCTGAATTTGGTGTGAGACAGTTTTTCTTTTTTTCCAATTCAGTGTGAACATTTCTGAAGTGATGCTGCAACATTAGATGCTTCAGTCCTTTCATAACACTTAATAATTTTATTGGTATCTGCACAAGTCATAATTCTTCTGGTATGTCTGACAAAGAATGCACTCAAGTTAGATTTGTTTTCTATCTAGGCAGATATAAGCCCATTTGCATCTTTTTTAACCATAAAAATCTTATATTCGCCTGAAAATGAAAAGTAAAATGAGTCAAACTTAACTTGAAATGTTCTTAGCACTTTTTTTTCCAGCTGAAAATAATTGCACAAGTGTACAAGGTTAAACCAAACCTCGTGTCTTTTATCAGGTTATCCGTAACTTTGAGATGATGGGTCGGGTCAATCTAGACCAGCTGGAGCTGTCGAAGGCTCAAGGAAGCAGCACAGATGACGAGGAAGACCGAAATATGAAGGAATCAGCAGTGGATGGACAATCTGCTCCGGATGATGATGAAGAAGACGAAGAAGAAAATGAGGGAAAGGTTGAAGAGGCAGATGATGACGTTGAAACGATGGAAATTGTGAAGATGATGGCGGAGGACCAACAAAAGATGGATGCTGAACACATGGTGGAGAATGCCAATGAACAACAGATAGAGGAGGAAGAAGAGGATCAGGACGAAGGAGATTATTATGAACAGGTGGATGGGAAGGGAGTTAAGATGGTGGAGAAGAGACCTGCCCTGCCAGGTAAATTCATTTTATATCTGTAATTGATATAGTGTAAAAGATGCCTACTACACCATATTTTGAAGGAAAATGTGTGAGGAAGTGCAATTACCACTCTGAAGCCTTTGCAATAATTGCCTAAAAAGATAGAAAAGATTAGAATTTTAAAGATACATCAGAGGGTTTCTTTCACTTGGATCATTGAATTTTTTGTTCGGTCTATTGTAGATTAGTACATTTTTTGCTTTAACTAATTGCCGCCGGTTGGATCGGACGTGATGGGTGAAACCGAACAATCAGTAAAATCTGAAAATTTTTCCCAATTCCTCGTAGCGGCAGCAGGTCATGTCTACCTCCTGAACAAAGCTCTCTAAATACAGTTTTTGTTCTGGCTTCAAGTACTCAATTTTGGGAATCGTCGGTAACACAGACTGGTTTGGTCTACCTCTGCTTAGCTACCAACCGACAAATAGACCTGAGTGTAAGCTTGCGTTGAGTTGGTTGTGATGGTTCCACAAACGGTCTTAGACTAAATGATACCTAACCAATTTGATGAAGTGAAATGAAAGTGAGCGAAGAAACTAAGTGGCAACAGCCTCGCTTTTTTATATCTGAAAAAACATCATTTTCACCAAGTCACAATAATCTTTCTGGGGAATGAGTACTGGTTAGTAACAGTCAAACAAATGATCAACTTTTGAAGATTTTGGAGGTTTACTTGTGTTCAAAGGCTGTTCTGGCCTGGTTACAACTGATGGTAAATCAGTTACCAAAATCTAACAATTGTTCTAACAATAAAGCAACCACATTTGAGAAGAAAGTTCTCAATCATTAGCGTTTGCAAGAATTTAGAATTCATGCAAATTTCTATGAACCCTGCCACAGGTAGATTATGTGTCACAAGGTTACACAGACAACCAATCTCACACATGCCAACATGGATCCACCAACCAGCTTAACATACATGTTTTTGGAGGGCGGATAGCAGCCGGTGTCATATGGAAAACCCCATACGCAACACTGAGAGAGTACGCTAACGTCTCACACAGTGCCAAGCGGTACAACTTTACTATTCTCTCTATCTGAAAAACATCACCCTACTTATTTCTAAAGATCTCCCGCTTTAAGACAAGTCCATTGTAGTACTGCCAACCTTCAAAATAAAAACTAAAGTGTATTAGTTTGGCTTGTTTTCTGCCTGGAATATGAACAATTACATGCTAAAACAAGAAGCAAGAACTGCTATTTGAGGAGGGAAATTAAGTTCCTTCTCAGAGAAGCATTTTTTAAGTAAGTAAATTTTATTTATATAGTGCTTTTTACAGATAAAATCACAAAGTGCTGAACAATAAAACAAAGAACAGTATGATAAATACACAAAATCAGATCAAAACTTGTAAACCAAAGAAAAAGGTAAAATCACAATAACATCATAGCAGAATCACAATGTATGACCAGTCAAGTAAAAGCATTATTAAATAAAAGCATCTTCAGATGTTTTTTAAAAGAGTCCATAGAATCAGCTATATGAAGGGAGGGAGAGCATTCCGCAGTCTAGGGGCTATGGCCTGGAGTGACCGGTCACCCGTGGTTTTAAATTTAGTTCTGCTGTTTTTTAAAAGATTTTGATCCTAAGATCGGAGGACATGAACTGTGGCGTAGCGGCAGAGTAACTCAGATTTGTATTTTGGGGTCTGTCCATTCTGGGCTCTCTGCGTTAAAACAAGTATTTTAAAATCAATACATCACTTAATGGGGAGCCGATGCAGAGATGATAAAATGAGGGTGATGTGAGCCCTTCTGTCCACTCCAGGTAAAAGCCTTGCTGCAGCATTTTGGACTAACTGAAGACGGTTAAGAGCAGAATTGTTGAAACAATTAACACTAGAAGATCAAGACCCACAATTTTTTTTTGTCTAACAGGCACCCTCAGCATGGAGACCCTGCAAACCATTAGAGGCTCATCAATACGCATTTTAATTTGAACTGTTTTCTAAGTATCAGTCTACCATTCAGGTAGACTTCTACTGCAGTAGGATTCTCTTTTCAGAGCTACTCAGTGGATGGAGTAAAGAGAGATAGAACCTTTCAAGTTCTATCAGTTTGGAAGGTGACCGTCGGTGCACAGCCATTTTCAATGGCTAGGACCATTGTTCAATGTTAGGACCAGGCTCTGGCTGGGCCACTCCAGGACATTCACCGAGTTGTTGAGAGGTCACTCCATTGATATCTTGGGCTTATGCTTTGTGTCATTGTCCTGCTGAAACAGAAACACCAGTCTAAGGTCTACAGCACTCTGAAGCGGGTTTTCATCTAGGATGCCTGTGTTCATTGCAATATTCCCCACAACATCCCCACAGCATGATGCTGCCAACACCATACTTCACTGAATGGATGGTTATAGTCTGGGGATGAGCAGTGCCTGTTCTTCTCCAAACGAAACACCTGATATTCACTCCAAATAGTTCAATTTTAGTCTCATCAGACCAAAAACTTTGTTTCTTGTTGTCTGAAAGTCCTTCGGGTGTCTTTTTGATAAATTCCAGGCGGTTTGGCACATACCATTTACCAAGGAATGGTTTCCATTGGGCCGCTCCACGATACAAACCTGATTGGTGGATTGCTGCTGAGATGGTTGTCCTTCTGAAAGGTTTGCCTCTCTCCACAGAAGAACGCTGGAGCTCACATAGAGTGACCTTTGGGTTATTGGTTTGACGAAGGCCCTTCTCCCCCAATCACTTAATTTAGAGGGTTGGCCAGCTCAAGGAAAGAGTGCTGGTGGTGCTAAACTTTTTCCACAGTGGAGGTAACTGTGCTCACAGGAATTTTCAGAGCAACAAAAAATTTTCTGTATCCATCCCCAGCCTTGTGCCTCGAGACTATCCTGCCACAGAGGTCTACAGGCAATTCTTTTGTCTTCATGGAGGATTTCAGCTCTGACATGTACTGCCAATATTAGAACCTAAAATAATGTGTGGCATTTCAAACCAAACTGAATTTACCAGAGGTAAACTCCAATTGAGCTGCAGAATCATCTCAAGAATGATCAGAGGAAACAGAATGTTCCTCACCTCAATTTAGAGCTTCACGGTAAACGCTGTGAATACATACTGGGATATTTTTACAGTTATTATATTTGAATAAATTTTCCACAAGTTCAAAAGAATTTTCTGTCATTGTCATTTTGGTAAGTTTAGGTAAAGTATTGAGGAAATAATTTTGTTATCTTTGAATAAGGCTATTAAATACAAAGAAGTGGTGAAAATGAGCCACTGTATATAGTACTTTCTGAAAGCACTGCAAACCAGAGTTCAACATGTCTCAAACCAAAATAATGAGCAAACGTCTGGCAGTCAGCATTTGAACATATTCCTAAGCTGAGAAAAACAGGATTCCTTTCCAGCAAATATGAATTACAAAAAAAAAAAACCTGACCTTAATATGTGCCATTGAGTTCACTTGAGCACTATCATTTAAAAAACAAAAGGTGAGGCGAACACTTAGTATAGAAGGGAGGAGGTACAGCAAGAAAAACTGAAAAAGCCGGGACTCCTAATGTTAAAAGAGAATGACAGTAATCTAAGCAAGAAGAAAAAAAGAGCATGGACAACCACCTCCAAACTGAGTTTGATAAAAACATCTGCAATTTAGCTATGTTACGTAAATTATCAAAACAGCTTCTAAATAAAATTCTGGATTGGCTGTCCATCGGCATTGACTGGTCAACCCTAGGGATGAGTATCGAGAACCGTTTTTTTTTTCGGAACCAGTTACGCAGCCGACATTTCACTCGGACCGATAAGCAGTAGTCTAAATGGATCTGCTATTTGTTCCGGTTCTGCCCCTTCACTCGTGAAGTGGTGGTGCACATGTGCTCTGCTGCTGCACTGCAAAATTGCAAAGTTCCATTTTGTAGCCGAGGGAGGCGTGAGGCAGAACGTGCAATGATCTCGAGTTTGTCTTTATTTGACCAAAATCGATGCCGACAATTCACGTTGTCTAAAGTGCAATAAAGTATTTTCATGTAAAAGTAGAAACACATGCAATTTGTCCAAGCACGTTGCCACAAACCACGGCATTCAGACTGACAGATTCACTGTGTTTGACGAGTGCCCTCGAGCAGCTCCGACACCGATGCAACAGGTGCTAATAAACAGCACAAGCATGCTTGAAAATGCACGCGCTCCATGTCTTATCATAAAGAAAAACAAATAAAAAAAAAAAACAATTAAAGTGAAAAATTTGCTGCTTTAATTAATATTTTAACTTATTTTTAGTAAAAAAAAAAAAAAAAAAAAGCACAGCACAAGCATGCTTGAAAATGCACGCGCTCCATGTCTTATCATAAAAAAAAACAAATTAAAAAAAAAAACAATTAAAGTGAAAAATTTGCTGCTTTTATTAATATTTTAACTTATTTTTAGTAAAAAAAAAAAAAAAAAAAAAAAGCACATTTTTATTGTTGGTTTTTGTTTTATGATGGTGCTGCTTGTAAACTTAACAACCAGTAATATTTATTTCTCTTTCTAACTTTGACATTTTTCTGTGTTTATTACAGTCCAGTTCAGATTTATTTTGAAGTATCCTATTTTATTTAAGTAAGGTATATTTAATTTAAATACTGTTCTGTTTGTGAGTTCCATCATCATCCAATTAAAGTGTCTATGTTCATAATGCTTATTTGTTTGTTTCTAGAAGTATCGATAAGAGATTCGTTTCATTAAGAGGTATCGACAAGAGGACTAGTATCAATAAATCCTTATCGATACCCATCCCTAGTCAAACCAGACACCCAGATTTCTAACGCAGGGCTCGACAGAGGAGCTCAAAGACTCAAGATGTTGGGAGATAATTAGGATTATATTATCAGGGGCGACTATAAGTGTTTCGTTTTTTTCTGAGTTCAACTGCAGACTATTTCTTGAGGGCCATGATTTAATAGTGGTTAAGGAATCTAGAAGTTCTTAAGTATATGGAACTCTAAGTTGTTGATGGAGCAGTAAAGTATTAAATCATTGGCGTGTATGACACACTTTTGAAGTTGTTTCGAACCTGTCCAAGGGGGCTGATGTACATTAAAAATAACAGTGGGCCTGGAACAGATCCTTCAGGAACACCATGCAAGAGTGGAGAGGCTTCAGATAAGACACCGTTAACGTGAACAGAAAAAGTTCTGTTTGTAAAGTAGGAGGAAAAACACTTTAAGACAAGCCCATCAAAACCAAACTCATTTTTCAATCTGGCCACCAGGATTTTTTGATCATCAGTATTGAAAGCTGATGATAAATCTAAAAGAACCAAAACTGTGTATTTCCCAAAGTCAGCAGGCATCTGCACATCATTAGAGACTCTGAGTAAAGCAGTCTCTGTGGAATGTCCCTCTCTAAAACCAGATTGATACTTATCAAAGAGATCATTATTGTTTAAAAAAGGTGTCAGTTGCTCTGCCACCACCTTCTCTAGGACTTTTGAGAAGAAAGGTAATTTAGAAATGGGTCTAAAATTAGAGAGTTGTGATCGATCCAAGGTAGGCTTTTTTAGTAGAGGGGTTATACTTGCAAGCATTAGCTATTAGAGAGACTAACACTTTCTAATGGCTAGCTCTATAAGTTGGTTTTGTTTTCTATCTTGATAAACAAGTAACGGGCAATTTTTCTCACAAGATTGCTTTGGTAATATAATAAATAATAGTGTCAAAATTTCATTGGCAGAACAGGCCGACGTTTATCATTTTTAACTTGATGAATTCTACCAAAATTACAAAAGAAATATGAATGATATTATTTATCTCAACAAATAATGGAACATAAAAGTTAACAAATATTTGATTAAAAAAAAAAAAATGGGAAATGACACTTGACTGTATTCCCTGCCTGACTGAATTATTTATTTCTATTTCCCAGAAGTCCTTGTACACCCCAGCAATAGCACTGGCTCTGAGCCAAGCAGTGCAGAGAGGAGAATTCCCTGCGAGTTCTGCGGCCGCTGTTTCACCAACAGGTTTGAATGGGAACGGCATGTTCTGCGCCATGGCATGTAAGTAGTTTTTTTTCCTTTTTGATAACTCATTTCCATTATCCATTTCCATTATCATCCAACATGTTAACTCATTTCTCACAGACTTTAGACAGACTGTCATGAGGTGGTGGAGATGGAGATGTAGGACCCAGATGCATTGTCACTTTTAATCAGTGTAATGCAAAAAATCAGTGGTCAGGGAAGAGGGGTAGGCATATGCAGCCTGGAAGACGAAGTGGAGGGGTCACTATCGTGGCTGCAGCAGGAGTGCAAAACAGCAGATGATATGACATCAGGGCAGTGTTGTCAGGTGGGAGATGTAGTATTATTGTACAGAAAACAGAAGATGATCATAATTTACAAAAATAAACTATGAGGTTAAGTCTCTCTCCTGTTAAATAACACCTATTAAATGCACTTGCAAGGCAGAGGGCGAGACACAAGAGTTTAAGAAACCCAGAAAGAAATCAGTAGGGGCGGAACTTAAGAGACAGGCTTGGAGTAAACATCAACAGAACACTTTCGTTTCCGAGCCTTCAACAAGTCTGAAACAAGCAAATTGACATTCTCACTTTGTTTTTTGTTTTTTAATGTTTTCTTTATTATTATAGGTATTATTTTTATACATGTATACTGTATAGCAAACAGTGCGCACCCTGCACGGGATTCAAACGCGAGTAGTCCAATCCCTGGGGCAAGGTAAATACAACATTCTCACTTTTAATAATAACTTTGTGGGCAGTGCTACTTACCCAAGGTAAGCAATTGCCAGCCATAATGATTGACTGGAGCTTTCAGCCAATCAACAATTTGTTTTCTGTGTAATCTAACGTTTTCCGCGCGATGCATTCAGGGTTAATAGACAAAAAATAAAATAGTCTGACAGATGAAAACGACTAACAGAGTTACACGGACAAGAAATGTTCAACTGATCATATTTTGAGCATTTTTCATAATTATTGATCATACTTAGTACAGGTCACAAAAATATTGTACAAATACGATAATTATTGTACTCCTGGCAACGGTGATGGATACTAGGGGTTAAATAACCAGGGAGAAGATAAAACACAGGTGCAGATATCGGGAAGAGACAATTGGTACAAGGTGTGCTGAATTAGGGAACAGGGAAGGATCAGCAGGAAGAGACAGGTCCAGAAGGGAAGAGGATCATAACATAAATACCAATTTGTTTGTTTGTTTGTTTTTTTACTTCAGACACTTAGAGGTGAGATCGGGCCTAAAACAATCCAGTCCGACCCAACCCAGCAGTTTTAATATAGACCTAGTTTTAATACCGGCAGGGGTATTAAAACCCTCCCGAACCCAACCAATTAACTTGATTTGCAGGCCCGAGTCCGAAGCAAACCCGAAATGTCATATTTTATTTCTGAGGACTCAGGAGGAAGAAGGTTATTTATAAATAAGAACATTTTCAGAGCATGTTCTACTTTGTAGTTCTGCGGATCCTGTTTAGTAGTAAATAGCAATTACATAACTTCTGTGTTTTATACAAATTTTAAATTTTATAACAAGTATTCCTTAGTTTAGTAACCACACATCGTTTTAGTATACATTTTATAAACATGTATTTATTTGAAAAAGTCAGCGAGAGAGAAACCTGACCCAACCCGAAGTAATGATTGACATTTCAGGCCTGACCCGACCAGAAATTCAGGATTGGACTCGGGCTTAAAGGACCCATCTCATGCAAAATCGACTTTCCAGAGTTTTCTACCCTGTAAGAGTGATGTCCGGGCCTTGTATATGTCACCAAAGGGGTTTCTAGATTGATTTAGCCCGTTTTTCACAGATTCCTGCGGAATTCTGGTACGCTCAGACAAAACAACCAATGAGCAGATGTCTAAAGTATGACACGGCTGTCTAACGTATGACGCATTTGACGTAGCCAGGACGGACTTCGCACACGCCCCCCTCCGCAGCAAACCCTCCCTCCTCAACACCTGCCCGGCCTCCTCACCCGCCTCTTAACAGCTTAGTCCCGCTAAAGCTAACCAAGAGCGAGCTGGTGTGGTTGCAAAATGTAGGGCTGGACATGACGAATCGACATGATAAAATCTTATTTCAGACGCTACCAAACCGCTACGCACGGGTTTACGCCTGCCTTCCCCCTCCCGCTCAGAGATGGGCGGAGGAATAACGGCTCAGTGAGAGCAGAGGGCGGAGCTTGTACTTTCTAAGGACGGGCGGGGGGATGACCAATACCCAGCCGTTCATAGTTCCGGGTCTGTGACTGCGCTCCACAAAATCAATATATTTTCATAACTATTGTTTAATGCATGTTGCAAACCCCACATTTTGCGTGTGTATGTGCTTAGGAGACAATGTGAAAAGAGTTATTTTGCATGAGATGGGCCCTTTAAAATCTTACCTCTACAGACACTTGCTATTGTGTCCTTACTATTCCTGTAATTTATCTCCTGTTTGCTTCTTTCTTGTCACACATCCCCTTTCTCATCTTTAGGATTGTTAGCAACAATCAGCTCAACAACAGCTCCACTTCAGCTTCAGAAGCTTCTGCTCCATCTTCCACTGGTTCCTTGGTGACTTCACAACCCAAACTGGACCTCATCAACGACAGCAAGGAGGAAGAAAATCTCGCTTATGTATCACTGGCAGGTCAAAGCCAGTGTGTGGAAGTCAAAGAAATGCTCAACACCAACAAGGATTAACAGTTTGATTGAACTTGTTACCTCTTAAGGAAAAGAAAAAAAACGTTTGGAGTTAATTTGGTGTGTGGGTCGGGGTAAACGTTACCGGAAACAAAAAAGCTGAAAAAAAGAAAAGTGACTTTTATATGAGTTGGTGCATTTGTAGATTTTAGATGTTACAATACGAGTATTAGGTTGGGCTGCATAAAAAGGCTCTCTGAATGGGCAGTCCCATAGGACAGATCTTAATATATTGGTAACCAATAGTGAACAGAACTCTTTATTGCTGACATTCTGGTCAAATCTACCATGAAAGTTCCCATCTAGATACAAAAAAAAAAAAAAAAAACTAAGCTAATTGTACACAATATTGTCCAAAACAGATAAATTGATTTAGCTCTTTTTTTTTTGCACCTTTAACAGTCCTCTTTTACCCCTTTTACCTCTTTTACCATAAAAAGGGGTTGCAGGAATTCACTTTGAAGCAAAACAAACAAGGTTTTAAAAAAGAAGCATTTGTGACAAACGAAGAACTAGCGTTGTTTTTCTTTGTGACTTGGGACATCCTTTTCCCATCTTGGTCAAACTGTGTGTAAGTAATCCTTAAGAAAGAGTCGCACCTTATCTTTTTCATAAAAATCACAAGTTGTGTTTGTTCTGTTTTAGTGAATCAAAATTTTTTTTGGTTTCTACTAGTTTTGTTTGTAAACTGTTTTTCTACTTTGCTTTACTAAGTGTAAGCGTTGGACCTGTGACTCCCGGTGCATTTGACCTTTTCTGTTTTCATTAATCAGTTCATTTTAAATAAAAAATAAGTTTCGTTTCCTGTGAGATGTCTTGTTTTTAGACCAAGCTGTTGTCAAGTGTAGCAGCAAATGTATTTAATGTGTCATGACTGTAGATTTGAGTTTTTCACTAATATGCCCAAGTAACAAAGATTACACTTGTCTTTTCTGTGCTAAACTTGGCAAGACTCAAATTCAGACAATATTACCTACCATTTACGGTCAAGATTACAATGTGCACAGGCTTAACCGTGCTATATGAAGGCCAGCAGTCGTGCATCTCGTCTACCGTTTGAAACCCGTGCATTAAGTGCCTTACCATCCAACTCAGTACAGATTTACT
Organism: Neostethus bicornis; assembly: GCA_902685375.1. Classification (NCBI taxonomy): domain Eukaryota; kingdom Metazoa; phylum Chordata; class Actinopteri; order Atheriniformes; family Phallostethidae; genus Neostethus; species Neostethus bicornis. The sequence continues at coordinate 6,313,450 of LR738564.1, forward strand.
GCATGGCTTTAATAATTTTAAAAGACACACAAACTGCTCTGAATTAATACAAATTAAATCTAGATCCCTACATACAGATCAACAATCACCACACCCTCATTCATTGGGACAATTTCCCAGTGACCAAATAGACTGAAACAATTCACTGCGAAGTTGTCCCTATCTTCTAAACTGCATGCTTTTAGACGGTCTGAGGAAGTAACAGTACAACTAAATTGAATCATTACATCTAATGAGGTGATGTGGAATATTAAATTAATCTCACTCATTCCTCTGAGAAAATTTAGGAAAAATGAAAACGAGAAGAAATAAATGTGCTGCACTTATCTAGCTAGGTGAAAATCAATCAGTTTTGTCTTTAGAGAATGGTAAGGAGAGTAGCTGTTACTGTTTTATTATGTCAGAAAGTTTTTAAAAAAATTATTATGTTTGGAGAGACTTATTTGGTGATTTGTGATCATTTGGTGATTACATTTAATTTGTGACCAGCTTTTTTTGCTTATAGTAAATTCTCAAGAGCAACAATCTCAAAGCTCTCAAACTCATTGCCCCACAATCCCGTTTTGATGTGAAGGAATGTGCTGAAAAGACAAGTGTAAGGAGAGAAATTTAGATCCTTTTACAAATATTAACACTGGGACTGTCAAAGTGTCATGTTCTCATCTTGAAAACCCTGATAAATTGTCATTGTGTCTGGAAAAAAAAAACCTTTGAAGCCTTCATTCTTTATTTTTTCCACAAAGTAATCTTATTGTTGATATTAACAAAAGGCAGAGATTGTATTTGTTGGAAGCTGCTGCTTGAATGCCCTATAGCCTTATAAGAAGTGAGAAGCAATTTGATCAAATTTGTCTCTGATTCAAGTTAACCAGTGAGAAAAAGTGTAGTTAACTGAAACACACTAAAAAGGAAAGCCCCAAAATGATCATTTAAGAGGAATGGAATGGTCACATTTGTGTTCTTTTTACCAAAAGAAATCTAAACCCATCGGGTTTGCTGCTGTAATAGTTACTTTTAAAAATTGAGAACTATTGACAAAAAAAAGTTCTGGTTTGGTCTATAAAATATTTGCAAGTAAAGTTTAATGACTTGAACCCAGGTGAACTACATGATTGCAGCCATGTATAGAAAACAAAACTACTTGTTAAGTGTTTGAATTGTGGTGTTTCAGAGAGGAATATTTAATCCTGTTTTCCTTTAAATGTTTTCAGTTTAAAAAGATATATATATATAAAATGATTTCTAAGCTAACCTTTTGGAATTTTTGAGTCCCCAGTCCAACAGTTTGATGCTGTTTCACAATGTCTGGTTGCAAGGAAAAAAATGCCTCTTTTCTTTCTGTAACAGGAATAAGCAAAAAGGAAGCTCAGTGCTGGTGAATAAAACATAACGGAAGTAATGCTTGTTCGGCATGGTTTTTGAAGAAGAAAAAAATTGACAAAGGATGAGACAGGCAGATAATTCCTTCTGTATTTTTATACAAACTGTTGGCTCACAATGATCTGTGTTTTCATCAGCATTCAGATAAACTCTGGCTTGTCCACACTAAATCTTACACTGTGCTGTCTTCTGTACAGTAGAAGATAGGGCATCAGCTGATTGACTTCAAGGTTACCCACTCAACTTCTAGGCCTTTGAAATACCTTAGATTTTGTTAGGTTGGTATGGAACCTTTGCAAGACCAACTTCTATTTTTATGAAATTACAAACTCTTGTAGAAATAAGCTTTGTGAGGCAGCTTGTGTCCCAGCCCCAGCGTGAACCAGGGGAACAATTGGGACAATCTGGTTAATGAAGCTGTCAAGCTGACGTTGTTTGTTGTTCTGTGACTATGAATCCCTCACTGTGTGCAGTCCCTAGACTGTAATTCCCAGTTTACCCAAAGTAAAACCCCTGCTGAAAACACACTGGATACTTGTATATATGTTTAGTTTGATTCCAATGCATCTTTACAGACGGTTGTCTCCATAGTTTGAAATCAAATATCTCCTTCTTGCCTTTCTCCCTATATAAATCTGATTACCTGATGGTGGGTTGTGATGTTGCCTAGAATGATTGTTTACAATTTTATTCCATTTATTTCTGGATATTCTGTAAATATTGTAATTCATTGTCTTTTTTTAACTTGATAATAAAGTTATCAGATAACAGCTGATTGTGCTTCTCTCCAGCGTGTGACTGAAACCTTTCATTATTGCTCAGAAAAGAACAAATAGATGCAGTCAGGGAGAATTTATAAGGATTTCTAGAAACTTTTCAATTTGTATCATTTCTAAACCTTTATTTAACCAGGTAAGAACCCATTTAGATTGAAGTCTCTTTTACTACTAATTTTAGGCAAATGAAATTGTAAAAGTACTGCAAAACAAGCAGAGCACACCCAACTGTAACTTTACATGATACAGACATGCGAAAATATTAAAAATACATTATGGATCCAGTGAAAAATATGTAAAAGCAATGACATTTTTTAAAAAAGTTTCTTCCCAAAAATCCTTCAATGAGACAAACTCACACAATGTTAATCCCTTCGAAGCTGCTGGTTAGTAAGCCGACTATGACTTGTCAGAAATATCAAAGTACCAAGATAGTGTACCTATAGCATTTATATAAGGCGCATAAGGCACAAAAATACATAAGGCACACAAATGTCCCAGTCAGGGATTAATAAAGTATATTTAAATAAATAAAAAAAACTAACCACTGTGCTCTGCAACAGACTGGTGACCTGTTTGAGGTGTACCCCCGCCTGTATAATCAGCTGGGATAAGCAGGTTAGAACATGAATGAGCATAACCATTTTTTAACTGTGGCAAGAAAGTAGCTGATGCGAAAGGCTTATAGGCTTGACAGGTGAAGCTGAGTTTTTCCCAAATTTTCCTACTGTAAAAAACTATCTTCAGTTTCAATGTGTGGGGAAGCTCTGTAGATGAACCATAAAAATAGCTCTTGGTCCAGTATGAAGCCGAGGTACAAATTTGATAGCCCTATCCCTCCAGGTGATTTTGGCCTTTGCAAAAACCTCCTAATTCTTGCAACCTTGTTGTTAACAACATATGAAATAGTTTTACCTGAAGCAGTAATAATTTGTTGGATATTTTCTAGTAATCTCAGATCATGTAAATAAAAATCATGGGTTTTATTGTATCTTAGTTATGAAGACTCGTTTAAGACCCTGTAACTTACACTACACCAAAAAAAAAAACTGACTGTGTGGGCTGGATTGTTGTAGTTCCATCTTCTTCCCGCTGAGGGGCGACCTGGTACCTGCATCAATTCTCTCTCTGCTCACCAGTGGTGGATGAAGTACTCACTTTTTTTACTTAAGTAAAAGTAATGATAATTAGATAAAAAATTTACTTAAGTAAAAGTAAAAGTACCAATAAAAAAATCTACTTAAGTAAAAGTACAAAAGTAGTTGGTGTAAATTGTACTTTTTAAGTAAAAAGTAAAAGTATTCGATCACAATTCAAATGTTATTTTTTGTGCTATAGGGTGTCACCATGGTAACCAGGATAAATACTCTGCAGGGGCGTGACCCCCTGTCCCGCCTCCTTTGGTCCACAAAAAAAAAAAAAAAAGGAAATTGGACAAGTCAAGCTATCCCTTTGAAGGGCCAGTGAATGGGCACCAAAATGCGGGAAAATGACACTTATTTTTTAAAATGTTTTGGGGGGGAGGCCCCCAGTCACTATATATTGGCTTTATCAAAACCCCACCCCCTTTGGAAAATTCTAGATCCGCCCCTGCTCTGTGCAACGATGGCTCAACTTTTTATTTAGAAGTAAACACAACAAACAACGATCTTCTGACTCTTTTTAATTTGTACTATATTTGATGTTAGGTTTTTGGCGCTGAATGAATGCGGAAATTGTTTCTCGATTCATCACTTCTTCTCCCGATCAACTGCTTCTTCTGATTTTGGCGACGCGGCTTCAAGATGCGCTAAAAAACCTGTGCATTTTTCAAATTCAAAAAAAGAAAATGTAACAAAAAATGTAAAACACACTTTTAAAATGTAACGAAGTAAAAGTACAGATATTTGCTCCAAAAATGTTGTGAAGTAAAAGTAAAAGAACAGGTCTCAAATTTTACTTAAGTAAAGTACAGATACACAATTTTTTTACTTAAGTACAGTAACGAAGTACATTTACTTCGTTACGTTCCACCACTGCTGCTCACAGTCAGCTGGTTTGTAGTGTTTTATTTCACCTGCTTGCCTCCAAAACTAGTGTGGCTAAATAACCACATTATTTAAAACCCCCGATCTGCTACAAACCTTTGCTGAGTCTCTAGCATTTGTTCCTTCTGTCCTGACTTCTTTCTGATTTATTGATTTCATCCCAAGTCCTCCTGGAATCATTTAAGAACTTTTTTTTTTTAACTCATGTTGCTTTTTTTCTAGCATTGCTGTGGGCACCTTAATTTGCTTTTTAAAACATTATTTTCAAGCATTCATACGAGCAAGGTTGTGATTTATTGCCACAATAAATTTTGTTTAAAAGGCAATCTTGTGTCTATAAGTTTATGAATATTTTTGTTACACTGGTTTTTCACGCCAACCCCATAATGTATGCTCTAGAATTGATATGATTCTAGTTGACCCTAGATTAATTCAAACAGTAAAAAAAAAAAAAAAAAATCTTATTTGGAAGCAATGTTGTTTGGAAATTCTCAGGACAGGATTCAGGATTGGACTCAGTTGCAGAGATTTTGAGTTGTTTATGTACTTGCAAACACTTTGTCTGTGACCAAAAACACTACAGCACAGGACTTCTTCAAATAAATTCCGGTAGGTTGCATTCACTTAAATGTAATGCTGACCCCACTGATCGGCAGCCCCACAGAGCACTGCTTCACTGACACCTGACACCCGCCCCAGCCCTTTTCCAACCACCCTAGCCCCCTCCCACCCATCTCAGATGTGAACAGAAGCGTTCTGAGCAAAAAAAAAGATCCAATAATTTGAAAATTGTTTCTTGAACATGACGAGTCCACTGTACCACAATGACCCCCACAGTCACCATATCTCAACCTGAGCATGTTTGGGGAGTGGTAGAACAGGAGCTTCATGCCCTGGATGTGCCTTCCAAAAATCTTTATTAACAGCAACATGCTATCTTATTAATATAGACCAACAATTCCAAAGAATGTTTTCAGCATCTTGTTGAATTAATGCTGCGTAGAATTAAGGTAATTCCGAAAGCAAAAGGGTAGGGGTGGGTATCGATAAGGATTTATCGATACTAGTCCTCCTATCGATACCGCTCAACGAACCGAATCTTTAACGAATCACTTATCGATACTTTTAGAAACAAACAAATATGTAAGTATTATGAACATAAAAACTTTTATAGATTGATGGTGGAACTCACAAACAAAACAATATTTAAATCAAATATACCTTACTTAAATAAAATAGGATACTTAAAAAAAAATCTGAACTGGACTGAAATAAAAACAAAAAAGTTAGAAAGTTAGAAAGATAAATAAATATTACCGATTGTTAAGTTTAACAGCAGCAAATGGGCTTTTTTTTTTTTGCCAATCCGGGATTTTCTAAAGGGAGGTTCTTGACAAAGTCAGTGTCCCCCCTCCCCAGAACGTTTTTTTTTTTTTTAAAAGAGTCATTTTCCTGCATTTTTGTGGCCTATTCGGTGGCCCTGCAAGGGAGGGCTTGACTTGTACCCTTTTCTTTCTTCTTCTTTTTTTTTTTTTTGTGGACCAAAAGGGGTGGGGGGGCCACAACGCGGTCCACAACGCGCTCGTCAAACATCTTTCAGTCTGAATGTCGTGTTTGGACAAATTGCTCGTGGTTCCACATTTACATGAAAATACTTTATTGCACTTTAGACAAAGTGTGTTTCGGGATCGATTTTTGTCAAATAAAACTAAACTCGAGGTCCCTTTGCACGTTCTCCCTTCACGCGTGAAACACCGCATTAGTATGGTGTTCCTAATAATCCTTCAAGTGAGTGTATGTTTTACTTTTATGCCTTATTTAGAAAGTTAACATTTGTTAAAAAAATATCCTGTCACGTCCCAGTTCCAACATGTCCCTCTACTTTAGCCCCATTTAAATTAAAGTTATAGGCCTTAGGTACCATTTTTTTCTTAGTACAAAGCTGTTAAAATATGACAAAAAAGTCATCGCAAAGACACTACGTTAGTCATACCAATAAGTTTTTCACTTTAGAGCAACATATTTTGTTTGTGAGTAAGATTGAGTCAGTCATAAACTCAATTTTGTTGGATTTTTCCAACCTTGTTTTTATTGTTAAGATGTTTTTTCGTATCATTTGATAAAAAACTACCGTAATTTCACGACCATTAGCCGCACCGTACAAAAAGGCGCAGTCTCAGTCACACACCGCCTTACAACAACACACGCAAGCATGCAAATGTGCGTATTAAAAAATAGATCGGGAGCAAAACTGAGTTTGGTTTTGCTTTATTTAAGTAGTAACGATACTAAACAAGCACATTACCGGTAATAGTCTTTAATCAAATCCATCAAAGTCTTCATCCTCTGTTTCGGAATCGAACAGCTGCGCAAAATCCAACAGAGCAGGTCCACTTCACTCCTCGCTGTCAAAGTTACTGTCTGTACTGTGCGGCTCCTCAGAAAGGATACCAGCTTTTGCGAAAGCTCGGATAACAGTACCAGCAAAACACGTTAGTCCAAGCATCTACAATCCACTGACTCGTTAATGCTGAAATTTCTCGCAGCGGCTCAAATCTCACGTTCCTCCACGTAGCTGATTGCCTTTAGCTTAAACTGAGCGTCATAAGCGTGTCTCTTTGCCATTTTCAGGGTTAAAACAGCGATGTTGTGCATACAGCACATACCTTTTTTATACACAATCCTCGCCCACACTTCACTCTTTAACGTTCTCATGCCTTTTATTTCGGGTCCGCCTTTTCTCATGAGCACCGTTTTTTCTTTTTGGTCCGCCTTTTCTCACACACAAGGCGCACCGCACGAAAGGGCGCACCGCTCATTTTGAAGAAAATCTAAGATGTTTATATGCACCTTATAGCCGTGAAATTACGGTATATATATGGTAGACTACACCTCAAGTTAATATTTTTTTAAAAACAGTTTGTGTGTGGTTTTTTTGTGTTTAGTTTTGAAAACATCTTTAGCAGGTAGTGAAAAATCTCAAATGAACCCTTGAGGGCGACAAAGACCACATATTCATAAACACTGAACAGTTAAAAGATATACTGAAGAAAGGAGGGTAGTTAATGCACTATGAATTTACAAAGGTATTCTAAAAAGTTTTAGTTCCAAGTCATTTATCTTGCGTTTGTTTTGTATGCTTAAACATCGGCCTGTATGGTATTTAGAGGCTTTAAAAAAAAAAGCTTCACAAGTTATTTATTCCCCAATAGTTGTTTTTTTTTTTTTTCTTTTTTTACATAAAAAGAGTCTGAAATTTTTCAGAAACCACTGGTAAGTGTTTCTTAAGTCTAATGAAGATTAACTTGTCATTTAACCAATCAGAATAGTCTAGGGAATTCTTAAGAAGGACGTTTTGACAACAAATAAATGAAAAGATCTACATGTCAGCAACACCTCATGGTGTTCACTCACATGTTTGTTAACCATCAGGGTACTCTATGGAGTGTTCCACACTCCAGCTTAGTTCATCTCTGATGAGATGACTGCAGTTGAGAGCTTTCACTTAATGCTTTTTGTACAGATTCAGAATTTGGTAATTACGGCCACTAAAAACATGTGAATCAGGCTTTTTGGTTGGTCTACATTGCCTAAAAGTAGAAGGGCATGTGATTAGTTGGTTACTTTTTCGTCTGCCCCTATGAGAGACTAACAACTTGTACAGGGTGTACCCTCTCTTTCAATTGAACAGGGTCTGGTACTCCACAGAACACAGAACTAGACAAAGGGATTTAAAAATTAAATGAAAATTTAAATAAACCTCCCATTTTGCTTTTTATACATCATTCTACCTCTGACCTCATGTCACGTAAATATTCATGTTCCTTGGCTATTTTTTTCTATTTATTATTACCCAACACATTTTCAATTATCTTTTGAAAAAAAACTTTGGAAACTGTATGTTGTAAGCAGGACATTGAAAATATTAAAAATTTCTTTTAAAAGGTGTTTCTTTAAGTATTTTAGCCTGAAATTTTCACCAGAAAAGTATCAATTTTGGTTGTCAATTTAGACATAGCCATTTTTTTTCAATAACCAGGATGTTTATTTGTAGAGCTTGACCACATACTTTAGTGTCCTCTGGTTAGCTATGACTAAAGCATTAGTAATAACAACGGAAAAAAAAAAAAACTATGTCACTGAATCATAGCAGCATTAGGTTGGGGATTATGGTGAATTTATTTAGAGTATTACATATTGTTCAGCATGAATGCAAAAGGATTTGAACACAATACGTGGCCTAACTTGGTAAGATGATGTATCATGATAATACTCACAAAACAGAACCCTAGCAAAATGTGCAGGATCTTTGTGCGTTTTTATTCATATCATCCACTTGAGAGCCTCAGTTTAGAGCCAGATCTGGTGTCACCCTTGAATGTCAACCAGTAACTTAGTTGTCTTTCCCTTTCTTTCCCTTGACAGGTGGAAAGAAAAACCCACGGAAACAGGACATTGTAAGGGTAAATTTTCTTTGGGAAATCATTTTAATAGCAACAATGTGTTGCTCTGCCCGCGGCTATTCCATCATTACTGGAGGATATTGTGTTAGGTGACTGAGCTATTGCTGCCATTGAAACATTCTCTTCTTTTACTTCTCACTCATTGTAACTGATGAGAAGGAAACTTGGCAATATATGCATGGCCTTAACCATACCATAACTTAAAACAAAGAAACAGAAAAATGGCATCCATGACGAAAGATTATTGATGTCGAATTGGTTTTCTTAATTCAAATACGTTTTATTTTTGTCATATGGTAAAATACAAAACAATACCAAAACATTTGTATTTACAAATCTACAAAATTCAAGATTATATTACATATTCTGGCGATAAACAAAAAAATCTTTGTTCAGAGTTACTCATTCAATACAAAAATATGACTGTCTCATAAATTATTGCACTTTGCAGCTGCAGTGCTATGAAGATTGCCATCACCATTTAAAAAGGGGAGCATTCACCTGAAGTCAGATTTTGGACATTTCTAAAGAAACGCATAAAAAGCCATTTGGCACTTTTAAAAAAGAAAAAAAAGTAAATTCACCCTTTTTATTTTTTTATTTTCTTTGGTACCTTCTATTTAAAAAAAAAAAACCTTCAGAATTACTGAGCACCATTCTATATAAATTAATATTGTACCTGAAATCAGGTGAGATGGGGAATATAAATATAAATGTATTTATTAATACAGTATTTCAAACAGTGTCTAGTTAACAGAACCTGCACGTTACTGATAAAAGGCCACTGGAGATGTTTAATCTGTTGCTCCTGGTTTCCCTGACGTTTCCCGTTAAAAGCTGTTGGCACCTGGTCCTCCAAGTTTTGTCAGTAAAATAAGACAAATTCCAGTTTGGTCCCTTTCATAAAAAGTTTACAACCTTGGCTGAGAGGTTTTGTCAAGTCATCTGTGCATTGTGTGAAAGAAGAACTCTTAAAAATTAATGCTCTTTTAGCCATGAACACCATAGCTTGTCTTGTTGCTTGATGCCAGCTTGAAGGCAAGTTATGGTTTTAAAAATGTAGTGCACAAGCTTTTTCCAGAGTCCGGCAAACATTTGGATTCTTATCTTGAAATAGGAAATTATTCTGGTCCTTTAACAAGTTCTCATAGGTGTCTTTTCATGTGAAGAGCAAGGTGGTCTGACCTAGAAAAGGCCCGATCACATTTCTGACACTGAAACGGCCGATGACCCGTGTGTTTCCGGTAGTGGCGAGTGAGCTCGTCCGAACGTGCAAACTTCCAGCCGCAGCCCTCCCAGTCACAATGATACGGCTTCTCTCCTTTGATGAAAACACAATGCATATAGAGCAGTTAGCACTAACTCAAAGATTAAAATGGCCCAAGCCTCCCCTCCCTCAGCAGAAAAAGAAGTCCATCCTGTCCTGCAGCTCGTGTATGTAAAGGCCAAAAGCTATTAGTTTGTGTTTGAGCAGGGATCAGTATCAACCTGTTTCACCGCACCTGCCACACTAACCCCAACCCCCACCCAACTAACCTCCATTCATGACTCAATCCTTCAACATATTTGTTATTCAAATGTAGAGAAAAACTAAACTGCAGCTAAAACTACGTATGAGGGAAAATAAGAATAGCCTAAACTTGAATCTGTCTGGTCCACGGGAATAAAGAATGAGGGCAAGGGTAAATAGTGCTTTGAACACGTACCTGTGTGTGTGCGGTGATGTGCTTTCAGATGAGAGCTCTTTGTGTAAGTTTTCCCACAGCCGACATAGTCGCACGTGTGTGTTGCGACTCGCTTCCTGGGCCAGGATCGTCTACCACGTTTAGGCTTTGGTTCCTCTGGTAAGCAGTCCACGCCGGAGATCATGAGACCCTCTGTGGTAAAAAAAACATCAAAAACTATGTTAACACATTACAATATTGATGAGGAGACAATGTTTTTGTTGTTTTCTAAAATGTCTACTTTGAGAAGACAAAGAAAAACATGGTATTTGGACTAAAGTGCAAAAAATAAAATAGTGACTCTGTTTATAAAGCTGTCACACGAAAGAAAATTTTAGTGCTAAATTATGAATAAACTTTCACCATTTTAATCACTAGTTTTAAGGTTAGCAGTACAAAAAAAACACCTTCTTTTACTGGTGTAAATGGCAATAATAAAAAAAACCTTGACAATCATTATTTAATTTGTCCGAAGTTTCACATCTCTACATGTTTTTGATTTTTCATTCTAAGATAGAGATACATTTTTAAACCCAATTTATATATATATATATATATATATATATATATATATAAACATCAGGAAGTGTGTAAAAGAGCACTGACCTGGATACTGCATAGATGATGTCTGAGGGTAGGAAGGGTATCCCTGTGTGGAGTTGTGGTGGTATCCCTGCTGAGGAAGCGGGATCTGAGAGACGGCATGACCCATCTGATGCTCCCGGCTTAGAGGATGGTCTGGGGAGAGGGAAGACGATGAAGATAACCTGCTGCCTGTCATAGACCGTCCTCCGCTGGGAAACCCATGAAGATCCAAGTGGCTAGGACGCTGTTGCTGGCCTCCTCTGTTTTGTGAGTTCACCCCAGTTAGGTTCAGCTCCATCGACTGAGAAATGGTGCAGTTGCTAGGGTTCTCCTGCTTTATCCTGTGGCATGTAAAGGATGGAGAAGCACGAGAAGGAGCTGAGTCCGACACTGCATTGACACAGGTCTTGCTAATGTTCATGCCTTGGTTGTACTCTCCCATGTCCATTGTTGTCTTGACAACAAACTTGCCATGGAGGCTGGTAGGGTGGAGGTATGCAGGATCCAACTCTGGCCTCATAAGTTCTGCAACGAAGCCTCCAGAGGGCGAAACATCGCTAATGTCTGGAATGGTATAGAGCAGCTCACTGGCAGCATCCTGAGGAGAAGGAAGTTGGTACGGAGAGGAGAAAGAACCAGGAGAAGGAGACAAAGCTTGAGCAGAACCGCACGCCATGGCATCCTCTTGTTGCTGCTGTTGCTGCTGCTGCTGTTGTTGCTGAAGAATCGAGTTGGATAGTATAAAGTCGTAGTCTAAGTCCAAATCTGGATCTGTGTCTTTCTTGGACATGCTGGTGCTTGTTACGCTGGTGGCAGTGGGATGGTCTGGGTCAGGGCAGGTATTTCCTGCTGGCACAGTGGATCTCTTAAGATAGGACAACTCCTCCTTCCATTTCTAGAGGAAAATTACAGACATTAATGACTCTGGTGGAATAATCAACTTGTTTGTGTCTTGTTAGTGTTCTGAAAGCACAGCCAGAAAAAAAATCTCAGTAGGCTTGTTCTTCTAACTTAAAAATAGGTCTTGTTTTAACCAGCAAACAGTGACAAACACAGGCATGACTTACACATGCACTCAACAACAAAAAAAAACCCTTTATAAGTTATTTAGACTTTCAAACTAATAAGCACACACATCTAAATCAAAAGCTTTCACTATTTGGTTAAATTACTTCAATGGGTCAATATATTGTACAAAAAAGTCAAGATTTAATAAAATTAGAGAAATTGATCACTTAAAGAATTCTCAGAGATTTTTACAATCAATCTGCAGCGTTTGATGAAATAACTGTATGCCATGTGCGCTGTCTCTCTTTCTCTGTCTTTCTCTCTCTCTCCCTCTCTCTCTCTTTTTCTCTCTCCTCATCTCTCTCCCTAACTATCCTCCCAGAATACCTAATAGAGTAGCCAGTGTAAACTTGTGCACGGCCCAGTAGAGCGTGGTGTCAGGCTTTGACTGTAGTAATAACATAGGAGCTCCACTGGAAAACAAGCGCTCTCTAAATAGACTACATACTTCCCCTAACACAGTCTCTGATGCGCCTGGACATCTGGCATGCACTAAGAAGTGACCGGGGCATACTCACTGGATTGGCACTTCCAATGGATCTACTCTTGTCAGCGGGGCTGCTGGCAAAGGTGGATATGGATGGAAGAAGCGTCCCACCTAGAGCCATCTCGACGTCATTGGGAGGCTACCTGAAATCACATAGAAAAACATGGTAAATCCTCGCTAAGGGAGTCTCCTATATACCATACACTCACGTGGAGCAGTAAAGCAAGATCATTTAGAATTCTTACCTCATCCAATAGAATCAGTTTACAGAGTCCTTTCGGCTATTTGTCCGTTCTAGTCCGAAGATTTTCCCTATGCAAATTCCAGGCTTTAAAGTTTTGGCTTTCAGGACATGCTGGTGCGCACGGTCTGATTACTTTTGCGCACGATCTGATTAGTTTAGTGTAATCAATTTGGAGAGGGAAGACAGAAAGGCGTCGGACAGGGGAATCCCTCCCGCCTGTTGCCGAGCAGGGACCGGCGGCAGTCTGAACTGAGCTGGGAGCAGCGTGAGAGGTATCCTTAAATCACAGGGAAACGCCTTCGTTGCCTGGCAACGAGCTCAGGAAAAACATTAGCGGAGGTAGAAGGGGGAGGAGAAGAAGGAGGTTGGAGTAGAAGGGGGAGGCAGAGGAGAAAAACTGGGGAGAAAGAGAGAGTGAAGGAGAGAGGGTTTGTTTGGATTCATAGCAACAGTCCCAATCTTTCCAGCATTGGTAGAAGAGGAGCATCTTCTAAACTCTCCTTTACTTTTAGTTTATTATTTCTTTGAGTCCACCTGTTGGAGTGAAGACCCCCTCCACGTACATATACGCCCCAAAAATTACATAGCAATTTGATTAAAGTCAGATAAAACAGCAGGTTCACACAGAAAAAGTTTATTTTCTTCATAAATATGTTCACTTGGGCACTAAAAGTACTTTTGTTTACTCTGAGCAAAAACACAATTTTTTTAGCATTACTCATTTAAAATAAGGATATGACCAATCTGAAAGAAATGTGTTGTTTTGTTCTCCTCCTTACAGAAACACAAAGTAAGAGTTGAATTGCAAAAGCAACAAAATTAATGTTTGACTTTTCCCCCCTTTTTTAAAAATGCATTGAACATTTTAAAAGTTCGCATAATTTTGCATTTGTAGAATGTCTCAGCACATCTAAATGTAGGAGCCCTCCACTGTACCCAAATCAGCAACTACATGTTTTACTAATTTAGTTTTGAAAGTTGAATGAAACCAGGAAAAGCATAAATGTATCATTGGAGTCTAATATATAAATATTTTGGAATTAGATGCCAGAGGCAGTGTTGATTTCATATCTCCTAAATCAAAATCTTATTTTTTCTTCTCCACAGTGATACCTGCAGAGAAACTGTTTATTCTGTGGATGGAAAGACTGGGATTGCACTATCATGGAGAAACTGTGATTGGGCTCCAATGGATAGGCTGAGATTGGACTGCCATAAATAAACTACAATTCACCTATGATGATAAGCTGGGATTGCCCATTGATCACCCATTGATAGACTGGATTTGGCCTGTCACACATAGAATGAGTCAGGCTTGCCATAAGACCAGATGTTCAGCAAAACTGGACAATTATTGAATCTTGGATGTGTGTGATAGTAACCCCAGTTGGAGGACTGGGAGGTCATAACACATAAAAATGACCATCCTAGTAACAGAGGATGAGGTGGAATGATTGTTGTGGCTATACATAGCTTTTCAATACTCAACCAATGTTCATTCTTTCATTGTGCGTTGGTTAGCATCAGCCTCGCAGCAAGAAGAAGGAACGATGGGTTTTCCATTAGGAGGAAAATGGATATTTGTAATCAGCTATTTTCATATCGCTATGTAACATTTTGTGAGGTGGAAGATTTACGTAAAATGCTAACGCCATCATCCTTAAAATCTTGAAAAATCAGCTAATAGCGTTCACCTTTAAACACAACATGAAAGATCAATGTCTCAATACATAATCCCAAATTCAACCGACATCGGTTCATTTTATAAACTCACTTTTTAACATGATGGGGAAAAAATACAATATCATCTGTGTACTTTTGTGCAAAAAAAAGCCCTACCTCACCCAGTAGCATTTAGAAGTTCACTGTTGAGTTTCCGTGTTTGCGGACGGCTTTGAAGTGAACACAAACCTCACTATCTAATATAATTCGACACTTTGACTCAAGAGTTCACTGCAAAAGCAAACAAAGCGCTCGCTGCTGATCCTGCTGCATCAGGATCTTGACTGTTAGGCATGTCAACAAACATGCCGTCATTTCAACAAGGCACACTCACAGTAAATATCTGCTGGTGTCTTCATGCAAAGCTCTAAACTGCATTAATGCACCGGGCTTTAATTGGCAAACAAAAAAACTGTGGGAAAAATCCAGACAGCAATGGCTAGAGAGCATTGTCAACAAAGAATGTCCTGTTGAGCAACTTGTGGTTATTATTTGACATACAGTATTAACTGCCTAAAACTTAATAGGTACAAACAAAACGTATAACTTCAGCCTAATTATTTAAATGCGTTAAAATCAGTGGTATTGCACTTTCCCCACTATCTGTTTCCTAAAGTAGGTAAAAAGACAACTGTGCCATTATGGCCATATTCTTTATGATGGTAGATAATGGTTTGGAAAGTGATCCTGCAAACAAACACCGGTCGGACAATTGGGGATGCTTTGCATTGCAATAATGGCAGGCAACGGAGAAATAGAAATAACAGATAAAGGAAGAGAAGATGACACCACTGTGCTTTTTTTTTCTCCCTGACACAATGAAGTCATGAAGATTTAGTAACTCACACCAAATGCCTGTATGGAATATGCTAATGAAACGCTTACCACGCTAACTGAATGCAGAGATGGGGATGGGAAAGAGGAGTTATGCACTTCCAATAACGAGTCACTTCAAAGTCGGGAGAGTTGTAGATGCTACGCAAAAGATTACAATGACATAAGACTCGGATGTGGTGAGACTGATGTAATGTTATTGTATCGGTGAGAGGAGTTAATGATAACTAAGTTAGTGTTAGAGATGTGTAATATTTTCCTCTCATGTTCTCCCAACAAAAAATCCAGAGGAGCTTGTTTTGTCAACTTATCATCGTTAATATGGAGTGGTTTTCATGACCATCACTTCAATACCTCTTCTAAAGGTGAGCTCAAGTGTTGTTTTTGGCTTTTCCAAAAGTTTCAGTCAAAAAAGTTCAGCTGAATGTCCTCGCAGTGAAAAACAAAACTCTTATAGTTCAGTAACATAAGGTGCAAGAAGTGATTTAACACTGTGAATAACACAAAAATGAACTCCAGCGCTGTCCCTCTGTCGAGTCCCCCCTTCTGGAAGTCACCCAAGTGAATATGAGTATCAGCGGATCATAACTCCAGATATTGAGGTTTTCTGTGCTCTCTTCCAGATGCCGTGCAGTAATTAAAAAATAGCTTTCATTCTTTCTTTAATTCTTGAAAGCTGCATTAAACTTTGTTGTTTTTCTGTGCTTCTCCCCCTTCCCTCCCTTTACCTCACATTAGTTTTTAAAACAATTTTCCAAGGATATGAGAGTGAGTGCTTTGCCACTCAGTACAAAACAAATAACAAGATGAGGCTCAGATTGCTTATTCACTTGCTTGCTTACTTAGTTCATTTAACACCATTTAGTGCCAATTTCTATTGAATTGGTTCCTTTATAACCCAATACCTTCTTCTTCTTCTTGCTGCATTTCCTTTTAGGGGTCGCCACAGCAAGTCAGTTTCTTCCATCTAATCCTATCTCCTGTATCCTCTTCGGTCACACCAACTATCTTCATGTCTTCCTTCACTGCGTCCATGAACCTCCTCTTTGGTCTTCCTCTAGCCCTCTTTCCTGGTGGTTCCAAATCCAGCATCCTTCTCCCTATGTACTCTCTCTCCTCTGCACATGTCCAAACCATCTCAGTCTTGCCTCTCGAACTTTATCCCCAAAACCTCTAACATGTGCTGTTCCTCTGATATACTCATTTCTAATCCTGTCCATCCTGGTCACTCCCAGAGAGATCCTCAGCATCTTCATCTCTACTACCTCCATCTCTGCTTCCTGTCTTTTCTTCAGTGCTACTGTCTCTAGACCAAACAGCATGGCGGGTCTCACCACGATTTTGTACACTTTTCCTTTCATTTTAGCTGAAACTCTTCTATCACACATCACACCTGATACTTTCCTCCACCCGTTCCAGCCTGCTTGAACACGCTTCTTCACCTCTTTTCCACACTCTCCATTGCTCTGGACTGTTGATCCTGGATATTTAAAATCTTCCACCTTCTATTTTGGAATAGAATTTCCACCTTTATAACCCAACACCCATGGCAGAAATATTACAATTGTGAATAAGAAAATTCCCCTTCAGTATTTTATGATTGATCAATTGATCATTAACTTCTCTTTAGGGGTTTTGAACTTAGTAAATGGCTATAAATGATCAGAAAAGTCTTCAAATAGTTCCTTTCCAGGGATCTAAAATTCCAAATGTTGAGTTGAATATGGTTTATTGGGTAAAACACCTGTTTTGTGGCCTAGACACATACCACCAAACTAAACATCTAATAAAAATGACCGCAGCAACAGAAATAGGATCATTTAAAAAAAAAAAAAAAGAAATAGTCTTGTGTTTATTTTTTCTGTAATGGTTGTCTATGGTTCAGTTCTGTAATGATTGTATGCACATGGATGAGGTTTAGTCAGCAGGGGTTATTTGTTTGGACAAACTTCGGCCTCCCTAGCTGCACAGCGTTGTGGTGAGAGAACATTGGGCTTTTATCGCATCATAAAATTTAGAAGGAGTGAACGGGAGGGGGTTTCTTTGGCATAGGAAAATGTGGTTGAGGTGCACAGTAGTGGTGGTGGTCATGTTACAGGTGTGGTGTGAAGCACAGTGCGCCTAAAGGAAGAAGGAGAAGAAGTGAGAAGTTAGACCGAACTAAAAGAGAGAGCTCCTGCCGGGCGGCAAGCTGTCCAGCCTTTGCCTGCCCTGGGATTCCTCAGAAGCCTTAAATATGCCAGTTATTTTTAACCAGCGACGTAACAGAGCCCAGTGCCGGCCCCCTCTGTTAGAATATTTCCTTTCTGTCAGGAGAGGAAATGAAAAAGAGCCACGCTTCCTGGTCACATGATTCGACTGAATCAGAGACATGCAGCAGTGGAAGCAGAGAAAAGAGAAAAATTAAAGTAGAGGCAGCTTGGTTGGCTGCTTCATGCTCACACCAGCCCACACATTCACTCAGCACCTCCCTCCCAAAATTCTAACCCCCTCATCTGGCCAGTTGAAGCATCAGATGAGGCAGTTTGGTTTAATCAGATGCTCAGACGTCAGAAAGCAGAGGGATCGGAGCGTGGATTGGTGTTCGTGAGCAGCGGAGGAAATGAGAGTGTGGGTACAGCACATTACCAGACGGAGTAGTGGGGAGGAGGGCCCGTGACGTCAGGCTGCGGACCCACCAGGATTAGAAGCCTCTAAAAAGAAAAGGCCCGGGACTGAGCTGCCAGAACTGGAGAGAGTGTGTTTCTTTCTGTCTGACATGGGAGAATCAGGGACTTACCATGAGCTCACCTTGTTGACATACAGAGAATTTGGACGGCTTCTTTCTCAGCCTG
This sequence comes from Neostethus bicornis, assembly GCA_902685375.1. Classification (NCBI taxonomy): domain Eukaryota; kingdom Metazoa; phylum Chordata; class Actinopteri; order Atheriniformes; family Phallostethidae; genus Neostethus; species Neostethus bicornis. The sequence goes on from LR738564.1 coordinate 6,331,594, forward strand.
AGGCCTAAAATCAGTACCGGTCACGTCTGACATTTAACAGAATTGATTTGTTTCCAAAACAAAGTTGATGAATATTAATTAACAAATTGGCATGTGGACACTTGCTAATTTTTTGTTTAGCTGCATGTAATGGAATTTTTGGTCTTTGGGAAATTCACAGAAAAACAGGTTATAAAACTACAACAGACAGACGGTCTGAGAAAGAACAGTTGTGTAAGATTTTCAACAGTAATTTTTGAGAAGCGCTTCCAAGCCACTTGAAGTTGTTGGTAAACTAGCTTCTCTGTCCACAGACAAATGAGCAAAATGCTTATTTAATTAGACAAGTATGGGGATTTTTTTCAGCAATGGCCAAATAATTGTTCTTAGGAAGAATTCTTTGGCACTAAACCTGAAGCAGGCTTAAATGAACAAATAATCAATAAAAGTATGACGTCATGAGAAGGGTGGGAGGATCAGAAATGTTACTGTGCTCCTTGTGTGTTCCTAAAATTACTCGAGGAACATGGTTGTGTCATTCAAAGTTCGAATGCCTGAGACAATTTTCCTAGAACAACAAAAAGAATGTCACACACTGCTTGCCCATACCTTTATTTGCACACATTTCCTTTTGTCCGCTTTTGTATTTTAACGGTGTATAAGTCATTTGGGTGTTAAATAATGATTTAATTTTGAAAATAAGTTATATTACTTTTGTCATTCATTGTCTCATTTTCAATGGCTTAACAGTGGATTTGTGACTGAATAGAATTAATGGAAGAATTGATACAATGGGTTAAGTGGAAATGTTATTAGGCTGAGAGCAGGTTAAAACTACTAAGCTGCCGGTGCCCAATGTCTTCTTCTGATGATCACCAGATTGGTAGAATGCCTTTTAAAAAGCCTGGAATTAAGAAGTTTTGTATTATAATTTGCTGAAATTTAATTGGTCATTTCTGTCATATTTCAGAGTAGAAGGCGTTTGCGTTCCTGTGAAGGTGTGGACCTTTGTTTTCCCACTGGGAGTGGTTGGGAATGTGTGACCTTTCATGGATCACCGTTTTTTACAAAACTGGATTGACTCTCGGGAAATCTGTGAACTGTCCAAGCATCCAGGAATGTAAAATGACAACAGTAATCTCAAATCTCTGCGCTTAGGTACTGCAGGATGATCCATGGTTTGTAGAAGAGAAGAAACAGCCATGGTGAGGGAAACTCCCTTCACAAAAACCAGGGAACTCCTAATAAATTTGCTGTGCAATAAGACACAAAGAGGCTATACGTCAGCGCTGTTTCTCCAAACCTCCCTATGGTATGCAGTTTTAATATCCATGCATAAATCTGTGAGCTAAATGGCAAAGCTATGGAAGAGTTGAGAAAGTAGTGCCATTGTGAAGTACCATGATGGGGGAAAATCACAGTAAGAAAATATTTTAAACTCCTGTTACAGGATGTCTTGCTCAAAGATCACTCCACCAATTAGATACCTTTTTCCTCCATCAGTGCATTTTCTCTTTTGCATCAACACTCCAATGGCACAAAGCCAAATCAAATCAGAAATGGCACATTGTGGTAACCTTAATCAAACTACAAATCATTTTAGTGCAGACTGATAGTTCCCGCTGGAATGCTGCAGAGAGAACAATACTTGACAGGCCCAATTTCAGTGACGGCTTCTCTACTCTGACATTTTATTGACATCATGCTGAGTCTAATTGAGAAGGGGGGTTTCAGTAACTCAAACCAGATGGGCCACCAGCTCATGAACTAACAGCCACCCCCCTTTCCAGATTTGTCCATTGCCTGTCTCTTTCGGTCTTTTGCACTTAAAAAGCCATTTTGGCCCAATGAAAAACTTAACTATTAAATCAAGCATCATTAAATGGACTTGTAAATATTGATAGTACAAACCCGAGACCCTGCCATTTTTCATAAAGACACTGAGAGCTGGCACAAGAACGTACATGATAACGTTGTCTGCATGTTAAACTGCATGGATTTTGCAGATTTTCTTTTTGGAAGGGTCCTGCATCAAGTAATGAATACCCTTGAGGACATTATATGACATTTTAAAAAGAAGTATCATTTGTTCTTTTTGACAAAAGTTTGAAATGTATAAATAAGTATCATGTCGTACTTTGGGCAGAAGACAAACTGTATCCCTCGTTCTTATCTATGCATTCAATACCTCGTTAGATTTAGATAAAAACCTCGATTGTGCACAAAATGTATTGTTTTCATGTTTGAAAAAAAAATACTTATGTTCATTTGCTAAGACTGAATAATTTAATTTGTGTGTGAGAGTCAAGATCAAAAGTTAATGTTCAGGGGAGAAATTAACTTTCTACAGGCAAGTAACCTAGCAACACGTTACAAGAATGCTTAAGTTCACTATTACATCATCGCACCTTAGATATGCTCCACTCAGACACTGCTTTAGAGACTTTCCAGCACTTGTCTCAAGTTTTGAGGAGATTATTTTTCTTTATGAAGCTCTGAATGATTCTCAAACTTTGTTGCAAGACATTGTCTGCATTTAATGTGTGACAAGACCTTCAAGCTTTTTCATGTTTAATCCTTTATTACTGACTGAGAAAACAATCATTTTTTTTAAACTCTTGGACATGAGAAGCTTTAGCAAGACTTGGTGTTGAAAAGCTAGGTTCACTAATCTCTCAAAATACCAGATATTTAACTAAATCAAGCTTGTTTCTGCCTACGAGAGCAAAATTGAATGAATCAATGGGGCTGAGAACCAATGTATTGTCTCAGACTTTTTTCCCATTATAAATCTACAAACTGCATTACAGAGAAAGAACTACTACACAGGCTGTTTATTAGACACATGGATTTAATGAGTCTGTAAAAAAAAAGCTAGCTGTTAGAAGTAAGCTAAATTAGTGGGTTCAGATGGATTCTTTAGAACCAAAACTGGAAATTTGCCACATCAGCAAAGCTCTCGACATTTATGGATATTTTTTTAAACAACATCAGAGACTCTGATATCATACCAACTGTGATCAAATCCTGCACTTTGAAGCTATTAAAGTAAATTCACCAGCTGCTAACAACGACCATGACACAGCATGTAAACCATGGTACTATGATCAAGTAGGCTTTGGAAAACATAGAGTAGTTCTAAAGAATTGAATTAGGGTTTCCTCTTTACATGAATGCCATAAATATGACAGAAGAATGGTAATCATTAAAGTTTGGCTTTCTAATGACCCAATGAATCACATATTTCTTTTATTGATATGTGGTGGGCATGACTATCCTGCAAGCGATGGATATGCATGAAACAAAAATTCATTATGTGATCAAATTGGTAACATCAGCTGTCCAGCTTTTCATCTGCTTTAAATGAAATAAATACTACTGATAGAGAGGTATGTAATTGGTAGAATGGGGGAGAGTGAGGCCGGAGTCTATCCCGGCTGATTCAAGGCGAAGGCAGGTCATATCTCAATCAGGTAGCCAGTTTGTCGTGGGGCCACACACTACCATCTGTACAGACACACTCATTCCTTGGGGCAATTTCATGGAGGCCAATCAACCTAAAATGCATGTTTATGGAGGACGGGAGGAAACCAGAGTGCTTTGAGAAAACCCACGCATACATGGTGAGAACATACAAACTCCACACAGAAAGGCCAGTGTTCCAAGCCTCGTTCCCACACAGGACTTGAAACCCCTACCTTCTTGCTCCAAGGCCACTGTGCTAATCACTGTGCTAATCACTGTGCCACACACAAGAAGCATTAACCACAAGTTAAATGTGTATTTTAATGGCTGTTTCGGGCTCAGAAAAATAGATTGAGAGAAACAAATCAATGTTTTGTTGATTTATTTCAGTCTGGGATGCTTAATTAGGTATTTCTTGATTTTTAAAAATCTCTGTCTGACCCTTTCAGAATTCATGTAATACTTTTTGTGCTTTTTTACCAAAAATAGCCTCAGCCTGTAGACTTTTTAAAGAGAACTGTGTGACTTACTTATTGGTTCTTTCAAACTGAGTGACCTTGTTGCCTTGTGTTGGCATATAGAGTTTACAGCGAGAATGGATTTTGTCCAACTTTTTGATGGTGGGAGAGAATGTGTGTGGACTTATTCCACTGCTGCATTTGGCCAAGCTACAGTATGTATGCCTGTTCACATAGATCTCAGACGAGAGCCCATTGCTTCTGTGCCAGGGAAAATCTGATGCAGGGAACTCTGCTGTCCATATATTATTGAACGGCAAAAAAAGCCAGAAAGACGTGGGTGTGCAAATGCCATGTAACCATATGCACACACATGCTTGTACACAGCTCTGCTATGTGTGCTTAAGGAAAAATACAACTTTGTGTTTGTTTTGGAAACCTGTACGCTAATGTCTCCGCTTGGGAATACAGCCAATTTAACTTTTTCAAAAAAACAGCCATGTATTTTCTTGTAAAACAGGTAACAGTTTTAGTTCTGCAGAAAGAAAACAAGTGCATGAGCGGGCTCCACAGTCGGTGAGATGACGTAAGGAAAGGAACAATCAACCATTTGTATACTTGTTTAGAGAGCGGTGTCATTAGGGCTAAATGTTTGTGTGTTCACACATACCTAGGAGCCATAACTACCATCATTTCCTCCTTCTGTATTCGGTTGTGGATTTCTGAAAGACACATGAATAGAGGACAAGTGTATCGTGTACCTTAGAAGATTATAGTGTCGATTTCACTCCTATGTCACCAGGCTGGGAACCACCACAGGGAGGATATCAAGCTATTTTAGGAGCTACTCACCTTTAACTTCTGAACTGCCCCTTAGAGAATTTGAACATGTCTGTTCCACAATGATCTGAAAATGCTTCTTAGAGTAAATGTAAATATAAATTTTACTCTCAGTTATTGCAGAAACATGAACCAATGTGTTTATGGCGTCACAAAAATAAAAACTGCTTTAAAGCTGAGTTAAAAAAAAATGTTGTGCCAAGAAAAAAAAAAAAAACAAATTTAGACTATTTTCTAAATTTGTTCTAAATAAGATCTCCAGCTCTCGCTGGATCGATTTGCTGCCAAGTGTGAAGCGGCCGGGATGGGGATTAGCGCCTCCAAATCCAAGACCATGGTCCTTACCCGGAAAAGGGTGGAATGCCCTCTGCGGGTCAGGGACAGGATCCTGCCTCAAGTGGAGGAGTTTAAGTATCTCAGGGTCTTGTTCATGAGTGGGGGAAAGATGGAGCGGGACATCAACAGGCTGATCGGTGCGGCATCAGCAATAACTAGGACGCTGCATCGGTCCATCGTGGTAAAGAGAGAGCTGAGCCGAAAAGCAAAGCTCTCAATTTACAAGTCGATCTACGTTCCTACCCTCAACTATGGTCACCAGCTGTGGGTGGTGACCGAAAGAATGAGATCACGGGTACAAGCGGCCGAAATGAGCTTACTGGGTGGCAGGGTGGCTGGGCTCTCACTCAGACATCGGGTGAGGAGCTCTGCCATCCGGGAGGAGCTCGGTGTCGAGCCGCTCCTCCTCCAGGTCGAGAGGAGCCAGATGGGGTGGTTCGGGCATCTGGTCAGGATGCCCCCGAGTGCTTCGCGGGCGAGGTGTTTTGGGCACGTCCCTTCGGGAGGAGACCAAGGTGCAGACTATGCTGGAGAGACTATGTCTCACAGCTGGCCGGGGAACGACTTGGGATCCTTCCAGGATGCAGCCGGGGTGAGAGAGGCCTGGGCTACCCGTTTGAGGCTGTTGCCCCGAGACCCGACCCCGGAACAAGCGGAAGATGACCGACGGACGGATTATTTTCTATGAAAAAAACAAAACCAGTTAAAGTCTATTGGTTTTGTTTAACCAGTTAAAGACCATGTCAATATCATGTTATGAAATTCTCCCGCGTAGGCTTACTTTTAGTAAAAACGTGTCAAAAACAAACATTGTTATTTTATGTAGAAAGCTCTCAAAGTTCAATCTACAAAATTTGCCTGCAATTGGAAACATAACTTGGCAAGATGAGGTGTTTCAACAAAAATAACACAAGCAATTATAAAATCATTAATGTTATTCATCTAAAGCGGCCAATCTACTGATTGAGGGCTGTGGTTATTTAATGTTCCCATGTGATTGGACTGGGATCATTTCATAAAAGTCAAATAAACAAAACCCACCACTCAAATTGCGTTCAGCTTTTTATTTTTTCGCTCTGCTTTCTCTCCTCCATCCATTTCAATCGCAGCCATGTGTGAGCACTACTTTCTCTGCATTCCATAATAGTAGAATCCAGCTTGTGAAACAGTCTGTCAAACCAGTTTTTTTTTCCTGCATACTATTTAAACACCTTACCATTGAATTGCAGAGGGAGACCCTCCCGTCACAGTGACTCACTCTGTAATGTGCGTAAGCAGCTTCTACAGACCTAACAGGAGTATTCCATTACTTTCATTTATTATCGCTTTCAACGTCAGGCTGTTCCTCTTGTTTTTGGGGTAGTTCCGTGGCAAGCTTAGCATAAAATCAAAAACATCAAATCACTGTTAGATCACAGGCTGAGCTCATTTTCCAGATAACATATTTACAATAAAAGTTGATTTTTTTTTCTTTTACAGGGCAGTTATTTTCCTTGTTGTTTAAAACTTTAAACAAAAATTAGGAAACAACTCTGTAGGAAGGGGAGCAGTCAGCTGATGAGCATGAGGACAAGAATGATGGGGAGGCCAGAAATAAAAAAAAAAAAAAGTGAAAGTAAGGAGCAGGTGTGCAGGGTTCCTGGTCAAGAAAGATCATCTCTTCCAAACGTCCATGTCTTTCCAAACCTGACACTGAGAGGTTGATTCACGCTTTCATCTCCTCCAGGCTGGATTACTGCAATGCCCTCTTTGTCGGGATCCCATGCAGGGGCTTACAAAAGCTCCAGCACATCCAGAACTGTGCTGCCCGGATCCTGACAAGGAGGTGCAAATATGACCATATCACTCCCATCCTCAAATCCCTCCACTGGCTACACGTTAAATACAGAATTCAGTTCAAGCTCTGCCTCCTCACCCATCAGTGCATACACGGCACTGCACCTGTTTATCTCCAAGAACTCCTAACCCTCCACACCACTGTCCGAGACCTGCGCTCCTCCTCCTCCTCCTACTGCCTGCATCAACCAAGGACCAAACTCTCCACTATGGGGGACAGGGCCATCCAGGCAGCTGCTCCACGGCTCTGGAACGATCTTCCAGAGAGCTTGAGGGCTCCACACAGCGTTGAGGTTTTTAAGAAAAGACTGAAGACATTTTTATTTCTAAAGGCTTTTCAGCAAAGTTTTTAGTGTTTTTTTTTGTGTTGTGGTTTTATTTAATTTAGCTGTTTGTTGTTCCTTTTGGTCATTGTAGCACTTTGAGATCTTCACTGGAGATATAAAGTGGGTTACAAATAAAAAAAAATTATTATTATTATTATTATCTCTTGGGAATTTGTTATGGTCTCTGTAGCATTATGTCACATTACAATTCCCACTGAATGGTAATGAGGGTGATACCTGAATTATTGGAGAAGGAAATTATGATATTGTCTCATATTTTATTTTTAGTTGTGTCGATATTTCAATTTACAAACTAACACAAATGTAAAAATCAAGAGAAAAAATCATATTAAAATGTGAACATTTGACTTTGGCTTAGAAAACAGTGAAGAACTGTCCACTGTTGGGACATGTTCAGCAAGGAGAGAAAAAAAAAAACATGTGAGTGAAAATAAGGCACCGAGCCAGAGAGTAAATAATCAGTTGACGATTGTGTGCGTGCTGATTGTGGTGTACCCACCCTCTGCCCACAGATAGGAGCATTCTTTTATCTTAAACTGCTCTCAATAGCCCAGTAACCGTGACAGGACAGAGAAAAAGCAGAGCGCTGACAGAGTGCACATTACACATCTTTAGGGATTTAGAAAATGAGAACAATAAGCAAAAACGACACAATAGAGTAGTTAGAGTGATATTAGAAATATAATTGATTCACATCTGTAGAACTCAAATGGTGATATTGGATTTCAAATGGTCGATAGTTTATGACCCATTTTAATAGTTATCAGTATAGCTGCTAGTAGAAGCAAACACAAAATAATGATTCCATCATTGTTGTTCACTAGGACAACTTTAATTTCCTCATTTGTTCTACTCTCCTTCTTTCCTTGATAGTTGTTTCTATCGTAACCTCATGGAAAGGTTCTGATACTCTTTCAAACAGCAAAGAGATGGTGGTGACGGTGATGTCACCATTTGAATGGACCATGCTCATTACAATAAAAGTGATCCAGATAAAACTATGAAATGAAATAGTGTGTAGGTTGTTTTGTTTTTTTATTTATAATCCGACATAAAAGTAAAAAGCAAGTACCGCAATCGCACAAAACAAACGTCTTGATCAAATTAACAGCCCCAATCTTGAGCCTTTTTTGATGCGCAAGAGCAAAAAAAATCTTTCTTTTGCTTTGAGCATATTTCTCACTTCTTCTTCCTCTTTCGGCATTTCCCTTCAGGGGTCGCCAAAGCAAGTCAGTTTCTTCCATCTAACCCTACCCAACATCTGCTGTATCCTCTTTGGTCACACCAACTATCTTCATGTCTTCCTTCACTGTATCCATGAACCTCCTCTTTGGTCTTCCTCTAGTCCTCTTTCCTGGTGGTTCCAAATCGAGCATCCTTCTTCCTATGTACTCTCTCTCTCTTCTCTGTACATGTCCAAATCATCTCAGTCTTGCCTCTCGAACTTTATCCCCAAAACCTCTACCATGTGCTGTTCCCCTGATGTACTCATTTGTAATCCTGTCCATCCTGGTCACTCCCAGAGAGATCCTCAGCATCTTCATCTCTGCTACCTCCATCTCTGCTTCCTGTCTTTTCCTCAGTGGCACTGTCTCTAGACCAAACAGCATGGCTGGTCTCACCACGGATTTGACACTTTCCCTTTCATTCTAGCTGAAAATCTTCTGTCGCACATCACACCTGATACTTTCCTCCACCCGTTCCAGCCTGCCTGCACATGCCTCCTCACCTCTTTTCCACTCTCCATTGCTCTGGGCTGTTGATCCTAGATACTTAAAATCTTCCACCTTCTTTATCTCTTCTCCCTGTAACCTCACTTTTCCATTTGGATCTCTCTCATTCACACACATGTACTCTGTTTTACTCTGACTAATCTTCATTCCTCTTCTTTCTAGTACAAACCTCCACCTCTCCAGCTTTTCCTCCACCTCTTCCCTCCTCTCACTACAGATCACAATGTCATCTGCAAACATCATTGTCCATGGGGATTCCTGTCTGACCTCGTCTGTCAGCCTGTTCATCACCATAGCAAACAGCAAAGGACTCAGAGCAGATCCTTGGTGCAGTCCCACCCCCACACTGAACTCCTCTGTCTCACCTACAGCACACCTCACCACTGTCTTACTGTCCTCATACATGTCCTGCACCGCTCTAACATACTTCTCTGTCACACCAGACTTCCTCATACAATACCATAGTTCTTCTCTAGGCACTCTGTCATATGCTTTCTCACATATACTGAAAAAAATGAGAAAATAGGTGATTTGAAACTAAATTTTGCTATTTATTTAAAACCTAAATGTTTTATTTAATATTTTTCTTGCTGCTTTTTGTTAAGATTTTTATATATATTTAAAACAAAGCATCTTCATTGGCATGTTTTTATTTTATATAGATATCACTTTTTCAGTTGTATAATTGTTTGTACAATATTTCTGATAACATTATGCACTACACACACTACATCTTTCATTTTATAGAGATCTTGTAAAACCTCCCTTTACAATCTGAATATGTGGCAAAGCATTGAAATGGAAAAAATAAATCTCAGCTCACAGAAGAACACTATACAACATACTATGTGGAAGGATTTGACATTACTCAAGTAAACATTTTTTTTTCTTCTAATCACTGCTATAAAGTGTTTTTACAAAAGGCATCCTTCTTTAAAGGACCCTGGCCCGTTCTGAAAAATGTGAAAACAGACAGTTTTTTGTTGCTGATTGGAGCAATTTGATCCATATCAACATTTCGGTGTGCCAATTGGTCTCCACTCAACATGATGGAAGGTTATTGCACAATTTTTTATAATATTTGCAACAGGAAACATTGACCACAAAATGGTAGTCTCATCTCACAGTTTAGTCACATAGCATTGCTCAATACAGTTTTAAATTATACTCAAGAAAAATCTTAAAGAAACTTTTCAGACTTTGTCCCTTTCACTTCAAAATAAAACTAATAAATGTCCACAGGGCTAAGGTTCATTTCAGAAATACACACAAGCGCGTAAGTATTAGTAGCTAATTGGCTAGCATAGCGTTACGGTACAGGGGCAGCGTGGTCATTAAAAAGACATTTCCTGTTTGACTTCACTGATGTTTTGATTGAAGTACAAAGACACAGCTTCATGTTGTCGGATTACGGGTTCCAAATTTAAATGTAGATAAAGAGTAAGATGTGAGAAGGTGTTATAATGTATATTCATTTATCTGGTGTTATTTCAGCCAGTCTTAAATGTGAGGCAAAGGGGTACAAGAGAGAGTTGTGCTCCCCAAAAGCACACAGGTGAGGCTTCAGTGAACTTAAATATCGCTAATAACCAAATTTGAAGTTGAAATGAAAAAAAGCCTTGTGCTTTTTGGAGGAAAGAGAGCAAATTGAACCTTCAGCCTGACTAGCTGGAGGTGAGCCGGTATCGTATCAGAGAAACGATGATGACCTCACAACTTTGTGCTTTCAAATCGTAGTTACGCAACAATCACAGCGCCACCCATGTTGGCGAGGCTGGAAAGGAAGCACCGAGGACAGATAGATCCTCCGTTCTCTCTTGGGAGGCTTGTAGAGAGACAGGCCAGGGCTCAGATCTGATTTCGCAGGAAGGAAGGGAGAAGGGAGGGGAGCGCTGGATAAGAGCTGCCTTTGCTTTATTTAATCCTTTCTCTCTCCTAACCGTGACCCAGGTTTGTGCTATGAATGCCACAGAGGTGGAGTTACTGCACACACAAAGCTCGCCAGGTCTAATCTTGTTAGTATTCTATTCAGTAACAATGAAGGGGTTCCCTTCACGAGGGCCACGATTCAGATACTGTAAGTAAAGTTCAACAAAGACCAAATGAGGGAACAGTTATGCAGAGAACAACTGTTGCTATTTCATGCTGATTTCAGACTTTTCTTGATTGTCTTTGGTGTCTGAGCACATTTTTAAAATTCCTGATTTTTTTTTTCTTACAAAGCTCAAAGTCTTCTGTGTTCTTTTGTTTTATTAATATTTTTTTGAGCTGGTTAATCCTCATGTAATTTCTAATTGCATGTCTGGGTCATGGGATGCTTCTGTCTAGCTATAAAAAGACAATTACAACAACAGGAAGTCTCTGTCAGCTGGAGGGATACACACAGAAAAGAATGCTCACACACCCTACCCGTCTACACACAGGGAAGCACAAGTACCTTGGAGATATTTCTACACCCATTGATGATATGAAAACAAACCTCAGACAAGATTCATGCAAAGTTTGCCCTCTCCTCCCTCACTCTTCTGTCATTACAGGGCACTCCACTACCAGGGAGCGTTATATCTCTCCACCCACTAGACAACATAGAATGCAGTGCCAGAGATTTGACATGAATCTGGCAGAGGAAGAGGACCCACACCCTGCTGGCTTTCATTCAACCACTCTAAACCTCACTACCTGTCTGTCCTTGCTGTCAGTCTGACACTCATGTGAACGGCCAACACAATGCTGGAAGGAGTGTTAAAACACCTTTGAGCATTTTCTTGTTTGGTTCGTCATCTGAAATATTTTTGGCTACTACTAATTCTTCGTCACACAGAAAGTAACAGCTCTTTTTACGTTTGTTTCCTTGGTGAATAATATATCTTAATATTTGGTAAGCAGGAATTGGAGTGTCTCCTTCTTCTTCTTCTCCTTTCGGCATTTCCGTTCAGGAGTCGCCACAGCAAGTCAATTTCTTCCATCTAACCCTATCTGCTGCATCCTCTTTGGTCACACCAACTATCTTCATGTCTTCCTTCACTGTATCCATGAACCTCCTCTTTGGTCTTCCTCTAGTCCTCTTTCCTGGTGGTTCCAAACCCAGCATCCTTCTGCTGATGTACTCGGTCTCTCTTCTCTGTACATGTCCAAACAATCTCAGTCTGGCCTCTCTGACTTTATCTCCAAAACCTCTAACATGTGCTGTTTCTCTGATCCTGTCCATCCTGGTCACTCCCAGAGAGATCCTCAGCATCTTCATCTCTTCTACCTCCATCTCTGCTTCCTGTCTTTTCCTCAGTGGCATTGTCTCTAGACCAAACAGCATGGCGGGTCTCACCACGGTTTTGTACACTTTTCCTTTCATTTTAGCTGAAACTCTTCTATCACACATCACACCTAATATTTTTCTCCACCCGTTCCAGCCTGCTTGAACACGCTTCTTCACCTCTTTTCCACACTCTCCATTGCTCTGGACTTCGATTCTAGAAACTTAAAATCTTCTACCTTCTTTATCTCTTCTCACCGTAACCTCACTTTTCCATTTGGATCCCTCTCATTCACACACATGTACTCTGTCTTACTCTGACTAATCTTCATTCCTCTTCTTTCTAGTGCAAACCTCCACCTCTCCAGCTTTTCCTCCACCTCTTCCCTCCTCTCACTACAGATCACAATGTCATCTGCAAACATCATAAGCAGGAATTGGAGTGTCACGTCTCAATATTTAGTTGATAACTTATTTTTAAAGTAACTCAACTGATTAAGACAAATTTGAAATGAGGAAAACGTTAAGTAAATGTGGGAAAAAAAAAGTATAAATACACACACATGTAATAATATTCATATAAACATTTATACATATATGTTAAAAGTATTCACACACAGAAAATTGTTATCAAAGATTTTATTGTGCGCGTTTGAATTAAAATGGGATTTAAATGCAAAATTATGAAGTTATAAAGCTTGGTGGGCGGCAAGGTGGCGCAGTCGTGAGCGCAGTGGTTTCACAGCAAGAAGGTTTGGGTTTGACTACCTGGTGGGGAGTGGAGACGAGACTAGACACACTGGACTTTCTGTGTGGAGTTTGCATGTTCTCCCCGTGTATGCGTGGGTTTTCTCCGGGTACTCCGGTTTCCACCGTGTTACCGGTCGCCGAGTGGTAACAAACAGATTTCTCAGCAGGTTCTGTTTCGCAGGGAGCCCACACTCAGGGTAGAGTCAAAACATGAATTTAATCCAAGACAGCTCTTCATAGGTATCATACCACACTCATTCTAGTTCAACATTCGAAAACTAACAAACTACCAACAACTAATAGTTAGCAATGGCTAGCTTTTGTTGTTCTTCAAAATAAACAACAACCGCTGTCAACTGTCAGCATCCATAACACAACAATCGTTGCTGTCATGGTAACACTCCGACTATCTAAAAACATGCATGTTAGGTTAATTCGCCACTATAAAATTAACCCAAGGAATGAGTGTGTGTGTTGATGGTTGTCGGTGTGTGTGGCCCCGCAACAGACTAGCAACCTGTTTGGGGCATACTCGGCCTCTTGCCTTGAATCAGCCGGGACAGGCTCTGGCACCTCCTGCAACCCCGTTGGGGATGGACGGCTCTGAAGCTGAATGAATTAATAAAGTTTGGGTTTTTTTCCCCCTGAAATTCTCACTTTATTGTCATTCTTGGGACCAAAATGAATCCCATTTCCAAGTACCGGACGGCTTCATTTCAGGAACTCTACATGTTTACCAAAATATATCACTTATCCATTTCTGAACGTATTGCCTGATAAACTTAAAAATAAGAGATCCTGTACAATAGAGCTGCATGTCTCAGAGTTTTCATATGATGTTTTTGTCTTTTTGCCATGTAGCATTTTTCCAAAGTTTTCCATCTTCGTCTTTGAGTTGCTAAAGCCGTGCTTATAAAAGTAAATTACATGTCTATAAACTAACCAGCTAGCTTTTTGAGGTCAGTTATCTCATAGAGGCAAAATAAATCCTAAAGAGAACATATGATCATTGTTAAAAACTGTATGTATAGAAATGTAAAACATCTTTTATACATACAGTAAACAAAAATGGAAGACATTAAAGATGTAGAAAAAGAGAAGAAAATTTCAACTGTTATAACATTTTCAGTTCAACTGATAAAAAAAACTATTCTTGTAAGTTTTTATAAGTGTAGTAGATCCCTCAAAGGTTTCATTTTCAGTTTTTTATAGATGAATGTGCAAAGTTGAATTCCAGACTGTTCAACAGACATGCAAGATGTGGTTATCAGATCAGGCTCATGCTGTAATTAAGTTTTAATTAGTTTTTTTTTTCTAATTACAATTGCATCAAACTTGTTCCAGTGTTGGTGGAGCTACTGAAACAGACGTCAAAAGCAGCTTACAAAGAATATCAAAGGGCATATTTGTGTGTCGTTGGATTATATCTTATTAATTTTTAAAAAAAAAAAACCCACAGTAATTGTTGTGTAATAAAAAAGCCACACCTTGTATTCCACACTTTGTAAATACACAGGTGAGGTTGAACTCCATGGCAACATCCCACTCGTGAATACCTGCCTCTCATTCTTAGAATGTCCTACTTTCACCCACACATGAGTCATCGCTACCTGTTATCTGATAAAGACTCATTGTCCTTTCCTCTATTTTGACAAAACAAGTTTGCCTGTCTACTCGTATTTATATTTTCAGATGTCGTACCACGTTTTATTTTTTTATTTTAAACACTAACAGTGCCATATAACAAGGCACCTCATTTGCTAACCACACAGGCTATACTACTGATATCTTCTTATCACTTTTGGACTGCGTGGGAGGTTTGTCTAGCAATTTGCTGCCACATGGAGGCCATTCAAAGTCCAAAACATCACTTTAAACTCGCTGAAAGAATGAGAACAGAAAAACAAGCTTGAAGGAAAATCCAGGGTACATCTTTGGGGATTGGTATGGGAAACAACCGAAATTATTTTATTCATGATGTAACATGTTCAGATGATGGTATTCTGAATCTGGATTTTATTCGAATGGAGTGGCCTAGACTTCAATGGTCTAAATACCTCATTTATTGCTTCATAAATTTAAAAGTATATCTACACATAATTATATGGTTAATTTCAAACATATATGCAAACTTTTGCATACATAAGGAGGAGACGGCAGCAGAGTGGTCAGCGCGTTTGCGCGCGGACCGGAACGTCGCGGGTTTGCGGCCCACAAAGAGCACGTCTAGGGTCCTTGGAGAAGACACCTAACCCCCGCTTCTCCCACCATTGGCGCCGTCGAAGGGCAGCCTGCTGCGGTGTAAGGAGTGCAGCACACAAATTTCCCCGGTGAGGGATGAATAGAGTAATTTATTATCATTATATACATCATCAGGTATCACTGCAAACTGCCCTTATTGAGCTTTGCATACAGTTGATCAGATATTTTATTTTCGTTTCGTGTTCTGAACTGATTATTCCTAATGCGGGACAATGGATTAGGTGCCGGAGTATCCCAGCTGATTTCAGGCGAGAGGCAGGATTAGAGGTAAGATCCTAAGACCGAATCCAAGCCCAAGCCCGAACTTCTGGTCTAAATATTTAAATTAGTAACATATTTGATCCAGCTTATTTATTTATATACTATGTTGAACTACTTACGTTAGTAAGTTTGATTTTTTTTTTTAAATTAAAAAAGTGTGTTCCTGAAAATGTTCCTATTTATACATAACCCTCCTTCTCCCGAGTCCTCACAAATAAAATATGACATTTCGGGTTCGCTACGGGCTCAGGCCTGCAAATCAAATTAATTGGTCGGGCTCGGGCCAGATCGGGTTTTAATACCCGCGGGCCGGGCTGGGTCGGGTCGGGCTGGATTTTTTAGTTCCAATCTCACCTCTAGGCAGGATACAGCCCGAACAGGTTACCAGTAAGTTGCAGGTTCACACACACACAGACACGCATACAACCATCCACATACACACTCATTTCTCAAGACAATTTTATAGTGGCCAATCAACCTTACATGCATGCTTTTGGAGGATGAGAGGAAACCCGAGAATCCGGAGAAAACCCACACATACACAGGGAGAACATGCAAACTCCACACAGAAAAGCCAGTGAGTCAAGCTTCTCTCCCACTTCGGGATTAAAACATTACGCAACAAAATACGTGATAACTAAACCAAACTGAAGTGGAACATGCATGTCTTTAGATTCTGCTTCTTGATGCAAAAACCTAAAAAAATCTGAACAAACTGTTGCTGGGGAAAAAAGAAAGAAGAAACCTCATCAGTTGGACTAGAGAGGTTCTCCCTGAAAGGTCAGCAGAATGTACCAAGGATTGGCAATTAAAGATCAAGTCATCTGTAGCTACAGTGACATACTTAATGTCTGTATGTTGCAGCAAATAAGCATCATCAAGGCAGAGGTGAGCATAAGTCATCATTCATTATGGCATTTAAATTCAATATTGCAAGGGATCAGTGGTGGATGAAGTACTCACTTTTTGTACTTAAGTAAAAGTACAGATAATTAGGCAAAAAATCTACTTAAGTAAAAGTACAAAAGTAGTTGGTGTAAATTGTACTTTTTAAGTAAAAAGTAAAAGTATTGAATCATAATTCAAATGTTATTTTTTGTGCAATAGGGTGTCACCATTGTAACCAGGATAAATATTCTGCAGGGGTGTGACCCCCCTGTCCCGCCTCTTTTGGTCCACAAAAAAAAATAAATAAATAAAAGGAAAGGGGACTAGTCAAGCTATCCCCTAGAAGGGCCAGTGAATGGGCCGCCAAAATGGAGGAAAATGACACTTATTTTTTTAAATGTTTTGGGGGGAGGCCCCCAGTCACTATATATTGGCTTTGTCAAAGCCCCACCCGCCTTTGGAAAATTCTAGATCCGCTTCTTCTCTGTGTAATGATGGCTCAACTTTTTATTTAGAAGTAAACACAACAAACAACGATTTTCTGACTCTTTTTAATTCGTTCTATATTTGATGTTAGGTTTTTGCGCTGAATGAATGCTGAAAATGTTTCTCAATTCATTACTTTTTCTCCCGATCAACTGCTTCTTTTTATTTTGGCGATGCGGCTTCAAGATGCGCTAAAAAACTTGTGTATTTTTCAAATTTCTGAACGAAAATGTAACAAAAAATGTAAAACACACTTTTAAAAAGTAGCGAAGTAAAAGTACAGATATTTGCTCTAAAAATGTAGTGAAGTAAAAGTAAAAGTACCGGTCTTAAATTTTACTTAAGTAAAGTACAGATACACAATTTTTTTACTTAAGTACAGTAACGAAGTACATTTAGTTCGTTATGTTCCACCACTGCAAGGGATTCAACAAGATGAGTTTTATGCGCTCCAAAACCGCATATTGTTTCTGTTACTTAAGCCTATAACAAGATATCGAACCAATTGCCTCTGCATGCTCTGTATTACAAACTTTATTGACAATGAATGGTTGGAGTATACATATTAACTGTTCAGTCATTTGTGTAAAGTAATCTCAACCTTTGTGACCCTAATTTTTTGGTCCCATGACCTAATCAATTAATCTATAGTTGGTATTGAGAAAATATGGGTAGTTTAATAAAAACACTTCAGTTGTTCGGGAGATATTGCGTTCACAACAATTTGTGTCCTCGAGATCTGGTTGCGTGACCCCGAAAGTCATGGCTCAGTAGTAGAATCGCTGAACTGAAGAATTGCTGGTTCGATTCCCAATGAGGACATGCCTAAGTGTCTCTGGAGAAGACACCTAAACCCCAGTTACTCTCACCACTGGCGCCGTTGTGGCAATGCAGCACAGATATTTTCCTGTAAGGAATTGATAAAGTACGATTATTATTATTATTTTTGTGATATTTTCTTTTAAACACAGCACAGAGGAAAGATCTTTTTTTTTTTTAGGCGTGGACCCCAGAGAGTTTTGGTGTGAAAATATAATTGTTGTAGCAACTAAAAATGACAAATATTCTGTCTAGTTTTACCTAGCTGTAGTTTACCACCACACACTTTCACCTTGTCTCTAAGTTTTGCCTGTGTTACCACCAATCTAATTTTCCTTTTTTTTCTTCCATTTCATTGTGGGGTTTTTTTCTTACTCCCCTTTTGTTTCCTCACTTCTCCCTTGCTCTTTTTTTCCTCTGGTACAAATGTAATAGTGAGTGTCCATCCAAAACTCTTGTTGCAAAAAGTCCCAGAGGACACCACATACTTTCACCCTGCCCTGAACATGCACGCACACACTCTCACATGCACACCAGTACAATTACACATTCCCCTCTCAGCTGGCTGTCTAATCACCACACCCATCAGCTTGACATCAGCCTGTGATGTCATCATGGGACAAAGCTGGCATGCTGTCGAGCACAACTTCATCATCAGCATCATCATTCTTTGGCAGGGCCAGCCGAGCCTCGAATAGGACGCAGCTGGACTGTAAGAATTCCTTTAACCTTTGCACACGCCTGAGCATGTGCATGTGCTGGAATATGTGCACATAGTGCAAAGGCGAGGCTAAAAGACGCAAATGTTCTACTTCCAATAATTTGAACCAGACGAAGCTTGGATTTCTTTGGCCACTCTGCTGTATTTGATTCATGTTGTGTTTATGGAGATTTCAGTAGTGAAGGAAACATCACTGTGACAGAGCAAGAAGAATGAGTCAGGTGTAATCTTGGACTAATTCAGCATAGATGAGGAGTTCCAGGTGAGAAACAACAGGTGGTCGGACATGGATGAAAACCATGCACAGATCTAGGAGGAATGGATGAGGAAGTGGGTTTTTAGAAAAAAACGTGAGGATGGAAACACACACAAGTGCAGAGGTGTCAAAAGTACCAACATTTTCTACTCAAGTAGAAGTATACATACCGAGTTAAAAAACTACTTTAGTAAAAGTAAAGTATCAACTGAAGTTTTTACTCAAGTAAAAGTAAAAAGTAACCTATTGTCAAAACTACTTAAAGTAGAAAAGTAAAAGTAATTTTCAGAAAAAAAAGAAATATTATTAACAAAAGCGTATGAACATATTTTTTAACCATTATCACATGCTTTAAGGAGCAGAAAATATGTTAATAAATGAAAGTGTTGTGGTGTGAAACTTTATGAATCAGAAACATTTATTTCTTAATAATCTTTACTGGAAATCGATTAATGAACACAATCAAATGTATTATCATAAGCAGGGCATTATGTAACGTCCCTTCAGCTACAAAGCTTCACTCTGCATCACCCTAACCAACCTACCAACCGACACAAACACACTCAATGTAAAAAATAAAAAAAAATACCAAAAGGCTTTTTTAAGGCAGGTAGTTTTCAAAGTTCTTTGAGGCAATATTGAATAGTCTTTAACAAGTTTCTAAGGTTGGGAGTGCCACATAGGTGTCCCCCCCCCCCCTCCTGTGTGACACCTGGAACACAGCAGGGGGGGAGGGTATGTTTGCATGCATGCGCGCGTGCTGTGTGTCACGTGTTGAAGTGATGAAGCAAGAGGAAGTCGTATTGAGATTGCGTCAGCTCGTCTCATCCAACCACATTAAAATCAAATGGTGCAATTGATCCGGATTGGTTTTTAATGACTTTTTTCTTCATTTTTAACGGTGACAAAATGGCGAAAGTAGCGACTACTTTTTATAAAAATAACGAAGTAAAAGTACAGATAATTGCATAAAAAAGTAGTGAGTAAAAGTAAAATGTAGACAAAAAAAATAATTACTTTGTTAAAGTAAAGATAACGAGATTTTCTACTTGAGTAAAGTAACGAAGTAGTTCTACTTCACTACTTGACACCTCTGCACAGGTGTAAAGAAAGTGTTTAGAGATTTTTTTTCTGAATGCTACAAAAAAGGAAAGTCCAATGTGACCCAAAGGAGGAACCCTCGAAGGAGCAAGAATAAACATACGTTAATCTCAGATGATATCCATCACAAAGTGAACTCTTTCCTGATGTAAAAGTGTTGTTTTCTCATCTCATTAGTTAATTATTCAAAAGGGATTATCCATCTGCTGCTTTCAATTGTCAATCCTACTCCCCATGTGCTATTTACAGCATTTGCATGTGTTTTGTGCTAATAGACAAACTGTCATTCAGTCTCTGATTTTTCTTGTTTTCGAGCACTTTTCCTTCAGCTTTTTATTTTAATTGACTATTAATGTCAACTCATCAACCACTTGAACCAAATGCTTTTCATAACTAACAAAAACCTCCTGAAATTTTAAAAGCATACCTTCACAAGTGGGAGGCCAAAAAATACAAACTGTTTATGAACTTGTGGATAAGCAACATTAGAGAAAACTTAGAAGCACAGAAAATCTTGTCATTCTTTACCAGAACATAGGGACATTTTCCCTGCAAAAACTGATATAAGTGAGTATGTCAACATTAATATGTCTATTTATATGTATATGTACTGTACAAAGATGCTTGTGTGTGTGTGTGTGTGTGTGTGTGTGTGTGTGTGTGTGTGTGTGTGTGTGTGTGTGTGTGTGTGCGTGCGTGCGTGCGTGTGTGTGTGTGTGTGTAATAATACATTGACTTTTTAACCATTCCAATGATCAATTCAATTCAATTTTATTTGTATATCCCAAAATCACAGAATTTCCGTCTCAATGGGCTTCACAAGAAAAAGAGGAATGTATTAAAAAATACACAACAAGAAAAATAACTAACAAATGCTAACTAAACAAGACTAGCACATTTATGCCCTTAGACTCTCCTTCTCGGTGAGGAAAAACTCCTAAAAAACCCATCAGTGGGGAAAAAATAAGAAACCTCGTGGGGACCCACATAAAAGAGAGATCCCTCCCCCAGGATGAGCAACCAATGTGTCAAAGATTATTGTTTAAATAATCTTCAACGGATCAAATTTTTGGATATACCTTTATACCATAGTCTTAACTGCCCCAACCCTTATTTGGATCAACATTTTTTCTAACAGTATTTTTGGGGTTTTTTCTAGGTTTTTTTTGGTCTTTTTTTTTTTTTTATCTTTTTTTTGGTCTATAGACAGTGGCACTGAGAAAAAGACAGGAAGCAGAGATGGAAGTAGCAGAGATGAAGATGCTGAGGATGTCTCTGGGAGTAACCAGGATGGACAGGATCAGAAATGAGTATATCAGAGGAACAGCACATGTTAGACGTTTTGGAGATAAAGTCAGAGAGGCGAGACTGAGATGGTTTTGACATGTACAGAGAAGAGAGACAGAGTACATCGGCAGAAGGATGCTGGGTTTGGAACCACCAGGAAAGAGGACTAGAGGAAGACCAAAGAGGAGGTTCATGGATACATTGAATGAAGACATGAAGATGGTTGGTGTGACCAAAGAGGATGCAGGAGATAGGGTTAGATGGAAGAAACTGACTTGCTGTGGCGACCCCTGAAGGAAAATGCTGAAAGGAGAAGATTTTTTTTTTCAGTGCTTTTTTCGGAGGAAGGTTGAAATGACTGTTGCTCATTTAATACTCCTCTTGACAAAAACGTAAGTTGAAGGACGCAAATTTTCTAGTTCTGTAGCACTGAGTTTATCTCCCAGAAACAACCACAAAATTACAACACACCTGGAGCCCATCCCAGGGACAGAGACAAACACAAACAGAGACAGATGGATGAGCCTACAACCCTTAAGTGTGTGACACCATCTCCTAGTCTTTTCTTTACAACTTGATTGCTTCTTTTAGAACAACATACGCTACTTTTTGGGGACTAAATCTCTCCCCTGTTGGCAAGTGATGGTGCAAAAAAACTAAACTTGCATTCAGTATAGATTGCCTCCAGATGTTGTCATGTGTAGCCCACATTTACACAAGGAAATACTCTTTAGCTAAGCACACAGTGTGAACAGTACACAGCATTTTTTGTTGTTTTTGGCATCTCTCTGAGCATACCTGGCTCAAAAGAAATCTGCAAAAATAGTTACTTGAGAAGACGTTGCATATGTTACTGGATAACTTAAGCAGGCCTCTCAGCAACAGGCCGTTGGCCAGTGGCTTTTAACCTACTTAAGAGTGTAAAGGACTAAAGCATGTAAAGCTGATGCAAATCTGATGATCTGAAATGTTCACTTTCTGCTTGAGGATCCCGTGGCTGCCAGACAGAAAATACACAATATTATGTACAGGATTCAGCTCAGTTGAATAGAGGAAATCATGGGTGATGAATGTTTTATATTAGGCTGGAAAGGAGGGCTGCTACAATCTACATTCAATCAATAGAACATGGCCGTTCGCCAAACCATGTCATTAACCACATATTAATTCTGGCAACAGCCACCACACCACAATCTGATCAGGGTGGTTTCTAGAGAAGTGTTTACCAAAACAAGACGCACAGCTCTGCTTTAGTGGTTTCACAAAGTTATGCAGTGACGTAAAAAATCTGGACATGTTACTTACTTTGAGTACGTATGTAGAAATCTGAGGTCATGGCAGTCTTGTAATCTTTTTTTTTTCTCACCAGAATGTGTTATGTTGTAAATTGATTCCCAGAGAAAATTACAGCGCAGTCTCTTTCTATTTTACTAATAGAAGTGGTGTGTGAGAGAGGTAGGGGAATGCATGCATTTTATTTGAGCTGTGGCGGGAAGACATGCACATTTAAAGAGGGGATATATTTTTACTTGCAATCTCAGGTTAAGACCGACCATAAACTTAAAGGCACCTTGTGGATTTAAGATTGGGAATGTATTAAATGTCATCCACACAATCCCCACCTTCCTCTGCTGGAGATATCTGATGCTTCTCACTGCAAATATAAGACATGTGTCAAAATGCTCCTCTCCTAATTGACCCCTAATCACATTTGCTGAACACACAGACACCGGTGCGGGGGGGTCTGTCCCTCTCCTGAGGGTGTCACGTTTGCTTAGTTTTGATGCAGCCTTCATCTCGCAATGCAGCAAACAGTCCAATTTGACCATATTTTTGGGTCCCCCCCGCCGCCCTCCTCCCTTTTGTTTTATAGAGAGAAAGAATTTGTTGCAGCTGGACCATCTCACTTTTCCAAGATTTTCTGCTGCACAATGTAAAGCTCCAGGCCTAATGTGATCCCCTGAGAGACGTACAAATAAAGTGTGACACACCTTTAAAATATCAAAAGATAAAATTCAGATTGTGAAAATAAAAACAGACATTTCTGCAAATGCAAACAAAGAGCGATATATAAAAAAAAGCTAGTTAATGAGAAATATTGTGCAGCGTCTGGGGCAATAGACTTGAGATGACAAAGGTGAGAGTTCATGCTGATACTTATTACAGACTGATTAAGATGAATGATGACCCCTGCCCTCTCCAAAATCGAAACCACTTGTGGCTGAAAGACCATACTAATAAAACTGATCCTATTAGTCTTCATGCCAGTTAAAACTGTAAAAAGCCTTCTTTGTCAGACATTTTTAAAGTTAGAACTCTAAATCTCATTCTAATAGCTTGGAACATTTCTTTATCGTTGCATTTCATCATAAACAAAGCAAAAAAAAAAAATACCTGTAAGATGCTGATAACATTCCAGACTATAAATTCAAAGATGTAAAAGAAAAAAGTCAATATATTTCATTTACCAAGTTTATGAAACCAGATAATTACTTCAAATTGATTGATCCCCTTTTGTGATTAGAGAAAGCATTTGAACACCAAACGGTGATGAGTCAATTACTTTTTTAATTAACTTTTAAATAAAAGAAAATAAATCCAGAAGAATGAGCTGATGTGTGTTTCTAAGTTGACTCTAAAAACTAGTAAAGAACAAGAATCAAGGCCATGTACTGTAACTGTGAACGTTTTCTTAATATAAGAAGTATTAGAAAAGTGAGGTTACAGGGAGAAGAGATAAAGAAGGTAGAAGATTTTAAGTATCTAGGATCAACAGTCCAGAGCAATGGAGAGTGTGGAAAAGAGGTGAAGAAGCGTGTTCAGCCAGGCTGGAACGGGTGGAGGAAAGTATCAAGTGTGATGTGCAACAGAAGAGTTTCAGCTAGAATGAAAGGAAAAGTGTACAAAACCATGATGAGACCGGCCATGCTGTTTGGTCTAGAAACAGTGGCACTGAAGAAAAGACAGGAAGCAGAGATGGAGGTAGCAGAGATGAAGATGCTGAGGATCTCTCTGGGAGTGACCAGGATGGACAGGATTAGAAATGAGTACATCAGGGGAACAGCACATGTTAGAGGTTTTGGGGATAAAGTTCGAGAGGCAAGACTGAGATGGTTTGGACACGTACAGAAGAGAGAGTACATCGGAAGAAGGATGCTGGATTTGGAACCACCAGGAAAGAGGACTAGAGGAAGACCAAAGAGGAGGTTCATGGATACAGTGAAGGAAGACATGAAGATAGTTGGTGTGACCAAAGAGGATGCAGCAGATAGGGTTAGATGGAAGAAACTGACTTGCTGTGGCGACCCCTGAAGGGAAATGCCGAAAGAAGAAGAAGAAGTAAACAGAATCTTTCTTTGACACCGGCTTCATCTCTGACATCAGTGCTCAGTAAACCATTGAGAAGAATTTGGCAGTTCATATCTGGCTCTCATTAGGAATTCTGTCAATGCTGCTTCTAACCAAGATGAGCAGTAAAAAAAAACTGGAAGGCTTGCTAGGTGGGTAATTTTGCAATCATAGATACCTCTTATTCATCACCAAATGAAAACGTTTACTTCTTAAATGTTTAACTTTTGCATGACCATTCTCTATTTTTCACCGCTGAAGCTTTGCAATATAAGTTATTTCAAGTTTATGAACAATGGCAGATGTGCATTTCCCTTCATATGAAGGTTACGTGAAGCAAACAATTGCCAGCTAGGGTGTTGTTGTTGGGCTGCTAGATGGGCGGGTGTGGCCTCTTCTGACCTGAGTTCAATTTGGCTCAAACTGAAAACTTTTTTACACTTGGGGAGGCTTGAATTTCACTAAATGTACTTTTTTTTAACTTTATCTTTTTTCAAAATCTTAACCTCACTTTCAACCGGAAATAAAGTTCCCTACGCTTTAACGTAATCCAAACCAAAGCCTTTTATTTGTCTAACCATAATCTTACTCCAATCCTAATGCTGTGATTTTTGTTGCTCGAAGTAAACTTCAGATGATTTATGTCAACAACATGCAAGCACTGGAATTTTTTTGTGTTGTATTCATTTTATTTTATTGGCTCATACGTGCATCATTCAAATAGTTTGAAAGTAGGAAACAGGCCTCATTATTGTTTGCATCTACAGCTCAACTTCGTGGCTTGTTTTTAATCAGAAAATCGTCAATGAATTCCATGAGCATAAAGATAATGCATTTTTAGTTTTTGTGAAAATGCTTCTTCACACAGTACTGGTAACTTTGTCTGTGACACAGTTTGAATGTGGTTGGTTGTTTTAAATCTTCTTTCATGAAACAATATTCTAGTGTTGCAGTGGTGGAACGTAACGAAGTAAATGTACTTCGTTACTGTACTTAAGTAAAAAAATTGTGTATTTGTACTTTACTCAAGTAAAATTTAAGACCGGTACTTTTACTTTTATTTCACTACATTTTTGGAGCAAATATCTGTACTTTTACTTCGCCACTTTTTAAAAGGGTGTTTTACATTTTTCGTTACATTTTCGTTCAGTAATTTGAAAAATACACAGGTTTTTTTAGCGCATCTTGAAGCCGCACTGCCAAAATCAAAAGAAGCAGTTGATCGGGAGAAGAAGTAATGAATCGAGAAACATTTTCCACATTCATTCAGCGCCAAAAACCTAACATTAAATATAGTACAAATTAAAAAGAGTCAGAAGATTGTTGTTTGTTGTGTTTACTTCTAAATATAAAGTTGAGCCATCATTACACAGAGCAGGGGCGGTTCTAGAATTTTCCAAAGGGTGGTGGGGCTTTGATAAAGCCAAAATATAGTGACTGGGGGCCTCCCCCCCGAAACATTTTGAAAAATAAGTGTCATTTTCCTCCATTTTGGCGGCCCATTCACTGGCCCTTCTAGGGCATAGCTTGACTTGTCCCCTTTCCTTTTAATTTTTTTTTTTTGTGGACCAAAAGAGGCGGGAGCGGGGGGGTCACACCGCTGCAGAGTATTTATTCTGGTTACCATGGTGACACCATACAGCACAAAAAATAACATTTGAATTATGATCGAATACTTTTACTTTTTACTTAAAAAGTACAATTTACACCAACTACTTTTGTACTTTTACTTAAGTAGATTTTTTTTATTGGTACTTTTACTTAAGTAATTTTTTTACCTAATTATCTGTACTTTTACTTGAGTAAAAAAAGTGAGTACTTCATCCACCACTGTAGTGTTGTCCATGCAAAACAAACTTCAGAGGTTTCCACCATTTTTATTGTTATTACCACATCAAAAATATACTTGAAGCAGTGTTTTGTTTCATTTACACATGTTTGAGTAATTTGCAAGCTCTCCCGTCCAGTTTTTGGATATTAGTTTCAGTTTATTTCTGTCACTTTTAATATTTACATTTAACACCAACAAAAACAGCATTTTTGCGTTAGGTGAGATTGAAAATGGCTCAGGTAGAAGCAAAGTTTGTTGATGCCCGCTAATGCCAGGCTTTTCCCCGCCATGCCTTTTATTTTCCACCACGCTCACATTCTAACGTAAGCCGGAAGTGTTTGTGCAACAGTCATGAACGAGCTCTGTATCAGATAATAGATCAGATAATAGATCATAAATTTAAGATTGTAGAAATGGGAGTGCCATTTTTATCTTTTTTAAAAATAATTTGATTTTTATTGCATACTATATTCTAATGTAATATTAATTGTTAGCTTTGCTAACTTGATGTGCTTTACTGTATTTGTGGCCTCAAGCAAGATTTACACTCTTTTTTGCATGCGCATAAGGGTACGACAAAGGGAGGAGCGTGAGCCGGTGAGAATTCAGAGTATGGTGGGAATTCAAAGTAGCAAAAACAAAGTGAAACTTTGAACCAGCTCTTGTGGGGATTGAGCGTTTTGACAGTCGACAAGGTCTAACTTTATGTGGTCTACCTTTTGCAGGCTACACTTAACATCTTACAGGATTACAGTGGAGTTATTGGCAATAAACTGGAAAAAAAACACAAAACTATCAACTTATCAGAAGAGCAAACTCATTAACTCCCATTAATGATTTCGTAAAAGCACTGAACCTTCAACATTGTGCTGTCGATGGTCAGCTAGAGGGTTTTCTTACCTTGGCATTCAGGTCACGCTTTTCTAAAACAAATCAATGTTACGCTTAATTTCGTCAGTGGTTCCCAGTTCTTTGAACATTTGGAATCAGTTCAAGAAGCAGGGAGGTCTTGTTGGTGGAAGATCGGAAATCTGTTTTTAAAATTTTCGTTTTTGAGCCATCTAAAACTGACCTGGCATCTAAAGTCTGGCATACACAAGAAAACAAATTTGTAGCTGATCTCTACATTGTTGGAATCTTTTTAAGTCAATTTTGGTTTATTTGAACAGCCCAATATCACGAAACATTTGTCTCAACAGGCTCCACATTGTAGATTGGAAAAAAGAACATAAATAGGACAAATAAGAAAAAAATGCATGCACACATATACACAAAAACTAACTAACGTATTCTAGGGCATTCTTGCCTAAAAACAGCTGTGGAAAAAAAAAGAAGAAAAAAAAGAAACATCATGGGGATCCACATGAAGGAAGGGGCACTTAGGACGAATAGGCAATGTATCTAAGACTGTTAATAAAATAGTAGCTAATTCTCCTCTACAGCTATGTAATAATAGACAATATAACATCATTTTACCAACTTTAACTCAAATGTGACCTTCCTAAGAATCAAATGTTTTGTTTTTTTTCAGGTATGTAACTTTAAAAAACTGTTTCCACATTTTTCATACCATTCCTTAAAGTCTCCTCTCTCTATTGACCATATTGCTAAAGAATGTATCACGTTTTTTTACTGATTCATTTGGCTTTCCACTTCAACATCAACCAACGCTGTTAAAACTTTTTTGGAGGAAAGTAATGATTTCACAATAATGGAACAACACTGAAAATCTGTGCTGTCCCACATTTCCTCATCATTTATTTGTGCTTATCATTGATTGATTCAGTGTAAAATTCTGTACAGGGTTTGTTAAAATAACGCAACCCCCCCAAAATTTCCATGTTCGGAGCTTCAATATTTCTGGTTCTATGTGTTGAGTGTGTCAACTTATAGCCCGTGACTATCCCGTTGCACCTAATGCTGCCATTTCTACAATTTTGGAGTCGCTTGCGTTGATTGTCTACTAAGCACAATGAAGTAGGCTTTGGCGTTTTTTACTCTGTTGGCACGTCATCGGATTTTGCTGAGCTGGAAACTCCCCCGTTTCCCTTCAAATGTCCACTGGGTTCCTGAATTGCTTTACAATCTTGAAAGAGATAAACTATGGTTCCCACTTAGAAGCTCAATTACTGTAAAGGCTAGCTGGAAAGTGCAAACACAGTTTCAAAATACCAGCCACCAACAAAACTTCTAGCGACAAAAGAAAATGTAAAGTACCGTAGTTTCACGACCATTTGGCGCACCGTACGAAAAGGTGCAGTCTCAGTCACACACCGCCTTACAACAACACACACGCAAGCATGCAAATACGCGTATTAAAAAATAGATTGGGAGCAAAACTGAGTTTGGTTGTACTTTATTTAAGTAGTAACGATACTAAACAAGCACATTACCGGTAATAGTCTTTATTCAAATCCGTCAAAGTCCTCATCCTCTGTTTCGAAATCGAACAGCTACGCAAAATCCAACAGAGCAGGTCCACTTCGCTCCTCGCTGTCAAAGTCACTGTCTGTACTGTGCGGCTCCTCAGAAAGGATACCAGCTTTTGCGAAAGCTCGGATAACAGTTCCAGCAAACACATTAGTCCAAGCATCTACAATCCATTGACTCGTTAATGCTGAAATTTCTCGCGGCGGCTCGATTCCCATGTTCCTCCGCGTAGCTGATTGCCTTCAGCTTAAACTGAGCGTCATAAGCGTGTCTCTTTGCCATTTTAAGTGTTAAAACAGCAATGTTGTGCATACAGCACATACCTTTTTTATACAATCCACGCCCACACTTCACTCTTTAACGTTCTCATGCCTTTTCTTTCAGGTCCGCCTCACCTCACGGGCACCGCTTTTTCTTTTAGATCCACCTTTTCTCACACACAAGGCACACCGCACGAAAGGGCGCACTGCTCATTTTGAAGAAAATCTAAGACGTTTATATACGTCTTATAGTCGTGAAATTACGGTATTTACACATACAAATTGTAGGTGTCAAACACATTATTATGTCAAATGCAACAGTTTGTGCTTGAATTGAAAATTTGATTAAAATCAGGTATTTTATGTGAGTATGTTATATTGAACCTGTAACGTAATTCAAATTATACATACTAAGGATAAATATTCAGGTAATGTTTATCTAAACACCTGACACAATGAACCCTCCTAAAATTTCCCTGGTAACCACTGGTCGATTAGTATACAGAGCACAATGCTCTGAAAAACTCAAACACAATTGGATTAGAAAATCTTTGTACAAGTGGACATATGTTTAATGTGAGGAAATTGTTTTTATTAATATTATTCATTTGTCTTAAACCCCCTCAAGAATAGTTCCACTTTAAAAATGACTGAATAAATCTGACTCCTCAGGATAGCAAGTGCAAGAAAATTCAAGCATTTCATGTGTTTGTCACATTTAAACATATTCCAGTCAACACACAGAAGATTTGTGGTCAAGTTGTCGCAGAATAATAGTGTCATTTATAACAGAAAAGTTGGTGAAAATACTTTTTCATAAGCAGTGTCTTGCACAGAAACATTCTGCCGAGAAGAAATGACTTTAATGATGTAACGTGCTAACTACCTCCAATTTTTCTCTCATGACACTACAAGATTGATGGTGGCCAGTGAGATGGATCCCCAAGGAACCCTTTGAAAGTGTGCAACAATGTTGATACAACAAAGATTCATTGTGAATTTTATCAAAAGTAGTTGTCTAATAAGATTGTGAAACTTATTTACGACCATTGAATGAAAACATTCCTAATTTCAAATAAGCAGTAATAATTTTCCAGGCTATCCGCTCCATCTAAGCTGGTTGCACTAAATTATACACAATGTCTTCTGCTAAATATATTAGCATTTGCAAACAATGATTTTCTCTGAGGCTTTTACCCACAAGAATTTCACAAACTCCTGCTATCAATCCTGATGAAATACCAAACCCCAGACAGCACAAACATTATTGTAAGCCAAGCTAAAGTCCCAACAGGGTCTGTAGTTAATCGATCTATTAAAACAATGGTTTTAGTGTTGTTTTATCTGAAAAAGCTATAACTGATCACAGGAACCAGTCATTCTGTCAAATGATCATTTGCCAGCACAGGCAAAGCCAAGTTGAGATCTGCCTTAATATGAGCTTTTAAACCAGCCATCCATTAATTGATCATTTTTACTTTTGCTGTGGTTACCAGCTTTCTCAGAACTGGAACGAGTGTCTCCTGCAGAGAAAAAGATGTTTTTAATGAGAGCGCTGCAACAATTTGACAGTCATCATGGCTGCCATTCGCCACATCTGAAATCAGCACATTCTTGGCTCATTGCGTCACCTTGACGCAGTTCGGAGGAATCATACTTCTCATGTTCTACTATGACAGTCTCCTTGCCAAGGTCAAAGGTCTAAAAGTCTCACCAGACAAATAAGTGTTCCATGAAGCCATCATGTGAGATACTGTTTTGTTGCGAGTAAAAAGAAGCTCGGTCTGTCATTTGGCCAAAGAAATGAGCTCATCAGTAACACATGAGGCAACATCTGGATCGTAATGAGCAACAACAGAAATTCTCTCAAAATGTCACTTCACCTAAGTTACAAACATAGGGCATCTATTAGATTAGATTGGATAGATATTTTTTAATGACAGATTCAGCTATCCGGCAGCATCGTTGGTAGGTAGCAAAGTGAGCTAAAAGTCCACTAAATAGAATAAAATAAAAAATAATGTAAAACAATGATGTAAAAACAGCAGCAATACTGATCATGGGGTCCAGTGTAAAGTGTCTTAAAGGGCCCATCTCATGCAAAATAACTCTTTTCACATTGTATCCTATGAACATACACACGAAAAATGTGGGGTTTGCAACATGCATTACACGATAGTTATGAAAATATATTGATTTGGTGGAGCACAGTCACAGACCCGGAACTATGAAAGGCCAGTATTGCTCTTCCCCCCGCCCGTCCTGAGAAAGTACAAGATCCGCCCTCTGCTCTCACTGAACCGCTATTCCTCCGCCCATCTCTGAGCAAGAGGGGGAAGGCACTTTCTCCTTGAAGACATAGCTACAAAAAGCGTGTTTCAAGCAAGAAAATAAAAAAGACGCAGAGCAGCTAACCAGCCTGTATATCGGACGTTGAAAGCAAGTTTGTGAGGGCGTAAGGCCGGAGTGGAGGCGGGCGGGTGGTGAGGAGGGAGGGTTTGCTGCGGAGAGGGGCGTGTGCGAAGTCCGTCCTGGCTACGTCAAATGTGTCATACTTCAAACAGCCGTGTCATACTTTAGACATCTGCTCATTTGGTTGTTTTGTCTGAGCGTACCAGAAATCCACAGCAATTTGTGAAAAACGGCTAAATCAATCTAGAAACCCCTTTGGTGACATATACAAGGCCCGGACATCACTCTTACAAGGTAGAAAACTCTGGAAAGTCCATTTTGCATCAGATGGGCCCTTTAAGCAGAAGTCGTGTTCTGTAATGGCTCAGGTCCTGCTCAAAGAGGAGTTGAAAAGCCTGACTGCCTGAGGAATAAATGACTTCCTGAGTCTGTCAGAAGAGCAGGACAGGGACAGCAGCCTGTCACTGAAAGACGATCCTTTTCTTTGCTACTGTTGTCAGAGAGTCCAGTTCAGCGCCAACATCTGACCCGACCTTCCTAATCAATTTGTCCAGCCGTTTCGCGTCTCTCTTCTTGATGCTGCCTCCCCAACACACCACAGCATAGAAGACCACATTGCTGACGACAGTCTGGTGGAGCATCAGCAGCAGCTTCTTGCAAATGTTGAAGGATCCCAGCCTCCTCAGGAAGGAGAGTCTGCTCTATCCCTTGTAGAGAGAGTCTGTGTTGTGTGACCAGTCCAATCTGTCATCCAGCTCCAGACCTAGGTATCTGTGTTTCTGCACAGTCTTCATGCAGACACCATCGATGGACACGGGTCTAATCTTGCGGAAGTCGACCACCCTCTCCTTGGTCTTGGTGGTGTTGAGCTGCAGACTATTTGTTGTATCTGCACGAGTCCTCAAAGTCCCCAATCAAGCTCCTGTAATCCTCTTCCTTTCAGTTGTTTATACATCCAACAATGGCTGTCTCATTGCGCGTTCTGCACGTGACTCAGGACAGAGTTGTAACTGAAGTCACCTGCAGAAGTTCTCCGATGACACAGCCAGCTATTACACGAATAGAAAACCTTCATTGTTATGTAAATAATGAACTGATCGTCAGTAAAAGTAGATACAGATCAATGATTGATACTGTAGATCAGGGGTGGGCAAATCCGGTCCTCGAGGGCCGGTGTCCCGAAGATTTTCCATATGTTCTTACACCTTCACACCTGATCCTGTTAATTGAGTCACTGTGCCAAATTTTATTGGCTGTTGATTTCACTTTTTGTGCATCAGCTGTATTGAACCAGGAACACTATGAAAACCTTCAGGACACCGGCCCTCGAGGATCGGATTTGCCCACCCCTGCTGTAGATAGATGGATAGATACTTTATGGTATAATACTTTTCTAACAAAAATCATTCTTTAAGAGTGAAATGCTCAACAGCATTATGTGTTCATAGGGGAAAAAAGTGTTTTAAGGCCTTTTGGAATCTAATCCAGATTGTTTAGTTCATGAACTTGGCCTGGGAGTAGAATTGAAAAAAAGAAAAATCACAACTTTGTAAAAAGTTTTTCAACATAATCATATTTTTCACGCAGCCATAACACATAAATCTCCAAGCCAATCTAAAGTAATAAGTAGGGATACTTATCAGTATGAAACGTTGTCAATTATTTATAGTTGAAAAACACGTGAATGGACACAACAAATTTGTATTGTCTGCCCATAGGTTTATATCATCTACATTGTTAAAGGTCGATTTTATACCATTTTTTTTTTTTTTTACCATAAAACGTGTGTATTAACACAGCAACAATTTTACTTGTAGTAACTGTTTGGAAGGGAAGTGAAATGAAAGGTCTGTCATGTCGTTATTCAGAGAAGAATAGCACTTTGGAAGCACAGCACATGAGAGGTGACATGTAGAAATATGGCTTCCAATTTTTAAAAGTTACAAGCCAAACACATGTTGGGCGGACTGAAAGCCTCAATCTACGTAATTCATCAGAACTCTAAGGTATTTCTTTATGTCAGAGGAGATTCTATTCCAACCAGATTTCAGTCCCACTTTGCACTAAATGTGATTAAATAGAATTGAAGAACTCATAAAAAAAGTGTGTCCAGAAATTGACATTTTTGTAAACCAAGGTGGTGAAGTAAATGCTTGATGATTCAAGCGAGAAGCCTCAGGAATTTTTTTATTCCGATTGGATTTTGACCAAAAACAAGAGTGCAGCAGTAGAGAAAAAAATTCCTCACCACATTCATTTTCAGTAATCATATTTGGACAATGTATCTTTGATAGTCTCCACCACTTCTAGTTTTAGTTTCATTTGAAAAATATATACATATACTTATCTAAAACATCATTCTCACACCTTCTTCCATTTATTGTCTTGGGGGATCTTTTGCATCATTTTCTCTTTTTCCTTCCAACGTTTCTTTCCCTTTGTTTATTTTTCCTGCTGGTCTCCTTGTCCTGCCGTCTCTTGTTTAATGTCCATATGTTCTTAGAATTAAATAAGGGGAACGAGGGGAAGAGGAGGTTGGCAGCTCAACCCTCCTCCTGAGAGAGCATCTGCTTCGCTCTCTTTTTGTTCACCATCCTTCTATCCCTCCAACTAACAGCTTTGACCCTGGAGTGTTGGAATCGTTTCTGTAGCAAGATGATTTAAAACAAAAAATATGTGGCTCGATGACAAATGAGGAGAATGTGACCGAACTTCAGTACAACACAAACATTTACAGAGAGGAAAGGATTTTTTTTTTCTTTCATAACAACAAATTCTTGCACAAATAAAGCCACAGTACCTTCTGAATTTACTAGTTCATGTAACCATCTTGGTTTTGTTGGATATACCGTAATTTCACGGCCATTAGGCGCACCGTACGAAAAGGCGCAGTCTCAGTCACACACCGCCTTACAACAACACACACACACGCATGCAAATGTGCGTATTAAAAAATAGATCGGGAGCAAAACTGAGTTTGGTTGTACTTTATTTAAGTAGTATAAACAAGCACATTATCGGTAATACGTCGGGCCCGGTTCTAGGCATGGGCAAGGGTGGGCAGTGCCCACCCAAACTGATGGCTCGCCCACCCAATCAAAAAGTCACAGAGAATGAGCAGCATCCTATTGGATGTTTTTAAACACAAATAAATGTTACGTTACATACATAGGCCTATAGCACTGTTTGGTCACGCCCCCTTGCCTTTTTGACATAAATACACAAGTTGTCAATTTTCCCACACTCTGCTGCTCAAAAGCACACGTTAACTTCTGACTGCGGAACTCGGATTCCCTGGTTTTCCTCTTAGCGTTTAGGTAACTTGATATTTCTTCAAGCCTGTAGTCAAGCCCACGCCCAGCGGCTCTGCGGCTCGCTCGGACACTAGTGGTGTGACAGACAGCCATCAATCGGGCTGTTGCACCTCTACCTCCGCCGCCCCAGACACGGCTCGCGCCTCCGCCGCCATAGACACGGCTGGCTCGGCGGGCCTCACGGAGGGTGTATTTAGTCACACAAGCACCACAAACATCAGCCCCTCTGTCAATTGTCCACAAGTCCAACCTCAACAGGCCGTTGCACCCCCAGACTATGCCGGTACGGGTCTTTCCCTTACCGCCCCGACGCAGCCCGTGTCAGCTAGCTACCCAAAACGCGCATTTGGCGGTACATTTCGTTCGTTTAACCCGGCCTGGTACCGCACTAGACCCTGGCTGGAGTATTTTCTGGCTATGCTTCACAATAGAAAAAGAAATCTGGTGATTTTGGCCCACGAGAAGACCATCACAAATAAATTAGACATGGATGAATTTGTGACAATCTTTGCAAAAAAAAGTAGGCGACTGATGCTGTAGAAGTTTTCCTGTTATCTTATATATGCATCAAAAACAATAAAAAGACAAAAAAACAAAAAAAACAATATACACATACACACACACATACATATGATTCAGCCTCAGAGAGATGCAAGTGCACCTTCTGTGATGGTCCCAAGCCAACAAATTGAAGAGGGTATACGTATATGTGTTTTTTGTTCACCCACCTTCAAATGTTTTCTGCCCACCCAAAGTTTGAGAGCTAGAACCGGGCCTGTAATACGTTGTCCTTATTCAAATCCGTCAAAGTCGTCATTCTCTGTTTTGGAATCGAGCAGCTGCGCAAAATCCAACAGAGCAGGTCCACTTCGCTCCTCGCTGTCAAAGTCACTGTCTGTACTGTGCGGCTCCTCAGAAAGGATACCAGCTTTTGCGAAAGCTCGGATAACAGTACCAGCAGACACGTTAGTCCAAGCATCTACAATCCATTGACAAACTGTAGCGTAACTCGCCCGGCGCTGCCTTCCACCCTTCGTGAAACTGTGGTCTCCTTCGGTCATCCATCGCTCCCACGCCGCTCACACTTCACTCTTTAACGTTGTCATGTGTTTTCTTTCAGGTCCGCCTCGCGGGCACGGCGTTTTTTTTAGACCCGCTTTTTCTCACGAGCACCGCGTTTTCTTTTAGGTCCGCTTTGTCTCACGCACCGCACAAAAAGGCGCACCGCTCATTTTGAAGAAAATTTGAGACTTTTAGGTGCGCCTTATGGCCGTGAAATTACGGTACTTAAATCTATAGATAGCAAGAGCTCAAACCCAAAGAACAGAGAACTATTCCTTCATATTTCTTCAATAGGTTCGATGTTAATTAGCTCATATACAGTATTCTTGTGTTGTTCGTTGAGGTGTGTGACAATAAACAAATATAAATTTCAATTTAAATCTTGAGAAATATTTAAATTGTTTTAAGAAATGAGGGGGCAGCACGGTGGTTTGGTTTCATGGATTAAATTTCTTGCATTTTTTTTTAAGTGTCTGCATTCATGTTTACCAAAATTGTAAAAAGCCTGTAAAAGTGTGAGTGATTTTATTCAATGTTGAAAATGTTAAGTGGGTTCTTCGTTTTTACTGTTGAATACCATCAAAATGTGGAAAAAATTAGTTTGTATGACACGTTTTGTCTTAGATTCTGCTTAACGAATGCATAAACCCACATTTTTTCAGATCAACCCCAGTTTCTGGATATTTTATCAACAAACACAGAACAGCTGATTTCTTCTGCTCTTAGTATACGTTCATAAATTACCAATGAACCCTGTAACACACCCACAGCATAGTTTTCCACAAAGCTTTTCCAGAATATGACTAATATAACATTTCATATCTCCAAACAATAATTTGAAGCAAGGCATAAAATACATGCACGTCATGTTGGCCGTGAGAGACCAAGCAGGTGTTTTATTGGAGAAAGTTTTTTTTCTCAAAAACACAAACAACCTTAAAGATGGCCTCCGTGGGGTTCTCCACAACTAATTTGATGGTCAATATTTTACTATTAACTGTTTAAAGAAAACCTGTCCGAGCCTCTCCCCTTAAATCAGCCGGGATAGGCTCCAGAAACCCCGTTGGTGATGAACAGGTTAGCACAGTGGCTTCACAGCAAGAAGGTTGTGGGTTTGAGTCGTGGGTGGGACAAGCCTTGGAACGCTGGTCTTTCTGTGTGGAGTGTGCATTTTCTCCAGGCACTCCAGTTTCCTCCCACCGTCCAAAAACTTGCATTTTAGGTTGATTGCCTCCAAGGAAAGAGTCTGTGTGTGGGTGTGGTTGTGTGTGTGGCCCTGTGACAGACTGGTGACCTATTTGTGGTGTATCCTGCCTCTCACCTTAAATCAGCCAGAATAGGCTCCGGTAGGCATGGACGGTTCTGAAGACAAAATAAAGCTATCAGTCATCTTCTTCTTCTTATCCGTCTGTCCCCTTCAGGGTTGCAGGGGGTGCCGCATCCCGGCTAATTTAAGGCGAAGGGCAGGGTACACCGCGAACAGGCCGCCAGTCTGTCACGGGGCCACATACATACAACCATCCACACACACTCATTCCTAGGGGCAATTTGGCACTGGCCAATCAACCTAGCATGCATGTCTTTGGAGGGTGGGAGGAAACCGGAGTACCTGGAGGAAACCCATGCAAACACGGGCAGAACATGCAAACTCCACACAGAAAGGACAGTGTTCCAAGCCTCGTCCCCACCCAGGACTTGAACCCACGACGTTCTTGCTGTGAGGCCACTGTGCTACCCACTGCACCACCGTGCCGCCCGAAATAAAGCTATTTAAAGAAACAATAATCATGTCCTTTTCATTGTCATTATTTTTATGATCTTTGTTGCTGTGCTTTTGCAAAAAAAAGCACTTTACAACAAAATACAAAGAGTATGTTTTAAAAAGTAGCTGTGTTTATTAATTAAAATACGTTTTTGGGGTTTTTTTGTTCTCATTTGTGGCTGATGTTATTTTAATCGTTTATTCAATTCAACACATTTTTTGCTATAAGTTTGAGACAGCAGATTTCATAGTTTGGTGTCTGTCTAACCAGATAATTATAATTTTTATTTTGAATAAGGGTTATGGCCACTTCTCTTGTTTGGTTCTGCAATGGAAAAGAAGCCCATACTTTCCTGTGATTATGAGCTCACCTCTTAACTACTTTTACTAAGTCCTGTTGACTGTCTCATTATAATACACCAAAATGCTACTCTGCTCTTGCATTTTTGTGTATTTTTCAAACTTTTTGGCATGTCTGCTCTACCCTTCTTGCACAAACATTGACTAAATCTGCTGGACACCCTTCCTGCTTTGCTGACTCAGACTAGGTTTTGCCATGGGGAGTCATCTTTCTGGCATCAAGGTAAGAGAAAAGATGGCATGGCAATATGCTTTGTATCAAGATCAAACAAAGATCCATTCTCAATAAAGGGGTGGGAGTTTGGTGTTAAGGGGACGATGTGTTGCTTATGACTCATGTCTTGTGTTTTACAATTTGACATCTCTCTCACAGGTTTGGGTGCACCTTCTCTATATCTGACCTCTGTGCGCACCCTCAGAGAAACGTTTTTTGTCCATTTCATAAAAATCATAAATCTGGTTATTAAGCTGAAAACATGATGTTGTTGAATCATGGCAAAACAGATGTTGTGACATTTTTTTGTCCAAATATTCTTCCTCTCTTGCTTTTCTCTCATTTTACCAAAGATGTGAGTGCTTTTCCTCAAACAAACTCCTACTTTGGTGTCCGTATGACTAAAACCTTTTACAAGGGCTCCTTTTGAATGTAAATAGAATAGATGCATTTGTGTAAACAAGATTAAAGAATCCATGGTTTCAGCCTCAAAATAGAAAAACAAGTGGAGAACAGGGAAACAAATACATAATGATAAAATCAAGCTGTCCGTTTGGCAGCAAACATGGAGCAGCTCAGGGGGAATCCAGCAAACTGAGTAAGCACATTCACTTTCTCTCTCTCCATTGCTGTCATCCTGTGCCGTTGGGAGAAGAAGAACCAGCCACATTTTCACAAAGATCGAGTTCAAACATTGTGTGGCAAGTCATCTTTCTATTTTAAGATTTTCGTGTTTCATCCTGCTTGACTTTTTTTTTATTCAAATGAAAGGTAACGTCCAATGGAAGAGTATTTTCACAACGAGAGAACAGCTCAGAG
The DNA here is from genome assembly GCA_902685375.1 of Neostethus bicornis. Classification (NCBI taxonomy): domain Eukaryota; kingdom Metazoa; phylum Chordata; class Actinopteri; order Atheriniformes; family Phallostethidae; genus Neostethus; species Neostethus bicornis. Next base: position 6,370,481 of record LR738564.1, read on the forward strand.
TTTTTTTGTTAGGATTGTACCAGATTTCTTCAAAACTAATTACAGGCCAAAGGGGGTAAAAGCTGAGCCAAACAACTTAAAACACATCAGAGAGAACATTTTTTTCTACCCTTCAAAGCATTGTAAATGTATGTATCCCCAAACCACAAGCTGCTAATATACAGTGCCACTAAAAGGAGCTATATTAAGTGAAATATAAGCTAAATAATGACTGTCAGATTATCCCTGAACATGCCTCAGCAAGTTACTGCAACATCTGCTTCATGCTTTGTCAGTTTGAAGTGAATGTAAGGCGAGATTTGGTTTGCCTTTAGGAATCATCACAAATGTAAAGTGTCCCTCTTTAGAAATGATTCAGTATTAAAGAATGCTTTGGTGCTGTCATAACCTGTACACAGCAAAGCAGGTCAATAATAAAAAAAATACCACCCTAATTATTAATAGCTCATTTTGGTGGCTGAATTTAAATATAATTTTTGTACATTTGAAGATTCTCCATTTTGAGAAGCATTTACAGAAATTGGATAGTTCTCCCTAAAACTAAATTGTATTGAGGCTTTTCTTTAAAAAAAGTTTTTGGAAAAAAGAGCTTTATTTGTTTCTAATTGGTCTTCTTGGGCGTTGTTTTCTCTTTTTTTTAGTATTCTACTTTAATAATCCCGGTATCCTGGCTGAAGTAGAATTTAATGTAAAAACTTTTACTTTACAACATTTTACAGTTGAAATCTAATCTGTTCTGTTGTCTTTATCCAGAACCGGGTCACGGGGCCAACAGCTCAGACGAGAAGCTCAGGCTTCCCTCATCCTGGCCACGTACTCCATTGGTAGAATACTAAGGCATTCCTTGGCGAGCTGTTACACATAGCCACTCCAGCGGGTCCTGGGTCTGGCTCTGCTCCTGGTAAGGCATGCCCGGAACACCTCACAAGTGAAGTGTCCAGGAAGCATTCTAACCAGATGCCCAAACCCCCCCATCTGCCTTCTCTAAACTTGGAGGAGCAACGTCTCTATTCCAAGATCCTCCTGGATGGCAAAGCTGCTCACTCTTTTTTGAGTGGGAGCTCAGCCACCCTGTGGTGGAAGTTTGTTTCGGCTGCTTGTATCCGGGATACGAATTACAGCCTTCTATCGTTCACTTTTTCTAGATATTAAAATGTACTTTGTATTCTCATTTCTGAAATTTTAGTGTCTATGGGATTAAAGGTCTAAATTATAATGTGTTCTAATTATTGTTTGACTCTTTAAAATAATTAACAACAGCTCATATAGTGGATTTTAATTATTCCGTTCCGTTCCATCATCTTCCGCTTGTTCCGGGGTCGGGTCGCGGTGGCAACAGCCTCAAATGGGTAGCCCAGGCCTCTCTCTCCCCAGCTGCATCCTCCAGCCCATCCGGAAGGACCCCAAGTTCTTCCCCGGCCAGCCGTGAGACACAGTCTCTCCAGCGGGTCTGGGGTCTACCCTTTGGTCTCCTCCCGGTGGGACGTGCCCGAAACACCTCGCCTGCGAGGCGCCCGGGGGGCATCCTGACCAGATGCCCCAACCACCCCATCTGGCTCCTCTCGACCTGGAGGAGGAGCGGCTCGACACCGAGCTCCTCCCGGATGGCAGAGCTCCTCACGCGATCTCTGAGTGAGAGCCCAGCCACCCTGCGGAGGAAGCTCATTTCGGCTGCTTGCACCCGCGATCTCATTCTTTCGGTCACCACCCACAGCTGGTGGCCATAGGTGAGGGTTGGAACGTAGATCGACTTGTAAATCGAGAGCTTTGCTTTTCGGCTCAGCTTTCTCTTTACCACGACGGACCGATGCAGTGTCCTAGTTATTGCTGATGCCGATTTTAATTATTTGCCTCATTAACTAAAATTGGGATGGAATTGCAGTCCTCATAAGACTTGTAGGTTACTTGTAACTTCAAAGTGCTGAAAGGCTCTGATCCCGTGTGAAGTTTTATTTTATTACTCCGGTAAGTAATTTTACAATCTTTTTTTTTTTTTTTAAGAGTGGTGGTCTTTATTTTGAAAAGTTTTTTCTCTTGAAGGGATTTAAAAAGTTTATGAAATGAGCAATAGTGGGAAACAATTTTCTTGTTTTATTTGCGATCAGTTACAATTCTCTCATTAAACTTTTTGAAAAGCTTACCAAAGCATGGTTATGTCACAAACTTTCCAAACTTGTTTCCTTTCCAATATCTTGACTAAATTTCTTCTCATTTTTTGAGAAAAAAACAATTCTTCTTCTTCTTGCGGCATTTCCCTTCATGGGGCGCCACAGCAAGTCAGTTTCTTCCATCTAACCCTATCTGCTGCATCCTCTTCGGTCACACCAACTATCTTCATGTCTTCCTTCACTGTATCCATGAACCTCCTCTTTGGTCTTCCTCTAGGCCTCTTTCCTGGTGGTTCCAAATCCAGCATCCTTCTTCCTATGTACAGTGCATCCGGAAAGTATTCACAGCGCTTGTCTTTTTCCACCTTTTGTTATGTTACAGCCTTATTCCAAAATGGATTTAGTTCATTTTTTTCCTCAAAATTCTACACACAACACCCCATAATGACAACGTGAAAAAAGTTTTTTTTTTAATTTTTGCAAATTTATTAAAAATAAAAAACTAAGAAACCACATGTACATAAGTATTCACAGCCTTTGCCATGAAGCTCAAAATTGAGCTCTGGTGCATCCTGTTTCCACTGATCATCCTTGAGATATTTCTACAGCTTAATTGGAGTCCACCTGTGGTAAATTCAGTTGATTGGACATGATTTGGAAAGGCACACACCTGTCTATATAAGGTCCCACAGTTGACAGTGCATGTCAGAGCACAAACCAAGGATGAAGTCAAAGGAATTGTCTGTGGACCTCCGAGACAGGATTGTGTCGAGGTACAAATCTGGGGAAGGGTACAGAAAAATTTCTGCTGCTTTGAAGGTCCCAATGAGCACAGTGGCCTCCATCATCCGTAAATGGAAGAAGTTTGGAACCACCAGGACTCTTCCTAGAGCTGGCCGGCCATCTAAACTGAGCGATCGGGGGAGAAGAGCCTTAGTCAGGGAGGTAACTAAGAACCCGATGGTCACTCTGTCAGAGCTCCAGCGTTCCTCTGTGGAGAGAGGAGAACCTTCCAGAAGAACAACCATCTCTGCAGCAATCCACCGAGCAGGCCTGTATGGTAGAGTGGCCAGACGGAAGCCACTCCTTAGTAAAAGGCACATGGTAGCCCGCCTGGAATTAGCCAAAAGGCACCTGAAGGACTCTCAGACCATGAGAAACAAAATTCTCTGGTCTGATGAGACTGATGCCAGGCGTCATGTTTGGAGGAAACCAGGCACCGCTCATCACCAGGCCAATACCATCCCCACAGTGAAGCATGGTGGTGGCAGCATCATGCTGTGGGGATGTTTTTCAGCAGCAGGAACTGGGAGACTGGTCAGGATAGAAGGAAAGATGAATGCAGCAATGTACAGAGACATCCTGGATGAAACCCTGCTCCAGAGCGCTCGTGACCTCAGACTGGGACGACGCTTCATCTTTCAGCAGGACAACGACCCTAAGCACACAGCCAAGATATCTAAGGAGTGGCTTCAGGACAACTCTGTGAATGTCCTGGAGTGGCCCAGCCAGAGCCCAGACTTGAAACCTACTGAACATCTCTGGAAGGATCTGAAAATGGCTGTGCACCGACACTTCCCATCCAACTTGATGGACCTTGAGAGGTGCTGCAAAGAAGAATGGCCAAAACTGCCCAAAGAGAGGTGTGCCAAGCTTGTGGCGTCATATTCAAAAAGACTTGAGGCTGTAATTGCTGCCAAAGGTGCATCAACAAAGTATTGAGGAAAGGCTATGAATACTTATGTACATGTGGTTTCTTGTTTTTTTTATTTTTAATAAATTTGCAAAAATTAAAAAAAAACTTTTTTCACGTTGTCATTATGGGGTGTTGTGTGTAGAATTTTGAGGAAAAAAATGAACTAAATCCATTTTGGAATAAGGCTGTAACATAACAAAAGGTGGAAAAAGTGAAGCGCTGTGAATACTTTCCGGACGCACTGTACTCTCTCTCTCTTCTCTTCTGTACGTACCCAAACCATCTCAGTCTTGCCTCTCGAACTTTATCCTCAAAACCTCTAACATGTGCTGTTCCCCTGATGTACTCATTTCTAATCCTGTCCATCCTGGTCACTCCCAGAGAGATCCTCAGCATCTTCATCTCTGCTACCTCCATCTCTACTTCCTGTCTTTTCTTCAGTGCCACTGTCTCTAGACCAAACAGCATGGCCGGCCTCACCACGGTTTTGTACACTTTCCCTTTCTTTCTAGCTGAAACTCTTCTGTCGCACATCACACCTGATACTTTTCTCCACCCGTTCCAGCCTGCCTGAATACACTTCTTCATCTCTTTTCCACACTCTCCATTGCTCTGGACTGTTGATCCTAGATAAAAAACAATATGAATAAAATTATTTAGAGATGATGTGGACAAACTTATTTCAGTGATGAGGTTGTTTTATTGTTAAAAAAAAACAAGATCAATGACCGTGTTCGATAAAAAAGCTGGATGTTAAAAAAAAGAAACAGACTAAAGGGAGATGATCCAACAAGCTTCATTTTAGTTTTAAAGTACTTTACAAGCTCCATTCATTTTGAAGTAAAATTTTCGGACAGATCACAATTTTATTTATTTTTTGAGTTGTGAGTGGTGTACTAAGTATAGGCCAATCAAAACTCCTATTATTTTTTATCTTGTAACCCAATTATTTTGGACCCAATAAACATTAAATAATTTTTTTTCTTCAGACATGATGTACTCTGAGGACACGATGTGTACAATACATATAAAGCAGCCGTGTGAGACGTGTGAATGCGTATCATTTCTTCCCAGCATTCATATTATTTTACCATACCCATCCTCCTCTCCTTTCTCTGGCACAGACAATATCAGCATGTACACAGGTCAAAAAGACAGTTGGAAATCTAAGATACCAATGGTTATCTTGGGAAATGTCACAGCTCAGGCTGAGTCTACTTAGATGTTTCTTCTCACACTTGCTGCTTCGCATTACTTTCATTAGTTTAACTTTTCCTTCTTTTTATCTGAAACAAGAATGATTTACAAAAGATGAAGTTTTTCTCAGTGAGAATTTTCTTTTATTAAGCCTGTGTTTGCTTGTAAAAATTAATACTGCCCCAGGGATACACCAGTAACCAGAGATATGACCAGATCCTAAGACATCTGACACCACCAAGGAGAATTTGCTCTTTTCTCCGAGCCACGGGAAACACAGGATGCAATCTTGGCCTCTCTCAGTAACACGCTAACCAGTCACACTGGCCCAAAGCTAGAGTTACCACCTTCCTCTTCTGTCTTTGTGCATCCTATAATTCAGCAGGGAGAGAAACACTACTACAGGTCCTGGAACGGAGTCAATAACTTTTTCACACAGTGTCTACCTGTAATACTCGTTTCTGTTGTAACCATCCAAATCTTAAATCCCTAAATAATTTTACAATATTGTTCGTTCCGTCATCTTCCGCTTGTTCCAGGGTCGGGTCGCGGGGGCAACAGCCCCAAACGGGCAGCCCAGGCCTCTCTTTTCTCGGCTGCATCCTCCAGCTCACCTGGAAGGATCCCAAGTCGTTCCCCGGCCAGCTGTGAGACATAGTCTCTCCAGCGGGTCTGGGGTCTGCCCCTTGGTCTCCTCCCGGTGAAACGTGCCCGAAACACCACGCCCGCGAGACGCTCGGGGGGCATTTTGACCAGATGCCCCAACCACCCCATCTGGCTCCTCTCGACCTGGAGGAGGAGCGGCTCGACACCTAGCTCCTCCCGGATGGCAGAGCTCCTCACCCGATCTCTGAGTGAGAGCCCAGCCACCCTGCGGAGGAAGCTCATTTCGGCCGCTTGTACCCGCGATCTCATTCTTCCGATATCCTCATTATCCTTATATATCTTCCGCGATCTCATTCTTACAATATTGTATATAAAAAAAAAAAAAAAAAGCATAAATTCGGTGATATTTCTTTCTCATGAGCAATTACAGTATGTGTGTGTGCAGGCATGTGTGTGAAGTGGTTGTGCATGGATGTTTACTCAGGCCTGGGAAACAAACCTAATCTGAATGATCTGCTTTCTCAGAGCATAAATTTCTCTTATAATTAAAAACTTCACAAAGTAACAGCAAAAGAGCGCCTGATGGCAGGAGCATGTTCAATCTGTGAGCAACGTTTGACCAAATAAATAGAGGGTATCTGCTTTCCCGCAAGCCCACTAATTAAATGAGCATACTTTTTTCCATCCTATTTTTTTTTGGTGCCACTTTGAATCATATCAGTGTGGGTTAGATACGAGCAGCTATATGTTGATTTGTGCAGCGAAAAGAAACCACAGAACTCAGGCAGTCTGAAAATACTTTTAATCAAATTGGTCTCCAGTAAAAACATTTGCCCAATTCAATTCAATTCAATTCAATTCAATTCAATTCAATTCAATTTTATTTGTATAGCCCAAAATCACAGAATGTCCGTCTCAATGGGCTTCACAAGAAAAAGAGGAATGTATTAACACAAATACACAACAAGAAAAATAACTAACAAATGCTAACTAAACAAGACTAGCACATTAATGCACTTAGACTCTCCTTCTCGGTGAGGAAAAACTCCTAAAAAACCCATCAGTGGGGAAAAAATAAGAAACCTCATGGGGATCCACGTGAAAGAGAGATCCCTCCCCCGGGACGAGCAAACAATGTGTCAAAGATTATTGTTTAAATATTAGCTTATTCTAATCTACAGCTAAATATCTAAAGAAGTCAATAAATGTTCTTCATCCTGATGGAAACACGGGGGGCTCTTCAGCCCGGAGATGTCAAGTACGGGGATGAGTAGATGTTCTTCATCCTGATGGAAACACTGGGGGACTCCTCAGCCCGGAGATGTCCAGTACGGGGATGAGTAGATGTTCTTCATCCTGATGGAAACACGGGGGACTCCTCAGCCCGGAGATGTCCAGTACGGGGATGAGTAGATGTTCTTCATCCTGATGGAGACACGGGAGACTCCTCAGCCCAGCGATGCCCACGGCAGAGATGAGTAGATGGATTTCGTCCTGATGGAGCGGGGATGAAGAAGCGCGGAGGTCTCCTCGGTGTGGCCATGCCCAGGACAGGAACGCAGAGTCCTGGATGGGGCTCTCTCCCAGAGAGGAGGGAGAGAGGTGGACAACATGTGAATTGTATTGTACCAACTAGCAGTGTAATTCTAAATAATCAGACAATTTAGAACAATGAATGAGATAGCAAGCCAGGGGTTTGGGGTAGAGGGTTAGAGTAGGGGGTAGGGGGAAAGAGCCAAGACAGTCTGGCAGAGAATAGTAGATAGAATTAGAGGACAGAACCCCAATGTACCATACTTTCCCCAGCTTTTACTATCTAGCAGCCAACTATTAATTATATCAGCTAAATGAAACTGTTTCTATCTGGCCTGTTGATAAGCTTGTTCAAACAGGAATGCTTTAAGCCTCCCTTTAAATGTAAGAACACTGTCTGCCTCTCTCACTTGAGCTGGGAGCTTATTCCATAAAACTGGAGCTTGGTAGCTAAAGGCTCTACCTCCAACTGTACTTTTTGAAATCCTAGGAACCACCAACAGCCCTGCATTTTGTGAGCGGAGTGTTCTGCTTGGTTGATAAGGTACTATAAGTTCACTAATGTAAGATGGAGCCATGCCGTTTAGGGCCTTGTAGGTTAGTAAGATGATTTTAAACTTGATCCTAAACTCAATAGGAAGCCAATGGAGAGACGCTAGCACGGGAGTAATATGATCTCTTCTATGAGTTCCTGCTAATAGTCGTGCTGCTGCATTTTGAACCAGCTGAAGACTTTTTAGGGAAGACTTAGGGCATGCTACGAGCAAAGCGTTACAATAATCCAATCTCGATGTAACAAATGCATGGATGAGTTTTTCAGCATCACTTTTACATAAGATATTTCGGATTCTAGAAATGTTGCGAAGGTGAAAGAATGCAGTTTTACAAGTCTGTGCTATGTGAGCTTTAAATGATAAATCTGGATCAAATAAAACTCCTAGGTTTCTAACGGTGAGGTCAGAGGCCACAGTTACTTCGTCGAAGAAGACTGCTTGGTCAGTAAAAACATCTCTCAGATTTTTAGGACCTACTACAATAACTTCAGTCTTATCTGAGTTTAAAAGGAGATAATTGATTGTCATCCAATCGCTTCCCTCTTTAGAGAAAGACAAACAATCATCACACCATGGGTCATTAGGTAAAGTGGGCACACGCTTTGAGAGCAGAAAGTGATTTAAATGCAGTGTAACAATGTTTTTGATCAGGGTTATCAAGTCTAGTTTGATAGGTGGAGAATAGTGCTGCTCACCACAGTGGAAAGAGAACAGAAGAAAATAACTGACGGCACCAAAACGCAGTCTGGAGAACAATGGCTCCAAGCTCAGTTTATACAAAACAGTAATCGGCTTCTGATTAGAATACTGGCAAAGTGAGGGCACCAGTATTACAACACTTTGTTGTAAACAGCACTGTGAGTAAAAATAGTCAGGCTCGGGGTATTAAATTTACGGTGATTTTAGCCAAAAGGAACATGGTGCGGGAACGAAAGCAGAACGGCAAAAGGAATGAAGGTCAGGTAGCACCTGTTTAACATCAGCTGCTAACAGAAGGAATATGAATCAAACCATCTTGGTGCTACTCTGCCCATCAGATTATTGCTTGGCATGCAACATGTGTGTGTAACCGTGTTCGTGTGTGATAGACGAGAGAGTTCCACAAAGGAAAAGCACAGATCATTTCTCTGCAAGTAGAACTGTCAGTTTGGGCTTAACTTGTCATGCCACCTGGAACTCGATCTAAAATCTGCACAACACATATTCGCTTAACTGTCAAAGTTCAGCCCGATAACATGTGGAGTTTTAAACGCATCATTCACCTCATACCGTGTTCATTTAACTTTTACATTTGTCTACCAAAATGGTCCCATTTTCTCCAAAATAACTTTTTTCTCATTATGCGTAGTTGTTTGTGTGAATTGTATTGCACATAAACAACTGTAGTTTGGGTTTTGTAACATTTATCACGCAATAGTTATGAAATAAATAAATTAATTAATTACTCTATTCATCCCTCACCGGGGAAATTTGTGTGCTGCACTCCTTACACCGCAGCAAGCTGCCCATTGACGGCGCCAATGGTGGGAGAAGCGGGGGTTAGGTATCTTCTCCAAGGACCCTAGACGGTGGTCTCAGTGGGTATCGAACCCACGACCTTCCGGGCCGTGGGCGAGCGCTCTAGCGTTGATCCACGGTCTCCCTTTTATTAAATATATATAATGATATATATTAAATTAATAGTAAATATTAATTTAACATTAAATATTTATATAAATTAATTTTATGAATAAATATTATTTATAAATATTATATATTTTATATTATATTTATTATGTATATATAATATATTATATTTATATAATATATTATATTTATATTATAAATAAAATATTATATAAATAAATATTTATATAAATATCTATATTATATGAATATTTATATTATATAAATATTCATATAATATATATTATATAAATATTTGAAAATGATATTATATAATATTATATATAATATTATAGTATTATATATTATATGAATATGTATATTATATAAATATCTATATTATATAAATATTTATATTATATAAATATTCATATAATATTTAATATTATTTTAATATTAAATATTAAATTAATAAATGTATTATAATATAATAATATATATTAAATATTACTGATTTAAAAGTTTTGCCACAAACCAGGAAGTATAAAAGGCTGATATCACTTATCCCGCGCCTAACCAAGCTAAGAGCATGGTCTGTGTATTAAATGTGACCTGGGTGGTCCTGGGTGAACTGCCCATCCTCTGCCCAACTCATAGTGGTAGGGTAGGAGTGGTAACAGCATGAATGAGGGGAGCATGTGTGAAATTCTTCGTGCTACATAAATTGCTTCTTCATCGATGTAGCTTGTTCGTCAACAATGTAGCAACTGCCCGTTCAATGTCACAAATTTTCAAAAATTGCTGAGTCATTCCAAAAAGCACTTTGGTGACAAATTCAAGACAATATAACATTACAGAACATCATTTGACGGTAGAAAGCTCTCATAGTTTTGAAAGCAAAAGTTCCTTTTGCATGAGAAGGATCTTTAACTGGAATTTTCTACAACTTGTTCCTGTGAAAAGTTTCCACATTTCTGTTTTTTGAATGCTGTTTTTTTTTTTTTTATTTACAGCATGTTTTCCTTTGCCCCAAATGTTGAGAAGAACATTTAGGCTTTAGAAAAGTCTTTACAAATAAAGATTCATCGAGTAAAAGGTCCATGGTACCAAATCAACCACAGCTGAAACATCCATTTCTTAACTTTTGAGGGGTTTTTTTATCCGTTCTGTCATTTTCCGCTTGTTCCGGGGTCAGGTTGCGGGGGCAACAGCCTCAAACGGACAGCCAAGCCTCTCTCACCCCAGCTGCATCCTCTAGCTCACCCGGAAGGATCCCAAGTCGTTCCCTGGCCAGCTGTGAGACATAGTCTCTCCAGCAGGTCCGGGGTCTGCCCCTTGGTCTCCTCCCGGTGGGATGTGCCCAAAACACCTCGCCCGCGAGGCGCTCGGGGGGCATCCTGACCAGATGCCCAAACCACCCTATCTAGCTCCTCTCGACCTGGAGGAGGAGCGGCTCGACACCGAGCTCCTACCGGATGGCAGAGCTCCTCACCCGATTTCTGAGTGAGAGCCCAGCCATTCTGCGGAGTAAGCTCATTTTGGCCGCTTGTATCCGCGATATCATTCTTTTGGTCACCACCTACAGCTGGTGACCATAGGTGAGGGTTGGAACGTAGATCGACTTGTAAATCGAGAACTTTGCTTTTCGGCTCAGCTCTCTCTTTACCACGACGGACCGATGCAGGGTCCTAGTTATTGCTGATGCCGCAGCAATCCGCCTGTCGATCTCCCGCTCCATCTTTCTCCCACTCGTGAACAAGAGTTTATGCTTTTTTATTTAACTAGTATTTTTTTTTCTTCTGTTTTGAATTAATTTGGAGTAAAGGTCCATACATCCAAGGAATGTTAGTGTGAAAGTGTGATAATTGTTTTACATTGGTTTGTTAACCCACTATGGAGTTTTCTAAATGAGGCCGTGTTTTATTTTGAGGTATAATCTACAATTCAGAGCATTCGTTTTTACCTAATTAATCATCCTAATTATACACCAATGCTTACAACTGTATGGATAATTGACAATGCCTGGTAAATTTAAACATGCAAATGGGTCTAGAATGACTTGTTGGCTCTCACTATGGTCCATCTTGTGCACAGAAACGCAATAGAAAGCTCACTATTGGGATAAAATCAAGATCTTTTGTTTAAGAAAGAAGTACACAAGAACACTTTAAAGAGCACACCCCTGTGAGATCCTTTGCTTCATTTCGTTCTGGGGTTTTAGTTTCATACTGATCTGAATAACCTCTAAAATCTAATCACTTGGTCCCTATTTCATTTTTGACATGTCCTGAAAATTTTAATTGAATAGGTTCATAACTTTTAGAGTCATTTAAAAAAAAACATGACAAATACCTTTCTTTTTCAGGAGACAATTCCGTCAAAACAGCTATTCAAATCAGAACTCCAACCTTCCCGTGAACTTGAAGATATGGAAACAGTACAGAGACAATGGATAAACTGAAAAGGAATAATCGTGTTTACAATACAAATTTGATTATAACACTCATTTTGACCAAAATCTATCCCTTAAAAATAGATAAATATCAGTAAGTTCACATCCCTGAGTGGAGGTGTGTATTTGGTATAGTGATGTAATGTTCACAATCTTGTGTCAGAGCTGGCAGATGCTGTATTTCAATCTCAACCTTTTCATTTCTATATGAAATTTGTGAGCTTTTTAAACATGTTTTTCTATTTTTGTTTTTTTTTTTTTTCTTCTTGCGGTCGGTTTGCTCTTACAGCCAGAAAAAGAATACCGTAATTTCACGACCATTAGGCGCACCGTACGAAAAGGCGCAGTCTCAGTCACAGACCGCCTTACAACAACACACACGCAAGCATGCAAATGTGCGTATTAAAAAACAGATCGGGAGCAAAACTGAGTTTGGTTTTGCTTTATTTAAGTAGTAACGATACTAAACAAGCACATTACCGGTAATAGTCTTTATTCAAATCCGTCAAAGTCCTCATCCTCTGTTTCAGAATCGAACAGCTGCGCAAAATCCAACAGAGCAGGTCCACTTCGCTCCTCGCTGTCAAAGTCACTGTCTGTACTGTGCGGCTCCTCAGAAAGGATACCAGCTTTTGCGAAAGCTCGGATAACAGTACCAGCAGACACGTTAGTCCAAGCATCTACAATCCATTGGCAAACTGTAGCGTAACTCGCCCGGCGCTGCCTTCCACCCTTCCACGGATCGATTCCCATGTTCCTCCGCGTAGCTGATTGCCTTCAGCTTAAACTGAGCGTCATAAGCGAGTCTCTTTGCCATTTTCAGTGTTGTTATGACAGCAATGTTGTGCAAACAGCACATACATTTTTTATACACAATCCACGCCCACACTTCACTCTTCAACGTTCTCTTTTCTTTCAGGTCCGCCTCGCCTCACGGGTACCGCTTTTTCTTTTAGGTTTGCCTTTTCTCACACACAAGGCGCACCGCACGAAAGGGCGCACCGCTCATTTTGTAGAAAATCTAAGACGTTTATATGCGCCTGATAGTCGTGAAATTACGGTACATGTAAATTGCAAGTTTAACCTGTTTATATTTTTTTCCCATTGGTCCGGAGGTACACAGGCTGGCAACCTTGCATGAACTTAATATAGAACCCGAATACTACAAGATTAGTGGCTCTCCAAACCAGAACAGATGCCAGTAAAGAAAATAAAGGTACTATGAAGTTGGGCTGTCTCGCTAGTTACTACTAGTTATTAATAGTTGTATTTGTCACTTGATGATTGCATCCATTCAACTGAACGTGTTTTAGTTCACAGCATTTTGATTCAGTAAGAATGAAAAAGAATGAGCATTGACACAGAGGGTGAGAGAAAACAAACCACACTGTGAATTCAGATAGATTCTTTTTAAAATCATTGTTCGCTACCAAAACTTTGTCTTTACTGAGAAAAGGTCTGTTATTTCTATCTTCGACATGATGATGAAATATGTGGATTTTACAACAGCTTTATAGCCCTACTGAGGTTATTTAAAAAATGATGCTGAATGTTCATGTGTCCATTTAACAGAAACAAAAAGATGGCGTGTGCTGGAGTTTCACCAACTAACAGAACAACGAAGCACATGCAAGAGATAAATACACATGCTTTTCTGCCCAAATGTGTGTGTGTGTTATCATAGACAATGCTTCAAGTTTCTTGTTGTGTCATCCAATCCTCTTTTTGCTATTTTAGGTAATCCCTTCTTATATCATCCCCTCGGGCATTGCACATATAACACCTGTTGTTTACCACCTAGTTATAAAAAACACAAACTGCCTCGACGAGAATTTGACAGTGGTTCTGTGACGAAATCACATGAGAGTATGTGCAGCGTTACCACCTCCCTGCTTCCCCCATTCATCTTTTTTCTTTGGACACCTTCGCCAACAGCTGCAGAGTGGAGCTGTTGACATCCTCAGGGGCAACCATGTTGTAAATAGGAGGTTTGGGGGGGTGAATAAAGTGCACTTCAAGCCAATGGGAACTGAAAAGGGAGAGAACGTGTGTCTGTGAGAAAGGAAAAATGGAGGCATGGGGAAAGTTATTAACTCCTTATTGGTCCATAGCTTTAAAAAAAAGGAACTTGCATATAGATGTCAAAAGTGAAAGAGTTTTTAGTTAATTACTTTGACTTAGCACACGATTCTCCTGCAAAGGGGAGCAGAAGTATCTTTTATGAGTCAGCATTGGTATCCATCTCCAGGAGGAAGAGTCAACGTATTTTACAGACCTAGTCTGCATCAATCTGTTCTGTTGACATACTGTTATTTTATTCTATGGAAAACAAAACAAAGCTATTGTAAGACACTTTGTTGTTGATTTAAGGCAAAGTACAGCCATTTACATTTTATCTCCAAGACAATTCAAAGTGTTATTACACAAACATTTGAAAAAGTTGTCGAAGCTAGGCTAAGGTCTGAAGTAAGAATTTGTGAGCAGCAGTATGGTTTTATGCCTAAAAAGAGCACTACAGATGCAGTATTTGCCTTGAGGATGCTGATAGAGAAGTACAGGGAAGGTCAGAGGGAGCTGCACTGTGTCTTTGTAGATGTAGAGAAAGCGTATGACAGGGTACCTAGAGAAGAACTATGGTATTGTATGAGGAAGTCTGGTGTGACGGAGAAGTATGTTAGAGCGGTGCAGGACATGTATGAGGGCTGTAAGACAGTGGTGAGGTGTGCTGTAGGTGTTACAGAGGAGTTCAGTGTGGGGGTGGGACTGCACCAAGGATCTGCTCTGAGCCCTTTGCTGTTTGCTATGGTGACGAGGTCAGACAGGAATCTCCATGGACAATGATGTTTGCAGATGACATTGTGATCTGTAGTGAGAGGAGGGAAGAGATGGAGGAAAAGCTGGAGAGGTGGAGGTTTGCACTAGAAAGAAGAGGAATGAAGATTAGTCAGAGTAAGACAGAGTACATGTGTGTGAATGAGAGGAATCCAAATGGAAAAGTGAGGTTACAGGGAGAAGAGATAAAGAAGGTGGAAGATCTTAAGTATCTAGGATCAACAGTCCAGAGCAATGGAGAGTGTGGAAAAGAGGTGAAGAAGCGTGTGCAGGCAGGCTGAAATGGGTGGAGAAAAGTATCAGGTGTGATGTGTGACAGAAGAGTTTCAGCTAGAATGAAAGGGAAAGTGTACAAAACCGTGGTGAGACCGGCCATGCTGTTTGGTCTAGAGACAGTGGCACTGAGGAAAAGACAGGAAGCAGAGATGGAGGTAGCAGAGATGAAGATGCTGAGGATCTCTCTGGGAGTGACCAGGATGGACAGGATCAGAAATGAGTATATCAGAGGAACAGCACATGTTAGAGGTTTTGGAGATCAAGTCTGAGAGGCCAGACTGAGATGGTTTGGACATGTACAGAGGAGAGAGACCGAGTACATAGGAAGAAGGATGCTGGATTTGGAACCACCAGGAAAGAGGACTAGAGGAAGGCCAAAGAGGAGGTTCATGGATACAGTGAAGGAAGACATGAAGATAGTTGGCGTGACCGAAGAGGATGCAGCAGATAGTAAAAGTGTGTTTTTAAAACACACTTTTAAAAAGTAGCGAAGTAAAAGTACAGATATTTGCTCTAAAAATGTAGTGAAGTAAAAGTAAAAGTACCGGTCTTAAATTTTACTTAAATAAAGTACAGATACACAATTTTTTACTTAAGTACAGTAACGAAGTACATTTACTTCGTTTAGCTGTAACGAAGTACGGCTAAACTTCGTTAGCCGAACTACAGCTAACCGTAGTACAGCTAACCGTAGTACAGCTAACCGTAGTACGGCTTCGTTAGCTGTAGTACGGCTAACAAAGTCACGGCTAAACTTCATGAGTATCTGTTTTGGCACCAAACAGTATTGCCACACTGTCTCAGCACAGGTAAAGTTACGAAGAACGTAACTTTACTTCGTTAAAGTAAAGTTACGTTCTTTTAATTACCTAATTAAAAATTAGGTAATTAGCATTACCTAATTTTTAATTAGGTAATGCTAATTAAAAATTTCTATTGAAAGATTAATAAAATATTGGGGTCATCTTTCAGCATGGTTTAATTCTAAAACCCATCACCACTGAAAACGTAACGAAGTAAAGTATATTTACTTCGTTACGTTCCACCACTAGTATTGACCTAAATGTTTTGTCAAATTATTCCTTCTATTTTATTATTTTAATATTTTATTATTTTCCTTCTTGTATATATACTGTCTATTTCTTCTTGTTGCTGCTGTAACGCACAAATTTCCCAAGTGTGGGATCAATAAAGTAAATCTAATCTAATCTAATTCTCTTTGTTACTGAGACTGTTGGTAGTTATCACTTTTAAGTTTCTGGGTTTCACTCCTTTCACTTTGCCTTTCATTATATAAACTAAAGGTAGGTTCTGCTGAACCAAGCCTGTATTAGGTTTGCACTAGTACTGAAGGAAGCTCAGAGGACACTTTTAAACTACTGTCTGTGCCCAGGTGCCATCTGAACAGCAAGTATGTGATGTATTTTAAAGACCTATCACAAAAAAGTATAATTTTTTATGTTTAAAAATAATTCCACGTTAATAATTGATTTCACTTGAGCTGTTTTTTCTTATTTGTAAAATGTATTTAGCACAGCCTTCTCTAATATATGTGAGCTCTAAAATACTGTAGAAAATGCTTTAACGTTGTCTTCTGGACAGTGTATTTGATGATTGAATCATGATCGATCATCAAATACACTGTCCAGAAGACAACTTATAAGCCTTTTCTAGAACTAATCACTCCTGATCGAATGAGGGATTACACAGACTTAGCAATAAAATATGTTATTTGAATCATCACAATTCTCTATATCTTCTAAAAAAAAGGAGCTAATTCCTTTCTGGCTTGTCGACATTTTTGTGGGGGATTTTGTCGGCTTCTAGACTTCACTTCTGCGTGTCAGCAGAGATCCTGTTCATGTCCCTTTCAGAGAGAGATGCAGACAGTTTCTAGTTCCTTGTGGTTCCTTCATCAGCTCTGAACCCAAGTGGGTGGCTGACAAACTAAGTTAACTGGCATTCCCCCAGAAACACAAAGAATGACAAAAACTTAGAAAAACAAAGGCAAACCAAAACCCAAATTGACTTGAACAATAAAATTCTAATTAGCTACTGGCAATAACGATAATAAAAATATAGTCTAGACATGCTGTATTGAATAAAAAGTGGGAATTTTATGAGTTTGTAATGCACAGTTAAATAAAAAAAAAGTGCCATAATGTTGTCTGCAATGCCACTGACAGCTTCAATTTCACTTGTTTTATGAAGAATAAAAAAGCTTTGCAGTTCTGTTGTTTGCTGATGTCAGGGGAAAGTATGCTGGTGGGTGTGAGTGAAGTCTGGGTCAGACTAACACGCTGGAAAAAGCTCAGTGTTTTATTAGCTTGCCTCCACTGTTGCTTTATTGTTATTTAAGTGGCTGTTCATTTAAGTTAACTATAATGAAGAGCCGACTGAACTCAGGATAACGGCTCTCTCTTTAGTCACATACTGAAGTTGTGTTAGCGATAATAACAGTCAAAGAAAGAAAACAAGCCATTTTAGACTCTAAAGACTAGAGCCATAAAGCAACGTAAAAAATCTTGATAGTTTGCATTGATGAACACTAAAAAACAGTCTTAAAATTAACTAACGATTAATTCGGTAATCGATTAATCTGGCGATTATTGGATCGATTATTCGATTAATCGGACAACAATGACAATTTAATAAATAGTACTTTTTCGGCATGTTATAGAATGTAATCGTGTAAAACCCAACTGATAACCACATAAACAACACGTTGGGTTTATTCCAGTAAGAGCAAATGTTCGCTGTTCGCTGTTCGTGCAGCGTCGTTATGCTTCCGTGCCAAAACGTGTCGCAAACTTTGCATATTTACGCAAGTCTTTTTCAAATTTAGCGGAAAATGATCCAAATTTTTGATGATTTTGTATGTATTTTTTTTTCCGCCATCTTGTTGAATCTGCCTGATCACGTGAGGCAGGGTGAAATGAAGGCCAATGATTGGCTGCTATCTTCTTCTCCTCCTATTTTGGTAGCTGGCATCGTCAATTTGCTCTATACTGCCCCACATGGAGACCAATTTAAGTGCAGTTGACAGCAAAAACATTTTACACGATTAATCGATGACCAAATTAGTTGATAACTATTTTGATGATCGATTATAATCGATTAAATTGATTAACTGTTTCAGCCCTACTTAAAATATTAAATATGTTTTTTTTTTAATGATCGGATTACTCACACTGGTAATGGCAGAAAATGAGCCAAGAATACACCCCAACATTCAGTTACATTCTATATTTCTTCACCAAGTGATTTTCTACCTATTTCTGAAATTGTGAATTTAAGGCTGTCATAAGCAAACTTGGAAAAAGTGGTGGCTCCTTTAAAACTTTCCCACAAAATGTTTTTTTTTTGTTGTTGCTGTTGTAAAGTGAACTCTGGTTTTTAAGTGGATTAAGCAAGTTGAAAGTTAAAAAGCCAACTGCAGCAATAAAACACCCATTTATTTGAACATGTAGGCATGAATATTAGGATGAAAACCTACTCAATCAGGACAGCAAAACACTGCAGGTATTAGATCCTAGTGGAGCCTTGATGACTGAAGAGTGGAATGCAGCTAGCCACATGGATGTTGTCTTTTTTGGAAATTTGTTTTTTTTTGTCCTTAATCGTCACGGGGTAACAGAGCAAATTGTTTGTTTTAATGAACTCCCACTTTCTGTAATTGTGCAGAGACAGTGTGGCGATACTGTTTGGTGCCAAAACGGATACTCATAAAGCAAGCCATTTTCTAACTTTCTTTTCATGCACTACTAGGAATAAATAAGGCAAAAAGTTGCCTTCAATTTGTTTTCAATTCACATAGTCTCATGCACAATGAAAAATCTTCTGATGGAAATGGAGATAGATATTTCTAAATAGTTACAATGGTTTTTTTTCTCATACTTTTGGTGAGGAGCTTTTCCTCATGTGCATTGCATGCGGGTTCCCGTCAGCTCTGTTTGATCTTTTTTTGGAATCAAATGTAATGATTGTGGCTAACTTTGAAATCTGGAAACATACTTGCTGCATCTTGCAGCAATTCTCCTCAGCACAGTACTCAATTTCAGTATTTTTTTCTTCTTCTCGCTTTGCTTATTTACTGTTTACTTTCAATTTTACTGGATAGTGTGTCGTGGGAAGTTTTGGCTATTTCAAAAATAAACGATCCACGTTTATCTCAAGTGTTGTAAAAACAGTGGGTGCAAGCGTGCACTAAAATGTTGAAAATGTCTTACTTTATTTGGTATAATTACATTTGGTACATTTTCTTTAACCTACCTAAAAGACTCTCTGGTCGTTAGTTTTCAAATATAAGCACAGAGGAATGTAAACCAGAATCTCCTTTTGTGTCTGTCCCATGCTGCCCCATAAATGCAGAGGGTTATGATTAGATTCAACTAGAAAAAATTATTTGTCCCAACAGTCTGATGGTTTGTTGCCATCACTTTGAAAGCAAGACTCTCCTTCATGGTGAGGAAAAACTCCTAAAAACCCATCAGTGGGGAAAACTAAGAAACCTCATGGGGATCCACTTGAAAGAGAGATCCCTCCCCCGGGATGAGCATCAAATGTGTCTAAGATTATTGTTTAAATATTAGCTTATTCTACTCTATAGTTTAATATCCGAAGAAATCAGTTGATGTTCTTCATCCTGATGGAAACGGGATGGTACATCAATCGCAGGGGCCTTCTCGGTCTGGCCACGCCCAGGACAGGAACGCAGAGGATCCATCAGGAATCTGAAACAGAGCTCTCTCCCAAAGAGGAGGAAGAGAGAGGTGACCAATATGTGACTACCACAACTTGACAGGAGGAAAACTTTCCTGTCCTGGACATAATGAATCCCAGTTACACTTTAGAAAATCCCACATCAATAAGACGCTATTGCCAGGGTAACCATTGACCATGTTAGAAGCTGAGGATGGAGAGGAAACATCCTCACAAAAACAAGGGGACCGTTTCTGATATTTTCTCACATGATAAGAACTTAAAAGTATTTTTTTAATCTAAATCTGCCCAAAATTGACTTTGATTTACAGCAGGACTTGTGGGAGCTTCATGACTCCAGAAATAATGTCATCAGCATTGAAATCATGGCACCCACTTTTTGTCACACTTTCATTGTCTGTTTCAGGTGAAACTCCGAAGATGCCGGAATGCAGTTTTCTGACCATATGGACCTGCAGAGAAGTTAACCTCCTCTTTCCGGACTACACATGCAGCTGTTTGCTCTTTTTTTAGCCTTGCTAAACTTTGTCACATTGCAGCCAAATCTGTGGTTGTGGGCAGTTTGTTTTTCTAAACTGGAGAGGTAGTTTGTCAGAAGATGAAAAGAATAGAGCCCAGTATTGTGGGGGTAATATATATTTAAAAATCTATGTAAAAAAAAATGATTTGCACAAGAACGAGTGTTTCAGTTTCTTGCAGACTAACAGTTACGCTATTTTCATATTGTAAGCATCACTACAAATTCCTTACTTCCTTTTTCCAAAATTTATCAGTTGATACTTTTATCACCAGTTATTGAATACTAAACTGTATCACGGTAGTATTTTACCTTCAACAAGACTTGTGTTAAACGTAATTTCTGGGTGAGTGTATCAATTGTCTTAGTGCTGCTACTAACTTTGCGTTTCATTCAACTTATCTGCATAGTTTAGTTTTTATGTGGCTTAGTTTATAAATGATCTAAATACTGTCTCTTGCTTAAAAAAAAAAATCGTCTAAATCCTTTTTGTCCAAGCGACTCTAAGCTTCCAACTTGATTGTTTTGCTGCCGTTACACCACTGACTTTAGTTTAGCACCAGAGTAAGTCCAGATTCCATTGACTCGTTATACATCCAGGTGAATTTTGTCACAACTAAGATAATGAGAGGTTTTCAGATTAAACGTATTGTTGGTGTGAAAGCTTTCTAAGTTGATGTCAGACACCATCATTTTCTCTGGTCCCCTGCCGAACCTAGTCAAAGAGGAAATGTACAGCTGCTTTTCATCATTCAACTGCTTGTTTTTGTAGATGATTGGAGTGCATTTAGAATAAGTCTGTTCTCATGCAAAGAGATGGTATCCACCCCGCCCCCCGGCACAACAATTACCTGAAATCCAGGAGCTCAGGGAAAGGATGTTATGGTTCAATCTTCCCTCTACTAAAGGGAGAATCCCTCAAGTGATCACCTCCTGATTTGCTACACCCATGACCCCAGCACACCTGGACACCCTCATCACCACTGCCTTTAAGAGGCTTTTTCACCCACACTCCCTTACTGGATTTTCACATTGTTTACCTTCCTTCCCAGCCACCTACCTGTCTCTGTTCTCCTCCCGACATCTCCCCTCCTCCTGAGTCCACAGGAAGAAGTTGAAATTAACTGTGTGGTTAGGAAGGGCTGCTGACGACATCAGGTAGACAGGTAGAGGAGATCTTGTTAAATCATCTGGTAGAAAAGTGGATAGACTGTGGTAGAACAAGAAGGTTCACTAATTAATTGGTCAACACTGAAAGGGCTAAGAAATGTAGATAGGAGAGAAGGGAGATACAGTGTAATCTGAAAGGAGGTGGCAAAGACCAAACAAATGAAAACAAGATCTCGATGTAGCAGGGATAAAGAAGCTGAGGATCAACGGGAGTGACCAGGACGTACAGGATCAGGAATGAATATATCAGAGGACCAGCACCCATTAGAGGTTTTAGAGGTAAAGTCAAGGAAGCCAGACTGAGATGGTTTGGACATGTCCACAGCTGAGAGAGGCAATGTATTGACAAAAGAATTCTAAAATTGGAACTGCCAGGCAGGAGGCCTAGAGGAGGACCAAACAGGAGGTTTATGGATTTAATGAAAAGGACAGGAAGGTAATTAATGTGAGAGAAGAGGATGCAGGAGAGAGTTAAAAGAAGAGAAATTACTTGCTCTGGCACCCATAAAAGAATAGTATTTGGAAATGAGAAGGGATCTTTAAGTGGTCTTTCACAAACACATAATGACAATCATTAATTAAACAAAAACTGTAGTCTTTCATGAATACACACACATTTACAGCTTCGAGATGTTTTCTTTCTCCCTTTATTTCGAGGCTTCTAATCTGCATCTAAATTAACTTCAATCCATTTTGTTTCAAAGGATTATCTTAAAATTCAAAAATCTTCAAATGTTCATAAATCTAAAGAGATATACAAAAATGTATATTTACAATATAATTTTCATTAATGATCAAACAAAATATGAGGGTTTTTGTCAGATCTTTACAAGTCAAACCTCTGTCTGAAGATGTGCAATAAAGAAGCTGCAACGTGTTGAATTATTACAGTAACTGAAGTGAAAGCAGAGCTCTTCTTTTATGTGGTAATGAACACACTTGCTTAAGTTTAGAGACAAGGTCTTTATGTCACTTAAAAAACTTTATAAGGCAATAATCCTAAATCTATTAATACTCCTTTACCACAAGACTTGGTGGGGGTTTTTGTCCACGTCACTCTACATTATTTTCCGCTATGTTACGATAGATTATTTAAGCTTTTTATAGTTAATGCAGTTTTTTTGTTGCTGTTGTTTTGCATGCAGAAACTATCAGTGTGTCAGGCAGCAGTATGCTTGGTACAATTTGCTTCTAACTAGCAGTTTCCAACAACATTAAGACATAATCATTGAAAAAATTTTATTAACAGCAGTGAATATTTTTTGGGCATTTTGTACATGATGCATCTCTAAAATCCAGCATCTTCTGCAGAAATATTCAAAGGTTTGAGAGTTTTATTAATGGTTGGAGATTCTGAGTGTTAAATTACAATGTAAATTATTTTAACTCACACAAATCACGTGTGATGGTAGGAAAAAAAATGTTGGTCTCTTTAGGCAAATGTTTTTGGGGAGGATACAGATGAGTAATACCTTCAAAAGCACATTCAGAAACAAGGGTGCAGGATTTTGTTCTTTTGCTTCTCCTTCTGTCTTTGTTGTGCAAATGTATTTACAGTTTTCACATTTTTCTTTTTTAAAGAAACAGGTTAAACACAAAACAGTTATTATAATGGTACGAAAGACCTGACTTGACACATGCAAACAAGGCTTAAAAGAAGAGTTTATAATTTCAACCAAGTAAAGTGTCTCTTCAGGCTGACTCAGTCACTGAGGGGAGACGCTGACTGCTGATATTTCTGTTTGTTCAAACTTTTTACTCACAGTGAAACAACGTTAATTTTGGTTTGTGGGATGTTGGTGGTCGGGGATTGCAGAGCGGTGTGAGGAACAGATGGTCTGAGTAAAACCTGCTCACAAACACTTAGCTGGTTGGGACAGTTCAGCTTCCTTTTCTTCTTTGGTTAAAACCATTCACCATTGTCATTTAGTCAAAAAAAGTGAAGACTTACAGTGTTGAAGAAAGAAAATGTTTACCTGTGCTTTAGTCTTAAACACTGGGTATTTGATGCAGTAAGACAATAGTTGACAAATTCAACGCACTTGGCTCCATTGGTAAATGGTGAACATGAGAGAAAAAGCCCCATTCCCAGCTATAGCACACACATGGGAGTGTGTTCCCACCAGTGTCTTAAAATAGTCACAGAGGGCTTTTCAATTATACAAGCCACGCTGTAAGAAGGGGCCCAATCATAAAACCAGAGTGTTTACCTCCTCTCTAAATCTTATTCAGCTTTGATTAAGGGGGCAGAAAGCTGCTGGGAAGTTGGGATGGAAAGGCAAGGGGGGAGGAGAGAATACTCTGCAAAAGAGTCTATGAAACACAATGGGAGGAGTAATTGTCAGCCATCTGTCACCTGAGACCAGAAGAGTATCTGCCATGATGTTAAATCAGTATCAGCTCTGTAACTGTAGTAGAAGAGAAAGAAAATGTAACGTAGGGTCATTAACGTAGTGGGTCATTGATGTAGTGGTGCATGTACATGTGCACCACTGACCCTCAACACCGGAACACAAGAGGGCTATATGCTCAGCCCTGCACTTCTTACCCTCTTCACCAACGACTGTACTGTCATCCATCCCACGAACATGGTTATTAAGTTTGCAGATGACACCAGTGTACTAGGTCTCATATCTAATGATGATGAGACACCTACTACAGAGAGGAGGTCCAGAGTCTCACACAGTGGTTTTCAGAGAACAACCTCTCCCTGAACACCAGTAAGACTAAGGAGGTGATAGTGGACTACGGGAGGTCCAGGAGGACTGAACACGGTCCTCTCAGCATACAGGGGAAAGCTGTGGAGCGTGTTGACAGCGCAAAGTTCCTGGGCATCCACATCTCTGCAGACCTCTTGTGGACTACCAACACACTACACCTGGTGAAGAAGGCCCAAAAAGGTCTCTTCTTCCCCAGGAAGCTGAAGCGCTCTGGACTCTCAACTACTGACAAACTTCTACAGAGCTACCATAGAGAGCATCCTATCTCTCAGCATGACTGCGTGGTACAGCAGCTGCACTAGACAAAATAAAAAGTTGACTCCAGCTTTTGGGTTGCCAGGTTGGACACAGTGCAACTGAACTGGGACACTGGTGGATAGGGCGAGGGAGCATCGAGGTGTTAAACACTTGCTGTTTGCACTGCAGCGCTCAAATTTCCCTTCGGGAATTGACAAAGTATATTCAATTCAGTTCAAAACGACTTGGCCCGGGTGGTGAAGACTGAACAAGGGATCGTAGGCTGCCGGGTGCCAGATCTGGACTCGGTCTACAGATCCCCTGTTCAGTAGAAGGCAAGACGTATTGCGATGGATCCCACCCACCCATCCAGGCTACGGACTGTTTGTACCTCTCCCATTGGGGAAATGGTACAGGACCATCAAAACCACCACCTCACACCTCAGAGACAGTTGTGTAACAGCCTTTTTATAGCCAAAGTGGAGATGTTGTTCTTCATCCAATTGGGCCGGGCTTTCAGAACTCTAGGTCTATCAGATGAGAGGGTGGAGAATAGGGAGTGTCGTGGGTGGGCGGGATCATACAGATCTTTTTGGCATAAATCTCCAGATATGGGAGTGAGGAGCCCATGATCCACTGGGAAGTCTTGATGACCTGTTTGCAGCAGTTTCTTTTCATGCAGATGTCATACCCACACTGTTGATCCGTAGGTCAGGACACTCTGTCGGGTAGTAGTAGAAGTTTTTTCAGCAGAAGTGGGGCCAGTTTGTTTCTTCTCAACATTCTCAGGAAGTATAGATGCTGCTGGGCCTTTTAAACCATGTTGCTGACGTTAATAGTCCAGCTCAGGTCCTCTGAGATGTGGATGTCCAGAAACTTCAAGTTCTTTACCTGCTGCACTTTTTCACCCATGACATTCGGGCTTGAGTATGTGGTCGTTGTTTTTCTGAAGTCAATAACAATTTCCTTTGTCTTCCTGGTGTTCAGGTTGATGTGGTTGTCATGAGCTGGTGAAGCGACAGTTCAAGACAATAACAGGTACACGACAATCAGTTTGTTTCTTATTAGAAGTAAGAATGGCTTTTCACAGCTCGTTTGTTGAACTTACATTTGAGTCAACTACTTTTTCACGTTATATCGATGTAAAATTGACGTGAATTTGACATTCCGATGTCCGCTGGGATGTATGTCAATTCTCAGGTATAGGTTTCAATGTTAAATTTGACGTAAAAAAGTATTGACCTGAAACATATTTTGACGCGTTGACTGGATTTTGACCAGTTTTTGACGTCAAATTGACGTTCTGATGCCCGCTGGGTAGTTTCTCTTTATTTTGAACATTTCAAAATCATCACAACAAAAGAACAAGTTAAAGAAAAAACAATAATTGACAAAGGAAACAGGATTTGAGTCTTACGTAAAGTGAGTCTTACTCAAAGAGAGTCTTACCTCTTAATCGGTCTTAGACAATAAAGTCCTCCTCTGGAGGAATCCCTCATTGTCATCATGGAAAATACTGGCTGTCTTGATTTTATGTACTCACACATGTGCAATGGCGCATGTGTTACTTCATGATCTACGGCACTGACAATAGCTGCACATGAGGGTGTGGATTCCCAAGTTCCTTTGTCCTGCTTTGAGGAACCAGATAGACCAGTTTGAGACCATCTCCCTCTGGAAAAACTTTAACAAAAGATTATTTTATGACCTATTTTACTCTTCGTAGTGCCCTGTTGGCTTGATATGTACATTTTGTTTCCCTACAGACTGCGTTCTCCGTTTCTGCTGTTGGAAGCAAAGAGTTGTTCACTGCTTGAAGACAGCTGGGCTTTCATTTGCACATGTGTCTTTAAAAGAGCATATGGAAATGCAGTTTACTCTTACTTCACTTAGAATTAACTGTGAAAAATTCTATGATGATATTGGTAATCTGCTAAGCAGCTTGGCTGATAGAATGTCTGGCATGAATGAAACACTTCGCACCGAAGAAGGAAAAGTTTAACACAAGCACCTGTGAAAGATTTCCTAAGTAAATTCAAACAAATATTTGTTTTGGGATATACATTTAGCAATAAATCATTTATGCTTTTTTTTTTAGGGTAAATTAGTTTTTTGTTGATCTTTAATTCAGCAGGTCAACCTCAGCATAAACATCCCCATCTGATCTTTTTCTGCTGGCTGGATGCTCGAGGGATTATGTATCTTAACGAGCTTCGCCTCACGGGAGGCAAATCATGCCTATCAATATTTCAACGCATATATTAACATTATCCAAATAGATAATTTGCCCCGTCGTCCTTAAATGTTGTTTATCAAAGGAAAGGTCACTTGATGTCTTTGGCTGTCCAACAGGGTCTCTTCCTGAGGACTCCATAGGAAGACATGGTGTAATATTGATCAATGGTTTAGCTTAGCGCGGATTTATCACCACTAATGATTCAAGTAAATGTTTACATACAGTATTCCCTCAGGGAAGTGGTAAGATAAAATAAATGAGTACATGTTTTAAAAAAGACAGAAATTTAATCCTACTGAAAAAGCAACGCATGGATGGGTGAAGATTGCCGTCACAACTGCTCCATGCAGATCTAAGCTTGGGTCTATAAAAACACATAAAGAAGATGTTCTGGACACCTTCCTCACTCAAACATTGCACAGTGCCTAACCCCTGCAGCTGCATTAATCCATGGCTCTGTGTGCTTCTTGGGTGTCCAATAGGGGTTTTAAAAGCTCAATGCAGTAAAACTTAGATGTGTTAAAACTTCAAGAATATTTGAAGAAAAAATGAGCTAACAACCAAATCTTCAGCATTATGTTTAATGCAGCAACTACTATGACACACACATGTTGTCTGATACAAGAACATTCACTTCAGAGGCAAATTTTATCGTAAAAAAATGAAAAAATGTAGGGGTTTTTTTTTCTTTTTTTACCTTTGTCCTTATTTTATTGAAGAACTGCAGGCTGTTGGGGTTGATTTGTTATGATATTTGATTACATTTGAGAAAGGATTATTAAATTATCCATCTTGGCCAGGGTAGATGGATTTCATAAACACATATAAGAGCATGCTGCCTGTCTAATGCTGCATTTGGCTCACAGGTGAAGGTATGATATTACAGAGGGGTTTTTAATCACTATTTTTTCATCTACATTATGATAGGAGACAGTGGGGAACTGTCTGAAAGTCCAGTAAAAGCCTGTTATTGAACTCTGCACACGTTTGTGGCACAAACTTGAAATAAATATGTGTGAGCAGGTAAAACTCCTTCTGTTAGAAGAAGAATGGAGGATTGAAAAAAAATAGGCCAACAATTTGTTTTAATACAGGAGTGCTGCTCTGCGCGAAATACATATGATGATTTGAGTTTCAATAATTTAAACATTTATTGACTTTGTGTAGGCCAGCATGATGGTGCATGGTGGATGTGGTTTGCGTGTTCTCCCCATATCTGCGTGGGTTTCCTCCCACCCTCCAAAAATATGTGGTATCTTAGGCCGATTGGCTACTATGAAAGTGCCCCTAGGAATGAATGTGTGTGTGTGGCCCTGAGACAGACTGGCAACCTGTTTGGGGTTTATCCTGCCTCTCGCCTTGAGTCCGCTGGGATAAGCTCCGGCACCCACCGCAACCCTGTGAGGGATGGACAGCTCTGAAGATGAATGAATGACTTTGTGTTCAATTTAATTTGTAATTAATTTTCCTCCGGGATAAAGTTACTCTCAACTCTGTCAACTCATAGCCCAATAACACAAAACAATTATCTCAAAACAGGCTTTCCATTGTAGATTGAACAACAAACAAACCAAAAAAAAAAAATGTAGATACACAAATACATAGCTAAAAGCTAACAAAATAAAAACTAGCTAAACAATTTCAGCACATGCCTGCTCTTAGACTCTCCTTTACAGAGAGGAACCCCACCCCACCAAAAAAAAAAAAAAAACAGCAGAGAGGAAAAAGAAAGAAGAAACCTTATGGGGATCCACATGAAGGAGAGATCCCTCCCCCGGGATGAGCAGCCAATGTGTCTGAGAATGTTAATCAAATATTAGCTTATCCAACTCTACAGCTATATGTTTACGGCTATTGCATTTGGGTCCTGATACGTGATTAATTTTTTCATTTTAAACAAAAGATAACTGTGCATAAAATCCAAAACAAACATTATGTAAATATTTTTCTAGAAATCCCAGCAGATTATCAGGTTTTGTTGCCTTGCTCTTTTGAAGGAGAACATTTTTGAGAGATCTCAAAACAACCTGGTTAGGTCAGAAAATGAACTTTTTATACTTCTCACTGAAATCTGGTGGCCACATCTCACAATTCAATTACAATAACGCCACATTTTTTCTCACATAAGCAATATGTATTAACTAAACTATTTGCTGACAGTACCTGCCAAAAAGCAGGGTTGGTTAGTTTAGGGGAAAGAACTTCCTAGGGTGTACTTGAGAGTGGATACCAGAGGTTTAACTGTTGCTTTGAGCCTTGATGGTTCTGGAGTTGGATTTTTGTGGACTGGGCTCATTTCCAAGAGTTTATATGAGCCAATCAAGTTTGATTCTGTGAAGTGTTGTTACTGGGTGAACACTGTCATAGAATCTTTTTTCTGTGAAAATTTTGCATGTCTTTTCTTTTACAAAACAAACGAATATTCTTCTCTTCTGAATCCTACAAATAATGATAATGTGTCCATTATTATGGTACATCCCATGATTTGGGATAGTTTAGATAATCCAATGCTAACCTTCAGGCCTGTAAAATCTCAAATGAATTCCTTAGCATAATGCTCCACAGCACCATTCAAAAATAGATCAGATCGAAAGTAATTATTCACAAAGGTTGCAACACAGACAAAAAATACGTTGAAATGAAATCACACCCTGACTGAGTTTTCATAATCCAACCCTTCCTGCCGTCACAAAAGTAAACAAGTCCACAGTTTGCAGCTCATTCATGAATCTACTACTTTGGAGTTCCTGCTTTAAAGTGCGACTCTACAAGTTCTGACTCACAGCCAAAGGGACGCCCTTATTCTTTTTTTTTTTTCACAGTCTCTACTCCATTCATGCCCCGTGGAGCATACACCCCACCCAAACAGTATCTCCATGGTGACACACTGTACATAGACCAACCTTCAAGGTGTGCACGTGGTTTTTTTTTCCATCTCCACCTAAGCAGCCTTTGAACTATGACAACGGTTAAATGACAAAGTCAGCAGATAAGGGGTTTCCCTGCGTACGGCCTCTGGTCGCCCCGGCAACATTCCTAAGTTGACAAACACTGAGCCTGCATACCAGAGGATCTCCCAGGAAGTATAGAAAGCTTTTGGGCTGTGTTATTGTTGTTGCTATAGTATTGGCTGCCAGCATGGGAGTGTATACAGGTGAAAGTTGTTCACATACTTTTACCTGTTGCTTTTGATTTGGGGCATAGAAAGAAACACAACACCGTCATTATGTCAACACACCTGACATACGTCACAATTGACATAACAATGAGGGGGTTCCCCAACTACAAAACCTCCCAGTCCAAGAATCCACACAAAGCTGTCTCACAACTTTCACATGAACCAATGTGCGTGTGTAAACATAAAAAAAAAGAAGCATTACAAATCATGTTTAAACTTGTCGTTTAAAGGCATAGTACACATGATCTTCTAAATAGAAATCTGACAATACGATATAAAGTTCAGACTTTAAAAGTGAGTTAAATATTTAAAGAAGGTGTTGTTCCTACAGGTGAATGCACGTGTGTTTATGTGTGTCTGCACATGACTTGTCATGATGGTCACCAGGGAAGAGAGAAACTTGCAGCCGATCAGTGCAAACACAAACCAGGGCCATCTGTAAGCCTGGATCCCCACCAACACTAGCACACACACACACATCCATGCATGCTTAACATGATATCAAGAGCTGGGTGTCAGTGGCTGTAGCACTTCATGTTTTGAGCTGAAGGTGTGCGGTTCAGAGCCAAAACAGATGTTTTGTAGAAATGTGAAAAAGACTTTATTATAACTGTTCATTGTTGCTAAACAATTCCTATTTTGAATAAGGTCACAGTGTTTCCTGTGAAATAAGTATTCCCACAGTTTTTGGAAAGGACTAACAGACAAATAGATTCATAAGAGGCTGGTCTAGAACTGGAGTTTCTCTATCGTTGAGTAATGTTGAGAAAACAAGTGAAGCGTGTTGTTATGAAACAGTGACTGATGCTGTGTAGCAGCAGGCCAAAGTGAAAATGCCTCTTCCTCTGCCAAAGATTTGTATTGAAAACCACAGATCCATGGCACAGAACCATATGGGCCTTCCTCTAACACAACACAGGGAAATGTGCGTTCCACTGCAGGGCCGGCATGCTTTATTAAGGTTCCATTTGGTTTCAATTGTACCCTGACTGAAACTGTAACTGAGTGTCTTATTGATTTTACAGCAAAGAATCAGTTGCTAAACTAAACTACGTGGAACATGTTGCTATAGCATTTAATGGACATCTGATGATTGTGTTAAACTGAGTGAAGGAGCAGCAAAGTATACTTAAACTTGGATTGTACCTCTACTATTCACGTTCTTAAATTTGCTTTGCATTCTAATAGAAATTAGTCCGTGTAGTCCCTCATTCATCCAGGAGTGATCCATAGTAGAAGAAGTTTTAAAAAAGTCTTCTGGACAGTTTAATTCTTGATCGAGACGTTTCGACTTCCATCCGGAAATCATTTTCAATCTGAATGAAATGGACTGGAAACTGGATCTATTTATACTAACCTGAGTAAAAGGTAAAAAATAGTAAGGCAGGGCTCGAGCAATGAGCCTGTGTTACCTATGATGGCCGTGAATGGCTCCTATTGTAGCCACAGACCAGTAAACCACCCTATTGTAAAAAATAAATAATAGGGTCCAAATGAATAACAGTTTTTATTATATAATCTCCATTTGTCACCGGACTTTATTTTTTATAATGACTTCTTCTTCTTCTCCTTTCGGCATTTCCCTTCAGGGGGCGCCACAGCAAGTCAGTTTCTTCCATCTAACCCTGTCTGCTGCATCCTCTTCGGTCACACCAACTATCTTCATGTCTTCCTTCACTGTATCCATGAACTTCCTCTTTGGTCTTCCTCTAGCCCTCTTTCCTGGTGGTTCCAAATCCAGCATCTTTCTGCCGATGTACTCGGTCTCTCTCCTCTGTATATGTCCAAACCATCTGAGCCTGGCCTCTCGGACTTTATCTCCAAAATTTTTTACAATGACTCATTATAAAAAATAAATATTAGGGTGGTTTACTGGTCTGTGGCTACAATAGGAGCCATTCACGGCCATCATAGGTAACACAGGCTCATTGCTCGAGCCCCTCCTTACTATTTTTTACCTTTTACTCAGGTTAGTATAAATAGATCCAGTTTTCAGTCCATTTCTTTCAGATTGAAAATGATTTCCGGATGGAAGTCGAAACGTCTCGTTCAAGAATTTAACTGTCCAGAAGACTTTTTTGAAACTTCTCCTACTATTCTAATAGAAATGTTTTAAAGAAGACATCCTTAACTAATTTGCTCTGTGGATTGTCCTCTTGATTCATATTACTTGGATACAACAAAAACCAGCTGTGCATCTCCAGCTGTATATACTGGACAGTTACCCATCCATCAAACTGGTCCCTTTTTCTCTGATACTCCACATCTTCTCTTTGAACTGAGAAAGAAAAACATATATACGATAGTCACACTGGGTGAGTAAATTTTCATTCTGACAGACAACAGCATTGTCTTGTCCAGCACATGGACAGCTGATAAACATAGATTATGTAAGTGTACATCAACAGTGAGCAGAATTCCTTTAGTCTGTCTTAAAATAAAACTTTCACACATATTTTTTTGGCACACAAAGTTCTATCTTTCGTCAAAACTTGTCATTTTCTATAATCATCTTTACAAAAAAGACCTTCAACCAATCAGAGTGGAGGTTTCTGGGGATGGTCATGCAATCATTACTTCTAAACAGAACACCCTCAATCCCAAATAAGAGAAGAAAATAGGTGTTTGGCAATAAAAATGGCATACGGTCCATGCTCTGCCATCTCTTGAACATGTGGTGAAGCTTACCAGTCTAGACAAACCACTTAAACTAGCACAAGGCAATCAGTCACCCTTTGGCTCACATGCCCACCATATACATAAATAATATACGTATATAACATCTAACAGCAGTATTGTAAATGATTTAAGGTCCCAGACTTGAACAGACAATACTTGACAAGCATGATTTACAATCCCTTTTAACATTATTAACATCTGTAGACCAAAAAGATTTAATAGTAGAACTAGTAATCAGAAAGGTAACAAATTATCTTATTTGAATAGCGTGTTCATGCAAATCAACTTTTTTTTAGGTTTCTGACATTTTTGACTGATAATCTCATATATAAAAAAAAAAAGAAGCCAGAAGTAACTTTTCTTTTTAGTCATTTGTTTGAGTTATTTGCAAGCTCTTCCATTTGGATGGATACAATTCGAACACCAGGTTGTTTTTGGCCATGCCTTTTGTTTTCGGTCACACCCATTTTCTAACATAAGCAGGATGTGTTTTGGCAGATTGCTCTACTCATGCTTAACCCCACCCCTCAAAATGCACATAACAAGTATATGCACTAACAATAAAAATAATGTGTATTTGCGGCCCGCAATAATATTTATGCTGTGTCATGCACTCAACCAGGGGAGAGACGAAGCAGGAAGTGAAAGGAGGGAAGAATTCAGTGCTAAAAACAGAAATGAATCTGAATAAATCTAATTACAAGGGTTTTTCTTTTTAATTTCAATTCAATTTTATTTGTATAGCCCAAAATCACAGAATTTCCGTCTCAATGGTCTTCACAAGAAAAAGAGGAATGTATTAACACAAATACACAGCAAGAAAAATAACTAACAAATGCTAGCTAAACAAGACTAGCACATTTATGCTCTTAGACTCTCCTTCTCGGTGAGGAAAAACTCCTAAAAAACCCATCAGTGGGGAAAAAATAAGAAACCTCGTGGGGATCCACATGAAAGAGAGATCCCTCCCCTGGGACGAGCAACCAATGTGTCAAAGATTATTGTTTAAATATCAGCTTATTTTACTCTACATCTATATATCTAAAGAAGTCAATAGATGTTTTTCATCCTGGTGGAAACATAGGGGACTCCTCAGCCTGGCGGTGTCCAGGACGGGGATGAGTAGATGTTCTTCATCCTGATGGAAACACGGGGGTCTCCTTAGCCCTTAGCCTTAGCCTTTTGGCAAATACCGCTTTTCTGAGCTAACGAGAGCTACAGTTACCAAAAAACAACTACTACTACCACAAATGTTCTACTTCATGAATTTGAACCATTATTTTACTTTTTTATACTAGTAGTCTATTCGGTAGAGTAAATACATTTTATTAAATCACGGCCAAATGATTTATAAAAAGTTTGCTTAATTTTTTTTAATATACTTTATTAATCCCTCATCGGGAAATTTGTGCGCTAAATTACACCGCAGCAGGCTGCCACCTATGACGCCGCCAATGGTGGGAGAAACAGGGGGTTAAGTGTCTTCTTCAAGGCTCCTAGACGTGAACTCAGTAGGATGGGAACCCACGATCATCAGGCAAACGCTCTAACAACTGAGCCATCGTCTCCCAACTGTAATTGCACTACCTTTGTGAAGACTTGATCCTCACCTCATTTAGCTCAGGCATGTTTTTTGGTCACAATGACTGACTTATTGCAAATGTTAGTTGAAGGATAGCTTGTCCTTCTCTTTGCAGTGTCTACCAAGCTACTCATCAGCTTGAGGAACCAGGTAGTTGTATTTGTGCAATTTTTTCACGTGCTACGGAAGCATCCATTGGTGGAGCTAAACTTGATAAAAATCAGTATGTGCAGTTTCTTCAGATTTCAATAATCTCAGCAAATCAACGGAACAAAAAGGGATCTGAGAAGTTTTTCATTCACCAATACTCAACTCTGCTGTAGCTAAGAAAGGGCCGGGCCTGTTCAGTATGTGAAGCAAATAGGATTAAACTCATCTAAGTTGCATCAAGTTATTGTACAATCTGACTTAACACACACCCAGTTTTTTGCCTGTTGTTTTATTTTGTTGTGTTATCTTAAGAGGATTTTGAGATGAGTCATCCATGAGTTCTGCCGAGTCTTGAAATTTTCCATCTTGAAAATAGCTGCTGTGTGATATTACCACCAGCACGAGCCATTAAATCTGATAAGATGTCTGGAAAAACGACAGAGGTATTTTCTAGAACAATTCGAGTATAGTTTTCTACTTCAAATCTGTATTGTGAAACCTGAGTACACATCTACTCCTCAATAAAAGTTCCCTTCACTGGCTTCACATTCTTTAAGAAAAAAAAAAAGAAGAAGAAAAAAGTATTTCAATAGTTACTTTAAAATGTATTTCTAGCAGTGGTGGAACGTAACGAAGTAAAGGTACTTCGTTACTGTACTTAAGTAAAAAAATTGTGTATCTGTACTTTACTGAAGTAAAATTTGAGACCGGTACTTTTACTTTTATTTCACTACATTTTTAGAGCAAATATCTGTACTTTTACTTTGCTACTTTTTAAAAGTGTGTTTTACATTTTTCGTTACATTTCCGTTCAGGAATTTGAAAAATACACAGGTTTTTTTAGCGCATCTTGAAGCCGCATCGCCAAAATCAAAAGAAGCAGTTGATCGGGAGAAAAAGTAATGAATCGAGAAACATTTTCCGCATTCATTCAGCGCCAAAAACCTAACATCAAATATAGTACAAATTAAAAAGAGTCAGAAGATCGTTGTTCGTTGTGTTTACTTCTAAATAAAAAGTTGAGCCACCATTACACGGAACAGGGGCGGATCTAGAATTTTCCCAAGGGGGATTGGGGCTTTGACAAAGCCAATATGTAATGACTGGGGGCCTCCCCCCCAAAACATTTTAAAAATAAGGGGCATTTTCCTCCATTTTGGCGGCCCATTCACTGGCCCTTCTCAGGGATAGCTTGACTAGTCCCTTTTCCTTTTATTTTATTTTTATTTTTTGTGGACCAAAAGAGGCGGGAGAGGGGGGTCACACCCCCGCAGATTATTTATCCTGGTTACCATCATGACACCCTATAGCACAACAAATAACATTTGAATTATAGTCAAATACTTTTACTTTTTACTTGAAAAGTACAATTTACATCAACTACTTTTGTACTTTTACTGAAGTAGATTTTTTTTATTGGTACTTTTACTTTTACTTAAGTAAATTTTTTGCCAGGGCTACTATCAACTATGCAGTGATGGTAAATAACAATCTGTTTTGACAAGTTTCTACAATCATCCCAGATTTCCTGACTAACTCTTCTTATAAAGAGCCTCATTAAATTACATCTTCAAAAGCTGTGACGTCTCAATTATGAACATGATCTGTTTTTGTGACAGACATGCAACCAGACACGCAACTAAACTATAGATTAAAAAGAATTAAGATGAATGATCAAGTTGAAAGTTTTTTCTTTTTTATTATTTGAAGAGCAAGTGAAATTTTCCTCGTCTGAATAAGAATGTTTGCTCTGTTCATTGTTTTGATGTTATATACTGCCACCTTGTGACGTTACCATCTATGTACATGTATATTTTGACTGACCAGGCAGTTTTGCTCGACTATGCAACGGTGGCCTCCTGCCAAACGGTAAGAAAACTAGGAGTGTTGCTTGGATTTATCATTTAAAGGTCACATAACGCAGGCTTGTAAAACTGCATTTTTTTCACCTTCGCAACATAGCTAGAATCCAAAACATTTAATGTAAAAGTGATGCTGAAAAACTCATCTATAAAACTCATCTATGCGTGAACGGCCTGCCAGTTCTAGATCGGGTGGGGAGCGCCAGGGAAGCAGAAGCACAGACCATTAAAAACAGTTTTAACTTTATTTATTTAAAACCTAATAAAATATCCTAAAATGGCAGTCCTTAAGATAGTTCACATGTTGGGTTTAGCCCACCTGCACCTTCTCGCCCCGGGTCCACCCTTGACGGGACCATTTGTTCGGACCACCAACTGTGGGAACCTTCTCCGCTGGTGGGATCTGTGACTGACACCCTGTGTCTCCTTGCAGGGGGAGCCCTCCCCGCACGGTGGTGTGCAAGCTGACAAACCACCGAGCCCATAGTTTATAAGGAGGGCTCCCCGCTGTGTGTCTCAGGTGCCACTGCCGTTTCTGCTCTGGTTCTCTTCTGTCCCCAGCTGCATCGTCTATAGTAATCAGAGACTGTGCCACTTCTTGGTAGCAGGTGAAGTAAATAAAATGGGCCTGTAATTTGTAAATTCTTGTTTATCACCTGACTTGTATATGGGAATGACTTTTGCCGACATGTTGTAGATATAGGTGATTGGAATTACCACACAGTCAATGATGTCTTTAAACAGTGACATGTCCAGCCCGTTCCAATCAGCTGACTTCTTGCTTTGGAAGTCTTTGACAGTTTGAAGTATTTCATGCTCATTTGTACCTTGTAAAAATATAGTTTTGTTTTGCAGAGGTATATTATGAATTAAACCATTTTCGAGATTGGATTTTGAAATTTGTTTCTCTAAGTTAGTACCAATTTTGCTAAAATAATTATTGAATTCATTTGCAATTTCTTTTGGTTGATTAACAACTCTTCCATTTGTCATACTTTGTGTAGGACAGGGGTCACCGACCTTTTTGAAACTGAGAGCTACTTCAAGGGCACCGAGTAATGCAAAGGGCTACCACTTTGATAATACACTTCTGAAATAACAAAGTTACACAGTGTATCTTTAATTTGATATTATTATTAATGATATTCTATGTGAGGACACTGATTGTTAATGATCCATCACAATAATTATTTCAGTATGATTAAACAAGGTAGGAAACAGATACATTTCAATATGCAATATCCAAGTGTTTCATTTTCAAATGATCAATTCCACAACAATTTGCAGGAAATCTTTTTCAATTTTTACTAACAGTTATCAAATCATAAACTCTGAACCATGTTTGTACAAATTATCAATTATGTAAGATTTAACAAAAATCTACTCCTTTCAAAATAAGGACGGTGCGACTGTGCGTCACCACAGATGAGATACACACAGTTTTCTTTCCATCAGGATGAAGCCCATCTACTGATTTCATCAGATATAAAGCTATAGAATACGTTAATATTTAATTAACAGTTTTAGACACATTGGCTGGCCGGTTTCTATGAGGTTTCTTCCTTTTTTCCCCCCACTGCTAAGGGAAAAAACATCATAAACATTTTTATTATCAAAAGTGTTTTTAAAAGTTGATTTATTTCTTTCATAAAACATATAATATAGGCCATTTAGGCCTATATCCTAAGCAGCAGGAAAATCTAGCGGAAATGCCTCTTTAAAATTCTCCTACAAAAGATAAACAGAATCAGAATATACTTTAATCATCTCACACATGGAGAACTTGTGTGTCACAGCAACAACTTCCTATCTGCTAAGTGAGTCGTTGTAGAATCCGATCACATACGGGAAGAAAGACCTCCGGTAACGAGATGTTCTCGAGCGGAGCTGTCAGAGCCTCTTGGAGAAGGAGCTCCGCTGTTCGTCCAAGAGTGGGTAGAGAGGATAGTCATGATTGTCCATGATGGACAAAAGTTTGTTCAGTGACCTCCTCTCTACCACTGCCTCAAGTGAGTCCTGTTTGCTGCCAATGACAGAGCCAGCCAGTCTGATTAGTTTATTCGGTCTGTTGGCGTCACTGGCTACGATGCTGCTCCCCCAGCAGATAACCGAGAAGAACAAGGAGCTGGCCATCACAGACTGGTAGAAGGTCTCCAGGATCTTGCCGCACACATTGAAGGACCTCAGCTTCCTTAGAAAGTAAAGTCGGCTGCAGGTCTTCTTGTACACAGCAGTACTGTTGCTCCTCCAGCTCAGTCTGCTGTCGATGGTCACTCCCAGGTATTTGTACTCCTCCACCACTTCCACAACACTACCCGGAATGCAGAGCGACTGCAAAGCAGTCCTCTTCTTCCGGAAGTCAATCACCATCTCCCTGGTCTTGTCTACATTGAGCAGCAGGTGATTCTCTCCCGCCCACGCCACAAATCCATCCACCAGCCTCCTGTACTCCTTCTCCTGCCCACCACTTATACACCCCACAACTGCAGACTCATCAGAATCATAAAATAACAGAATAAAACAAACATCATCTTGGATGTGGCATCATGACTGACTCTTCTTAAAAACGATTGTGTTCTTGTTCACTTTCTTAAACTAGTGACAATACTACCGTCTAGTGGCGGATCTGTTGTAGTACAAAACAGTTTATGATATAGGGGACTGTGCAATTTTATAAAACACACCACTTAACACGAGGAAAGGAAATAATTGCTTGCTTTGATAGTTACTGTATGCTTGCTAATGAGCCTGTTTTATACAAAACATTGCTCCATTTTTTTACTCTTGCCCTGCAGGGTCAGGAATTATTATCACTGTATCCATTGATTGCTTGTTGTTCCATTCTCTTTTTTAAAGCATCCTCTTTGAACAAGACTGTCACCAAGCCAGTTAGAAACAGATACATTCAGTTGAAATAGTTGCTCATTGGCTGCTAGATATTAAAAACTGGGGAAAGTATGGCACATTGAGGTTCTATCCTCTAATTCTACCTACTGTTCTCTGCCAGACTGGCTTGGCTGCTTGATGTATCCACATCACCCTTGGCTGGTCCCTGGCTTTCCATTTCATTCATTGTTCTCTGATGTCTTTTTACTAAGAATTTTACACAAACTAGTTGGTACACTATAGCTGTTGTATAAATGTATACAAATACGTATATACATATATTTTTTAAAATGCAAATTGTATTTAGGATCCTAGGAAGAGTAGCTGTCAGCTTAGCAGCTAATGGGGATCCATATAAATAAACAGTGTGATTCACATGTTGTCCACCTCTGTCTTTCTCCACCTTGGGAAAGGGTTTTTGTTTCTGCTTCTTGATGGATCCTCTGTGTTCCTGTCCTGGGTGTGACCAGACCGAGGAGGCCCCTATGCTTGATCTGCAATCCCGCCTCCATCAGGATTAACCCATCTACTGGTTTCTTCACCGATATAGCTGTAGAGGAGAATATGCTAATATTTAAATATAAAGTCTTAGACACATTGGATGCTCATTCCGGGGGAGGATTCTTTCTTTGTCTTGGTCAAAGCAGGTAATCTACAGGCCGCTATTCACCATGATTGAGATCATGTGGAGGTGGGTGAACATTAAAGAATGACAACCACTGACAAAGAACTCCATTAGTCATGCTTTACAGATAATCAGATAGCAACCCACATTGCATAGCAGCATGCTTAATCAGCCTGTGTCTGTGAAAAGCCAAATCTGATTCAAATTAGATTGAGCCATTTGGCCTGAATGTTCCTTATAATGTTTTGGGGGAAATAGGCAATGATTATTGCCTCATTAATAACTTTTAAAGACTGATGCATGGAGATGGATCTAGCTGCATTTTACATGCGGTCTGTTAGACTTTTGGTTTGCTTAACCAACAAATGATAACTGGGGTGTGGATTTGGGTCAGAGCACACATGGCTACAGTTGAGGTGACTTTTAAAGACTCCAGTTTTTGGAGTATTTGACATCTCTAAAATTTAATTGTTGGCAAAGGAGATTGTGAGAACCATTAAAGAAATTTTTGTCTTAGTATTGTACTTGTTGAAATACTTAGGTGAGGTGGCAGTTGAGTTTCTGACTTGGCTGTTTAACAGGATATTAGAAAGTGAGAAGATGCCTGATGAATGGAGGAGAAGTGTGCTGGTTCCTATTTTTAAGAACAAGGGATATGTGCAGAGTGGTGGTAACTACAGAGGAATAAAACTGATCAGTCAAACGATGAAATTATGGGAAAAAGTTGTCGAAGGTAGGCTAAGGTCTGAAGTAAGAATTTGTGAGCAGCAGTATGGTTTTATGCCTAAAAAGACCACTACAGATGAAGTTTTTGCCTCGAGGATGCTGATAGAGAAGTACAGGGAAGGTCAGAGGGAGCTGCACTGTGTCTTTGTAGATCTAGAGAAAGCGTATGACAGGGTACCTAGAGAAGAACTATGGTATTGTATGAGGAAGTCTGCTGTGACAGAGAAGTATGTCACACCAGACATGGATATGTATGAGGGCTGTAAGACAGTGGTGAGGTGTGCTGTAGGTGAGACAGAGAAGTTCAGTGTGGGGGTGGGACTGCACCAAGGATCTGCTCTGAGTCCTTTGCTGTTTGTTATGGTGATGGACAGGCTGACAGACGAGGTCAGACAGGAATCCCCATGGACAATGATGTTTGCAGATGACATTGTGATCTGCAGTGAGAGGAGGGAAGAGGTGGAGGAAAAGCTGGAGAGGTGGAGGTTTGCACTAGAAAGAAGAAGAATGAAGATTAATCAGAGTAAAACAGAGTACATGTGTGAGAATGAGAGAGATCCAAATGGAAAAGTGGGGTTACAGGGAGAAGAGATAAAGAAGGTGGAAGATTTTAAGTATCTAGGATCAACAGTCCAGAGCAATGGAGAGTGTGGAAAAGAGGTGAAGAAGCGTGTTCAGGCAGGCTGGAACGGGTGGAGGAAAGTATCAGGTGTGATGTGCGACAGAAGAGTTTCAGCTAAAATGAAAGGAAAAGTGTACAAAACCGTGGTGAGACCCGCCATGCTGTTTTGTCTAGAAACAGTAGCACTGAGAAAAAGACAGGAAGCAGAGATGGAGGTAGCAGAGATGAAGATGCTGAGGATCTCTCTGGAAGTGACGAGGATGGACAGGATTAAAGATGAGTACATCAGGGAAACAGCACATGTTAGAGGTTTTGGGGATAAAGTTCGAGAGGCAAGACTGAGATGGTTTGGGCACGCACACAGGAGAGAGAGAGTACATAGGAAGAAGGATGCTGGATTTGGAACCACCAGGGAAGAGGACTAGAGGAACGCCCAAAAGGAGATTCATGGACACAGTGAAGGAAGACATGAAGATACGTAGTTGGCGTGACCAAAGAGGATGCAGCAGATAGGATTAGATGTAAGAAACTGAATTGCTGTGACGACCCCTAAAGGGAAATGCCGAAAGAAGAAGAAGATTGTACTTGTTGACCAAAGACATGACAGCGTACAACATGGTATCCATGACAACTCAGATACAGTCATTAGCAAGTCTTATCAGCCTGAATGTTGTGGCAGTTCTCTTGTGTGAATCACTGAGCTCATCTGTCTACGGCCATTCTGCACAAGCACAAGGCCCTTCAAAAAATAAAAAAAACAATGTCGAGGACTATGCTTAAATCTTTATCTAACACACGAAAATTGATAAAGCAGCTCAGAAAGTAAATTAATTAAAGACCACATTGTCAGAAATAAAGATTATATATCAGTTATATGCCGCAAAGTGTTTGATAATAATATAGTTCTCATTAGTAGGATTAGGCTAAAACAGGGATGGCATACTCTTTGATTCATGGGCCACATTGGGTTCTAACATTTGACAAAGAAGCCGGAACAGGAGCTGATGGATGGCATGCTTTGGTAACCTCACCTTATTGGGGAAAAAATACACACCTCGGGATATGGAGAAAAACTGTGCTTGAGTTTCCAATGAAAACATGGCTGAAAACCCACCTTTTTAGCTGGGCTTTTACTTGATTGTTAGTTTTGCTTAATATGATTTTATGTATTTATCTGTTTGTTTACTTT
This sequence comes from Neostethus bicornis, assembly GCA_902685375.1. Classification (NCBI taxonomy): domain Eukaryota; kingdom Metazoa; phylum Chordata; class Actinopteri; order Atheriniformes; family Phallostethidae; genus Neostethus; species Neostethus bicornis. The sequence continues at coordinate 6,412,441 of LR738564.1, forward strand.
CCTATTTTTACATAGTTTTATTTTCCTGATTTAGTTTTTTGATGAATTTCTTAAATACTGTAGATTTAAACCGGTTTTACTGGTTTTAGTTTTCATTCTATTGTTTTATTCTGTGTCTTATTCCAGTGTCTTATTCCATCATGGGAATCCTCCAGCCCTCCAGCTCTGCCTGCTCAGTCTGTGGGGTCTTCTCTGTGGGGGTCTGACTGGTCTGGATGGTGCGGGTCCCTCACTTTTGACGTGTGGCTTCTGTGGGCGCCTGTGATTATTAAGTAAACAGATATGGAACCATCTTCTGATCCAAGATGGTTCAAATGGGATCAACAAGTCACAGATAATGTTTGTTCCCTGTCCACAAAAAGTCTTGAACAACAAAATATTGTAATCACATTATTCCATTTTGTTTCACGTCACTGCTTGTGGACGCTTTAAAACTTAATTCAATTCAATTTTATTTGTATAGCCCAAAATCACAGAATTTCCGTCTCAATGGGCTTCACAAGAAAAAGAGGAATGTATTAACACAAATACACAGCAAGAAAAATAACTAACAAATACTAACCAAACAAGACTAGCACATTTATGCACTTAGACTCTCCTTCTCGGCGAGGAAAAACTCCTAAAAAACCCATCAGTGGGGAAAAAATAAGAAACCTCATGGGGATCCACGTGAAAGTGGGATCCCTCCCCTGGGACGAGCAACCAATGTGTCAAAGATTATTGTTTAAATATTAGCTTAATCTAATCTACAGCTAAATACACTATATTGCCAAAAGTATTCGCTCACCCATTCAAATGATCGGAATCAGGTGTTCTAATAACTTGGCCTGGCCCCGGGTGTATAAATTCCCTGGGTTCCCTGTTAGGCGTAATATACCAACACTGGTATCTCGCGACATTCTACAAGCAAGCAAGCAAGCAAATTCAAGCACTCAGGCATGCAGACTGTGAAACAAGACATTTGTGAAAGAATGGGCCGCTCTCAGGAGCTCAGTGAATTCCAACGTGGAACTGTCATAGGATGCCACTTGTGCAACAAATCCAGTCGTGAAATTTCCTCGCTCCTAAATATTCCACAGTCAACTGTCAGCTCTGTTATAACAAAATGGAAGCGTTTGGGAACAACAGCAACTCAGGCACGAAGTGGTAGGCCACGTAAAGTGACGGAGAGGGGTCAGCGGATGCTGAAGCGCATAGTGCAAAGAGGTTGCCGACTTTCTGCACAGAGCTACAAACTTCATGTGACCTTCAGATTAGCCCAAGTACAGTACGCAGAGAGCTTCATGGAACGGGTTTCCATGGCCGAGCAGCTGCAGCCAAGCCACACATCACCAAGTGCAATGCAAGGCGTCGGATGCAATGGTGTAAAGCACGCCGCCACTGGCCTCTAGAGCAGTGGAGACACGTTCTCTGAAGTGATGAATCACGCTTTTCCATCTGGCAATCTGATGGACGAGTCTGGGTTTGGATGTTGCCAGGAGAACGGTACATTTCAGATTGCATTGTGCCAACTGTGAAATTTGGTGGATGAGGAATTATGGTATGGGGTTGTTTTTCAGGTACTGGGCTTGGCACCTTAGTTCCAGTGAAAGGAACATTTAAAGCTTCAGGATACCAAAACATTTTGGACAATTCCATGCTCCCAACCTTGTAGGAACAGTTTGGAGCTGGCCCCTTCCTCTTCCAACATGACTGTGCACCAGTGCACAAACCAAGGTCCATAAAGACGTGGATGACAGAGTCTGGTGTGGATGAACTTGACTGGCCTGCACAGAGTCCTGACCTGAACCCGATAGAACACCTTTGGGATGAATTAGAGCGGAGACTGAGAGCCAGGCCTTCTCGACCAACATCAATGTGTGACCTCACCGATGCGCTTTTGGAAGAATGGTCAAAAATTCCTATAAACACTCTCCTCAACCTTGTGGACAGTCTTCCCAGAAGAGTTGAAGCTGTAACAGCTGCAAAAGGTGGACCAACATCATATTGAATTCTATGAGTTAGGAATGGGATGGCACTTCAGTTCATAGAATGAGTAAAGGCAGGTGAGCAAATACTTTTGGCAATATAGTGTATCTAAAGAAGTCAATAGATGTTCTTCATCCTGATGGAAACACGGGAGACTCCTCAGCCCGGAGATGTCTAGAACGGGGATGAGTAGATGTTCTTCATCCTGATGGAAACACTGGGGGACTCCTCAGCCTGGAGATGTCCAGGACGGGGATGAGTAGATGTTCTTCATCCTGATGGAAACACGGGGGACTCCTCAGCCCGGAGATGTCCAGGACGGGGATGAGTAGATGGATTTCATCCTGATGGAGCGGGGATGAAGAAGCACGGAGGTCTCCTCGGTGTGGCCATGCCCAGGACAGGAACGCAGAGTCCTGAATGGGGCTCTCTCCCAGAGAGGAGGGAGAGAGGTGAACAACATGTGAATTGTATTGTACCAACTAGCAGTGTAATTCTAAACAAACAGACAATTTAGAACAATGAATGAGATAGAAAGCCAGGGGTTTAAGGTAGAGGGTTAGAGTAGGGGGTACGGGGAAAGAGCCAAGGCAGTCTGGCAGAGAATAGTAGATAGAATTAGAGGACAGAACCCCAATGTACCATACTTTCCCCAGCTTTTACTATCTAGTAGCCAACTAGTAATTATATCAGCTAATTGAATCTGTTTCTATCTGGCCTATTGATAAGCTTGTTCAAACAGGAATGCTTTAAGCCTCCCTTTAAATGTAGGAACACTGTCTGCCTCTCTCACTTGAGCTGGGAGCTTATTCCATAAAACTGGAGCTTGGTAGCTAAAGGCTCTACCTCCAACAACAAAACAACAAATGTGCAACTTATTGTTGCACATTTGAAATAGGATTTGAAAATGTTAAAGGTGACTTTTAATCTCATTTTAACGTCCAGAAATAATGATGTTTGTGCACCTCATGTGCACAAATCTTACTCATATGAAGGAACAGTCCAGCCTAATGTTAGTAAAATCAGCCTCGCACCAGTCTAATTGATCATTGAGCCACAGATGACTTTCAAGAGCCACGATGCTCCCACTCACTGGACAACCCACGTCCAGAAAGAGCCACGTAATCAGTGTGTTGTGTGCGCGAATGTCCTTGCGTGTGTGCGTGTGTGATCAATCGCTCATTCTCCATCTCGGTGGCGTAGGAGGCGTCTGTCAGACCTGTAGAGCGTCTGTGCATCCCTGTGTCTGTGTCTGTTGGTTCGCGGAGGACACTATACCTTTTGTCTTCAGAACAGCCGAAGTTATTAGAGCCAATACTGTGATCATTTGGAATTCTCCGTCTTGATCCCGAAAGACTCGTTCAATTCTTGCCTGCAAGGGAGTTGAATCAAACAGGTGCGTAAAACACGCGTTCAATAAAAAAGAAAGAAAGAAAGAAAAAGATTTAAAATAAACCATCATTTATCATTCATTTTAGTGCCCGTAAAATCTTTTTCCACTTTTGTAATTTCCATTATAAATAAACATGTAACACATTTCATGAGGTTGTAACAAAATCTTAAAAGTGGATTTAAAAACTGCTCAGCTCAGTCAAATAATCCTCCATCCAAACCAGAAAGAGCTATCTGTGGGAAATATGGGGCGGTGGCATTGTTTTAAAATAAGTTTTTAATTCAGAGTGTATCTCTCCATGCCTGTTTGTCATCGCACTTGTGTGCCACCGTTCCAGCAGCGTGCGTGTTATTTTCGAGCCGCCATGGAAGTGTTAATGAAGGGTTTTTCTAAAGCCAAGGATGGAGTCGTAGCAGCGGCGGAAAAAACTAAGCAGGGAGTGACTGGAGCTGCTGAAATGACAAAGGATGGAGTCATGTTTGTTGGTAGGTTTTGAAAATGCATATGTTCCTATTAAATGTGTTGAATTTTAACTTAATGGGTTTTTTTTCTATCTTTAGGAAGTAAAACAAAGGATGGAGTAACCACAGGTAACAGCAATTTAAAAAAAAAAAAGTATTTTGGTAAGAATACAAAAGTTACCAAGTTATTTTTTTAACTAAAAAGATAAGCATTTTTTAATAGTATTTTTTTGCTCAGCTTATGTCTAAAAGTTTTAATGTAAACTTGCAGGTGGACAATTATACTCGAGCCTTTAGCATGCTTGACTCCCTAAGGACTGTTTCTTGCAATTGGCCAAACACAACAAGCAAGGCAGCAAAGGGAGGATTCTTATGGGTACCCAGGAGTTTGCTGAATTGTTATTTTCTATATGCTGGTTGCAGTGGTGGAACGTAACGAAGTAAATGTACTTCGTTACTGTACTTTAAAAAAAATTGTGTATCTGTACTTTACTTAAGTAAAATTTAAGACCGGTACTTTTACTTTTACTTCACTACAATTTTAGAGCAAATATCTGTACTTTTACTTCGCTATTTTTTAAAAGTGTGTTTTACATTTTTCGTTACATTTTCGTTCAGGAATTTAAAAAATACACAGGCTTTTTAGCGCATCTTGAAGCCGCATCGCCAAAATCAAAAGAAGCAGTTGATCGGGAGAAGAAGTCATGAATCGAGAAACATTTTAGTACAAATTAAAGAGTCAGAAGATCGTTGTTAGTTGTGTTTACTTCTAAATAAAAAGTTGAGCCATCATTACACAGAGCAGGGGCGGATCTAGAATTTTCCAAAGGGGGGTGGAGCTTTGACAAAGCCAATATATAGTGACTGGGGGGGCTCCCCCCCCAAAACATTTTAAAAATTAAGTGTCATTTTCCTCCATTTTGGCGGCCCATTCACTGGCCCTTCTAGGGTATAGCTTGACTTGTCCCCTTTCCTTTTATTTATTTATTTATTTTGTGGACCAAAAGAGGCGGGAGAGGGGGGTCACACCTCTGCAGAGTATTTATCCTGGTTACCATGGTGACGCCCTTTGGCACAAAAAATAACATTTGAATTATGATCGAATACTTTTACTTTTTACTTAAAAAGTACAATTTACACCAACGACTTTTGTACTTTTACTTTAGTAGATTTTTTTATTGATACTTTTACTTAAGCAAACTTTTTGCCTAAGTATCTGTACTTTTACTTAAGTACAAAAAGTGAGTACTTCATCCACCACTGGCTGGTTGTATACAAAGCATTTTATGGCATTTAAAAGCCTGGATTATAAACTGATAATGGATGAAATATGTCATGACGACTGTATGGTGGCGCAGTGGTTAGCATGGTGGCCTCACAGCAAAAAGGTTAGGTGTTCAAGTACCAAGTGAGTTGAGACTAGGATTACTGGCCTTTCTGTGTGTTGTTTGCATGTTCTCCCTTTGTACATGTGGGTTTTCTCCGGGTACTCCAGTTTCCCCCCTACCTCCAAAAACAGGCATGTAAGGATGATTGGCCACTGTGAAATTGCCCCAAGTTATGAGTGAGTATTTGTGGCCCTGTAACAGACTGACGACCTGTTTGAGGCATACCCTGCCTCACGCCCACAATGAGCCGGAATAAACTCTGGCACTCCCCATGGCACTGACTGAGATAAGCGGTTCAGAAGATGACTGATACAGTATGTCAGGGCATCTATTAGCTGTCTTGTCAGCTAACTTGCATGGGATGATCTGATAATCTGCTTTCCAGAAGTCCACACAGACCAAGACGATGCCTTATGAGTTTTCAAACTTGTGATTATTTGCACTTATAGACAGTGGTGGAACGTAACGAAGTAAATGTACTTCGTTACTGTACTTAAGTAAAAAAATTGTGTATCTGTACTTTACTTAAGTAAAATTTGAGACCTGTACTTTTACTTTTACTTCACTACATTTTTAGAGCAAATATCTGTACTTTTACTTCGCTACTTTTTAAAAGTGTGTTTTACATTTTTTGCTACATTTTTGTTCAGGAATTTAAAAAATATAAAGTTTTTTTAGCGCATCTTGAAGCCGCATCGCCAAAATAGAAAGAAGCAGTTGATCGGGAGAAGAAGTTATGAATCGAGGCTCAATCAGAGTCGAGAGTAAACATTTTCCTCATTCATTCAGCGCCAAGAGCAGGGGCGGTTCTAGGATTTTCTGAAGATGGGGTGGGGTTGGGGGGCGGAGACGTGAGGTCATTGATAAAGCCAATACAGGGTAACTGGGGGCTTCCCCTCCCCCCCAAAACATTTTAAAAAATAAGTGTCATTTTTCTGCATTTTGGTGGACCATTTGCTAGCCCTGTTAGGGGATGGCTTGACTTGTCCCCTTTCCTTTCTTCTTTTTTTTTGCGGACCAAAAGAGGCGGGAGGGGGGGAGAAGGGACACGCCCCTGCAGAGTATTTATTTGTGACCCTACAGCACAAAAATAACATTTGAATTATGGTTGAATACTTTTACTTTTTACTTAAAAAGTAAAATGTACACCAACTACTTTTGTACTTTTACTTAAGTAGATTTTTTTTATTGGTACTTTTACTTTTAAGTATTTTTTTTTTTTTCCTAATTATCTGTACTTTTACTTAAGTACAAAAAGTGAGTACTTCATCCACCACTGGTTATAGATTGCTGGAAGGTTTCAAAAAAATAAAAACCTGTTAGAGGAAAAAAAAAATTAAGTAAGATGTGCTGACACATATGAAAGGCTAAATTACATAACAAAGCTTTGATGAAACTTAATCATAAAAAAAATCATAGTTGCAGAGGGAAATGTCTCCAGGCTTCACAGTATGTGAGTTAAACAAATTATTTAACAGGTGGTAAACCTGGTTATGCTCTTAATATGCGCACACAAGTTGATGTCTTTAATTTAATTTTCTTGGTATTTTATATACAGTATGTACATGTTGTACATGCACGGTACAAACTGATCAATGTTAATTTTTTAATGAGAAGGACAATGCTACCATATATTGACATCTTCTATTTTTAATCAGCAAAAGATCCATGTAACCTTTGCTAAGTAGTTTTTAACAGTCAGTTCTTTCTATGTCCTGAGGATATCATTAAAGAGCAGCAATTTCATGATGTACGCTAATCCAGAAACATAAATAGCTTAGAAATTGACTATTGCAGATTCTGTGCCGGATCCATGTCTGCAATCCTCGCAGGTACAGAAACTCAGGGCTCATTAAACTGATCAAATGTCCTTACTGTAATTCTTAAGCTTTCAGTTTCTTTCTCTGTTCCCATAGTTGCTGGTAAAACTGTTTGCGGAGTGTCTCAGATGGGTGGAGCAGTGGTCACCGGAGTTACCGCTGTGGCCCAGAAAACTGTGGAGGGTGCTGGCAATATTGTCGCCGCCACAGGACTGGTCAAGAAAGAGCCAACCAAACAAGTGAGAAAAATATCTTTTATGTACCTGTACATAAACATTGGTTTTCTTTTAAAATACATAATAACGGAAACTGATCATAAATTTTCTCCTCATGCACTAATCTGAAGATTTTATAAATGGATTGATTAAGTGTTACTTGACATTTTAATCCATCTGACGTATATATACAGTATATAGTAACATAATATACGTAATCCTATTATTGATATAATAATAATAATAATAATAATAAAAAATTTATTTGTAATGCACTTTATATCTCCAGTGGAGATCTCAAAGTGCTACAATGACCAAAAGGAACAACAAATAGCAAAATTAAATAAAACCACAACACAAAAAAAAACAACACTAAAAACTTTGCTGAAAAGCCTTTAGAAATAAAAATGTCTTCAGTCTTTTCTTAAAAGCCTCAACGCTCTGTGGAGCCCTCAAGCTCTCAGGAAGAGCGTTCCAGAGCTGTGGAGCAGCTGCCTGGAAAGCCCTGTCCCCCATAGTGGAGAGTTTGGTCCTTGGTTGGTGCAGGCAGTAGGAGGAGGAGCGCAGGTCTCGGACAGTGGTGTGGAGGGTTAGGAGTTCTTGGAGATAAACAGGTGCAGTGCCGTGTATGCACTGATGGGTGAGGAGGCAGAGCTTGTACTGAATTCTGTATTTAATGGGTAGCCAGTGGAGGGATTTGAGGATGGGAGTGATATGGTCATATTTGCGCCTCTTTATCAGGATCCGGGCAGCACAGTTCTGGATGTGCTGGAGCTTTCGTAAGCCCCTGCATGGGATCCCTACTAGAAGGGCATTGCAGTAATCCAGCCTGGAGGAGATGAAGGCGTGAATCAACCTCTCAGCGTCAGGTTTGGAAAGACATGGACGTAGCCTGGCTATATTTTTAAGATGGAGGAAGGAAACCTTGCAGAGATGGTGAATGTGGGAGTCAAAGGTGAGGTTAGAATCCATTTTGACTCCAAGGTTTTTTACAGAGGATGACAGAGGGATGCTGTGTCCAAAAATGGGGATACTACTGAGGGAAAGTGACTGGGTTTGGTGAGGCGTGCCGATGAGAATGGCTTCTGTTTTGCTGCTATTGAGTTGGAGAAAGTTTTCAGACATCCATGTCTTGATCTCTTCCAGGCAGACCGAAAGCACAGATGGCATAGCTGAAGGTAAAGCAGTGTTCATTTTCATATACAGTTGTGTGTCGTGTGCATAAGAGTGGAATGAAAGATTATGTTTATGAATTATTTGACCAAGGGGAAGCATGTAAATAGTGAACAGGGTTGGACCAAGGACAGACCCTTGTGGCACTCCACAGCTGACTATACGTGGAAGTGATTTGCTCTGCCCCATGATATGTTAGATACATGCAACACTCACTCTTCAAGAATGTTTTTAAGTTGTCAACATTATCTCAATAAATAATCCAACTTTCTTTACACATTGGAAAAATATGCAAGGGCTCTTCATTTTTTTTTTGGTCGGAATTCTTTAAAACTTCATTGCTAAACATTTTCCATTTAAACATTTTGATGACCTCTAATTGAAGATTTGTCTTTTCTAAGAGGTTTTGACTGGAGGACAAATTTTTATTTATTTATTTATTATTAGCCCATTTGTTGAACAGATTTTAGTGGAAAATTATCAGAAGTGTTACTTAAAAAAAAAAAAAAAAAAAAAAAAAATTATGAATCTGTTTCTTCTAAGCGCAATAGATAAAAATACTCAAATAAAAGCACAAAACAGTTTAAGTGAATTTCTTATGACGATTATAAACATGCTCCTACATAAATTTAAGTACATTATTTGACAAATTGAATGGAATTGTGTTGTTTTTTGTGTTATGGTTTTATGTACTTTTGCTGTTTCTTGTTCCTTTTGGTCATTGTAGCACTTTGATATCTCCACTGGAGATATAAAGTGTGTTACAAATAAATTTTTTATTATTCTTATTATTATAGCACGCATTGCTCAGGCATCATATCAACTACCACAGTTTTGAATTGCCTCCTGGGAGAGTGACCAGTTCGAGATGGTGGCCGCAATTCTCTCATCGCAACAGCCAATATGAGGTTTACTCTTTACGTTTATGGGTCATTTTCAAATTTCTTTCCATTTTAGCTAGTGAAAAAATAAAATATAAGTTTATCCATAGGTTCCTACTCTCTTTTGTTTTTGATAAAGGATTGATTTAGAGACCCAAATCTGCCGATGGCCCCTTTTTTTTACAGATGTACTTTTAATTACGTCTGTTTGATGTATCATGTTACCTTTGTTACCTTTGTTTCAGTAACAGAGTGGACAAATTTTGTTTCTTCTGTTCACTACAGCTAGGAAAGTTGATGTATTATCACTCACATTACATCATTTAAAACTATTTCACAAATATTATCACCAGTAAATGGCATTTCTCTTATATTCTAGATAATCTATATATTATGCTGGAAACAGAGAAGACATTTCAAAATGAACCTTACCCTTTCTAAGATTTGAAACCTTCATAAACTTTAGCCAAAATACTTTAGCCACATGGCTTCTTCTCCAAAAGTTACTTCCTGTCTGCAGCAGTGAATCCTGGTGGCAGTTGTTGGAACTTGATGAACATTATGATGTACAATATGGTAACAGAGTGGACATCATATTGAGGGAGAGGTCTTTTTGCGTGTATTATGTCATTTTTTGGTAACATTTTCATGCAAACAGTTAGATGACCTTGTTTATTTAAGGCAAAAAATTAATATTTTTTATTACAGAAAAGATTCTTGATATGCCACTGAAAGATAAGCATTTTATTGAGGGACATTGAAATTTGTCTGGGTAGAGATTTTTGATCATCACAAAGTGAATAAAATATTTATCCTATGACAGTTTTAAATAAATGTGTATGCAACATTATAGTAGCAGACTTAGAATTAACAGTGAAATCAACTTTTCAATCATTTAGATAACTGAAACTTTGCCCTTTCAGGCTAGGACACAAAACGGAAAGAAATTTGAAATTGACCCTTATGTGTGCAAGACTTAAGTCAGCTATTGTTTCACTTTATTTGGTGAATTCCTCTGAAAGCTGTTAATGTAACAGAACAAAAAAAAGAAGCAGATTGACCTGAAGAAAAGCCAAGTGTTTTAGCCCATCTGACCCGGGTAGAAAAGTGCCAAAAATTATGTGAAGTTATCTCTGCATTAATCAAATTTGTTGATTAACTGGAGAAATCAGAGACTGCACAAAAGGAATTCAAGAACTAAAAAGATGGGTTTCTCGTTACACGATTGCTTTAAAGTCAGCTAACTATTTATCCATGGTATAATTTCCTATGCTAAAACAATTCTGATGAGAAAATTCTCAAATTGCACATCAAAATTGGGTCTATGTGTGATGTGTAGTTATCACACAGAACATATACATTCTGAGCTCATACTCTCTTGAGTTATTTATTTGGTTTAATTCAGTCACTTTGAAGAAATGTATCACAACTGTCTTAGGAAATAAAATACAACAACAACCACAAAAAAAAAAATCTAAGTCAGGCACGGTGGCGCAGTGGGTAGCACAGTGACCTCACAGCAAGAAAGTCATGGGTTTGTGTTCCAGGTAGGAACGGGCTTGAACACTGGCCTTTCTGTGTGGAGTTTGCATGTTCTCCTCTTGTTTGCATGGGTTTTCTCTGGGTAATCCGGTTTCATCCCACCCTCCAAAAACATGCATGCTATGTTGATTGGCCGCTACGTGATTGCCCCTAGGAATGAGTGTGTGTATGGTTGTACGTGTGTGGCACCGCAACAGACTGGTGACCTGTTTGGGGTGCAGCCTGCCCTTCACCTCGAATCAGCCAGGAGGGGGTCTGGCACCCCCCACAACCCCGTAAGGGATAGACGGTTAAGAAAGTGACTGACTGACTAAAATATTTAGCACTGTAGTATTTTCTTAGTGGAGCTTTGTCTTTAATATGATAAATTGGTGTTAAGGATTTATTGATGTCAATTCAAAATATAAACACATGACACACTGAAATAGCTAGCAACACAACATGTGCATCCATTTTTATTGTGGTTGTGAATGAAAGTTGTTCCATTCTGTTAGCTTCCCTGTTATTCTTCATCACTAAGTCTGGCCTTCGTTTGTAAAGAAGAGAGGAGAAATGTAATAAGTAACTTGCTGTTGAAATGTAAAAAAGAAAAATGGACATTTCTTTTTCTTGTAGTGCTATTGAGCTATTTGTTTAAGTCTCTTTCAACACAAACAAACATTTATAAAAGCAAAGCAACATCAATTAATTTACAGGCTGTTATCATAAACTTAATTAACTGAATATGTTTAGGTAAAAAAAAATATGCATGTCATGGTGTCTTTTTTACTTTGAGTGGATGTAGATTTTGAGTAAAATTACAAATCAGAAATATGGTTGAAGACCGTTCAGATAAAAGGACTCAGTAAAAGGACTTTTTACTTAACTCTGCCAAACTGTTAAAGAACCCCCAGAAACAGTAACTTTTCATATCTGAATTGTGCAATTACACCATGACTTTCATCATATACACTTATTTAACTAATTCTTCTTCTCCTGTTGGCATTTCCCTCCAGGGTTCACCACAGCAAGTCTGAATGTGTGTGTGAATGGGTAAATGTGAGCTTCACTGTAAAGCGCTTTGAGTGACTATGCAGGTGGAAAGACGTTTTATAAGTGGAGTCCATTTACCATCTCCATTTCATTGTACATTTAGATGTTGTAATCCTCAGTAAAACATCTAAACGCTAACCATCCAAATGGTTGCGCAATGGGCATTAGCCCAGATCATCACGGGGGTTGTGTCAGGAAGGGCATCCGACGTAAAACTACGCCAAATATAAATATGCAAGTCAGTTTAAGAAATAACATACAGGATCGGTCCTGGCCCAGGTTAACAAGCGTTTGCTTCAGCCGATACCTTTTCGGTCCTTTGCTAAAATATATTTATTTTTCTTTCTTTCATTAATGTGAAATTACACTGTGACCGAAATAAATAAATAAATAAATAAAATAAAAACAACGAACGCCATCGGTACTGTTGACCAACAGAGTGCCGGTGGAAATTGGACTACTGGTGGTCAAAGAAGAAGAGGAGGAAGACGCGTACATAGGAAGAGAGAGAAGAGAAACATGAAGAGTCTAGGACTTAGGGTAGGAACTTTGAATGTTGGGACTATGACGGGTAAAGGTAGAGAGTTAGTTGACATGATGGAGAGAAGAAAAGTAGACATCCTGTGTGTCCAGGAGACTAGATGGAAAGGTAGCAAGGCTAGAAGTCTAGGAGCGGGGTTCAAGTTGTTCTATCATGGTGTCGACAGAAAGAGGAATGGTGTAGGAGTTATTGTGAAGGAAGAGTTTGTTTGGCATGTTCTGGAGGTACAGTCAACCCAGTTTACCCTGCATCGGCATAATAAGCATTTGCTTCAGCCGATACTTTTTCGGTCTCTTGGTAAAATACAATTTCAGAAAAAAATTGAACTTTCTTTAATGTGAATTTACAATGTGACCGAAAAAAAATATATATAAAAAAAAAAAAAACAAAAAAAAAACAGTGGCTTAACAAGTTCCGTCACCCCCACAACCTTGCTGAATGAATTGGTTCTGAAATTTGATGGATATGAAATGTACATCTTGAACAAACTAAAATAATCTCTTGTTTTCTTCCAGGGTGAGGACTCCTCAGCAGTACCAAATACTGCAGAATCACCAGTTGATTCTGACCCAGCTGAAGTCACAGAGGTTAGAATGATCACAGAACCCCCTTGTTGTGATGTGGAAGGAGGAGGACCCAAATGCAGGACTTAAAACAAGGTTTATTAAACCAAGGATCAGCAAAGCTGTAAACAAAGAAGATGGATCAAAAAGGTTATCAAAGAGTCAATCTCAGTTTCAAAGGAAGTCTGCTGGGTCGGGAGTCAGCCAGGGCTGGAAGGCATGAAGACCCGACAAGAAGACCTGGCTGCCTATTTAAAGGCAGCCAGGAGATTAGGTGCAGGTTATCCAATCAGGTGCAGGTGGTCCAATCAGCCAGATTTGGGGGAAAGGTGAGATGGTCCCTGGCTCCCTCTGGTGGTGGTTGAGGGAACCACAACAACCCTCCTGTTGTGAGGCTCTCTTTGCCACCCATTGACTAAAGGCCAAGCTCACTTTCATGAAATTCTTGTGAATTTATGCAGATATATTTATGAATTTGCTGTAAGTGTGAACTAAAGAAGAAAATGGGGATGAAAAACCCTTATTCAGTTTTTAGTAGTAATAACAGTGACATTGAAGGAATTGGTCAAGAAATGTTTTCCATATCTGTTTACTTAATAATCACATGTAAAGAAGACTTTGACACATAATTCTGCAAAGGACAGTCTGCTTTTGAGCTATGTATGGCAGACACCAGAGGTGATGAGTAAATTATTTTTTGGAACAGGGTGTGAGAGGTAATATTACATCATCTACAATAACCTTGATATCATGTTGTTGGGTGATCTCACTGTCACTCTGCATGCTAAACTGTAGATGCCTTAAATCAACTTTTTATTTCGTCTCTCCCGCACAGGATGACACAGATGAGTAAATTCAGCATCACATTTGAAGATCAGTGACAGAAACAATCAACGTTGCTCTGCCAAGTCCCGTTGTGCCTCGTTTTCTGGTCCATCATGGAGTCTAAGCTCAGCATTTATGCGTCTCAATTTGTTTGTTTGTCTTTATGGTAGACGCGTGTACATGCTGTGGTCCAGAACTGTTGCTTGAGCATACGAATTTGTGTCTTCTGTACTGAAAGGCACTTCAGGTGTGTGTCACCCATGAGCAGCTGTGGTTCACCGTGACTCCCCCCACTGAGAAGACCATCTGATCACACATGTGTGTGCTTTCTAGGTAACTGTACGAATAAGACTTAGATATGGAATAAATGAGCACCTCAAAATAAAAGGAAAAATTCACATGGGTTATTGTAAGATTTAGATACAATTAACTCAAATGTTTTTGTCTGCAAACTGTCTTTTCTTTGTTATTTGTGATTAACATAATAAAGTGCTGAGCTTTTTGTGCATTTTTGTTGGATTTTGTAAGCAAATTAACTACTACTGAGAGAAACTACCGTGTCAGAAACCTGTATGGACCTAGGTGTTTAATAATAGCGCTGAAAATTGTGCAGTGTTGGGTTTGGTCGACGAAAGGTGTCTTTCAAACAGTTGCAGTTTGATGAAAAAGGCTTTGGCACATGTGAATACAGTCGGCTTATGACTGCATCTGGTCCCTGGAGACTGGTGTTGAGGACATTAAGATGCTTTGTAATATCAATTAGAAAACCCAAATCAGACAGCCACATACGGGCACTTAGTTCTCCCATAGGTTGTTCTTTTTCTGCCAAAAACTCACCAATTTCTTGCTTTAAGTGAGTAGAAGCGTGACAGTGCAGAACCATGACTGAGCCATCTCACGTCAATGTGATAGACAACATCTCCATCTTCTTCTTCTTCTTTCGGCATTTCCCTTTAGGGGTCGGCACAGCAAGTCAGTTTCTTCCATCTAATCCTATCTCCTGCATCCTCTTTGGTCACACCAACTATCTTCATGTCCTCCTTCACTGTATCCATGAACCTCCTCTTTGGTCTTCCTCTAGTCCTCTTTCCTGGTGGTTCCAAACCCAGCATCCTTCTTCCTATGTACTCTCTCTCTCTCCTCTATACATACCCCAAACCATCTCAGTCTTGCCTCTCGAACTTTATCCCCAAAACCTCTAACATGTGCTGTTCCCCTGATGTACTAATTTGTAATCCTGTCCATCCTGGTCACTCCCAGAGAGATTCTCAGCATCTTCATCTCTGCTACCTCCATCTCTGCTTCCTGTCTTTTCTTTAGTACTACTGTTTCTAGACCAAACAGCATGGCCGGTCTCACCACGGTTTTGTACACTTTCCCTTTCATTCTAGCTGAAACTCTTCTATCACACATCACACCTGATACTTTTCTCCACCCGTTCCAGCCTGCCTAAACACACTTCTTCACCTCTTTTCCAAACTCTCCATTGCTCTGGACTGTTGATCCTAAGTACTTAAAATCTTCCACCTTCTTTATCTTTTCTCCCTGTAACCTCACTTTTCCATATGGATCCCCCTCATTCACACACATGTACTCTGTTTTACTCTGACTAATCTTCATTCCTCTTCTTTCTAGTGCAAACCTCCACCTCTCCAGCTTTTCCTCCACCTCTTCCCTCCTCTCACTACAGATCACAATGTCATCTGCAAACGTCATTGTCCATGGAGATTCCTGTCTGACCTTGTCTGTCAGCCTGTCCATCACCACAGCAAACAGCAAAGGGCTCAGAGCAGATCCTTGGTGCAGTCCCACCCCCACACTGAACTCCTCTGTCTCACCTACAGCACACCTCACCACTCACCAGAAGACAACATCTCCATATTCCGCATGAATGTCGCTAGGAAACTGTTGGAACTGACGCTGGCATAGCACTGTGGAACGGATACAGTTAATTGCCTTTATCACCAGTCCCATAACATGTATGGACCTACATAGGTGTTTAATAAATGATTTAAAGTGGTCTTATATTTGTTTCCTGTTTCTCACAAATGAAGTTTTCAACGCCTTCTGCAGAAGTGGAGAAGCTGGTCAGAACTGTCCTCTGTGTGGAAGGCTCTGAACAACCACTACCACCTCTGCCTACACAAGTTTTGTTTTATAAGAAGTAAACACAGGCGGATATGGACATTTTGATGAAGTTATTGACAAAAGGAGATAAAACAAAGGCATTTTGACGACGTTAATAACAAAGGCACAAACATCTAAATATCTCTCACAATACCAACTTGAAATCTTTCTTGTCTGTTGCTAGTTTCTCATTAGTTTGAAGATCTGACCTAACAGGACATGGTCAGCATATAGATTCTATCTGTGCTAGGTAACACAAAATTCATCATATTGTAAACCTATTTAAGTGTCAGGTTCCTGTTTCTGAGGTCATTACAGCTATTTTTTGTTGACACTGTCTGAGAGACTGTTTTCTCTCCATGATTTACAGAAGTAGTAATGCCTGAAACGTTAATAATTTTCTTAATTTAACTGAAGAAAAAAATAATAACTAAATTTGTGTTAGTTTGCTACAAATCTTTTACAAAAAAATCAAAGTACCGTAATTTCACGACCATTAGGCGCACCGTACGAAAAGGCGCAGCCTCAGTTATGTGCGCCATTGCTGTATTTAACACACACATAAGGCGCAACGTACGAAAAGGCGCAGTCTCAGTCACACACCGCCTTACAACAACACACGCAAACATGCAAATGTGCGTATTAAAAAATAGATTGGGAGCAAAACTGAGTTTGGTTGTGCTTTATTTAAGTAGTAACGATACTAAACAAGCACATTACCGGTAATAGTCTTTATTCAAATCCGTCAAAGTCCTCATCCTCTGTTTCGGAATCAAAGAGCTGCGCAAAATCCAACAGAGCAGGTCCACTTCGCTCCTCGCTGTCAAAGTCACTGTCTATACTGTGTGGCTCTTCAGAAAGGATACCAGCTTTTGCGAAAGCTCGAATAACAGTACCAGCAGACACGTTAGTCCAAGCATCTACAATCCATGGGCAAACTGTAGCGTAACTTGCCCGGCGCTGCCTTCCACCCTTCGTGAAACTGTGGTCTCCTTCGTTCATCCATCGCTCCCACGCTGCTCACACTTCACTCTTTAACGTTCTGATGCCTTTTCTTTCAGGTCCGCCTCGCGGGCACCGCGTTTGCTTTTAGGTCCGCCTTTTATCACGAGCACCGCGTTTTTTTTTAGGTCCGCCTTTTCTCACACACAAGCCGCACCTTGTGTGCCTTGTGTGTGAAGCGGTGCGCCTAATCTGAGACTTTTATATGCGCCATATAGCCGTGAAATTACGTTAAGTGTCAGGTTCCTGTTTCTGAGGTCATTACAGCTATTTTTTGTTGACACTGTCTGAGAGACTGTTTTCTCTCCATGCTTTACAGAAGTAGTAATGCCTGAAACGTTAATAATTTTCTTAATTTAACTACAGAAAAAATAATAACTAAATTTGTGTTAGTTTGCTACAGTTCAGTGTGGGGGTGGGACTGCACCAGGGATCTGCTCTGAGTCCTTTGCTGTTTGCTATGGTGATGGATAGGCTGACAGACGAGGTCAGACAGGAATCTCCATGGACAATGATGTTTGCAGATGACATTGTGATCTGTAGTGAGAGGAGGGAAGAGGTGGAGGAAAAGCTGGAGAGGTGGAGGTTTGCACTAGAAAGAAGAGGAATGAAGATTAGTCAGAGTAAGACAGAGTACATGTGTGTGAATGAGAGGGATCCAAATGGAAAAGTGAGGTTACAGGGAGAAGAGATAAACAAGGTGGAAGATTTTAAGTACTTGGGATCAACAGTCCAGAGCAACGGAGAGTGTGGAAAAGAGGTGAAGAAGCGTGTTCAAGCAGGCTGGAACGGGTGGAGAAAAGTATCAGGTGTGATGTGTGACAGAAGAGTTTCAGCTAAAATGAAAGGAAAAGTGTACAAAACCGTGGTGAGACCCGCTATGCTGTTTGGTCTAGAGACAGTGCCACTGAGGAAAAGACAGGAAGCAGAGATGGAGGTAGCAGAGATGAAGATGCTGAGGATCTCTCTGGGAGTGACCAGGATGGACAGAATCAGAAATGAGTATATCAGAGGAACAGCACATGTTAGAGGTTTTGGAGATAAAGTCCGGGAGGCCAGACTGAGATGGTTTGGACATGTACAGAGGAGAGAGACCGAGTACATCGGCAGAAGGATGCTGGATTTGGAACCACCAGGAAAGAGGGCTAGAGGAAGACCAAAGAGGAGGTTCATGGATACAGTGAAGGAAGACATGAAGATAGTTGGCGTGACCGAAGAGGATGCAGCAGATAGGGTTAGATGGAAGAAACTGACTTGCTGTGGCGACCCCTGAAGGGAAATGCCGAAAGGAGAAGAAGAAGTGTTAGTTTGCTACAAATCTTTTACAAAAAAATCAAAGTACTTCTTTAACTGTACAATATTTTTGGAAGACAGTATAGGCTGGTGTAGATGCTGGTGCACAGTCACCGTATTTTCACGCCCATAAGGCGCATACAAAAGTATGAGCTTTTCTTCAAAATGAGTGGCGTGCCCTATCGTGCTGTGTTGTTAGGCGGACATATCAGAGAGCCATGAGGCACTACGCTTGCTGTGATTCTGGTAGGTCTGACAAAGGAACTCCAACTACTGGACATCGACGGGAAACGGCTGTTCAAAGTAAGGCTGCGAGTGGTGTGGGAGCAATGAATGACCGGAGGAGACCACAGTTTCACGAAGGGTGGAAGGCAGCGCCGGGCGAGTTACGCTACAGTTTGCCAATGGATTGTAGATGCTTGGACTAACGTGTCTGCTGGCACTGTTGTCCGAGCTTTCGCAAAAGCAGGCATCATTTCTGAGGAGCCATGCAGCACAGAAAGTGAGTGACAGCAAGGAAAGTGAACCTTCTATGTTGGAATTAGCGAACCTGTTAGATTCTGAAACAGAGGCTGAGGACTTTGATGGATTTGATAAATGACTATATGATGACAGTAACTAATATTTAGATATTGTACAACCAAACTTACTGTAATTTCACGGCTATAAGGCGCATATAAAAGTCTTAGATTTTCTTCAAAAGGAGCGGTGCGCCTTTTCGTGCGGTGTGCCTTGTGTGTGAGAAAAGGCTGACCTAAAAGAAAACGCGGTGCTCGTGAGAAAAGGCGGACCTAAAAGAAAACGCGGTGCCCGCGAGGCAGACCTGAAAGAAAAGGCATGAGAACGTTAAAGAGTGAAGTGTGAGCGTCATGGGAGCGATGGATGACCGAAGGAGACCACAGTTTCACAAAGGGTGGAAGGCGGCGCCGGGCGAGTTACGCTACAGTTTGCCAATGGATTGTAGATGCTTGGACTAACGTGTCTGCTGGTACTGTTATCCGAGCTTTCGCAAAAGCTGGTATCCTTTCTGAGGAGCCGCACAGTACAGACAGTGACTTTGACAGCGAGGACCTGCCCTGTTGGATTTTGTGCAGCTGTTCATTCCGAAACAGAGGATGAGGACTTTGACGGATTTGAATAAAGACTATTACCGGTAATGTGCTTGTTTATACTACTTAAATAAAGCACAACCAAACTCAGTTTTGCTCCCGATCTATTTTTAAAACGCACATTTGCATGCTTGCGTGTGTTATTGTAAGGCGGTGTGTGACTGTGACTGCGCCTTTTCGTACGGTGCACCTAATGGTCGTGAAATTACGGTAGTTTAGCTCCTGATCTAATTTGTTTGTGTTAAATACACATACAAATAAACTGAAACACAAAACACCAAACTGGGACAGCGCCTTTTAATACGGTGCGCCTTTTGGTTGTGAAAGTACGGTAGTTTAAGTTTATGTTCTGAAAGCAGTGGAAAGTACTGTACATTAGTGAGTAATAATTGTATATCAAATGTCACTTTTAACCTATTCAATTGACATGAAGCGCGTACCTACTGAACTGACTGGTGAAGATTATTCAGACAACATACTGTAAGCCATATGAAAAATTGGGCGACAAACCCATTTATGTACTGTATTTTAGGTTGCATTACTGAAAGTGTCCAGCAGGATCTACCGTGAGGTTTGGTCATATAATGGGAATACTAGAATGAATGAATTACTCTATTCATCCCTCACCGGGGAAATTTGTGTGCTGCACTCCTTACACCGCAGCAGGCTGCCCTTCGACGGCGCCAATGGTGGGAGAAGCGGGGGTTAGGTGTCTTCTCCAAGGACCCTAGACGGTGGTCTCAGCGACCTTCCGGTTCGCGGGCGAGCGCTCTAGCGCTGATCCACCGTCTCCCAATACGTATTCACGGTCACTTCCAAGTATACCATGATCTCCTTACTCTGCCACCAGAGGGAGCCCTGGACCTTCCTCCCTCTCCTGGACTGCAGCCTGATCCCAAACACCTGGGGGATTAGCCTGATGCTGAGCAGCTGTGTGTTGTCAGCCTGGTGCCTTTTTAAAGGCAATCACCCCAGACTCCCTTGTCAGGTCGTATCTTCCATTCCAGCCAGGTCTTCTGGGCTGCCTGACCAAGATATATATTTAAAACAACAACCTGAAACATTCCACTGATCCATGAGCCATTGGCAAGTCCAGCCCAGTGACTGCATGGTGTTGTGGTGTGGCCGGCCTGGCACACCCTCAGCAGCTGAACCCTGACCGAGTTTTTCTTTGGGATTCAGATGAAATACAGACACACACACTACCTAGGTAGTAGTAGTGACCACAGAACAAACTGAACAGAATTCACACAATCTATGTGGGGAAAGAGCTGTATTTTATTTTTGGGTTTTTATTAGCGCCTCCAAATCCGAGACCATGGTCCTCGCCCGGAAAAGGGTGGAATGCCCCCTGCGGGTCAGGGACGGGGTCCTGGCCCAAGTGGAGGAGTTTAAGTATCTCGGGGTCTTGTTTACGAGTGGGGGAAGGATGGAGCAGGAGATCGACAGGCGGATCGGTGCGGCGTCAGCAATAACTAGGACGCTGCATCGGTCCATCGTGGTAAAGAGAGAGCTGAGCCGAAAAGCAAAGCTCTCGATTTACAAGTCGATCTACGTTCCTACCCTTACCTATGGTCACCAGCTGTGGGTGGTGACCGAAAGAATGAGACCACAGATACAAGCGGCTGAAATGAGCTTCCTCCGCAGGGTGGCTGGGCTCTCACTCAGAGATCGGGTAAGGAGCTCTGCCATCTGGGAGGAGCTCGGTGTCGAGCCGATCCTCCTCCAGGTCGAGAGGAGCCAGATGGGGTGGTTCGGGCATCTGGTCAGGACGCCCCCCGAGCGCCTCGCAGGCGAGGTGTTTCAGGCACATCCCACCGGGAGGAGACCAAGAGGCAGACCCCGGACCCGCTGGAGAGACCATGTCTCACGGCTGGCCGGGGAACGACTTGGGATCCTTCCGGGTGAGCTGGAGGATGCAGCCGGGGAGAGAGAGGCCTGGGCTGCCCGTTTGAGGCTGTTGCCCCTGCGACCCGACCCCGGAACAAGCGGAAGATGACGGAACGGACGTTTTTTATTGTATTGTTTGTTTTATTTCATTGTATTTGTTTTTTATTAATTATATTGTAAACTCTTTGCAATAAAGCACCCATTGCTCATTTGCTATCAAAATTGGATGCTCTTCTATGCATTATCTCCCCTTCAGGACCTAGTAGGCGTTAGCGCTTTACCAAACTGGTCCAAACACTAAAGGTGCTACAATACATTAAAATATGTTTATAGAAAAAAAGCCATTTTAAAGCCATATCCAATTGAGCAGAAATAAAACGATTAGTGAAGGAGTAACTACAGTCTTCTCCACTCAACTTTATCAAAAATATTAGTGAAACACAAACACCTGGAGTTTTAGTCATGACAAACATCAATACAACACCAGACATGGAAACTTTATCCAAAATAAATTCAACATTTCTGAAACGTTTGAGTTTAATCATATTCCAAAACAAATCTCACAAAAATAAAAATACAGTTAAAACTGCATTAGAACAGTATTTACAAAACGATTTCAAAAACACAAAATAACTGGAAAAATATGAAGCCACTGAATATTTATGACCCTGCTCCATTACAATATTGATTTTCAGTAAACAGAAAAAATCTAAAGTTTGTATGAAAATGATTGAGTTGAAAACTTTAAACCCTGTTTTCTGCCTTTTCGCTGATTGGTATAATTTTTTTTACAGGCGTCACATATATAAATATACATCTTAATATCTTCCTTTGAACAAATTCGACTATATTAAACTCTGGCAGAACTTTTGTCACTTTGAAATGCGAATTGTATCAAAATGAATGGATACTATTTTTAATTCTACATGAACTCTTTGAAATAGGTCCCCAGGAAGTATAGCGCAGTTTGCTGCAGCTAATAGGGCTCCTGATAATAAACTAATAAACAAAAAAAGTTTCTAATTAAGAAAAAGTGAATAAAAAAACAAAACAACGTTGAAGTTCTAACATTTTAAATATCTGGTTTGTCCATTTCTGCTATGTAAAGAGCAGATGTAGAAAATATTAACAAGTCCAATCCTTTCTAGTTAAGTCGCTTTTTCT
Organism: Neostethus bicornis; assembly: GCA_902685375.1. Classification (NCBI taxonomy): domain Eukaryota; kingdom Metazoa; phylum Chordata; class Actinopteri; order Atheriniformes; family Phallostethidae; genus Neostethus; species Neostethus bicornis. The sequence goes on from LR738564.1 coordinate 6,434,828, forward strand.
TCAGGGCTTTAAATTCTCCTTCCTGGGTGGCCAAGCTGTCAATAAGCTCTTTGACTTTCCTCTTCCTTTGTGCATCCCTGAAACACACAGCAAATAAATGTTAAAAAAAAAAAAAAGAAAGTATGGCAAACTTTTTGTCCATCTGAATAAAAAGTCCACAAACCTCATTGAAGTCTCTGCTTGTTTTGATTTCGCCAGGAAGCGAGAATCCATCCTGACTTCCCTCACGGTGGCCTTCAGCTCTCTCTTATGCTTGTGCACGAGTCGCATTCTTTCTCTTTCGTCTTTGGTGCTTCCACGCTTCTTTCCATGGTTATACCTGTAAAAATGAGATATGGCAGGCGAAGCTGAGAAAGATTTTTGGTTGTGGGACACTACCAGGTGTGGGATAAAGATTCTGTTGTGTCTACTTACACGTCAACAATTTTAGGTGTGAGCATCCGTAGAGGAACTGGCTTTGTTCTCTGAAAAACAAGCGGTGATTTCGCCGCCACGCAACTGTCGATGGCAGACAAAATGTTTCTCAGAGGGATGTTCAGTACTTCTGGCGTAGATGGGGTGGAGAGCTGATGGAAAACAACTGGTCGGAGTGGCTTCATGATGTCTTTGAAGCACTGCAGGTGTTTGTATTGTGAGATATTTTTGTCCATTAGTCTCAGGCAGGTGGACCAACACGACAGCCTGTAAAAGAGAAAAATACACAACGTGATCAGTAGTCCGTCTAGAAAAAGTCTAAAAAAAAAAAAAAAAAACCCAAAACATATTGACTAATGCATTAACAGACTGGCGACCTGTTAAGGGTGTACCCTGCCTCTCGTCTGAAATCAGCTGGGATGGGCTCCAGCATGCCCTTGAGCCTCATTAGGGATAAAGGGCTCATAAAAGTAAAAAAAAATCAATGCATTACATCCATCCTCACAGCGGTCCAGAAGAGCCATGTTTTTACAAAAACTATTAACCTCAAATCAAACAATGAAAAATATTGTTCTAATTCCTTAAAACTCGAGTAAAAGGGGGAGCTAGTGAGCAAGCAACAGAGTAGGTTATATTTTAAGTGTGCTCTGCATAAATCTGCAAAAAAAAATACCATGATACGCTGTGGAGGTTATGCAAGTAACGCAAGTAATCTCCACAAATATTCCGTTCCGTCATCTTCCGCTTGTTCCGGGGTCGGGTCGCTGAGCAACAGCCTCAAACGGGCAGCCCAGGCCTCTCTCACCCCAGCTGCATCCTCCAGCTCACCCGGAAGGATCCCAAGTCGTTCCCCGGCTCGCTGTGAGACATAGTCTCTCCAGCGGGTCCGGGGTCTGCCCCTTGGTCTCCTCCCTGTAGGACGTTCCCGAAACACCTTGCCCGTGAGGCGCTCGGGAGGAATCTTGACCAGATGCCCGAACCACCCCATCTGGCTCCTCTCGACCTGGAAGAGAAGCGGCTGGACATCGAGCTCCTCCCAGATGGCAGAGCTCCTCACCTGATCTCTGAGTGAGAGCCCAGCCACCCTGCGGAGGAAGCTCATTTCGGCCCCATGTATCCGCAATCTCATTCTTTCGGTCACCACCCACTGCTGGTGACCATAGGTGAGGGTTGGAACGTGGATCGACTTGTAAATCGAGAGCTTTGCTTTTCGGCTCAACTCTCTCTTTACCACGACGGACTGATGCAGCGTCCTAGTTATTGCTGACGCCGCACCGATCCGCCTGTCGATCTCCTGCTCCATCCTTCCCCCACTCGTGAACAAGACCCTGAGTTACTTAAACTCCTCCAATTGGGGCAGGGCCCTGTCCCTGACCCGCAGGCGGCATTCCACCCTTTTCCGGGTGAGGACCATGGTCTTGGATTTGGAGACCATTTTTAATATTATTATTAAATTTATTTTTTTTTCCGTTCCGTCATCTTCCGCTTGTTCCGGGGTCGGGTCGCGGGGGCAACAGCCTCAAGCGGGTAGCCCAGGCCTCTCTCACCCCGGCTGCATCCTCTAGCTCACCTGGAAGGATCCCAAGTCTTTCCCCGGCCAGCTGTGAGACATAGACTCTCCAGTGGGTCCGGGTTCTGCCCTTTGGTCTCCTCCCGGTGGGACGTGCCCGAAACACCTTATCCGTGAGGCGCTCGGGGGACATCCTGACCAGATGCCCGAACCACCCCAACTGGCACCTCTCGACCTGGAGGAGGAGCGGCTCGACACCGAGCTCCTCCCGGATGGCAGAGCTCCTCACCCGATCTCTGAGTGAGAGTCCAGCCACCCTGCGGAGGAAGCTCATTTCGGCCGCTTGTACCCGCAATCTCATTCTTTCGGTCACCACCCACAGCTGGTGACCATAGGTGAGAGTTGGAACGTAGATCGACTTGTAAATCGAGAGCTTTGCTTTTCGGCTCAGCTCTCTCTTTACGACGACGGACCGATGCAGCGTCCTAGTTATTGCTGACGCTGCACCGATCCACCTGTCGAATTTTTTTTTTTTTTTTTTTATTTTAATTTTTATCTTTATTTATTTTATTTTTTTGCACACCTGTATCAAAGCAAGTTCCTAGTCTCTGATTTTTTTCAATGACATGGAAATAAAAGCATTCTGATTTTAAGTAACACATTAAAGTGACGTGCAGTCAAATTGACGGCTGCGGCAGTCCTAGTGTTAAAAGCTACAGCGTGCATCCATCTTGTAAAGTCTTCGTTTTGTTAAGAAAAATCAATGGTTTCTGAAAATTTTCAAAGATTTTTTTTCAAACTCTTCTTCATCTGTCCTACCTGAGGTGATCCAGCTCCAGGACACTTTTCATCGGAATCCGTACGGTAGAATACAGCGACAATTTGTCATTTCTCCAGGACCTGACGGAATCCAAGGATGACAGCACGAGCAGTTTGCTAGAGGGACCAACGCGGTGAAAAGGCCGTTGCAATTTGTAACCTGCAACACATCATTCATCAGTTTCCGTTCAAACCCAAACATAAAAGAGGCCGAGTGTGAACCAACCCAAAGAGGACGGCTTATCCACAGCGAGGTAGAGCGTTCCGGTCAGGAAGTTGAGAACCTCGGGTATGTAACGCTGGCATAGTGACATGTACTCCATGGCCAGGCAGCACAGGACCAACCCGCAGGTTAGGTCCTTCAGTGATGTTACAAAGCACTAAAAACGCAGAAAAAAAAAAACGGGAACGTTAATGAAGTCTTTTGTATCATAATTTTTTTTTTTTTTCTTGCAATAACTGTTTCAAGAGCAAATTTGGGAAAACAAACGAACACATAAGAACGTAGGTGGTAACAATACAACAACTCTATCAAAACAAATACCAGATGTCACAGAAATGTGTGACTTTGTGCGTTCTTTGGACGTCGTTTTGGACTGCACTGTTTTGTTTCAGACGGCTGTTTTTAAGCTAGCCGTTTTTTGGTTTCAACGGCTAGCTCTCGGAACAAGATCCACCGTGGCTGAAGGAGTCGGTACAGTCCCGACAGAACTGAGAAGGAGACGATCAGAAAGGAGGCGCTTTGAGCCCAGTGTCCCTGCAGTTGTCATGGGTAACATCCGGATGCTCGCTGGCAAGATGGAGGAACTGGGGACGCTCATTCTGACCCAGCAGGAATGTGGAGGGGCCACTTGGTGTGCTTCATTGAAGCCTGATTTCGTGGACTCATTACGGATTGTTTTTTTTAACCGTTCAGCCGCCAGCTTTTACACCAGGTAAATGCATCGAGGTGTTAGCACCGCGGTATCAAATTTCCCTTCGGGGATTACTGTAATTTCATGACTATAAGGCGCATATAAACGTCTTAGATTTTCTTCAAAATGAGCAGTGCGCCCTTTCGTGCGGTGCACCTTGTGTTTGGGAAAAGGCGGATCTAAAAGAAAACGCGATGCTCGTGAGAAAAGGCGGACCTAAAAGAAAACGCGGTGCCCGCGAGGCGGACCTGAAAGAAAACGCATGAGAACGTTACAGAGTGAAGTGTGGGTGTGGATTGTGTATAAAAAAGGTATGTGCTGTATGCACAACATTGCTGTTTTAACCCTGAAAATGGCAAAGAGACACGCTTATGACGCTCAGTTTAAGCTGAAGCCAATCAGCTACGTGGAGGAACATGGGAATCGAGCCGCCGCGAGAAATTTCAGCATTAACGAGTCAATGGATTGTAGATACTTGGACTAACGTGTCTGCTGGTACTGTTATTCGAGCTTTCGCAAAAGCTGGTATCCTTTCTGAGGAGCCGCACAGTACAGTACAGACAGTGACTTTGACAGTGAGGAGTGAAGTGGACCTGCTCTGTTGGATTTTGCGCAGCTGTTCGATTCGGATACAGAGGATGAGGACTTTGATGGATTTGAATAAAGACTATTACCGGTAATGTGCTTGTTTAGTATCGTTACTACTTAAATAAAGTACAACCAAACTCAGTTTTGCTCCCGATCTATTTTTTAATACACACATTTGCATGCTTGCGTGTGTGTTGTTGTAAGGCGGTGTGTGACTGAGACTGCGCCTTTTTTATACGGTGCGCCTAATGGTCGTGAAATTACGGTAATAAAGTATTTTCAATTCAAATATGCTCACTTTGGTTAGTGCCTGGGAGATAAGCAGCAGCGCCGGAGTCACAATCTCGTGTCTCAAGTCTGAAGTGGGGTACAGCGCTGCTATCAACTTCAGGTAAACCAGCTAGGAAAAAATAAAAAATAAATGTTTGTTTCAAATCTCATTTGCATTTAGAGATCAAAATTTACTTTGTTATTTATTTAACTGATATTAAAACCTTTTTTTTTTTTAGAAATGACTTGAATTAAATAAAAAAAACAACACAAACCGTATCGAGACGCGGAAAGGTAATCGGACCCTCGGCCAAAGCCTGAGCAGCCGATGAGAGGACCTCCGCCATGCTGCAGCTGGCGGCTTTAGGAAACATCTTGCATAGAGAAAACAAGTCCCTTCAAAAGAGATTAAAAAAAAAATTACTGTTTTTGTTATTGATTAGAAATATTAAATATTAAGAAAGAAAAATATTTCATGAACTGACGGGATGAGAGTATCTACTATGACGAGTCGACCTTCGTTACTGGTGGTCACCTCCCCGATGTACGTCAGGATGTAACTAAACAGATTCTAAAAGAAAGAGAAAAAAAAAATCTTAAAGTTTACAAAACTCCATGCGTCTGAGTTTTACAGAATTCTGTAATCCTTTTTTTTTTTTTTTTTTTAATTGATGTTTTTTTTTTAAGCGGCTAGGATGGGAATTAGCGCCTACAAATCCGCGACCATGGTCCTCGCCCGGAAAAGGGTGGAATGCCCCCTGCGGGTCAGGGACAGGGTCCTGCCCCAAGTGGAGGAGTTTAAGTATCTCGGGGTCTTGTTCATGAGTGGGGGAAGGATGGAGCGGGAGATCGACAGGCGGATCGGCGCGGCATCAGCAATAACTAGGACGCTGCATCGGTCCATTGTGGTAAAGAGAGAGCTAAGCCGAAAAGCAAAGCTCTCGATTTACAAGTCGATCTACGTTCCAACCCTCACCTATGGTCACACCAGCTGTGGGTGGTGACCGAAAGAATGAGTTGGCAGGTACAAGCGGCCGAAATGAGCTTCCTCCGCAGGGTGGCTGGGCTCTCACTCAGAGATCGGGTGAGGAGCTCTGCCATCCGGGAGGAGCTCGGTGTCGAGACGCTTCTCCTCCGGGTCGAGAGGAGCCAGATGGGGTGGTTCGGGCATCTGGTCAGGATGCCCCCCGAGCGCATCGCGGGCGAGGCGTTTCGGGCATGTCCCACCGGGAGGAGACCAAGGGGCAGACCCTGGACCCGCTGGAGAGACTATGTCTCACAGCTGGCTGGGGAACGACTTGGGATCCTCCCGGGTGAGCTGGAGGATGCAGCCGGGGTGAGAGGGGCCTGGGCTTCTCGTTTGAGGCTGTTGCCCCTGCGACCCGACCCCGGAACAAGCGGAAGATGACGGAACGGAATGCTGTTTTTTTTTTTTTATCTCTAGTACTCCCAGGGACATCTTGGGCCCAGTGGGAATCAAACCGGTCAAAAGACTGTATCTCTACCACTAGGCCAACGCCCCCTGGGACCGGAAATCTGTAATCTGATCCAAAAAATCATACCTCCAGTTTTTTTTTGTGTTCACCAACACAACTAGTAATAATCGAAGAGATGAGCGCGTGCTGTTGGGAAGGAGTGTGACCGTTGAGGAGCTCTTTCAGACCCTCGTAACTCGTGGGGACTGAAAGCAAAAAACATATGAGTTAAAAGCGTTAACACGTTTTATTACAGACTGATTCTTTTTATGTGTTTTAATTACCAGATCCAACAGATTGTATCTTGTCTTTTTTCAGCTGCTTCTCTTTCTGTTCTTTGGAGAAGTCTTTAGGTGTGATAACACGATGATCAGCCTTGCTGTCACATACTTCTTTGGGGTCTTCGCCTTCATCTTTATCGTCGCTGCTCATGAGTTCAGTTTCTTCCCCTAATTTATTCCACCATTCTTCACCCTTTAACATCAAGTCCTTTTTCTGTTCTAGGGAGAAGTCCTTCACACTATCAGGTTCTTCTTCGCTCTCCAGGTCTGAGCCTTCGTCTTCTTCTTCACTGCTTCCTTCGTCGCTTTCTTCCCCTACTTCCTGCTCGCTCTCCGCTTCTTCTCCGCCCTCGATTTCAAACGAGTCCTCTGAAAAGTTCCACTTTCCGTCCTGTACGAGCAAATAAAACACACCGTGTTTGAGGGGGGAAATTATTTTTATTTATTTTATATTATTATTAATTATATATTTATTATTATTATTATTTTATATTTAATTTATCATTTATTTTTTTATCTATTTTATATTATTATTATTTATATATTTATTATTATTATTTTATTTATTTATCAATTATTTTATTTGTTTTATTTTTATTATTTTTGTTTTTTGCACACCTGTATTATTTTATATTATTAATATTATATTAATTATTATTTATATATTTATTATTATTTTATTTATTATTATTTTATTTATTATTATTTATTTATTATTATTTTATTTATCAATTATTTTTATTTATTTTATTTATTTATCACTTATTTTTATTTATTTTATTTTTATTATTTTTATTTTATATTTTTTGCACACGTGTATTATTTTATTATTTTATATTATTATTATACTATTTTATATATTATTATATTATCAATCATTTTTTATTTATTTTATATTTTTATTTTATATTTTTTGCACACCTGTATCAAAACAAGTTCCTAGTCTCTGATACTTTTCAGTAACATGGCAATAAAAGCATTCTGATTCTGAAATCATGTAAACATTCCAAATGCCGCCTCACCTGATAGGACAGAGTCTTCGTGTCCAGTTTATCCAAGTCGTAGCAATCGTTGAGTTCATCAGCAGAACGGTGGGTTTGTCTCTGTGCCCCGGTTTCATTTTCCTCTCCCTTCATCCTTCTCAGACGCGCGGCCTTGAGTACAGAGAACACACAGAACCTGAGAACTGCGTAACTGGCAGACACAGCGAACACGAGGTTAAAAATCTGCACCCTACCTCAAGTTCCTGCTTTGTCTCCATCAGCTCCCTGGCCACCTCCTCTGGGGTCTTAAGTTTATCTGATGGTTGGGCTTTCATGTCGAATTTTAGCTCATTGACCAGCATGTCGTATTTATCTGGCTGGAAAAAAAACAAAGGGAACAGGAAAGAAAAATAAACCTGACAGACAAAATAAGGCCGACAGATAACCGTTTCGAGGGCCGTATGTGGCCCGCAGGCCATGGTTTGGCCACGCCTGGTCTAGAGACAGTAGCACTGAGAAAAAGATAGGAAACAGAGATGGAGGTAGCAGAGATGAAGATGCTGAGGATCTCTCTGAGAGTGACCAGGATGGACAGGATCAGAGGAACAGCACATGTTAGAGGTTTGGGTGATAAAGTTTGAGAGGCCAGACTGAGATGGTTTGGACATGTGCAGAGGAGCGAGACCGAGTACATAGGAAGAAGGATGCTGGGTTTGGAACCGCCAGGAAAGAGGACTAGAGGAAGACCAAAGAGGAGGTTCATGGGTACAGTGAAGGAAGACATGAAGATAGTTGGTGTGACCAAAGAGGATGCAGCAGATAGGGTTAGATGGAAAAAACTGACTTGCTGTGGCGACACCTGAAGGGAAACGCCAAAAGAAGAAGACGACGAAAGAAAAAAAATCTTTGGGACATAGACGATGAGAAACAGTTGTTTCATTCTTACCTTGGATTTCGCGTCTGGTTTCGGATCATTTTTGGCTGCGACTCTTTTTTTCCTCATCATATTATGAACAGTCTTCCAGTCCTGATCGAGTTTATCTGTCAACTGCTGCCCCTCCTCCTTCTGCACCAGTCGCTCCGCCTAAAATAAAAACAGCAATGTAAATGGACATGACCTCTGTTTCATCTGGGGGGTGACAACGACGGACTAGCTTTTTCATTGGCTGGAGAAAAGAGAAATGTGAAGCAGTGGTGGAGATGAGATCTATCATTGATAACCCAAAACCACTCTTTACCCCCCTGTTCTGGAAGGCCAAGGCAGCTTTGTTCTGAGACTGCTCAGACCCTTTACTGAACCTTCTTTCCAGGAGGGGCTAGCCGAGTACAATCATCCCAGCAGTGCTGCGAGTGATTTTTACCTCATCCAAGAGGTAAAAAAAATAAGTTCCCAAAATGACATCCGAAGAACAGCAGGCCTCAACTAAATCAATTAAGGTCAGTTTTAATGACTGCACCGTCAGAAAGACACTGACAAAAACGATCTGCATCGTAGAACTCCAAGAAAGTGGGGGAAGGATGGAGCGGGAGATCGACAGACGGATCAGTGCGGCGTCAGCAATATCTAGGACGCTGCATCGGTCTGTCGTGCTAAAGAAAGAGCTGAGCCGAAAAGCAAAGCTCTCGATTTACAAGTCGATCTACATTCCTACCCTCACCTATGGTCACCAGCTGTGGGTGGTGACCGAAAGAATGAGATCGCGGGTACAAGCGGCCGAAATGAGCTTCCTCCGCTCATTTCGGCTCTCACTCAGAGATCGGGTGAGGAGCTCTGCCATCTGGAAGGAGCTCGGTGTCGAGCCGCTCCTCTTACAGGTCGAGAGGAGCCAGATGGGGTGGTTTGGGCATCTGGTCAGGATGCCCCCCAAGCGCCTCCCGGGCAAGGTGTTCCGGGCACGTTCCACCGGGAGGAGACCAAGGAGCAGACCCCGGACCCGCTGGAGAGACTATGTCTCACAGCTGGACGGGAAAGACTTGGGATCCTTCCAGGTGAGCTGGAGGATGCAGCCAGGGAGAGAGAGGCCTGGGCTGCCCGTTTGAGGCTGTTGCCCCCACGACCCGACCCCGGAACAAGCAGAAGATGACGGAACGGGAACAGTAAAGTATTTTCACTGTTAAATTATTCTAGTAAACAACAACAACGACAACAAACAAAATGACTCTATTCATCCCTCACCGGGGAAATTTGTGTGCTGCACTCCTTACACCACAGCAGGCTGCCCTTCAACGGCGCCAATGGTGGGAGAAGCGGGGGTCAGGTGTCTTCTCCAAGGACCGCGACCTTCCGGCACACGCTCTAACCACCGAGCTGCCGTCTCCACCCAGGTAAACACTCAGGTGACTAGATTTGGTATGTTTACCTTTCGCCGTTTAGACATCTGGACAAGCTCTTCGTGGAACTGCATTTTATTCTTCGGCTTCTGCTCGTCTTCATCACCGCCTTTGGGCTGCTCCCCTGGTGCCTTCTTCCTGAGGAGGCCACCACCTCCTCCAAAGTGGGAAGCAGTATGTTCGGCTAGGAAGAGAAAAAAAAAAAGTTTGGTTACTATTAAACATCATTGAAAATCTAAAAAAAAAAAAAGGTTTGAAAAAGAACAAAAAAAGCATTTGAGGGATAAAAAGAAACAGTTGTGTTTTTTAACTTACCCGATAGGTGCCCTTTCTCCTCAGATTCATCGTCACTTAAAACAAAGTTATGATTTTCAATCTCAGCCAACGATTGCCCATAATGAGTGAGCTCTTCATCCTTGTTCAAATTATACACGTCTTTCTTTTCCCGAGTCTGCTTGAAAACAAAAAAAAAAAAGGGGGGCAGAGATTATTTAAACGAAAGGAAATTAAAAGGCTTATGTAGGCGGCACGGTGGCGCAGTGGTCTCACAGCAAGAAAGTCATGGGTTTAAGTCCCGGGTGGGAACGAGGCTTGGAACACTTGCCTTTCTGTGTAGAGTTTGTATGTTGTACCCGTGTATGCGTGGGTTTCCTCCCACCCTCCAAATACATGCATGCTAGGTTGATTGGACACGACATGATTACCTCATGGTTGAGTGTGTGTGTGTGGCCCTACGACAGACTGGCGACTTGTTCGGGGTGTACGCTGCCCTTGGCCTTGAATCAGCCAGGATGGGCTCCCGCAACCCCGTAAGGGATAGATGGGTGAGAAAAATGTTTATGTATCTCATCACATTTCATAAGATGCCCTTAAAGCGTACTGAACATGTAATTATCTTTTAAATGATTACGTTTTCCACCCTCACCTATGGTCACCAGATGTGGGTGGTGACCGAATGAACCAGATTACAGATACAATCAGCCGAAACGAGCTTCCTCTGCAGGGTAGCTGAGCTCTCACTCAGAGATAGAGTGAGAAGCTCTGTCATGTGTGAGGAGATAAGAGTAGAGCCATTTCTCCTCCGGGTTGAGAGAAGCCAGATGGGGTGGTTCGGGCATCTGGTCAGCATGCCTCCCGAGTGAGGTGTTTCGGGCATATCACACAGGGAGGAGACCAAGAGGCAGACCCCAGACCTGCTAGAGCTTGGGTAGGCAAACTTTTTGACTCGCGGGCCACTTTGAGTTCTAACATTTGACATGCGGGCCGAACCCAGATAGGAAAGAGGGGCATGGTCATCCCCTCTAGATCGACAAAAAAATGTTCTTACTACTTTAATTATTGTAAACTTTGGTTAAAATATGCACCAAAATGCAGAAAAATGACTTGTTTTTCAAAAAGATTCTGGGAGGGATGCCCCAAGACCCCTGTATACTGGCGAAAACCACAGGTGCTCATTTTGTGCCACCCCTCAACCACCCCCGCTACCCCTTTTAGAAAATCTTGGATTTGCCCCTGGGAACAGGAGTATGTGGCATGTTTTGGTAACCGCTAGATTAGACCAATAGAATGATGTTAGATTTTAAACAAGCGCTAAATGTTACATCAAGAGAATTAAATTTCAAATCTAGCGGCACTAGGTTTGAAATCTAAGCGCTTGATGTAACATTTTGCTTGTTTTAACATCTAACACGCTTGTTTACATGCGTGTATTGGGCCCAATGGCTTTTCATATCTGTGAAAACTGTTTATTTTAAAAGTTTGCGCATCACGGACATACACACATTTTAATGGGAGCAGTGTTGTTGTATTTATGGCGCTATCTAGTGATGAACATTAAAAAAAAAAATTTCAAGAAAAATTAAACTAGCATGATTTCTTCTTCTCCTTTCAGCATTTCCCTTTAGGGGTCGCCACAGCAAGTCAGTTTCTTCCATCTAACCCTATCTGCTGCATCCTCTTCAGTCACACCAACTATCTTCATGTCTTCCTTCACTGTATCCATGAACCTGCTCTCTGGTCTTCCTCCTCTTTCCTGGTGGTTCCAAATCCAGCATCCTTCTTCCTATGTACTCTCTCTCTCCTCTGTACATGCCCAAACCATCTCAGTCTGGCCTCTCTAACTTTATCCCCAAAACGTCTAACATGTGCTGTTCCCCTGATGTACCCATTTCTAATCCTGTCCATCCTGGTCACTCCCAGAGAGATCCTCAGCATCTTCATCTTTGCTTCCTGTCTTTTCTTCAGTGCTACTGTTTCTAGACCAAACAGCATGGCGGGTCTCACCACGGTTTTGTACACTTTCCCTTTCATTCTAGCTGAAACTCTCCTGTCACACATCACACCTGATACTTTCCTCCACCCCTTCCAGCCTGCCAGCACACGCTTCTTCACCTCTTTTCCACACTCTCCACTGCTCTGGACTGTTGATCCTAGATACTTAAAATCTTCCACCTTCTTTATCTCTTCTCCCTGTAACCTCACTTTTCCATATGGATCCCTCTCATTCACACACATGTACTCTGTTTTACTCTGACTAATCTTCATTCCTCTTCTTTCTAGTGCAAACCTCCACCTCTCCAGCTTTTCCTCCACCTCTTCCCTCCTCTCACTACAGATCAGGATTTATTTAATTTTTTCCTAGTTCAGCGGGCCGGATTAAACCGTTTAACGGGACCACATGTGGTCCACGGGCCGTATGTTGCCCATGGCTGTAATAGAGAGACTATGTCTCATTCATAGATTATTGTGTTCCTCTACTGACCTGTCTCTCCATAGCGAATCTCTTCAGAATTTTGTCTTCAGGGGCCATCTTGTTATCAAATTCCCCGAAGCGTCTGTCGTGGAATGTGCTGGACTTGTTCTTACGTTTTTGAGCCTTCAATAAAGTTTTTTCTCTCTGTAAAACAAACAAAAAGAAAAAATGAGCCATGCTTGAATGATAGTAACAAGAGGAGGGGGGAACCAGCACACTTCTTACCAAATCATTAGCTCTTGTTCGAGATACTCCTGGCAAACCAACATCATTTTTCGATTTTCTCCCGAGAATGTCAAATTTTTTACGGTTTATTTTCACTTCGAAGAGATTTTTCTTTATAGCAGGACTGGTCTTGCTCTTAGAAACCTTGTCCGCAAGGTTCTTCTTAACTTTTGGTTTCGCCATCTGTTTAGAAAGAATCAAATTAACCGGAAACCTGTTTAGATCACTGATAAAGTTTCTTTTACGTAATAAAAAAATGACAAAACACTTACCGTGACTTTAATTAAAGCAGAAAATAGGTAGATTTCTGAGAGTATGTTTCTACAACGTATTCACCAAACATTTCCCCACGTGAAATCCTTCATCACATACGTCACTTCTAGTTTGATACCTCACTTCCTGTTTGATATTCTCCCACAGCGCCGCCGGTGGAAGAAGAAAGGAGTTCATTTTTCAATTCAATTTTATTTGTATAGCCCAAAATCACAGAATTTCCGTCTCAATGGGCTTCACGAGAAAAATAGGAACGTATTAACACAAATACACAGCCAGAAAAATAACTAACAAATGCTAACTAAACAAGACTAGCACATTTATGACCTTAGACTCTCCTTCACTTAAGGAAAAACTCCTAAAAAACCCATCAGTGGGGAAAAAATAAGAAACCTCATGGGGATCCACGTGAAAGAGAGATCCCTCCCCCGGGACGAGCAACCACTGTGTCTCAGATTATTGTTTAAATATTAGCTTATTCTACTCTACAGCTAAATATCTAAAGAAGTCAATAGATGTTCTTCATCCTGATGGAAACACGGGGGGCTCCTCAGCCCGGAGATGTCCAGAACGGGGATGAGTAGATTGGATTTTTTTTTTTTTTTAAATTCAAACAATTTCACACTTTTCTGTCTTAAACATTTCATCTTCTAAAGCACTTGTTCCCTGACGGCACCACGGGGGAGGCCAGAGCTTATCCCGGCTGATACTAGACGTAACGCAGGGTACACTCCAAACAGGTCGCCAGTCTGTCATGGGACCACACACTCAATAATCCACACAAACACACTCACTGATTTTTATAGTGGCCAATCAACCTAACATGCATGTTTTGGGGGGTGGGAGGAACCCAGAGTACCTGGAGGAAACCCATGCATACACAAGTAGAACATGCAAACTCCACACAGAAAGGTTAGCGTTCCTAGCCTCGTCCCCACCCGGGTATTCGAACCCCGACTTTTTTTGCTGTGAGCCAACTGTGCAGCCGTCCTAAACAAAACAAAATTAATTTTATTTTTTTTTTAATTCCGGTAAAATAATAGGGAGAAGCTAGAACTTATGTAAATTTGAAAAAAAAAAAAAAAAAAAAAAAACCTTCAACAATATAATTGAATTGAAAGTATTGAAAAAAAAAATGAGATCGCGGATACAAGCGGCTGAATTGAGCTCCCTCCGCAGGATGGCCCGGCTCTCACTCAGAGATCGGGTGAGGAGCCCGATCTCTGCTCCTCCTCCCGGTCGAGAGAAGCTAGATGGGGTGGTTATGGCCCCCGATTCCCTCGCTGGTGAGGTGTTTCGGACACGTCCCACCAGGAGGAGGAGTCCAAGAGACAGACCCCGGACCTGCTGGAGAGGCTATTTCTCACAGCTAGCTGGGGAACGACTCGTGATCGTGTTTGACTCGTGTTTATTTGGGATAAAACTCGATCAAGTGTACTAGCATCAACAAAAAACAAAACTCTCCAGTGTTTCCTCTGTTAAATATGACGCGAGAGATCTGATCAAGTTTGAGTTTGAGTTTATTTTTTTCAGGTTTTTTTACATGTTTAACAAACAACAACAAAAAAAAACATACAAACAGAGACTGAAAGGGGTTTAGGCAGAAGTAAAAAGAAACTTATAAGTCAACATCCTCTTGAGCAAAAAGCTTTGATTTTACTTCTGAAGTGCCAATAAATAGTTGTTTGTTAGAATGAAGTATTACCCTAATAAAATAAAAGAAATAAGAAAAAAAAAAAAAACACACACAAAATTGTAAATGCAGTACCCCACATCAGCCACAGTGTGGCAGTAGCGAATCAGAATGACTAAGTATTTCTTGCTCGTGGGAATCAAATCATTTTGGAAGTAAACAAAGTTGCATTACAAACCTTCTTTTTTTTTTTTTTTTTCAAAAAGTTTTGTGTGTTTACGACGAGTTTTAAGGAGAACATGGTGGATTTGAACATAAATCTTACTGTTTTCATTGTAATAATCTCAAATTTTTCTTTGAAAGATCTTGAAAGGGACGATGAGTACATCATGGAAAACCCTTTGAATTAAACAGAATGTTTTACTTCTAAATAAACCCATTATTGTTCAATTCAATTTTATTTGTATAGCACTTTTCTGTCTTAAACATTTCATCTTCTAAAGCACTTGTTCCCTGACGGCACCACGGGGGAGGCCAGAGCCTATCCCGGCTGATACTAGACGAAACGCAGGGTACATTCCAAACAGGTCGCCAGTCTGTCACGGGACCACACACACAATAATCCACAAAAACACACTCATTTTTATAGTGGCCAATCAAGCTAACATGCATGTTTTGGGGGGTGGGAGGAACCCAGAGTACCTGGAGGAAACCCACGCATACACAAGTAGAACATGCAAACTCTACACAGAAAAGATAGCGTTCCTAGCTTCATCCACACCCGGGTATTCGAACCCCGATTTTTTTTTTTATGCTGTGAGCCAACTGTGCAGCCGTCCTAAACAAAACAAAATGTTTTTTTTATTTTTTAATTCCGGTAAAATAATAGGCAAAAGCTGGAACTTATGTAAATAAAAATAACTTCAACAAAATAATCAAATTGAAAGTATTGGGGAAAAAAATTAGATCGCGGATACAAGCGGCCGAATTGAGCTTCCTCCGCAGGATGGCTTAGCTCTCACTCAGAGATCGGGTGAGGAGCCCGATCTCTGCTCCTCCTCCCGGTCGAGAGAAGCTAGATGGGGTGGTTATGGCCCCCGATTCCCTCGCTGGTGAGGTGTTTCGGGCATGTCCCACCAGGAGGAGACCAAGAGACAGACCCCGGACCTGCTGGAGAGGCTATTTCTCACAGCTAGCTGGGGAACGACTCGTGATCGTGTTTGACTCGTGTTTATTTGGGATAAAACTCGATCAAGTGTACTAGCATCAACAAAAAACAAAACTCTCCAGTGTTTCCTCTGGTAAATATGACGCGAGAGATCTGATCAAGTTTGAGTTTGAGTTTATTTTTTTCAGGTTTTTTTTACATGTTTAACAAACAACAACAAAAAAAAACATACAAACAGAGACTGAAAGGGGTTTAGGCAGAAGTAAAAAGAAACTTATAAGTCAACATCCTCTTGAGCTAAAAGCTTTGATTTTACTTCTGAAGTGCCAATAAATAGTTGTTTGTTAGAATGAAGTATTACCCTAATAAAATAAAAGAAATAAGAAAAAAAAAAAACACACACACACAAAATTGTAAATGCAGTACCCCACATCAGCCACAGTGTGGCAGTAGCGAATCAGAATGACTAAGTATTTCTTGCTCGTGGGAATCAAATCATTTTGGAAGTAAACAAAGTTGCATTACAACCTTCTTTTTTTTTATTTTTTTCAAAAAGTTCGTGTGTTTACGACGAGTTTTAAGGAGAACATGGTGGATTTGAACATAAATCTTACTGTTTTCATTGTAATAATCTCAAATTTTTCTTTGAAAGATCTTGAAAGGGACGATGAGTACATCATGGAAAACCCTTTGAATTAAACAGAATGTTTTACTTCTAAATAAACCCATTATTGTTCAATTCAATTTTATTTGTATAGCACTTTTCTGTCTTAAACATTTCATCTTCTAAAGCACTTGTTCCCTGACGGCACCACGGGGGAGGCCAGAGCCTATCCCGGCTGATACTAGACGTAACGCAGGGTTGTGGTAGAAAATTTTGGATTAAGTAAGGTTAATATTTACTTTAAAAACATCTTAATGACAATGAGTGTCTTTAATTAACTTGATGTGCTGAATCAAGACATCTATCTAACATCCATGGTGTGAGAACACTTTCCCAGCCTGTTCACACAGACTCCAAGCCGCTCAAGGACAAGCAAAGATACATTTTATCAACTCTAGCCAAATAACTGTCCAGCAAGTTGCAGGTGCAAGATAAGGACATGTTTAGTTTGCTCAGCCCAACCAAAGTTGCATAGCCTATCAGAATGCCTAGCAACGAAAAAGCCCACCCTGACAACGGGGATCCTTAAAACATGTGTGTGTGGGAAGTTTGTGGAACTTCTGCCGATCAATCTTTGATTTGCATGAACTTCCAATGCTGCAGCATTTAATCTTTGTACTTTATTAAATTCTTTATTTTCTCTTCTCATTTGTGTGACATCTTATTAAGAAAATTCCACAACAGGGTACACTCCAAACAGGTCGCCAGTCTGTCACGGGACCACACACACAATAATCCACAAAAACACACTCATTTTTATAGTGGCCAATCAACCTAACATGCATGTTTTGGGGGGTGGGAGGAACCCAGAGTACCTGGAGGAAACCCACGCATACACAAGTAGAACATGCAAACTCTACACAGAAAAGTTAGCGTTCCTAGCTTCATCCACACCCGGGTATTCGAACCCCGATTTTTTTTATGCTGTGAGCCAACTGTGCAGCCGTCCTAAACAAAACAAAATGTTTTTTTTATTTTTTAATTCCGGTAAAATAATAGGCAAAAGCTAGAACTTATGTAAATAAAAATAACTTCAACAAAATAATCAAATTGAAAGTATTGGAAAAAAAATTAGATCCCGGATACAAGCGGCCGAATTGAGCTTCCTCCGCAGGATGGCTTAGCTCTCACTCAGAGATCGGGTGAGGAGCCCGATCTCTGCTCCTCCTCCCGGTCGAGAGAAGCTAGATGGGCTGGTTATGGCCCCCGATTCCCTCGCTGGTGAGGTGTTTCGGACACGTCCCACCAGGAGGAGACCAAGAGACAGACCCCGGGCCTGCTGGAGAGGCTATTTCTCACAGCTAGCTGGGGAACGACTCGTGATCGTGTTTGACTCGTGTTTATTCGGGATAAAACTCGATCAAGTGTACTAGCATCAACAAAAAACAAAACTCTCCAGTGTTTCCTCTGGTAAATATGACGCGAGAGATCTGATCAAGTTTGAGTTTATTTTTTTCAGGTTTTTTTACATGTTTAACAAACAACAACAAAAAAAAAAACATACAAACAGAGACTGAAAGGGGTTTAGGCAGAAGTAAAAAGAAACTTATAAGTCAACATCCTCTTGAGCTAAAAGCTTTGATTTTACTTCTGAAGTGCCAATAAATAGTTGTTTGTTAGAATGAAGTATTACCCTAATAAAATAAAAGAAATAAGAAAAAAAAAAAACACACACACAAAATTGTAAATGCAGTACCCCACATCAGCCACAGTGTGGCAGTAGCGAATCAGAATGACTAAGTATTTCTTGCTCGTGGGAATCAAATCATTTTGGAAGTAAACAAAGTTGCATTACAACCTTCTTTTTTTTATTTTTTTCAAAAAGTTCGTGTGTTTACGACGAGTTTTAAGGAGAACATGGTGGATTTGAACATAAATCTTACTGTTTTCATTGTAATAATCTCAAATTTTTCTTTGAAAGATCTTGAAAGGGACGATGAGTACATCATGGAAAACCCTTTGAATTAAACAGAATGTTTTACTTCTAAATAAACCCATTATTGTTCAATTCAATTTTATTTGTATAGCACTTTTCTGTCTTAAACATTTCATCTTCTAAAGCACTTGTTCCCTGACGGCACCACGGGGGAGGCCAGAGCCTATCCCGGCTGATACTTGACGAAACGCAGGGTACATTCCAAACAGGTTGCCAGTCTGTCACGGGACCACACACACAATAATCCACAAAAACACACTCATTTTTATAGTGGCCAATCAAGCTAACATGCATGTTTTGGGGGGTGGGAGGAACCCAGAGTACCTGGAGGAAACCCACGCATACACAAGTAGAACATGCAAACTCTACACAGAAAAGTTAGCGTTCCTAGCTTCATCCACACCCGGGTATTCGAACCCCGATTTTTTTTTATGCTGTGAGCAAACTGTGCAGCCGTCCTAAACAAAACAAAATGTTTTTTTTATTTTTAATTCCGGTAAAATAATAGGCAAAAGCTAGAACTTTTGTAAATAAAAATAACTTCAACAAAATAATCAAATTGAAAGTATTGGAAAAAAAATTCGATCCCGGATACAAGCGGCCGAATTGAGCTTCCTCCGCAGGATGGCTTAGCTCTCACTCAGAGATCGGGTGAGGAGCCCGATCTCTGCTCCTCCTCCCGGTCGAGAGAAGCTAGATGGGGTGGTTATGGCCCCCGATTCCCTCGCTGGTGAGGTATTTCGGACACGTCCCACCAGGAGGAGACCAAGAGACAGACCCCGGACCTGCTGGAGAGGCTATTTCTCACAGCTAGCTGGGGAACGACTCGTGATCGTGTTTGACTCGTGTTTATTTGGGATAAAACTCGATCAAGTGTACTAGCATCAACAAAAAACAAAACTCTCCAGTGTTTCCTCTGGTAAATATGACGCGAGAGATCTGATCAAGTTTGAGTTTGAGTTTATTTTTTTCAGGTTTTTTTACATGTTTAACAAACAACAACAAAAAAAACCATACAAACAGAGACTGAAAGGGGTTTAGGCAGAAGTAAAAAGAAACTTATAAGTCAACATCCTCTTGAGCTAAAAGCTTTGATTTTACTTCTGAAGTGCCAATAAATAGTTGTTTGTTAGAATGAAGTATTACCCTAATAAAATAAAAGAAATAAGAAAAAAAAAACAACACACACAC
This sequence comes from Neostethus bicornis, assembly GCA_902685375.1. Classification (NCBI taxonomy): domain Eukaryota; kingdom Metazoa; phylum Chordata; class Actinopteri; order Atheriniformes; family Phallostethidae; genus Neostethus; species Neostethus bicornis. The sequence continues at coordinate 6,454,255 of LR738564.1, forward strand.
ACACACAAAAGTGTAAGTGCAGTACCCCACATCAGCCACAGTGTGGCAGTAGCGAATCAGAATGACTAAGTATTTCTTGCTCGTGGGAATCAAATAATTTTGGAAGTAAACAAAGTTGCATTACAACCTTCTTTTTTTTTATTTTTTTCAAAAAGTTCGTGTGTTTACGACGAGTTTTAAGGAGAACATGGTGGATTTGAACATAAATCTTACTGTTTTCATTGTAATAATCTCAAATTTTTCTTTGAAAGATCTTGAAAGGGACGATGAGTACATCATGGAAAACCCTTTGAATTAAACAGAATGTTTTACTTCTAAATAAACCCATTATTGTTCAATTAAATTTTATTTGTATAGCACTTTTCTGTCTTAAACATTTCATCTTCTAAAGCACTTGTTCCCTGACGGCACCACGGGGGAGGCCAGAGCCTATCCCGGCTGATACTAGACGTAACGCAGGGTACACTCCAAACAGGTCGCCAGTCTGTCAAGGGACCACACACTCAATAATCCACAAAAACACACGCATTTTTATAGTGGCCAATCAACCTAACATGCATGTTTTGGGGGGTGGGAGGAACCCAGAGTACCTGGAGGAAACCCACGCATACACAAGTAGAACATGCAAACTCTACACAGAAAAGTTAGCGTTCCTAGCTTCATCCACACCCGGGTATTCGAACCCCAATTTTTTTTTACGCTGTGAGCCAACTGTGCAGCCGTCCTAAACAAAACAAAATGTTTTTTTTATTTTTTAATTCCGGTAAAATAATAGGCAAAAGCTAGAACTTATGTAAATAAAAATAACTTCAACAAAATAATCAAATTGAAAGTATTGGAAAAAAAATTAGATCCCGGACACAAGCGGCCGAATTGAGCTTCCTCCGCAGGATGGCTTAGCTCTCACTCAGAGATCGGGTGAGGAGCCCGATCTCTGCTCCTCCTCCCGGTCGAGAGAAGCTAGATGGGGTGGTTATGGCCCCCGATTCCCTCGCTGGTGAGGTGTTTCGGACACGTCCCACCAGGAGGAGGAGTCCAAGAGACAGACCCCGGACTTGCTGGAGAGGCTATTTCTCACAGCTAGCTGGGGAACGACTCGTGATCGTGTTTGACTCGTGTTTATTTGGGATAAAACTCGATCAAGTGTACTAGCATCAACAAAAAACAAAACTCTCCAGTGTTTCCTCTGTTAAATATGACGCGAGAGATCTGATCAAGTTTGAGTTTGAGTTTATTTTTTTCAGGTTTTTTACATGTTTAACAAACAACAACAAAAAAAAAAACATACAAACAGAGACTGAAAGGGGTTTAGGCAGAAGTAAAAAGAAACTTATAAGTCAACATCCTCTTGAGCAAAAAGCTTTGATTTTACTTCTGAAGTGCCAATAAATAGTTGTTTTTTTATAATGAAGTATTACCCTAATAAAATAAAAGAAATAAGAAAAAAAAAAACACACACACACAAAATTGTAAATGCAGTACCCCACATCAGCCACAGTGTGGCAGTAGCGAATCAGAATGACTAAGTATTTCTTGCTCGTGGGAATCAAATCATTTTAGAAGTAAACAAAGTTGCATTACAACCTTCTTTTTTTTTTTTTTTCAAAAAGTTTGTGTGTTTACGACGAGTTTTAAGGAGAACATGGTGGATTTGAACATAAATCTTACTGTTTTCATTGTAATAATCTCAAATTTTTCTTTGAAAGATCTTGAAAGGGACGATGAGTACATCATGGAAAACCCTTTGAATTAAACAGAATGTTTTACTTCTAAATAAACCCATTATTGTTCAATTCAATTTTATTTGTATAGCACTTTTCTGTCTTAAACATTTCATCTTCTAAAGCACTTGATCCCTGACGGCACCACGGGGGAGGCCAGAGCCTATCCCGGCTGATACTAGACGAAACGCAGGGTACATTCCAAACAGGTCGCCAGTCTGTCACGGGACCACACACACAATAATCCACAAAAACACACTCATTTTTATAGTGGCCAATCAAGCTAACATGCATGTTTTGGGGGGTGGGAGGAACCCAGAGTACCTGGAGGAAACCCACGCATACACAAGTAGAACATGCAAACTCTACACAGAAAAGTTAGCGTTCCTAGCTTCATCCACACCGGGTATTCGAACCCCGATTTTTTTTTTATGCTGTGAGCCAACTGTGCAGCCGTCCTAAACAAAACAAAATGTTTTTTTTATTTTTTAATTCCGGTAAAATAATAGGCAAAAGCTAGAACTTATGTAAATAAAAATAACTTCAACAAAATAATCAAATTGAAAGTATTGGGGAAAAAAATTAGATCGCGGATACAAGCGGCCGAATTGAGCTTCCTCCGCAGGATGGCTTAGCTCTCACTCAGAGATCGGGTGAGGAGCCCGATCTCTGCTCCTCCTCCCGGTCGAGAGAAGCTAGATGGGCTGGTTATGGCCCCCGATTCCCTCGCTGGTGAGGTGTTTCGGGCATGTCCCACCAGGAGGAGACCAAGAGACAGACCCCGGGCCTGCTGGAGAGGCTTTTTCTCACAGCTAGCTGGGGAACGACTCGTGATCGTGTTTGACTCGTGTTTATTTGGGATAAAACTCGATCAAGTGTACTAGCATCAACAAAAAACAAAACTCTCCAGTGTTTCCTCTGGTAAATATGACGCGAGAGATCTGATCAAGTTTGAGTTTATTTTTTTCAGGTTTTTTTACATGTTTAACAAACAACAACAAAAAAAAAAACATACAAACAGAGACTGAAAGGGGTTTAGGCAGAAGTAAAAAGAAACTTATAAGTCAACATCCTCTTGAGCTAAAAGCTTTGATTTTACTTCTGAAGTGCCAATAAATAGTTGTTTGTTAGAATGAAGTATTACCCTAATAAAATAAAAGAAATAAGAAAAAAAAAACACACACACAAAATTGTATATGCAGTACCCCACATCAGCCACAGTGTGGCAGTAGCGAATCAGAATGACTAAGTATTTCTTGCTCGTGGGAATCAAATCATTTTGGAAGTAAACAAAGTTGCATTACAACCTTCTTTTTTTTTATTTTTTTCAAAAAGTTCGTGTGTTTACGACGAGTTTTAAGGAGAACATGGTGGATTTGAACATAAATCTTACTGTTTTCATTGTAATAATCTCAAATTTTTCTTTGAAAGATCTTGAAAGGGACGATGAGTACATCATGGAAAACCCTTTGAATTAAACAGAATGTTTTACTTCTAAATAAACCCATTATTGTTCAATTCAATTTTATTTGTATAGCACTTTTCTGTCTTAAACATTTCATCTTCTAAAGCACTTGATCCCTGACGGCACCACGGGGGAGGCCAGAGCCTATCCCGGCTGATACTAGACGAAACGCAGGGTACATTCCAAACAGGTCGCCAGTCTGTCACGGGACCACACACACAATAATCCACAAAAACACACTCATTTTTATAGTGGCCAATCAAGCTAACATGCATGTTTTGGGGGGTGGGAGGAACCCAGAGTACCTGGAGGAAACCCACGCATACACAAGTAGAACATGCAAACTCTACACAGAAAAGTTAGCGTTCCTAGCTTCATCCACACCCGGGTATTCGAACCCCGATTTTTTTTTATGCTGTGAGCAAACTGTGCAGCCGTCCTAAACAAAACAAAATGTTTTTTTTATTTTTAATTCCGGTAAAATAATAGGCAAAAGCTAGAACTTTTGTAAATAAAAATAACTTCAACAAAATAATCAAATTGAAAGTATTGGAAAAAAAATTCGATCCCGGATACAAGCGGCCGAATTGAGCTTCCTCCGCAGGATGGCTTAGCTCTCACTCAGAGATCGGGTGAGGAGCCCGATCTCTGCTCCTCCTCCCGGTCGAGAGAAGCTAGATGGGGTGGTTATGGCCCCCGATTCCCTCGCTGGTGAGGTATTTCGGACACGTCCCACCAGGAGGAGACCAAGAGACAGACCCCGGACCTGCTGGAGAGGCTATTTCTCACAGCTAGCTGGGGAACGACTCGTGATCGTGTTTGACTCGTGTTTATTTGGGATAAAACTCGATCAAGTGTACTAGCATCAACAAAAAACAAAACTCTCCAGTGTTTCCTCTGGTAAATATGACGCGAGAGATCTGATCAAGTTTGAGTTTGAGTTTATTTTTTTCAGGTTTTTTTACATGTTTAACAAACAACAACAAAAAAAAACATACAAACAGAGACTGAAAGGGGTTTAGGCAGAAGTAAAAAGAAACTTATAAGTCAACATCCTCTTGAGCTAAAAGCTTTGATTTTACTTCTGAAGTGCCAATAAATAGTTGTTTGTTAGAATGAAGTATTACCCTAATAAAATAAAAGAAATAAGAAAAAAAAAACAACACACACACACACACAAAAGTGTAAGTGCAGTACCCCACATCAGCCACAGTGTGGCAGTAGCGAATCAGAATGACTAAGTATTTCTTGCTCGTGGGAATCAAATAATTTTGGAAGTAAACAAAGTTGCATTACAACCTTCTTTTTTTTTATTTTTTTCAAAAAGTTCGTGTGTTTACGACGAGTTTTAAGGAGAACATGGTGGATTTGAACATAAATCTTACTGTTTTCATTGTAATAATCTCAAATTTTTCTTTGAAAGATCTTGAAAGGGACGATGAGTACATCATGGAAAACCCTTTGAATTAAACAGAATGTTTTACTTCTAAATAAACCCATTATTGTTCAATTAAATTTTATTTGTATAGCACTTTTCTGTCTTAAACATTTCATCTTCTAAAGCACTTGTTCCCTGACGGCACCACGGGGGAGGCCAGAGCCTATCCCGGCTGATACTAGACGTAACGCAGGGTACACTCCAAACAGGTCGCCAGTCTGTCAAGGGACCACACACTCAATAATCCACAAAAACACACGCATTTTTATAGTGGCCAATCAACCTAACATGCATGTTTTGGGGGGTGGGAGGAACCCAGAGTACCTGGAGGAAACCCACGCATACACAAGTAGAACATGCAAACTCTACACAGAAAAGTTAGCGTTCCTAGCTTCATCCACACCCGGGTATTCGAACCCCAATTTTTTTTTACGCTGTGAGCCAACTGTGCAGCCGTCCTAAACAAAACAAAATGTTTTTTTTATTTTTTAATTCCGGTAAAATAATAGGCAAAAGCTAGAACTTATGTAAATAAAAATAACTTCAACAAAATAATCAAATTGAAAGTATTGGAAAAAAAATTAGATCCCGGACACAAGCGGCCGAATTGAGCTTCCTCCGCAGGATGGCTTAGCTCTCACTCAGAGATCGGGTGAGGAGCCCGATCTCTGCTCCTCCTCCCGGTCGAGAGAAGCTAGATGGGGTGGTTATGGCCCCCGATTCCCTCGCTGGTGAGGTGTTTCGGACACGTCCCACCAGGAGGAGGAGTCCAAGAGACAGACCCCGGACTTGCTGGAGAGGCTATTTCTCACAGCTAGCTGGGGAACGACTCGTGATCGTGTTTGACTCGTGTTTATTTGGGATAAAACTCGATCAAGTGTACTAGCATCAACAAAAAACAAAACTCTCCAGTGTTTCCTCTGTTAAATATGACGCGAGAGATCTGATCAAGTTTGAGTTTGAGTTTATTTTTTTCAGGTTTTTTACATGTTTAACAAACAACAACAAAAAAAAAAACATACAAACAGAGACTGAAAGGGGTTTAGGCAGAAGTAAAAAGAAACTTATAAGTCAACATCCTCTTGAGCAAAAAGCTTTGATTTTACTTCTGAAGTGCCAATAAATAGTTGTTTTTTTATAATGAAGTATTACCCTAATAAAATAAAAGAAATAAGAAAAAAAAAAACACACACACACAAAATTGTAAATGCAGTACCCCACATCAGCCACAGTGTGGCAGTAGCGAATCAGAATGACTAAGTATTTCTTGCTCGTGGGAATCAAATCATTTTAGAAGTAAACAAAGTTGCATTACAACCTTCTTTTTTTTTTTTTTCAAAAAGTTTGTGTGTTTACGACGAGTTTTAAGGAGAACATGGTGGATTTGAACATAAATCTTACTGTTTTCATTGTAATAATCTCAAATTTTTCTTTGAAAGATCTTGAAAGGGACGATGAGTACATCATGGAAAACCCTTTGAATTAAACAGAATGTTTTACTTCTAAATAAACCCATTATTGTTCAATTCAATTTTATTTGTATAGCACTTTTCTGTCTTAAACATTTCATCTTCTAAAGCACTTGATCCCTGACGGCACCACGGGGGAGGCCAGAGCCTATCCCGGCTGATACTAGACGAAACGCAGGGTACATTCCAAACAGGTCGCCAGTCTGTCACGGGACCACACACACAATAATCCACAAAAACACACTCATTTTTATAGTGGCCAATCAAGCTAACATGCATGTTTTGGGGGGTGGGAGGAACCCAGAGTACCTGGAGGAAACCCACGCATACACAAGTAGAACATGCAAACTCTACACAGAAAAGTTAGCGTTCCTAGCTTCATCCACACCGGGTATTCGAACCCCGATTTTTTTTTTATGCTGTGAGCCAACTGTGCAGCCGTCCTAAACAAAACAAAATGTTTTTTTTATTTTTTAATTCCGGTAAAATAATAGGCAAAAGCTAGAACTTATGTAAATAAAAATAACTTCAACAAAATAATCAAATTGAAAGTATTGGGGAAAAAAAATTAGATCGCGGATACAAGCGGCCGAATTGAGCTTCCTCCGCAGGATGGCTTAGCTCTCACTCAGAGATCGGGTGAGGAGCCCGATCTCTGCTCCTCCTCCCGGTCGAGAGAAGCTAGATGGGCTGGTTATGGCCCCCGATTCCCTCGCTGGTGAGGTGTTTCGGGCATGTCCCACCAGGAGGAGACCAAGAGACAGACCCCGGGCCTGCTGGAGAGGCTTTTTCTCACAGCTAGCTGGGGAACGACTCGTGATCGTGTTTGACTCGTGTTTATTTGGGATAAAACTCGATCAAGTGTACTAGCATCAACAAAAAACAAAACTCTCCAGTGTTTCCTCTGGTAAATATGACGCGAGAGATCTGATCAAGTTTGAGTTTATTTTTTTCAGGTTTTTTTACATGTTTAACAAACAACAACAAAAAAAAAAACATACAAACAGAGACTGAAAGGGGTTTAGGCAGAAGTAAAAAGAAACTTATAAGTCAACATCCTCTTGAGCTAAAAGCTTTGATTTTACTTCTGAAGTGCCAATAAATAGTTGTTTGTTAGAATGAAGTATTACCCTAATAAAATAAAAGAAATAAGAAAAAAAAAAACACACACACAAAATTGTATATGCAGTACCCCACATCAGCCACAGTGTGGCAGTAGCGAATCAGAATGACTAAGTATTTCTTGCTCGTGGGAATCAAATCATTTTGGAAGTAAACAAAGTTGCATTACAACCTTCTTTTTTTTATTTTTTTCAAAAAGTTCGTGTGTTTACGACGAGTTTTAAGGAGAACATGGTGGATTTGAACATAAATCTTACTGTTTTCATTGTAATAATCTCAAATTTTTCTTTGAAAGATCTTGAAAGGGACGATGAGTACATCATGGAAAACCCTTTGAATTAAACAGAATGTTTTACTTCTAAATAAACCCATTATTGTTCAATTCAATTTTATTTGTATAGCACTTTTCTGTCTTAAACATTTCATCTTCTAAAGCACTTGATCCCTGACGGCACCACGGGGGAGGCCAGAGCCTATCCCGGCTGATACTAGACGAAACGCAGGGTACATTCCAAACAGGTCGCCAGTCTGTCACGGGACCACACACACAATAATCCACAAAAACACACTCATTTTTATAGTGGCCAATCAAGCTAACATGCATGTTTTGGGGGGTGGGAGGAACCCAGAGTACCTGGAGGAAACCCACGCATACACAAGTAGAACATGCAAACTCTACACAGAAAAGTTAGCGTTCCTAGCTTCATCCACACCGGGTATTCGAACCCCGATTTTTTTTTTATGCTGTGAGCCAACTGTGCAGCCGTCCTAAACAAAACAAAATGTTTTTTTTATTTTTTAATTCCGGTAAAATAATAGGCAAAAGCTAGAACTTATGTAAATAAAAATAACTTCAACAAAATAATCAAATTGAAAGTATTGGGGAAAAAAAATTAGATCGCGGATACAAGCGGCCGAATTGAGCTTCCTCCGCAGGATGGCTTAGCTCTCACTCAGAGATCGGGTGAGGAGCCCGATCTCTGCTCCTCCTCCCGGTCGAGAGAAGCTAGATGGGCTGGTTATGGCCCCCGATTCCCTCGCTGGTGAGGTGTTTCGGGCATGTCCCACCAGGAGGAGACCAAGAGACAGACCCCGGGCCTGCTGGAGAGGCTATTTCTCACAGCTAGCTGGGGAACGACTCGTGATCGTGTTTGACTCGTGTTTATTTGGGATAAAACTCGATCAAGTGTACTAGCATCAACAAAAAACAAAACTCTCCAGTGTTTCCTCTGGTAAATATGACGCGAGAGATCTGATCAAGTTTGAGTTTATTTTTTTCAGGTTTTTTTACATGTTTAACAAACAACAACAAAAAAAAAACATACAAACAGAGACTGAAAGGGGTTTAGGCAGAAGTAAAAAGAAACTTATAAGTCAACATCCTCTTGAGCTAAAAGCTTTGATTTTACTTCTGAAGTGCCAATAAATAGTTGTTTGTTAGAATGAAGTATTACCCTAATAAAATAAAAGAAATAAGAAAAAAAAAAACACACACACACAAAATTGTAAATGCAGTACCCCACATCTGCCACAGTGTGGCAGTAGCGAATCAGAATGACTAAGTATTTCTTGCTCGTGGGAATCAAATCATTTTGGAAGTAAACAAAGTTGCATTACAACCTTCTTTTTTTTTTTTTTTCAAAAAGTTTGTGTGTTTACGACGAGTTTTAAGGAGAACATGGTGGATTTGAACATAAATCTTACTGTTTTCATTGTAATAATCTCAAATTTTTCTTTGAAAGATCTTGAAAGGGACGATGAGTACATCATGGAAAACCCTTTGAATTAAACAGAATGTTTTACTTCTAAATAAACCCATTATTGTTCAATTCAATTTTATTTGTATAGCACTTTTCTGTCTTAAACATTTCATCTTCTAAAGCACTTGATCCCTGACGGCACCACGGGGGAGGCCAGAGCCTATCCCGGCTGATACTAGACGAAACGCAGGGTACATTCCAAACAGGTCGCCAGTCTGTCACGGGACCACACACACAATAATCCACAAAAACACACTCATTTTTATAGTGGCCAATCAAGCTAACATGCATGTTTTGGGGGGTGGGAGGAACCCAGAGTACCTGGAGGAAACCCACGCATACACAAGTAGAACATGCAAACTCTACACAGAAAAGTTAGCGTTCCTAGCTTCATCCACACCGGGTATTCGAACCCCGATTTTTTTTTATGCTGTGAGCCAACTGTGCAGCCGTCCTAAACAAAACAAAATGTTTTTTTTATTTTTTAATTCCGGTAAAATAATAGGCAAAAGCTAGAACTTATGTAAATAAAAATAACTTCAACAAAATAATCAAATTGAAAGTATTGGGGAAAAAAATTAGATCGCGGATACAAGCGGCCGAATTGAGCTTCTTCCGCAGGATGGCTTAGCTCTCACTCAGAGATCGGGTGAGGAGCCCGATCTCTGCTCCTCCTCCCGGTCGAGAGAAGCTAGATGGGGTGGTTATGGCCCCCGATTCCCTCGCTGGTGAGGTGTTTCGGGCATGTCCCACCAGGAGGAGACCAAGAGACAGACCCCGGGCCTGCTGGAGAGGCTATTTCTCACAGCTAGCTGGGGAACGACTCGTGATCGTGTTTGACTCGTGTTTATTTGGGATAAAACTCGATCAAGTGTACTAGCATCAACAAAAAACAAAACTCTCCAGTGTTTCCTCTGGTAAATATGACGCGAGAGATCTGATCAAGTTTGAGTTTATTTTTTTCAGGTTTTTTTACATGTTTAACAAACAACAACAACAAAAAAAAACATACAAACAGAGACTGAAAGGGGTTTAGGCAGAAGTAAAAAGAAACTTATAAGTCAACATCCTCTTGAGCTAAAAGCTTTGATTTTACTTCTGAAGTGCCAATAAATAGTTGTTTGTTAGAATGAAGTATTACCCTAATAAAATAAAAGAAATAAGAAAAAAAAAAAAAAAAACACACAAAATTGTAAATGCAGTACCCCACATCAGCCACAGTGTGGCAGTAGCGAATCAGAATGACTAAGTATTTCTTGCTCGTGGGAATCAAATCATTTTGGAAGTAAACAAAGTTGCATTACAACCTTCTTTTTTTTTATTTTTTTCAAAAAGTTCGTGTGTTTACGACGAGTTTTAAGGAGAACATGGTGGATTTGAACATAAATCTTACTGTTTTCATTGTAATAATCTCAAATTTTTCTTTGAAAGATCTTGAAAGGGACGATGAGTACATCATGGAAAACCCTTTGAATTAAACAGAATGTTTTACTTCTAAATAAACCCATTATTGTTCAATTCAATTTTATTTGTATAGCACTTTTCTGTCTTAAACATTTCATCTTCTAAAGCACTTGTTCCCTGACGGCACCACGGGGGAGGCCAGAGCCTATCCCGGCTGATACTAGACGTAACGCAGGGTTGTGGTAGAAAATTTTGGATTAAGTAAGGTTAATATTTACTTTAAAAACATCTTAATGACAATGAGTGTCTTTAATTAACTTGATGTGCTGAATCAAGACATCTATCTAACATCCATGGTGTGAGAACACTTTCCCAGCCTGTTCACACAGACTCCAAGCCGCTCAAGGACAAGCAAAGATACATTTTATCAACTCTAGCCAAATAACTGTCCAGCAAGTTGCAGGTGCAAGATAAGGACATGTTTAGTTTGCTCAGCCCAACCAAAGTTGCATAGCCTATCAGAATGCCTAGCAACGAAAAAGCCCACCCTGACAACGGGGATCCTTAAAACATGTGTGTGTGGGAAGTTCGTGGAACTTCTGCCGATCAATCTTTGATTTGCATGAACTTCCAATGCTGCAGCATTTAATCTTTGTACTTTATTAAATTCTTTATTTTCTCTTCTCATTTGTGTGACATCTTATTAAGAAAATTCCACAACAATTTGGCGTCACGAACAGGATCCCGCGATGTGACCGGTCAGATTACCAGAGACGGTGAATTGATCAGTCCTGTGGATTATCCCACAGCCCCGGGTCAGCCTTAACCAACACGGGGGCCGAGGACGGACTCTGGCTTGCCACGTGCCGGGATCTGATTCAACTTTGAGAGGAAACCCTGTCACACGGTGAGAAGTTTTCATAACTGGGGGCTCCTACTGTGTATGCTGTCTCCCTAGGGATAATTCGGGTGATTATCCAGGTCCCTGTTGTCGGGCTGGGGTGGATGTGTGTGTGGCTTACATTTTTTGTGTACACGCCGTGTCTAGTTTCACCTGATGACGGAAGAAATGAGTATCTCTATGGCTGTTCGGGTTAGCCACTGACCTTGAGTTGATATTTTATCCACTTTGGGTTATTGGTGGACAGGGTGTGCTGGGTGCCACCTTGAGCCGGCATAGACATAAGTATTTGGGTTTTCCTGCAGTTGGTTTAGGGAGAGGCTTGCATGATAAATATAATGTCTATTGTATTTATGTGACAAGATACTGTGCTCGACTCTAGTGGAAGCGGTGAGGAGAGAATGGTTATTGGCTTAACTCTTCAGATTTCACTAGATGTCTAGAGATTATTGATAATGTACTCCGACAACTGGCAGAGTGGTCTTTTTTAGCATTTTTTTGTACCTTAGCCAGGTGGCTTAAAAGAAGAATAAAACCGATTACAAGACGTTGTAATTGTAAAATGGAGTTCGGACTCAGTCGGGTGATGGGTGCACAGTGGGACTCCCCAATTTGTATTAATATGGCCAAAGTATTATAGCAGTGATTCTCTTGACTGCATTCATGTAAATATTTGCAAAGTTGATGTAAGAATTTGGTTTTTCTATTGGTGGCTCTTTAAGGCCTGAAAGGAGAAAAACAAGGTTCAACTAGAAAGTGAACGAGAAATGTTGCAAAAAGAAGAAAAAAAAGGTTAAAACTGATGAAAGTGATGAAAGTTTAAGAATGTTTTAAAATATGAAATAATGAATGTGATAGAAGAGACTGACAAGAAAAGTTGTTGAAAAAAAAAGTTGTGAAAAATAAAGGAGAAAAAAGAAGATAAGAACTTATCGTTCTTATCTGTGAATATGTAAATATACAGTATATATTAAAAATAATAATGATAATGGAGAAAACAGATCCATCTCTCTGTTTCTCTCTTTACAGGGTGGCTGGCGAGCTGCTGTCGATTCGTCACTGGACTCCACCCCTCCGCCTTACAACCCACCTATTCCACCTGGCCAATCCCTGCCCAAGCAAGATCTGTCAGGAAGAGTAGAGGACTGCCAAACATCCACCCTCCTCCCCATCGGACATAGCAGACTCCACCTCACCTTCCCAATCACAATCCCTCTCTCTCCATCTCCTGTGGCTTTCCATGCCAGGCTGTCCCAACAGCAACGAGAGGAAGGGGAGGAACAAGTGTTTACTGCTCCAATGGTTCAAGTGGCCGGCCCCCAAGGAAGACAAGCCTACGTCACCCACCCCTGGACTGCTGATGGACTTCACCACGACCTCCAAGCACCTCCCAAAGTCTGAAAAGGGGGGAGAGCATCAGCAGAAGCCTTTGACCTCTTCATCAGAGACTATGTTCCTACGTCTTATGACCCCCTCACAGTTTGTTGTCATGAAGCCACTCCTCAATCATCGCTATCAGACAACTGGCCATCTGCATTTACAAAGATTATAAAGATTGAACTGTTATCTGTGAATTTTTACAAAATCTCCTTATGCATTCAAGCTGAGGGAGAGGACATTGAAAACTTCCTAATTCGCCTTCTGGCTGCTCATGATGATCACAGTGGGGTGACCAAGCCAGTTCCTCAACCAGAAGATTGTATGTGTCCATACGAAAGCCACGTAAAGCAAAGCTTCCTGGGAGGCCTCCTCCCAATCCTGGCAAAGATGACCAAAGACTTTTGAATTGGGTGAGAAAGAGCTACAACTCCAGCTGCTCCATGCTGCAGCTGTTCCAGAGACATCGACCGGTACGACCCATCCTGACATGGATGCTCGGGGCCAAACCATTCAGATTGAGAGGTGACGCGGGGTGGAGCTCTGGCTGATGCGTCGACCACAGGCCTCCAGGATCACCATGCAGATAAGAACACCCTCACTCCTCATACATCTACACTGATGCACCACCCTACTAAAAAAAAAAAGCATTCTTGTTCTACCTCTTTTATAACTTAATGTAAAGGAAAAGATCTTGTGTTCATTGTTTCTTCTGGCGCCACACATTCTGTAATTCCCTCCTCTGACATGCCAGGTATTAAACTTAGTGGAAGGTATCTTTACTCCGTGGCTGCTAGTGGTACAGAAGTCAATTTTTTTTTACTGTTTCTGCTCTCTAATGGTTGCCCTTTTAATTTGTTGGGCCGTGCTCTCATGCTAACTTTGGGATTTGGACTTTGTTCAACTCCTGAAGGCATGCAGATTTTTCCAAATTCAAAATGCACGTACTCATTGTTTAATGACGTAAAAGCATCAGTACTGTATGTGTATCGATGGATGCCAGAACCTTCTACCTTTACTGATTTGACCCTGATGGCACGCGAGAGAGTTTTACAGAATGCTGAAATTATGGATCCTTCTAAACTTTATTGCACTAGCCCACCTGTGTGTATTCTCTGATGAGGATTATGCTGACAAATTTTAGGACACACACACGTGATGAGCCCCGCTCACTGATCTGTATTGGACTTCCTTATGCTGTGACTCTTCTACAGCTATAAATCACAGCTTATCACACACTGCTCTGTCCTTCTTTGTTCACAGTTTAGGCTCTGCTTTCCTCCAGTATGTTGATGACCTCATGCTCTGCTCCCCCACATGTGCACAGTGTCTTAAAAACATGTTCCCCTTCTCTCTGCCATCAAGCAGAGAAAAGGTCACAAGGTTACCTGCAATAAAATACAGTTTGTCTGCCCGGAAGTAATCTTCTTGGGCCACATTATCAATGAAAAAGAAAAAAAAAAAAAAACTCTCTCCTCCAAACATCTCTCTGCCATCCAACAGGTGCTTCAACCTGTCTCAGTGAAACAGCTCCTTTCCTGGTCTTTGTTCTTACAGTAAAACCTTTGTTCCAAATTTTCAACTATGTCTAGATATCCCTACCCTCTTACCCATTCTAAGGCCATGTCCCCTCCTGTCCTGTGGACTCCTGAAGCTGATCTCCCCTCCACCCTTGCGGATAGCGCCCCTCATGACTGTGTTACTGAACTATCCGTTACCTGCACTCCGCGTCCTGACCTGACAACCCTGACTTTATTTTCTATGTCTCTGTCTCTCGTGACCCACAAACAGGTACCAGTCGCGGTAGTTATGCTGATTGATCAGACCATGACACGGTGGAGTCCGCCCCTCTGCCGTCTCATTACTCTGCTCAAGCCTCTGAGTGCGTGAATTATTTCGACTGACAAATATGTTACTATTTAAACAGATAGCTGTTATGCCTTCGGTGTCGTGCATGATTATGGCGGGTAGCATCGTTACCGTGTTTTGTTTTTTTTTTTTCTTAAATCTGATGTTAACTTTGTCCTTCACCACACTCTTATTACAGGACTCTAGATGCCGTTCTCCTGCCTATTCAGATTGCTATGTTTAAATGTGCTTTTCACACTAATTCTTCTGATCCCATCTCTGCAGGAAACGCCTGGGCTGACCTAGCGGCCAAAGCTACTTCATACTCCCCTTTAATATCCTTTTTGCAGCATCTCCTAACTGTTGTAACTTTTTGTTCTAACCTCTCTGGAATTCTTGCAGATATCTGTTCCTGAGTGGCAGCTGCCCTGCCTCAGCCAGTAGAAGAAAAGCTTCACACTCTGAATTGCTTTAATTAAATTCTATTTGTACAGATGTTTTAACAAGCTTTTTATATAAGTGCAATGACTGAATACGATTGCAAAGTATCAGGATGTTGCTTTATTTTTTTTTACATACATTCTATTCAGTCTCAACCTCCGTTTTGTTCTTTCTGTTTTAAATTTAACTGTAAGTTTGTATTTTAACGTTTAAATACATGTTACTATTGGCAATCATTGATTAAGCATTCTACCAAATATTAATAATAATAGATTGGTTTTCATAGGGTTCTTAAAGGAAAGGAAAGAATAGATTATTTTGAAGATTCTGTTTCAAAGTTTAGACATCTTTCTCAGAAGAATTGGAAAAAAAAAAAAGAAGTACACACTAAATGTTTAAATTGTCACACAATCAGTCTTAACTTTTTAAATAAATATAATATTATGTGGTATAAGGTTGAAGCCCCTGAAGAGATACCAACCTGCCATCTCCAGCTTTGGTTCTCTGCCTTTTAATGATCATTTATTGCAACAAAACCATAATATTATAATGTACATTTCAGTGTAAGGTTAACAAGTAACCCTTAAAATCTGAGATTACGTGTAAGTGTAACATTTCAGGTGACAATGGTGGAATCCTCAGCACAGGCTGAGGCTGTTCCAGCTTTCCCTGCCCTAAAGAAGTCAGGCACCGCTCCCGAGCAAGATCAGTGTGGAGTGAAATAGCGTCCCACTGCTACAGTAGCGTGCCAAGCTCCAACAGATCTCCACTACACATCGAGACTGGAACGACCTCATCCGTGGCATCTTCTCAGACATCTTGGCTAATCTCTACGAGAAACTTTGTGTTGCCTTGCTATTCTAGCTTTACTGATTATTCTCCCTCTCTTGTGGTTGCTAACTCAGTAATATTTAGCAAATGTTATTGAACTGAAAATACTTTATTTAACCCCAAAGGAAAATTCAAGATTTTTTAAATTTTTTTTGGTTGATTGGTAAAATTTTGACATTTTAGCTTCTCATAACGGTGTAACAATGATACTGGATTTTGTTGTGTTTCTCTGTTATCTGGAACGCCAGGTGTTTTAGGGAGTGTGAAGAAACAGACTAACCTGCCCCCAGTTTCTTATCTGACTCCAATGCTGAGATCATTCTGAAATTCGGTCCGCTAAGTATAGTGACTAGATGTCACAATAGATGCGGTGTGTTTTCTATACGATATATATACGTATATTGTTTATGTATGATGCAAGCAATTTATAGTGTGTTTTGTGTGTTACAATTTCTCTATCTCTAGTGTTAATTACCATGTTTATGATAATTAAAAGGGGGGAGTGTGGTAGACAATTTTGGATTAAGTAAGGTTAATATTTACTTTAAAAACATCTTAATGACAATGAGTGTCTTTAATTAACTTGATGTGCTGAATCAAGACATCTATCTAACATCCATGGTGTGAGAACACTTTCCCAGCCTGTTCACACAGACTCCAAGCCGCTCAAGGACAAGCAAAGATACATTTTATCAACTCTAGCCAAATAACTGTCCAGCAAGTTGCAGGTGCAAGATAAGGACATGTTTAGTTTGCTCAGCCCAACCAAAGTTGCATAGCCTATCAGAATGCCTAGCAACGAAAAAGCCCACCCTGACAACGGGGATCCTTAAAACATGTGTGTGTGGGAAGTTTGTGGAACTTCTGCCGATCAATCTTTGATTTGCATGAACTTCCAATGCTGCAGCATTTAATCTTTGTACTTTATTAAATTCTTTATTTTCTCTTCTCATTTGTGTGACATCTTATTAAGAAAATTCCACAACAGGGTACACTCCAAACAGGTCGCCAGTCTGTCACGGGACCACACACACAATAATCCACAAAAACACACTCATTTTTATAGTGGCCAATCAACCTAACATGCATGTTTTGGGGAGTGGGAGGAACCCAGAGTACCTGGAGGAAACCCACGCATACACAAGTAGAACATGCAAACTCTACACAGAAAAGTTAGCGTTCCTAGCTTCATCCACACCCGGGTATTCGAACCCCGATTTTTTTTTTATGCTGTGAGCCAACTGTGCAGCCGTCCTAAACAAAACAAAATGTTTTTTTTATTTTTTAATTCCGGTAAAATAATATGCAAAAGCTAGAACTTATGTAAATAAAAATAACTTCAACAAAATAATCAAATTGAAAGTATTGGAAAAAAAATTAGATCCCGGATACAAGCGGCCGAATTGAGCTTCCTCCGCAGGATGGCTTAGCTCTCACTCAGAGATCGGGTGAGGAGCCCGATCTCTGCTCCTCCTCCCGGTCGAGAGAAGCTAGATGGGGTGGTTATGGCCCCCGATTCGCTCGCTGGTGAGGTGTTTCGGACACGTCCCACCAGGAGGAGGAGTCCAAGAGACAGACCCCAGACCTGCTGGAGAGGCTATTTCTCACAGCTAGCTGGGGAACGACTCGTGATCGTGTTTGACTCGTGTTTATTTGGGATAAAACTCGATCAAGTGTACTACCATCAACAAAAAACAAAACTCTCCAGTGTTTCCTCTGGTAAATATGACGCGAGAGATCTGATCAAGTTTGAGTTTGAGTTTATTTTTTCAGGTTTTTTTACATGTTTAACAAACAACAACAAAAAAAAAAACATACAAACAGAGACTGAAAGGGGTTTAGGCAGAAGTAAAAAGAAACTTATAAGTCAACATCCTCTTGAGCTAAAAGCTTTGATTTTACTTCTGAAGTGCCAATAAATAGTTGTTTGTTAGAATGAAGCATTACCCTAATAAAATAAAAGAAATAAGAAAAAAGAAAAAAAAAACACACACACAAAATTGTAAGTGCAGTGCCCAACATCAGCCACAGTGTGGCAGTAGCGAATCAGAATGACTAAGTATTTCTTGCTCGTGGGAATCAAATAATTTTGGAAGTAAACAAAGTTGCATTACAACCTTCTTTTTTTTTTTTTTTCAAAAAGTTCGTGTGTTTACGACGAGTTTTAAGGAGAACATGGTGGATTTGAACATAAATCTTACTGTTTTCATTGTAATAATCTCAAATTTTTCTTTGAAAGATCTTGAAAGGGACGATGAGTACATCATGGAAAACCCTTTGAATTAAACAGAATGTTTTACTTCTAAATAAACCCATTATTGTTCAATTCAATTTTATTTGTATAGCACTTTTCTGTCTTAAACATTTCATCTTCTAAAGCACTTGTTCCCTGACGGCACCACGGGGGAGGCCAGAGCCTATCCCGGCTGATACTAGACGTAACGCAGGGTACACTCCAAACAGGTCGCCAGTCTGTTACGGGACCACACACTCAATAATCCACAAAAACACACTCATTTTTATAGTGGCCAATCAACCTAACATGCATGTTTTGGGGGGTGGGAGGAACCCAGAGTACCTGGAGGAAACCCACGCATACACAAGTAGAACATGCAAACTCTACACAGAAAAGTTAGCGTTCCTAGCTTCATCCACACCCGGGTATTCGAACCCCGATTTTTTTTATGCTGTGAGCCAACTGTGCAGCCGTCCTAAACAAAACTAAATTTTTTTTTTATTTTTAACTCCGGTAAAATAATAGGCAAAAGCTAGAACTTATGTAAATAAAAATAACTTCAACAAAATAATCAAATTGAAAGTATTGGGAAAAAAAATTAGATCGCGGATACAAGCGGCCGAATTGAGCTTCCTCCGCAGGATGGCTTAGCTCTCACTCAGAGATCGGGTGAGGAGCCCGATCTCTGCTCCTCCTCCCGGTCGAGAGAAGCTAGATGGGCTGGTTATGGCCCCCGATTCCCTCGCTGGTGAGGTGTTTCGGGCATGTCCCACCATGAGGAGACCAAGAGAAAGACCCCGGACCTGCTGGAGAGGCTATTTCTCACAGCTAGCTGGGGAACGACTCGTGATCGTGTTTGACTCGTGTTTATTTGGGATAAAACTCGATCAAGTGTACTAGCATCAACAAAAAACAAAACTCTCCAGTGTTTCCTCTGGTAAATATGACGCGAGAGATCTGATCAAGTTTGAGTTTGAGTTTATTTTTTTCAGGTTTTTTACATGTTTAACAAACAACAACAACAAAAAAAACATACAAACAGAGACTGAAAGGGGTTTAGGCAGAAGTAAAAAGAAACTTATAAGTCAACATCCTCTTGAGCTAAAAGCTTTGATTTTACTTCTGAAGTGCCAATAAATAGTTGTTTTTTAGAATGAAGTATTACCCTAATAAAATAAAAGAAATAAGAAAAAAAAAAAACACACACACACACACAAAATTGTAAGTGCAGTACCCCACATAAGCCACAGTGTGGCAGTAGCGAATCAGAATGACTAAGTATTTCTTGCTCGTGGGAATCAAATCATTTTGGAAGTAAACAAAGTTGCATTACAACCTTCTTTTTTTTTATTTTTTTCATAAAAGTTCGTGTGTGTACGACGAGTTTTAAGGAGAACATGGTGGATTTGAACATAAATCTTACTGTTTTCATTGTAATAATCTCAAATTTTTCTTTGAAAGATCTTGAAAGGGACGATGAGTACTTAATGGAAAACCCTTTGAATTAAACAGAATGTTTTACTTCTAAATAAACCCAATATTGTTCAATTCAATTTTATTTGTATAGCACTTTTCTGTCTTAAACATTTCATCTTCTAAAGCACTTGATCCCTGACGGCACCACGGGGGAGGCCAGAGCCTATTCTGGCTGATATTAGACGTAACGCAGGGTACACTCCAAACAGGTCGCCAGTCTGTCACGGGACCACACACTCAATAATCCACAAAAACACACGCATTTTTATAGTGGCCAATCAACCTAACATGCATGTTTTGGGGGGTGGGAGGAACCCAGAGTACCTGGAGGAAACCCACGCATACACAGTAGAACATGCAAACTCTACACAGAAAAGATAGCGTTCCTAGCTTCATCCACACCCGGGTATTCGAACCCCGATTTTTTTTTATGCTGTGAGCCAACTGTGCAGCCGTCCTAAACAAAACAAAATGTTTTTTTTATTTTTTAATTCCGGTAAAATAATATGCAAAAGCTAGAACTTATGTAAATAAAAATAACTTCAACAAAATAATCAAATTGAAAGTCTTGGAAAAAAAATTAGATCCCGGATACAAGCGGCCGAATTGAGCTTCCTCCGCAGGATGGCTTAGCTCTCACTCAGAGATCGGGTGAGGAGCCCGATCTCTGCTCCTCCTCCCGGTCGAGAGAAGCTAGATGAGGTGGTTATGGCCCCCGATTTCCTCGCTGGTGAGGTGTTTCGGGCATGTCCCACCAGGAGGAGACCAAGAGAC
Organism: Neostethus bicornis; assembly: GCA_902685375.1. Lineage (NCBI taxonomy): Eukaryota > Metazoa > Chordata > Actinopteri > Atheriniformes > Phallostethidae > Neostethus > Neostethus bicornis. The sequence continues at coordinate 6,474,518 of LR738564.1, forward strand.
AGACCCCGGACCTACTGGAGAGGCTATTTCTCACAGCTAGCTGGGGAACGACTCGTGATCGTGTTTGACTCGTGTTTATTTGGGATAAAACTCGATCAAGTGTACTAGCATCAACAAAAAACAAAACTCTCCAGTGTTTCCTCTGGTAAATATGACGCGAGAGATCTGATCAAGTTTGAGTTTGAGTTTATTTTTTCAGGTTTTTTTACATGTTTAACAAACAACAACAAAAAAAAAACATACAAACAGAGACTGAAAGGGGTTTAGGCAGAAGTAAAAAGAAACTTATAAGTCAACATCCTCTTGAGCTAAAAGCTTTGATTTTACTTCTGAAGTGCCAATAAATAGTTGTTTGTTAGAATGAAGCATTACCCTAATAAAATAAAAGAAATAAGAAAAAAGAAAAAAAAAAACACACACACACACAAAATTGTAAGTGCAGTACCCAACATCAGCCACAGTGTGGCAGTAGCGAATCAGAATGACTAAGTATTTCTTGCTCGTGGGAATCAAATCATTTTGGAAGTAAACAAAGTTGCATTACAACCTTCTTGTTTTTTATTTTTTTCAAAAAGTTCGTGTGTTTACGACGAGTTTTAAGGAGAACATGGTGGATTTGAACATAAATCTTACTGTTTTCATTGTAATAATCTCAAATTTTTCTTTGAAAGATCTTGAAAGGGACGATGAGTACATCATGGAAAACCCTTTGAATTAAACAGAATGTTTTACTTCTAAATAAACCCATTATTGTTCAATTCAATTTTATTTGTATAGCACTTTTCTGTCTTAAACATTTCATCTTCTAAAGCACTTGTTCCCTGACGGCACCACGGGGGAGGCCAGAGCCTATCCCGGCTGATACTAGACGTAACGCAGGGTACACTCCAAACAGGTCGCCAGTCTGTCACGGGACCGCACACTCAATAATCCACAAAAACACATGCATTTTTATAGTGGCCAATCAACCTAACATGCATGTTTTGGGGGGTGGGAGGAACCCAGAGTACCTGGAGGAAACCCACGCATACACAAGTAGAACATGCAAACTCTACACAGAAAAGTTAGCGTTCCTAGCTTCATCCACACCCGGGTATTCGAACCCCAATTTTTTTATGCTGTGAGCCAACTCTGCAGCCGTCCTAAACATAACAAAATGTTTTTGTTTTTTTTTAATTCCGGTAAAATAATATGCAAAAGCTAGAACTTATGTAAATAAAAATAACTTCAACAAAATAATCAAATTGAAAGTCTTGGAAAAAAAATTAGATCCCGGATACAAGCGGCCGAATTGAGCTTCCTCCGCAGGATGGCTTAGCTCTCACTCAGAGATCGGGTTAGGAGCCCGATCTCTGCTCCTCCTCCCGGTCGAGAGAAGCTAGATGAGGTGGTTATGGCCCCCGATTTCCTCGCTGGTGAGGTGTTTCGGGCATGTCCCACCAGGAGGAGACCAAGAGACAGACCCCGGACCTGCTGGAGAGGCTATTTCTCACAGCTAGCTGGGGAACGACTCGTGATCGTGTTTGACTCGTGTTTATTTGGGATAAAACTCGATCAAGTGTACTTTGTACTAGCATCAACAAAAAACAAAACTCTCCAGTGTTTCCTCTGGTAAATATGACGCGAGAGATCTGATCAAGTTTGAGTTTGAGTTTATTTTTTCAGGTTTTTTTACATGTTTAACAAACAACAACAAAAAAAAAACATACAAACAGAGACTGAAAGGGGTTTAGGCAGAAGTAAAAAGAAACTTATAAGTCAACATCCTCTTGAGCTAAAAGCTTTGATTTTACTTCTGAAGTGCCAATAAATAGTTGTTTGTTAGAATGAAGTATTACCCTAATAAAATAAAAGAAATAAGAAAAAAAAAAAAAAAACACACACAAAATTGTACGTGCAGTACCCCACATCAGCCACAGTGTGGCAGTAGCGAATCAGAATGACTAAGTATTTCTTGCTCGTGGGAATCAAATCATTTTGGAAGTAAACAAAGTTGCATTACAACCTTCTTTTTTTTATTTTTTTCAAAAGGTTCGTGTGTTTTCGACGAGTTTTAAGGAGAACATGGTGGATTTGAACATAAATCTTACTGTTTTCATTGTAATAATCTCAAATTTTTCTTTGAAAGATCTTGAAAGGGACGATGAGTACATCATGGAAAACCCTTTGAATTAAACAGAATGTTTTACTTCTAAATAAACCCATTATTGTTCAATTCAATTTTATTTGTATAGCACTTTTCTGTCTTAAACATTTCATCTTCTAAAGCACTTGTTCCCTGACGGCACCACGGGGGAGGCCAGAGCCTATCCCGGCTGATACTAGACGTAACGCAGGGTACACTCCAAACAGGTCGCCAGTCTGTCACGGGACCACACACTCAATAATCCACAAAAACACACTCATTTTTATAGTGGCCAATCAACCTAACATGCATGTTTTGGGGGGTGGGAGGAACCCAGAGTACCTGGAGGAAACCCACGCATACACAAGTAGAACATGCAAACTCTACACAGAAAAGTTAGCGTTCCTAGCTTCATCCACACCCGGGTATTCGAACCCCAATTTTTTTATGCTGTGAGCCAACTCTGCAGCCGTCCTAAACATAACAAAATGTTTTTGTTTTTTTTTTAATTCCGGTAAAATAATATGCAAAAGCTAGAACTTATGTAAATAAAAATAACTTCAACAAAATAATCAAATTGAAAGTCTTGGAAAAAAAAATTAGATCCCGGATACAAGCGGCCGAATTGAGCTTCCTCCGCAGGATGGCTTAGCTCTCACTCAGAGATCGGGTGAGGAGCCCGATCTCTGCTCCTCCTCCCGGTCGAGAGAAGCTAGATGAGGTGGTTATGGCCCCCGATTTCCTCGCTGGTGAGGTGTTTCGGGCATGTCCCACCAGGAGGAGACCAAGAGACAGACCCCGGACCTGCTGGAGAGGCTATTTCTCACAGCTAGCTGGGGAACGACTCGTGATCGTGTTTGACTCGTGTTTATTTGGGATAAAACACGATCAAGTGTACTAGCATCAACAAAAAACAAAACTCTCCAGTGTTTCCTCTGGTAAATATGACGCGAGAGATCTGATCAAGTTTGAGTTTGAGTTTATTTTTTTCAGGTTTTTTTACATGTTTAACAAACAACAACAAAAAAAAACATACAAACAGAGACTGAAAGGGGTTTAGGCAGAAGTAAAAAGAAACTTATAAGTCAACATCCTCTTGAGCAAAAAGCTTTGATTTTACTTCTGAAGTGCCAATAAATAGTTGTTTGTTAGAATGAAGCATTACCCTAATAAAATAAAAGAAATAAGAAAAAAGAAAAAAAAAACACACACACAAAATTGTACGTGCAGTACCCCACATCAGCCACAGTGTGGCAGTAGCGAATCAGAATGACTAAGTATTTCTTGCTCGTGGGAATCAAATCATTTTGGAAGTAAACAAAGTTGCATTACAACCTTCTTTTTTTTATTTTTTTCAAAAGGTTCGTGTGTTTTCGACGAGTTTTAAGGAGAACATGGTGGATTTGAACATAAATCTTACTGTTTTCATTGTAATAATCTCAAATTTTTCTTTGAAAGATCTTGAAAGGGACGATGAGTACTTAATGGAAAACCCTTTGAATTAAACAGAATGTTTTACTTCTAAATAAACCCATTATTGTTCAATTCAATTTTATTTGTATAGCACTTTTCTGTCTTAAACATTTCATCTTCTAAAGCACTTGTTCCCTGACGGCACCACGGGGGAGGCCAGAGCCTATTCTGGCTGATACTAGACGTAACGCAGGGTACACTCCAAACAGGTCGCCAGTCTGTCACGGGACCACACACTCAATAATCCACAAAAACACACGCATTTTTATAGTGGCCAATCAACCTAACATGCATGTTTTGGGGGGTGGGAGGAACCCAGAGTACCTGGAGGAAACCCACGCATACACAGTAGAACATGCAAACTCTACACAGAAAAGATAGCGTTCCTAGCTTCATCCACACCCGGGTATTCGAACCCCGATTTTTTTTTATGCTGTGAGCCAACTGTGCAGCCGTCCTAAACAAAACAAAATGGTTTTTTTATTTTTTAATTCCGGTAAAATAATATGCAAAAGCTAAAACTTATGTAAATAAAAATAACTTCAACAAAATAATCAAATTGAAAGTCTTGGAAAAAAAATTAGATCCCGGATACAAGCGGCCGAATTGAGCTTCCTCCGCAGGATGGCTTAGCTCTCACTCAGAGATCGGGTGAGGAGCCCGATCTCTGCTCCTCCTCCCGGTCGAGAGAAGCTAGATGAGGTGGTTATGGCCCCCGATTTCCTCGCTGGTGAGGTGTTTCGGGCATGTCCCACCAGGAGGAGACCAAGAGACAGACCCCGGACCTACTGGAGAGGCTATTTCTCACAGCTAGCTGGGGAACGACTCGTGATCGTGTTTGACTCGTGTTTATTTGGGATAAAACTCGATCAAGTGTACTAGCATCAACAAAAAACAAAACTCTCCAGTGTTTCCTCTGGTAAATATGACGCGAGAGATCTGATCAAGTTTGAGTTTGAGTTTATTTTTTCAGGTTTTTTTACATGTTTAACAAACAACAACAAAAAAAAACATACAAACAGAGACTGAAAGGGGTTTAGGCAGAAGTAAAAAGAAACTTATAAGTCAACATCCTCTTGAGCTAAAAGCTTTGATTTTACTTCTGAAGTGCCAATAAATAGTTGTTTGTTAGAATGAAGCATTACCCTAATAAAATAAAAGAAATAAGAAAAAAGAAAAAAAAAACACACACACACACACAAAATTGTAAGTGCAGTACCCAACATCAGCCACAGTGTGGCAGTAGCGAATCAGAATGACTAAGTATTTCTTGCTCGTGGGAATCAAATCATTTTGGAAGTAAACAAAGTTGCATTACAACCTTCTTGTTTTTTATTTTTTTCAAAAAGTTCGTGTGTTTACGACGAGTTTTAAGGAGAACATGGTGGATTTGAACATAAATCTTACTGTTTTCATTGTATAAATCTCAAATTTTTCTTTGAAAGATCTTGAAAGGGACGATGAGTACATCATGGAAAACCCTTTGAATTAAACAGAATGTTTTACTTCTAAATAAACCCATTATTGTTCAATTCAATTTTATTTGTATAGCACTTTTCTGTCTTAAACATTTCATCTTCTAAAGCACTTGTTCCCTGACGGCACCACGGGGGAGGCCAGAGCCAATCCCGGCTGATACTAGACGTAACGCAGGGTACACTCCAAACAGGTCGCCAGTCTGTCACGGGACCGCACACTCAATAATCCACAAAAACACATGCATTTTTATAGTGGCCAATCAACCTAACATGCATGTTTTGGGGGGTGGGAGGAACCCAGAGTACCTGGAGGAAACCCACGCATACACAAGTAGAACATGCAAACTCTACACAGAAAAGTTAGCGTTCCTAGCTTCATCCACACCCGGGTATTCGAACCCCAATTTTTTTATGCTGTGAGCCAACTCTGCAGCCGTCCTAAACATAACAAAATGTTTTTGTTTTTTTTTAATTCCGGTAAAATAATATGCAAAAGCTAGAACTTATGTAAATAAAAATAACTTCAACAAAATAATCAAATTGAAAGTCTTGGAAAAAAAATTAGATCCCGGATACAAGCGGCCGAATTGAGCTTCCTCCGCAGGATGGCTTAGCTCTCACTCAGAGATCGGGTGAGGAGCCCGATCTCTGCTCCTCCTCCCGGTCGAGAGAAGCTAGATGAGGTGGTTATGGCCCCCGATTTCCTCGCTGGTGAGGTGTTTCGGGCATGTCCCACCAGGAGGAGACCAAGAGACAGACCCCGGACCTGCTGGAGAGGCTATTTCTCACAGCTAGCTGGGGAACGACTCGTGATCGTGTTTGACTCGTGTTTATTTGGGATAAAACTCGATCAAGTGTACTTTGTACTAGCATCAACAAAAAACAAAACTCTCCAGTGTTTCCTCTGGTAAATATGACGCGAGAGATCTGATCAAGTTTGAGTTTGAGTTTATTTTTTCAGGTTTTTTTACATGTTTAACAAACAACAACAAAAAAAACATACAAACAGAGACTGAAAGGGGTTTAGGCAGAAGTAAAAAGAAACTTATAAGTCAACATCCTCTTGAGCTAAAAGCTTTGATTTTACTTCTGAAGTGCCAATAAATAGTTATTTGTTAGAATGAAGTATTACCCTAATAAAATAAAAGAAATAAGAAAAAAAAAAAAAAAAAACACACACACAAAATTGTACGTGCAGTACCCCACATAAGCCACAGTGTGGCAGTAGCGAATCAGAATGACTAAGTATTTCTTGCTCGTGGGAATCAAATCATTTTGGAAGTAAACAAAGTTGCATTACAACCTTCTTTTTTTTTTTTTTTTTTCAAAAAGTTCGTGTGTTTACGACGAGTTTTAAGGAGAACATGGTGGATTTGAACATAAATCTTACTGTTTTCATTGTAATAATCTCAAATTTTTCTTTGAAAGATCTTGAAAGGGACGATGAGTACTTAATGGAAAACCCTTTGAATTAAACAGAATGTTTTACTTCTAAATAAACCCATTATTGTTCAATTCAATTTTATTTGTATAGCACTTTTCTGTCTTAACTATTTCATCTTCTAAAGCACTTGATCCCTGACGGCACCACGGGGGAGGCCAGAGCCTATCCCGGCTGACACTAGACGTAACGCAGGGTACACTCCAAACAGGTCGCCAGTCTGTTACGGGACCACACACTCAATAATCCACAAAAACACACTCATTTTTATAGTGGCCAATCAACCTAACATGCATGTTTTGGGGGGTGGGAGGAACCCAGACTACCTGGAGGAAACCCACGCATACACAAGTAGAACATGCAAACTCTACACAGAAAAGTTAGCGTTCCTAGCTTCATCCACACCCGGGTATTCGAACCCCGATTTTTTTTATGCTGTGAGCCAACTGTGCAGCCGTCCTAAACAAAACAAATTTTTTTTTTATTTTTAATTCCGGTAAAATAATAGGCAAAAGCTAGAACTTATGTAAATAAAAATAACTTCAACAAAATAATCAAATTGAAAGTATTGGGAAAAAAAATTAGATCGCGGATACAAGCGGCCGAATTGAGCTTCCTCCGCAGGATGGCTTAGCTCTCACTCAGAGATCGGGTGAGGAGCCCGATCTCTGCTCCTCCTCCCGGTCGAGAGAAGCTAGATGGGCTGGTTATGGCCCCCGATTCCCTCACTGGTGAGGTTTTTCGGGCATGTCCCACCATGAGGAGACCAAGAGACAGACCCCGGACCTGCTGGAGAGGCTATTTCTCACAGCTAGCTGGGGAACGACTCGTGATCGTGTTTGACTCGTGTTTATTTGGGATAAAACTCGATCAAGTGTACTAGCATCAACAAAAAACAAAACTCTCCAGTGTTTCCTCTGGTAAATATGACGCGAGAGATCTGATCAAGTTTGAGTTTGAGTTTATTTTTTTCAGGTTTTTTTACATGTTTAACAAACAACAACAACAAAAAAAACATACAAACAGAGACTGAAAGGGGTTTAGGCAGAAGTAAAAAGAAACTTATAAGTCAACATCCTCTTGAGCTAAAAGCTTTGATTTTACTTCTGAAGTGCCAATAAATAGTTGTTTGTTAGAATGAAGCATTACCCTAATAAAATAAAAGAAATAAGAAAAAAAAAACAACACACACACACAAAATTGTAAGTGCAGTACCCCACATAAGCCACAGTGTGGCAGTAGCGAATCAGAATGACTAAGTATTTCTTGCTCGTGGGAATCAAATCATTTTGGAAGTAAACAAAGTTGCATTACAACCTTCTTTTTTTTTTTTTTTTCAAAAAGTTCGTGTGTTTACGACGAGTTTTAAGGAGAACATGGTGGATTTGAACATAAACTTACTGTTTTCATTGTAATAATCTCAAATTTTTCTTTGAAAGATCTTGAAAGGGACGATGAGTACTTAATGGAAAACCCTTTGAATTAAACAGAATGTTTTACTTCTAAATAAACCCATTATTGTTCAATTCAATTTTATTTGTATAGCACTTTTCTGTCTTAAACATTTCATCTTCTAAAGCACTTGTTCCCTGACGGCACCACGGGGGAGGCCAGAGCCCATCCCGGCTGATACTAGACGTAACGCAGGGTACATTCCAAACAGGTCGCCAGTCTGTCACGGGACCACACACACAATAATCCACAAAAACACACTCATTTTTATAGTGGCCAATCAACCTAACATGCATGTTTTGGGGGGTGGGAGGAACCCAGAGTACCTGGAGGAAACCCACGCATACACAAGTAGAACATGCAAACTCTACACAGAAAAGTTAGCGTTCCTAGCTTCATCCACACCCGGGTATTCGAACCCCGATTTTTTTTTTATGCTGTGAGCCAACTGTGCAGCCGTCCTAAACAAAACAAATTTTTTTTTTATTTTTAATTCCGGTAAAATAATAGGCAAAAGCTAGAACTTATGTAAATAAAAATAACTTCAACAAAATAATCAAATTGAAAGTATTGGGAAAAAAATTAGATCGCGGATACAAGCGGCCGAATTGAGCTTCCTCCGCAGGATGGCTTAGCTCTCACTCAGAGATCGGGTGAGGAGCCCGATCTCTGCTCCTCCTCCCGGTCGAGAGAAGCTAGATGGGCTGGTTATGGCCCCCGATTCCCTCACTGGTGAGGTTTTTCGGGCATGTCCCACCATGAGGAGACCAAGAGACAGACCCCGGACCTGCTGGAGAGGCTATTTCTCACAGCTAGCTGGGGAACGACTCGTGATCGTGTTTGACTCGTGTTTATTTGGGATAAAACTCGATCAAGTGTACTAGCATCAACAAAAAACAAAACTCTCCAGTGTTTCCTCTGGTAAATATGACGCGAGAGATCTGATCAAGTTTGAGTTTGAGTTTATTTTTTTCAGGTTTTTTTTACATGTTTAACAAACAACAACAACAAAAAAAACATACAAACAGAGACTGAAAGGGGTTTAGGCAGAAGTAAAAAGAAACTTATAAGTCAACATCCTCTTGAGCTAAAAGCTTTGATTTTACTTCTGAAGTGCCAATAAATAGTTGTTTGTTAGAATGAAGCATTACCCTAATAAAATAAAAGAAATAAGAAAAAAAAAACAACACACACACACAAAATTGTAAGTGCAGTACCCCACATAAGCCACAGTGTGGCAGTAGCGAATCAGAATGACTAAGTATTTCTTGCTCGTGGGAATCAAATCATTTTGGAAGTAAACAAAGTTGCATTACAACCTTCTTTTTTTTTTTTTTTTTCAAAAAGTTCGTGTGTTTACGACGAGTTTTAAGGAGAACATGGTGGATTTGAACATAAACTTACTGTTTTCATTGTAATAATCTCAAATTTTTCTTTGAAAGATCTTGAAAGGGACGATGAGTACTTAATGGAAAACCCTTTGAATTAAACAGAATGTTTTACTTCTAAATAAACCCATTATTGTTCAATTCAATTTTATTTGTATAGCACTTTTCTGTCTTAAACATTTCATCTTCTAAAGCACTTGTTCCCTGACGGCACCACGGGGGAGGCCAGAGCCCATCCCGGCTGATACTAGACGTAACGCAGGGTACATTCCAAACAGGTCGCCAGTCTGTCACGGGACCACACACACAATAATCCACAAAAACACACTCATTTTTATAGTGGCCAATCAACCTAACATGCATGTTTTGGGGGGTGGGAGGAACCCAGAGTACCTGGAGGAAACCCACGCATACACAAGTAGAACATGCAAACTCTACACAGAAAAGTTAGCGTTCCTAGCTTCATCCACACCCGGGTATTCGAACCCCGATTTTTTTTTTATGCTGTGAGCCAACTGTGCAGCCGTCCTAAACAAAACAAAATGTTTTTTTTATTTTTTAATTCCGGTAAAATAATAGGCAAAAGCTAGAACTTATGTAAATAAAAATAACTTCAACAAAATAATCAAATTGAAAGTATTGGGGAAAAAAAATTAGATCGCGGATACAAGCGGCCGAATTGAGCTTCCTCCGCAGGATGGCTTAGCTCTCACTCAGAGATCGGGTGAGGAGCCCGATCTCTGCTCTTCCTCCCGGTCGAGAGAAGCTAGATGGGCTGGTTATGGCCCCCGATTCCCTCGCTGGTGAGGTGTTTCGGGCATGTCCCACCATGAGGAGACCAAGAGACAGACCCCGGACCTGCTGGAGAGGCTATTTCTCACAGCTAGCTGGGGAACGGCTCGTGATCGTGTTTGACTCGTGTTTATTTGGGATAAAACTCGATCAAGTGTACTAGCATCAACAAAAACCAAAACTCTCCAGTGTTTCCTCTGTTAAATATGACGCGAGAGATCTGATCAAGTTTGAGTTTGAGTTTATTTTTTTCAGGTTTTTTACATGTTTAACAAACAACAACAACAAAAAAAACATACAAACAGAGACTGAAAGGGGTTTAGGCAGAAGTAAAAAGAAACTTATAAGTCAACATCCTCTTGAGCTAAAAGCTTTGATTTTACTTCTGAAGTGCCAATAAATAGTTGTTTGTTAGAATGAAGTATTATCCTAATAAAATAAAAGAAATAAGAAAAAAAAAAAAAACACACACAAAATTGTAAATGCAGTACCCCACATCAGCCACAGTGTGGCAGTAGCGAATCAGAATGACTAAGTATTTCTTGCTCGTGGGAATCAAATCATTTTGGAAGTAAACAAAGTTGCATTACAACCTTCTTTTTTTTTTTTCTTAAAAAGTTTGTGTGTTTACGACGAGTTTTAAGGAGAACATGGTGGATTTGAACATAAATCTTACTGTTTTCATTGTAATAATCTCAAATTTTTCTTTGAAAGATCTTGAAAGGGACGATGAGTACATCATGGAAAACCCTTTGAATTAAACAGAATGTTTTACTTCTAAATAAACCCATTATTGTTCAATTCAATTTTATTTGTATAGCACTTTTCTGTCTTAAACATTTCATCTTCTAAAGCACTTGATCCCTGACGGCACCACGGGGGAGGCCAGAGCCTATCCCGGCTGATACTAGACGAAACGCAGGGTACATTCCAAACAGGTCGCCAGTCTGTCACGGGACCACACACACAATAATCCACAAAAACACACTCATTTTTATAGTTGCCAATCAACCTAACATGCATGTTTTGGGGGGTGGGAGGAACCCAGAGTACCTGGAGGAAACCCACGCATACACAAGTAGAACATGCAAACTCTACACAGAAAAGTTAGCGTTCCTAGCTTCATCCACACCCGGGTATTCGAACCCCGATTTTTTTTTATGCTGTGAGCCAACTGTGCAGCCGTCCTAAACAAAACAAAATGTTTTTTTTATTTTTTAATTCCGGTAAAATAATAGGCAAAAGCTAGAACTTATGTAAATAAAAATAACTTCAACAAAATAATCAAATTGAAAGTATTGGGGAAAAAAAATTAGATCGCGGATACAAGCGGCCGAATTGAGCTTCCTCCGCAGGATGGCTTAGCTCTCACTCAGAGATCGGGTGAGGAGCCCGATCTCTGCTCTTCCTCCCGGTCGAGAGAAGCTAGATGGGGTGGTTATGGCCCCCGATTCCCTCGCTGGTGAGGTGTTTCGGGCATGTCCCACCATGAGGAGACCAAGAGACAGACCCCGGACCTGCTGGAGAGGCTATTTCTCACAGCTAGCTGGGGAACGACTCGTGATCGTGTTTGACTCGTGTTTATTTGGGATAAAACTCGATCAAGTGTACTAGCATCAACAAAAAACAAAACTCTCCAGTGTTTCCTCTGGTAAATATGACGCAAGAGATCTGATCAAGTTTGAGTTTGAGTTTATTTTTTTCAGGTTTTTTTACATGTTTAACAAACAACAACAACAAAAAAAACATACAAACAGAGACTGAAAGGGGTTTAGGCAGAAGTAAAAAGAAACTTATAAGTCAACATCCTCTTGAGCTAAAAGCTTTGATTTTACTTCTGAAGTGCCAATAAATAGTTGTTTGTTAGAATGAATTATTACCCTAATAAAATAAAAGAAATAAGAAAAAAAAAAAACACACACACAAAATTGTAACTGCAGTACCCCACATCAGCCACAGTGTGGCAGTAGCGAATCAGAATGACTAAGTATTTCTTGCTCGTGGGAATAAAATCATTTTGGAAGTAAACAAAGTTGCATTACAACCTTCTTTTTTTTATTTTTTTTCAAAAAGTTCGTGTGTTTACGACGAGTTTTAAGGAGAACATGGTGGATTTGAACATAAATCTTACTGTTTTCATTGTAATAATCTCAAATTTTTCTTTGAAAGATCTTGAAAGGGACGATGAGTACATCATGGAAAACCCTTTGAATTAAACAGAATGTTTTACTTCTAAATAAACCCATTATTGTTCAATTCAATTTTATTTGTATAGCACTTTTCTGTCTTAAACATTTCATCTTCTAAAGCACTTGTTCCCTGACGGCACCACGGGGGAGGCCAGAGCCCATCCCGGCTGATACTAGACGTAACGCAGGGTACATTCCAAACAGGTCGCCAGTCTGTCACGGGACCACACACACAATAATCCACAAAAACACACTCATTTTTATAGTGGCCAATCAACCTAACATGCATGTTTTGGGGGGTGGGAGGAACCCAGAGTACCTGGAGGAAACCCACGCATACACAAGTAGAACATGCAAACTCTACACAGAAAAGTTAGCGTTCCTAGCTTCATCCACACCCGGGTATTCGAACCCCGATTTTTTTTTTATGCTGTGAGCCAACTGTGCAGCCGTCCTAAACAAAACAAAATGTTTTTTTTATTTTTTAATTCCGGTAAAATAATAGGCAAAAGCTAGAACTTATGTAAATAAAAATAACTTCAACAAAATAATCAAATTGAAAGTATTGGGGAAAAAAAATTAGATCCCGGATACAAGCGACCGAATTGAGCTTCCTCCGCAGGATGGCTTAGCTCTCACTCAGATATCTGGTGAGGAGCCCGATCTCTGCTCCTCCTCCTGGTCGAGAGAAGCTAGATGGGGTGGTTATGGCCCCCGATTCCCTCGCTGGTGAGGTGTTTCGGACACGTCCCACCAGGAGGAGGAGACCAAGAGACAGACCCCGGACCTGCTGGAGAGGCTATTTCTCACAGCTAGCTGGGGAACGACTCGTGATCGTGTTTGACTCGTGTTTATTTGGGATAAAACTCGATCAAGTGTACTAGCATCAACAAAAAACAAAACTCTCCAGTGTTTCCTCTGTTAAATATGACGCGAGAGATCTGATCAAGTTTGAGTTTGAGTTTATTTTTTTCAGGTTTTTTACATGTTTAACAAACAACAACAACAAAAAAAACATACAAACAGAGACTGAAAGGGGTTTAGGCAGAAGTAAAAAGAAACTTATAAGTCAACATCCTCTTGAGCTAAAAGCTTTGATTTTACTTCTGAAGTGCCAATAAATAGTTGTTTGTTAGAATGAAGTATTATCCTAATAAAATAAAAGAAATAAGAAAAAAAAAAAACACACACAAAATTGTAAATGCAGTACCCCACATCAGCCACAGTGTGGCAGTAGCGAATCAGAATGACTAAGTATTTCTTGCTCGTGGGAATCAAATCATTTTGGAAGTAAACAAAGTTGCATTACAACCTTCTTTTTTTTTTTTTTTTCAAAAAGTTTGTGTGTTTACGACGAGTTTTAAGGAGAACATGGTGGATTTGAACATAAATCTTACTGTTTTCATTGTAATAATCTCAAATTTTTCTTTGAAAGATCTTGAAAGGGACGATGAGTACATCATGGAAAACCCTTTGAATTAAACAGAATGTTTTACTTCTAAATAAACCCATTATTGTTCAATTCAATTTTATTTGTATAGCACTTTTCTGTCTTAAACATTTCATCTTCTAAAGCACTTGATCCCTGACGGCACCACGGGGGAGGCCAGAGCCTATCCCGGCTGATACTAGACGTAACGCAGGGTACATTCCAAACAGGTCGCCAGTCTGTCACGGGACCACACACACAATAATCCACAAAAACACACTCATTTTTATAGTTGCCAATCAACCTAACATGCATGTTTTGGGGGGTGGGAGGAACCCAGAGTACCTGGAGGAAACCCACGCATACACAAGTAGAACATGCAAACTCTACACAGAAAAGTTAGCGTTCCTAGCTTCATCCACACCCGGGTATTCGAACCCCGATTTTTTTTTATGCTGTGAGCCAACTGTGCAGCCGTCCTAAACAAAACAAAATGTTTTTTTTATTTTTTAATTCCGGTAAAATAATAGGCAAAAGCTAGAACTTATGTAAATAAAAATAACTTCAACAAAATAATCAAATTGAAAGTATTGGGGAAAAAAAATTAGATCGCGGATACAAGCGGCCGAATTGAGCTTCCTCCGCAGGATGGCTTAGCTCTCACTCAGAGATCGGGTGAGGAGCCCGATCTCTGCTCTTCCTCCCGGTCGAGAGAAGCTAGATGGGGTGGTTATGGCCCCCGATTCCCTCGCTGGTGAGGTGTTTCGGGCATGTCCCACCATGAGGAGACCAAGAGACAGACCCCGGACCTGCTGGAGAGGCTATTTCTCACAGCTAGCTGGGGAACGACTCGTGATCGTGTTTGACTCGTGTTTATTTGGGATAAAACTCGATCAAGTGTACTAGCATCAACAAAAAACAAAACTCTCCAGTGTTTCCTCTGGTAAATATGACGCAAGAGATCTGATCAAGTTTGAGTTTGAGTTTATTTTTTTCAGGTTTTTTTACATGTTTAACAAACAACAACAAAAAAAAAAACATACAAACAGAGACTGAAAGGGGTTTAGGCAGAAGTAAAAAGAAACTTATAAGTCAACATCCTCTTGAGCTAAAAGCTTTGATTTTACTTCTGAAGTGCCAATAAATAGTTGTTTGTTAGAATGAATTATTACCCTAATAAAATAAAAGAAATAAGAAAAAAAAAAAACACACACACAAAATTGTAACTGCAGTACCCCACATCAGCCACAGTGTGGCAGTAGCGAATCAGAATGACTAAGTATTTCTTGCTCGTGGGAATAAAATCATTTTGGAAGTAAACAAAGTTGCATTACAACCTTCTTTTTTTTATTTTTTTCAAAAAGTTCGTGTGTTTACGACGAGTTTTAAGGAGAACATGGTGGATTTGAACATAAATCTTACTGTTTTCATTGTAATAATCTCAAATTTTTCTTTGAAAGATCTTGAAAGGGACGATGAGTACATCATGGAAAACCCTTTGAATTAAACAGAATGTTTTACTTCTAAATAAACCCATTATTGTTCAATTCAATTTTATTTGTATAGCACTTTTCTGTCTTAAACATTTCATCTTCTAAAGCACTTGTTCCCTGACGGCACCACGGGGGAGGCCAGAGCCCATCCCGGCTGATACTAGACGTAACGCAGGGTACATTCCAAACAGGTCGCCAGTCTGTCACGGGACCACACACACAATAATCCACAAAAACACACTCATTTTTATAGTGGCCAATCAACCTAACATGCATGTTTTGGGGGGTGGGAGGAACCCAGAGTACCTGGAGGAAACCCACGCATACACAAGTAGAACATGCAAACTCTACACAGAAAAGTTAGCGTTCCTAGCTTCATCCACACCCGGGTATTCGAACCCCGATTTTTTTTTTATGCTGTGAGCCAACTGTGCAGCCGTCCTAAACAAAACAAAATGTTTTTTTTATTTTTTAATTCCGGTAAAATAATAGGCAAAAGCTAGAACTTATGTAAATAAAAATAACTTCAACAAAATAATCAAATTGAAAGTATTGGGGAAAAAAAATTAGATCCCGGATACAAGCGACCGAATTGAGCTTCCTCCGCAGGATGGCTTAGCTCTCACTCAGATATCTGGTGAGGAGCCCGATCTCTGCTCCTCCTCCTGGTCGAGAGAAGCTAGATGGGGTGGTTATGGCCCCCGATTCCCTCGCTGGTCAGGTGTTTCGGACACGTCCCACCAGGAGGAGACCAAGAGACAGACCCCGGACCTGCTGGAGAGGCTATTTCTCACAGCTAGCTGGGGAACGACTCGTGATCGTGTTTGACTCGTGTTTATTTGGGATAAAACTCGATCAAGTGTACTAGCATCAACAAAAAACAAAACTCTCCAGTGTTTCCTCTTGGTAAATATGACGCGAGAGATCTGATCAAGTTTGAGTTTATTTTTTTCAGGTTTTTTTACATGTTTAACAAACAACAACAAAAAAAAAACATACAAACAGAGACTGAAAGGGGTTTAGGCAGAAGTAAAAAGAAACTTATAAGTCAACATCCTCTTGAGCTAAAAGCTTTGATTTTACTTCTGAAGTGCCAATAAATAGTTGTTTGTTAGAATGAAGTATTACCCTAATAAAATAAAAGAAATAAGAAAAAAAAAAAAACACACACACACACACACACACAAAAGTGTAAGTGCAGTACCCCACATCAGCCACAGTGTGGCAGTAGCGAATCAGAATGACTAAGTATTTCTTGCTCGTGGGAATCAAATCATTTTGGAAGTAAACAAAGTTGTTTACAACCTTTTTTTTTTTTTTTTTTTTTCAAAAAGTTCGTGTGTTTACGACGAGTTTTAAGGAGAACATGGTGGATTTGAACATAAATCTTACTGTTTTCATTGTAATAATCTCAAATTTTTCTTTGAAAGATCTTGAAAGGGACGATGAGTACATCATGGAAAACCCTTTGAATTAAACAGAATGTTTTACTTCTAAATAAACCCATTATTGTTCAATTCAATTTTATTTGTATAGCACTTTTCTGTCTTAAACATTTCATCTTCTAAAGCACTTGTTCCCTGACGGCACCACGGGGGAGGCCAGAGCCTATCCCGGCTGATACTAGACGTAACGCAGGGTACACTCCAAACAGGTCGCCAGTCTGTTACGGGACCACACACTCAATAATCCACAAAAACACACTCATTTTTATAGTGGCCAATCAACCTAACATGCATGTTTTGGGGGGTGGGAGGAACCCAGAGTACCTGGAGGAAACCCACGCATACACAAGTAGAACATGCAAACTCTACACAGAAAAGTTAGCGTTCCTAGCTTCATCCACACCCGGGTATTCGAACCCCGATTTTTTTTTTACGCTATGAGCCAACTGTGAAGCCGTCCTAAACAAAACAAATTTTTTTTTTATTTTTAATTCCGGTAAAATAATAGGCAAAAGCTAGAACTTATGTAAATAAAAATAACTTCAACAAAATAATCAAATTGAAAGTATTGGGAAAAAAAATTAGATCGCGGATACAAGCGGCCGAATTGAGCTTCCTCCGCAGGATGGCTTAGCTCTCACTCAGAGATCGGGTGAGGAGCCCGATCTCTGCTCCTCCTCCCGGTCGAGAGAAGCTAGATGGGCTGGTTATGGCCCCCGATTCCCTCGCTGGTGAGGTGTTTCGGGCACGTCCCACCATGAGGAGACCAAGAGACAGACCCCGGACCTGCTGGAGAGGCTATTTCTCACAGCTAGCTGGGGAACGACTCGTGATCGTGTTTGACTCGTGTTTATTTGGGATAAAACTCGATCAAGTGTACTAGCATCAACAAAAAACAAAACTCTCCAGTGTTTCCTCTGGTAAATATGACGCGAGAGATCTGATCAAGTTTGAGTTTGAGTTTATTTTTTTCAGGTTTTTTACATGTTTAACAAACAACAACAACAAAAAAAACATACAAACAGAGACTGAAAGGGGTTTAGGCAGAAGTAAAAAGAAACTTATAAGTCAACATCCTCTTGAGCTAAAAGCTTTGATTTTACTTCTGAAGTGCCAATAAATAGTTGTTTGTTAGAATGAAGTATTACCCTAATAAAATAAAAGAAATAAGAAAAAAAAAAAACCACACACACACACAAAATTGTAAGTGCAGTACCCCACATCAGCCACAGTGTGGCAGTAGCGAATCAGAATGACTAAGTATTTCTTGCTCGTGGGAATCAAATCATTTTGGAAGTAAACAAAGTTGCATTACAACCTTCTTTTTTTTATTTTTTTTCAAAAGGTTCGTGTGTTTTCGACGAGTTTTAAGGAGAACATGGTGGATTTGAACATAAATCTTACTGTTTTCATTGTAATAATCTCAAATTTTTCTTTGAAAGATCTTGAAAGGGACGATGAGTACATCATGGAAAACCCTTTGAATTAAACAGAATGTTTTACTTCTAAATAAACCCATTATTGTTCAATTCAATTTTATTTGTATAGCACTTTTCTGTCTTCAACATTTCATCTTCTAAAGCACTTGTTCCCTGACGGCACCACGGGGGAGGCCAAAGCCTATTCTGGCTGATACTAGACGTAACGCAGGGTACACTCCAAACAGGTCGCCAGTCTGTCACGGGATCACACACTCAATAATCCACAAAAACACACGCATTTTTATAGTGGCCAATCAACCTAACATGCATGTTTTGGGGGGTGGGAGGAACCCAGAGTACGTGGAGGAAATCCACGCATACACAAGTAGAACATGCAAACTCTACACAGAAAAGATAGCGTTCCTAGCTTCATCCACACCCGGGTATTCGAACCCCGATTTTTTTTTATGCTGTGAGCCAACTGTGCAGCCGTCCTAAACAAAACAAAATGTTTTTTTTTATTTTTTAATTCCGGTAAAATAATATGTAAAAGCTAGAACTTATGTAAATAAAAATAACTTCAACAAAATAATTGAATTGAAAGTATTGGGGAAAAAAATGAGATCCCGGATACAAGCGGCCGAATTGAGCTTCCTCCGCAGGATGGCCCGGCTCTCACTCAGAGATCGGGTGAGGAGCTCAATCTCTCCTCCTCCTCCCGGTCGAGAGAAGCTAGATGGGGTGGTTATGCCCCCCGATCGCCTCGCTGGTGAGGTGTTTCGGGCACGTCCCACCAGGAGGAGACCAAGAGACAGACCCCGGACCTGCTGGAGAGGCTATTTCTCACAGCTAGCTGGGGAACGACTCGTGATCGTGTTTGACTCGTGTTTATTTGGGATAAAACTCGATCAAGTGTACTAGCATCAACAAAAAACAAAACTCTCCAGTGTTTCCTCTGGTAAATATGACGCGAGAGATCTGATCAAGTTTGAGTTTGAGTTTATTTTTTTCAGGTTTTTTTACATGTTTAACAAACAACAACAAAAAAAAAACATACAAACAGAGACTGAAAGGGGTTTAGGCAGAAGTAAAAAGAAACTTATAAGTCAACATCCTCTGGAGCTAAAAGCTTTGATTTTACTTCTGAAGTGCCAATAAATAGTTGTTTTTTAGAATGAAGTATTACCCTAATAAAATAAAAGAAATAAGAAAAAAAAAACACACACACAAACAAAATTGTACGTGCAGTACCCCACATCAGCCACAGTGTGGCAGTAGCTAATCAGAATGACTAAGTATTTCTTGCTCGTGGGAATCAAATCATTTTGGAAGTAAACAAAGTTGCATTACAACCTTCTTTTTTTTTTATTTTTTTCAAAAGGTTCGTGTGTTTTCGACGAGTTTTAAGGAGAACATGGTGGATTTGAACATAAATCTTACTGTTTTCATTGTAATAATCTCAAATTTTTCTTTGAAAGATCTTGAAAGGGACGATGAGTACTTAATGGAACACCCTTTGAATTAAACAGAATGTTTTACTTCTAAATAAACCCATTATTGTTCAATTCAATTTTATTTGTATAGCACTTTTCTGTCTTAAACATTTCATCTTCTAAAGCACTTGATCCCTGACGTCACCACGGGGGAGGCCAGAGCCTATTCCGGCTAATACTAGACGTAACGCAGGGTACACTCCAAACAGGTCGCCAGTCTGTCACGGGACCACACACTCAATAATCCACAAAAACACACGCATTTTTATAGTGGCCAATCAACCTAACATGCATGTTTTGGGGGGTGGGAGGAACCCAGAGTACCTGGAGGAAACCCACGCATACACAAGTAGAACATGCAAACTCTACACAGAAAAGATAGCGTTCCTAGCTTCATCCACACCCGGGTATTCGAACCCCGATTTTTTTTTATGCTGTGAGCCAACTGTGCAGCCGTCCTAAACAAAACAAAATGTTTTTTTTATTTTTTAATTCCGGTAAAATAATATGCAAAAGCTAGAACTTATGTAAATAAAAATAACTTCAACAAAACAATTGAATTGAAAGTATTGGGGAAAAAAATTAGATCCCGGATACAAGCGGCCGAATTGAGCTTCCTCCGCAGGATGGCCCGGCTCTCACTCAGAGATCGGGTGAGGAGCTCAATCTCTGCTCCTCCTCCCGGTCGAGAGAAGCTAGATGGGGTGGTTATGCCCCCCGATCGCCTCGCTGGTGAGGTGTTTCGGGCACGTCCCACCAGGAGGAGACCAAGAGACAGACCCCGGACCTGCTGGAGAGGCTATTTCTCACAGCTAGCTGGGGAACGACTCGTGATCGTGTTTGTCTCGTGTTTATTCGGGATAAAACTCGATCAAGTGTACTAGCATCAACAAAAAACAAAACTCTCCAGTGTTTCCTCTGGTAAATATGACGCGAGAGATCTGATCAAGTTTGAGTTTGAGTTTATTTTTTTCAGGTTTTTTTACATGTTTAACAAACAACAACAAAAAAAAAAACATACAAACAGAGACTGAAAGGGGTTTAGGCAGAAGTAAAAAGAAACTTATAAGTCAACATCCTCTGGAGCTAAAAGCTTTGATTTTACTTCTGAAGTGCCAATAAATAGTTGTTTGTTAGAATGAAGTATTACCCTAATAAAATAAAAGAAATAAGAAAAAAAAAACACACACACACAAAAAATTGTAAGTGCAGTACCCCACATCAGCCACAGTGTGGCAGTAGCGAATCAGAATGACTAAGTATTTCTTGCTCGTGGGAATCAAATCATTTTGGAAGTAAACAAAGTTGCATTACAACCTTCTTTTTTTTATTTTTTTCAAAAAGTTCGTGTGTTTACGACGAGTTTTAAGGAGAACATGGTGGATTTGAACATAAATCTTACTGTTTTCATTGTAATAATCTCAAATTTTTCTTTGAAAGATCTTGAAAGGGACGATGAGTACATCATGGAAAACCCTTTGAATTAAACAGAATGTTTTACTTCTAAATAAACCCATTATTGTTCAATTCAATTTTATTTGTATAGCACTTTTCTGTCTTAAACATTTCATCTTCTAAAGCACTTGTTCCCTGACGGCACCACGGGGGAGGCCAGAGCCTATCCCGGCTGATACTAGACGTAACGCAGGATACACTCCAAACAGGTCGCCAGTCTGTCACGGAACCGCACACTCAATAATCCACAAAAACACACGCATTTTTATAGTGGCCAATCAACCTAACATGCATGTTTTGGGGGGTGGGAGGAACCCAGAGTACCTGGAGGAAACCCACGCATACACAAGTAGAACATGCAAACTCTACACAGAAAAGTTAGCGTTCCTAGCTTCATCCACACCCGGGTATTCGAACCCCGATTTTTTTTTTATGCTGTGAGCCAACTGTGCAGCCGTCCTAAACAAAACAAAATGTTTTTGTTTTTTTTTTAATTCCGGTAAAATAATATGCAAAAGCTAGAACTTATGTAAATAAAAATAACTTCAACAAAATAATCAAATTGAAAGTCTTGGAAAAAAAATTAGATCCCGGATACAAGCGGCCGAATTGAGCTTCCTCCGCAGGATGGCTTAGCTCTCACTCAGAGATCGGGTGAGGAGCCCGATCTCTGCTCCTCCTCCCGGTCGAGAGAAGCTAGATGAGGTGGTTATGGCCCCCGATTCCCTCGCTGGTGAGGTGTTTCGGGCATGTCCCACCAGGAGGAGACCAAGAGACAGACCCCGGACCTGCTGGAGAGGCTATTTCTCACAGCTAGCTGGGGAACGACTCGTGATCGTGTTTGACTCGTGTTTATTTGGGATAAAACTCGATCAAGTGTACTAGCATCAACAAAAAACAAAACTCTCCAGTGTTTCCTCTGGTAAATATGACGCGAGAGATCTGATCAAGTTTGAGTTTGAGTTTATTTTTTTCAGGTTTTTTTACATGTTTAACAAACAACAACAACAAAAAAACATACAAACAGAGACTGAAAGGGGTTTAGGCAGAAGTAAAAAGAAACTTATAAGTCAACATCCTCTTGAGCAAAAAGCTTTGATTTTACTTCTGAAGTGCCAATAAATAGTTGTTTGTTAGAATGAAGTATTATCCTAATAAAATAAAAGAAATAAGAAAAAAAAAAAACACACACAAAATTGTAAGTGCAGTACCCCACATCAGCCACAGTGTGGCAGTAGCGAATCAGAATGACTAAGTATTTCTTGCTCGTGGGAATCAAATCATTTTGGAAGTAAACAAAGTTGCATTACAACCTTCTTTTTTTTTATTTTTTTCAAAAGGTTCGTGTGTTTTCGACGAGTTTTAAGGAGAACATGGTGGATTTGAACATAAATCTTACTGTTTTCATTGTAATAATCTCAAATTTTTCTTTGAAAGATCTTGAAAGGGACGATGAGTACATCATGGAAAACCCTTTGAATTAAACAGAATGTTTTACTTCTAAATAAACCCATTATTGTTCAATTCAATTTTATTTGTATAGCACTTTTCTGTCTTAAACATTTCATCTTCTAAAGCACTTGTTCCCTGACGGCACCACGGGGGAGGCCAGAGCCTATCCCGGCTGATACTAGACGTAACGCAGGGTACACTCCAAACAGGTCGCCAGTCTGTCACGGGACCACACACTCAATAATCCACAAAAACACACGCATTTTTATAGTGGCCAATCAACCTAACATGCATGTTTTGGGGGGTGGGAGGAACCCAGAGTACCTGGAGGAAACCCACGCATACACAAGTAGAACATGCAAACTCTACACAGAAAAGTTAGCGTTCCTAGCTTCATCCACACCCGGGTATTCGAACCCCGATTTTTTTTTATGCTGTGAGCCAACTGTGCAGCCGTCCTAAACAAAACAAAATGTTTTTGTTTTTTTTTTAATTCCGGTAAAATAATATGCAAAAGCTAGAACTTATGTAAATAAAAATAACTTCAACAAAATAATCAAATTGAAAGTCTTGGAAAAAAAATTAGATCCCGGATACAAGCGGCCGAATTGAGCTTCCTCCGCAGGATGGCTTAGCTCTCACTCAGAGATCGGGTGAGGAGCCCGATCTCTGCTCCTCCTCCCGGTCGAGAGAAGCTAGATGGGCTGGTTATGGCCCCCGATTCCCTCGCTGGTGAGGTGTTTCGGGCATGTCCCACCAGGAGGAGACCAAGAGACAGACCCCGGACCTGCTGGAGAGGCTATTTCTCACAGCTAGCTGGGGAACGACTCGTGATCGTGTTTGACTCGTGTTTATTTGGGATAAAACTCGATCAAGTGTACTAGCATCAACAAAAAAACAAAACTCTCCAGTGTTTCCTCTGGTAAATATGACGCGAGAGATCTGATCAAGTTTGAGTTTGAGTTTATTTTTTTCAGGTTTTTTTACATGTTTAACAAACAACAACAAAAAAAAAAACATACAAACAGAGACTGAAAGGGGTTTAGGCAGAAGTAAAAAGAAACTTATAAGTCAACATCCTCTTGAGCTAAAAGCTTTGATTTTACTTCTGAAGTGCCAATAAATAGTTGTTTGTTAGAATGAAGTATTACCCTAATAAAATAAAAGAAATAAGAAAAAAAAAAACACACACACACACAAAATTGTACGTGCAGTACCCCACATCAGCCACAGTGTGGCAGTAGCGAATCAGAATGACTAAGTATTTCTTGCTCGTGGGAATCAAATCATTTTGGAAGTAAACAAAGTTGCATTACAACCTTCTTTTTTTTATTTTTTTTCAAAAGGTTCGTGTGTTTTCGACGAGTTTTAAGGAGAACATGGTGGATTTGAACATAAATCTTACTGTTTTCATTGTAATAATCTCAAATTTTTCTTTGAAAGATCTTGAAAGGGACGATGAGTACATCATGGAAAACCCTTTGAATTAAACAGAATGTTTTACTTCTAAATAAACCCATTATTGTTCAATTCAATTTTATTTGTATAGCACTTTTCTGTCTTAAACATTTCATCTTCTAAAGCACTTGTTCCCTGACGGCACCACGGGGGAGGCCAGAGCCTATCCCGGCTGATACTAGACGAAACGCAGGGTACACTCCAAACAGGTCGCCAGTCTGTCACGGGACCACACACTCAATAATCCACAAAAACACACTCATTTTTATAGTGGCCAATAAACCTAACATGCATGTTTTGGGGGGTGGGAGGAACCCAGAGTACCTGGAGGAAACCCACGCATACACAAGTAGAACATGCAAACTCTACACAGAAAAGTTAGCGTTCCTAGCTTCATCCACACCCGGGTATTCGAACCCCAATTTTTTTTTTACTGTGAGCCAACTGTGCAGCCGTCCTAAACAAAACAAAATGTTTTTTTTATTTTTTAATTCCGGTAAAATAATAGGCAAAAGCTAGAACTTATGTAAATAAAAATAACTTCAACAAAATAATCAAATTGAAAGTATTGGGAAAAAAATTAGATCGCGGATACAAGCGGCCGAATTGAGCTTCCTCCGCAGGATGGCTTAGCTCTCACTCAGAGATCGGGTGAGGAGCCCGATCTCTGCTCCTCCCGGTCGAGAGAAGCTAGATGGGGTGGTTATGGCCCCCGATTCCCTCGCTGGTGAGGTGTTTCGGACACGTCCCACCAGGAGGAGGAGTCCAAGAGACGGACCCCGGACCTGCTGGAGAGGCTATTTCTCACAGCTAGCTGGGGAACGACTCGTGATCGTGTTTGACTCGTGTTTATTTGGGATAAAACTCGATCAAGTGTACTAGCATCAACAAAAAACAAAACTCTCCAGTGTTTCCTCTGGTAAATATGACGCGAGAGATCTGATCAAGTTTGAGTTTGAGTTTATTTTTTTTCAGGTTTTTTTACATGTTTAACAAACAACAACAAAAAAAACATACAAACAGAGACTGAAAGGGGTTTAGGCAGAAGTAAAAAGAAACTTATAAGTCAACATCCTCTTGAGCTAAAAGCTTTGATTTTACTTCTGAAGTGCCAATAAATAGTTGTTTGTTAGAATGAAGTATTACCCTAATAAAATAAAAGAAATAAGAAAAAAAAAAACACACACAAAATTGTAAGTGCAGTACCCCACATCAGCCACAGTGTTGGCAGTAGCGAATCAGAATGACTAAGTATTTCTTGCTCGTGGGAATCAAATCATTTTGGAAGTAAACAAAGTTGCATTACAACCTTCTTTTTTTTTTTTTTTTTCAAAAGGTTCGTGTGTTTTCGACGAGTTTTAAGGAGAACATGGTGGATTTGAACATAAATCTTACTGTTTTCATTGTAATAATCTCAATTTTTCTTTGAAAGATCTTGAAGGGACGATGAGTACTTAATGAACACCCTTTGAATTAAACAGAATGTTTTACTTCTAAATAAACCCATTATTGTTCAATTCAATTTTATTTGTATAGCACTTTTCTGTCTTAAACATTTCATCTTCTAAAGCACTTGATCCCTGACGTCACCACGGGGGAGGCCAGAGCCTATCCGGCTAATACTAGACGTAACGCAGGGTACACTCCAAACAGGTCGCCAGTCTGTCACGGGGACCACACACTCAATAATCCACAAAAACACACGCATTTTTATAGTGGCCAATCAACCTAACATGCATGTTTTGGGGGGTGGGAGGAACCCAGAGTACCTGGAGGAAACCCACGCATACACAAGTAGAACATGCAAACTCTACACAGAAAAGATAGCGTTCCTAGCTTCATCCACACCCGGGTATTCGAACCCCCGATTTTTTTTTATGCTGTGAGCCAACTGTGCAGCCGTCCTAAACAAAACAAAATGTTTTTTTTATTTTTTAATTCCGGTAAAATAATATGCAAAAGCTAGAACTTATGTAAATAAAAATAACTTCAACAAAACAATTGAATTGAAAGTATTGGGAAAAAAATTAGATCCCGGATACAAGCGGCCGAATTGAGCTTCCTCCGCAGGATGGCCCTAGCTCTCACTCAGAGATCGGGTGAGGAGCTCAATCTCTGCTCCTCCTCCGGTCGAGAGAAGCTAGATGGGGTGGTTATGGCCCCCCGATCGCCTCGCTGGTGAGGTGTTTCGGGCACGTCCCACCAGGAGGAGACCAAGAGACAGACCCCGGACCTGCTGGAGAGGCTATTTCTCACAGCTAGCTGGGGGAACGACTCGTGATCGTGTTTTGTCTCGTGTTTATTTCGGGATAAAAACTCGATCAAGTGTACTAGCATCAACAAAAAACAAAACTCTCCAGTGTTTCCTCTGGTAAATATGACGCGAGAGATCTGATCAAGTTTGAGTTTGAGTTTATTTTTTTTCAGGTTTTTTTACATGTTTAACAAACAACAACAAAAAAAAACATACAAACAGAGACTGAAAGGGGTTTAGGCAGAAGTAAAAAGAAACTTATAAGTCAACATCCTCTTGAGCTAAAAGCTTTGATTTTACTTCTGAAGTGCCAATAAATAGTTGTTTGTTAGAATGAAGTATTACCCTAATAAAATAAAAGAAATAAGAAAAAAAAAAACACACACACACAAAAAATTGTAAGTGCAGTACCCCACATCAGCCACAGTGTTGGCCGTAGCGAATCAGAATGGACTAAGTATTTTCTTGCTGTGGGAATCAAATCATTTTTGGAAGTAAACACAGTTGCATTACAACCTTCTTTTTTTTTTATTTTTTTTCAAAAGGTTCGTGTGTTTTCGACGAGTTTTAAGGAGAACATGGTGGATTTGAACATAAATCTTACTGTTTTCATTGTAATAATCTCAAATTTTTCTTTGAAAGATCTTGAAAGGGACGATGAGCCTATTCCGGCTAATACTAGACGTAACGCAGGGTACATTCCAAACAGGTCGCCAGTCTGTCACGGGACCACACACACAATAATCCACAAAAACACACTCACGCATTTTTATAGTGGCCAATCAAGCTAACATGCATGTTTTGGAGGGTGGGAGGAACCCAGAGTACCTGGAGGAAACCCACGCATACACAAGTAGAACATGCAAACTCTACACAGAAAAGTTAGCGTTCCTAGCCTCGTCCACACCCGGGTATTCGAACCCCGACTTTTTTTTTTCTCGTTGAGCCAACTGTGCAGCGTCCTAAACAAAACAAAATTATCATTTTTTTTAAATTCCGGTGAAATACCGTAATAGGCAGAAGCTAGAACTTATGTAAATAAAAAAACTTCAACAAAATAATTGAATTGAAAGTATTGAAAAAAAAAAAAAGAGATCCCGGATACAAGCGGCCGAATTGAGCTTCCTCCGCAGGATGGCCCGGCTCTCACTCAGAGATCGGGTGAGGAGCTCGATCTCTGCTCCTCCTCCCGGTCGAGAGAAGCTAGATGGGGTGGTTATGCCCCCCGAGCGCCTCGCTGGTGAGGTGTTTCGGGCACGTCACACCACCTCGTGATCGTGTTTGACTCGTGTTTATTTGGGATAAAACTCGATCAAGTGTACTAGGATCAACAAAAACAAAACTCTCCAGTGTTTCCTCTGGTAAATATGACGCGAGAGATCTGATCAAAATCAACATCCTCTTTAGCTAAAGATTTGATTTTTTACTTCTGAAGAGCCAATAAATAGTTGTTTGTTAGAATGGCGTATTACCTTAATAAAAGAAAAAGAAATGGAGAAAAAAAAAAAAAAAAAAAAAAAACAACACACAATTGTAGGTGCAGTACCCCATATCAGCACAGTGTGGCAGTAGCGAATCAGAATGATTAAGTATTTCTTGCTCTGGAATCAAATTATTTTGGAAGTAACAAAGTTGCATTACAACCAATTTTTGTTTTTTGTTTTTTTTTTTTTTTTTTTTTTCAAAAAGTTCGTGTGTTTACGAGTGTTTTATAGGAGAACATGGTGGGTTTGAACATAAAATCTTACTGTTTTCATTTTAATAATCTCAAGTTTTCTTTGAAAGATCTTAAAGGGACGATGAGTACTTTCATGGAAAACTCTTTGAATTAAACAGAATGTTTTACTTCTAAATAAACCCATTATTGTTCAATTCAATTTTATTTTTATAGCCCAAAATCATAGAATTTCCGTCTCAATGGGCTTCACAAAAAAGAGGAATGTATAAACACAAATATACAGCAAGAAAAATAACTAACAAATACTAACTAAACAAGACTAGCACATTAATGCACTTAGACTCTCCTTCACTGTGAGGAAAAACTCCTAAAAAACCCATCAGTGGGGAAAAATAAGAAACGTCGTGGGGATCCACTTGAAAGAGAGATCCCAACCCCGGGACGAGCAACCAATATGTCAAAGATTATTGTTTAAATATTAGCTTATCCTAATCTACAGCTAAATATCTAAAGAAGTCAATAGATGTTCTTCATCCTGATGGAAACACGGGGGGCTCCTCAGCTCGGAGATGTCCAGAACGGGGATGAGCAGATGATTGTTGAGGAGATACTAAAAGTTTTTATAATGTAACTGGTATCTACTCCTGTTGGCTTTTAAAATACGAACCAAAACTGAGCTTAATAAACAATAATGATTATGAAATGTTGTATTTTTTAAAATCACAATTACAGTCATAAATCCTAATTTCTTTAATGACAAACAATTCAGTAAAATCCACCTCCTATCAGATCCCACTCTTCTATTACTCTTCTTTTTCTTCTATTGACTTTTTGGAAATATAAAAAAAAACATGTTATGGTTGACATTTTTTGTTTTTTCTCTGAAACAATTATTTGAGGTGATTTCAACTTAATTTTGGAAATATTATAATTTGAAATTCAGATGAAGAATTTGTCTCTTTCTAACAGATGGCTGAACTACCATCCAACGGGAAAAAGACTACCCTGGACCCGTTTTATGGCCTTCAAAACACCGTTGAAGAAGGTCAGATGGAGTTTAAAATCTTTGTGTGAATGATCACTTCATAAAAGGTGACTTAATATCTTTTTTTTTCTTTCAGTCACTGAATGGAAATCTTCCGGATTCGGAAGTGTTCGGCCCATTGCAACTGGTCCAGACCATGGAGAGGCAGAAGGAAGAGCTGGGGATGATCGTCGATGTCACAAATACTACAATCTACTACGGACTGAAGGTAACTGTAGAAAAAAGTAACTCATTAGATGACTCAGTTTCTTCTGTGAATATTGCCATTGTATATGTTAAAAAGAGCCTCGTCAACAAAATCATTTTGTTGTCATTGAAAAAAACAACACCGCGAGGAACAGCACATGTTAAAGGTTTTGGAGATAAAGTCAGAGAGGCCAGACTGAGATGGTTTAGACATGTGCAGAGGAGAGAGAGAGTACATTGGCAGAAGGATGCTGGATTTGGAACCACCAGGAAAGAGGACTAGAGGAAGACCAAAGAGGAGGTTCATGGATACAGTGAAGGAAGACATGAAGATAGTTAGTGTGACCAAAAAGGATGCAGCAGATAGGATTAGATGGAAGAAACTGACTTGCTGTGGCAAAACCTGCAGGGAAATGCCAAAAGGAGAAAAATAAGACTACTTAAAGATCTTGACTTTTTTTAATTTTCACTGACAGATCTCTTCATCTCTTTTCCACACTCTCCATTGCTCTGGACTGTTGATCCTAGATACTTAAAATCTTCCACCTGCTTTATATGTAAGTCTTTATATAAGTTGAAAATGAGTCCGGTCTTCCTGTTAAAATACCTATCTTTATAAGTAATAATAAATCAATTCTATTCTTTTGTTATTCGAAGGCCAAGATAGAGTCTGATACATTTGAATGACCCTGGTAGAGTAAGGGCATCTTGAAACTAAGTGTTCAGTCTTGTTTTGACCAATTTAAAGTTGATATAAATCAGTCTTATTTGTTGCAGACCATATACTTGAACAATAATCTAAGTGAGATAAAAGAATGTCCTTATCACTTCTTTTAAAACTGACTCTGAGGAAAAGACAGGAAGCAGAGATGGAGGTAGCAGAGATGAAGATGCTGAGGATCTCTCTGGGAGTGACCAGGATGGACAGGATCAGAAATGAGTACATCAGAGGAACAGCACATGTTAGAGGTTTGGGGATAAAGTTCGAGAGGCAAGACTGAGATGGTTTGGACATGTGCAGAGAAGAGAGACCGAGTACATCGGCAGAAGGATGCTGGGTTTGGAACCACCAGGAAAGAGGACTAGAGGAAGACCAAAGAGGAGGTTCATGGATACAGTGAAGGAAGACAAGAAGATAGTTGGTGTGACCAAAGAGGATGCAGCAGATAGGGTTAGATGGAAGAAACTGACTTGCTGTGGCGACCCCTTAAGGGAAATGCCGAAAGGAGAAGAAGAAGAAGGAGACACTCCAATTCCTGCTTATCAAATATTAAGAGGTGAAGAAGCGTGTTCAGGCAGGCTGGAACGCGTGGAGGAAAGTATCAGGTCTGATATGTGATAGAAGACTTTCAGCTAGAATGAAAGGGAAAGTGTACAAAACCGTGGTGAGACCCGCCATGCTGTTTGGTCTAGGAACGGTAGCACTGAAGAAAAGACAGGAAGCAGAAATGGAGGTAGCAGAGATGAAGATGCTGAGGATCTCTCTGGGAGTGACCAGGATGGACAGGATTAGAAATGAGTACATCAGGGGAACAGCGGTGAACGGTCTTTTCAGCCACGGATATTTCAGCCACGGACATTTGAACCAAAAAACTGCAACCTAGGATATTTGAGCCACGGTGACTCGGAGATTTCAGCCACGGACATTTGAAGAACTGCAACCTGGACGCAACTGTTTATTTACGGTAAAAAAAATTTAAATGACTAAAAGCACGATTAAAATTTTTGCATGCTAAAAATTTTTGCACGATAAAAATTTTTAAGACTAAAAGCAATTATTTTCTGTAGTGCAACTGTTTATTTACGATAAAAAAAATTTTGTGTTTATTTACGATAAAATTTTTTACATAATTACATAAAATATAAATTTTTTTTAAAAATATCAGAATTTTTATTTGAGCCATGGGATAAAAATGACTAAAAGCAATTATTTTCTGTAGTCCAACTGTTTATTTACGATAAATTTTTACATAAAATATCAGAATTTTTACATAAAATATCAAATTTTTTTAAAAATATCAGAATTATTTATTTGAGCCATGGGATAAAAATGACTAAAAGCAATTATTTTCTGTAGTGCAACTGTTTATTTACGATAAAATTTTTACATAAAGTATCACAATTTTCTACATAAAATAGGTTTTTGGCCCAAATGTGGGGCTGAAATGTCCTAAATTCGGGGGCGCACACGGCTCAAATATCCTAGGTTGCAGTTTTTTGGCTCAAATGTCCGTGGCTGAAATATCCGTGGCTGAAATGTTCTAGAACCGGGGAACAGCACATGTTAGAGGTTTTAAAGTCAGAGAGGCCAGACTGAGATGGTTTGGACATGTGCAGAGAAGAGAGACCGAATACATCGGAAGAAGGATGCTGGATTTGGAACCACCAGGAAAGAGGCCTAGAGGAAGACCAAAGAGGAGGTTCATGGATACAGTGAAGGAAGACATGAAGATAGTCGGCGTGACCGGAGAGGATTCAGCAGATAGGGTTAGATGGAAGAAACTGACTTGCTGTGGTGACCCCTGAAGGGAGATGCCGAAAGAAGAAAATCACTTCTTTTAAAACTGATAAAAGAACAAATGATAAACTTCTTATACCACTGCTATGGCTCTGCCCATTTTGCGTGTTTGATGTTGAACAAAATTAATTTATTTTGTAATCAAATCAGTTATTTATTTATTATTGCTGGCAGTGTTTATAAACATCGCAATAACATGACAAAATAACCAGAAAAACACAACAAAAAAACCAAACACCCTGCTGGTATCATGTGTTTCTTCGTAGCCAATAGCAACGTGTTTTGGAACCTTTGCCGCACCCAAGCAGGCTGATGTTTGGCTGGGAGGAGCGAGGACAGCACAGAGAGATAAACCCTCTTTGAAAACACCAGGGTAGAGGATAAAAACACTGAAAATCCGCTTTCTTTCATTTCACATAAACAAAAGAGAGGGTAAGTCAAATCATGTTTATCAACATACTCTTATTTATTTTCATTCAATGTTTAGCTTTTATATATAAATTTAAAAAACAACATTTGAACCGAAGTATTCCTCGGTGCGTTTCAGCGTCAAGCTGCTGGGCTTGTTATTATGTTGCTTGCGAACTGGCCTTAAAAAAAAAAAAAGAAAGACAAAGTATGCACAGTTATATTTATTTAACCAAAATAAATAAAAAAATATATAAAAGCGTTGCTTTGTGTGACGCATTAGGTTCTATTCACGCGTTCGTACGAAGTAACAAACAGCAACGAGACACACATTGTGCTTCAGGCCATCTGTTAGCTTACGACCTAAGTAGGCCTGTGCTTGTGTGTGTGTGTTTTCGCGTTTGCTAGAGTTGATTGATACGAATTGCGTCATTTTAAATGGATCATTTTAGAATAGGTGTTTTTTTTGGGTTGTTTTTAAAGACACATTTTTGCCCAGTTGAGTTGTGGTAGAATGATTTCCTTTGCTTGGTCAGCAAGCTCAGTGTCCAGTTTGATATCTGTGCATGCTCTAATTCAAATCTTACATGCACAATATCTTAATACACAATAGCTCAACTGTATGTCCTTTCTGTGTGGAGTTTGCATGTTCTCCCCGTGTTTGCGTGGGTTTCCTCTGGGTACTCCGGTTTCCTCCCACCCTTCAAAGACATGCATGCTAGGTTGATTGGTCGGTGCCAAATTGCCTCTAGGAATGAGTGTGTGTGGTTGTGTGTGTGTGGCCCCGCTACAGACTGGCGACCTGTTCGGGGTGTACCCTGCCCTTCGCCTTAAATTAGCCAGGATGGGCTCCGGCAACCCTCGCAACCCCGGAAGGGATAGACGGATAAGAAGATGACTGACTGACTGATGACTCAACTGTATTTAATGTATTATTTGTCTTGTTGCTGTTTAAAGATTTGCAAAATAAACGTGTGTTAGGTCATAAAAAAAAAAAAAATCCCATGATTAGTAATGTTAAAGTAAAAAAAAAAAAAAAAACCCAAAAGAATCGATCTTGACTGTACTGTAAGTCATGTACCACCCTTCCTACACATCACACCAACTGTGGATCACCAGAAAGGAACAATGTTTTTGTTTAACTCCCACTCTACACGCCCACACCCCTGACTGCAGTGCAACTGAAAATGTGTTCCACATTTCAGCTCTGTTCTCTCTATTTCACTTTCTAATGGCTGATCCATTTGGCATACATACCTGGCCATTTTTGTTTTTTTTAAGTCTTAAAGTAATCATTTGGAAATCACTTTGGCAACAGAAATGTTCCCAAAATTGATCTAAATGAGTAATAATGTTAAGGATGAAAGCAACACAGGGACATTAGAGGGTGAGAGCAAAGAGAGATGGAAAAAAAGGACATCCTACAACCAGCTGCACAACAAGGCATCTCAAAAACCATATTTTTCCATTAAAATGCAGATAATAGCTTTAAAACTTTTCCATTTTTGAAGGTGTAGCCACCTGAGACAAGATTCCACAATTGAAACGTGTCCAGATGATTTGATCCATAAAGATTTACTAAGGGTTGCATAGGTCTTTGGCTGATCAAGTCTTTTTGGTCAGCATTATAACGTTGCTTACGTCGCGCAAATATGGGATTTATCACAACCATCGTAACTCTCCTTTTGCAACTTAAGCTTCATAAATCACACCTGCGACAAATCTCAGACGTAAGCCAAATTGAAATCCATTCCTCCTCAAATAAACCTCTTAAACTCTAAATATAAAGCATGCAAATGACGTGAAGCATATGCAATGATACGGAAATGGGCCGGGAGCCACTGTAATTACTAGCGCACAGCGAGAAGACGTCGCCATTGTACAGCCGTTGTGGTGTCGCTGATAAGCAAAGCCCACAAGGTAGTCACTACGAAAACTCAGTGATGGATGCACACAGATCTGTCGGTGACGTTAAAAATGAAAAGAAATGGTCCGATTTTGGAGCAATGGCAAAAAGTTAACCTGTAATGTTTGACATCGCACAATCATCTCTTCCATGTGGTTCATTTTCCAATGGCAGGCGTTTATGTGTGCTTTCTATTTGTTTCCTGGCAGCTTCAAATGCTTCATTTCACTGTCTACTGTTCAGTTTAAGTTTTATACCCATGCCGTCTTTTTTCCACATCTTAGATTTAGGGGAGGCGGTGGCGCAGTGGTAGAGTGTTCGCCGTCGTACTTGAAGTTTGCGGGTTCGATTCCCACTGAGTTCTCATTTAGAGTCCTTGGAGAAGACACCTATCCCCTCGTTTCTCCCACCACTGGTGCTATCATAGGTGGCAGCCTGCTGCGGTGTAATGCAGCACACACATGTTTCCCCGGTGAGGGATCAATAAAGTATACATTAATATTAGATTTCGTACGGTAGCTGCCTTAAGTTGGGTGAATAAGCATTGCTTCTACCCACTCCTTTTCGATATTCATGAGTAAAACTTAGATGTAAATTGTAAAGACAATTGATGGAATGGATATTTTGGTTGATGATAGAGTTACAATTTTGTCTTGTTTTTTTTACCGAATAACCTTTCATTCATTCACGTTTACACACAATAATCCACGCACTTGTAACCTTCATTAATTCCTCAATTTTGCATGAGACCAAATTGGGGTGCGCACGCGATTGATAAAGAAGGCCCTATATGAGCCCGAAATTTCCTTTAAGTTCATGCAGGTAGAGATTT
The DNA here is from genome assembly GCA_902685375.1 of Neostethus bicornis. Taxonomy (NCBI): domain Eukaryota; kingdom Metazoa; phylum Chordata; class Actinopteri; order Atheriniformes; family Phallostethidae; genus Neostethus; species Neostethus bicornis. Next base: position 6,509,329 of record LR738564.1, read on the forward strand.
AAAACCAACTTTAAATTGGTTTTAATATGCTTTCTTCTACCTTTTTTATTCATTATTGTAGTTCTATCAAGATTGAACTGGGGCTTAACACATCTAGTTAAGTTCTGACTTTGGATTGAGGCATGGTGTTTTGTTGTTAATGGAAATTAGGGTGCAAATTTTTACACACATTAAAATGAGTGCAGAGTTTTGTGAAGCTCAACACATTAAAAAAACAGAACCAGATTGAAGTCTTTTAAAAAAAGTTTCATTCAACCCCAGTTTGCCACTATTGCTCAGCAGTTCTGTTTTTTGTTGTTGTTGTTTTACTCAATGGACTATCATTAGTTGAAGAATCAATAAACGTGTTATTTGTCCAACAAAACCCATTATGATAAGTAGACGAAAGCGGAAGCCATGAGAGTGGAGTGGATAATACGATCATGTCTTACATCTAACTCAGTGACACTTTGATCCTTCAAATCTTCTAAAGAACAGTTCATCTCGGGGCAGCAAACAGCCTTGGCTTTAATATTGATTTATGGAGAAAATAAGCAATTGCAGCACAGTAGAAAAAATTAAAAAAGTCTTCTGGACAGTTTGATTCTTGAACGAGACATTTCGACTTCCATCCGGAAATCATTTTCTTTTTTTTTCTTTTTTTTTTTTAAATTCATGAAGAATGTTTTTATTGAACAGGAATGTCCAGGTGCTGCACATGGTGCAGACACACCTGGTGGTCCACCTGCTGAAGGCACGGGGCTTGGTCATGGCTCCTGGAATGTTTGGGTGGGGGTCTGGCCCCGCCTCTACATGCCCATGCTCTGGATGATCTGAAAGATGGCTGATCCACAGACCACGAAGATGAAGAGGGCGAGGAGCCAGGGTCCGACCACCTTGTCGTCACCTAGGGTTCTCGTGGACCGGGCTACGTGGCCTCTTTGCGTGATGTTTTTACTGTGTTTTTCATTAGAATTCCGGATCCTCTGTTTGGCCACCATGTTGATTCCTCTCCGGTCTCACCGTCTGGGCCCGGAAATCATTTTCAATCTGAATGAAATGGACAGAAAACTGGATCTATTCACACTAACCTGAGTAAAAGGTAAAAAAAATAATAAGGAGGGCTCGACCAATGAGCCTGTGTTACCTATGATGGCCGTGAATGGCTCCTATTGTAGCCACAGACCAGTAAACGAACCCTATTATAATAATGCTAAAAGCCTAGTGAATAGAAATTCCTGCTAACGAGAGGCGTGAAACTGGGTCACCAGGTGTCATCTTTAGTCCATGGCTTCAACACGGCCATCATAGGTAATACAGGCTCATTGGTCGAGCCCGTCCTTACTATTTTTTTACCTTTTACTCAGGTTAGTATAAATAGATCCAGTTTTCTGTCCATTTCATTCAGATTGAAAATGATTTCCGGATGGAAGTCGAAACGTCTCGATCAAGAATTAAATTGTCCAGAAGACTTTTTTGAAACTTTTTCTACTATGGATCACTCGTGGATGAATGAGGGACTACACAGATCAATTGCAGTTTAAATGTCTTTAAACATTTTTAAACTAATGAATGAATTGATTTTTAAAAAAAAATTAGTTATCAATCAGCAAATTAAATTAGTCCCCGGCTTTGTGTATTTCTTTTTTTTAACCACACTTAGAATGATTTGCAAACACAAGAAGATTTATTGCATTGAAGAATGCTACAATGGCTTGTATTTCAATCTCACTGGTTCTTGTTGCAGAAGATTTTGTGTGCTCAGTAACACATGAACAGTTGCTGTTGGATTCTTCCCCAGTAATGACAAGCATCCGACTCAGAGATATAAAGAGGACTTGTCAGTGTGCTTCAGTTCGGTGCCTCGAAGTGAACTAGTGCATATAGTAGAACCGCTTCAGAAAGACCTGCAACGCTGTCAAGCTATTTTTAAACACACACGATAATCATTTTACTTGTTGTCACTCGGATGGTAGATTTTTCGATTGAATCAAAGGGATCAGTAGTCATTGCGCGGTCAATGCTGAAAAGATGTTTTCAGCCAACACTTTTGTCTAAATTTTGGTGTTGTAAAATATGAACCTCTGCATAAATTTTTTTTTACATACGCTATTGGTCCCTCAGTCATCTTCTTATCCGACTATCCCTTTTGGGGGTTGCAGGAGCTCATCCCGGCCAATTTAAGGCAAAGGGCAGAGTACACCCCGAACAGGTCGCCAATCTGCCGCGGGGCCACACACATACAACCATCCACACACACACACTCATTCCTAGGGGCAATTCGGCACCAGCCAATCAACCTAGCATGCATGTCTTTAGAGGGTGGGAGGAAACCCACGCAAACACGGGGAGAACATGCAAACTCCACACAGAAAGGACAGTGTTCCAAGCCTCGTCCCCACCCAGGACTCGAACCCACGACCTTCTTGCTGCGAGGCCACTGTGCTACCCATTGCGCCACCGTGCTGCCACAATTGGTCCTTCACCAGGGAAATTTGTGTGCTGCTCTACTACACTGCAGAAGGCTGCCACGACGGCGCCAATGGTGGGAGAAACGGGGGTTAGGTGTCTTCCCCAAGGAACATAAACGTGCAATCAGTGGGAATCGAACCTGCGAACTTCTGGTTAACTTCGGTCCGGCTAACTTCTGGTCCGGCTAACTTGCGGTCCGGCTAACTTGCGGTCCGGTTAACTTCTGGTCCAGCTAACTTCTGGTCCTGCTAACTTGCGGTCCGGCTAACTTGTGGTCCGGTTAACTTCTGGTCCTGCTAACTTCTGGTCCTGCTAACTTCTGGTCCAGCTAACTTCTGGTCCGGCTAACTTGCGGTCCGGTTAACTTGCGGTCCGGTGAACTTGCGGTCCGGTTAACTTGCGGTCCGGTTAACTTCTGGTCCAGCTAACTTCTGGTCCTGCTAACTTCTGGTCCAGCTAACTTCTGGTCCGGCTAACTTGCGGTCCGGTTAACTTCTGGTCCTGCTAACTTCTGGTCCTGCTAACTTCTGGTCCAGCTAACTTCTGGTCCGGCTAACTTGCGGTCCGGTTAACTTGCGGTCCGGTTAACTTGCGGTCCGGTTAACTTGCGGTCCGGTTAACTTCTGGTCCAGCTAACTTCTGGTCCTGCTAACTTCTGGTCCTGCTAACTTCTGGTCCGGCTAACTTCTGGTCCGGCTAACTTGCGGTCCGGCTAACTTGCGGTCCGGCTAACTTGCGGTCCTGCTAACTTCTGGTCCTGCTAACTTGCGGTCCGGTTAACTTGCGGTCCGGTTAACTTGCGGTCCGGTTAACTTGCGGTCCGGTTAACTTCTGGTCCGGCTAACTTCTGGTCCAGCTAACTTCTGGTCCTGCTAACTTCTGGTCCAGCTAACTTCTGGTCCGGCTAACTTCTGGTCCGGCTAACTTGCGGTCCGGCTAACTTGCGGTCCGGCTAACTTGCGGTCCGGCTAACTTCTGGTCCGGTTAACTTCTGGTCCTGCTAACTTGTGGTCCGGTTAACTTCTGGTCCAGCTAACTTCTGGTCCTGCTAACTTGCGGTCCGGTTAACTTCTGGTCCGGTTAACTTCTGGTCCTGCTAACTTGCGGTCCGGTTAACCTCTGTCCCGCTCTACCACTGAGCCACTGTCTCCCCAATAATTTCAAGCAAAGAAATGCTATTGGTTCTGTTTTGCTCAAATTTGTTGCCTTTTCACCACTTTTATGAGCAAAAGTTGAAAAATCTTTGATATCAAAGCACGTTCAAAGATTAATTTAAATCTTTGTGCCCCACGGGGGAGCTTTTCTACTTATTTTGGGCAAATTGCTCCATTAGAAAAGTAAAATACTCACATTTGGATCTTTTAAAATTAATAATTATATTCTCCAAATACAATAAATTGAACTAATAACTACTAAAACTTTCCCATCAAGTTCATAAAAATGCATTTATGGTAAAATTATTAATAAATTAGAAGAATTGAATCCCTTGAAAAGGAACTAATTTCTTCTTTAAAATATCTGACTCGTTTCTAAAGTGAGTCTGCTTGGTGAAACTGACTGGTTGTTTGTATGATGTTAGCTTACAGCTGCTCTTATGTAACCCTAATCTTTAAAGGCTACTTTTGTATTACCATAGTAACATGCTCTGTTTCCATAGTGAGTAACTTGTCGAGTCTGCATTTGTGAGGTAAGATGAGAGCGGGGGATTTAGAAGAAATTACAACGTTGGGCATAGTTGAATATATCCTGATTCAACAGCCATTCATTTTTCTTGACTGTCTACTAGAAATAATTTATTTTAGTTGTGTTTATTTGCAACAGAGAATAAACATTGTAATTGTAACCCTGCAATCGGTAATTGTAACAGAAATTTTGTTTAAAAAAAACAGATATGGTCATTTGTTCATCAGAAATTGGGTTATTTATTTTGACCTTTCAAAAACTGGCAGAACAAAGTTGCTTTTTTCTAATGATAATTGATTCACATTGTGTTTGCAGATGTAGCATATCTAGTGGAAGGGTGTGCACCAGCCTTGCAAACGGCTTGAGTGGTGGCAGCTTAACTGTAACAGATCTTATTACAAAACTGCAGTGCTCTAATGCACCAAGATGGTAGGTGCAGGACATTCTTGGCTGGTTGTTGGTGAGGTTGCAGACATTATTTATTTGTCTGGTTAGAAACCAAAATGGTAGTTTTACGCTTTAAGAAAAAATGAGTTTCCTCAATTTTCTCAATATTTTTTTGTTATTTGTTTGTTTAAAGGGCCCATCTCATGCAAAATAACTCTTTTCACATTGTATCCTGTGCACATACACACGAAAAATGTGGGGTTTGCGACATCCATTACACGATAGTTATGAAAATATATTGATTTGGTGGAGCGCAGTCACAGACCCGGAACTATGAAAGGCCGGATATCGGTCATCCCCCTGCCCGTCCTGAGAAAGTACAAGCTCCGCCCTCTGCTCTCACTGAGCCGCTATTCCTCCGCCCATCTCTGAGCGGGAGGGGGAAGGCAGGCGTAAACCCGTGCGTAGCGGTTTGGTAGCGTCTAAAATAAGATTTTATCATGTCGATTCATTAAAAAAGCGTGTTTCAAGCAAGAAAATAAAAAAGACGCAGAGCAGCGAACCAGCCTGTATATCAGACGTTGAAAGCGAGCTTGTGAGGGCGTAAGGCCGGAGTGGAGGCGGGTGAGGAGGGCGGGCGGGTGGTGAGGAGGGAGGGTTTGCTGTGAAGGGGGGCGTGTGCGAAGTCCGTCCTGGCTACGTCAAATGCGTCATACTTTAGACATCTGCTCATTGGTTGTTTTGTCTGAGCGTACCAGAAATCCACAGCAATTTGTGAAAAACGGGCTAAATCAATCTAGAAACCCCTTTGGTGACATATACAAGGCCCGGACATCACTCTTACAAGCTAGAAAACTCTGGAAAGTCACTTTTGCATGAGATGGGCACTTTAAAGAACAGGCAGTTACATTAAAAAATGGCCACACCAGATTTAACACGATGTTTATTTCCTCTGCAATAAAAACAAACATAACAACAACCAAACATTATGACAATACATTTTCAAAACATAGGAAATGCGATAAAAAAATAAAAACAAAGTGCAAGTTGGCAATAAATTTGCGTCTTTTTTATAGTCATTGATTACAGTTATTGATACATGCTGAACATAAAGTCATGCTACCAGATGATAGTCACAAGGGTAGAATCTGGAAGTTCGGAAACTGGTAGTAGAATAAAACGTGAATGACGTAATGAAATTCAAACAATTGATCTGGTAACTTGTCAAGTATTTGTAATCAGAATCAGAATATACTTTAATGATCCCACACATGGGAAATTTGTGTGTCACGGCAACAACTTCCTATCTGCTAAGTGAGTCGTTGTAGAGCCCGATCACGTAGGGGAAGAAAGACCTCCGGCAACGAGATGGCAATGCTCATGTACAAGCATCCAGTTTTTCACGCCGCCCATGAGAAACTGTGAAAGTATGCCATGTTCTTTAAACTTTCGAGAAATGCTTATATGCTTTTTAAGACGTCAAGCCTATGAATGAAAAGACTGCTTTTCATTCACTAATTGCATATTGGTTTAAAGTATTGGTGAAAAATGGCACAGCTGCACAAACAGACATTGACCACCATGAGTACATGCAAAATTTTGTTCAATATTGTCAAGTAGAACATCACCTATTTTCAGTGGTGGAACATAACAAAGTAAATGTACTTCGTTACTGTACTTGAGTAAAAAAATTGTGTATCTGTACTTTACTTAAGTAAAATTTAAGACCGGTACTTTTACTTTTACTTCACTACATTCTGTACTATATCTGTACTTTTACTTCGCTACTTTTTAAAAGGGTGTTTTACATTTTTTGTTACATTTTCGTTCAGGCATTTGAAAAATATACAGGTTTTTTTAGCGCATCTTGAAGCCGCATCGCCAAAATCAAAAGAAGCAGTTGATCGGGAGAAGAAGTCATGAATCGAGAAACATTTTAGTACAAATTAAAAAGAGTCAGAAGATCGTTGTTCGTTGTGTTTATTTCTAAATAAAAAGTTGAGTCATCATTACACAGAGCAAGGGCGGATCTAGAATTTTCCAAATTGGGGTGGGGCTTTGACAAAGCCAATATATAGTGACTGGGGGCCTCCCCCCCAAAACATTTTAAAAAATAAGTGTCATTTTCATCCATTTTGGCGCCCATTCACTGGCCCTTCTAGGGGATAGCTTGACTTGTCCCCTTTCCTTTTATTTTATTTATTTATTTATTTTGTGGACCAAAAGAGGCGGGAGTGGGGGGGGGTCACACCCCTGCAGAGTATTTATCCTGGTTACCATGGTGATGCCCTTTGGCACAAAAAATAACATTTGAATTATGATAGAATACTTTTACTTTTTACTTAAAAAGTACAATTTAAACCAACTACTTTTGTACTTTTACTTAAGTAGATTTTTTTATTGGTACTTTTACTTTTACTTAAGTAAATTTTTGCCTAATTATCTGTACTTTTACTTAAGTACAAAAAGTGAGTACTTCATCCACCACTGCCTATTTTCAGTCAATTATACTCCTACCTAATTTTTTGTGATGGACTTCATTTTAATTAGCAAACAACAGGGGTGAGCAAACTTTTTGACTCGCGGGCCACATTGAGATCTAACATTGGACAAAGGGCCCGGAACAGGAGCGGATGGATGGCATGCTTTGGTAGCCGCTAGATTAGACCGATAGAATGTTACATCAAGAGCATTACATTTCAAATCTAGTGCGCTAGGTCTGAAATCTAGTGTGATGGCGCTTAGAAACGTGCATTTAACGGGGCTAGGTTTGAAATCTAAGCACTTGATGTAACATTTTGCTTGTTTTAACATCTAACACGCTTGTTTACGTGCGTGTATTGAGCCCAATTGCTTTCCATATCTGTGCTCTCTGTTTATTTTGAAGGCGGGCACATCATGAAGACACACACATTTTAATGGGAGCAGTGTTGTTGTTTTCTCAACAAACCTAATATGTCCAGCGTACGCCATCTAGTGACAACTTATCAGAATTGCAGGGGGAATAAAACTAACAAGCTTTATTTATTTTTTTCAAGTTTGGCAGGTTGAATTAAAATGTTTAATGGACCGCATGTGGCCCACGGGCTGTAGTTTGCCCATGTCTGGCAAACAATCAATTCATTCGTTCATCCTATGAACCGCTTTTCTCTATTGGGGTCGAAGGTGGGGTGCCAGATCCTATCCTGGCTGGTTAAACGTGAGAGGTAGGCTAGCCCCCCGAAAAGGTTGTCAGTCTGTTGCAGGGTTGATCTAGTTTTTTTTTTATATGATGGCTCAGAAATTTAAACAAATAAACACTTTTTGAATTTGTTTGGTTACAGCACACCCACTAACACATGCAGAAACGTCCTCCAATCGACACATTGAAGGTCAATAAGAACAATGCCCTGTTTAAAACTGAAGCGTTTTGTCCCTCCCTCATTTCCCTTTTTATTTTCTAACACATTTTTGGAGCTGTTTGTGTACGTTCATTATATTTACTTGTTGCTCCCCCAAGGCGACGCGTGCCAGTGCGAACAACAAATAATCCATGTAAAAGTAAATACAAACTGACACGCTGCATGGAAGCGTTATGATTTGTGTGAACCAGGCTGATGTGGGTTGTCGGTCAGAAAACCAGTGTGGCTACTTTGGTTCATAATTGCCAATGTCAAAAAATAAATGCAAATTAGACAAGATTACAAATTTAAGTTGCTGATATGTTCTTCCTCTGCTGGGTGGCTGGGTTCTTTCTCAGAGATGGCGTGATTTGTTAAAATTATTTTTATTTATTTTATTTTTTTATTATTTTTATCTTATATTATTGCACACCTGTATCAAAGCAAGTTCCTAGTCTCTGATATTCTCATCGACATGGCAATAAAAGCATTTTGATTCTGATTTTAAATTAAACAGCTGCATTTGGTGTGGGGCTACATGGTGGTGCAATGGTTAAAACTGTGGCTTCATAGGAAAAAAGTTGGGGTTTTGAGTCCTGGGTCAGTCGAGGTTTCAATCACTACTGCAGTTTCTTCTTGCCCTCCAAAAGCATGCATGTGTGAATGGCTCTGTGTGACCCTGCACAGATTGGCGACCTGTTTGGGGTGTACCATTCTTCGATTGAAAAAAAAAATACAATTCAATTTGTGAAATAATATTCATCTAAAATTGGAGATTTTTTTTTTACACTTACGGTAGATTAAAACACATATCCTGAGGTGTGTGAAAAGGTTTTATTGTGGGAAACCCCGGTGCACCAATAAAATGGAGAGAAACATTGAGCGAGTCTGACAGCTCGCTGTGTCATACTGGATGCTTGGATTTCAGCCTGTAGTTGTCATGGCAATTTTGGCTCAACATTTGCATCGATGCAGACTAATGGCCAGCATCATTCTCCACCAGGACACCACCCCAGTAGTCAGTCTCCGTGTTTGCACACAGATTGTGATTGGACACTACATGTCCTTTCTGAAAATGGATGGATATTGATCTGATATCAAACCTAAGAACACCTTGTTTTTAAAGCTCTAATAATTCATTTACCAAAGAAATATTTCTATCAGAACTTTTTCTGTTTAGTTATTTTTGTTATTTCTAATGTCTGGGCAGGTAGAAGCAGTAATCAGCTTGTGCTTTTATCTGGTTCTGTTTGGCTTTGCCAGGCAGTTACAGATTTCAGTAATTGTGTTTTGGAAATCGATGAAAATTCTGACCTGGAATGATGGTAACACGATCATTCAAGTAGAGAGTAAGCAGGCTGTGGGATTGCTTTTAAGTTGAGGGACTAGCAACATTTATTGCCTCGACAAACAGAATACCGTTTACGGTAATCAATAATAATAATAATAATAATAAAAAAACCTTTTTGGATATTCATAAGTTGGCTTATAACAACCAGATAAACAAATTACTGTAATTTCACGGCTATAAGGCGCATATAAACGTCTTAGATTTTCTTCAAAATGAGCGGTGCGCCTTTTCGTGTGGTGCGCCTTGTGTGTGAGAAAAGGCGGACCTAAAAGAAAAAGCGGTGTCCTTGAGGCGAGGCGGACCTGAAAGAAAAGGCATGAGAACGTTAAAGAGTGAAGTGTGAGCGGCGTGGGAGCGATGAATGACCGAAGGAGACCACAGTTTCACGAAGGGTGGAAGGCAGCGCCGGGCGAGTTACGCTACAGTTTGCCAATGGATTGTAGATGCTTGGACTAACGTGTCTGCTAGTACTGTTATCCGAGCTTTCACAAAAGCTGGTATCCTTTCTGAGGAGCCGCACAGTACAGACGGTGACTTTGACAGCGAGGAGCGAAGTGGACCTGCTCTGTAGGATTTTGCGCAGCTGTTCGATTCAGAAACAGAGGATGAGGACTTTGACGGATTTTAATAAAGACTATTACCAGTAATGTGCTTGTTTAGTATCGTTACTACTTAAATAAAGTACAACCAAACTCAGTTTTGCTCCCGATCTATTTTTTAATACGCACATTTGCATGCTTGCGTGTGTGTTGTTGTATGGCGGTGTGTGACTGAGACTGCGCCTTATGTGTGTGTTAAATACAGCAATGGTGCACATAACTGAGGCTGCGCCTTTTCGTACGGTGCGCCTAATGGTCGTGAAATTACGGTAGGTTTGGAATGGGTTTGTTTGTGTTCCCATGGGAACAAACTGTGAAGGGCATTTTTTTAAACAGTTCCATTGATGTGGTTCTCTGACCCAGAAAAGTGGAGCTTAAGATGCTGCAAAAAACCTGGTTGGTTAAAATAAGCCTTTACATAATCCTAAATTCTTTTCAAAGATGGGTTTTATGAGGTAAATCCTGACCTCTATTAAAAGTTTTAGTAAAAGAAAGTTTGAAGAGCTGATGATATCAACGCCAAACCCGAATTATATAAAATTATAATAGTTTTTGTATTGCAATTAGTTCTGATGTTTGCTGGTTTTCTCTTTTGTCAGCAGGACACTCAGGATGAACGGTGACCCAGGTGCTGGAGTCGTGACGGCTCCTCCTCCCACCACCGCCCCACACAAGGAGCGGTACTTTGACCGGGTGGATGAAAGCAGCCCAGAGTACCAGAGAGAGCGCAACATGGCACCTGACTTGCGACAAGATTTCAACATGATGGAGCAGAGAAAAAGGGTCTCAATGATATTACAGAGTCCGGTCAGTCAACACTTTTACACAAAAAATATAATCATTGTGTGAATTATTGAAATAAAACATTTTTAAACGCAAGGAACACACCTCAAGTTTTTAGATAGACCTCGGCTTTGGAGAAAGTCTCTCATGTGATTCAGTCTGTTGCTCTTAAACAATGTGATGATCAGCAGATGACTGGCTGAATGATCAGGACAGAGAGACGCTCTGTAGACAGGCCTGTCGGAAAACACTGGCAACCAAGCCTGAAACTAATGCCATGGTCTATTTTTTTATTCCTGTCTGATATGACCGGCAGGCATTCTGCGATGAGCTGGAGACGATGATCCAGGATCAGCTGAAGAAGGGAAAAACGCCCACAAGCCTGTTGGCTCTGCAGCAGATTGCAGACTTCATGACCACTAGCATGCCTTCCATGTACCCTGCTGCGCCACAAGGAGGCATGGCTGCACTCAACATGAGTAAGCAGAGAACAGAATAAGCATACGGATGTTTCTACTCACAGCCATGATGTGTCTTAGCTCACAATGAATGCTGCTGCATATGAGATCATCTGCCATCTTCTTTTTTGTAACTGTGTCTCTGTTTGTTCTCTCAGGTTTGGGGATGGTGACGCCTGTCAATGATCTGCGAGGCTCAGATTCCATTTCCTATGACAAGGGCGAGAAATTGCTCCGCTGCAAGCTGGCCGCTTTTTATCGACTTGCTGACTTGTTTGGCTGGTCTGAGCTCATATATAACCATCTTACAGTAAGAGCATTGATTTAGTCTTTTGTCCATAGATGCATCTTGATGGTTGGGTACTAAAATGTGAAATAAATTTTAGGTATTTGATTTGATCTTTAGTTTTTTTGGAAAGGTTTTACCGTATTTTCACGACCAAAAGATGCACCAAATTAAAAGGCACAGTCCCGGTTTTGTGTGCTCTGTATTTAACACACACACAAGGCGCACATGATGATAGGGTGCAGGTTTTATATACATATCCTCTACTACGTAGGTCCGCCTTACAACAACACACACAAGCAGACAAGTGTGTGTATTTAAAAATAGATCTGGAGTAAAACTGAGTTTGTTTGGCTTTATTTAAATATTAGTTACAGTCGTCATAAAGTCATTTATCAAATCCATCAAAGTCCTCATCCTCTGTTTCAGAATCTAACAGCTGCGCTAAATCCTACATAGCAGGTTCACTTTCCTCGCTGTCAGAGTCACTTTCTGTACTGTGCTGCTCCTCAGAAATGATGCCTGCTTTTGCGAAAGCTCGGACAACAGTGCTAGCAGACACGTTAGACCAAGCATCTACAATCCACTGGCAAACTGTGGCGTAATTCGCCCGGCGCTGCCTTTCACCTTTCGGGAAGCTGTGGTCTCCTCTGCTCACAGACTTACTTTGAACGTACGGTTCGCGCCCATGTCCAGCGGTTGGAGTACCTTTGTCAGACCTCCCGGAATCACAGCAAGCGTAGTGTTCATCTGCTTCACTTGTTTTTTTACGTCGGCGGCGACATGAGCACGCATCGAGTCATAAATCAGAAGTGACGGTGATGCGTAGAAAAAAACATCCGTTCTCCAAAACACACCTCACACATAGGGTACACTGTACGATAGGGCGCACCGCTCATTTTGAAGAAATTCTAAGACTTTTATGTGTGCCTTATGGTCGTGAAAATACGGTATGTGTTCTGTCAGCATTCAAAAATACCAAATGAAGCTCAGTTTAAATTTGTGGATCGTGGATCTTACATTCTTAATCTTCTGCTGCAATTCATTTGTTTTCTGCTTTAAAATGATTTCTGAAAAATAAAACCTTCTTGTCTTAACTATACCGGTACTTGATGGTAGGGTAAGAAGGGAATTGGTCTTTAATAGAAACACAATGCAATTGCCCCAATGGGTTACAAGCCAGGGCATCCCATTTAAAACCATGTGAGATTGTTTGACAACATTCATAAAAGATTGGTGACGGCCCGGCTTAACAACCACCATCAATGATGTTAACTACTGGGAAAGAGTTGTTGAAGCAAGACCAGAAGCAGTAGTGAGCATTTGTGAGCAGTAGTATAGTTTCATGACAAAAAACTATCCTGCTTCTGAAATATTTTTTTTGAAGAAGCCTGTATCACTTTTAGTCTATAAAATCATTTAATGAATTAAAAGTTAATGAGTTAAAACTTTGCCAGGAGTATGAATTATTTATGAGTATCCTTAAAGATTGTCAAAAGAATGCTGAGATTTGAACTGCCAGGCAGGAGGCCTAGAGGAAGGCCAAGAGGAAGCAGAAGACAGGATTAAATGGAGGGAATTGTATCACTGTGACACTCCCTGAATAGAAAGCTGAAAGAAAAACAAAAAATACACAACAAAAGTGGATTAAAGTGCCTTCTGTTTTGTTTTGAGATAACCATTAACAAAATCCAAAAATCCTATTACTGAGTAAAAAGGATATTTGTGTCAGGTTAAAACCTATATTGAGTTAGTTCAGCTTAATTTCAGCCACTTTTATTTAATAGTACCGTATTTTCCGGACTATAAGGCGCACCGCATTATAAGGCGCCACAGTATCCACTAGATGGTGCTGCGCTTAAAGGAATGTAAAAAAAACAAACAGTCAGATAGGTCAGTCAAACTTTATTAACAATTACAAAACAACTTTCTGTTTTTACTCCCAAAATGAATAAACAGCTGTTTTATTATTTCCTCTGAGATAAAGTATTAGTATTTTTGTGACACAGTTTATCTTCCATTGGAGATAAACTCTGTTTAGTCTTGTTTACTTGGCGCAGCACATCCTCTTGCTTCCTCCACTTCCTCACCATTGATTCATATATGTTAAACTCTCTGGCTGAGGCTCTATTCCCTTGTTCTACTGCGTGACCGATCGCCTTGAGTTTAAACTCTGCGATGTAACAGTGTCTATTGGTAGGAGCCATTTCCGGGTCTTTACACAAACACACAAATGGAAATGAGACGCCCTTTCATATATCCCAGCATGCACCGCGCACTACTTCTTCTACAGGGGAAATGGAGTCGGCGGCTGCTTACCGCAGTTGCGACACCTGTTGTAGCTCAATATTAATCCATATACTGTATAAGGCGCTCCGGGTTAAAAGCCGCATCGTGGACTTTAGAGAAAATTTAAGGTTTATAGGTGCACCTTATAGTGCGGACAATACGGTAATTTAGCGCAATTTTTTCTTGTATCTGCAGGTCAAAGTAAACTCAGACCAGGACCGTTTCCTTATCGTCCCTTTCGGACTCCTTTACAGCGAAGTAACCGCTTCCAGTCTGGTAAGTTTCTGCAAGTCTTAATTTAAACTTCAAAATAATCTTCTTCATCAAATCACAACAACACTGCCACTTTGTTCTTCAAATCTTTCAGGTGAAGATAAACCTGGAAGGTGAAATAGTTGACCGAGGAAGCACCAACCTTGGAGTCAACAAGGCCGGATTCACTCTTCACTCTGCTATTTACGCTGCACGGCCTGACATCAAGTGCATTGTGCACATCCACACAGCAGCAGGAGCTGCGGTAAGAAAATCAGTGAGTTTTTGGCAACTCAGTCTTCCTCACACGTTTGACATTGTATGTTTGGGTGCAGGTGTCCGCCATGAAATGTGGGCTGCTGCCGATCTCACCTGAGGCTCTGTTGCTGGGTGAGATATCTTACCATGACTATCATGGCATACTGGTGGATGAAGAAGAAAGCACTCTCATAAAGCAGAACCTCGGACCAAACAGCAAGGTAATAGAAACGTGTGTGGAAAGGAAAATGAAATAAGAGCATTGGTATCTTGTCCGTGTAGTCCCTCAATCATCCAGGAGTGATCCATAGTAGAAAAAGTTTCAAAAAAGTCTTCTGGACAGTTTAATTCTTGATCGAGACGTTTCGACTTCCATCCGGAAATCACTTTCAATCTGAATGAAATTGACTGAAACCTGGATCTATTTATACTAACCTGAGTAAAAGGTAAAAAAATAGTAAGGCAGGGCTCGAGCAATGAGCCTGTGTTACCTATGATGGCCGTGAATGGCTTCTATTGTAGCCACAGACCAGAAAACGACCCTATTATAAAAATGCTAAAAGCCTAGTGAAAAGAAAATCCTGCTAACGAGAGGCGTGAAACTGGGTCACGAGGTGTCATCTTTAGTCCAGAAAAAGGTGTAACTTTTTCATTAGTGTCAAACTCTATGCATTTGAAACATTTTGAAGTTTGTCATCTTTAGTCCAGATGACACCTCGTGACCCAGTTTCACGCCTCTTGTTAGCAGGATTTTATTTTCATTAGGCTCTTCGCATTTTGATAATAGGGTCGTTTACTGGTCTGTGGCTACAATAGGAGCCATTCACGGCCATCATAGGTAACACAGGCTCATTGGTCGAGCCCTTTCCTTACTATTTTTTTACCTTTTACTCAGGTTAGTATAAATAGATCCAGTTTTCAGTCCATTTCATTCAGATTGAAAATGATTTCCGGATGGAAGTCGAAACGTCTCGTTCAAGAACTGAACTGTCCAGAAGACTTTTTTTGAAACTTTTTCTACTATTGGTATCTTATGTAAAGTAAAGCCGTTGTTGGACCATAAAGCATTATACATTTTGTTCTCTTCTCTTGTGATGCCATATCTAAGTTATTACGTGGAGGTCTGGGAAAATACATACCCCAGTAATGTACAGCCACTGTGGATACTACAAAAAAAAAAAGCACTTAGGATTGTACATAAGGTCGGGTATTTAGATCATACAAACAGGCTCTTCTTAGAATCAAAAGTACTCAAGTTTACAGATTTGGTAAAATATAAAACAGCTGTAATAATGTTTCAAGCACGACAAAACATGTTACCAAAAAATATCCAGAAATGGTTTTGTGACAGGCAGGGAGGCTACTGTCTAAGAGGGGCGCTAAACTTTAAGAAGCAGCTCATTCATATAACAAAAGAAAAGGTTGTCTTTCCAATTCAGGGGTGGATTTGTGGAACGGGTTAAGTGATGAAATAAAAATGAGTGTGAATTTAAAACAATTTAAAATACAGTTTAAAGACAATGTTTTCAACAGTTATGTTAAAAAGAAAAAAAGTGTTTTTGTAAATATAGAGAAAATGATGGAATATGGATTATTTAAGCTGAATTATTACAGTGTATGTGTGCAAATATCTATATATGTATGTGTGTGTGTATGTCAATACACAGGGGAAAGGAGATATAGGGGGAATATAGGGAGAAGGATGGCTCGGTAAGTAGGGTGACCGCCCTGTAACCGGAGGGTTGCCGGTTCGATCCCCCACCAGGAGTTCATGCCGAGGTGTCCTTGAGCAAGACACTGAACCCCCAATTGCTCCTGATGGTGGTTTGCTCCTTGCATGGAGGCATCCCCATCAGGTGTGAATGGGTGAATGTGAGCTACACTGTAAAGCGCTTTGAGTGCCGACACAGGTGGAAAAGCGCTTTATAAGTAGAGTCCATTTACAATACATGTGTAGGTGTGATATATAGTTTATAAAACTGTAATGTACTTGTATGAAAAAAAGAGACAATGTAAGTCTTTCCGTTCTGTTCCGTCATCTTCCGCTTGTTCCGGGGTCGGGTCGCAGGGGCAATAGCCTCAAACGGGCAGCCCAGGCCTCTCTCTCCCCGGCCGCATCCTCTAGCTCACCCGGAAGGATCCCAAGTCGTTCCCCGGCCAGCTGTGAGACATAGTCTGTCCAGCGGGTCCAGGGTCTGCTCCTTGGTCTCCTCCCGGTGGGACGTGCCCGAAACACCTCGCCCGCGAGGCGCTCGGGGGGCATCCTGACCAGATGCCCGAACCACCCCATCTGGCTCCTCTCGACCTGGAGGAGGAGCGGCTCGACACCGAGCTCCTCCCGGATGGCAGAGCTCCTCACCCCGATCTCTGAGTGAGAGCCCAGCCACCCTGCGGAGGAAGCTCATTTCGGCCGCTTGTACCCGCGATCTCATTCTTTCGGTCACCACCCACAGCTGGTGACCATAGGTGAGGGTAATGAATGTAAGTCTATGAAATATAAATGTAAAACAACAAAATATTTTATGTTTACGTGTTTCCAATGATGAAAAAGGGGTAGGACTCAGATAAGTTTTACTTCAACCTACTCCTTTTCGAATACTTTTAATTTGTATTTTATTATGAAATATGGGAAAAAAATGTATTTGAAATAAAGATAAAAAGTCCAATTTGTTTCTAACACAAATGTTTTGTGTCAAGGTTCTAATTTTAAGGAATCATGGTTTGGTGTCAGTTGGAGAAACTGTGGAGGAAGCTTTCTACTACATCCATAACCTGGTGACTGCCTGTGAGATTCAGGTAGGAAGCTCTTTTGGTGTCCCATGTACAGTAATGATAATAACAACCGTGATTAAAGGTGATTGGAAGTGTTTGTAATCTTTTTTCCCCCAAAAATGGTCCACTGAAAATGAAAAGAAAATATACATTTCAATAAACTACAGACTTTTTTGGGACAGTGAAAACCTTAACCAATCGTTTTGGCATGGTGAACAAAAGCTATTGGTCCCCACAGCCTGTCAATCGCTCCAACTTCCTGGTTTTGTTTCTATTGATCCAGAAGAAGCTGGAAAAACTAAGGCAGGTCTTACAGCTTTTTTATATTCAGAAAGAGTTGCAGAGCTTTTATCGCTAGAAGATCTTTCATACTGCCTTTAACTTTTGACTTTTTTTGTGCTGATTTTGAACAACTGTTTCGTTCCGTCGTCTTCTGCTTATCCAGGGCCGGGTCGTGGGGGTAATAGCCTAAAACGGGCAGCCCAGGCCTCTCTCACCCCGGCTGCATCCTCCAGCTCACCTAGAAGGATCCCGAGTCGTTCCCAGGCAAGCTGGAGAGACATAGTCTCTCCAGGAGGTCCAGGGTCTGCCTCTTGGTCTCCTCCCGGTGGGATGTGCCCGAAACACCTCACCAACGAGGCGAGCGGGGGGCATGCTGAGCAGATGCCCGAACCACCCAAACTGGCTTCTCTAGACCTGGAGGAGGAGCGGCTCAACATCGAGCTCCTCCCGGATGGCAGAGCTCCTCACCCCGATCTCTAGTGAGAGCCCAGCCACCCTGCGGAGGAAGCTCATTTCGGCCGCTTGTATCTGCTATTTTCTTCTTTCGGTCACCACCCACAGCTGGTGACCATAGGTGAGGGTAGGAACATAGATCGACTTGTAAATCGAGAGCTTTGCTTTTCGGCTCAGCTCTCTCTTTACCACGACGGACCGATGCAGCATCCTAGTTATTGCTGACGCTGCACCGATCCGCCTGTCGATCTCCTGCTCCATTTTTCCCCCACTCGTGAACAAGACCCCTAGATACTTAAACTCCTCCACTTGGGGCAGGACCCTGTCGCTGACCCACAGGGCGCATTCCACCCTTTTCCGGGCGAGGACCATGGTCTGGGATTTGTAGGTACTAATTCCCATCCCGGCCGCTTCACACTTGGCAGCAAATCCATCCAGTGAGAGCTGGAGATCATGGTCCAATGAAGCCAACAGGACCACATCATCCACAAAAAGCAGAGATCTGATCCTGAGGTCACCGAACTGGATCCCTCCAATGCCTCGGCTGCGCCTAGATATGCTGTCCATAAAGGTGAGGTACAGAATCGATGACAAAGGGCAGCCTTGACGGAGTTCAACTCTCACTGGAAATGGAATCGACATACTGCCAGCTATACGGACCAAGCTCTGGCTCCGGTCGTTTGAACAACTGTCTTCAGTCATGTGTAGTAATGACCTGGTATTGTCTCTTCTCAAAATCCTCATTTTACCCAGGTGCGAACGCTGGCCAGCGCTGGAGGACCAGATAATCTGGTGATGCTTGACCCAGCAAAGTATAAGTTACGCCCGCGAGTCCCTGAGCCAGCTGGCGATGGGTCCTCACCGCACCCAAAGTGGCAAGTCGGGGAGCAGGAGTTTGAGGCTCTCATGAGAATGCTGGATAACTTGGTAAGCAGAAAAAAAAAAGATTATAATTATGATTAAAGTTAGAAAGTTTCATGTTTTTTTTTTCTTTTAACAAGAAACAAATAGGAAAAGGAATCCTATCAAATCAGAATGCTGAGTGAAAATACCAAGGAAAGAATTTAGATATAATAAGAACTTAAGAAATTTACACTCTTACAACAGTAATTGATTATTAAATTATTTCAGATATTCTGTTCCGTTATCTTCCACTTATCCAGGGCCGGGTCGCCGGGGCAACCGCCTCACACCAGAAGCCCAGGCTTCTTTCACCCCGGCTGCATCCTCCAGCTCACCCGGAAGGATCCCAAAAGGATCCCAAGTTTTTCCCGGGCCAGCTGTGAGACATGGTCTCTCTAGCAGGTCCGGGGTCTGCCTCTTGGTCTCCTCCCGGTGGGACGTGCCCGAAACACCTCACCAGCAAGACGCTTGGGAGGCATCCTGACCAGATGCCCGAACCACCCCATCTGGCTTCTCTCAACTTGGAGGAGGAGCAGCTCAACACCGAGCTCCTCCCGGATGGGAGAACTCCTCACCTGACCTCTAAGTGAGAGCGCGGCCACCCTACAGAGGAAGCTCATTTCGGCCGCTCGTATCCGCGATCTCGTTCTTTCGGTCACCACGCACAGCTGGTGACCATAGGTGAGGGTTGGAACGTAGATCGACTTGTAAATCGAGAGCTTTGCTTTTCGGCTCAGCTCTTTCTTTACCACGACGGACCGATGCAGCATCCTAGTTATTGCTGATGCCTCACCGATCCGCCTGTCGATCTCCCGCTCCATCCTTCCCCCACTCGTGAACAAGACCCCGAGATACTTAAACTCCTCCACTTGGGGCAGGACCCTGTCCTTGACCTGCAGGGGGCATTCCACCCTTTCAGATGTATTCAGAGGTTTGAGTATCTTACAGAATGAAATGAGACCATTTCGTTCGACATTGTTTTAAGTGCACCTGGTTGAAGTGCTACACATTGGTGCTTAAATTTACAAACTAACTTTATTAAACATTTCTAATCTTTATTGATCTGTTTTATTTTCACAGGGCTACAGGACAGGTTATCCGTACCGCTGTCCAGCATTGCGAGACAAAGGTAAAAAGTACAGTGACGCAGAGCTCGCCTCCTCCGGCCACGGTGGTTACACATACGGTGAGGACAGTGACTCTGGCGCTCGCTCCCCACTGAAACACAGCTTCCAGCGCGGCCAGCGTGACAAGACCCGCTGGGTCAATGCCAGCGGTCGCCCCGACGAGCCCTACGAGGACGGGCCCGACGGCAGTAGCCCCAAGTCGAAGCCTAAGGTGTGGACGAACATAACACACGATCACGTGAAACCCTTGCTGCAGTCTCTCTCGTCCGGTGTCTGCGTGCCAAGCTGTATAACCAACTGCTTGGTCTGTGCCTACCTTATTGTTCATAGTATAGATTTTACAGCTGCCTTGATGATGGAATTGGGTAGGTGGTCGGCATCCTGAGGGCCCGAATCCAAAACAAATAATCCCTTAAAATGTCATAGAATCACCTTTCTACTGCAGTCCAGATCTTTCTACATAACATCCTTTATCCTCTATTTCTTGCCATTTTAGACTCTGTCCTGATGGGTCACGATGCCAGGCCACCTGCCTACTGCATGCCCACTGCATGTGTAATAGTGAATTGCATTGTTGGTGTTGATGTTTTTCCCAGAGGAGCGGGCAGCAGGGGTGTAGCATGAGTCCTCCAGTAGGCAGATGTATGTGGCAAGATAAGTTTATGTTGCCGTTGACGACACTGCTGCTCAAAACGTCTTTCTAGTTAACTTTTCCTTTGCATTGTGCGTTGGCTTATTTTGTTGCTTGAAGATGAGTCAGGTTTAAATGGTTAAAAGATTTTAGACATCTAGAGGCTGTAAGTACAAAAAAGAAACTTTCTAATAATTTAGAAAAAAATGGAGGAAATAGCATGTGTTTTACTTCACATATTGTTTTTCCAAATTTTATATTTAAAAAAAGCAAAAATTTTATTTTAAAGGATGCTTTTTTTTTTTTTTTTTTTGCTGAGTACCTGCAACTATTTCCAGTTGCACGTTTGTGTTAGTTTATTTCTGATTTTTAATTTCATTTCCAAAAGCAATTTCAAAAACTTCAGGCTTGCATGAGTGATTTTTGTCTGGGAAGAAAAAAAAAAAAAAAATTAAAGATGAAATTTGATCTGACCTTTAAATCAATTATCTCCTGTTGGGAAAGTAGGAAGTGTTGTGTTGTGAGACTCTTTTTTCAGTGAGTATATTGTGTTTACATGTTCATCTCATACTCAACCCAACCCAATTCAGCTATTCCCTTCCACATCTAGCTCCAGCTAAACCCAAAAGTAAACCCATGAATGAAGCCATGAGCTCACGCCTTTCATTGCTTTAAAACAGTTCCTCTGAAACATTTTGCATGGAGGTTTGTTTACTTCCTTCCTATTCACCTGCTACTTATTCAGTTTGGTGTAAAAAAATAAGTGCAAATTTCCCCTCATAATGCTGAGCATTACCAGGTTAAAACAAATATTTTGTGAGAAACATCCATTAAGGGGAAACCACGTCATTTAGGAAGACCATAAAACGTTTCATCCGCCGTTAAAAAGGATGTCAATAGTCTGTAGTTGTGTGATGGTGGCTTTTGTTTTTTCTCGGTTCCACAACGGGCAACTGTTTTCGGGTGTGTTTCTCTCTTATCTCTGTCATCTTTGTTGTTGCGTATCAGCCTGGAAAATGACTTTGGTGATGCCAGCTCACCCCTCACTGCCACTCTCGCTTCGTAAGCCAGCCTCATCGTCTCAGTCAGCCATCTCTCACTACATCCACTTCTTGCCTCTACCAATCCCTCACTTGTCTGCTCATTTATCTTCTTCACATTGTTTTCCCTTCAACATTTTCATTTGATTTTCAATGGGTCTGATTTTTAGTTCTAATTGAACACCAATGATGATTGTTTTTAGAAGCACAATGTCCTGCTTTTTTCCCCACAATATTCTAATCTTCTGGCGGCTTTCACAATCTCGATATGCATGAGGACTGTAGTCTCTATGTGCCTTTAGATGTCATTTTAAACATGTTAATAATTCCCAAAAAAATAAAGAACAAAATTAGATTAAACCAGGATAAGTAATGGCAGGATGGATTTTTCAATTATTATCATTAGTCTTAAATTTTCTTAAACTCATTGTAAGAGCAGGAATTTGGGTCATCGAATAGGAACGTAACATTTACGATATTAAAACTTTAGTTGATATCGCAGGTACAAGTGGCCAAAATGAGCTTCCTCCGCAGGGTGGCTGGGCTCTTACTCAGAGATCAGGTGAGGAGCTCTGCCATCCGGGAGGCGCTCGGTGTCGAGCCGCTCCTCCTCCAGGTCGAAAGGAGTCAGATGGGGTGGTTTGGGCATCTGGTCAAAATGCTCCCCGAGCGCCTCGCGGGGACGTCCCACCGGGAGGAGACCAAGGGGCAGACCCCGGACCCGCTGGAGAGACTATGTCTCACAGCTGGCCGGGGAACGACTTGGGATCCTTCCGGGTGAGCTGGAGGATGCAGCCGGGGAGAGAGAAGCCTGGGCTGCCCGCTTGAGGCTGTTGCCCCCGCGACGCGACCCCGGAACAAGCGGAAGATGACTGAACGGAAACTTTAGTTTTCATCTTGTGAGACGATGGAATTTTTTTAAATATAAAAAAAATAACAATTATGAATTGTGGTGATAGATAAGGACCAAAATGCAACACTTGTCAAGAGTTAAACCTCAGTTTATTGTTTGCGATGAACTGGTTTGGAGGAACAGACTGGGTTATTCCAAAATACAAGATCAATGACAGCAGGTCACGTTATCAGGGCAGGAGATCAGGATTTTCTGACGAGATCTGCGACCTCTCGAGAACAACCGGAAATTAACAACTGGTCGCAGACCCTAAAGTAAATACACATCAAACGAATAAAAAACACTTATAGATTTTTAGTCAAAAAATGCAGAGCAGGTGTAAAAGAAAAAAAAAATCGCTAATTCCAATAGAAATATTGGAATGCAGATCTTGATGGTTGCAGGTTGCAGATGTTGATGTTTAGATCATCTGGAAGGGAGGGGGATGACGCATTCTGGGCATGCACAGAGGCGAAAAGTCGCAAATCTTGTCAGGGCGCAGATCTTGTCAGGACAAGAGCAGTCGTTCAGGGTTGAGTCATCATGTCAATTGATGATCTGATGGGGGGCTGGATGAAAGCCGAGGGTATATATATACAGTAAGACAGGAGCTGATTGGATACAGGTTTGGGAGATAATGATCTGGAGAGAGTGATGCAGTGGGAAAACGTCAGCTTCAGTCCAATCCTGGACAAAATAGCTAACTTCAACTTCCTTCTTAGATACTCCAAAAGATTTTCAACGTTATTGGATATGTAAAATCATAAATTGTCCAGCTTTAATTCCACATACTCTTCAGTAGTGATACAGATCGGCCTATAAGTTAAACTGCCAGCAACTGGTTTAAAAACGCTCAAATCGTTGAATCATTTAGTTTGAAACCCATTTGATGAATATGATCCGTCCAATTAACTTAAAAGCAGTGATCTGTACTGAGGGCTCCTACACAACCAAATGATTCTAAAGAGATTTCTTCTTAAATGTGCTTCATCATCATTGATTCACTTTTCACGTTTTAGACTTGATTTTTTTTGTTTGTTTTAAACTGTCATCCAGTTTTTCAGTTTAATTTCTGCATGATTACCTGTTTTATGAAGCCTGCGTTGTATCGTCTAAATCTATTTTTGTGCTTGGTTGTCTTTCACTTTGTGTCTTTAGCTGCTATTTAAATCTAAATGTCTCATTTGCAGTGGACAAAGGAGGATGGGCTCCGCCAGGCTGCTGTAGCCAATCAGTTCATCCCTTTGAACACCAACCCTAAGGAAGTTCTGGAAATGAGGAATAAGGTATTTACGTTTTTTTTTTTTATTACAGTATTTTCACGACCATAAGGCGCACATAAAAATCTCAAATTGTCTTCAAAATGAGCTGATCTGATTTGTGATTTGTGGACGTATTAGAGAACCATGAGGTGGGTGCAGTTGAGAACATTAAAGGGGGAAGTGTGGGCTTGGATTGTGTATAAAAGAACAGGTATGTGTTTTATGCAGAACATTGCTGTTTTAACAACACTGAAAAACGCTTATGAAGCTCAGTTTAAACTGATGAACAATCAGCTATGCGAAGGAACAAGGGAATCCAGCTCCCGCGAGAAAATTTAAAATGAACGAGTCGATGGTTCGTAAGTGGAGGAAGCTGGAAAACGAGCTGCGACAGGTGAAGAAGATGTAGCTGAGTTTCTACGGAAATAAGGCGAGGTGGCCAGAGTTTGGAGGAAAGACTCCAGCAGTGGATCATCGACCAAAGAACGACTAGGAGGAGTGTTACCACTGTCACTATTTGGCTAAAGGCTGTAATGCTACCGGAGGAAATGAAAATCGAGCATTTCCAAGGAGGTCCATCTTGGTGCTTTCGCTTTATTAAACACTGCAAAAATCCATCCGGACCAGGACTGGCACTGTTGTCCGAGCTTTTGCAAAAGCAGGCATCATTTCCGCAGAGCTGCACGGTACAGAAAGTGACTCTGACGGCGAGGAAAGTGAACCTGCTATGTTGGATTTAGCGCAGCTGTTAGATTCGGAAACAGAGGATGAGGACTTTGATGGATTTGATAAATGACTTTATGACGACTGTAACTAATATTTAAATAAAGCCAATCAAGCTCAGTTTTACTCCCGATCTATTTTTAAACACGCACACTTGTGTGTGTGTGTGTGTGTGTGTGTGTGTGTGTTGTTGTTAGGCGGACGTACGTAGTAGAAAATATTTATATCACACGCGCCCTATAATTGGGTGCGTCTTATATGTGTGTTAAATACAGAGCACGCAAAATTTGGACTGCGCCTTTTAATACGGTGCGCCTTTTGGTCGTGAAAATACTATATTAATATTTGTAGTTTTACTTGAAACTTTCTAGTTTTACAAGAAAAAATTCTGCCGCTTTCGTCTTGTCAAAGATATTCTGTGTTTCAGCTTTTCTTCTATTATTTGTAGATCCGAGAGCAGAACCTGCAGGACATAAAGACAGCGGGACCCCAGTCTCAGGTTCTGTGTGCTGGCACTGTGGTGGAACGTAGCTTCAACCAGGTCAGTCTGTGGTTTCACTGCATTCAAAGTGCTTTGCTGCTGCAACTCTCCAGACCTGGACATGAATAAACAGTACACATGTCTGATGATAATAAAATAGCAGAATAGTTTAGATGAATCACTTTAATCTCAGTCAAATTAAAACCAATATCTTTATTATGTTCAGTTCAGGTCTGGAATTTCGCCTTCAAAACAAGATGCTGTGATGTTTGAATTTTGTGCATGAAGCTGTCTTGGACACTGAGCTGCAACAAAAACAAATAAATGAAAGTTTTATTAGTTTCAACCAAAGTTAGCCGTAATGAGAGGATAAAAAAATTCCTTCATGATGTCCACTTGAGCATGGGGTGACTTTATGACATTATTTTTTGACTACAGAGAATGTCAATCTTGCAGGTGAGTAGCGGTAGAGGTAATGTCACCTTGCTCTCCACACCTGTCAGCTCAGGCTGCGTCCATATTCATACATTTTTCATTTTACTTCCTTTTTTTTTGCATTGAATTTGGTTCGCTTCTTTTAGGCTGTTGGCACCACATACGAGCCGGTGATTTTGAAGTTTTGAGATGCTAAACAAAATCCCAATTATAATTGAACTTCTCTGCATGTGTGCCTTCTCAATTTTAAACATGGTGGTTCAGTTTGCAAAAATCTACTTGAGGTTGTCCTGGAGCTCTTTGCTCAGTTTTGGAAGAAAAAAAAAATGAAAAAATGAACTTTTGTATAAAATTTAAAACCTGACGGTTAAAAATGCATCTTTTAAGTGTTTCCTCGACTCTATTTATCTCAGTACTTCAAGAGGAACAACTACCGTATTTTCCGGACTATAAGGCGCACTTGCGCATTATAAGGCGCACCTTCAATAAATGACATTTTTAAAAACTTTTTCCATATATAGTGCGCACCGCATTATAAGGCGCTACAGTAAAGGCTGGGGAATGTAAAAAAAAAAAAAAACAGTCAGATACAGTAGGTCAGTCAAACTTTATTAACAATTACAAAACAGCTTTCTGTTTTTTACTCCCAAAATGAATAAACAGCTGTTTTATTATTTTCTCCGAGATAAAGTATTAGTATTTTCGTGACACAGTTTATTTTCCATTGGAGATAAACTCTGTTTAGTCTTACTTACTTGGTGCAGCGCATCCTCTTGTTTCCTCCACTTCCTCACCATTGATTCATTGATGTTAAACTCTCTCACTGCGGCTCTATTCCCGTGTTCTACTGCGTGACCGATCACCTTGAGTTTAAACTCTGCGGTGTAACAGTGTCTATTGGTAGGAGCCATTTCCGGGTCTTTACACAAACACACAAATGGAAATAGGTGCGTTCGAGATGACACAGGCGGACGCAGTTCTGATCGGCGCAGATCGATGCGCAATGCATGCCGGTTAGGTTTTGCATTCAAAATCTACCCGGCATGCATTGCGCGCCGATCAGAACTGCTTCGCTTGTGTCATCTCGAACACACCTAATGAGACGCCCTTTCATATATCCCAGCAGGCACCGCGCACTACTTCTTCTACGGGGGAAATGGAGTCGGCGGCTGCTTACCGCATTTGCGACACCTGTTGTAGCTCAATATTAATCCATATATAAGGCGCTCCGGGTTAAAAGGCGCATCGTGGACTTTAGAGAAAATTTAAGGTTTTTAGGTACGCCTTATAGTGCGGAAAATACGGTAAATTGAATTGAAATGAAAATACTTCATTAATCCCCAAAGAGAGATTTAAGTGCTGCAGTACAAACACAAGAGCCAAAATCAAGAAGACAGAGACATGAACACAAGCAGAAATGTGTCACATAACACAAGCTTATGTGTAGATTTGCATTGAATGATGTAATCCATAGACTGACTGAACCCCTGAACAATAGTGTTCCTTTGCAGTGCATGTTCATGGTTAAATAATTGAGTATGACCCATGCTTTTCATCACTGCATACCTCAGTCCAGAATATTTTCTACTTGCATGTGTTCCCTGGATCTGTGTTTTGCTTATACGTGTCATTAGTCTTTTCCCTTTTGTGTAAGTTTGTGAAAGAACGAATGTTTGTAAATTCTAGCACACATTTACGACTGCCTGATAGACATGACTTGAATGTGCCCGGTTGTGCCCCTTTACTGGGTTTACTATTGCAGGATGCCCCTCTATCTGACTGTACAGACTCTATTGATGGCCTTGATGTGTCCGAGGGTTCCTATAGTCCTGCTAAATCAATTAGAAAGGTACTTAATGCTCCAGTCACAAATATGTTTCATCTACAATTAGATGTAAAGGCTTTGGCATCCTTTTCAAACTTTTCTGTTGTTATTGAATACTTTTGTTTTAAAGAAATAGTTCAAGCAGGAACACTTCTCTAAAATTTTATGGTATATGTAAAACAAAGGTTTTATCTTTAATTTATTGTTTCTTAATCTCATTTTATTTATTTTGTCACTTACTGGCAGCAACTGGAGCCCAAATTGTGAACACTATCCTGACTCAACAGCTATTGAGCAAGGACTGCTGCAACTCAGGAAGGATTACTACAAATTTATTACAAAAAAAAGAACATCTATAACCATTAAAATAGGAATTTGATTTTTTTTTTCAAATAAAACCACATAAAATAAAAGATGTGTATCTGGTTGCACGGTATGAGCAGGTACAGGGTTTCTCTCATTGATCATACACATGATGAAAGCGACTTTTCAGTTTTGCTGATTTAAAATTATGCAGGGAATCCCATGTAGGAATAAATCCCAAGCTGTTTCAAACAAGGTAACAAACTTTTTTTTTTGTGTACATCGTCAGCTTTACTATCAGTCCACCGCTGGGATTTCGACAAAAAACAAGGATTTACATATAAAAAGACAGTTGTAGCGTATGATCAGAGAGATTAATCTGGGGTATTCCCTTTAAATAGGGAGCAGGATCCACAGGTGTGTGTTATCAGACCAATTGCCCTTAGATGTGGGTGATGAGGGAAGGTCCAGGGCTCCCTCTGGTGGCAGGAGAGGGGATCATGACAGTTAAGTTAAATAAAAGAGATTGTTGCAACTTTTTTCTATTAGTAGGATAGTATTTATCAATTTTCACGATAATGATGTACGTGTCAGAAGCTGGATGGAGCTCGCTGAGCTCATCGCTCAAATCAAAATTGTTCCTTTGATCCCATTTAAGCAATAAACGACTCCAATTCATCATTGTCTGTATTGCACAAAGTTTGAGAAGGACTTTTCAATAAAGGATGAAAAAGTTTAATATAAAATCATAAACTATTGTCTGAAGTAGTAGTTATTATATCCATTTAAATATTTTATATATATATATATATACAGTATATTTATATATACCTACGTATGTTTAAATGCAGCAACAGAAATCCATTTTTACTTCATTTAGGCCCTGTCCACACGTAGCCGGGTATTTTTGAAAACGCATATATTTTTATCCGTTTTGGCCTGCCGACCACACAAAAACAGAGTTTTTTTTTCCCTCAAGACTCGCGTTTTTGAAAACTCCGGCCAAAGTGGAGATTTTGGAAAACTCAGTTTTTGCGTTTGGACGTGCAAAGACAGAGATTTGCGTTTTTATGCGTCACTACCTGCGACAAGTAGTGCACATACAGTACGTCATTCGTGTGCGTCCTTCTTTGGATCGCAAACAAGGTTTGGGTAGCATGGACCTAATCTATATTTTCCTGTGTTTTATTAACTTTATAGCCGATGACGACTTTTAAAAGTAATTCCACCTCCTTGTCGGTCCACACAAACGAGATGCCTGGCGCCGTGTTTCAGGTTTTGCTGAAATGACGACGGAGGTGTTCTGATTGGATAGCTCAGAACTTACATTTACATGAATACTGCCGACTACTGGTCTGGCATGCTCATAATCGCACTCAGAAGTGTATTTATACAGCTCTATGTGGACGTGGATATTTTGAAAATGGTTATGTGTAGACGCGAGCGTTTTCCTAAAACGGAGGACAGCAGATATGTGTTTTCGAAAATACCCAGCTACGTGTGGGCGGGGCCTTAGTTAGCTAAATTAGTCATTGGGTATATAATGGCAATAAAAGCATTCTGATTCTGATAATAATAATAATAATAATAAAAACATGTTACCCAATTTTCCATTTCTAGAAAACCATTCAATCAATTGACCTAAATTGGGAATTAGTAAGGTAACTGTTTATCTTAATTGTTGATTTCTGTTTTAATTTTTTCATGATAAAATAACAAAGATATTTTTTTGGAATACAAGTAAAAGGAGGTTGTTAGTACATTGTTTTTTTTGGGTTTTTTTTTTCCTGCAATTTTTATTTTCATGTCATATTTTACGTGATTATTACACTATAAATATATTGCCATATGATTGTTGTCATTATTCTTTTAATTAAACTTGTAGCTATTTAGAAAACTATTTTAACAAATGCATTTCACTAATTTACCAAAAACGAGTGGAATAATAAAAAGGTTTTCCTCCCTCAGAGTCTTTTGTTTTTTTTTTTTTTTTTGGGATGTGCTGATGTTCCAGGTTTCAGTCATATTAAAATAAACACTATGATCAACATGAAACATTCCTATAACACATTTGTCAACGTGTCATTATTCAGAGTATACCTCCTTGCAATCTGAATTGTTTTTATCTCCGGTAGAGTATTTTCTTATCGTCTTCCTCTGATCAGTTTTTTTTTTACATAGAAATTGTCAAGCACAGCTTGTGTTGCCCCCTCATATCCCCTCTTGATGTCTTGCTTTCTTGTCCCTCTTTGTCCCAAAGGGCGAGCTAGTGACTGCATCCAAGGCCATCATTGAAAAGGAATATCAACCTAAGGTTATTGTCAGTAAACAGGGTCCAAACCCCTTCACCAAACTAACCGACCAGGAGCTGGAGGAATACCGGCGGGAGGTGGAACAAAAGCAGAAAGGAAGTGAAGGTAAAAGCAGAGAATATGATTTTATGATGTCATTTTATATCAGGTATTATTCTCCTCTTGGTTTCAAACGATCACCTTAAATCTTGAGAAAGTTTCTATTGGCCAAACTGTTATTTCTCCTCGTGCATAAACATGGATTTATAGTGCTGAACCGTGATGACTGCAAGGAGGAATCAGCTTCTAGGCTTAAGCCTAACGTTGCAGCAGAGAGTGCGACAGCTACCTCCACACCCCGTTCAACCGACTCACCCAGCTTGGAAAGAGCCCGGCCTCCAGCTCCGACCCCGGCATCTGAGCTGAGCTCCTCCTCTCACGACCTGTCGGGTGGACCAGACCCAGCTCCCAGTGGCGCGGACTCTGCAGGGACAATCGGCGATGATGTATTTTCTGCTGCGGACGATGTCTCATCGAACCCCGAGTCTCCACACAAGGACTTCCACAGTGCTGTTGTGCAAGCCCTCAGCAAGGAACCAATGGTGGCAGAAACGGCTAAGCCAGGTCAGGCTCCAGGTACAAGCTGATGAAGTGGAGACTTTCCTAAACTCTGGGCCTCCACTCCCCTCCATCCCTGCCCTGGCTCATCTTACTACATACCACTGCACTGGGAGTCTGGGAGCCCTGCCTGCTGTTTCCTCTCCTTTCTTTGAGGGTTTGGAATTTGCTGTCATTTTTTTTCACCATGTGCAAGCACCCTCCCTACCCATATTTTAATCTGAAAGCCTTTTGCTTGATGTTTTTTCCCTCATCATTCCCTCATTTGATGTCTTATCAAAGGCATCAGTGCTAATGCAGATCAGATAGCTTTCTGCAGTTTGATTGGACAGAGCTGGGGAGAGAAGATACTTGGAGCCTGACTGATTTTGTATTAAAAACATTCCATTTTATAAGGTTCTCTCTCCTCATGTAAAAAAAAATGCTTCTGCAGAGTTTTGAGGAAGCTGCATCTGAACTCAGCCATCCAAAAATATACCCAAGTGTGAATAAACAAATACCGTTCCTCCTCTTCCTGCTAACCCTTATTGTTTTCTCTTTTGATGTCAACTCTTCCATAATATGTATAATGAAATAACGAACCATGCCGCTTTAATTGGGGAAGTGGGGATGAGTCTTACCTTTTGACTGTGTGTTTAAGTTTGCAGTTCTTGCCTGATTCCAGCTTTTAATTATGGTTTGGGTCTTTTTGTTGTTTTTCCTTTCATTTGTTGGGTTGTTTGTTGTTTGTTCAAACTAGGGCTGCAACTAACGATTATTTTGGTGATCGATTAATCTGGCGATTATTGGCTCAATTAATCGATTAATCGGGTAAAATTGGCGACTTAATAAATAATATTTTTTTGGCATTTTATTGAATGTAGTTATGCAAAACACAACTCATAACCACTTAAACAACACGTTGAGCTCATTCTAATAAGTAAAAATGTTAATCTTTTTGTGAAATAAAGAGGGAGAATATCACCATTTCTACAGCAAATATAAAATAATTAATCTACTTACTGTATACAGTAAAGGTAAATCATGAGCACCCATAAAATGTGTTTTATAGTACTGGCTAAAAAAACATAAAATGTAAACTGTTGACCATCCAGGATCACATTTAAAAACAAGATATCATTAACAGTTTTAGATTTGCAAATTTAACCTTGTTCAGACGTATAGTACCAAACAAAAATGGCCGAGGTTAACATGAGTAAAAATACACAAAAAACAATCAAGTTGTGTAATATTAGGTGCAGTTGTCAGCAAAAACTTCCTAAACGATTAATCGATGACTAAATTAGTCAACAACTATTTCAATAATCGATTATAATTGATTAATTCGATTAGTTGTTTCAGCCCTAGTTCAAACCAACTTGTCTTAATTGACTTTCTAAAAAAATAAAACAATAATGACACAACTTTAAGACTTAAACAATTTCTCACTGCTAAATGAATTCATTTCAGATCAAGATCCACAGTTGGAGTTTGAAGAGGAGGCCAAAGGCCCCAAACCTACATCTACACCGCCCAGTACCCCAGTTAGAGCAGAAGAAGGTATGTTGGCCTCGGTGACCCCCGTCCTGTCTGGATCAGCATGAGTTTCTAACTCAGGTGTTTCTCGGCTTCACATAAAAGCTTCTTCCTCTCGATCTGCCTGACTGTTTGGATCTTTAATACTACTAGTATGAGTGTTGTGTTTCTGTAATAACAGGCCAAGAGGTTTTTTTTTTTTTATACTTCTTTTCTGAATAAATTATCTTGCAAAGTTCTCAATGTTGCAAAATAAAAATATGCACACAGCTCTCTAGAAACTGAAATCTTTGGACCACAGGACAGCTTTTTTTTTTACTCATCTTCCCTCTCTTGGTCTTTATTACCATTGGATTACACTCATGTTACAGCCACGTCAGCAGTTTGATAACAAAACTGCGCTTAAACCGAAAACCTAAATTTGGGATGCGAAAGCTAATTGTGCAGTCAGAATAAAGGAGAATAAAGGGGGTCAGGTTGGGTTATTGAAGACTGTGGGTGTAATCTAATAGCAGGTATATTGTATTATAACTCATGTTTCTGTACTGTACTTTCAATCCCTTTCATTTTCATCCTCCATTACTTTTGGGGTTTGCTAAGAATGGTTTCCAACCATTCTCCTCTTTTTTTTTTTTAATATTTCAGTGGATCTTTTTTTCCCCACATTTATTTCTTTATTATTATTTAGCACAGTGCCTGTGGTTTGATCTGCATAGACATTTGTTTCTACTTGTGCTTTTTCTTCTTTGTGGCTGCGATTTGAATCAGGAGATGGAAATACAAAAGAGTACCTATTGCCATAGTAAGTATGTACAGTTCCACCTCCTTGCAACCCTAATTATCACTCACTCTCCATGTTTGTGTTGTCTTTTTTTTTTCTTTTTTTACTCATTTTGTTTCCCTTTGCACGGCTTAAATAACAGAACTGGTCTGTGGTCTGAATTAACCCGTCGGATTGGGTTTATTAAACACTTCTAACAGTAACGTGGGGCTGGTGAGGGTTATTTCTGAGCTTCGTTCCTCTGTTTATTTGGCATTTCCAGTTTAAATTGGACAGAAAATGATCTTTTTATTAACAATATTATGACAAAGTTTGATCTGTGGAAGATTTCCTGTCAGTTTTTCTTAATCTATTCATTCAGGTCAGCTCTGCTGATGGTGATGACAAAGGACTAAACTCCTGAAGTAAACCTCACAGCCAACTCCTTCTATTACATTAGACAACCGCTTACCTTTCTCCTAATTCTTCACTTCCTAATTAACCACCTCTATTGCACTGAAAGACAATGGTACTGTCTCTTTTAAATGTTAGAGGGTAAGGTTCTGAAATGTCCTAAAATGTTTTCTTTTTTACAGACGAGTCCTTTAACAGGTACATCTTTACCAGGTTTTATTTCATGTGTGGCTTTCCAACTCAATTGGCTGCTGGTTTAGCTTCGAACAGTCTGGCCGTGTACTGACTGGTCCCCATATATATCTGTCTGTGTTTTTGGCCGCATCTTTGTCTTGACAAATGAGGACGATACGTTGTGTTTTCTACGGTTTTCTGTCTCTACTGGTCTCTGTCGCATGGGAGCTAAATTAACAACGATGAAACCTGTTGTGCTGCAGCTTATTGCAGTGTGTTTCTATGTTGTAAAGATGCTGCACAGATTTCTTTTAGCTGGGAGTATTTTATGTGTTGCTGTCGCTTCCCGATCTGTACGAAAACCTAGTCGGTACCACGCATGTGTGTAATACATCTACAGTAGTTTCACTTAACACATTTTACTGTAGTTACTGATCAGTGTCTGTAAAAGTGTTTATCATGATAGATATCTATTAAAATGCTTACATAATGAAAACAAGCATTTTGACAAAACAAAATAAATAAATTAGCAAGGCAAGTTTATTTGTTGCTCAGTTCATACAAAAAGTAATTCAAAGTGCTTCACAAGAAGGGAAAAAAGAATGCATTAAAATCACAAAACATAGAATCAAAAAGTTTAAAAAATAAACCAATAAAATTATTAAAAATGATAAAAAGAGTAATTAATCAAATGCACAATTAAACAGAAGTGTTTTCAGCCTAGATTTAAACATTATCACATTAGAGGCCTGTCTCACGGCCTCAGGAAGTTTGTTCCAGACTTTTGCAGCATAAAATAGAAATGTAGCTTCTCCATGTTTAGTCCTGACTCTAGGCACTAGCAGGAGGCCGGTCCCGGAGGTCCTCAGAGTTCTAGATGGTTCATGTTTAGTCCTGACTCTAGGCTCCAGCAGGAGGCCGGTCCTGGAGGTCCTCAGAGTTCTAGATGGTCCATGTTTAGTCCTGACTCTAGGCACCAGCAGGAGGCCGGTCCCAGAGGTCCTCAGAGTTTTAGATGGTTCATGTTTAGTCCTGACTCTAGGCTCCAGCAGGAGGCCGGTCCTGGAGGTCCTCAGAGTTCTAGATGGTCCATGTTTAGTCCTGACTCTAGGCACCAGCAGGAGGCCGGTCCCAGAGGTCCTCAGAGTTCTAGATGGTCCATGTTTAGTCCTGACTCTAGGCATCAGCAGGAGGCCGGTCCCAGAGGTCCTCAGAGTTCTAGATGGTTCATGTTTAATCCTGACTCTAGGCTCCAGCAGGATGCCGGTCGCGGAGGTCCTCAGAGTTCTACATGGTTCATGTTTAGTCCTGACTCTAGGCTCCAGCAGGATGCCGGTCCCGGAGGTCCTCAGAGTTCCATATGGTTCATAAGGTACTAACATATCACAGATGTACTTTGGTGTTAGACCATGGAGAGACTTAAACACAATCAGAGCAGCTTTAAAGTCTATTCTCTGAGCCACAGGAAGCCAGTGCAGAGACTTGAGCACAGGACTAATGTGATCATATTTTCTAGTTCTTGTTTGGACTCGAGCAGCAGCATTTTGAATAAACTGCAGCTGTTTTAAAGCCTTTTGGTTCAGACCAGTGAGTAAACCGTTACAATAATCTAACCTACTGGAAACAAATGCATGGATAAGAACCTCTAAGTCAAACAAGTAGAAAAGCGTGTACTTGTTTGGACTTGTATGTATTCGTGTTCAAATCGTCCGGTCATTTGATCGCTGCTCATTCAAATTGCTTAAATGTTATAACGTTGACGAAGATAGAAAGTGACGTTATTTTGCACGTGTGAGACTGATCAGGTTTTCAGTACGGATTAGGTAGTGACAATGGATTGTCAGATCAATTTCTTTTTTTTCCCTGACTTTTTGCGGACTCGTTTAAAAAAGAAACAGCAAAAGTTTGAAACTTTTTAAAACAATGCAAATATTTTATTTCTCGTGTGACATCGCCCACACAGACTTTACCCATAGAACATTCTCAAATCAGAGAGTGCATACTGTAATTTACAGCACAATGAGAAGGATAGGCCAGGCAAAGCAAGTATATTGTATAGTACAACTCATAGAAAATGAGTTTGAAGTACCTCATAGAAACAGAAATAGTGGCAAAATAAAAAATTATTTTGATTATTTTGATTATTTTGAATTACTCTATTCATCCCTCACCGGGGAAATTTGTTTGCTGCACTCCTTACACCGCAGCAGGCTGCCCTTCAACGGCGCCAATGGTGGGAGAAGTGGGGGCTAGGTGTCTTCTCCAAGGACCCTAGACGTGCTCTCCGTGGGACGCGAACCCGCGACCTTCCGGTCCGCGGGCGAACGCGCTAACCACGCGGCCACCGTCTCCACCCATTAGATTAGAACAGTAAACTACAATTTAAAATGTTTAGTTACAAATGAGTGTAAAGTTAAACTAAGGCCATGCCCACACGTACCTGGGTATTTTTGAAAATGCATATCTGCTGTCCTCTGTTTTAGGAAAACGCTCGCGTCCACACATAACCATTTTCAAAATATCCGCGTCCACACTGAGCCGTATAAATACGCTTCTGAGTGTGATTATGAGCATGCCAGACCAGTAGTCGGCAGTATTGAGGTAAACATAAGTTCTGAGCCATCCAATCAGAGCACCTCTGTCGTCATTTCCGCAAAACCTGAAACATGGCGCCAGGCATCTCGTTTGTGTGGACCGACAAGGAGGTGGAATTGCTTTTAAAAGTCGTCATCGGCTATAAAGTTAATAAAACACAGGAAAATATAGATTGGGTCCATGCTGCCCAAACCTTGTACGCACATGAATGACGTAGGGGCATTACTTGTCGCAGGTAGTGACGCATAAAAACGCAAATCTCCGTTTTCGCACGTCCAAACGCAAACACTAAGACGAAGTTTTCCAAAATCTCCACTTTGGCCGGAGTTTTCCAAAACGCGGTTTTTGAGTGGAAAAAAAACTCCGTTTTTGTGTGGACGGCAGAACAAATCAGATAAAAATATATGCGTTTTCAAAAATACCCGGCTACGTGTGAACAGAGCGTAAGTCCGCTGATAAATATTTTCTTTTTGTTAATAAACAAACTCATTGTTTATCTGAGTTTTATGTGTATTTTTGCTGAATGATACGTTACTAATAATGCTAGTATAAACTGACCACAATGAAGAATGTAAACATAGAACAACGAGGGTCCCAGAATGATCCCGTGAGGCACCTCAAATCATAAAGGGTTGCCGGCACAAGGCTTTATGTATTTGTTTATCCCTGATTTTTGCATATTCACGTGAGGATACTGTGAGTTCAATTTGACAAACAAGCATACGGTACAAACAACATAATATCCATTGTTGGGTTAGTTTAATGCATCAACTCTTAAGTATTACCTCTGAACCTGAAAGTGTGGGGGTATTAAGTTACACATACCTTTCAGACAGCTAAAAAAAAAAAGCTTGACCCCCGATGAACAACAATGTGTACATTATATGTTCAGCACATTAAATATGAACAAAGAGAGCTAATTTATTCAAACAATAAGAATGAAAAAGGGTCTAATTTACCCGAGGAGAATGGGCGGGATAAAATCTGTGGTTGTTGTTGTTGTGAGCTTTGACTTTTATTCTCGCTGTTTTTCCTTCACTTTGTTTTGTTTGCAAACAGGGTACAAATGAACAAGGGAACCACCCTGGTTAAGATATCCCTGTATAAGTTAAGGTAAAACTAATATGTTGTGCGCTCAAGAAGTGAAATTCTGCTGAATGAAAGCTGTAATGCTGCTTAATGCCACTTATGATGAACTGTTGCTGGCAAATGAGGAGTTTTGGATCAACAGAGTCTTTCAAAATATGCTATTTAATATTGTTTGGAATAGTCGGTTTGGCTTCCAGTGGGATGTTTTCCCTTCAAAGTGTGAGATGTGAGCTCTTTATGGGGTCAGGTTCATTTGTGGCTTACCTAGTGGTTGATTAGTTTTCGCTTTGCTGTGTGAGCAAATTCATCAGGTGGTCTTCTAAGATCATTTCCTAACTATCTCTCTCCCCCTTTTCTTTTTATCAGAGTCTCTGGCGGGACAAACTTTTAAGGACGAGAGTGATGCAGCCACCCTGAGACAAACCCTTCCTGATTTGACACCTGATGACCCCTCCGATGCTCCGGCACTACCTGCTGAAGACTCCATCCCTGCACCTGGCATGGCAGATGTCGTCGATGGGGAGGAACTTGCCGACACGGCGGATCAGGAAGGAGAGGAGTCCCCCAGCAAATCACCCTCTAAAAAGAAAAAGAAGTTCCGCACGCCTTCCTTCCTAAAGAAAAACAAAAAAAAGACAGATCCCTAAATTGAAGAATGTTGCATTAGTCTTTCTGGCTGGCTTCCGCTTTTTTTCATCATAGTTTCTGTCTTCTATCTACTTTTTCCATTTTTTTTAATATATAGAATTTTGCTGGCTTATTAACTGATATTTTATTGTTAGTGTGTGCCAATTTTGTATACATTGTAAAAATGATTGCATAAAACTTCTCATGTTCTGAATCTCATTAATTCAGAGTGAATTATTTGGTTTGTTACATTTACTAGACCTGGCCTTTTTTGCATGTCTGTTATGTCACATCTGCAGATGTGAGGTTGAAGACATTTTGTCCCACACTTGATTGTTTTGTTACTTTGTTTCTTATAAAAATATGATTTAACCATTATAACCACTAGAATGTATTGGGATTGTATTCAAGTATGCCAGACGTCTTTCTAAAAAAAACAACAAAAAATTAAAAGAAAAAATCTTTATCCAAACATAGAAGCTTGTTCCATCTTATTATGGTGGTTAATTCTGACCATTTAATATACACATTACATATAAACCACTTGTATCCCTAAAGTTGTGTGTTGGTGTAATTACATTCTAACACACTGTAGATGTTAGGGTTTGTTTTTTTTCTTTTCGAAGCATTCAACACTTCTACACACTTTTGGAAAAAAAATCAGTTAGTAGATTAAAAAAAGTTTGATGTTTGGCTTGATCAGACTTGGTATCCGCTGTCCTGAAGTGGCTTGAATTGCTCCCCAGCCAGATTCATAGAACTTGTCTGCAAAACATGTTGTGAGAACTTGTGATTTTGATTGTAATTCTCAGATTTATCAATCCTTGATATGAAGAAGCATTGTGCTTGATTAGTTCGAGTCTTTTGGTGTGTTTACCACTGGCTTTAGATAAAGAAAGAATGACTTGACTTATTGCAAGGTTGGGAGTTGCTGTGTTAATTCTTTGTCCACAGGTTACTCTTTTAATTTAGTTAAAGTCATAATCTGACAGCAAAATCTTTTATTGTGGAAGATGACGTCTAATTTCATTCAGTTTTACTGTTTATTTTTATTGAGAAAAATGACAAAGACACTGTTAGAAAACTGCAAGATCAATCATTGTCTAAATAAAATGCCTCACTTTAAAAAATACATATTTTGGCACAAAATGTTTGTGGTTTGCAGTAAATTTAACATGTGCACTGGAAAATGAGTAATCGTTTTAATTCAATTTATATATTTCAGATGAATCCAACTTGCTTTTTCAGGGCTTTAATACCAATATTAATTATTTAGTGGAAAGTGTTTTAATAAAAAATGACTTGAAAATTAAATAGGTTTAAATAGTAAGTGCTGCCGTTATTTTGCATTTAAAATGCAAAAAAATTGTGGTTACAAGTGGTTTTGTTTAGTTCTGTGTAACAAATACAAATGCCTGAAACACTACAGTTTGAAGTTCTCAGAAAGTATTCAATAACCACAAGTATTTAGTTTTTTTTAAACAAAAGCTTTAGGATGCTGATGATTCCAGTTCTCCAATCCTTTCATAAACTTGGTGTTTTTTCTCTTTTTAACAACTTTTAATGACACAAATGCTGATTTGATTTTTCTGTACTATGAACTTTCAGATTAACTGTCTCATCATTAGTCCGCTCACACTGTCAACACTCCACCTCCTTTTGTTCGTCATCGTTCTGCTTCCAATACATTCATAAATAAAAAGTATATAAACACTACCATTACAAATATTGCGTGCTGTGTTATTTTTTTAAATGACTTTGAATATTAACAGCTACATATCTGTTATAACTACCAAGGTAAAGAGGAAACGGCTCCAGAGAAATGAATAGTTCCATAGTCTTGTTTTTGTTTTGTTTATTTGTTGTTGGCTCAAATCATTCATAAAAAAAAATAAAAGACTGAAAACATTGAAAAAAATGATAGAAAATTGGAACTTGTGTCACCTTTTCTTCATTAGCCTTCTAACAAATACAAATCTAAGAAAGACAAACAGCACATTTTAAATGTTAGCTTGCAAACTTAAAATAGGTACCCACTGGACTATGTAACCTTGAGAAAAGTATGATGTGTGATAGAAAAGTTTCAGCTAAAATAAAATAAAAAGTGTAAAAACCGTGGTGAGACCTGCAATGCTGTTCGGTCTAGAGCGGTGGGGGGTGGGCGAGCGTGTGTCCCTGTGGAACATGTTTTTTTTTTTTTTTTTTGCTATACTTGAAGACTAAGTACAGGTCCCAGCTAAACATTAAGCAGGAGCTGAGAGTTGCGGTATCATGCTTCAAACCCCGCTTCGAAAAGCTGTGCACTGCAAAACGTGCTCATTGTAGCCACTAATTCTGACTCCTTTATTTTCATAAAAATAAAATAAAAAAAAAAAAACAGCACAAATTGCTTCATTCATTTTTGTTTTGGAGGTTAAAGTGTTTTCTATATTGTGCTCATGAGGTAATGTTGAGTAAGTAAGAGAGTGAGAGTACATCGGCAGAAGGATGCTGGGTTTGGAACCACCAGAAAAGAGGCCTGGAGGTAAACCAGAGAGGAGGTTCATGGATACAGTGAAGGTAGACATGAAGATAGTTGGCGTGACCTAAGAAGATGCAGCAGATAGGGTTAGATGGAAGAAACTGACTTGTTGTGGCGACCCCTGAAGGGAAATGCTGAAAGAAGAAGGGCCATATAACCTTGACTGACGATCTTTTACACTATTGTACTTAACCCTTGTATTATGTAACAATTTAAATGGACCCATTTCAGTTTTTGTGCTGATCAAATTACTGGCTAGTCTTTCTTTTTCTTCCAACAATTTTGTGACTTTTTCTCATCTTGGAAACTTGTGTGTGCTGTCTGGGCTCTTTTGTGTGAAGTACAATGTCTCTGCAGAGTTACATAGAAAGATAACGGGTCATTGTGACCCGTAACACCTTAACACGTTTTACTGTTGCTTTTTGGAAAGTTGAGACCTGACAGAGTCATGGATTGTTCACAGTTATCATCAGGAAAGATTAGGTGACGTCAATCTCAAAGGTTTCAAATGCCAAGGCTCAGCTCAAATAGTTTTCTGACAAACTTAGATCTAAAAATTATTTTAGCAAATTTTATTTATTATAAATCCCAAAGTAAGAGGAATTATATGTTCTCAAATCAACATAAACATTATTTTGTGCAGCAACTCAATAGAAATAATAAGAAGGTATAACAAGTGCACAATGAATGATATTGATGAATTATATTTACCCAAATATTGTCCTCAATAATATAGACAATTACTGTTCATGTTATACAGATCAAGTTGTAATGTCTTGTGGTGTTTTTTCTGTTGTACACCTTTTGTCTGCCACTTGTGTTGTCTAGTTGTGCACTTCCTGTTTTATTTTGAAACTAACTTTCAGGCATGTTACTTCCTGCCCTAGTGTGTTTCCCACAGCTGTGTGTGTCTAATTCACCCTCATTGTTTCCACCTGAGATCCCCTTCCTTTTGTGTTGAATAGTCCTTTTCTTCCCTTGTACTGTGTCAGAGTGTTTCTGCATGGAAATAAACATTGTAAAAGCTCTGCAACTGAGAGCGGTCCTGACAGATGTCACCTTTAATAAGTACACCAGCAGCATGGCCTGGGACCCATTGAAACTCAACACTTTTCCAAATGCTCTGACTCTTCTCCAGGAACAACAATACATTCAACACCAGGTCAAAATTTGCCCTCGAGCCCCCACTTACGATTGCTGCTAACACAGCTTAGTGTGAGTAAATAAAGACAATCTCATGCGCTCAACCACCAAATCACTCCAAGGCCTACGAAATTGCAAGCAACTCCGTAGCAAACTTAGACTCAGACTAACACTCTAATAGGCAGCTCAACAACAGACACCCCAAAACCTGCTTTGACACCCTGCCTCTGTAAAAATGTGCATTGCATCACTTTGGGCTCTCAGATGGCTGACTGTGGCACTCACAGACCTTGTCCAACCCAATCAACCCCATATAGACCTATGCACTAGGCAAGCGCCGATTAGGCACAGGAAATTGCTTCAGACTAACCAACGTACCCTACCATAACTCTACTGACTGTGCAAAGGAATCAACAAAGGTGAAAAAACTAGATTTCTCTGGCCTTTCAGAAAACTCCCAAAACTGGCTCATCAAACAAACACAGATACCGAATAATCCTGAGATCCCACCACCCTGGCCCGGTAACGAAATGGGCAGTAATGAATAAACCAGTAATAAACCAGTAATGAATAAACACCATCTATTTCCCCACTGAACAACTATGTTTTGTATCTCAGACAAAAAAATAATGCACTGTGTCATAAAGGTCCAATAATTTAAAATTGGTTTCTTGGACATGGCGAGTCCACTGTTCCACAATGACCCCCACAGTCACCAGATCTCAACCCAGGCATTTTGGGGTGTGGTAGAACAGGAGCTTCATGTCCTGGATGTGCATTCCACGAATCTCAATTAACTGCAACATGCTATCTTATAAATATGGACCAACAATTCCAAAGAATTCTTTCAGCACCTTGCTGAATCGATACCACATAGAATTAAGGTAGTCCTGAAGGCAAAAGGGATCAAACACCGTATTAGTATGGTGTTCCTAATAATCCTTCAACTGAGTGTATGTTTTGCTTCCATACCTTATTTAGAAAGTTAATATTTGTTAAAACATTAGCCTGTCATGTCCCAGTTCAAACATGTCCCTCTCAAGCCTCATTTAAATTAAAGTTTAAACATTTTTTCCTAAAGTTTGTCAAATTTTTAAGAAGAGCTGGATATTTTGACGCATTTCTGATGCCCCCCCCTAGTAATTGTGGTCCGAAAAATTTGCTTAGATTACTTTTACAAAGCGTCTGTACCGCGCATGTCTAAAAAGGTAAAACCCAAATTTTACCTCCTTTTTAAAAGAATAGAGATGCATTGGGTTTTATAGTGATATTACATTTTTGCGTTGTTTAAATATTTTAAATACATTTTAAAAATAAAAAGCAAAGGCTAGCCGAAGTTTGATAAGAGTGACGTAATTACGTAAGATAAAGCTGACGCCGTCCCTATATAAGCTCTGACAACCATTAGTCGTTGTCATAGCGAAACCGGCGAGCGCGCAGGCTTCTTGTCCCTCGGTTTGTGACTGGATACGGCTTTTGTTTCCTTACTAAATTCTTATATTGAAAATTGATAAATTAGGCAAAGAAAATTTTATTTGACCAA
The DNA here is from genome assembly GCA_902685375.1 of Neostethus bicornis. NCBI lineage: Eukaryota > Metazoa > Chordata > Actinopteri > Atheriniformes > Phallostethidae > Neostethus > Neostethus bicornis. The sequence goes on from LR738564.1 coordinate 6,551,925, forward strand.
AAACAGTTACAATCCCTTTCGAGGATTAGTTTTAGGTTATTTTTAAAGATTGAAAATTTGAGAAAAACATAATGAAAATCACGTTCACGCCGCTCAGATTGCCCACCTTTGAAATTGACATTGATGAGAAGGAAAAGGTAAGAAAACTTTATTTATCGGGCTCAAAATCCATTTTTGTTCATTTTTACACGACAAAAAAGCTTGGAAAAAGGCCAATTTGACCGTTTTAAAATAACTGTTGACGCCATGTTGTTTTTTTTTGTGAAATAGACTGTTGCGAACGTTAAGTCTTATCATTATAATGTATTAACTTAATTCTATTGACGTTAAGACAATAAGTACAATTGGTACTTTTTCTTTTTTAACTTTTTCACTTCTTTTACAGGTGATAAAGCTTAAGAAAAAAATCCAGGATCTAAAAGGAGAAGACAGTTTTCCTGCCGCCGATCAGACATTAATTTACAGAGGTATGATTGGTTGTTTACCTTGTAATAAAACCTCATTACAAATCTCTAATTTGAATAAATCTTTGATATGTCAAATAATAAATCTCCTCTGCAGGGTGACTGGGCTTTCACTTAGAGATTGAGTGAGGAGCTCTGCCATCCAGGAGGAGCTCGAAGTAGCACAGAGAGAAGCCAGATGGGGTGGTTCGGGCATCTGGTTAGGATGCCTTCGAGAGCCTCACTGGTGAGGTGTTCTGGGCACGTCCCCTTGGAAGGAGACCCAGAGGCAGACCCCAGACCTGCTGGAGAGATTTGTTTCACAGCTGGCTGGGGAACGCCTCAGGATCCTCCCAGGTGAGCTGAAGGATGCAGCTGGGGTGAGAGAAGCCTGGGCTTCCAGTCTGAGGCTGTTGCCACCGCAACCTGGCCCTGGACAAGTGAAAAACAACGGAACGGATTAAGTCAAACATCACATTGTGATGAATGTACTCAGAAGATGGCATTATTTATTGCTTCATTGTTGAAATTAAGATAATTGAAAGAATACTTTACAAAATGCAAACTTCTGAATAGATTATTTGTCAGCTTTTTATGGCTTAGCATACTTATTATTGCTTATTAAACAATCTCCCACATGGTAGGGAAAAGTCAGCAAATGATGGCTCTTTCTATGCAGGGAAGATTCTTGCTGATGGAGCACTTATACAAGAGTATAAGATTGATTGTCAGAGAGCCGTCAACGTGATAGTAGTAAAGGTATGAAAATTGAGAGCATTTTTCACCTTCTTGTTTTTTTCACATGCTGTTAGCTAGTATTACTGGTTTATAGGATTTTACTTTAAATGTAAGAAATGTTCAGATTTAGAACCCAGATACTCAGACTGTTGCATAATACCCATCTTAACATCTTCAAAAGTAAATATTAGTTTATATAGACAACATTATTATGCTTTAATGACCAAAACAGATGAATTTTTGTAACTATTTATTTTTTGTAGCCCAAACAAGACAGTGTCGAAACCTTCGCCAGTTTTTCTTTCTGGAGCGCGTCAGGTTCAAGTTCATCTTTTCCTGCTTACAAAGCAGCAAGATATTCACCAGATGATGCACCATCCACTTCCTCTGATGGGTAAAACTGAGTTGTTTGTTTCTCTTTTCGTTGCTTTAAGTTCTAATGGTGGACAAAAACACTCACCCACATTTTGTTTCTTGAACAGCAATTACGCCAGGTCGTTAAACCTTCGCTTCGACAGCGGTAAGATGCTGCCTTAAGGATTTATTCAATATATTTATTTATTTATTACATATTTTTACCTGCTTCTTACAACTATCTAAGGTAATTATATTTTGCATAAGTTCAAATGAGGCTTCTGCAATTTGTGTTTTAATGTAAGGGTATTTATTCACACTGCCTCACATCAGTGACATGACCCAACAAAAATGTGCTGGACTGATCTAGAATCATTTATATTGTTCTTTTTTTATTGGCAGATCCAAAATACGAGAATCTGCTTGTTGATTTAAGGCGCATGGCGAGCTGCGCGTTAGCTGAGATGACAAGAAACCCAGAACCAGCAGTGGATCCCATGCTTTCATTAAGGATTGTATAAGTTTTTCTATTACTTATTTATTACTAATTATTACTTAATATAATAATTATATTTTTTTGGCTCTTGATATTTCTATTAGAAATAATTTAGTCTTTTTTAAGTTAATACTTGAAGTAAATTCACAAAGCCTTTTTTAATTTAATGTTTATTTAGTTTATTCAATTTAAATCACTTCAATCAGTACAACTAATTGCTTTTTCCCATCAGGCTCCGAATCTATTCCCTGATGAGAATGGGAGCTTGTCTTCACCGCCCAGGACCATAAACCCTCCTGCCCTCTTTGGTCCATTCATCAACCCATATGGAGGTAAATAACCTTATTTACAATGTTTTATGTGTTTTTACAAACAAAAGTTAACTTACAGGGAAAAATAAACCTTTCTGTGCTTCCCCACTCATACACTAATACTTTCAGGACCTTTGAGCTTTCTGCGAACTCACCCTCGGTTTCAGAGCATGAAACAGATGTTCCAACAAAACTCATCAATGCTGCCAGCCCTGCTGGCACAGACGAGCAGGGATTGGCCACAAGTATTGAAGGTCAGGAAATGTTATAATTTGGATTGTTACAAATACTAAAATTTTGGCTGTTACTAATTACTCTGTTGGAAATTTGTCCCTGCAGTTATTCAGGGAGAATCCAGTCGAGTTTGTGGACATGCTGTATGAGCCTTGCAGTTATGTAACATATCTTCCTGCTGCTTCCTACCAAAGTGGATCCATGTTCACTGAATGGCCAGACTGGGATGATTCTGATTCAGTAGCTGTAACCGTTGACATCCCAGAAAATGGCGAAGAAAGAGATGCAATAGACCGGGTAAGATAAAGTACATATACTGTAAATCAATTATAAAATGATTTTTCTCATAGAAAAATGAAGCTTTAAACTGATAATCAGGCCTAACTGTGAGGAAAAAACTTTTGCTACTTCCAAATGAGTCTTTGCTAATTGTTTGCTCTTCTGTGTTTCTATAATTGCAGCTTATGGAATTGGGCTTTCCCGAAAGCCTTGTCATCCAGGCTTATTACATATGTCAGAAGAACGAGCGGATGGCTAGGAATTTTATTTTCGAAAACTGTCAAGACCCTAATTTGTGACGAGCACCATCAGCAATGACCCATCACTTCATCCCTCATTAAACGCTTGATTTTCATTCAGCAACATTCTGTCCCTGCTTCGTGTAATTTTTTTCCCCTTATTTTGTCATTTAGACCTACAGATTTTGAGAAGCAGCAGGTTAGAGATCATCCAAGTGGTTTATATGATAAAAACGTTTCTGTAACTTTGGTTTGAAATGTTTGTGTATATCTTCATTCATCCAGACAAATTCATTTGGTCTGGTAAAATAGATACAATAGTTATATAGATACTTTATTATCTGACCTTAGGGACCATTATTTGGTTTGCAGGTGACAAAACTGTCATAATTTGGCAGAAAAGGCATCACAATCACAGGCAGAAGTAGCTAGTTTAATAAAATAGCTATATCATTGTCCTAAAATAGTGAAACCAAAAAGTTTTTTTAATTTTTAACAACACATATGACTTTCCATATTATTGCTAAAGATGTTGTCTATTATTGTGGCACTATGTGATATTATTCTACTAGGTTTGGTTATTGTTGGATACAGTGACATTGAATGCATTGTGTTTATGAAGTCATCAATACTTTTCTGCTTGGTCAAGGTTGTAATCACCACAGATGTACAACGTTTTCTGAGTCACACCAGAATAAAGTTTCTCCATCCATTCAATAAAACTCTCAACACTTGAGCTTGGTGAACGATACACAACACTTACAAAGATATTTTTTGTCTTTTTTTTCTGTGGATTTCTATTGTTAAACATTCCATAACATCATTTATAGCAAAAGTTATATTTGATAATAAAACATGTTCTAATGAAGTGTGAACATACAGAGCAACCCCTCCTCCAGTTTTCTTTTCTCTATTCTTTGTTATCATTACGTAATTTTCAATATCATAACAGCTGTGAGTGTTTTCATTGAACCATGTTTCTGTTATTGCAATGATACTGAACGGATGAGTGAATTCTTTGAGAAAATCACAAATAGAACTGAAGTTAGCTATTAAAGTGTATAAGTGATAGTTTTCCTTCTAGATTAATATTACTTTCAAACAGTTTGTGTTCATAGTATTTGCAGTTTATAGGAGAACTTATGAAGAAATTTGCATCTGGGTCTATTTCTGCTGTTGGATCTAGTGTGTCTGTGTCTTCTACTGTGAAGGTGTCCAGTTCTTTTTGGTTCTGTTGTAGAAGTTCTTGGAGTTTTTTCATACTGGTTTCTTGAAATGAGTTTTTTTTTTATGTAGGTTATGCATGAGGTGTTTGTTGAGTTGGTTACCTGGTGTTAGAATCGTTCCAGTTCCTCTATGTTTCTCACCAGTAACACTCTTGCTTCCTCTGGGCCGCCGTTGAGTTTGATGAAAACCTTACAGCTCCAGATCCAAGTGTGCTGTATTTTCTGGTCCTTTTTTAGCATTCGAGCTTTTTTGGCAATTTCTGAGTTTTTCTTTGTTAAATGTTCATTAAGGTAGATATTTGATCCTTTCAATTTTCGACCTTGCTTTACGAGTTCCGCTTTGTTTTTTCGGTTGATGAAACACATGATGACGGCAGGTGGTCTTCCTCGTCCAGTCGGCAGTGGGTGACAGGCCTCAATGTCTTCCAGGTCGAGTTCTATCCCCTTGCCTCGGAGATGAGCTGCGACCTGTAGTTCCACAGAGCGTGCGTCTTCCTCACTGTGCTCTTCTCCTCCTTGGGCGACCGTGCGTACTTTCGTGGCTTGATTTTAATGCTGGTGACGATCACATCGTTCATCCGTGAATACTGCTCCAGATCATCCACGTGTCTCTCCAACTCCACAATATGTTTCTCTTTGGCGGCATTTTGAATACGTAAGGATTTTACCTCCTCCATTAAGTGTAATATTTTGTCTTGTTGTGTCTTGATCGTTGTGACGATAGTGGCGAGGGAATCAATAGCGGCCCTAAGGTCTTCTAATTCCTCTACTCCTGGATTCTTTTTCGTTCCCATGTTGTTTCTTTAAATAAAAGTTGTTCTTTCAGGATTACAATCTTTGTAACAAGTCTCCATTTTCAGAGAGAAAACAAAAGCTCTTCATCAGACTTTCTTTACTTTCATATTTTCGTATTTCCTTAATATTTTTGTGATATTTTCTATTATATTTCTGTAATATTTTCTTTATTTATTTTTTTTAAAAATCTGTAACATTTCTTTACATTTTTTGTAACATTTTAAAATATTTTTAGTAATGTTTTTCTTTAATATTTTTGTAATATTTCAGCAATTTTTTTCTCTATATTGTCCATAATATATTCTCTGTTTGTGCAAATTTTTTGTTATATTTTCTGTCATATTTCTGTAATATTCATCACAGAACAGTAAACACATCCACTTCCATTGAGTTGATTTTAAAGAACTGAATATTTATTAAGATGCTTTACAAAAAACTGAACATTTGTACCCCGGTTATATTCTCTAACCTGTAGTTCAAAAAAATAAACTTTGTACATCAGCTTACATTTTGTTGGCACGTTGTTTTTTTAAACACCAATGTCACTTTGCAACACTGACCTTTCTCTTCACAGTGCGTAACAGTTTTGTAACAGTTTTACCAAAACCCTGCAAAATTTGTGGTAAAGGCTGATAAGCAGCAAAAATGACATTTTAAAGAACCAATAGAGTTTGGTCCCTTCAAGGAAGGTTTCAAATAAATATGTTATATCGTAATCGAATTATAGAAAAACAAACCTTGACAAAATGTTATACATAACAATTTTTGCTTTAACTTGACGTGCTTATAGAACATTGTTTGTAATATGTCTAAAATATGCAACATGAAAAGAGTGTGACGTTATATAACTACAAAAAAGTCAAGTAAGAGGGACTTTGATGTTGAGATAGAGTGTGTAAATGAAATTAAATTTTTAGGAATCATGATACAAAAAAACTTGAGTTGGAAAAGTCAAATAAATTTTATAAAAGCGAAACTATGCAAGACGTTAGCAATTATTACCAAAGCTAAAGATTTCCTAAACGAAAAAAACACTTTATATTCTGTACTGCTCCCTGTTTCTTCCTTACATCACGTACGGCTCCGAGGTGTGGGGCAACACATATCAAACAAATACCAGTCCAATTACCATTATTCAAAAAAGAGCAATAAGAACTGTAAATAAAGCCAATTACAGGGCACATACAAATCAACTGTTTATTAACAAAAAGGCTTTAAAATTTAAGGATTTGGTTCAATTTAAAACTGCACAAATCATGTTTAAAATAAACAATAATCATCTACCCAATTCTATTCAAAACTTTTTTCATAAGAGGGATACTGTGTATAACTTCAGAGGATGTAATGTGTTTAAAAAGATGGCAATAAGAACAAATGTAAAACAACATTGTATTTCATTTATTGGTGTAAATCTTTGGAACAACCTGGATCAACATTTAAAAGAATGTAAAACACTTAAACAGTTCAACACTTTATATAAGAAAAATATTATAAAATCATACGAAGAAAAAGAGCTCTAAAGATGGACACTTTATTTCATGCAAATGACTGTACATGTGGATTTTTTCGTTGTTGTTGTTAAAGAGTCAGCAGCTTAATTACACATAGTTTGGATGAGTTAGGGGCAGGCATCATAAGCTTCGACTTCAGACTGCTCTTTTCCAGACCGTATACATATTGTTTGCTTTTGTTTTGTACTATAAGAAAATGTTTAAATGTCTGGAAAAATAAAATAAACTACTAAAAATAAAACTACATTTAGTCAACATCTTCCAAATTCCACAAGCAGTTTAACCAAAGCTTAAAGTACCTAACGAGGACAGTGTTACAAGCAACGCAGAAACTCATACCCTCATAGATCAATTCTGTAATGAATTCGAGATCCAAAATGTCGTATCCCATAGCCAGAAGAAGGAGTGACAACTTGTACTCCATCCGCAAAACGATCTTTAGCATAGCTAACATCAGGTAGAATAGGGCGCACCAAAAAGTACAACAAGTAAAGAGTATTATCATGCAGATTGTAGCTACAATAAAACGAATGCAGACGTACAAAAGTCTTGATAATGGTATGAGTTCGTAAATGTTGAGTCGGTTTAGGGCAGGCATCTGTCTGCTGACCAAGTGTGGGTTCGCTAAGGGCCTTGAAAGTTGTGCGTTCTTCGTGCTCCTTGTAAAAGGCGTGAAAGGCCTTCTTGAAAGCAGAATTCGTCTTAAATATTCAGTTCAGACCTGTAAGATAATAAAAATATGACACTTAGACAAAAAAACAAACAAACAAATCAAACGACTATTTTTTACGTTCACTTTAACACTCATTTTTACTACTGTAAAAAAATATTTTCATGCTAAAACCTCATGATGCTAGTTTCCGATTTTAAGCTACCGCGTTCTGCCACTTCATCTAAACATTTCCATACTTCTAAGGGGAAATCGTTCTTTTTATTTTCCTCCTTACTAATAATTGCTACTTTCCGCTCCACTAAGGTAACACCTCCTACTCTTTGTTCGCTTTTATTATGCTAAAATCGTATGATGCTAATTTCCGATTTTAAGCTAGCGTGTTTGGTTTTACATCCAAACATCATTCTTATTAAATATGAATTAAAACTCTTACATGTATCAACAATCCTTCTTAATCAACAGCAAACTGCTTTTCAGACCCCAGGAACTTTTTATCACGCACGAATATGTTGAAAACAAAAGTGTTTTCGAACGTTTGAGAGTTTTTTTTTCACGACTTTAGCTCTGCCGTCAAGCTCCTGCCAAACATTGTGACAGTCTGGTGGGGATTTTACGACCTGTCGTAAAATATGAAATTACACACAACGTACATGTACATTACTTTACTACTATTGTAAAAACAGCACAGCTAAACGTTGCTGAGTTATTAACTTACGCTTGTGTTAAATTTCCATCTCCATGTCATTCCTCCACATTTAATTTTTCGTTTGCAATTTTTCAAGTTATTACAAAATGTTTGGTTTCACTTACTCTTTTTGGATAGTATTTTCTAATTGTATTGTTGGTTTTACTGGCAAAAAAGAACTAAATGCAGTTTATCTTTCATTTGAAAATGGGTTACAACTAAAATTCTTTTGATCAAATTCTAGTAAAGAGTATTTGTATGGGATTCAGGTAATAAGAAACAATAAAACAGACAGAAACAAGTTTTTTTTTTTTTTTTTAAACAATGAACTATCTCTGTAACTTTTTATATTGTTGGTATGTAATACTTTGTTTTCTGGTAAATTGATAATAGTTACATAATGCTATTCAGTTACTTCCTTAATTAAAAGTCTTCACAAGCAACATGTTTTTATCTGTAATATTTTGAAACTTGAAACTTTTTTATTTCAGACTCAGTCTCCTATAACATTACTATATACATTAACAAAAACAAATCCTCATACTCAAATGATACAGGTGACCAAGAACAGGCTGAAGCAAAAAAAAAATGCTTGTGTGCCCAAATGTTTCTTTAATGTTCCTGCAGTATTTTTTGTATATTTGTGTTTTTTTCTGTAATATTTTCCTTAGAATTGCCTTATTATTTTCTGTTATATTCTCTGTAACATGTTTTAAATATTTTCTAGATTTTTTTTTCTGTAATATTTTCTTTAAAATTTCTGTGACCCCCCTCCTTCCTCATAATTTAAAAAGAAATTGTTTGAGTAATATTTTCTTTCAAATTTTTTTTAGTTTTTTGTTACTCCTACAGAGATGAATGTTGAATGAAAAAGACCACTTAAAGACTCGTTAGTGATAAAAGTGTCATCAATAAAACAAAGCAGTGGATTTTGAAGAAAATGACCAAAATCCAACTTTTAATTAAGAACTTTTGCAACTCTGAATCGTTATGAAGCTAAAAGTAGATCTAAATGTTTACGTATATTTACCACAAAAGTTAAAGTTTAAATCAAGCTTTTGAAGCTTGTTTAAGGACAAACAGATGGAATAAAGTCTTTTCTTTAATCCTGAACAATAATAATAAAAAGCATGAGTTTAACCAAGCCAGTAAACAAAAATCATATGACTCCGCCTGCAGCTAATACTGGTGAAAGACATTGCAAAGTGTGCATCAGTATTCATGTGCCTTGTTGAGCCGCATTTTGTAATAACGGTGCATTTTGTAATAAATTCAGTCATATAATTTCTTATCAAGGGCAAAACATCTACATAACTTTAGATCAACTGCAAAATGTCTTTATACTTCCATATATTCAATTACACAGATAATATTTGGCACAGTTTTTTCATACCTGGCATCATGTTGAACTCTGTTGGCTGTCTCAATTAAGCATGCAAGCAGCGCATGATCTTTGTAGAACTGATGCAGCAGCCAATCAGATTACAGCCCGCCCTCCCCTCCCTGGCTGAGTGACAGACCATGTAGAGCTTTGAATTTGGCCACAAGTTATTGGCCTATATAATTCCAAATTTCAAATAGGCAACTAAAGTTATATTTGGAGTATTCTGTCATACATAGATTTGGGAAATTGCATAAAATTGCATAAAAAACAACAAAAGTCACTCTTGTAGAAATTCATTTTGGACGTTTATTACAAAATGCACCGTTATTACAAAATGCGGCTCAACATGCCTGTAAACCAAACACAAGGTTACACAGTGTGCACTCTTGCACATCCTCATAAGTGTGTCTTAAAGTCTTTCGCTCTGTACATCCACCAACCTTCATAGAGTCAATTTATGAGCAGGACAAAGGATTATCCTGTTGACCGAAATCCAACAGAGTCAGGGGGTGGAAAATCCAAACTCCCCGTTAACAATTTAGGTAACAATTGCGGTTGTCATCTGCTCCCAAAAAAAGCCCTCCAGAAGAGCTCCTCATAGACTCAGCTAGTGTATCCGGGAAAAAAATGAAAATATAGAAAAGAAACATGGTTCAAAATGGTAAAGGTGTGGTCACTGATTGAAGAGGTGGTAAATAATTAACCAACCTTTTCAGAAAAAAATTTGTGTGAAACCCCCAAAATATTGTGTTTCTGACCGTATTTTTATTACTAGTGTATGGCGACAATTTTTTCCCCAATGCTACTAGTGTATGTAAAAGAAACTGAGCATCATATTAGGAACTCTAAAAGGAAGAAAAAATACAAAGAAAAGAGTTTTTTCTTAAAAGTGGGGAAAAAACGGAAATAAGAGAAAATGAGAACAAGTTCAAGCCCTGTCACTATGACTAAATAAGGTCTTTTAAAGGACCTAATAAAGGTTCTTTATTAGTCATAGTGACAGGGCTTAACCATGTTCTCCTTTCACTGTTTGTCCCGTGAAGAGATGAAAGCTTCAATGAGCTTCAAGTGACGCGCTACATCAACACGAACAGCTTCATTCAACAGATCGATGATTAACAGAGAGAGATGTGAACTCGCATTGTAGTGCAGGTTATCCGGAGAGACGTATGTCTGATTTTGTTAATCCAGACATGGCACATTTATCCAGAATAAGTGTCAGGAGAGTAGTCTGTTCCCCCTCTGTGTCCTGTTTCCCCCCTTCCTCTTGTCTGTGTGTGTGCACTAGCCACACCTGAAACTAATCTACTCATCTGCTGGAGCATAAATGGAACAGTTTTTGACACACTCTTCGCCAGATCGCTTGTTTTTCATGCTTGACTTGTTATCCAGTTTTTGGCTCCAGCTCCTACAACAGAACCTGCCTAGTCTATCTGTTTTGTCTTCTCTATTTGGACTTTTTATCAATCAGAAGTCGTGATTTTGACGTAGAATTCTCAGGTATAGATTTTAATGTTAAATTGACGTCCCCTTCACAGCACTGACACTGCTCTTCTTAAAATCACCAATGACCTTCTCTGGATGTATCGTCCATTCTCCTTCTGCTTGATCCTCTTCCCCTAATGTTGCCTTCATCCATTGTGTTTGTTTAGAATCTTCAGCAAACGGTGAACTCCGACCCTGCTTCTATACATGTAGTCGCAGCATTAGCAACAGGTGTCTTCGTTTTGAGTTGTTGTGTGTAATGAATGATACCGAGTGTGTTCATTGTGTTCAAATATTGCTGACTGTCGCAAGCATTTTGCATCACATGTGCTTTCATTTGAGAATATGAGAAGAGTTCTATTGCAACTTGTGTTTTAGACAGGACAAGAACAGAGAATTGTGTTTTGTGAATTGTGTCTTCATGTGAATTTTTTTTTTTTTAATTTATTTATTTCGGTCACATTGTAAATTCACATTAGAGAAAAATACTTTTTTTTTCTGAAATTGTATTTTACCAACGGATCGAAAAGGTATTGGCTGAAGCAAACGCTTATTACGCCGATCCTTTTTTCAAATCACCATGAAAGCAAAAACATATAAGTAAATATTCAGAAATCCATCATAATACATAAAATACAAATTAGAACATAAAATGAAAAAGTAATACAATTGTTCCTTTAAATTCATTATATATAAGCTTATATATAACCATCAAAACTTGCATATTTTTTAAGCAATAATAACTTAAATTTCTTCTTTAAACAGAAAAGATTGGAGCATAATTTAAGTTCATCATCACAATTATTGTGATGTGTTTATAGTATTGGAGAATGACGGCTACACTTAGAAAATGTGTTCAGATGACTGGTCATTTTGTATGTTAGCTCCGTTCCATTCCGTTGTCTTCTGCTTATCTGGTGCCGGGTCACGGGGGCAACAGCCTCAGATGGGAAGCCCAGGCTTCTCTCACCCCAGCTACATCCTCCAGCTTACCCGGAAGGATCCCGAGTCGTTCCCCAGCCAACTGTGAGACATAGTTTCTCCAGCAGTTCCGAGGTCTGCCTCTTTGTCTCCTCCCAGTGGGACGTTCCCAAAACACCTCACCTGCGAGGCGCTCAGGGGACATCCTGACCAGATGCCCAAACCACCCCATCTGGCTCCTTTGATCTGGAGGAGGAATGACTCGACACTGAGCTTCTCCAAGATGGCAGAGTTCCTCACCTGATCTCTGAGTTAGAGCCCAGCCACCCTGCAGAGGAAGCTCATTTCATCCACTTGTATCCGCGATCTCATTCTTTCGGTCACCATCCACAGCTGGTGACCATAGCCGAAGAGGAGGAACGTAGATCGACTTGTAAATCGAGAGCTTTGCTTTTCGGCTCAGCTCTTTCTTTATATGTTAACATTTGAGGAAAAACTGTAAGCTACATTAAACTGTATTGAGCTACATTAAACTGTATTAAGCTACATTAAGCTGTATTAAGGTACAGTAAACTGTATTACCGTAATTTCACGGCCATTAGGCGCACCGTACGAAAAGGCGCAGCCTCAGTTTTGTGCGCCGTTGCTGTATTTAACACACACATAAGGCGCACCGTACGAAAAGGCGCAGTCTCAGTCACACACCGCCTTACAACAACACACGCAAGCATGCAAATGTGCGTATTAAAAAATAGTCCAGTGCTTCTCAAATAGTGGGGCGCGTGTGATCCTGTGGAACACGTTTTTCTTTTTTGCCGTACTAGAATAAAGTGTAATTGTACATCCACTACAGTAGTTGTAGTTTATAGTTTAAATAAGATTTTTTTTTTCAATTCAAGTTAATTAATGCACTTTAAATATTTTCTGTTACACACTAAAAAAACAATAAAGCTGTTCTTTTTTTTTTTTCTTTAATGTTAATGAGGATACAATGTTATGCAGAAGTGTACTTAGAACCAGGGGTCCCCAACCTTTTCTGCGCCACGGACCGGTTTAGTGTCTGATAATATTTTCACGGACCGGCCTACAGGTGATAAGACCAACCTGAAAAACTGGCTTTTTTAATCAATAATAATACATTTAAATCCACGTTGTCTTCACGAGAAAATTTATTAGCAGCGTCTTTATAACGTGGAAAAATTCTCTCTTCTCGAACGCACTCTGGTTGCCATGGTAACGGTAAACATGTACCTTCAAAATAAAGACATCACAAAAACAAAGTGAATAAAAATACTAGTTAGGCCCCTCACACCAGGGGAGGTCCACCTGGTGGTTGGGGACCACTGCTTATAACAATTTCATAGACAAATAATACTAATTATGGTCATGGCGGAGTGTGGGGAGACGGGGGGCGAAATATTTTCTTCTTTCAAGGGGGGGCGGGGGGGGGGGGGGGCGCAACAGGATATAATTGAGAAGCACTGCGTTAGTCCAAGCATCTACAATCCATTGACTCGTTAATGCTGACATTTCTCGCGGCGGCTCGATTCCCATGTTCTTCCGCGTAGCTGAATGCCTTCAGCTTAAACTGAGCGTCATAAGCGTGTCTCTTTGCCATTTTCACAGTTAAAACAGCAATGTTTTGCATACAGCACATACCTTTTTTATACACAATCCACGCCCACACTTCACTCTTTAACGTTCTCATGCCTTTTCTTTAAGGTCCGCCTCGCCTCACGGGCACCGCTTTTAGGTCACACACAAGGCGCACCGCACGAAAGGGCGCACCGCTCATTTTGAAGAAAATTTTAGACTTTTAGGTGCGCCTTATGGCCGTGAAATTACGGTAAGCTACAATAAACTGTATTAAGCTACTGTAAACTACATTGGGCTGAATTAAACTATATTAAGCTGAATCAAGCGAGCTGTTTATGCTACATTAAGTTGTATTGAGCTGTGTTAAACTTTCCAGCTGTCTAAAGCTTTTCAGCCATCTTTAGTTTTTTTAGCTATGTCCAGCTTTTTCAAGTGTTTGTTTCAATGCATTTTGGCATTACAGTTTATTCTTTCAGCAGAAATGCATCACAGTTTAAAATGACAACAGAATGGCATCCACCCAGCTGTTTTAGTAGAAACCGCTTCACATCTAGTTGTAAGTATTCTTACACATGTACCACAATATCCCATCTTTATCCAGTAAGACAGTGTTTTCCAACCAGTGTTCCGCGGCACACTAGTGTACAGTGAAAGATCGTCTGGTGTGCCGTGAGAAATGATCCTATTTTACCTCATATGGTGATCGTGATCTACCGGTATCTCAAAAAGATTATTTTGGTTGATCACAGTAAAGCGTATTCATTTAAGTTTAATATTATGTAATCTTGTCTTTCATTTAGAGACAGGCAGGAATGTCTAGCAATAGGTTGTTTACTGTAACCATAGCAACCCGCTCTTCTTCTCTACTTTTTTGTTGCGAGCTGCTGCCCATCTCTCCTCAAAACTTCCCCACCTACTGGATTGTATTTTCTACATGTTTTTGAGACATTATAAGAGCATTTCGGTTGCGTTTTAAAGCAGAAAATTTTTGGATTCTACTTCAATCTCACATTTTCTGCAAGACATAAAAGAGGTCAAAGTTTCTCTTGCTTTCTGGGTAAATCTTCTGATAGGCTCCTTGTCTGGAACCAAACACGATAATATGGGAGAAAAAGGTGCAAACTTTCAAAAGTGCACAGCATAAAAAAAGTGTTCATTGTGACCCATGGTTGCATATGATCCTGCAACTGATTAAATAATTTAAATTAGCAAAAGAATGGTTTTTAACAATTTTTGGTGGTGTGCCTCAAGATTTTTTTTTAAATGGAAAAACGTACGTTGGCATGAAAAAGGTTGAAAAACGCTGCAGTAAGAAATGCCAATGTGAATTAATTTCCTTATAATATGCATAGCTACAACTTCTCCAGCGGATGGCAGCAATTCCTGTTTTTAAATAGAGAATGTATTTTAAAAAGTGTTATTTATTTCCGGCAAACTCTCCATATTTGCATTTAAATGCATGCTTTATAAAGTGAAGAAATAAAGCAAAACCAACCAGCTGTTATGTGTTTGCATCATGAGACAGGTAATTATTTTTTTTGTTGGTAGGAGGAACAGGCGCGTTTTTTCTTCATAAGTCTATTTCTAATAAAAATTATATTTAATTTTAAATGGATTTAAATGAATCAATTTATTTTGTTTTCTTGAATGAAAAATGTATTTTACTTTTGTAAAACTTGTATGTGTATGTTTTGCTTTTATGCCTTATATAGAAAGTTAACATTTGTTAAAACATTAGCCTGTCATGTCCCAGATCAACCATGTCCCTCTCCTTTAGCCTCATTTAAATTAAAGTTTAAATTTTTTTTCTTAAAATTACTCAAATTTTTAAGAAGAGCTGGATATTTCTTATGGGCCCCCTAGTAAGTGTGGTCCGAAAAATTCGCTTGGATTACTTTTACAAAGCGTCTGTACTGCACATGTCTAAACTAAATTTTACCTGTTTTTTAAAAGAATATATAAATGCATTGTATTTGATAGCAATCTTACATTCTTTGCGTTGTTTAAATATTTTAAATGAATTTTAAAAATAAAAACAAAGGCTAGCCGCAAATTGACAAGAGTGACGTAATTATGTAAGATAAAGCTGACGCTGTCCCTATATAAGCTCTGACAACCATTAATCGTTGTCATAGCAAAATCAGTGAGCGCGCAGGCTTATTGTCCCTCGGTTTTGTGACTGGATACGGCTCTTTTTTGCTTACTAAATTCTTATATTGAAAACCGATAAATTAGGCAAAAAAATTTTTATTTGAACAAAAATAGTTACAATTCCTTTCGAGAATTAGTTTTAGGTTATTTTTAAAGATTGAAAATTTGCGAAAAATGAAAATATCGTTCATGCCGCTCAGATCGTCCACCTTTGAAATTGACATTGATGAAAAGGAAAAGATAAGAAAGCTTTATTTATCGGGCTAAAAAAAAGAAAAAAACAACATACTGCAGAATTTTCACGTGTTATATAAAACTTTCAACTCCTAAAGGAATCACTATGGTTTTACCAAGAATTTAAACCTAATCATCAAGTTTTATACACCTGATACGTCAAAAGTCCATGGTATAAAGTCAACCATTCAGAAAATCTCTGACTTAACTAAGTATATCCAACAATCTGTAGATATGAGGTTCTTTAAAGAGTTGCTTGAGTCTCTGAAGATCAAGATTTTGAATTATATGCATGCAAAGTAAGAGAACACCTCAAGAAAGCAAAGGGGTTTCAGGTAGCTCTCCTTCCAATTTGCTATGCGAAGAAATGATAATCAGACGAAGCTGTATGATCAAACCAGGGGGATTTTCAGAAAGTTCAAAACCCTTGTTTGACTGCAGACACTCTCTGGAAGATTATCCGACTTATATCAGAACTGCTCCAATACACAACCAAGCTTGGATTTTAGAGGAGATTTTTTTTTTCCATTTTTAGATTTCCATAAGAAATTCATGACAATTTCAAATGAACCATCCAAACAAACTTTGTAAAGTTCGACAGTGCATAAATTATGTGTGCAACTAAAAGAGTGAAAGTTATTTCATTTTTAAAGGCAAACATACAACATTGCTCTTGATTTAACAGCTACCATATTTGTATTTGTAGCAGCATGTATTAGTTTGGTCCTATTGATTCATATGACTTCCTGATATTTGTGCAGCAGATTTAAAGAAAAAAAAAACAACAACCCTCAACTCAATTTCTCTGATGTTCAATATTAAAATATAAAACAGCCTCATGAGTTTTAAAAGTGGTGACTGGACTTAGTTTTGCAAAGTTGATGTTAGCTGTCAGTCCAAAAAGTCTTAGAACAGTCTCTCCAGGATTTTATGACTTTGAAATTGCAACCATTGACATTAGTAATATTAGTATTTTAATAAACCCTAGAAATTACTTTGTCGCCTTGCACTGCAGCAGGCGCCAACAGTGGGAGTCATTGGGGGTTATGCATGAGCTCATGATGGGATTCAAACCGGCAAATCTTTGGTCCAAAGACAGCCTTATTATTAATTAGTTACACCTCTATTTCCTCCCTCGCTTTTCCCTTATTCATTTTATCATTTAGAGGACAATCTCCATGGACAATGATGTTTGCAAATGACATTGTGATTTGTAGTAAGAGGAGGGAAGAGGTGGAGGAAAAGCTGGAGAGGTGGAGGTTTGCAATAGAAAGAAGAGGATTGGAGATTGGTTGTGTGGTGTTTGGAGCTGCATCTTCTTCTGTGTTGAAAAAACTAGATATTGTACAATCAAAGGCCCTGAGGATCTGCTGTGGTGCCTTTAGGACAACGTCGATTCCTGCCTTACTGGTTGAAATGGGGGAGTTTCCTCTGAAACTTAGACGGGACAAACTGGGGGTCCATTTCTGGGCTAGAGTGGCGGGGTCGCATAGCCATTTGGCGTCTAAGTGTCTGCTGGACGAATGTTGGGCCAGAATAAGCATGTTTTTTCACCCATATTGTGAAGGTGGCACAGAATATGGGGTGACGGAAAGACTCAGTGGTGGGCCTGGTATTACCCCCTATGCCCTTCTGGAGCCTACCTGAGCCAGAGGTCAGCACAGATCTGCTTGGTTTAAGCAAAAGGGCAGCTTGTGAGTGTTTTGAAAACTACTTAGGCGAGCAGAGTGAAGCCATTCATATCTTCACTGATGGGTCGAAAGAGGGTAGAAGGGCAGGTTTTGGAATGTATGTTGCTAATCCGCTAGTTATGAATAGTGTCCGTTTGTCAGATGATGTCTCTGTGTTTTCAGCAGAGTTGGTGGCAATTTTATGGGCTTTGTATTGGATCCATGATCTCCCTCCATGACGTTATATAATATGTTCGGACTCTTCAGCAGCTTTATCAGCTCTCCGGTATGGGACACCTGGAGCTCGGCCAGATTTAGTTTTTGATATTCTGTGCTGACTTAAACGACTGGAAGATATAGGTTCAGAAGTTCTGTTTGTCTGGGTCCCTGGGCATGCTGGAGTTGTGGGAAATGAAATGGCCGACGCTCTAGCCAAGGCATCTCTTAGTAGAGACACGATAGACGTGTTCTTGGCGTTGGAGATGCAGGAATGTTTTAGCATCTGTAAGGAGAAAATTACTGAGGAGTGGCAAACAGAATGGGAGAATGAGCGGCGGGGCAGATACTATTTTGCAAGTCAGCCTTCAGTTACTGGCACTAGGTGCCCTGAAACCTATTGTCGTAGAGCTGAAGTTGTTCTAACTAGACTTAGACTTGGACACTGCGCCCTGGCGGAGAGTTTGAAATTAGTCGGCAAACATCCTAGTGGGCTGTGTGGGTGTGGAAACGCTGAATCGGTTGCTCATGTAATGTTGTCATGCAGCAAATACAATCGAGAAAGAAGACATCTTTTTGTTCAGTTGGCAGATACAGGTTTAACTGTTTTTTCCCTCAAGTCGTTGTTGTTTTCAGTAGAAAAGCAAGTTGAAGAAGCCATACTTTTTTATCTGCGCCGTACTGGTCTTTTTGCAAGGATCTAATGTCAACCTTTGGCAGTGGTGGAACGTAACGAAGTAAATGTACTTCGTTACTGTACTTAAGTAAAAAAATTGTGTATCTGTACTTTACTTAAGTAAAATTTAAAACCGGTACTTTTACTTCACTACATTTTTAGAGCAAATATCTGTACTTTTACTCCGCTACATTTTAAAAGTGTGTTTTACATTTTTCCTTACATTTTTGTTCAGGAATTTGAAAAATACACAGGTTTTTTTTAGCGCATCTTGAAGCCGCACCGCCAACATTAAAAGAAGTAGTTGATCGGGAGAAAAAGTAATGAATCAAGAAACATTTTCCATTCATTCAGCGCCAAAAACCTAACATCAAATACAAATTAAAAAGAGTCAGAAGATCGTTGTTAGTTGTGTTTACTTCTAAATAAAAAGTTGAGCCATCATTACACAGAGCAGGGGCGGATCTAAAATTTTCCAAAGGCGGGTGGGGCTTTGACAAAGCCAATATATAGTGACTGGGGGGACTCCCCCCCAAAACATTTTAAAAAATAAGTGTCATTTTCCTCCATTTTGGCTGCCCATTCACTGGCCCTTCTAGGGGATAGCTTGACTTGTCCCCTTTCATTTTATTTTATTTATTTATTTTTTTGTGGACCAAAAGAGGCGGGAGAGGGGGGTCACACCCCTGCAGAGTATTTATCCTGGTTACCATGGTGACACCCTATAGCACAAAAAATAACATTTGAATTATGGTCGAATACTTTTACTTTTTACTTAAAAAGTACATTTTACACCAACTACTTTTGTACTTTTACTTAAGTAGATTTTTTTATTGGTACTTTTACTTAAGTAAAAATTTTGCCTAATTAGCTGTACTTTTACTTAAGTACAAAAAGTGAGTACTTCATCCACCACTGACCTTTGGTCTACCTGTGGAGGGCAGCATTGCGCACTCGAGCGTATAGCCTGCCGGAAATGATTTGAAGAAGAAGAGGAATCTAGTCCGGGAAGTAATCAAAACCCAGAAGCGATTCCTAGATACACGTGGAATCTGTCTACAATTTCTACACTCTAAACACTTGTGAAAAAAGCTCAACATCCGTCAGTAAGTACTCAGCTTTTCAGTTTTAAATGAAATTAAATTGCTAGGAATCGTGAAACAAAAAAACTTGGGTTGGAAAAGTCATATAAATTTTATTTCCAAAGCTAATTTCCCTCCTCTGATGCTGAAAATGACTTGAAAGCTAACAAAAAAAGCTTTAAAGTTAAATTGAAAAACGCCTAAAAACTATTATTTAAAAATATATATACCGTGAAAGTGTGTAAAAGATATTACTTTCTTATTTATTTCTTTTTAATTTGAAAATGACGTGAAAGTTTACTAAATATGTTTCAAAGTTCAATTAAAAAAACGCCTCATTTAATGCGTGCCTTAATGAGTGTTCAAAAGACAGCTGCTGAAGGGTAAGAGGTAGTGATGTGTCGGTCGCTAACGAAACGGCTCTTAGAGCCGGCTCTTTGAAGTGAACGATGGGAGCCGGTTCTTTGAAGTGAACGACCGAAACCGTCTCCTGATTGGGAGCCTTGGTTTTGTTTGGGTTTTTTTTCCCGATTTTCTCCCTCTCTGTCTCTCTCACTCTCTCTTTTTTTTGTCTGTCTCTCACCCACTCTTCATGCTGCACGTGATTGGTTGTGTTTGTAAAGATCCGGTCGCTCTTTTTTTTTTTTTGCATGTGTTTGTTTTGCTTATTTTAATTTATATTTATACTGTATTTTAATTTACAATGTTTGGTGTTGGTTCATTTTAAGTTTGATTAAAAATCTGAAAAATTAAAATTTGTTCAAAGTTGAAGGTAAAGAGTAAGATTTTTTTTATTTTTTACATTTTATTATACAACATGATTGCCTTTAGGAGTGAGTGTGTGTGTGTATGGTTGTATGTGTGGCTCTGCGACAGACTAGCGACCTATTAGGGTGTAACCTGCATCTCGCCTCAAATCAGTCAGGATAGGATAGACCCGTAAGGGATAGATGGTTAAGAAGATGACTGACATTTTATTATAAATGATATATACATGTTTATATTTTTTACAGTGAATTTTGGCCAGTTTATATAACAAAAATATTTAAAAACAAAAGTAGGAATTAATTTTTTGCATAGTTTAAATTAATCAATTTAAACAAAAGACAATTTTGATTTGCAATGTTTTGCATCTGTTGATTTTAAAGTTGTTTAAAAAGCTGAAAAAAAAACCTTGAAATGTAAATGCTAGATTTTTTTAATACATTTTATCGTATATAAATTTTTATATTTTAATTTTTTTAAGAAATGGCAGGTTTATTTCATAAAAATATTTAAAAGCAAAAACAGGAATTAATTTGCGCATAGTTTAAATGAATCACTTCAAACAAACAAAAAAAGATCTGAAGAGCCGTTCGCGAACGAAAGAGCCGGCTCTTTTTAGTGAGCCGGACCGAAAGAGCCGGCTCTCTAAAAAGAGCCGTAATTCCCATCACTAGTAAGAGGCAAGATTTTAAATCCCAAAACAATTGCTGGTTGAAACCCAAACTGGTTGAAATTTCGAAAAGTTGAATAAAAGCATATGTCACACGTTTTGAGACCAAAATAGTTGATAACTGAAAAAGCCAATTTTCCAATGAATGTCTTTAAAGCCTAATAAAGCCAATTACAGGGCACATACAAATGAGCTATTTATTAACAAAAAGGCTGTAAAATTTAAGGATTTGGTTGAATTAAAAACTGCACAGATTATATTTACAATAAACAATAATCAATTACTCAAATGTATCCTAAACTTTTTTTCACGAGAGGGATACTGTATATAATTTTAGAGGATGTGATGTCTGTAAGAACAAATGTAAAACAACATTGCATTTCAGTTGTTGGTGTAAATCTTTGGAAAAACTTGGATCAGGAGTTAAAGAATGTAAAACGTTTCAACAGCTCAGCACTTTATACAAAGAAAATATCGTAAACTTGTATATGGAAATAGATTTCTAAATATAAATACTTTCATGTAAACTGTTGTACAAGTAGATTTTTTGTTTTTTATTAAAGAGTCAACAGCTCCCTAAGTATAGTATAAATGAATAAGGAGCAGGCGTCATGGCTTCAGCCTACTCCTTTTTCAGACCATGTACATATTGTTTTCTTCTTGTACTTTAAGAAAATGTTTTATCATCTAGAAAAATAATAATAAAAATATATAAAACTTGACTTGGCTTTTACATATGTACCTATTTATTTATATAAAGACACACATGTGTGTGTTTATAGAAGAAAAAAAAAAAACCACTGAGACCACTGATTCAGACCATAGAAGAATAATTCTCTGTCCTGTTTCTTTTTTTTTTCCATCAAAGATGGCTGAGAACAAGTGCATAAGGAACCCTCAAGACAAGGAGGACATATGGTTCTTCCAGCATGATCTGCGGGGCCACGCACGGGAGGAGCAGTGTAAAGGGGGCAACAGGAGGCTGGAAAATGAAATCAAGGAAAAGGAGCAGGGGCCGAAGACTCGTGAGCAACTCATTGCCGAGTACGGATTTGACATCCGCAACCGCGATGCCGCAGTCCAAAGAGAGGAGAGAGGACGCAGGCCCATGAGGGGCTCCTCTCGAAGTAGTCAAAGCTGGTATGGAGGGGCCAAAGCTTGGCACAGTGGTGGGAGGGGTCGTCCTTCTATTCCTCCCTCCTCTTCACCATCGACCTATCATCATCTCTCCACTGATCAGCGAGCAAAAACCCGCCCAATGCTGGGCCGCGCATGGGAGGAGCAGTCTGAAGGGGCCAACAGGAGGCTGGAAAAGGATGCTGGTCATTGGGTGTACAATGAAATCAAGGAAAAGGAGCAGGGGCCAAAGACTCGCGAGCAACTCATTGCCGAGTACGGATTTGACATCCGCAACCGCGATGCCGCAGTTCAAAGAGAGGAGAGAGGACGCAGGCCCATGAGGGGCTCCTCTCGAGGTAGTCAAAGCTGGTATGGAGGGGCCAAAGCTTGGCACAGTGGTGGGAGGGGTTGTCCTTCTATTCCTCTCTCCACTGATCAGCGAGCTAAAACCCGCCCACTGCTGGGCCGCGCATGGCCGCCCCGACCTGAACTGGAGAGATCTAGAGAGAGGGGTCGCTACAGCAGGGACAGTGGTGGGGTAAGTGGCCAGGAAGAGGTGGACTCGTCACAGCATCAGAGCAGGTCCCACTCGCCAGCTCGACCTGCCAACCTCGGCAGCAAGCATGCCTCCGTAGAGGAGTTTGTGGGCAGGAAACTGTCCGCGGAGGAGGTTACCCTGGGAGCAGGAGAAGGAGGAATGGCTAAGCTGGAGCGAGACATTGCCCAGTTTAATTTGTTCCAGCAGAGCCCTGTCTCTGAGAGGGGTCTGCCGAACCCCCCCGTGCACCTGCCCAGTGGACCCCCAGAGCTCTCCGGCATAGACGAGATGGTTGTGGCCTCCGGCCAGGAAGAGGTGGACTCGTCACAGCATCAGAGCAGGTCCTACTCGCCAGCTCGACCTGCCAACCTCGGCAGCAAGCATGCCTCCGTAGAGGAGTTTGTGGGCAGGAAACCGTCCGAGGAGGAGGTTACCCTGGGAGCAGGAGAAGGAGGAATGGCTAAGCTGGAGCGAGACATTGCCCAGTTTAATTTGTTCCAGCAGAGCCCTGTCTCTGAGAGGGGTCTGCCAAACCCCCCCGTGCACCTGCCCAGTGGACCCCCAGAGCTCTCCGGCATAGACGAGATGGTTGTGGCCGCCAGCCAGGAAGAGGTGGACTCGTCGCAGCATCAGGGAACTGTTCCTGATCCAGCCCCGCACCTGGGAGTTATGCAGGAACGTGGCTGGTGTGCCCTACAGTGACCCGGCTCCCACGGCGCTCGCGCTACCTGTTTTTCATCCAGCGCTGTGCGAAGAACCAGTCTACATGCACAGTGCCGGACCCGCCCCCACTCCCCGTCAGAGCATGCTGGTGCAGCCAGAGATATACCTGCCCTACCCAGGTCTCCATCCCTGCCAATCAAGAGGCCCCATAATCTACACCACCCTTTACAACGACTCGACTGTATTGATGTTGCCGGGGGGACAACAACAAGCAGCCAGAGATATACCTGCCCTACCCAGGTCTCCATCCCTGCTAATCAAGAGGCCCCATAATCTACACCACCCTTTACAACGACTCGACTGTATTGATGTTGCCGGGGGGACAACAACAAGCAGCCAGAGATATACCTGCCCTACCCAGGTCTCCATCCCTGCCAATCAAGAGGCCCCATAATCTACACCACCCTTTACAACGACTCGCCTGTATTGATGTTGCCGGGGGGACAACAACAAGCAGCCAGAGATATACCTGCCCTACCCAGGTCTCCATCCCTGCCAATCAAGAGGCCCCATAATCTACACCACCCTTTACAACTACTCGCCTGTATTGATGTTGCCGGGGGGACAACAACAAGCAGCCAGAGATATACCTGCCCTACCCAGGTCTCCATCCCTGCCAATCAAGAGGCCCCATAATCTACACCACCCTTTACAACGACTCGCCTGTATTGATGTTGCCGGGGGGACAACAACAAGCAGGCGTTCCAATGAATTATGGACACCAACAAGAATACCTGTCACAATGGCCACCACAGCAGGTGCTCCTCCCAATATTCTACCCTACGCCGGGGGTCACGACCTTCCAGTACCCCATAATTTACCCAAGTCCACAGTAACCTCTGATCCGATGCAGCACTAGGCTCAGCCCGAATCATTTATCAATTACCATGCCAATCTTTGGACAAAAACATTTGAAATTTTCATTTGAGTTCATTTCAGTTGAAATATTTTTCTCGTTTATTTTACTATTTGGTTTATTGTTTTTGTAGATATTTGTTTAAAGTTTACAAATGAATCTTTTTTTTCTAAAGTTGCAATAGATCAATAAAAAAGCTTTAATCATTGTTTGGTGTTCGTATTTTTGTTACTTAGCCAGTGTTCATTGGTCTGGTGGGACCGCTAGAGTTCAAAGTTTTTAAAACAAAACAATCAAATGATTTTATGTGAAAAGGCATGACAGATGTTTACTTAATCACAATAATAAGCCATATGGACAACAATCCTGATTGACATTTAACCTTTACCTTTTATAAAACACATGTATGGAATAATCTGCAACTCATTTTTTTTAAATAATTTGTAATTTAATATGCAAATTTGTTATATTTAAGTAAAAATAACCAAAAACACACATTTATAAGATTTTTTCACAGCTACTGATTTTATTCATTTCAACTTCATTAGACATATAACTCATTGAGGTTAGTTCAACATATAGTAGATAATAATTACATATATATATATACATGGAGAAAGAGAGAGAGAGAGATTGAGAGAGAGATAGAGAGAGAGAGAATAGTAATCAGTCTAATCACATCAGTCTCTCTGAATTCTGGTAACACAAGCCTATAGAAAACATGAAAGGCAGAGTTTTACAGTATGTGTGTGTGGCATATGCATGTGTTACACTTGCTGCATGTATACATGTACACAGGCCTGATCTTCACAGTCAGCAGTTGGGTTGGGAGCTGATATTTACACGTGATGTTGTGTGAACTCTGTCCCTGAGTTGCTTCCACCATATTTTTATTATTACAATTGCAAAACTACAACACAAAAAAATGAATACAACTCAAAATTAGGAATAGACACTAAAAATATATACTTAAATGTTTGCACACTGGACCCAAAATGGTGACCGTTGCTCTTACTTTCCAAAACAAGACCCAAAATGGCGATCGTTGCTGTAGCTTTAGAAAACATTAACAAAAACACTACAGCATTTATGAACCCAAATACCTATGTACACCCAGCTGTCTTCCCAACGATGTGTTTACAGTCATTTAATGTGGCTTATCCTGGTCATTAATCTATAAAATACAGGGCGAAAGACGACATGGTGAACGTGATGTTCACTTTTTGAGTCGCTTCCTGGAAATGAGCGCCACTCACTGGCATTGTGGTCTAATTACACCCATAAAACGAAAGTGATCTATCAAAACCTGCTCAATGCAAGCAAAATAAAACAAAATGTGAAAATACATTTTTGTGTGTCACATTTAGACGGTACATACTGCCTAAAACCGCACCGGCCTCTAAACGGCAGCAGCTGCTCATCAATGGTGATTTTGGGCTCAGGGTTGTAAAATAGAGGGAGGAGGTTCACCCTCTTATCCTACACTGTCCTGATGGCAGTTCGCTTGTCTTTTTGCCGTCGAGTTGGTTTGTTGCCTCAATCATCAAAACACATTATCCTGGAAATGTTGCAGATGTTTTCCAGTGACATTTCAGAGCAATGGACAGTGTGGAAAACAGGTGAAGAAGTTTGTGCAGGCAGGCTGGAACAAACAGGAAAAAGTGTCTGGTGAGATGTGTGATAAACAGTTTTTAGCTAAAATGAAAGAAAAGGTGTTCAATACAGTGGTCAGAGCAGGAATTTTGTTTGGTCTAAAGACTGAGGAAAAGGCAGGAGGCAGAATTGGAGGTAGCAGAGATGACAATGCAGAGGTTCTCTTTGGAATGAACAGGCTATACATGATCAGGACACACACAGAGCATTTGGATGAACCTGCTATCGGGTCTCCTTTCCTTAATTGCCATGCCTTCCTGCCTGACAAGGAAGAATCCTACTTGAGTTTTTTTTTAACTGACTATTTTGTCTTTACAGCCTTTCTGGACTCTTTTAGTTAATAAACATTTTGTAGTCCTAAGACTGGGCCTTCGTCCTTCACCTCTCATTACAGAAGACCCGACCAGTAAATGGACCGAGCGGACGTCAAACCTGTGCTGGATGCCTTGTTCCAGCATAGAACTAGTTTGGGTCACGTTATTTAACATGAACTTTTAAAACGCACCTATTATTTCATTAAACTTTAAGCTTTTCAGTTGCCTGGAATGTTTCAGCTGCCTTTCAGCTTTAAACTCTGCACTCACTTTTATTATTATTATTAACATTTATTTAACCAGGATAAAAAACTCATTGAGATTAAAAATCTCTCTTTCAAGATTTTCCTGGCCAAGAAATAATACACAGACAGGACATTAACACTCATACGACATACACAGCACTTACAGTAATACACAAGACACCTAACCCCCGCTTCTCCCACCATTGGCGCCGTCAAAGGGCAGCCTGCTGCGGTGTAAGGAGTGCAGCACACAAATTTCCCCATTGAGGGATGAATAGAGTAATTTATTTATTTATTTAGATGGAAGTAACAGACTTGCTGTGGCAACCCCTGAAGGGAAATGCCAGAAGAAAAAGGAGAATTTATGCTATTAAGACTGATTAAGACAAAAAATATCTTAGTTTATTCTGAATGTTACTTTCTAATTCAATTTTTTTTTTTTTTGGCAGTATGAGGTGTCGCTGAATTTTCAGCAAACGGTGCGCTCCGACCCTGCTTCTGTACATGTAGTCACAGCTTTAGCAACAGGTGTCTTCGATTTTGAGTCGTTGTGTGTAATGAATGATACCAAGTGTGTTCATTGTGTTCAAATATTGCTGACTGTGGCAAGCGTTTTGCATCACATGTGCTTTCATTTGAAAAATAGTGTACTTTTGCGAGTTGTGTTTTAGCAAGGACAAATGTATTTACACTTATGAGAACAGGGGATTGCGTTTTGTGAATTGTGTCTTCATATGAAATGTGTTTATAATCTTGGCGAATGATGGCTACACTTGGGAAATGTGTTTAGATAGCTCGTCATTTGGTTTAGAGGATTGGCTTTCGTATGTTAGCATTTGAGAAAAACTGTAAGCTACATTAAGCTCTATTAGGTTGCAGTAAACTGTATTAAGCTACATTAACCTGTATCACGTTACAATAAGCTGTACTAAATTACAGTAAACTGCAGTAAGCTACATTGAACTGTATGAAGCTACATTAAGCTGTTTTGAGTTACAGTAAACTACAGTGAGCAACGTTAAACTGTATTAAGCCACTGTAAACTATATTAAGCTGAATCAAGCTACCAGGAGCTGTTTTAAGCAACATTAAGTTGAATTGAGCTGTGTTAACCCGCGAACCGGAAGGTCGCGGGTTCGATTCCCACCGAGACCACCGTCTAGGGTCCTTGGAGAAAACACCTAACCCCGCTTCTCCCACCATTGGCGCCGTCGAAGGGCAGCCTGCTGCAGTGTAAGGAGTGCAGCACACAAATTTCCCCGGTGATGGATGAATAGAGTAATTCATTCATTTATTTATTCATTTATTTAAACTTTCCAGCTGCCTAAAGCTTTTCAGCCTTCTTTAGTTTTTACCTATGTCCAGCTTTTTGTGGGTTTGTTTTTATGCATTTTGGCATTACAGTTTATTCTTTCAGCAGAAATGCATCACAGTTTAAAATTACAACAGAATGGCATCCACCCAGCTGTTTTAGTAGAAACCGCTTCACGTCTAGTTATAAGTATTCTTACATATTTGCGTTTTTTTGTACCGCAATGACCCATCTTTATCCAGTAGTAAGACAGTGTTTTCCAACCAGGGTCTTACGGCACACTAGTCTACAGTGAGAGATCGTCAGGTGTGTGGTGGGAAATGATCCTATTTCACCTCATATGGTGATCGTGATCTACCGGTATCTCGAAAAGATTATTTTACATGGTGTTTGTGTAAAAATTAATTAAAGCGTATCTATTTATGTTTATGATTATGAAATCTTGTCTTTTATTTAGAGACAGGCAGGAATGTATAGCAATAGGTTGTTTACCGAAACCATGGCAACCCACTCTTCTTCTCTGCTTTTTTGTTACCAGCTGCTGTCCATCTCTCCTCAAAACTTCCCCACCTAGTGGATTGTATTTTCTACGTGTTTTTGAGACATTATAAGAACATTTAGGTTGCATTTTAAAGCAGAAAATGTTTGGATTCTACTTCAATCTCACATTTTCTGCAAGACATGAAAGAAGTAAAAGTTTCTTTTGCATTCTGGGTAAATCTTCTGATAGGCTCCTTGTTCGGAACCAAACACGATAATATGAGGGGGGGGGGGGGGGGGGGGGGGGGGGAATGCAAAACTTTCAAAAGTGCACAGAATAACAAAGCGCTCATTATGACACATGGTTGCATATGATCCTGCAATTGATTAAATAATTTAAATTTGCAAAATAATAGTTTTAAACTATTTTTGGTGGTGTGCCTCAAGATTTTTTTTTAATTATTATTTATTATTATTTATATATTTATTTATTGAAAAAAAACTTCCTTTGACATGAAAAAGGTTGAAAAACACTGCAGTATGAGATGCCAAAATGTATTACTTTTCTTACAACGTGCATTGCTAAGACTTCTCCAACAGATGGCAGCATGTCCCATTTTCAAATAGTGAATCGTATTAAAAAAAAAGTTCTTTATTTCCAGCAAACTCACCATATTTGCTTTTAAATGCATGCTTTATAAAATGAAAAAATAAAGCAATATTATCCAGATTTTATGATTTTTCCGTAAACGTAATGAAAAAAATGTATTTTTACTATTGTAAAACTTTTTAAAAAATATTGAAAAAAAACCCCAAAAATAATTGTAAAAAATATGTGTGATAAAAAAATCCAACAAACTATAAGTACTCGTCATTTTTAAACATGTGTTATAAAAATGACTAAATAAAAATGTGAAAGTTTTCCAAAATGAAAACAAAACATATTGACAATTCCTTTTTATTTTAAATTGATGTAAATAAATCAGTTAATTTTATAAATAAAAAAATCTTTTTCAATAATTGAAAAATATACCGTCAATGCTGATTTTTAAAATGACAAAATAAGAACAAACAAGGTCAGAAGAATTAGACTCAGCTTCAGATTTTAAATAGGGTTTATTATCATTTTCTTTCTTTTATACTTCAGGTAGAATCTTACATTCATCACTAACAGCTGTAACAATGCGGCAGACACAAAACACAATCACCTATTTTACCTATAAGTAGAAAACATTAAAGTAGTCTTTGTGTGGGAGCCTGGATATGAAAACTTTATCAGCCTCAGAGGTAAAGAGTATAGAGTGAAGGAATGTTCCAGACTTACTAAAATGATTTTTTTTTTTTTTTTTTAGCAATAAAGCTTTAGGCAGCTAGAAAACTTAATGTAGCTTAATGTAGCTTAATTAAACTTAATGTAGCTTAAAGTAACTTAATGTACTGTAGCTTAAAACAGCTTAATGTAGCTTTGTGCAGCTTGCTATAGTTTACTGTAACTTTATAGCTTAATGCAGCTTACTAAGGTTTACTGTACCTTAATAAGTATAGTTAGCCTATTGAAGCTAAATACAGCGTAATTTAGTTTACATTAGTCGAATGTGATTATTATAGTTTAATGTAGCTTATTATAGTTGATGTAGATTGACTGTTTCACAGTCAGAACTTAAAAAAAAAAAGAAACGAAAAAAACAACAGAGAAAATTATTTCACTGTAAGCAGTAAAAGGGTTTAAAGGTAAAAGGAAAACTTTATTGTCCTCAAAGAGGAAATTTGTTCTGGACTACAGAACTGCAAAACTGTATAAAGCCATTCATACATTACATTCACATAGAATAAAAACATAAAACGTGCATGAAGCAATAAATACTCATTGTACAAAATTTCCCCCAGACCTTTGCCACACCATTAAGCAATCAATACAACTGTTAAAGCATTTCATTAAAAAACACAGCACAGCACATTTTTAATTCAATAAGTTAATTAAGCTACGCAGAGATGCCAGACTGCCTTGGCTGCATAATGTATCCACATCGCCCTTGGCTGATCCCTGGCTTTTCTTTCTTGTGGTCCCTCCCCATTTCATTCATTGTTCTCTAATGAATTAAATCCACCAAACACACTTTTGAGGACAGCGAGGTGAAGATTCTAAGTAGAGAGAAAGGATGGTTTGAAAGAGGTGTGAAGGAAGCCATCTTTGTGAAAAAAGAAAATCCCTCACTGAATCGGAGTGGAGGCATTAGATACATTCTGCCCGGGATTTACAGCAGCATTCTGAAGCCCTGGACCAAAGAGGACACCTCGTGACCCAGATTCACGCCTCTCGTTAGCAAGAATTTCTATTCACTAGGCTTTTAGCATTATTACAATAGGGATCATCTACTGGTCTGTGGTTACAATAGGAGCCATTCACGGCCATCATAGGTAACACAGGCTCATTGGTCGAGCCCTTCCTTAATATTTTTTTACCTTTTACTCAGGTTAGTATAAATTAGATCTAGATTCCAGTCCATTTCATTCAGATTGAAAATGATTTCCGGATGGAAGTCGAAACGTCTCAATCAAGAATTAAACTGTCCAGAAGACTTTTTTAAAACTTTTTCTACATTGTTCTCTAATGTCATTTTACTTGGTGTTTTACACCACTAGGTAGTACAATACGATTCTGATGTTGTCCACCTCTATCTTTCTCCTCCTTAGAAGAGAGAATTCTGTGTCAGATTCCTGATGGATCCTCTGTCTTCCTGTCCTGAGCCCTGCCAGGATGAGGAGGCCTCTGTGCTTGATCTACCATCCCATTTCCATCAGAATGAAGCCCATCAACTGATATCTTCAGATATATAGCTATAGAGAATTACAACAGGATATTTAATTAACTGTGTTAACACATTTGATGCTCGTTTTTGGGGGGGAGATCTCTCTTTTGTGTGGATCTCCATGAGGTTTCTTCTTTTTTACCCACTGCTGTTTTCTTTTTTAAGTTTTTCCTATGCGTGAAAGACAGTTTAAGGGAGGGAATGTGCTGAAATTGTTTAGCTAGCTTTTGGTAGTTAGCTTTTAGCTACATGTTTGTGTATGTACATTTTTTTCTCTTATTTATTGTTTGTTTTTGTTCTTGGGAAGACGGTGGCTCGATGGTTAAAGTGTTCACCCGCGGACCGGAAGTTCACGGGTTTCCATAGCACTGGGTGCACATCTAGGGTCCTTGGAGAAGACACCTAACCCCCGTTTCTCCCACCATTGGCGCCGTTGTGGGCAGCCTGCTGCGGTGTAAGAGTGCAGCACACAAATTTCCCCGGTGAGGGATGAATAGAGTAAAAAAAATTATTTATTTACTGTTTTCCCGATCCTTTTTAAAACAGCGTGGCAGCCCTATAACATCTATTTCTTTCTCTTTTTTTTTTTTTTTTTTTTGGGACAATTTTTCGGGGATTTTGGGCTGTACAAATGTCGAGTTTTAAAAGCACATTCAGCTCATGCCCAAACTTGAAAAAGGCGTAGCTTCATCCAAAGGGACACTGGGACAATTCAGCTCAATTTGCAATACTTTCTTTTTCCTTATTCTCGTTTTACAGCAGTACAGTGGTGGAACGTAACGAAGTAAATGTACTTTGTTACTGTACTTAAGTAAAAAAATTGTGTATCTGTACTTTACTTAAGTAAAATTTAAAACCGGTACTTTTACTTCACTACATTTTTAGAGCAAATATCTGTACTTTTACTCCGCTACTTTTTAAAAGTGTGTTTTAATTTTTTCGTTACATTTTTGTTCAGGAATTTGAAAAATACACAGGTTTTTTTAGCGCATCTTGAAGCCGCATCGCCAACATTAAAAGAAGTAGTTGATCGGGAGAAAAAGTAATGAATCAAGAAACATTTTCCATTCATTCAGCGCCAAAAACCTAACATCAAATACAAATTAAAAAGAGTCAGAAGATCGTTGTTCGTTGTGTTTACTTCTAAATAAAAAGTTGAGCCATCATTACACAGAGCAGGGGCGGATCTAAAATTTTCCAAAGGCGGGTGGGGCTTTGACAAAGCCAATATATAGTGACTGGGGGGACTCTCCCCCAAAACATTTTAAAAAATAAGTGTCATTTTCCTCCATTTTGGCAGCCCATTCACTGGCCCTTCTAGGGGATAGCTTGACTTGAAAAAAGCTCAACATCCGTCAGTAAGTACTCAGCTTTTCAGTTTTAAATGAAATTAAATTGCTAGGAATCGTGAAACAAAAAAACTTGGGTTGGAAAAGTCATATAAATTTTATTTCCAAAGCTAATTTCCCTTCTCTGATGCTGAAAATGACTTGAAAGCTAACAAAAAAAGCTTTAAAGTTAAATTGAAAAACGCCTAAAAACTATTATTTAAAAAGATATATACCATGAAAGTGTGTAAAAGATATTACTTTCTTATTTATTTCTTTTTAATTTGAAAATGACGTGAAAGTTTACTAAATATGTTTCAAAGTTCAATTAAAAAAAACGCCTCATTTAATGCGTGCCTTAATGAGTGTTCAAAAGACAGCTGCTGAAGGGTAAGAGGCAAGATTTTAAATCCCAAAACAGTTGCTGGTTGAAACCCAAACTGGTTGAAATTTCGAAAAGTTGAATAGAAGCATATGTCACACGTTTTGAGACCAAAATAGTTGATAACTGAAAAAGCCAATTTTCCAATGAATGCCTTTAAAGCCTAATAAAGCCAATTACAGGGCACATACAAATGAGCTATTTATTAACCAAAAGGCTGTAAAATTTAAGGATTTGGTTGAATTAAAAACTGCACAGATTATATTTACAATAAACAATAATCAATTACTCAAATGTATCCTAAACTTTTTTTCACGAGAGGGATACTGTGTATAATTTTAGAGGATGTGATGTCTGTAAGAACAAATGTAAAACAACATTGCATTTCAGTTGTTGGTGTAAATCTTTGGAAAAACTTGGATCAGGAGTTAAAGAATGTAAAACGTTTCAACAGCTCAGCACTTTATACAAAGAAAATATCGTAAACTTGTATATGGAAATAGATTTCTAAATATAAAAACTTTCATGTAAACTGTTGTACAAGTAGATTTTTTGTTTTTTATTAAAGAGTCAACAGCTCCCTAAGTATAGTATAAATGAATAAGGAGCAGGCGTCATGGCTTCAGCCTACTCCTTTTTCAGACCATGTACATATTGTTTTCTTCTTGTACTTTAAGAAAATGTTTTATCATCTAGAAAAATAATAATAAAAATATATAAAACTTGACTTGGCTTTTACATATGTAACTATTTATTTATATAAAGACACACATGTGTGTGTTTATAGAAGAAAAAAAAAAACCACTGAGACCACTGATTCAGACCATAGAAGAATAATTCTCTGTCCTGTTTCTTTTTTTTTTCCATCAAAGATGGCTGAGAACAAGCGCATAAGGAACCCTCAAGACAAGGAGGACATATGGTTCTTCCAGCATGATCTGCGGGGCCACGCACGGGAGGAGCAGTGTAAAGGGGGCAACAGGAGGCTGGAAAATGAAATCAAGGAAAAGGAGCAGGGGCCGAAGACTCGTGAGCAACTCATTGCCGAGTACGGATTTGACATCCGCAACCGCGATGCCGCAGTCCAAAGAGAGGAGAGAGGACGCAGGCCCATGAGGGGCTCCTCTCGAAGTAGTCAAAGCTGGTATGGAGGGGCCAAAGCTTGGCACAGTGGTGGGAGGGGTCGTCCTTCTATTCCTCCCTCCTCTTCACCATCGACCTATCATCATCTCTCCACTGATCAGCGAGCAAAAACCCGCCCAATGCTGGGCCGCGCATGGGAGGAGCAGTCTGAAGGGGTTGGAAAAGGATGCTGGTCATTGGGTGTACAATGAAATCAAGGAAAAGGAGCAGGGGCCGAAGACTCGCGAGCAACTCATTGCCGAGTACGGATTTGACATCCGCAACCGCGATGCCGCAGTCCAAAGAGAGGAGAGAGGACGCAGGCCCATGAGGGGCTCCTCTCGAAGTAGTCAAAGCTGGTATGGAGGGGCCAAAGCTTGGCACAGTGGTGGGAGGGGTTGTCCTTCTATTCCTCTCTCCACTGATCAGCGAGCTAAAACCCGCCCACTGCTGGGCCGCGCGTGGCCGCCCCGACCTGAACTGGAGAGATCTAGAGAGAGGGGTCGCTACAGCAGGGACAGTGGTGGGGTAAGTGGCAGTTCCACTATCATGGAGAGTAAGTCCTACTCGCCAGCTCGACCTGCCAACCTCGGCAGCAAGCATGCCTCCGTAGAGGAGTTTGTGGGCAGGAAACCGTCCGCGGAGGAGGTTACCCTGGGAGCAGGAGAAGGAGGAATGGCTAAGCTGGAGCGAGACATTGCCCAGTTTAATTTGTTCCAGCAGAGCCCTGTCTCTGAGAGGTGTCTGCCAAACCCCCCCGTGCACCTGCCCAGTGGACCCCCAGAGCTCTCCGGCATAGACGAGATGGTTGTGGCCGCCAGCCAGGAAGAGGTGGACTCGTCACAGCATCAGAGCAGGTCCCACTCGCCAGCTCGACCTGCCAACCTCGGCAGCAAGCATGCCTCCGTAGAGGAGTTTGTGGGCAGGAAACCGTCCGCGGAGGAGGTTACCCTGGGAGCAGGAGAAGGAGGAATGGCTAAGCTGGAGCGAGACATTGCCCAGTTTAATTTGTTCCAGCAGAGCCCTGTCTCTGAGAGTGGTCTGCCGAACCCCCCCGTGCACCTGCCCAGTGGACCCCCAGAGCTCTCCGGCATAGACGAGATGGTTGTGGCCTCCGGCCAGGAAGAGGTGGACTCGTCACAGCATCAGAGCAGGTCCTACTCGCCAGCTCGACCTGCCAACCTCGGCAGCAAGCATGCCTCCGTAGAGGAGTTTGTGGGCAGGAAACCGTCCGCGGAGGAGGTTACCCTGGGAGCAGGAGAAGGAGGAATGGCTAAACTGGAGCGAGACATTGCCCAGTTTAATTTGTTCCAGCAGAGCCCTGTCTCTGAGAGGGGTCTGCCAAACCCCCCCGTGCACCTGCCCAGTGGACCCCCAGAGCTCTCCGGCATAGACGAGATGGTTGTGGCCGCCAGCCAGGAAGAGGTGGACTCGTCGCAGCATCAGGGAACTGTTCCTGATCCAGCCCCGCACCTGGGAGTGATGCAGGAACGTGGCTGGTGTGCCCTACAGTGACCCGGCTCCCACGGCGCTCGCGCTACCTGTTTTTCATCCAGCGCTGTGCGAAGAACCAGTCTACATGCACAGTGCCGGACCCGCCCCCACTCCCCGTCAGAGCATGCTGGTGCAGCCAGAGATATACCTGCCCTACCCAGGTCTCCATCCCTGCCAATCAAGAGGCCCCATAATCTACACCACCCTTTACAACGACTCGACTGTATTGATGTTGCCGGGGGGACAACAACAAGCAGCCAGAGATATACCTGCCCTACCCAGGTCTCCATCCCTGCCAATCAAGAGGCCCCATAATCTACACCACCCTTTAAAACGACTCGACTGTATTGATGTTGCCGGGGGGACAACAACAAGCAGCCAGAGATATACCTGCCCTACCCAGGTCTCCATCCCTGCCAATCAAGAGGCCCCATAATCTACACCACCCTTTACAACTACTCGCCTGTATTGATGTTGCCGGGGGGACAACAACAAGCAGCCAGAGATATACCTGCCCTACCCAGGTCTCCATCCCTGCCAATCAAGAGGCCCCATAATCTACACCACTCTTTACAACGACTCGCCTGTATTGATGTTGCCGGGGGGACAACAACAAGCAGGCGTTCCAATGAATTATGGACACCAACAAGAATACCTGTCACAATGGCCACCACAGCAGGTGCTCCTCCCAACATTCTACCCTACGCCAGGGGTCACGACCTTCCAGTACCCCATAATTTACCCAAGTCCACAGTAACCTCTGATCCGATGCAGCACTAGGCTCAGCCCGAATCATTTATCAATTACCATGCCAATCTTTGGACAAAAACATTTGAAATTT
The DNA here is from genome assembly GCA_902685375.1 of Neostethus bicornis. NCBI lineage: Eukaryota > Metazoa > Chordata > Actinopteri > Atheriniformes > Phallostethidae > Neostethus > Neostethus bicornis. Next base: position 6,587,976 of record LR738564.1, read on the forward strand.
TCATTTGAGTTCATTTCAGTTGAAATATTTTTCTCGTTTAATTTACTATTTGGTTTATTGTTTTTGTAGATATTTGTTTAAAGTTTACAAATGAATCTTTTTTTTCTAAAGTTGCAATAGATCAATAAAAAAGCTTTAATCATTGTTTGGTGTTCGTATTTTTGTTACTTAGCCAGTGTTCATTGGTCTGGTGGGACCGCTAGAGTTCAAAGTTTTTAAAACAAAACAATCAAATGATTTTATGTGAAAAGGCATGACAGATGTTTACTTAATCACAATAATAAGCCATATGGACAACAATCCTGATTGACATTTAACCTTTACCTTTTATAAAACACATGTATGGAATAATCTGCAACTCATTTTTTTTTAAATAATTTGTAATTTAATATGCAAATTTGTTATATTTAAGTAAAAATAACCAAAAACACACATTTATAAGATTTTTTCACAGCTACTGATTTTATTCATTTCAACTTCATTAGACACATAACTCATTGAGGTTAGTTCAACATATAGTAGATAATAATTACATATATATATATATATATATATATATACATGGAGAAAGAGAGAGAGAGAGAGAGAGAGAGAGAGAGAGAGAGTGAATAGTAATCAGTCTAATCACATCAGTCTCTCTGAATTCTGGTAACACAAGCCTATAGAAAACATGAAAGGCAGAGTTTTACAGTATGTGTGTTTGGCATATGCATGTGTTACACTTGCTGCATGTATACATGTTCACAGGCCTGATCTTCACAGTCAGCAGTTGGGTTGGGAGCTGATATTTACACGTGATGTTGTGTGAACTCTGTCCCTGAGTTGCTTCCACCATATTTTTATTATTACAATTGCAAAACTACAACACAAAAAATGAATAAAACTCAAAATTAGGAATAGACACTAAAAATATATACTTAAATGTTTGCACACTGGACCCAAAATGGTGACCGTTGCTCTTACTTTCCAAAACAAGACCCAAAATGGCGATCGTTGCTGTAGCTTTAGAAAACATTAACAAAAACACTACAGCATTTATGAACCCAAATACCTATGTACACCCAGCTGTCTTCCCAACGATGTGTTTACAGTCATTTAATGTGGCTTATCCTGGTCATTAAAGGTCCTTTATCATGCAAAACGGACTTTTATGAGGTTTTAACCTTTTATTTTACTTAGTACTACCCCAAACAATCCCCCAAAGTGTGTTTTATTGTGATTCATGCTATTTTGAGATATTTAAATTCAAAGTTCTCCAAACCTCTAACGACTGGTGGAACATAGTGGCGTACATCTGTTTTTTGTTCAGCCCCCTGCAGCTCAAACACCAATCGCTGAACACCAATCGCTGAATGACAACCAATCGCAACCAACGGGGCGGGTCCCGGGAAAAAAAAAAGAAAAAAAAACTGAAACAAGCTGTTTTGACTTCCGGGTATGAAACTGCACTCCCAAACAGGGTATTATTTATAACCTTTTGTGTTGACATTGTGGCGGAATGTAAAATTATGCATATAATGATACATAGAACAGGATAAAATAAGGGAAAAAAGGCATGATATAGGACCTTTAATCTATAAAATACAGGGAGAAAGACGACATGGTGAACGTGATGTTCACCTTTTGAGTCGCTTCCTGGAAATGAGCACCACTTACTGGCATTGTGGTCTAATTACACCCATAAAACAAAAGTGATCTACCAAAACCTGCTCAATGCAAGCAAAATAAAACAAAATGTGAAAATACATTTTTGTGTGTCACATTTAGACGGTACATACTGCCTAAAACCGCACCGGCCTCTAAACGGCAGCAGCTGCTCATCAATGGTGATTTTGGGCTCAGGGTTGTAAAATAGAGGGAGGAGGTTCACCCTCTTTTCCTACACTGTCCTGATGGCAGTTCGCTTGTCTTTTTGCCGTCGAGTTGGTTTGTTGCCTCAATCATCAAAACACATTATCCTGGAAATGTTGCAGATGTTTTCCAGTGACATTTCAGAGCAATGGACAGTGTGGAAAACAGGTGAAGAAGTTTGTGCAGGCAGGCTGGAACAAACAGGAAAAAGTGCCTGGTGAGATGTGTGATAAACAGTTTTTAGCTAAAATGAAAGAAAAGGTGTTCAATACGGTGGTCAGAGCAGGAATTTTGTTTGGTCTAAAGACTGAGGAAAAGGCAGGAGGCAGAATTGGAGGTAGCAGAGATGACAATGCTGAGGTTCTCTTTGGAAAGAACAGGCTATACATGATCAGGACACACACAGAGCATTTGGATGAACCTGCTATCGGGTCTCCTTTCCTTAATTGCCATGCCTTCCTGCCTGACAAGGAAGAATCCTACTTGAGTTTTTTTTTAACTGACTATTTTGTCTTTACAGCCTTTCTGGACTCTTTTAGTTAATAAACATTTTGTAGTCCTGAGACTGGGCCTTCGTCCTTCACCTCTCATTACAGAAGACCCGACCAGTAAATGGACCGAGCGGACGTCAAACCTGTGCTAGATGCCTTGTTCGAGCATAGAACTAGTTTGGGTCACGTTATTTAACATGAACTTTTAAAACGCACCTATTATTTCATTAAACTTTAAGCTTTTCAGTTGCCTGGAATGTTTCAGCTGCCTTTCAGCTTTAAACTCTGCACTCACTTTTATTATTATTATTAACATTTATTTAACCAGGATAAAAAACTCATTGAGATTAAAAATCTCTCTTTCAAGATTTTCCTGGCCAAGAAATAATACACAGACAGGACATTAACACTCATACGACATACACAGCACTTACAGTAATACACAAGACACCTAACCCCCGCTTCTCCCACCATTGGCGCCGTCAAAGGGCAGCCTGCTGCGGTGTAAGGAGTGCAGCACACAAATTTCCCCATTGAGGGATGAATAGAGTAATTTATTTATTTATTTAGATGGAAGTAACAGACTTGCTGTGGCAACCCCTGAAGGGAAATGCCAGAAGAAGAAGAATTTATGCTATTAAGACTGATTAAGACAAAAAATATCTTAGTTTATTCTGAATGTTACTTTCTAATTCAATTTTTTTTTTTTTGGCAGAATGAGGTGTCGCTGAATTTTCAGCAAACGGTGCGCTCCGACCCTGCTTCTGTACATGTAGTCACAGCTTTAGCAACAGGTGTCTTCGATTTTGAGTCGTTGTGTGTAATGAATGATACCAAGTGTGTTCATTGTGTTCAAATATTGCTGACTGTGGCAAGCGTTTTGCATCACATGTGCTTTCATTTGAAAAATAGTGTACTTTTGCGAGTTGTGTTTTAGCAAGGACAAATGTATTTACACTTATGAGAACAGGGGATTGCGTTTTGTGAATTGTGTCTTCATATGAAATGTGTTTATAATTTTGGCGAATGATGGCTACACTTGGGAAATGTGTTTAGATAGCTCGTCATTTGGTTTAGAGGATTGGCTTTCGTATGTTAGCATTTGAGAAAAACTGTAAGCTACATTAAGCTCTATTAGGTTGCAGTAAACTGGAGTAAGCTACATTAAACTGTATGAAGCTACATTAAGCTGTATTAAGTTACAGTAAACTGCAGTAGGCTACATTAAACTGTATTAAGCTACATTAACCTGTATCACGTTACAATAAGCTGTACTAAATTACAGTAAACTGCAGTAAGCTACATTGAACTGTATGAAGCTACATTAAGCTGTTTTGAGTTACAGTAAACTACAGTGAGCTACGTTAAACTGTATTAAGCCACTGTAAACTATATTAAGCTGAATCAAGCTACCAGGAGCTGTTTTAAGCAACATTAAGTTGAATTGAGCTGTGTTAACCCGCGAACCGGAAGGTCGCGGGTTCGATTCCCACCGAGACCACCGTCTAGGGTCCTTGGAGAAAACACCTAACCCCGCTTCTCCCACCATTGGCGCCGTCGAAGGGCAGCCTGCTGCGGTGTAAGGAGTGCAGCACACAAATTTCCCCGGTGATGGATGAATAGAGTAATTCATTCATTTATTTATTCATTTATTTAAACTTTCCAGCTGCCTAAAGCTTTTCAGCCTTCTTTAGTTTTTACCTATGTCCAGCTTTTTGTGGGTTTGTTTTTATGCATTTTGGCATTACAGTTTATTCTTTCAGCAGAAATGCATCACAGTTTAAAATGACAACAGAATGGCATCCACCCAGCTGTTTTAGTAGAAACCGCTTCACGTCTAGTTATAAGTATTCTTACATATTTGCGTTTTTTTGTACCGCAATGACCCATCTTTATCCAGTAGTAAGACAGTGTTTTCCAACCAGGGTTTCGCGGCACACTAGTCTACAGTGAGAGATCGTCAGGTGTGTGGTGGGAAATGATCCTATTTCACCTCATATGGTGATCGTGATCTACCGGTATCTCGAAAAGATTATTTTACATGGTGTTTGTGTAAAAATGAATTAAAGCGTATCTATTTATGTTTATGATTATGAAATCTTGTCTTTTATTTAGAGACAGGAAGGAATGTCTAGCAATAGGTTGTTTACTGTAACCATAGCAACCCGCTCTTCTTCTCTACTTTTTTGTTGCGAGCTGCTGCCCATCTCTCCTCAAAACTTCCCCACCTACTGGATTGTATTTTCTACATGTTTTTGAGACATATAAGAGCATTTCGGTTGCGTTTTAAAGCAGAAAATTTTTGGATTCTACAATCTCACATTTTCTGCAAGACATAAAAGAGGTCAAAGTTTCTCTTGCTTTCTGGGTAAATCTTCTGATAGGCTCCTTGTCTGGAACCAAACACGATAATATGGGAGAAAAAGGTGCAAACTTTCAAAAGTGCACAGCATAAAAAAAGTGTTCATTATGACCCATGGTTGCATATGATCCTGCAATTGATTAAATAATTTAAATTAGCAAAAAAAATGGTTTTTAACAATTTTTGGTGGTGTGCCTCAAGATTTTTTTTTTTTAATGGAAAAACGTACGTTGGCATGAAAAAGGTTGAAAAACACTGCAGTAAGAAATGCCAATGTGAATTATTTTCCTTATAATATGCATAGCTACAACTTCTCCAGCGGATGGCAGCAATTCCTGTTTTTAAATAGAGAATGTATTTTAAAAAATGTTATTTATTTCCAGCAAACTCTCCATATTTGCATTTAAATGCATGCTTTATAAAGTGAAGAAATAAAGCAAAACCAACCAGCTATTATGTGTTTGCATCATGAGACAGGTAATTATTTTTTTTCGTTGGTAGGAGGAACAGGCGCGTTTTTTCTTCATAAGTCTATTTCTAATAAAAATTATATTTAATTTTAAATGTATTTAAATGAATCAATTTATTTTGTTTTCTTGAATAAAAAATGTATTTTACTTTTGTAAAACTTGTATGTGTATGTTTTGCTTTTATCCCTTATATAGAAAGTTAACATTTGTTAAAACATTAGCCTGTCATGTCCCAGATCAACCATGTCCCTCTCCTTTAGCCTCATTTAAATTAAAGTTTAAATTTTTTTTCTTAAAATTACTCAAATTTTTAAGAAGAGCTGGATATTTCTTATGGGCCCCCTAGTAATTGTGGTCCGAAAAATTCGCTTGGATTACTTTTACAAAGCGTCTGTACTGCGCATGTCTAAACTAAATTTTACCTGTTTTTTAATAGAATATATAAATGCATTGTATTTGATAGCAATCTTACATTTTTTGCGTTGTTTAAATATTTTAAATGAATTTTAAAAATAAAAACAAAGGCTAGCCGCAAATTGACAAGAGTGACGTAATTATGTAAGATAAAGCTGACGCTGTCCCTATATAAGCTCTGACAAGCATTAGTCGTTGTCATAGCGAAATCAGCGAGCGCGCAGGCTTATTGTCCCTCGGTTTTGTGACTGGATACGGCTCTTGTTTGCTTACTAAATTCTTATATTGAAAACCGATAAATAGGCAAAGAAATTTTTATTTGAACAAAAATAGTTACAATTCCTTTCGAGAATTAGATTTAGGTTATTTTTAAAGATTGAAAATTTGCGAAAAATGAAAATATCGTTCATGCCACCCAGATCGTCCACCTTTGAAATTGACATTGATGAAAAGGAAAAGATAAGAAAGCTTTATTTATCGGGCTAAAAAAAAAAAAAAAAAGAAAAAAACAACATACTGCAGAATTTTCACGTGTTATATAACTTTCAACTCCTAAAGGAATCACTATGGTTTTACCAAGAATTTAAACCTAATCATCAAGTTTTATACACCTGATACGTCAAAAGTCCATGGTATAAAGTCAACCATTCAGAAAATCTCTGACTTAACTAAGTATATCCAACAATCTGTAGATATGAGGTTCTTTAAAGAGTTGCTTGAGTCTCTGAAGATCAAGATTTTGAATTATATGCATGCAAAGTAAGAGAACACCTCAAGAAAGCAAAGGGGTTTCAGGTAGCTCTCCTTCCAATTTGCCATGCGAAGAAATGATAATCTGAAGAAGCTGTGTGATGAAACCAGGGGGGTTTTCAGAAAGTTCAAAACCCTTGTTTGACTGCAGACACTCTCTGGAAGATTATCCGACTTATATCAGAACTGCTCCAATACACAACCAAGCTTGGATTTTAGAGGAGATTTTTTTTCCACTTTTTGATTTCCATAAGAAATTCATGACAATTTCAAATGAACCATCCAAACAAACTTTGTAAAGTTCGACAGTGCATAAATTATGTGTGCAACTAAAAGAGTGGAAGTTATTTCATTTTTAAAGGCAAACATACAACATTGCTCTTGATTTAACAGCTACCATATTTGTATTTGTAGCAGCATGTATTAGTTTGGTCCTATTGATTCATATGACTTCCTGATATTTGTGCAGCAGATTTAAAGAAAAAAAACAACAACCCTCAACTCAATTTCTCTGATGTTCAATATTAAAATATAAAACAGCCTCATGAGTTTTAAAAGTGGTGACTGGACTTAGTTTTGCAAAGTTGATGTTAGCTGTCAGTCCAAAAAGTCTTAGAACAGTCTCTCCAGGATTTTATGACTTTGAAATTGCAACCATTGACATTAGTAATATTAGTATTTTAATAAACCCTAGAAATTACTTTGTCGCCTTGCACTGCAGCAGGCGCCAACAGTGGGAGTCATTGGGGGTTATGCATGAGCTCATGATGGGATTCAAACCGGCAAATCTTTGGTCCAAAGACAGCCTTATTATTAATTAGTTACACCTCTATTTCCTCCCTCGCTTTTCCCTTATTCATTTTATCATTTAGAGGACAATCTCCATGGACAATGATGTTTGCAAATGACATTGTGATTTGTAGTAAGAGGAGGGAAGAGGTGGAGGAAAAGCTGGAGAGGTGGAGGTTTGCAATAGAAAGAAGAGGATTGGAGATTGGTTGTGTGGTGTTTGGAGCTGCATCTTCTTCTGTGTTGAAAAAACTAGATATTGTACAATCAAAGGCCCTGAGGATCTGCTGTGGTGCCTTTAGGACAACGTCGATTCCTGCCTTACTGGTTGAAATGGGGGAGTTTCCTCTGAAACTTAGACGGGACAAACTGGGGGTCCATTTCTGGGCTAGAGTGGCGGGGTCGCATAGCCATTTGGCGTCTAAGTGTCTGCTGGACGAATGTTGGGCCAGAATAAGCATGTTTTTTCACCCATATTGTGAAGGTGGCACAGAATATGGGGTGACGGAAAGACTCAGTGGTGGGCCTGGTATTACCCCCTATGCCCTTCTGGAGCCTACCTGAGCCAGAGGTCAGCACAGATCTGCTTGGTTTAAGCAAAAGGGCAGCTTGTGAGTGTTTTGAAAACTACTTAGGCGAGCAGAGTGAAGCCATTCATATCTTCACTGATGGGTCGAAAGAGGGTAGAAGGGCAGGTTTTGGAATGTATGTTGCTAATCCGCTAGTTATGAATAGTGTCCGTTTGTCAGATGATGTCTCTGTGTTTTCAGCAGAGTTGGTGGCAATTTTATGGGCTTTGTATTGGATCCATGATCTCCCTCCATGACGTTATATAATATGTTCGGACTCTTCAGCAGCTTTATCAGCTCTCCGGTATGGGACACCTGGAGCTCGGCCAGATTTAGTTTTTGATATTCTGTGCTGACTTAAACGACTGGAAGATATAGGTTCAGAAGTTCTGTTTGTCTGGGTCCCTGGGCATGCTGGAGTTGTGGGAAATGAAATGGCCGACGCTCTAGCCAAGGCATCTCTTAGTAGAGACACGATAGACGTGTTCTTGGCGTTGGAGATGCAGGAATGTTTTAGCATCTGTAAGGAGAAAATTACTGAGGAGTGGCAAACAGAATGGGAGAATGAGCGGCGGGGCAGATACTATTTTGCAAGTCAGCCTTCAGTTACTGGCACTAGGTGCCCTGAAACCTATTGTCGTAGAGCTGAAGTTGTTCTAACTAGACTTAGACTTGGACACTGCGCCCTGGCGGAGAGTTTGAAATTAGTCGGCAAACATCCTAGTGGGCTGTGTGGGTGTGGAAACGCTGAATCGGTTGCTCATGTAATGTTGTCATGCAGCAAATACAATCGAGAAAGAAGACATCTTTTTGTTCAGTTGGCAGATACAGGTTTAACTGTTTTTTCCCTCAAGTCGTTGTTGTTTTCAGTAGAAAAGCAAGTTGAAGAAGCCATACTTTTTTATCTGCGCCGTACTGGTCTTTTTGCAAGGATCTAATGTCAACCTTTGGCAGTGGTGGAACGTAACGAAGTAAATGTACTTCGTTACTGTACTTAAGTAAAAAAATTGTGTATCTGTACTTTACTTAAGTAAAATTTAAAACCGGTACTTTTACTTCACTACATTTTTAGAGCAAATATCTGTACGTTTACTCCGCTACATTTTAAAAGTGTGTTTTACATTTTTCCTTACATTTTTGTTCAGGAATTTGAAAAATACACAGGTTTTTTCTAGCGCATCTTGAAGCCGCACCGCCAACATTAAAAGAAGTAGTTGATCGGGAGAAAAAGTAATGAATCAAGAAACATTTTCCATTCATTCAGCGCCAAAAACCTAACATCAAATACAAATTAAAAAGAGTCAGAAGATCGTTGTTAGTTGTGTTTACTTCTAAATAAAAAGTTGAGCCATCATTACACAGAGCAGGGGCGGATCTAAAATTTTCCAAAGGCGGGTGGGGCTTTGACAAAGCCAATATATAGTGACTGGGGGGACTCCCCCCCCAAAACATTTTAAAAAATAAGTGTCATTTTCCTCCATTTTGGCTGCCCATTCACTGGCCCTTCTAGGGGATAGCTTGACTTGTCCCCTTTCATTTTATTTTATTTATTTATTTTTTTGTGGACCAAAAGAGGCGGGAGAGGGGGGTCACACCCCTGCAGAGTATTTATCCTGGTTACCATGGTGACACCCTATAGCACAAAAAATAACATTTGAATTATGGTCGAATACTTTTACTTTTTACTTAAAAAGTACATTTTACACCAACTACTTTTGTACTTTTACTTAAGTAGATTTTTTTATTGGTACTTTTACTTAAGTAAAAATTTTGCCTAATTAGCTGTACTTTTACTTAAGTACAAAAAGTGAGTACTTCATCCACCACTGACCTTTGGTCTACCTGTGGAGGGCAGCATTGCGCACTCGAGCGTATAGCCTGCCGGAAATGATTTGAAGAAGAAGAGGAATCTAGTCCGGGAAGTAATCAAAACCCAGAAGCGATTCCTAGATACACGTGGAATCTGTCTACAATTTCTACACACTAAACACTTGAGAAAAAAGCTCAACATCCGTCAGTAAGTACTCATCTTTTCAGTTTTAAATGAAATTAAATTGCTAGGAATCGTGAAACAAAAAAACTTGGGTTGGAAAAGTCATATAAATTTTATTTCCAAAGCTAATTTCCCTCCTCTGATGCTGAAAATGACTTGAAAGCTAACAAAAAAAGCTTTAAAGTTAAATTGAAAAACGCCTAAAAACTATTATTTAAAAATAAATATACCGTGAAAGTGTGTAAAAGATATTACTTTCTTATTTATTTCTTTTTAATTTGAAAATGACGTGAAAGTTTACTAAATATGTTTCAAAGTTCAATTAAAAAAACGCCTCATTTAATGCGTGCCTTAATGAGTGTTCAAAAGACAGCTGCTGAAGGGTAAGAGGTAGTGATGTGTCGGTCGCGAACGAAACGGCTCTTAGAGCCGGCTTTTTGAAGTGAACGATGGGAGCCGGTTCTTTGAAGTGAACGACCGAAACCGTCTCCTGATTGGGAGCCTTGGTTTTGTTTGGGGTTTTTTTTTTCCCGATTTTCTCCCTCTCTGTCTCTCTCACTCTCTCTTTATTTTTTGTCTGTCTCTCACCCACTCTTCATGCTGCACGTGATTGGTTGTGTTTGTAAAGATCCGGTCGCTCTTTTTTTTTTTTTGCATGTGTTTGTTTTGCTTATTTTAATTTATATTTATACTGTATTTTAATTTACAATGTTTGGTGTTGGTTCATTTTAAGTTTGATTAAAAATCTGAAAAATTAAAATTTGTTCAAAGTTGAAGGTAAAGAGTAAGGTTTTTTATTTTTTATATTTTATTATACAACATGATTGCCTTTAGGAGTGAGTGTGTGTGTGTATGGTTGTATGTGTGGCTCTGCGACAGACTAGCGACCTATTAGGGTGTAACCTGCATCTCGCCTCAAATCAGTCAGGATAGGATAGACCCGTAAGGGATAGATGGTTAAGAAGATGACTGACATTTTATTATAAATGATATATACATGTTTATATTTTTTTACAGTGAATTTTGGCCAGTTTATATAACAAAAATATTTAAAAACAAAAGTAGGAATTAATTTTTTGCATAGTTTAAATTAATCAATTTAAACAAAAGACCATTTTGATTTGCAATGTTTTGCATCTGTTGATTTTAAAGTTGTTTAAAAAGCTGAAAAAAAAACTTGAATTGTAAATGCTAGATTTTTTTAATACATTTTGTCGTATATAAATTTTTATATTTTAATTTTTTTAAGAAATGGCAGGTTTATTTCATAAAAATATTTAAAAGCAAAAACAGGAATTTATTTGCGCATAGTTTAAAAGAATCACTTCAAACAAACAAAAAAAGATCTGAAGAGCCGTTCGCGAACGAAAGAGCCGGCTCTTTTTAGTGAGCCGGACCGAAAGAGCTGGCTCTCTAAAAAGAGCCGTAATTCCCATCACTAGTAAGAGGCAAGATTTTAAATCCCAAAACAATTGCTGGTTGAAACCCAAACTGGTTGAAATTTCGAAAAGTTGAATAGAAGCATATGTCACACGTTTTGAGACCAAAATAGTTGATAACTGAAAAAGCCAATTTTCCAATGAATGCCTTTAAAGCCTAATAAAGCCAATAAGGGCACATACAAATGAGCTATTTATTAACAAAAAGGCTGTAAAATTTAAGGATTTGGTTGAATTAAAAACTGCACAGATTATATTTACAATAAACAATAATCAATTACTCAAATGTATCCTAAACTTTTTTTCACGAGAGGGATACTGTGTATAATTTTAGAGGATGTGATGTCTGTAAGAACAAATGTAAAACAACATTGCATTTCAGTTGTTGGTGTAAATCTTTGGAAAAACTTGGATCAGGAGTTAAAGAATGTAAAACGTTTCAACAGCTCAGCACTTTATACAAGGAAAATATCGTAAACTTGTATATGGAAATAGATTTCTAAATATAAATACTTTCATGTAAACTGTTGTACAAGTAGATTTTTTGTTTTTTATTAAAGAGTCAACAGCTCCCTAAGTATAGTATAAATGAATAAGGAGCAGGCGTCATGGCTTCAGCCTACTCCTTCTTCAGACCATGTACATATTGTTTTCTTCTTGTACTTTAAGAAAATGTTTTATCGTCTAGAAAAAAAAAAATAAATAAAACTTGACTTGGCTTTTACATATGTACCTATTTATTTATATAAAGACACACATGTGTGTGTTTATAGAAGAAAAAAAAAAAACACTGAGACCACTGATTCAGACCATAGAAGAATAATTCTCTGTCCTGTTTCTTTTTTTTTTCCATCAAAGATGGCTGAGAACAAGCGCATGAGGAACCCTCAAGACAAGGAGGACAATGGAAGATGGTTCTTCCAGCATGATCTGCGGGGCCACGCACGGGAGGAGCAGTGTAAAGGGGGCAACAGGAGGCTGGAAAATGAAATCAAGGAAAAGGAGCAGGGGCCGAAGACTCGTGAGCAACTCATTGCCGAGTACGGATTTGACATCCGCAACCGCGATGCCGCAGTCCAAAGAGAGGAGAGAGGACGCAGGCCCATGAGGGGCTCCTCTCGAAGTAGTCAAAGCTGGTATGGAGGGGCCAAAGCTTGGCACAGTGGTGGGAGGGGTCGTCCTTCTATTCCTCCCTCCTCTTCACCATCGACCTATCATCATCTCTCCACTGATCAGCGAGCAAAAACCCGCCCAATGCTGGGCCGCGCATGGGAGGAGCAGTCTGAAGGGGCCAACAGGAGGCTGGAAAAGGATGCTGGTCATTGGGTGTACAATGAAATCAAGGAAAAGGAGCAGGGGCCAAAGACTCGCGAGCAACTCATTGCCGAGTACGGATTTGACATCCGCAACCGCGATGCCGCAGTTCAAAGAGAGGAGAGAGGACGCAGGCCCATGAGGGGCTCCTCTCGAGGTAGTCAAAGCTGGTATGGAGGGGCCAAAGCTTGGCACAGTGGTGGGAGGGGTTGTCCTTCTATTCCTCTCTCCACTGATCAGCGAGCTAAAACCCGCCCACTGCTGGGCCGCGCATGGCCGCCCCGACCTGAACTGGAGAGATCTAGAGAGAGGGGTCGCTACAGCAGGGACAGTGGTGGGGTAAGTGGCCAGGAAGAGGTGGACTCGTCACAGCATCAGAGCAGGTCCCACTCGCCAGCTCGACCTGCCAACCTCGGCAGCAAGCATGCCTCCGTAGAGGAGTTTGTGGGCAGGAAACCGTCCGCGGAGGAGGTTACCCTGGGAGCAGGAGAAGGAGGAATGGCTAAGCTGGAGCGAGACATTGCCCAGTTTAATTTGTTCCAGCAGAGCCCTGTCTCTGAGAGGGGTCTGCCGAACCCCCCCGTGCACCTGCCCAGTGGACCCCCAGAGCTCTCCGGCATAGACGAGATGGTTGTGGCCTCCGGCCAGGAAGAGGTGGACTCGTCACAGCATCAGAGCAGGTCCTACTCGCCAGCTCGACCTGCCAACCTCGGCAGCAAGCATGCCTCCGTAGAGGAGTTTGTGGGCAGGAAACCGTCCAAGGAGGAGGTTACCCTGGGAGCAGGAGAAGGAGGAATGGCTAAGCTGGAGCGAGACATTGCCCAGTTTAATTTGTTCCAGCAGAGCCCTGTCTCTGAGAGGGGTCTGCCAAACCCCCCCGTGCACCTGCCCAGTGGACCCCCAGAGCTCTCCGGCATAGACGAGATGGTTGTGGCCGCCAGCCAGGAAGAGGTGGACTCGTCGCAGCATCAGGGAAACTGTTCCTGATCCAGCCCCGCACCTGGGAGTGATGCAGGAACGTGGCTGGTGTGCCCTACAGTGACCCGGCTCCCACGGCGCTCGCGCTACCTGTTTTTCATCCAGCGCTGTGCGAAGAACCAGTCTACATGCACAGTGCCGGACCCGCCCCCATTCCCCGTCAGAGCATGCTGGTGCAGCCAGAGATATACCTGCCCTACCCAGGTCTACATCCCTGCCAATCAAGAGGCCCCATAGTCTACACCACCCTTTACAACGACTCGACTGTATTGATGTTGCCGGGGGGACAACAACAAGCAGCCAGAGATATACCTGCCCTACCCAGGTCTCCATCCCTGCTAATCAAGAGGCCCCATAATCTACACCACCCTTTACAACGACTCGACTGTATTGATGTTGCCGGGGGGACAACAACAAGCAGCCAGAGATATACCTGCCCTACCCAGGTCTCCATCCCTGCCAATCAAGAGGCCCCATAATCTACACCACCCTTTACAACGACTCGCCTGTACTGATGTTGCCGGGGGGACAACAACAAGCAGCCAGAGATATACCTGCCCTACCCAGGTCTCCATCCCTGCCAATCAAGAGGCCCCATAATCTACACCACCCTTTACAACTACTCGCCTGTATTGATGTTGCCGGGGGGACAACAACAAGCAGCCAGAGATATACCTGCCCTACCCAGGTCTCCATCCCTGCCAATCAAGAGGCCCCATAATCTACTTGTACACCACCCTTTACAACGACTCGCCTGTATTGATGTTGCCGGGGGGACAACAACAAGCAGCCAGAGATATACCTGCCCTACCCAGGTCTCCATCCCTGCCAATCAAGAGGCCCCATAATCTACACCACCCTTTACAACGACTCGCCTGTATTGATGTTGCCGGGGGGACAACAACAAGCAGGCGTTCCAATGAATTATGGACACCAACAAGAATACCTGTCACAATGGCCACCACAGCAGGTGCTCCTCCCAACATTCTACCCTACGCCAGGGGTCACGACCTTCCAGTACCCATAATTTACCCAAGTCCACAGTAACCTCTGATCCGATGCAGCAGTAGGCTCAGCCCGAATCATTTATCAATTACCATGCCAATCTTTGGACAAAAACATTTGAAATTTTCATTTGAGTTCATTTCAGTTGAAATATTTTTCTCGTTTATTTTACTATTTGGTTTATTGTTTTTGTAGATATTTGTTTAAAGTTTACAAATGAATCTTTTTTTTCTAAAGTTGCAATAGATCAATAAAAAAGCTTTAATCATTGTTTGGTGTTCGTATTTTTGTTACTTAGCCAGTGTTCATTGGTCTGGTGGGACCGCTAGAGTTCAAAGTTTTTAAAACAAAACAATCAAATGATTTTATGTGAAAAGGCATGACAGATTTTTACTTAATCACAATAATAAGCCATATGGACAACAATCCTGATTGACATTTAACCTTTACCTTTTATAAAACACATGTATGGAATAATCTGCAACTCATTTTTTTTTTAAATAATTTGTAATTTAATATGCAAATTTGTTATATTTAAGTAAAAATAACCAAAAACACACATTTATAAGATTTTTTCACAGCTACTGATTTTATTAATTTCAACTTCATTAGACATATAACTCATTGAGGTTAGTTCAACATATAGTAGATAATAATTACATATATATATACATGGAGAAAGAGAGAGAGAGAGACTGAGAGAGAGAGAGAGAGAGAGAGAGAGAGAATAGTAATCAGTCTAATCACATCAGTCTCTCTGAATTCTGGTAACACAAGCCTATAGAAAACATGAAAGGCAGAGTTTTACAGTATGTGTGTGTGGCATATGCATGTGTTACACTTGCTGCATGTATACATGTACACAGGCCTGATCTTCACAGTCAGCAGTTGGGTTGGGAGCTGATATTTACACGTGATGTTGTGTGAACTCTGTCCCTGAGTTGCTTCCACCATATTTTTATTATTACAATTGCAAAACTATAACACAAAAAATGAATAAAACTCAAAATTAGGAATAGACATATTTCAGCAATATGGAGCTGATTTTACTAAAAATATATACTTAAATGTTTGCACACTGGACCCAAAATGGTGACCGTTGCTCTTACTTTCCAAAACAAGACCCAAAATGGCGATCGTTGCTGTAGCTTTAGAAAACATTAACAAAAACACTACAGCATTTATGAACCCAAATACCTATGTACACCCAGCTGTCTTCCCAACGATGTGTTTACAGTCATTTAATGTGGCTTATCCTGGTCATTAATCTATAAAATACAGGGAGAAAGACGACATGGTGAACGTGATGTTCACCTTTTGAGTCGCTTCCTGGAAATGAGCACCACTTACTGGCATTGTGGTCTAATTACACCCATAAAACAAAAGTGATCTATCAAAACCTGCTCAATGCAAGCAAAATAAAACAAAATGTGAAAATACATTTTTGTGTGTCACATTTAGACGGTACATACTGCCTAAAATGGCACCGGCCTCTAAAAGGCAGCAGCTGCTCATCAATGGTGATTTTGGGCTCAGGGTTGTAAAATAGAGGAGGAGGTTCACCCTCTTATCCTACACTGTCCTGATGGCAGTTCGCTTGTCTTTTTTGCCGTCGAGTTGGTTTGTTGCCTCAATCATCAAAACACATTATCCTGGAAATGTTGCAGATGTTTTCCAGTGACATTTCAGAGCAATGGACAGTGTGGAAAACAGGTGAAGAAGTTTGTGCAGGCAGGCTGGAACAAACAGGAAAAAGTGCCTGGTGAGATGTGTGATAAACAGTTTTTAGCTAAAATGAAAGAAAAGGTGTTCAATACAGTGGTCAGAGCAGGAATTTTGTTTGGTCTAAAGACTGAGGAAAAGGCAGGAGGCATAATTGGAGGTAGCAGAGATGACAATGCAGAGGTTCTCTTTGGAATGAACAGGCTATACATGATCAGGACACACACAGAGCATTTGGATGAACCTGCTATCGGGTCTCCTTTCCTTAATTGCCATGCCTTCCTGCCTGACAAGGAAGAATCCTACTTGAGTTTTTTTTTAACTGACTATTTTGTCTTTACAGCCTTTCTGGACTCTTTTAGTTAATAAACATTTTGTAGTCCTGAGACTGGGCCTTCGTCCTTCACCTCTCATTACAGAAGACCCGACCAGTAAATGGACAGAGCGGACGTCAAACCTGTGCTGGATGCCTTGTTCCAGCATAGAACTAGTTTGGGTCACGTTATTTTTTATTTTTTTTTTGTTTATTTTGAATTTCTCTATTCATCCCTCACCGGGGAAATTTGTTTGCTGCACTCCTTACACCGCAGCAGGCTGCCCTTCAACGGCGCCAATGGTGGGAGAAGTGGGGGCTAGGTGTCTTCTCCAAGGACCCTAGACGTGCTCTCCGTGAGACGCGAACCCGCGACCTTCCGGTCCGCGGGCGAACGCGCTAACTACGCGGCCACCGTCTCCACTCCAAACTCTCCATTTAACATGAACTCTCCATTTAAACACTCCATTTAACATGAACTTTTAAAACGCACCTATTATTTCATTAAACTTTAAGCTTTTCAGTTGCCTGGAATGTTTCAGCTGCCTTTCAGCTTTAAACTCTGCACTCACTTTTATTATTATTATTAACATTTATTTAACCAGGATAAAAAACTCATTGAGATTAAAAATCTCTCTTTCAAGATTTTCCTGGCCAAGAAATAATACACAGACAGGACATTAACACTCATACGACATACACAGCACTTACAGTAATACACAAGACACCTAACCCCCGCTTCTCCCACCATTGGCGCCGTCAAAGGGCAGCCTGCTGCGGTGTAAGGAGTGCAGCACACAAATTTCCCCATTGAGGGATGAATAGAGTAATTTATTTATTTATTTAGATGGAAGTAACAGACTTGCTGTGGCAACCCCTGAAGGGAAATGCCAGAAGAAGAAGAATTTATGCTATTAAGACTGATTAAGACAAAAAATATCTTAGTTTATTCTGAATGTTACTTTCTAATTCAATTTTTTTTTTTTTGGCAGAATGAGGTGTCGCTGAATTTTCAGCAAACGGTGCGCTCCCGACCCTGCTTCTGTACATGTAGTCACAGCTTTAGCAACAGGTGTCTTCGATTTTGAGTCGTTGTGTGTAATGAATGATACCAAGTGTGTTCATTGTGTTTCAAATATTGCTGACTGTGGCAAGCGTTTTGCATCACATGTGCTTTCATTTGAAAAATAGTGTACTTTTGCGAGTTGTGTTTTAGCAAGGACAAATGTGTTTACACTTATGAGAACAGGGGATTGCGTTTTGTGAATTGTGTCTTCATATGAAATGTGTTTATAATTTTGGCGAATAATGGCTACACTTGGGAAATGTGTTTAGATAGCTCGTCATTTGGTTTAGAGGATTGGCTTTCGTATGTTAGCATTTGAGAAAAACTGTAAGCTACATTAAGCTCTATTAGGTTGCAGTAAACTGGAGTAAGCTACATTAAACTGTATGAAGCTACATTAAGCTGTATTAAGTTACAGTAAACTGCAGTAGGCTACATTAAACTGTATTAAGCTACATTAACCTGTATCACGTTACAATAAGCTGTACTAAATTACAGTAAACTGCAGTAAGCTACATTGAACTGTATGAAGCTACATTAAGCTGTTTTGAGTTACAGCAAACTACAGTGAGCTACGTTAAACTGTATTAAGCCACTGTAAACTATATTAAGCTGAATCAAGCTACCAGGAGCTGTTTTAAGCAACATTAAGTTGAATTGAGCTGTGTTAACCCGCGAACCGGAAGGTCGCGGGTTCGATTCCCACCGAGACCACCGTCTAGGGTCCTTGGAGAAAACACCTAACCCCGCTTCTCCCACCATTGGCGCCGTCGAAGGGCAGCCTGCTGCGGTGTAAGGAGTGCAGCACACAAATTTCCCCGGTGATGGATGAATAGAGTAATTCATTCATTTATTTATTCATTTATTTAAACTTTCCAGCTGCCTAAAGCTTTTCAGCCTTCTTTAGTTTTTACCTATGTCCAGCTTTTTGTGGGTTTGTTTTTATGCATTTTGGCATTACAGTTTATTCTTTCAGCAGAAATGCATCACAGTTTAAAATGACAACAGAATGGCATCCACCCAGCTGTTTTAGTAGAAACCGCTTCACGTCTAGTTATAAGTATTCTTACATATTTGCGTTTTTTTTGTACCGCAATGACCCATCTTTATCCAGTAGTAAGACAGTGTTTTCCAACCAGGGTTTCGCGGCACACTAGTCTACAGTGAGAGATCGTCAGGTGTGTGGTGGGAAATGATCCTATTTCACCTCATATGGTGATCGTGATCTACCGGTATCTCGAAAAGATTATTTTACATGGTGTTTGTGTAAAAATGAATTAAAGCGTATCTATTTATGTTTATGATTATGAAATCTTGTCTTTTATTTAGAGACAGGCAGGAATGTCTAGCAATAGGTTGTTTACTGTAACCATAGCAACCCGCTCTTCTTCTCTACTTTTTTGTTGCGAGCTGCTGCCCATCTCTCCTCAAACCTTCCCCACCTACTGGATTGTATTTTCTACATGTTTTTGAGACATATAAGAGCATTTCGGTTGCGTTTTAAAGCAGAAAATTTTTGGATTCTACAATCTCACATTTTCTGCAAGACATAAAAGAGGTCAAAGTTTCTCTTGCTTTCTGGGTAAATCTTCTGATAGGCTCCTTGTCTGGAACCAAACACGATAATATGGGAGAAAAAGGTGCAAACTTTCAAAAGTGCACAGCATAAAAAAAGTGTTCATTATGACCCATGGTTGCATATGATCCTGCAATTGATTAAATAATTTAAATTAGCAAAAAAAATGGTTTTTAACAATTTTTGGTGGTGTGCCTCAAGATTTTTTTTTTTTTAATGGAAAAACGTACGTTGGCATGAAAAAGGTTGAAAAACACTGCAGTAAGAAATGCCAATGTGAATTATTTTCCTTATAATATGCATAGCTACAACTTCTCCAGCGGATGGCAGCAATTCCTGTTTTTAAATAGAGAATGTATTTTAAAAAATGTTATTTATTTCCAGCAAACTCTCCATATTTGCATTTAAATGCATGCTTTATAAAGTGAAGAAATAAAGCAAAACCAACCAGCTATTATGTGTTTGCATCATGAGACAGGTAATTATTTTTTTTCGTTGGTAGGAGGAACAGGCGCGTTTTTTCTTCATAAGTCTATTTCTAATAAAAATTATATTTAATTTTAAATGTATTTAAATGAATCAATTTATTTTGTTTTCTTGAATAAAAAATGTATTTTACTTTTGTAAAACTTGTATGTGTATGTTTTGCTTTTATCCCTTATATAGAAAGTTAACATTTGTTAAAACATTAGCCTGTCATGTCCCAGATCAACCATGTCCCTCTCCTTTAGCCTCATTTAAATTAAAGTTTAAATTTTTTTTCTTAAAATTACTCAAATTTTTAAGAAGAGCTGGATATTTCTTATGGGCCCCCTAGTAATTGTGGTCCGAAAAATTCGCTTGGATTACTTTTACAAAGCGTCTGTACTTTGTACTTTGTACAGTAGCATGTCTAAACTAAATTTTACCTGTTTTTTAATAGAATATATAAATGCATTGTATTTGATAGCAATCTTACATTTTTTTGCGTTGTTTAAATATTTTAAATGAATTTTAAAAATAAAAACAAAGGCTAGCCGCAAATTGACAAGAGTGACGTAATTATGTAAGATAAAGCTGACGCTGTCCCTATATAAGCTCTGACAAGCATTAGTCGTTGTCATAGCGAAATCAGCGAGCGCGCAGGCTTATTGTCCCTCGGTTTTGTGACTGGATACGGCTCTTGTTTGCTTACTAAATTCTTATATTGAAAACCGATAAATAGGCAAAGAAATTTTTATTTGAACAAAAATAGTTACAATTCCTTTCGAGAATTAGTTTTAGGTTATTTTTAAAGATTGAAAATTTGCGAAAAATGAAAATATCGTTCATGCCGCCCAGATCGTCCACCTTTGAAATTGACATTGATGAAAAGGAAAAGATAAGAAAGCTTTATTTATCGGGCTAAAAAAAAAAAAAAAAAGAAAAAAAACAACATACTGCAGAATTTTCACGTGTTATATAACTTTCAACTCCTAAAGGAATCACTATGGTTTTACCAAGAATTTAAACCTAATCATCAAGTTTTATACACCTGATACGTCAAAAGTCCATGGTATAAAGTCAACCATTCAGAAAATCTCTGACTTAACTAAGTATATCCAACAATCTGTAGATATGAGGTTCTTTAAAGAGTTGCTTGAGTCTCTGAAGATCAAGATTTTGAATTATATGCATGCAAAGTAAGAGAACACCTCAAGAAAGCAAAGGGGTTTCAGGTAGCTCTCCTTCCAATTTGCCATGCGAAGAAATGATAATCTGAAGAAGCTGTGTGATGAAACCAGGGGGGTTTTCAGAAAGTTCAAAACCCTTGTTTGACTGCAGACACTCTCTGGAAGATTATCCGACTTATATCAGAACTGCTCCAATACACAACCAAGCTTGGATTTTAGAGGAGATTTTTTTCCACTTTTTGATTTCCATAAGAAATTCATGACAATTTCAAATGAACCATCCAAACAAACTTTGTAAAGTTCGACAGTGCATAAATTATGTGTGCAACTAAAAGAGTGGAAGTTATTTCATTTTTAAAGGCAAACATACAACATTGCTCTTGATTTAACAGCTACCATATTTGTATTTGTAGCAGCATGTATTAGTTTGGTCCTATTGATTCATATGACTTCCTGATATTTGTGCAGCAGATTTAAAGAAAAAAAACAACAACCCTCAACTCAATTTCTCTGATGTTCAATATTAAAATATAAAACAGCCTCATGAGTTTTAAAAGTGGTGACTGGACTTAGTTTTGCAAAGTTGATGTTAGCTGTCAGTCCAAAAAGTCTTAGAACAGTCTCTCCAGGATTTTATGACTTTGAAATTGCAACCATTGACATTAGTAATATTAGTATTTTAATAAACCCTAGAAATTACTTTGTCGCCTTGCACTGCAGCAGGCGCCAACAGTGGGAGTCATTGGGGGTTATGCATGAGCTCATGATGGGATTCAAACCGGCAAATCTTTGGTCCAAAGACAGCCTTATTATTAATTAGTTACACCTCTATTTCCTCCCTCGCTTTTCCCTTATTCATTTTATCATTTAGAGGACAATCTCCATGGACAATGATGTTTGCAAATGACATTGTGATTTGTAGTAAGAGGAGGGAAGAGGTGGAGGAAAAGCTGGAGAGGTGGAGGTTTGCAATAGAAAGAAGAGGATTGGAGATTGGTTGTGTGGTGTTTGGAGCTGCATCTTCTTCTGTGTTGAAAAAAACTAGATATTGTACAATCAAAGGCCCTGAGGATCTGCTGTGGTGCCTTTAGGACAACGTCGATTCCTGCCTTACTGGTTGAAATGGGGGAGTTTCCTCTGAAACTTAGACGGGACAAACTGGGGGTCCATTTCTGGGCTAGAGTGGCGGGGTCGCATAGCCATTTGGCGTCTAAGTGTCTGCTGGACGAATGTTGGGCCAGAATAAGCATGTTTTTTCACCCATATTGTGAAGGTGGCACAGAATATGGGGTGACGGAAAAGACTCAGTGGTGGGCCTGGTATTACCCCCTATGCCCTTCTGGAGCCTACCTGAGCCAGAGGTCAGCACAGATCTGCTTGGTTTAAGCAAAAGGGCAGCTTGTGAGTGTTTTGAAAACTACTTAGGCGAGCAGAGTGAAGCCATTCATATCTTCACTGATGGGTCGAAAGAGGGTAGAAGGGCAGGTTTTGGAATGTATGTTGCTAATCCGCTAGTTATGAATAGTGTCCGTTTGTCAGATGATGTCTCTGTGTTTTCAGCAGAGTTGGTGGCAATTTTATGGGCTTTGTATTGGATCCATGATCTCCCTCCATGACGTTATATAATATGTTCGGACTCTTCAGCAGCTTTATCAGCTCTCCGGTATGGGACACCTGGAGCTCGGCCAGATTAGTTTTTGATATTCTGTGCTGACTTAAACGACTGGAAGATATAGGTTCAGAAGTTCTGTTTGTCTGGGTCCCTGGGCATGCTGGAGTTGTGGGAAATGAAATGGCCGACGCTCTAGCCAAGGCATCTCTTAGTAGAGACACGATAGACGTGTTCTTGGCGTTGGAGATGCAGGAATGTTTTAGCATCTGTAAGGAGAAAATTACTGAGGAGTGGCAAACAGAATGGGAGAATGAGCGGCGGGGCAGATACTATTTTGCAAGTCAGCCTTCAGTTACTGGCACTAGGTGCCCTGAAACCTATTGTCGTAGAGCTGAAGTTGTTCTAACTAGACTTAGACTTGGACACTGCGCCCTGGCGGAGAGTTTGAAATTAGTCGGCAAACATCCTAGTGGGCTGTGTGGGTGTGGAAACGCTGAATCGGTTGCTCATGTAATGTTGTCATGCAGCAAATACAATCGAGAAAGAAGACATCTTTTTGTTCAGTTGGCAGATACAGGTTTAACTGTTTTTTCCCTCAAGTCGTTGTTGTTTTCAGTAGAAAAGCAAGTTGAAGAAGCCATACTTTTTTATCTGCGCCGTACTGGTCTTTTTGCAAGGATCTAATGTCAACCTTTGGCAGTGGTGGAACGTAACGAAGTAAATGTACTTCGTTACTGTACTTAAGTAAAAAAATTGTGTATCTGTACTTTACTTAAGTAAAATTTAAAACCGGTACTTTTACTTCACTACATTTTTAGAGCAAATATCTGTACGTTTACTCCGCTACATTTTAAAAGTGTGTTTTACATTTTTCTTACATTTTTGTTCAGGAATTTGAAAAATACACAGGTTTTTTCTAGCGCATCTTGAAGCCGCACCGCCAACATTAAAAGAAGTAGTTGATCGGGAGAAAAAGTAATGAATCAAGAAACATTTTCCATTCATTCAGCGCCAAAAACCTAACATCAAATACAAATTAAAAAGAGTCAGAAGATCGTTGTTAGTTGTGTTTACTTCTAAATAAAAAGTTGAGCCATCATTACACAGAGCAGGGGCGGATCTAAAATTTTCCAAAGGCGGGTGGGGCTTTGACAAAGCCAATATATAGTGACTGGGGGGACTCCCCCCCCAAAACATTTTAAAAAATAAGTGTCATTTCCTCCATTTTGGCTGCCCATTCACTGGCCCTTCTAGGGGATAGCTTGACTTGTCCCCTTTCATTTTATTTTATTTATTTATTTTTTTGTGGACCAAAAGAGGCGGGAGAGGGGGGTCACACCCCTGCAGAGTATTTATCCTGGTTACCATGGTGACACCCTATAGCACAAAAATAACATTTGAATTATGGTCGAATACTTTTACTTTTTACTTAAAAAGTACATTTTACACCAACTACTTTTGTACTTTTACTTAAGTAGATTTTTTTATTGGTACTTTTACTTAAGTAAAAATTTTGCCTAATTAGCTGTACTTTTACTTAAGTACAAAAAGTGAGTACTTCATCCACCACTGACCTTTGGTCTACCTGTGGAGGGCAGCATTGCGCACTCGAGCGTATAGCCTGCCGGAAATGATTTGAAGAAGAAGAGGAATCTAGTCCGGGAAGTAATCAAAACCCAGAAGCGATTCCTAGATACACGTGGAATCTGTCTACAATTTCTACACACTAAACACTTGAGAAAAAAGCTCAACATCCGTCAGTAAGTACTCATCTTTTCAGTTTTAAATGAAATTAAATTGCTAGGAATCGTGAAACAAAAAAACTTGGGTTGGAAAAGTCATATAAATTTTATTTCCAAAGCTAATTTCCCTCCTCTGATGCTGAAAATGACTTGAAAGCTAACAAAAAAAGCTTTAAAGTTAAATTGAAAAACGCCTAAAAACTATTATTTAAAAATATATATACCGTGAAAGTGTGTAAAAGATATTACTTTCTTATTTATTTCTTTTTAATTTGAAAATGACGTGAAAGTTTACTAAATATGTTTCAAAGTTCAATTAAAAAAAACGCCTCATTTAATGCGTGCCTTAATGAGTGTTCAAAAGACAGCTGCTGAAGGGTAAGAGGTAGTGATGTGTCGGTCGCGAACGAAACGGCTCTTAGAGCCGGCTTTTTGAAGTGAACGATGGGAGCCGGTTCTTTGAAGTGAACGACCGAAACCGTCTCCTGATTGGGAGCCTTGGTTTTGTTTGGGGTTTTTTTTTCCCGATTTTCTCCCTCTCTGTCTCTCTCACTCTCTCTTTATTTTTTGTCTGTCTCTCACCCACCTCTTCATGCTGCACGTGATTGGTTGTGTTTGTAAAGATCCGGTCGCTCTTTTTTTTTTTTTTTTGCATGTGTTTGTTTTGCTTATTTTAATTTATATTTATACTGTATTTTAATTTACAATGTTTGGTGTTGGTTCATTTTAAGTTTGATTAAAAATCTGAAAATTAAAATTTGTTCAAAGTTGAAGGTAAAAGAGTAAGGTTTTTTATTTTTTATATTTTATTATACAACATGATTGCCTTTAGGAGTGAGTGTGTGTGTGTATGGTTGTATGTGTGGCTCTGCGACAGACTAGCGACCTATTAGGGTGTAACCTGCATCTCGCCTCAAATCAGTCAGGATAGGATAGACCCGTAAGGGATAGATGGTTAAGAAGATGACTGACATTTTATTATAAATGATATATACATGTTTATATTTTTTTACAGTGAATTTTGGCCAGTTTATATAACAAAAATATTTAAAACAAAAGTAGGAATTAATTTTTTGCATAGTTTAAATTAATCAATTTAAACAAAAGACCATTTTGATTTGCAATGTTTTGCATCTGTTGATTTTAAAGTTGTTTAAAAAGCTGAAAAAAAAAAACTTGAATTGTAAATGCTAGATTTTTTTTAATACATTTTGTCGTATATAAATTTTTATATTTTAATTTTTTTAAGAAATGGCAGGTTTATTTCATAAAAATATTTAAAAGCAAAAACAGGAATTTATTTGCGCATAGTTTAAAAGAATCACTTCAAACAAACAAAAAAAGATCTGAAGAGCCGTTCGCGAACGAAAGAGCCGGCTCTTTTTAGTGAGCCGGACCGAAAGAGCTGGCTCTCTAAAAAGAGCCGTAATTCCCATCACTAGTAAGAGGCAAGATTTTAAATCCCAAAACAATTGCTGGTTGAAACCCAAACTGGTTGAAATTTCGAAAAGTTGAATAGAAGCATATGTCACACGTTTTGAGACCAAAATAGTTGATAACTGAAAAAGCCAATTTTTCCAATGAATGCCTTTAAAGCCTAATAAAGCCAATTAGGGCACATACAAATGAGCTATTTATTAACAAAAAGGCTGTAAAATTTAAGGATTTGGTTGAATTAAAAACTGCACAGATTATATGTACAATAAACAATAATCAATTACTCAAATGTATCCTAAACTTTTTTTCACGAGAGGGATACTGTGTATAATTTTAGAGGATGTGATGTCTGTAAGAACAAATGTAAAACAACATTGCATTTCAGTTGTTGGTGTAAATCTTTGGAAAAACTTGGATCAGGAGTTAAAGAATGTAAAACGTTTCAACAGCTCAGCACTTTATACAAGGAAAATATCGTAAACTTGTATATGGAAATAGATTTCTAAATATAAATACTTTAATGTAAACTGTTGTACAAGTAGATTTTTTGTTTTTTATTAAAGAGTCAACAGCTCCTAAGTATAGTATAAATGAATAAGGAGCAGGCGTCATAAGCTTCGGCTTCAGCCTACTCCTTCTTCAGACCATGTACATATTGTTTTCTTCTTGTACTTTAAGAAAATGTTTTATCGTCTAGAAAAAAAAAAATAAATAAAACTTGACTTGGCTTTTACATATGTACCTATTTATTTATATAAAGACACACATGTGTGTGTTTATAGAAGAAAAAAAAAAAAACACTGAGACCACTGATTTCAGACCATAGAAGAATAATTCTCTGTCCTGTTTCTTTTTTTTTTCCATCAAAGATGGCTGAGAACAAGCGCATGAGGAACCCTCAAGACAAGGAGGACAATGGAAGATGGTTCTTCCAGCATGATCTGCGGGGCCACGCACGGGAGGAGCAGTGTAAAGGGGGCAACAGGAGGCTGGAAAATGAAATCAAGGAAAAGGAGCAGGGCCGAAGACTCGTGAGCAACTCATTGCCGAGTACGGATTTGACATCGCAACCGCGATGCCGCAGTCCAAAGAGAGGAGAGAGGACGCAGGCCCATGAGGGGGCTCCTCCTCGAAGTAGTCAAAGCTGGTATGGAGGGGCCCAAAGCTTGGCACAGTGGTGGGAGGGGTCGTCCTTCTATTCCTCCCTCCTCTTCACCATCGACCTCTTCATCTCATCTCTCCACTGATCAGCGAGCAAAAACCCGCCCAATGCTGGGCCGCGCATGGGAGGAGCAGTCTGAAGGGGCCAACAGGAGGCTGGAAAAGGATGCTGGTCATTGGGTGTTACAATGAAATCAAGGCACAGGAGCAGGGGCCAAAGACTCGCGAGCAACTCATTGCCGAGTACGGATTTGACATCCGCAACCGCGATGCCGCAGTTTCAAAGAGAGGAGAGAGGACGCAGGCCCATGAGGGGCTCCTCTCGAGGTTAGTCAAAGCTGGTATGGAGGGGCCAAAGCTTGGCACAGTGGTGGGGGAGGGGTTGTCCTTCTATTCCTCTCTCCACTGATCAGCGAGCTAAAACCCGCCCACTGCTGGGCCGCGCATGGCCGCCCCGACCTGAACTGGAGAGATCTAGAGAGAGGGGTCGCTACAGCAGGGACAGTGGTGGGGTAAGTGGCCAGGAAGAGGTGGACTCGTCACAGCATCAGAGCAGGTCCCACTCGCCAGCTCGACCTGCCAACCTCGGCAGCAAGCATGCCTCCGTAGAGGAGTTTGTGGGCAGGAAACCGTCCGCGGAGGAGGTTACCCTGGGAGCAGGAGAAGGAGGAATGGCTAAGCTGGAGCGAGACATTGCCCAGTTTAATTTGTTCCAGCAGAGCCCTGTCTCTGAGAGGGGTCTGCCGAACCCCCCCCGTGCACCTGCCCAGTGGACCCCCAGAGCTCTCCGGCATAGACGAGATGGTTGTGGCCTCCGGCCAGGAAGAGGTAGGACTCGTCATCAGCATCAGAGCAGGTCCTACTCGCCAGCTCGACCTGCCAACCTCGGCAGCAAGCATGCCTCCGTAGAGGAGTTTGTGGGCAGGAAACCGTCCAAGGAGGAGGTTACCCTGGGAGCAGCGAGAAGGAGGAATGGCTAAGCTGGAGCGAGACATTGCCCAGTTTAATTTGTTCCAGCAGAGCCCTGTCTCTGAGAGGGGTCTGCCAAACCCCCCCGTGCACCTGCCCAGTGGACCCCCAGAGCTCTCCGGCATAGACGAGATGGTTGTGGCGCCAGCCAGGAAGAGGTGGACTCGTCGCAGCATCAGGGAACTGTTCCTGATCCAGCCCCGCACCTGGGAGTGATGCAGGAACGTGGCTGGTGTGCCCTACAGTGACCCGGCTCCCACGGCGCTCGCGCTACCTGTTTTTCATCCAGCGCTGTGCGAAGAACCAGTCTACATGCACAGTGCCGGACCCGCCCCCATTCCCCGTCAGAGCATGCTGGTGCAGCCAGAGATATACCTGCCCTACCAGGTCTACATCCCTGCCAATCAAGAGGCCCCATAGTCTACACCACCCTTTACAACGACTCGACTGTATTGATGTTGCCGGGGGGACAACAACAAGCAGCCAGAGATTATACCTGCCCTACCCAGGTCTCCATCCTGCTAATCAAGAGGCCCCCATAATCTACACCACCCTTTACAACGACTCGACTGTATTGATGTTGCCGGGGGGACAACAACAAGCAGCCAGAGATATACCTGCCCTACCCAGGTCTCCATCCCTGCCAATCAAGAGGCCCCATAATCTACACCACCCTTTACAACGACTCGCCTGTACTGATGTTGCCGGGGGGACAACAACAAGCAGCCAGAGATATACCTGCCCTACCCAGGTCTCCATCCCTGCCAATCAAGAGGCCCCATAATCTACACCACCCTTTACAACTACTCGCCTGTATTGATGTTTGCCGGGGGGACAACAACAAGCAGCCAGAGATATACCTGCCCTACCCAGGTCTCCAATCCCTGCCAATCAAGAGGCCCATAATCTACTTGTACACCACCCTTTACAACGACTCGCCTAGTATTGATGTTGCCGGGGGGACAACAACAAGCAGCCAGAGATATACCTGCCCTACCCAGGTCTCCATCCCTGCCAATCAAGAGGCCCCATAATCTACACCACCCTTTACAACGACTCGCCTGTATTGATGTTGCCGGGGGACAACAACAAGCAGGCGGTTCCAATGAATTATGGACACCAACAAGAATACCTGTCACAATGGCCACCACAGCAGGTGCTCCTCCCAACATTCTACCCTACGCCAGGGGTCACGACCTTCCAGTACCCCATAATTTACCCAAGTCCACAGTAACCTCTGATCCGATGCAGCAGTAGGCTCAGCCCCGAATCATTTATCAATTACCATGCCAATCTTTGGACAAAAACATTTGAAATTTTCATTTGAGTTCATTTCAGTTGAAATATTTTTTCTCGTTTATTTTACTATTTGGTTTATTGTTTTTGTAGATATTTGTTTAAAGTTTACAAATGAATCTTTTTTTTCTAAAGTTGCAATAGATCAATAAAAAAGCTTTAATCATTGTTTGGTGTTCGTATTTTTGTTACTTAGCCAGTGTTCATTGGTCTGGTGGGACCGCTAGAGTTCAAAGTTTTTAAAACAAAACAATCAAATGATTTTATGTGAAAAGGCATGACAGATTTTTACTTAATCACAATAATAAGCCATATGGACAACAATCCTGATTGACATTTAACCTTTACCTTTATAAAACACATGTATGGAATAATCTGCAACTCATTTTTTTTTTAAATAATTTGTAATTTAATATGCAAATTTGTTATATTTAAGTAAAAATAACCAAAAACACACATTTATAAGATTTTTTCACAGCTACTGATTTTATTAATGTCAACTTCATTAGACATATAACTCATTGAAGGTTAGTTTCAACATATAGTAGATAATAATTACATATATATATACATGGAGAAAGAGAGAGAGAGAGACTGAGAGAGAGAGAGAGAGAGAGAGAGAGAATAGTAATCAGTCTAATCACATCAGTCCTCTCTGAATTCTGGTAACACAAGCCTATAGAAAACATGAAAGGCAGAGTTTTACAGTATGTGTGTGTGGCATATGCATGTGTTACACTTGCTGCATGTATACATGTACACAGGCCTGATCTTCACAGTCAGCAGTTGGGTTGGGAGCTGATATTTACACGTGATGTTGTGTGAACTCTGTCCCTGAGTTGCTTCCACCATATTTTTATTATTACAATTGCAAAAACCTATAACACAAAAAATGAATAAAACTCAAAATTAGGAATAGACATATTTCAGCAATATGGAGCTGATTTTACTAAAAATATATACTTAAATGTTTGCACACTGGACCAAAATGGTGACCGTTGCTCTTACTTTCCAAAACAAGACCCAAAATGGCGATCGTTGCTGTAGCTTTAGAAAACATTAACAAAAACACTACAGCATTTATGGACCCAATACCTATGTACACCCAGCTGTCTTCCCAACGATGTGTTTACAGTCATTTAATGTGGCTTATCCTGGTCATTAATCTATAAAATACAGGGAGAGAAAGACGACATGGTGAACGTGATGTTCACCTTTTGAGTCGCTTCCTGGAAATGAGCACCACTTACTGGCATTGTGGTCTAATTACACCCATAAAACAAAAGTGATCTATCAAACCTGCTCAATGCAAGCAAAATAAAACAAAATGTGAAAATACATTTTTGTGTGTCACATTTAGACGGTACATACTGCCTAAAATGGCACCGGCCTCTAAAAGGCAAGCAGCTGCTCATCAATGGTGATTTTGGGCTCAGGGTTGTAAAATAGAGGAGGAGGTTCACCCTCTTATCCTACACTGTCCTGATGGCAGTTCGCTTGTCTTTTTGCCGTCGAGTTGGTTTGTTGCCTCAATCATCAAAACACATTATCCTGGAAATGTTGCAGATGTTTTCCAGATGACATTTCAGAGCAATGGACAGTGTGGAAAACAGGTGAAGAAGTTTGTGCAGGCAGGCTGGAACAAACAGGAAAAAGTGCCTGGTGAGATGTGTGATAAACAGTTTTTAGCTAAAATGAAAGAAAAGGTGTTCAATACAGTGGTCAGAGCAGGAATTTTGTTTGGTCTAAAGACTGAGGAAAAGGCAGGAGGCATAATTGGAGGTAGCAGAGATGACAATGCAGAGGTTCTCTTTGGAATGAACAGGCTATACATGATCAGGACACACACAGAGCATTTGGATGAACCTGCTATGGGTCTCCTTTCCTTAATTGCCATGCCTTCCTGCCTGACAAGGAAGAATCCTACTTGAGTTTTTTTTTAACTGGACTATTTTGTCTTTACAGCCTTTCTGGACTCTTTTAGTTAATAAACATTTTGTAGTCCTGAGACTGGGCCTTCGTCCTTCACCTCTCATTACAGAAGACCCGACCAGTAAATGGACAGAGCGGGACGTCAAACCTGTGCTGGATGCCTGTTCCAGCATAGAACTAGTTTGGGTCACGTTATTTTTTATTTTTTTTTTGTTTATTTTGAATTTCTCTATTCATCCCTCACCGGGGAAATTTGTTTGCTGCACTCCTTACACCGCAGCAGGCTGCCCTTCAACGGCGCCAATGGTGGGAGAAGTGGGGGGCTAGGTGTCTTCTCCAAGGACCCTAGACGTGCTCTCCGTGAGACGCGAACCCGCGACCTTCCGGTCCGCGGGCGAACGCGCTAACTACGCGGCCACCGTCTCCACTCCAAACTCTCCATTTAACATGAACTCTCCATTTAAACACTCCATTTAACATGAACTTTTAAAACGCACCTATTATTTCATTAAACTTTAAGCTTTTCAGTTGCCTGAATGTTTCAGCTGCCTTTCAGCTTTAAACTCTGCACTCACTTTTATTATTATTATTAACATTTATTTAACCAGGATAAAAAACTCATTGAGATTAAAAATCTCTCTTTCAAGATTTTCCTGGCCAAGAAATAATACACAGACAGGACATTAACACTCATACGACATACACAGCACTTACAGTAATACACAAGACACCTAACCCCCGCTTCTCCCACCATTGGCGCCGTCAAAGGGCAGCCTGCTGCGGTGTAAGGAGTGCAGCACACAAATTTCCCCATTGAGGGATGAATAGAGTAATTTATTTATTTATTTAGATGGAAGTAACAGACTTGCTGTGGCAACCCCTGAAGGGAAATGCCAGAAGAAGAAGAAGATTTATGCTATTAAGACTGATTAAGACAAAAAATATCTTAGTTTATTCTGAATGTTACTTTCTAATTCAATTTTTTTTTTTTTTGGCAGAATGAGGTGTCGCTGAATTTTCAGCAAACGGTGCGCTCCGACCCTGCTTCTGTACATGTAGTCACAGCTTTAGCAACAGGTGTCTTCGATTTTGAGTCGTTGTGTGTAATGAATGATACCAAGTGTGTTCATTGTGTTCAAATATTGCTGACTGTGGCAAGCGTTTTGCATCACATGTGCTTTCATTTGAAAAATAGTGTACTTTTTGCGAGTTGTGTTTTAGCAAGGACAAATGTGTTTACACTTATGAGAACAGGGGATTGCGTTTGGTGAATTGTGTCTTCATATGAAATGTGTTTATAATTTTGGCGAATAATGGCTACACTTGGGAAATGTGTTTAGATAGCTCGTCATTTGGTTTAGAGGATTGGCTTTCGTATGTTAGCATTTGAGAAAAACTGTAAGCTACATTAAGCTCTATTAGGTTGCAGTAAACTGGAGTAAGCTACATTAAACTGTATGAAGCTACATTAAGCTGTATTAAGTTACAGTAAACTGCAGTAGGCTACATTAAACTGTATTAAGCTACATTAACCTGTATCACGTTACAATAAGCTGTACTAAATTACAGTAAACTGCAGTAAGCTACATTGAACTGTATGAAGCTACATTAAGCTGTTTTGAGTTACAGTAAACTACAGTGAGCTACGTTAAACTGTATTAAGCCACTGTAAACTATATTAAGCTGAATCAAGCTACCAGGAGCTGTTTTAAGCAACATTAAGTTGAATTGAGCTGTGTTAACCCGCGAACCGGAAGGTCGCGGGTTCGATTCCCACCGAGACCACCGTCTAGGGTCCTTGGAGAAAACACCTAACCCCGCTTCTCCCACCATTGGCGCCGTCGAAGGGCAGCCTGCTGCGGTGTAAGGAGTGCAGCACACAAATTTCCCCGGTGATGGATGAATAGAGTAATTCATTCATTTATTTATTCATTTATTTAAACTTTCCAGCTGCCTAAAGCTTTTCAGCCTTCTTTAGTTTTTACCTATGTCCAGCTTTTTGTGGGTTTGTTTTTATGCATTTTGGCATTACAGTTTATTCTTTCAGCAGAAATGCATCACAGTTTAAAATGACAACAGAATGGCATCCACCCAGCTGTTTTAGTAGAAACCGCTTCACGTCTAGTTATAAGTATTCTTACATATTTGCGTTTTTTTGTACCGCAATGACCCATCTTTATCCAGTAGTAAGACAGTGTTTTCCAACCAGGGTTTCGCGGCACACTAGTCTACAGTGAGAGATCGTCAGGTGTGTGGTGGGAAATGATCCTATTTCACCTCATATGGTGATCGTGATCTACCGGTATCTCGAAAAGATTATTTTACATGGTGTTTGTGTAAAAATGAATTAAAGCGTATCTATTTATGTTTATGATTATGAAATCTTGTCTTTTATTTAGAGACAGGAAGGAATGTCTAGCAATAGGTTGTTTACTGTAACCATAGCAACCCGCTCTTCTTCTCTACTTTTTTGTTGCGAGCTGCTGCCCATCTCTCCTCAAAACTTCCCCACCTACTGGATTGTATTTTCTACATGTTTTTGAGACATATAAGAGCATTTCGGTTGCGTTTTAAAGCAGAAAATTTTTGGATTCTACTAATCTCACATTTTCTGCAAGACATAAAAGAGGTCAAAGTTTCTCTTGCTTTCTGGGTAAATCTTCTGATAGGCTCCTTGTCTGGAACCAAACACGATAATATGGGAGAAAAAGGTGCAAACTTTCAAAAGTGCACAGCATAAAAAAAGTGTTCATTATGACCCATGGTTGCATATGATCCTGCAATTGATTAAATAATTTAAATTAGCAAAAAAAATGGTTTTTAACAATTTTTGGTGGTGTGCCTCAAGATTTTTTTTTTTTAATGGAAAAAACGTACGTTGGCATGAAAAAGGTTGAAAAACACTGCAGTAAGAAATGCCAATGTGAATTATTTTCCTTATAATATGCATAGCTACAACTTCTCCAGCGGATGGCAGCAATTCCTGTTTTTAAATAGAGAATGTATTTTAAAAAATGTTATTTATTTCCAGCAAACTCTCCATATTTGCATTTAAATGCATGCTTTATAAAGTGAAGAAATAAAGCAAAACCAACCAGCTATTATGTGTTTGCATCATGAGACAGGTAATTATTTTTTTTCGTTGGTAGGAGGAACAGGCGCGTTTTTTCTTCATAAGTCTATTTCTAATAAAAATTATATTTAATTTTAAATGTATTTAAATGAATCAATTTATTTTGTTTTCTTGAATAAAAAATGTATTTTACTTTTGTAAAACTTGTATGTGTATGTTTTGCTTTTATCCCTTATATAGAAAGTTAACATTTGTTAAAACATTAGCCTGTCATGTCCCAGATCAACCATGTCCCTCTCCTTTAGCCTCATTTAAATTAAAGTTTAAATTTTTTTTTCTTAAAATTACTCAAATTTTTAAGAAGAGCTGGATATTTCTTATGGGCCCCCTAGTAATTGTGGTCCGAAAAATTCGCTTGGATTACTTTTACAAAGCGTCTGTACTGCGCATGTCTAAACTAAATTTTACCTGTTTTTTAATAGAATATATAAATGCATTGTATTTGATAGCAATCTTACATTTTTTGCGTTGTTTTAAATATTTTAAATGAATTTTAAAAATAAAAACAAAGGCTAGCCGCAAATTGACAAGAGTGACGTAATTATGTAAGATAAAGCTGACGCTGTCCCTATATAAGCTCTGACAAGCATTAGTCGTTGTCATAGCGAAATCAGCGAGCGCGCAGGCTTATTGTCCCTCGGTTTTGTGACTGGATACGGCTCTTGTTTGCTTACTAAATTCTTATATTGAAAACCGATAAATAGGCAAAGAAATTTTTATTTGAACAAAATAGTTACAATTCCTTTCGAGAATTAGATTTAGGTTATTTTTAAAGATTGAAAATTTGCGAAAAATGAAAATATCGTTCATGCCGCCCAGATCGTCCACCTTTGAAATTGACATTGATGAAAAGGAAAAGATAAGAAAGCTTTATTTATCGGGCTAAAAAAAAAAAAAAAAGAAAAAAACAACATACTGCAGAATTTTCACGTGTTATATAACTTTCAACTCCTAAAGGAATCACTATGGTTTTACCAAGAATTTAAACCTAATCATCAAGTTTTATACACCTGATACGTCAAAAGTCCATGGTATAAAGTCAACCATTCAGAAAATCTCTGACTTAACTAAGTATATCCAACAATCTGTAGATATGAGGTTCTTTAAAGAGTTGCTTGAGTCTCTGAAGATCAAGATTTTGAATTATATGCATGCAAAGTAAGAGAACACCTCAAGAAAGCAAAGGGGTTTCAGGTAGCTCTCCTTCCAATTTGCCATGCGAAGAAATGATAATCTGAAGAAGCTGTGTGATGAAACCAGGGGGGTTTTCAGAAAGTTCAAAACCCTTGTTTGACTGCAGACACTCTCTGGAAGATTATCCGACTTATATCAGAACTGCTCCAATACACAACCAAGCTTGGATTTTAGAGGAGATTTTTTTTTCCACTTTTTGATTTCCATAAGAAATTCATGACAATTTCAAATGAACCATCCAAACAAACTTTGTAAAGTTCGACAGTGCATAAATTATGTGTGCAACTAAAAGAGTGGAAGTTATTTCATTTTTAAAGGCAAACATACAACATTGCTCTTGATTTAACAGCTACCATATTTGTATTTGTAGCAGCATGTATTAGTTTGGTCCTATTGATTCATATGACTTCCTGATATTTGTGCAGCAGATTTAAAGAAAAAAAACAACAACCCTCAACTCAATTTCTCTGATGTTCAATATTAAAATATAAAACAGCCTCATGAGTTTTAAAAGTGGTGACTGGACTTAGTTTTGCAAAGTTGATGTTAGCTGTCAGTCCAAAAAGTCTTAGAACAGTCTCTCCAGGATTTTATGACTTTGAAATTGCAACCATTGACATTAGTAATATTAGTATTTTAATAAACCCTAGAAATTACTTTGTCGCCTTGCACTGCAGCAGGCGCCAACAGTGGGAGTCATTGGGGGTTATGCATGAGCTCATGATGGGATTCAAACCGGCAAATCTTTGGTCCAAAGACAGCCTTATTATTAATTAGTTACACCTCTATTTCCTCCCTCGCTTTTCCCTTATTCATTTTATCATTTAGAGGACAATCTCCATGGACAATGATGTTTGCAAATGACATTGTGATTTGTAGTAAGAGGAGGGAAGAGGTGGAGGAAAAGCTGGAGAGGTGGAGGTTTGCAATAGAAAGAAGAGGATTGGAGATTGGTTGTGTGGTGTTTGGAGCTGCATCTTCTTCTGTGTTGAAAAAACTAGATATTGTACAATCAAAGGCCCTGAGGATCTGCTGTGGTGCCTTTAGGACAACGTCGATTCCTGCCTTACTGGTTGAAATGGGGGAGTTTCCTCTGAAACTTAGACGGGACAAACTGGGGGTCCATTTCTGGGCTAGAGTGGCGGGGTCGCATAGCCATTTGGCGTCTAAGTGTCTGCTGGACGAATGTTGGGCCAGAATAAGCATGTTTTTTCACCCATATTGTGAAGGTGGCACAGAATATGGGGTGACGGAAAGACTCAGTGGTGGGCCTGGTATTACCCCCTATGCCCTTCTGGAGCCTACCTGAGCCAGAGGTCAGCACAGATCTGCTTGGTTTAAGCAAAAGGGCAGCTTGTGAGTGTTTTGAAAACTACTTAGGCGAGCAGAGTGAAGCCATTCATATCTTCACTGATGGGTCGAAAGAGGGTAGAAGGGCAGGTTTTGGAATGTATGTTGCTAATCCGCTAGTTATGAATAGTGTCCGTTTGTCAGATGATGTCTCTGTGTTTTCAGCAGAGTTGGTGGCAATTTTATGGGCTTTGTATTGGATCCATGATCTCCCTCCATGACGTTATATAATATGTTCGGACTCTTCAGCAGCTTTATCAGCTCTCCGGTATGGGACACCTGGAGCTCGGCCAGATTTAGTTTTTGATATTCTGTGCTGACTTAAACGACTGGAAGATATAGGTTCAGAAGTTCTGTTTGTCTGGGTCCCTGGGCATGCTGGAGTTGTGGGAAATGAAATGGCCGACGCTCTAGCCAAGGCATCTCTTAGTAGAGACACGATAGACGTGTTCTTGGCGTTGGAGATGCAGGAATGTTTTAGCATCTGTAAGGAGAAAATTACTGAGGAGTGGCAAACAGAATGGGAGAATGAGCGGCGGGGCAGATACTATTTTGCAAGTCAGCCTTCAGTTACTGGCACTAGGTGCCCTGAAACCTATTGTCGTAGAGCTGAAGTTGTTCTAACTAGACTTAGACTTGGACACTGCGCCCTGGCGGAGAGTTTGAAATTAGTCGGCAAACATCCTAGTGGGCTGTGTGGGTGTGGAAACGCTGAATCGGTTGCTCATGTAATGTTGTCATGCAGCAAATACAATCGAGAAAGAAGACATCTTTTTGTTCAGTTGGCAGATACAGGTTTAACTGTTTTTTCCCTCAAGTCGTTGTTGTTTTCAGTAGAAAAGCAAGTTGAAGAAGCCATACTTTTTTATCTGCGCCGTACTGGTCTTTTTGCAAGGATCTAATGTCAACCTTTGGCAGTGGTGGAACGTAACGAAGTAAATGTACTTCGTTACTGTACTTAAGTAAAAAAATTGTGTATCTGTACTTTACTTAAGTAAAATTTAAAACCGGTACTTTTACTTCACTACATTTTTAGAGCAAATATCTGTACTTTTACTCCGCTACATTTTAAAAGTGTGTTTTACATTTTTCCTTACATTTTTGTTCAGGAATTTGAAAAATACACAGGTTTTTTTTAGCGCATCTTGAAGCCGCACCGCCAACATTAAAAGAAGTAGTTGATCGGGAGAAAAAGTAATGAATCAAGAAACATTTTCCATTCATTCAGCGCCAAAAACCTAACATCAAATACAAATTAAAAAGAGTCAGAAGATCGTTGTTAGTTGTGTTTACTTCTAAATAAAAAGTTGAGCCATCATTACACAGAGCAGGGGCGGATCTAAAATTTTCCAAAGGCGGGTGGGGCTTTGACAAAGCCAATATATAGTGACTGGGGGGACTCCCCCCCAAAACATTTTAAAAAATAAGTGTCATTTTCCTCCATTTTGGCTGCCCATTCACTGGCCCTTCTAGGGGATAGCTTGACTTGTCCCCTTTCATTTTATTTTATTTATTTATTTTTTTGTGGACCAAAAGAGGCGGGAGAGGGGGGTCACACCCCTGCAGAGTATTTATCCTGGTTACCATGGTGACACCCTATAGCACAAAAAATAACATTTGAATTATGGTCGAATACTTTTACTTTTTACTTAAAAAGTACATTTTACACCAACTACTTTTGTACTTTTACTTAAGTAGATTTTTTTATTGGTACTTTTACTTAAGTAAAAATTTTGCCTAATTAGCTGTACTTTTACTTAAGTACAAAAAGTGAGTACTTCATCCACCACTGACCTTTGGTCTACCTGTGGAGGGCAGCATTGCGCACTCGAGCGTATAGCCTGCCGGAAATGATTTGAAGAAGAAGAGGAATCTAGTCCGGGAAGTAATCAAAACCCAGAAGCGATTCCTAGATACACGTGGAATCTGTCTACAATTTCTACACTCTAAACACTTGTGAAAAAAGCTCAACATCCGTCAGTAAGTACTCAGCTTTTCAGTTTTAAATGAAATTAAATTGCTAGGAATCGTGAAACAAAAAAACTTGGGTTGGAAAAGTCATATAAATTTTATTTCCAAAGCTAATTTCCCTCCTCTGATGCTGAAAATGACTTGAAAGCTAACAAAAAAAGCTTTAAAGTTAAATTGAAAAACGCCTAAAAACTATTATTTAAAAATATATATACCGTGAAAGTGTGTAAAAGATATTACTTTCTTATTTATTTCTTTTTAATTTGAAAATGACGTGAAAGTTTACTAAATATGTTTCAAAGTTCAATTAAAAAAACGCCTCATTTAATGCGTGCCTTAATGAGTGTTCAAAAGACAGCTGCTGAAGGGTAAGAGGTAGTGATGTGTCGGTCGCTAACGAAACGGCTCTTAGAGCCGGCTCTTTGAAGTGAACGATGGGAGCCGGTTCTTTGAAGTGAACGACCGAAACCGTCTCCTGATTGGGAGCCTTGGTTTTGTTTGGGTTTTTTTTCCCGATTTTCTCCCTCTCTGTCTCTCTCACTCTCTCTTTTTTTTGTCTGTCTCTCACCCACTCTTCATGCTGCACGTGATTGGTTGTGTTTGTAAAGATCCGGTCGCTCTTTTTTTTTTTTTTGCATGTGTTTGTTTTGCTTATTTTAATTTATATTTATACTGTATTTTAATTTACAATGTTTGGTGTTGGTTCATTTTAAGTTTGATTAAAAATCTGAAAAATTAAAATTTGTTCAAAGTTGAAGGTAAAGAGTAAGATTTTTTTATTTTTTACATTTTATTATACAACATGATTGCCTTTAGGAGTGAGTGTGTGTGTGTATGGTTGTATGTGTGGCTCTGCGACAGACTAGCGACCTATTAGGGTGTAACCTGCATCTCGCCTCAAATCAGTCAGGATAGGATAGACCCGTAAGGGATAGATGGTTAAGAAGATGACTGACATTTTATTATAAATGATATATACATGTTTATATTTTTTACAGTGAATTTTGGCCAGTTTATATAACAAAAATATTTAAAAACAAAAGTAGGAATTAATTTTTTGCATAGTTTAAATTAATCAATTTAAACAAAAGACAATTTTGATTTGCAATGTTTTGCATCTGTTGATTTTAAAGTTGTTTAAAAAGCTGAAAAAAAAACCTTGAAATGTAAATGCTAGATTTTTTTAATACATTTTATCGTATATAAATTTTTATATTTTAAATTTTTTAAGAAATGGCAGGTTTATTTCATAAAAATATTTAAAAGCAAAAACAGGAATTAATTTGCGCATAGTTTAAATGAATCACTTCAAACAAACAAAAAAAGATCTGAAGAGCCGTTCGCGAACGAAAGAGCCGGCTCTTTTTAGTGAGCCGGACCGAAAGAGCCGGCTCTCTAAAAAGAGCCGTAATTCCCATCACTAGTAAGAGGCAAGATTTTAAATCCCAAAACAATTGCTGGTTGAAACCCAAACTGGTTGAAATTTCGAAAAGTTGAATAAAAGCATATGTCACACGTTTTGAGACCAAAATAGTTGATAACTGAAAAAGCCAATTTTCCAATGAATGTCTTTAAAGCCTAATAAAGCCAATTACAGGGCACATACAAATGAGCTATTTATTAACAAAAAGGCTGTAAAATTTAAGGATTTGGTTGAATTAAAAACTGCACAGATTATATTTACAATAAACAATAATCAATTACTCAAATGTATCCTAAACTTTTTTTCACGAGAGGGATACTGTATATAATTTTAGAGGATGTGATGTCTGTAAGAACAAATGTAAAACAACATTGCATTTCAGTTGTTGGTGTAAATCTTTGGAAAAACTTGGATCAGGAGTTAAAGAATGTAAAACGTTTCAACAGCTCAGCACTTTATACAAAGAAAATATCGTAAACTTGTATATGGAAATAGATTTCTAAATATAAATACTTTCATGTAAACTGTTGTACAAGTAGATTTTTTGTTTTTTATTAAAGAGTCAACAGCTCCCTAAGTATAGTATAAATGAATAAGGAGCAGGCGTCATGGCTTCAGCCTACTCCTTTTTCAGACCATGTACATATTGTTTTCTTCTTGTACTTTAAGAAAATGTTTTATCATCTAGAAAAATAATAATAAAAATATATAAAACTTGACTTGGCTTTTACATATGTACCTATTTATTTATATAAAGACACACATGTGTGTGTTTATAGAAGAAAAAAAAAAAACCACTGAGACCACTGATTCAGACCATAGAAGAATAATTCTCTGTCCTGTTTCTTTTTTTTTTTCCATCAAAGATGGCTGAGAACAAGTGCATAAGGAACCCTCAAGACAAGGAGGACATATGGTTCTTCCAGCATGATCTGCGGGGCCACGCACGGGAGGAGCAGTGTAAAGGGGGCAACAGGAGGCTGGAAAATGAAATCAAGGAAAAGGAGCAGGGGCCGAAGACTCGTGAGCAACTCATTGCCGAGTACGGATTTGACATCCGCAACCGCGATGCCGCAGTCCAAAGAGAGGAGAGAGGACGCAGGCCCATGAGGGGCTCCTCTCGAAGTAGTCAAAGCTGGTATGGAGGGGCCAAAGCTTGGCACAGTGGTGGGAGGGGTCGTCCTTCTATTCCTCCCTCCTCTTCACCATCGACCTATCATCATCTCTCCACTGATCAGCGAGCAAAAACCCGCCCAATGCTGGGCCGCGCATGGGAGGAGCAGTCTGAAGGGGCCAACAGGAGGCTGGAAAAGGATGCTGGTCATTGGGTGTACAATGAAATCAAGGAAAAGGAGCAGGGGCCAAAGACTCGCGAGCAACTCATTGCCGAGTACGGATTTGACATCCGCAACCGCGATGCCGCAGTTCAAAGAGAGGAGAGAGGACGCAGGCCCATGAGGGGCTCCTCTCGAGGTAGTCAAAGCTGGTATGGAGGGGCCAAAGCTTGGCACAGTGGTGGGAGGGGTTGTCCTTCTATTCCTCTCTCCACTGATCAGCGAGCTAAAACCCGCCCACTGCTGGGCCGCGCATGGCCGCCCCGACCTGAACTGGAGAGATCTAGAGAGAGGGGTCGCTACAGCAGGGACAGTGGTGGGGTAAGTGGCCAGGAAGAGGTGGACTCGTCACAGCATCAGAGCAGGTCCCACTCGCCAGCTCGACCTGCCAACCTCGGCAGCAAGCATGCCTCCGTAGAGGAGTTTGTGGGCAGGAAACTGTCCGCGGAGGAGGTTACCCTGGGAGCAGGAGAAGGAGGAATGGCTAAGCTGGAGCGAGACATTGCCCAGTTTAATTTGTTCCAGCAGAGCCCTGTCTCTGAGAGGGGTCTGCCGAACCCCCCCGTGCACCTGCCCAGTGGACCCCCAGAGCTCTCCGGCATAGACGAGATGGTTGTGGCCTCCGGCCAGGAAGAGGTGGACTCGTCACAGCATCAGAGCAGGTCCTACTCGCCAGCTCGACCTGCCAACCTCGGCAGCAAGCATGCCTCCGTAGAGGAGTTTGTGGGCAGGAAACCGTCCGAGGAGGAGGTTACCCTGGGAGCAGGAGAAGGAGGAATGGCTAAGCTGGAGCGAGACATTGCCCAGTTTAATTTGTTCCAGCAGAGCCCTGTCTCTGAGAGGGGTCTGCCAAACCCCCCCGTGCACCTGCCCAGTGGACCCCCAGAGCTCTCCGGCATAGACGAGATGGTTGTGGCCGCCAGCCAGGAAGAGGTGGACTCGTCGCAGCATCAGGGAACTGTTCCTGATCCAGCCCCGCACCTGGGAGTTATGCAGGAACGTGGCTGGTGTGCCCTACAGTGACCCGGCTCCCACGGCGCTCGCGCTACCTGTTTTTCATCCAGCGCTGTGCGAAGAACCAGTCTACATGCACAGTGCCGGACCCGCCCCCACTCCCCGTCAG
Source organism: Neostethus bicornis (assembly GCA_902685375.1). Classification (NCBI taxonomy): domain Eukaryota; kingdom Metazoa; phylum Chordata; class Actinopteri; order Atheriniformes; family Phallostethidae; genus Neostethus; species Neostethus bicornis. Next base: position 6,630,407 of record LR738564.1, read on the forward strand.
AGCATGCTGGTGCAGCCAGAGATATACCTGCCCTACCCAGGTCTCCATCCCTGCCAATCAAGAGGCCCCATAATCTACACCACCCTTTACAACGACTCGACTGTATTGATGTTGCCGGGGGGACAACAACAAGCAGCCAGAGATATACCTGCCCTACCCAGGTCTCCATCCCTGCTAATCAAGAGGCCCCATAATCTACACCACCCTTTACAACGACTCGACTGTATTGATGTTGCCGGGGGGACAACAACAAGCAGCCAGAGATATACCTGCCCTACCCAGGTCTCCATCCCTGCCAATCAAGAGGCCCCATAATCTACACCACCCTTTACAACGACTCGCCTGTATTGATGTTGCCGGGGGGACAACAACAAGCAGCCAGAGATATACCTGCCCTACCCAGGTCTCCATCCCTGCCAATCAAGAGGCCCCATAATCTACACCACCCTTTACAACTACTCGCCTGTATTGATGTTGCCGGGGGGACAACAACAAGCAGCCAGAGATATACCTGCCCTACCCAGGTCTCCATCCCTGCCAATCAAGAGGCCCCATAATCTACACCACCCTTTACAACGACTCGCCTGTATTGATGTTGCCGGGGGGACAACAACAAGCAGGCGTTCCAATGAATTATGGACACCAACAAGAATACCTGTCACAATGGCCACCACAGCAGGTGCTCCTCCCAATATTCTACCCTACGCCGGGGGTCACGACCTTCCAGTACCCCATAATTTACCCAAGTCCACAGTAACCTCTGATCCGATGCAGCACTAGGCTCAGCCCGAATCATTTATCAATTACCATGCCAATCTTTGGACAAAAACATTTGAAATTTTCATTTGAGTTCATTTCAGTTGAAATATTTTTCTCGTTTATTTTACTATTTGGTTTATTGTTTTTGTAGATATTTGTTTAAAGTTTACAAATGAATCTTTTTTTTCTAAAGTTGCAATAGATCAATAAAAAAGCTTTAATCATTGTTTGGTGTTCGTATTTTTGTTACTTAGCCAGTGTTCATTGGTCTGGTGGGACCGCTAGAGTTCAAAGTTTTTAAAACAAAACAATCAAATGATTTTATGTGAAAAGGCATGACAGATGTTTACTTAATCACAATAATAAGCCATATGGACAACAATCCTGATTGACATTTAACCTTTACCTTTTATAAAACACATGTATGGAATAATCTGCAACTCATTTTTTTTAAATAATTTGTAATTTAATATGCAAATTTGTTATATTTAAGTAAAAATAACCAAAAACACACATTTATAAGATTTTTTCACAGCTACTGATTTTATTCATTTCAACTTCATTAGACATATAACTCATTGAGGTTAGTTCAACATATAGTAGATAATAATTACATATATATATATACATGGAGAAAGAGAGAGAGAGAGATTGAGAGAGAGATAGAGAGAGAGAGAATAGTAATCAGTCTAATCACATCAGTCTCTCTGAATTCTGGTAACACAAGCCTATAGAAAACATGAAAGGCAGAGTTTTACAGTATGTGTGTGTGGCATATGCATGTGTTACACTTGCTGCATGTATACATGTACACAGGCCTGATCTTCACAGTCAGCAGTTGGGTTGGGAGCTGATATTTACACGTGATGTTGTGTGAACTCTGTCCCTGAGTTGCTTCCACCATATTTTTATTATTACAATTGCAAAACTACAACACAAAAAAATGAATACAACTCAAAATTAGGAATAGACACTAAAAATATATACTTAAATGTTTGCACACTGGACCCAAAATGGTGACCGTTGCTCTTACTTTCCAAAACAAGACCCAAAATGGCGATCGTTGCTGTAGCTTTAGAAAACATTAACAAAAACACTACAGCATTTATGAACCCAAATACCTATGTACACCCAGCTGTCTTCCCAACGATGTGTTTACAGTCATTTAATGTGGCTTATCCTGGTCATTAATCTATAAAATACAGGGCGAAAGACGACATGGTGAACGTGATGTTCACTTTTTGAGTCGCTTCCTGGAAATGAGCGCCACTCACTGGCATTGTGGTCTAATTACACCCATAAAACGAAAGTGATCTATCAAAACCTGCTCAATGCAAGCAAAATAAAACAAAATGTGAAAATACATTTTTGTGTGTCACATTTAGACGGTACATACTGCCTAAAACCGCACCGGCCTCTAAACGGCAGCAGCTGCTCATCAATGGTGATTTTGGGCTCAGGGTTGTAAAATAGAGGGAGGAGGTTCACCCTCTTATCCTACACTGTCCTGATGGCAGTTCGCTTGTCTTTTTGCCGTCGAGTTGGTTTGTTGCCTCAATCATCAAAACACATTATCCTGGAAATGTTGCAGATGTTTTCCAGTGACATTTCAGAGCAATGGACAGTGTGGAAAACAGGTGAAGAAGTTTGTGCAGGCAGGCTGGAACAAACAGGAAAAAGTGTCTGGTGAGATGTGTGATAAACAGTTTTTAGCTAAAATGAAAGAAAAGGTGTTCAATACAGTGGTCAGAGCAGGAATTTTGTTTGGTCTAAAGACTGAGGAAAAGGCAGGAGGCAGAATTGGAGGTAGCAGAGATGACAATGCAGAGGTTCTCTTTGGAATGAACAGGCTATACATGATCAGGACACACACAGAGCATTTGGATGAACCTGCTATCGGGTCTCCTTTCCTTAATTGCCATGCCTTCCTGCCTGACAAGGAAGAATCCTACTTGAGTTTTTTTTTAACTGACTATTTTGTCTTTACAGCCTTTCTGGACTCTTTTAGTTAATAAACATTTTGTAGTCCTAAGACTGGGCCTTCGTCCTTCACCTCTCATTACAGAAGACCCGACCAGTAAATGGACCGAGCGGACGTCAAACCTGTGCTGGATGCCTTGTTCCAGCATAGAACTAGTTTGGGTCACGTTATTTAACATGAACTTTTAAAACGCACCTATTATTTCATTAAACTTTAAGCTTTTCAGTTGCCTGGAATGTTTCAGCTGCCTTTCAGCTTTAAACTCTGCACTCACTTTTATTATTATTATTAACATTTATTTAACCAGGATAAAAAACTCATTGAGATTAAAAATCTCTCTTTCAAGATTTTCCTGGCCAAGAAATAATACACAGACAGGACATTAACACTCATACGACATACACAGCACTTACAGTAATACACAAGACACCTAACCCCCGCTTCTCCCACCATTGGCGCCGTCAAAGGGCAGCCTGCTGCGGTGTAAGGAGTGCAGCACACAAATTTCCCCATTGAGGGATGAATAGAGTAATTTATTTATTTATTTAGATGGAAGTAACAGACTTGCTGTGGCAACCCCTGAAGGGAAATGCCAGAAGAAAAAGGAGAATTTATGCTATTAAGACTGATTAAGACAAAAAATATCTTAGTTTATTCTGAATGTTACTTTCTAATTCAATTTTTTTTTTTTTTTGGCAGTATGAGGTGTCGCTGAATTTTCAGCAAACGGTGCGCTCCGACCCTGCTTCTGTACATGTAGTCACAGCTTTAGTAACAGGTGTCTTCGATTTTGAGTCGTTGTGTGTAATGAATGATACCAAGTGTGTTCATTGTGTTCAAATATTGCTGACTGTGGCAAGCGTTTTGCATCACATGTGCTTTCATTTGAAAAATAGTGTACTTTTGCGAGTTGTGTTTTAGCAAGGACAAATGTATTTACACTTATGAGAACAGGGGATTGCGTTTTGTGAATTGTGTCTTCATATGAAATGTGTTTATAATCTTGGCGAATGATGGCTACACTTGGGAAATGTGTTTAGATAGCTCGTCATTTGGTTTAGAGGATTGGCTTTCGTATGTTAGCATTTGAGAAAAACTGTAAGCTACATTAAGCTCTATTAGGTTGCAGTAAACTGTATTAAGCTACATTAACCTGTATCACGTTACAATAAGCTGTACTAAATTACAGTAAACTGCAGTAAGCTACATTGAACTGTATGAAGCTACATTAAGCTGTTTTGAGTTACAGTAAACTACAGTGAGCAACGTTAAACTGTATTAAGCCACTGTAAACTATATTAAGCTGAATCAAGCTACCAGGAGCTGTTTTAAGCAACATTAAGTTGAATTGAGCTGTGTTAACCCGCGAACCGGAAGGTCGCGGGTTCGATTCCCACCGAGACCACCGTCTAGGGTCCTTGGAGAAAACACCTAACCCCGCTTCTCCCACCATTGGCGCCGTCGAAGGGCAGCCTGCTGCGGTGTAAGGAGTGCAGCACACAAATTTCCCCGGTGATGGATGAATAGAGTAATTCATTCATTTATTTATTCATTTATTTAAACTTTCCAGCTGCCTAAAGCTTTTCAGCCTTCTTTAGTTTTTACCTATGTCCAGCTTTTTGTGGGTTTGTTTTTATGCATTTTGGCATTACAGTTTATTCTTTCAGCAGAAATGCATCACAGTTTAAAATGACAACAGAATGGCATCCACCCAGCTGTTTTAGTAGAAACCGCTTCACGTCTAGTTATAAGTATTCTTACATATTTGCGTTTTTTTTGTACCGCAATGACCCATCTTTATCCAGTAGTAAGACAGTGTTTTCCAACCAGGGTTTCGCGGCACACTAGTCTACAGTGAGAGATCGTCAGGTGTGTGGTGGGAAATGATCCTATTTCACCTCATATGGTGATCGTGATCTACCGGTATCTCGAAAAGATTATTTTACATGGTGTTTGTGTAAAAATGAATTAAAGCGTATCTATTTATGTTTATGATTATGAAATCTTGTCTTTTATTTAGAGACAGGAAGGAATGTCTAGCAATAGGTTGTTTACTGTAACCATAGCAACCCGCTCTTCTTCTCTACTTTTTTGTTGCGAGCTGCTGCCCATCTCTCCTCAAAACTTCCCCACCTACTGGATTGTATTTTCTACATGTTTTTGAGACATATAAGAGCATTTCGGTTGCGTTTTAAAGCAGAAAATTTTTGGATTCTACAATCTCACATTTTCTGCAAGACATAAAAGAGGTCAAAGTTTCTCTTGCTTTCTGGGTAAATCTTCTGATAGGCTCCTTGTCTGGAACCAAACACGATAATATGGGAGAAAAAGGTGCAAACTTTCAAAAGTGCACAGCATAAAAAAAGTGTTCATTATGACCCATGGTTGCATATGATCCTGCAATTGATTAAATAATTTAAATTAGCAAAATGGTTTTTAACAATTTTTGGTGGTGTGCCTCAAGATTTTTTTTTTTTAATGGAAAAACGTACGTTGGCATGAAAAAGGTTGAAAAACACTGCAGTAAGAAATGCCAATGTGAATTATTTTCCTTATAATATGCATAGCTACAACTTCTCCAGCGGATGGCAGCAATTCCTGTTTTTAAATAGAGAATGTATTTTAAAAAATGTTATTTATTTCCAGCAAACTCTCCATATTTGCATTTAAATGCATGCTTTATAAAGTGAAGAAATAAAGCAAAACCAACCAGCTATTATGTGTTTGCATCATGAGACAGGTAATTATTTTTTTTCGTTGGTAGGAGGAACAGGCGCGTTTTTTCTTCATAAGTCTATTTCTAATAAAAATTATATTTAATTTTAAATGTATTTAAATGAATCAATTTATTTTGTTTTCTTGAATAAAAAATGTATTTTACTTTTGTAAAACTTGTATGTGTATGTTTTGCTTTTATCCCTTATATAGAAAGTTAACATTTGTTAAAACATTAGCCTGTCATGTCCCAGATCAACCATGTCCCTCTCCTTTAGCCTCATTTAAATTAAAGTTTAAATTTTTTTTCTTAAAATTACTCAAATTTTTAAGAAGAGCTGGATATTTCTTATGGGCCCCCTAGTAATTGTGGTCCGAAAAATTCGCTTGGATTACTTTTACAAAGCGTCTGTACTGCGCATGTCTAAACTAAATTTTACCTGTTTTTTAATAGAATATATAAATGCATTGTATTTGATAGCAATCTTACATTTTTTGCGTTGTTTAAATATTTTAAATGAATTTTAAAAATAAAAACAAAGGCTAGCCGCAAATTGACAAGAGTGACGTAATTATGTAAGATAAAGCTGACGCTGTCCCTATATAAGCTCTGACAAGCATTAGTCGTTGTCATAGCGAAATCAGCGAGCGCGCAGGCTTATTGTCCCTCGGTTTTGTGACTGGATACGGCTCTTGTTTGCTTACTAAATTCTTATATTGAAAACCGATAAATAGGCAAAGAAATTTTTATTTGAACAAAAATAGTTACAATTCCTTTCGAGAATTAGATTTAGGTTATTTTTAAAGATTGAAAATTTGCGAAAAATGAAAATATCGTTCATGCCGCCCAGATCGTCCACCTTTGAAATTGACATTGATGAAAAGGAAAAGATAAGAAAGCTTTATTTATCGGGCTAAAAAAAAAAAAAAAAGAAAAAAACAACATACTGCAGAATTTTCACGTGTTATATAACTTTCAACTCCTAAAGGAATCACTATGGTTTTACCAAGAATTTAAACCTAATCATCAAGTTTTATACACCTGATACGTCAAAAGTCCATGGTATAAAGTCAACCATTCAGAAAATCTCTGACTTAACTAAGTATATCCAACAATCTGTAGATATGAGGTTCTTTAAAGAGTTGCTTGAGTCTCTGAAGATCAAGATTTTGAATTATATGCATGCAAAGTAAGAGAACACCTCAAGAAAGCAAAGGGGTTTCAGGTAGCTCTCCTTCCAATTTGCCATGCGAAGAAATGATAATCTGAAGAAGCTGTGTGATGAAACCAGGGGGGTTTTCAGAAAGTTCAAAACCCTTGTTTGACTGCAGACACTCTCTGGAAGATTATCCGACTTATATCAGAACTGCTCCAATACACAACCAAGCTTGGATTTTAGAGGAGATTTTTTTTCCACTTTTTGATTTCCATAAGAAATTCATGACAATTTCAAATGAACCATCCAAACAAACTTTGTAAAGTTCGACAGTGCATAAATTATGTGTGCAACTAAAAGAGTGGAAGTTATTTCATTTTTAAAGGCAAACATACAACATTGCTCTTGATTTAACAGCTACCATATTTGTATTTGTAGCAGCATGTATTAGTTTGGTCCTATTGATTCATATGACTTCCTGATATTTGTGCAGCAGATTTAAAGAAAAAAAACAACAACCCTCAACTCAATTTCTCTGATGTTCAATATTAAAATATAAAACAGCCTCATGAGTTTTAAAAGTGGTGACTGGACTTAGTTTTGCAAAGTTGATGTTAGCTGTCAGTCCAAAAAGTCTTAGAACAGTCTCTCCAGGATTTTATGACTTTGAAATTGCAACCATTGACATTAGTAATATTAGTATTTTAATAAACCCTAGAAATTACTTTGTCGCCTTGCACTGCAGCAGGCGCCAACAGTGGGAGTCATTGGGGGTTATGCATGAGCTCATGATGGGATTCAAACCGGCAAATCTTTGGTCCAAAGACAGCCTTATTATTAATTAGTTACACCTCTATTTCCTCCCTCGCTTTTCCCTTATTCATTTTATCATTTAGAGGACAATCTCCATGGACAATGATGTTTGCAAATGACATTGTGATTTGTAGTAAGAGGAGGGAAGAGGTGGAGGAAAAGCTGGAGAGGTGGAGGTTTGCAATAGAAAGAAGAGGATTGGAGATTGGTTGTGTGGTGTTTGGAGCTGCATCTTCTTCTGTGTTGAAAAAACTAGATATTGTACAATCAAAGGCCCTGAGGATCTGCTGTGGTGCCTTTAGGACAACGTCGATTCCTGCCTTACTGGTTGAAATGGGGGAGTTTCCTCTGAAACTTAGACGGGACAAACTGGGGGTCCATTTCTGGGCTAGAGTGGCGGGGTCGCATAGCCATTTGGCGTCTAAGTGTCTGCTGGACGAATGTTGGGCCAGAATAAGCATGTTTTTTCACCCATATTGTGAAGGTGGCACAGAATATGGGGTGACGGAAAGACTCAGTGGTGGGCCTGGTATTACCCCCTATGCCCTTCTGGAGCCTACCTGAGCCAGAGGTCAGCACAGATCTGCTTGGTTTAAGCAAAAGGGCAGCTTGTGAGTGTTTTGAAAACTACTTAGGCGAGCAGAGTGAAGCCATTCATATCTTCACTGATGGGTCGAAAGAGGGTAGAAGGGCAGGTTTTGGAATGTATGTTGCTAATCCGCTAGTTATGAATAGTGTCCGTTTGTCAGATGATGTCTCTGTGTTTTCAGCAGAGTTGGTGGCAATTTTATGGGCTTTGTATTGGATCCATGATCTCCCTCCATGACGTTATATAATATGTTCGGACTCTTCAGCAGCTTTATCAGCTCTCCGGTATGGGACACCTGGAGCTCGGCCAGATTTAGTTTTTGATATTCTGTGCTGACTTAAACGACTGGAAGATATAGGTTCAGAAGTTCTGTTTGTCTGGGTCCCTGGGCATGCTGGAGTTGTGGGAAATGAAATGGCCGACGCTCTAGCCAAGGCATCTCTTAGTAGAGACACGATAGACGTGTTCTTGGCGTTGGAGATGCAGGAATGTTTTAGCATCTGTAAGGAGAAAATTACTGAGGAGTGGCAAACAGAATGGGAGAATGAGCGGCGGGGCAGATACTATTTTGCAAGTCAGCCTTCAGTTACTGGCACTAGGTGCCCTGAAACCTATTGTCGTAGAGCTGAAGTTGTTCTAACTAGACTTAGACTTGGACACTGCGCCCTGGCGGAGAGTTTGAAATTAGTCGGCAAACATCCTAGTGGGCTGTGTGGGTGTGGAAACGCTGAATCGGTTGCTCATGTAATGTTGTCATGCAGCAAATACAATCGAGAAAGAAGACATCTTTTTGTTCAGTTGGCAGATACAGGTTTAACTGTTTTTTCCCTCAAGTCGTTGTTGTTTTCAGTAGAAAAGCAAGTTGAAGAAGCCATACTTTTTTATCTGCGCCGTACTGGTCTTTTTGCAAGGATCTAATGTCAACCTTTGGCAGTGGTGGAACGTAACGAAGTAAATGTACTTCGTTACTGTACTTAAGTAAAAAAATTGTGTATCTGTACTTTACTTAAGTAAAATTTAAAACCGGTACTTTTACTTCACTACATTTTTAGAGCAAATATCTGTACGTTTACTCCGCTACATTTTAAAAGTGTGTTTTACATTTTTCCTTACATTTTTGTTCAGGAATTTGAAAAATACACAGGTTTTTTCTAGCGCATCTTGAAGCCGCACCGCCAACATTAAAAGAAGTAGTTGATCGGGAGAAAAAGTAATGAATCAAGAAACATTTTCCATTCATTCAGCGCCAAAAACCTAACATCAAATACAAATTAAAAAGAGTCAGAAGATCGTTGTTAGTTGTGTTTACTTCTAAATAAAAAGTTGAGCCATCATTACACAGAGCAGGGGCGGATCTAAAATTTTCCAAAGGCGGGTGGGGCTTTGACAAAGCCAATATATAGTGACTGGGGGGACTCCCCCCCCAAAACATTTTAAAAAATAAGTGTCATTTTCCTCCATTTTGGCTGCCCATTCACTGGCCCTTCTAGGGGATAGCTTGACTTGTCCCCTTTCATTTTATTTTATTTATTTATTTTTTTGTGGACCAAAAGAGGCGGGAGAGGGGGGTCACACCCCTGCAGAGTATTTATCCTGGTTACCATGGTGACACCCTATAGCACAAAAAATAACATTTGAATTATGGTCGAATACTTTTACTTTTTACTTAAAAAGTACATTTTACACCAACTACTTTTGTACTTTTACTTAAGTAGATTTTTTTATTGGTACTTTTACTTAAGTAAAAATTTTGCCTAATTAGCTGTACTTTTACTTAAGTACAAAAAGTGAGTACTTCATCCACCACTGACCTTTGGTCTACCTGTGGAGGGCAGCATTGCGCACTCGAGCGTATAGCCTGCCGGAAATGATTTGAAGAAGAAGAGGAATCTAGTCCGGGAAGTAATCAAAACCCAGAAGCGATTCCTAGATACACGTGGAATCTGTCTACAATTTCTACACACTAAACACTTGAGAAAAAAGCTCAACATCCGTCAGTAAGTACTCATCTTTTCAGTTTTAAATGAAATTAAATTGCTAGGAATCGTGAAACAAAAAAACTTGGGTTGGAAAAGTCATATAAATTTTATTTCCAAAGCTAATTTCCCTCCTCTGATGCTGAAAATGACTTGAAAGCTAACAAAAAAAGCTTTAAAGTTAAATTGAAAAACGCCTAAAAACTATTATTTAAAAATAAATATACCGTGAAAGTGTGTAAAAGATATTACTTTCTTATTTATTTCTTTTTAATTTGAAAATGACGTGAAAGTTTACTAAATATGTTTCAAAGTTCAATTAAAAAAAACGCCTCATTTAATGCGTGCCTTAATGAGTGTTCAAAAGACAGCTGCTGAAGGGTAAGAGGTAGTGATGTGTCGGTCGCGAACGAAACGGCTCTTAGAGCCGGCTTTTTGAAGTGAACGATGGGAGCCGGTTCTTTGAAGTGAACGACCGAAACCGTCTCCTGATTGGGAGCCTTGGTTTTGTTTGGGGTTTTTTTTTCCCGATTTTCTCCCTCTCTGTCTCTCTCACTCTCTCTTTATTTTTTGTCTGTCTCTCACCCACTCTTCATGCTGCACGTGATTGGTTGTGTTTGTAAAGATCCGGTCGCTCTTTTTTTTTTTTTTGCATGTGTTTGTTTTGCTTATTTTAATTTATATTTATACTGTATTTTAATTTACAATGTTTGGTGTTGGTTCATTTTAAGTTTGATTAAAAATCTGAAAAATTAAAATTTGTTCAAAGTTGAAGGTAAAGAGTAAGGTTTTTTATTTTTTATATTTTATTATACAACATGATTGCCTTTAGGAGTGAGTGTGTGTGTGTATGGTTGTATGTGTGGCTCTGCGACAGACTAGCGACCTATTAGGGTGTAACCTGCATCTCGCCTCAAATCAGTCAGGATAGGATAGACCCGTAAGGGATAGATGGTTAAGAAGATGACTGACATTTTATTATAAATGATATATACATGTTTATATTTTTTTACAGTGAATTTTGGCCAGTTTATATAACAAAAATATTTAAAAACAAAAGTAGGAATTAATTTTTTGCATAGTTTAAATTAATCAATTTAAACAAAAGACCATTTTGATTTGCAATGTTTTGCATCTGTTGATTTTAAAGTTGTTTAAAAAGCTGAAAAAAAAACTTGAATTGTAAATGCTAGATTTTTTTAATACATTTTGTCGTATATAAATTTTTATATTTTAATTTTTTTAAGAAATGGCAGGTTTATTTCATAAAAATATTTAAAAGCAAAAACAGGAATTTATTTGCGCATAGTTTAAAAGAATCACTTCAAACAAACAAAAAAAGATCTGAAGAGCCGTTCGCGAACGAAAGAGCCGGCTCTTTTTAGTGAGCCGGACCGAAAGAGCTGGCTCTCTAAAAAGAGCCGTAATTCCCATCACTAGTAAGAGGCAAGATTTTAAATCCCAAAACAATTGCTGGTTGAAACCCAAACTGGTTGAAATTTCGAAAAGTTGAATAGAAGCATATGTCACACGTTTTGAGACCAAAATAGTTGATAACTGAAAAAGCCAATTTTCCAATGAATGCCTTTAAAGCCTAATAAAGCCAATTAGGGCACATACAAATGAGCTATTTATTAACAAAAAGGCTGTAAAATTTAAGGATTTGGTTGAATTAAAAACTGCACAGATTATATTTACAATAAACAATAATCAATTACTCAAATGTATCCTAAACTTTTTTTCACGAGAGGGATACTGTGTATAATTTTAGAGGATGTGATGTCTGTAAGAACAAATGTAAAACAACATTGCATTTCAGTTGTTGGTGTAAATCTTTGGAAAAACTTGGATCAGGAGTTAAAGAATGTAAAACGTTTCAACAGCTCAGCACTTTATACAAGGAAAATATCGTAAACTTGTATATGGAAATAGATTTCTAAATATAAATACTTTCATGTAAACTGTTGTACAAGTAGATTTTTTGTTTTTTATTAAAGAGTCAACAGCTCCCTAAGTATAGTATAAATGAATAAGGAGCAGGCGTCATGGCTTCAGCCTACTCCTTCTTCAGACCATGTACATATTGTTTTCTTCTTGTACTTTAAGAAAATGTTTTATCGTCTAGAAAAAAAAAAATAAATAAAACTTGACTTGGCTTTTACATATGTACCTATTTATTTATATAAAGACACACATGTGTGTGTTTATAGAAGAAAAAAAAAAAAACACTGAGACCACTGATTCAGACCATAGAAGAATAATTCTCTGTCCTGTTTCTTTTTTTTTTCCATCAAAGATGGCTGAGAACAAGCGCATGAGGAACCCTCAAGACAAGGAGGACAATGGAAGATGGTTCTTCCAGCATGATCTGCGGGGCCACGCACGGGAGGAGCAGTGTAAAGGGGGCAACAGGAGGCTGGAAAATGAAATCAAGGAAAAGGAGCAGGGGCCGAAGACTCGTGAGCAACTCATTGCCGAGTACGGATTTGACATCCGCAACCGCGATGCCGCAGTCCAAAGAGAGGAGAGAGGACGCAGGCCCATGAGGGGCTCCTCTCGAAGTAGTCAAAGCTGGTATGGAGGGGCCAAAGCTTGGCACAGTGGTGGGAGGGGTCGTCCTTCTATTCCTCCCTCCTCTTCACCATCGACCTATCATCATCTCTCCACTGATCAGCGAGCAAAAACCCGCCCAATGCTGGGCCGCGCATGGGAGGAGCAGTCTGAAGGGGCCAACAGGAGGCTGGAAAAGGATGCTGGTCATTGGGTGTACAATGAAATCAAGGAAAAGGAGCAGGGGCCAAAGACTCGCGAGCAACTCATTGCCGAGTACGGATTTGACATCCGCAACCGCGATGCCGCAGTTCAAAGAGAGGAGAGAGGACGCAGGCCCATGAGGGGCTCCTCTCGAGGTAGTCAAAGCTGGTATGGAGGGGCCAAAGCTTGGCACAGTGGTGGGAGGGGTTGTCCTTCTATTCCTCTCTCCACTGATCAGCGAGCTAAAACCCGCCCACTGCTGGGCCGCGCATGGCCGCCCCGACCTGAACTGGAGAGATCTAGAGAGAGGGGTCGCTACAGCAGGGACAGTGGTGGGGTAAGTGGCCAGGAAGAGGTGGACTCGTCACAGCATCAGAGCAGGTCCCACTCGCCAGCTCGACCTGCCAACCTCGGCAGCAAGCATGCCTCCGTAGAGGAGTTTGTGGGCAGGAAACCGTCCGCGGAGGAGGTTACCCTGGGAGCAGGAGAAGGAGGAATGGCTAAGCTGGAGCGAGACATTGCCCAGTTTAATTTGTTCCAGCAGAGCCCTGTCTCTGAGAGGGGTCTGCCGAACCCCCCCGTGCACCTGCCCAGTGGACCCCCAGAGCTCTCCGGCATAGACGAGATGGTTGTGGCCTCCGGCCAGGAAGAGGTGGACTCGTCACAGCATCAGAGCAGGTCCTACTCGCCAGCTCGACCTGCCAACCTCGGCAGCAAGCATGCCTCCGTAGAGGAGTTTGTGGGCAGGAAACCGTCCAAGGAGGAGGTTACCCTGGGAGCAGGAGAAGGAGGAATGGCTAAGCTGGAGCGAGACATTGCCCAGTTTAATTTGTTCCAGCAGAGCCCTGTCTCTGAGAGGGGTCTGCCAAACCCCCCCGTGCACCTGCCCAGTGGACCCCCAGAGCTCTCCGGCATAGACGAGATGGTTGTGGCCGCCAGCCAGGAAGAGGTGGACTCGTCGCAGCATCAGGGAACTGTTCCTGATCCAGCCCCGCACCTGGGAGTGATGCAGGAACGTGGCTGGTGTGCCCTACAGTGACCCGGCTCCCACGGCGCTCGCGCTACCTGTTTTTCATCCAGCGCTGTGCGAAGAACCAGTCTACATGCACAGTGCCGGACCCGCCCCCATTCCCCGTCAGAGCATGCTGGTGCAGCCAGAGATATACCTGCCCTACCCAGGTCTACATCCCTGCCAATCAAGAGGCCCCATAGTCTACACCACCCTTTACAACGACTCGACTGTATTGATGTTGCCGGGGGGACAACAACAAGCAGCCAGAGATATACCTGCCCTACCCAGGTCTCCATCCCTGCTAATCAAGAGGCCCCATAATCTACACCACCCTTTACAACGACTCGACTGTATTGATGTTGCCGGGGGGACAACAACAAGCAGCCAGAGATATACCTGCCCTACCCAGGTCTCCATCCCTGCCAATCAAGAGGCCCCATAATCTACACCACCCTTTACAACGACTCGCCTGTACTGATGTTGCCGGGGGGACAACAACAAGCAGCCAGAGATATACCTGCCCTACCCAGGTCTCCATCCCTGCCAATCAAGAGGCCCCATAATCTACACCACCCTTTACAACTACTCGCCTGTATTGATGTTGCCGGGGGGACAACAACAAGCAGCCAGAGATATACCTGCCCTACCCAGGTCTCCATCCCTGCCAATCAAGAGGCCCCATAATCTACTTGTACACCACCCTTTACAACGACTCGCCTGTATTGATGTTGCCGGGGGGACAACAACAAGCAGCCAGAGATATACCTGCCCTACCCAGGTCTCCATCCCTGCCAATCAAGAGGCCCCATAATCTACACCACCCTTTACAACGACTCGCCTGTATTGATGTTGCCGGGGGGACAACAACAAGCAGGCGTTCCAATGAATTATGGACACCAACAAGAATACCTGTCACAATGGCCACCACAGCAGGTGCTCCTCCCAACATTCTACCCTACGCCAGGGGTCACGACCTTCCAGTACCCCATAATTTACCCAAGTCCACAGTAACCTCTGATCCGATGCAGCAGTAGGCTCAGCCCGAATCATTTATCAATTACCATGCCAATCTTTGGACAAAAACATTTGAAATTTTCATTTGAGTTCATTTCAGTTGAAATATTTTTCTCGTTTATTTTACTATTTGGTTTATTGTTTTTGTAGATATTTGTTTAAAGTTTACAAATGAATCTTTTTTTTCTAAAGTTGCAATAGATCAATAAAAAAGCTTTAATCATTGTTTGGTGTTCGTATTTTTGTTACTTAGCCAGTGTTCATTGGTCTGGTGGGACCGCTAGAGTTCAAAGTTTTTAAAACAAAACAATCAAATGATTTTATGTGAAAAGGCATGACAGATTTTTACTTAATCACAATAATAAGCCATATGGACAACAATCCTGATTGACATTTAACCTTTACCTTTTATAAAACACATGTATGGAATAATCTGCAACTCATTTTTTTTTTAAATAATTTGTAATTTAATATGCAAATTTGTTATATTTAAGTAAAAATAACCAAAAACACACATTTATAAGATTTTTTCACAGCTACTGATTTTATTAATTTCAACTTCATTAGACATATAACTCATTGAGGTTAGTTCAACATATAGTAGATAATAATTACATATATATATACATGGAGAAAGAGAGAGAGAGAGACTGAGAGAGAGAGAGAGAGAGAGAGAGAGAATAGTAATCAGTCTAATCACATCAGTCTCTCTGAATTCTGGTAACACAAGCCTATAGAAAACATGAAAGGCAGAGTTTTACAGTATGTGTGTGTGGCATATGCATGTGTTACACTTGCTGCATGTATACATGTACACAGGCCTGATCTTCACAGTCAGCAGTTGGGTTGGGAGCTGATATTTACACGTGATGTTGTGTGAACTCTGTCCCTGAGTTGCTTCCACCATATTTTTATTATTACAATTGCAAAACTATAACACAAAAAATGAATAAAACTCAAAATTAGGAATAGACATATTTCAGCAATATGGAGCTGATTTTACTAAAAATATATACTTAAATGTTTGCACACTGGACCCAAAATGGTGACCGTTGCTCTTACTTTCCAAAACAAGACCCAAAATGGCGATCGTTGCTGTAGCTTTAGAAAACATTAACAAAAACACTACAGCATTTATGAACCCAAATACCTATGTACACCCAGCTGTCTTCCCAACGATGTGTTTACAGTCATTTAATGTGGCTTATCCTGGTCATTAATCTATAAAATACAGGGAGAAAGACGACATGGTGAACGTGATGTTCACCTTTTGAGTCGCTTCCTGGAAATGAGCACCACTTACTGGCATTGTGGTCTAATTACACCCATAAAACAAAAGTGATCTATCAAAACCTGCTCAATGCAAGCAAAATAAAACAAAATGTGAAAATACATTTTTGTGTGTCACATTTAGACGGTACATACTGCCTAAAATGGCACCGGCCTCTAAAAGGCAGCAGCTGCTCATCAATGGTGATTTTGGGCTCAGGGTTGTAAAATAGAGGAGGAGGTTCACCCTCTTATCCTACACTGTCCTGATGGCAGTTCGCTTGTCTTTTTGCCGTCGAGTTGGTTTGTTGCCTCAATCATCAAAACACATTATCCTGGAAATGTTGCAGATGTTTTCCAGTGACATTTCAGAGCAATGGACAGTGTGGAAAACAGGTGAAGAAGTTTGTGCAGGCAGGCTGGAACAAACAGGAAAAAGTGCCTGGTGAGATGTGTGATAAACAGTTTTTAGCTAAAATGAAAGAAAAGGTGTTCAATACAGTGGTCAGAGCAGGAATTTTGTTTGGTCTAAAGACTGAGGAAAAGGCAGGAGGCATAATTGGAGGTAGCAGAGATGACAATGCAGAGGTTCTCTTTGGAATGAACAGGCTATACATGATCAGGACACACACAGAGCATTTGGATGAACCTGCTATCGGGTCTCCTTTCCTTAATTGCCATGCCTTCCTGCCTGACAAGGAAGAATCCTACTTGAGTTTTTTTTTAACTGACTATTTTGTCTTTACAGCCTTTCTGGACTCTTTTAGTTAATAAACATTTTGTAGTCCTGAGACTGGGCCTTCGTCCTTCACCTCTCATTACAGAAGACCCGACCAGTAAATGGACAGAGCGGACGTCAAACCTGTGCTGGATGCCTTGTTCCAGCATAGAACTAGTTTGGGTCACGTTATTTTTTATTTTTTTTTTGTTTATTTTGAATTTCTCTATTCATCCCTCACCGGGGAAATTTGTTTGCTGCACTCCTTACACCGCAGCAGGCTGCCCTTCAACGGCGCCAATGGTGGGAGAAGTGGGGGCTAGGTGTCTTCTCCAAGGACCCTAGACGTGCTCTCCGTGAGACGCGAACCCGCGACCTTCCGGTCCGCGGGCGAACGCGCTAACTACGCGGCCACCGTCTCCACTCCAAACTCTCCATTTAACATGAACTCTCCATTTAAACACTCCATTTAACATGAACTTTTAAAACGCACCTATTATTTCATTAAACTTTAAGCTTTTCAGTTGCCTGGAATGTTTCAGCTGCCTTTCAGCTTTAAACTCTGCACTCACTTTTATTATTATTATTAACATTTATTTAACCAGGATAAAAAACTCATTGAGATTAAAAATCTCTCTTTCAAGATTTTCCTGGCCAAGAAATAATACACAGACAGGACATTAACACTCATACGACATACACAGCACTTACAGTAATACACAAGACACCTAACCCCCGCTTCTCCCACCATTGGCGCCGTCAAAGGGCAGCCTGCTGCGGTGTAAGGAGTGCAGCACACAAATTTCCCCATTGAGGGATGAATAGAGTAATTTATTTATTTATTTAGATGGAAGTAACAGACTTGCTGTGGCAACCCCTGAAGGGAAATGCCAGAAGAAGAAGAAGAATTTATGCTATTAAGACTGATTAAGACAAAAAATATCTTAGTTTATTCTGAATGTTACTTTCTAATTCAATTTTTTTTTTTTGGCAGAATGAGGTGTCGCTGAATTTTCAGCAAACGGTGCGCTCCGACCCTGCTTCTGTACATGTAGTCACAGCTTTAGCAACAGGTGTCTTCGATTTTGAGTCGTTGTGTGTAATGAATGATACCAAGTGTGTTCATTGTGTTCAAATATTGCTGACTGTGGCAAGCGTTTTGCATCACATGTGCTTTCATTTGAAAAATAGTGTACTTTTGCGAGTTGTGTTTTAGCAAGGACAAATGTGTTTACACTTATGAGAACAGGGGATTGCGTTTTGTGAATTGTGTCTTCATATGAAATGTGTTTATAATTTTGGCGAATAATGGCTACACTTGGGAAATGTGTTTAGATAGCTCGTCATTTGGTTTAGAGGATTGGCTTTCGTATGTTAGCATTTGAGAAAAACTGTAAGCTACATTAAGCTCTATTAGGTTGCAGTAAACTGGAGTAAGCTACATTAAACTGTATGAAGCTACATTAAGCTGTATTAAGTTACAGTAAACTGCAGTAGGCTACATTAAACTGTATTAAGCTACATTAACCTGTATCACGTTACAATAAGCTGTACTAAATTACAGTAAACTGCAGTAAGCTACATTGAACTGTATGAAGCTACATTAAGATGTTTTGAGTTACAGTAAACTACAGTGAGCTACGTTAAACTGTATTAAGCCACTGTAAACTATATTAAGCTGAATCAAGCTACCAGGAGCTGTTTTAAGCAACATTAAGTTGAATTGAGCTGTGTTAACCCGCGAACCGGAAGGTCGCGGGTTCGATTCCCACCGAGACCACCGTCTAGGGTCCTTGGAGAAAACACCTAACCCCGCTTCTCCCACCATTGGCGCCGTCGAAGGGCAGCCTGCTGCGGTGTAAGGAGTGCAGCACACAAATTTCCCCGGTGATGGATGAATAGAGTAATTCATTCATTTATTTATTCATTTATTTAAACTTTCCAGCTGCCTAAAGCTTTTCAGCCTTCTTTAGTTTTTACCTATGTCCAGCTTTTTGTGGGTTTGTTTTTATGCATTTTGGCATTACAGTTTATTCTTTCAGCAGAAATGCATCACAGTTTAAAATGACAACAGAATGGCATCCACCCAGCTGTTTTAGTAGAAACCGCTTCACGTCTAGTTATAAGTATTCTTACATATTTGCGTTTTTTTGTACCGCAATGACCCATCTTTATCCAGTAGTAAGACAGTGTTTTCCAACCAGGGTTTCGCGGCACACTAGTCTACAGTGAGAGATCGTCAGGTGTGTGGTGGGAAATGATCCTATTTCACCTCATATGGTGATCGTGATCTACCGGTATCTCGAAAAGATTATTTTACATGGTGTTTGTGTAAAAATGAATTAAAGCGTATCTATTTATGTTTATGATTATGAAATCTTGTCTTTTATTTAGAGACAGGCAGGAATGTCTAGCAATAGGTTGTTTACTGTAACCATAGCAACCCGCTCTTCTTCTCTACTTTTTTGTTGCGAGCTGCTGCCCATCTCTCCTCAAACCTTCCCCACCTACTGGATTGTATTTTCTACATGTTTTTGAGACATATAAGAGCATTTCGGTTGCGTTTTAAAGCAGAAAATTTTTGGATTCTACAATCTCACATTTTCTGCAAGACATAAAAGAGGTCAAAGTTTCTCTTGCTTTCTGGGTAAATCTTCTGATAGGCTCCTTGTCTGGAACCAAACACGATAATATGGGAGAAAAAGGTGCAAACTTTCAAAAGTGCACAGCATAAAAAAAGTGTTCATTATGACCCATGGTTGCATATGATCCTGCAATTGATTAAATAATTTAAATTAGCAAAAAAAATGGTTTTTTAACAATTTTTGGTGGTGTGCCTCAAGATTTTTTTTTTTTAATGGAAAAACGTACGTTGGCATGAAAAAGGTTGAAAAACACTGCAGTAAGAAATGCCAATGTGAATTATTTTCCTTATAATATGCATAGCTACAACTTCTCCAGCGGATGGCAGCAATTCCTGTTTTTAAATAGAGAATGTATTTTAAAAAATGTTATTTATTTCCAGCAAACTCTCCATATTTGCATTTAAATGCATGCTTTATAAAGTGAAGAAATAAAGCAAAACCAACCAGCTATTATGTGTTTGCATCATGAGACAGGTAATTATTTTTTTTCGTTGGTAGGAGGAACAGGCGCGTTTTTTCTTCATAAGTCTATTTCTAATAAAAATTATATTTAATTTTAAATGTATTTAAATGAATCAATTTATTTTGTTTTCTTGAATAAAAAATGTATTTTACTTTTGTAAAACTTGTATGTGTATGTTTTGCTTTTATCCCTTATATAGAAAGTTAACATTTGTTAAAACATTAGCCTGTCATGTCCCAGATCAACCATGTCCCTCTCCTTTAGCCTCATTTAAATTAAAGTTTAAATTTTTTTTCTTAAAATTACTCAAATTTTTAAGAAGAGCTGGATATTTCTTATGGGCCCCCTAGTAATTGTGGTCCGAAAAATTCGCTTGGATTACTTTTACAAAGCGTCTGTACTTTGTACTTTGTACAGTAGCATGTCTAAACTAAATTTTACCTGTTTTTTAATAGAATATATAAATGCATTGTATTTGATAGCAATCTTACATTTTTTGCGTTGTTTAAATATTTTAAATGAATTTTAAAAATAAAAACAAAGGCTAGCCGCAAATTGACAAGAGTGACGTAATTATGTAAGATAAAGCTGACGCTGTCCCTATATAAGCTCTGACAAGCATTAGTCGTTGTCATAGCGAAATCAGCGAGCGCGCAGGCTTATTGTCCCTCGGTTTTGTGACTGGATACGGCTCTTGTTTGCTTACTAAATTCTTATATTGAAAACCGATAAATAGGCAAAGAAATTTTTATTTGAACAAAAATAGTTACAATTCCTTTCGAGAATTAGTTTTAGGTTATTTTTAAAGATTGAAAATTTGCGAAAAATGAAAATATCGTTCATGCCGCCCAGATCGTCCACCTTTGAAATTGACATTGATGAAAAGGAAAAGATAAGAAAGCTTTATTTATCGGGCTAAAAAAAAAAAAAAAAAGAAAAAAAACAACATACTGCAGAATTTTCACGTGTTATATAACTTTCAACTCCTAAAGGAATCACTATGGTTTTACCAAGAATTTAAACCTAATCATCAAGTTTTATACACCTGATACGTCAAAAGTCCATGGTATAAAGTCAACCATTCAGAAAATCTCTGACTTAACTAAGTATATCCAACAATCTGTAGATATGAGGTTCTTTAAAGAGTTGCTTGAGTCTCTGAAGATCAAGATTTTGAATTATATGCATGCAAAGTAAGAGAACACCTCAAGAAAGCAAAGGGGTTTCAGGTAGCTCTCCTTCCAATTTGCCATGCGAAGAAATGATAATCTGAAGAAGCTGTGTGATGAAACCAGGGGGGTTTTCAGAAAGTTCAAAACCCTTGTTTGACTGCAGACACTCTCTGGAAGATTATCCGACTTATATCAGAACTGCTCCAATACACAACCAAGCTTGGATTTTAGAGGAGATTTTTTTCCACTTTTTGATTTCCATAAGAAATTCATGACAATTTCAAATGAACCATCCAAACAAACTTTGTAAAGTTCGACAGTGCATAAATTATGTGTGCAACTAAAAGAGTGGAAGTTATTTCATTTTTAAAGGCAAACATACAACATTGCTCTTGATTTAACAGCTACCATATTTGTATTTGTAGCAGCATGTATTAGTTTGGTCCTATTGATTCATATGACTTCCTGATATTTGTGCAGCAGATTTAAAGAAAAAAAACAACAACCCTCAACTCAATTTCTCTGATGTTCAATATTAAAATATAAAACAGCCTCATGAGTTTTAAAAGTGGTGACTGGACTTAGTTTTGCAAAGTTGATGTTAGCTGTCAGTCCAAAAAGTCTTAGAACAGTCTCTCCAGGATTTTATGACTTTGAAATTGCAACCATTGACATTAGTAATATTAGTATTTTAATAAACCCTAGAAATTACTTTGTCGCCTTGCACTGCAGCAGGCGCCAACAGTGGGAGTCATTGGGGGTTATGCATGAGCTCATGATGGGATTCAAACCGGCAAATCTTTGGTCCAAAGACAGCCTTATTATTAATTAGTTACACCTCTATTTCCTCCCTCGCTTTTCCCTTATTCATTTTATCATTTAGAGGACAATCTCCATGGACAATGATGTTTGCAAATGACATTGTGATTTGTAGTAAGAGGAGGGAAGAGGTGGAGGAAAAGCTGGAGAGGTGGAGGTTTGCAATAGAAAGAAGAGGATTGGAGATTGGTTGTGTGGTGTTTGGAGCTGCATCTTCTTCTGTGTTGAAAAAACTAGATATTGTACAATCAAAGGCCCTGAGGATCTGCTGTGGTGCCTTTAGGACAACGTCGATTCCTGCCTTACTGGTTGAAATGGGGGAGTTTCCTCTGAAACTTAGACGGGACAAACTGGGGGTCCATTTCTGGGCTAGAGTGGCGGGGTCGCATAGCCATTTGGCGTCTAAGTGTCTGCTGGACGAATGTTGGGCCAGAATAAGCATGTTTTTTCACCCATATTGTGAAGGTGGCACAGAATATGGGGTGACGGAAAGACTCAGTGGTGGGCCTGGTATTACCCCCTATGCCCTTCTGGAGCCTACCTGAGCCAGAGGTCAGCACAGATCTGCTTGGTTTAAGCAAAAGGGCAGCTTGTGAGTGTTTTGAAAACTACTTAGGCGAGCAGAGTGAAGCCATTCATATCTTCACTGATGGGTCGAAAGAGGGTAGAAGGGCAGGTTTTGGAATGTATGTTGCTAATCCGCTAGTTATGAATAGTGTCCGTTTGTCAGATGATGTCTCTGTGTTTTCAGCAGAGTTGGTGGCAATTTTATGGGCTTTGTATTGGATCCATGATCTCCCTCCATGACGTTATATAATATGTTCGGACTCTTCAGCAGCTTTATCAGCTCTCCGGTATGGGACACCTGGAGCTCGGCCAGATTTAGTTTTTGATATTCTGTGCTGACTTAAACGACTGGAAGATATAGGTTCAGAAGTTCTGTTTGTCTGGGTCCCTGGGCATGCTGGAGTTGTGGGAAATGAAATGGCCGACGCTCTAGCCAAGGCATCTCTTAGTAGAGACACGATAGACGTGTTCTTGGCGTTGGAGATGCAGGAATGTTTTAGCATCTGTAAGGAGAAAATTACTGAGGAGTGGCAAACAGAATGGGAGAATGAGCGGCGGGGCAGATACTATTTTGCAAGTCAGCCTTCAGTTACTGGCACTAGGTGCCCTGAAACCTATTGTCGTAGAGCTGAAGTTGTTCTAACTAGACTTAGACTTGGACACTGCGCCCTGGCGGAGAGTTTGAAATTAGTCGGCAAACATCCTAGTGGGCTGTGTGGGTGTGGAAACGCTGAATCGGTTGCTCATGTAATGTTGTCATGCAGCAAATACAATCGAGAAAGAAGACATCTTTTTGTTCAGTTGGCAGATACAGGTTTAACTGTTTTTTCCCTCAAGTCGTTGTTGTTTTCAGTAGAAAAGCAAGTTGAAGAAGCCATACTTTTTTATCTGCGCCGTACTGGTCTTTTTGCAAGGATCTAATGTCAACCTTTGGCAGTGGTGGAACGTAACGAAGTAAATGTACTTCGTTACTGTACTTAAGTAAAAAAATTGTGTATCTGTACTTTACTTAAGTAAAATTTAAAACCGGTACTTTTACTTCACTACATTTTTAGAGCAAATATCTGTACGTTTACTCCGCTACATTTTAAAAGTGTGTTTTACATTTTTCCTTACATTTTTGTTCAGGAATTTGAAAAATACACAGGTTTTTTCTAGCGCATCTTGAAGCCGCACCGCCAACATTAAAAGAAGTAGTTGATCGGGAGAAAAAGTAATGAATCAAGAAACATTTTCCATTCATTCAGCGCCAAAAACCTAACATCAAATACAAATTAAAAAGAGTCAGAAGATCGTTGTTAGTTGTGTTTACTTCTAAATAAAAAGTTGAGCCATCATTACACAGAGCAGGGGCGGATCTAAAATTTTCCAAAGGCGGGTGGGGCTTTGACAAAGCCAATATATAGTGACTGGGGGGACTCCCCCCCCAAAACATTTTAAAAAATAAGTGTCATTTTCCTCCATTTTGGCTGCCCATTCACTGGCCCTTCTAGGGGATAGCTTGACTTGTCCCCTTTCATTTTATTTTATTTATTTATTTTTTTGTGGACCAAAAGAGGCGGGAGAGGGGGGTCACACCCCTGCAGAGTATTTATCCTGGTTACCATGGTGACACCCTATAGCACAAAAAATAACATTTGAATTATGGTCGAATACTTTTACTTTTTACTTAAAAAGTACATTTTACACCAACTACTTTTGTACTTTTACTTAAGTAGATTTTTTTATTGGTACTTTTACTTAAGTAAAAATTTTGCCTAATTAGCTGTACTTTTACTTAAGTACAAAAAGTGAGTACTTCATCCACCACTGACCTTTGGTCTACCTGTGGAGGGCAGCATTGCGCACTCGAGCGTATAGCCTGCCGGAAATGATTTGAAGAAGAAGAGGAATCTAGTCCGGGAAGTAATCAAAACCCAGAAGCGATTCCTAGATACACGTGGAATCTGTCTACAATTTCTACACACTAAACACTTGAGAAAAAAGCTCAACATCCGTCAGTAAGTACTCATCTTTTCAGTTTTAAATGAAATTAAATTGCTAGGAATCGTGAAACAAAAAAACTTGGGTTGGAAAAGTCATATAAATTTTATTTCCAAAGCTAATTTCCCTCCTCTGATGCTGAAAATGACTTGAAAGCTAACAAAAAAAGCTTTAAAGTTAAATTGAAAAACGCCTAAAAACTATTATTTAAAAATATATATACCGTGAAAGTGTGTAAAAGATATTACTTTCTTATTTATTTCTTTTTAATTTGAAAATGACGTGAAAGTTTACTAAATATGTTTCAAAGTTCAATTAAAAAAACGCCTCATTTAATGCGTGCCTTAATGAGTGTTCAAAAGACAGCTGCTGAAGGGTAAGAGGTAGTGATGTGTCGGTCGCGAACGAAACGGCTCTTAGAGCCGGCTTTTTGAAGTGAACGATGGGAGCCGGTTCTTTGAAGTGAACGACCGAAACCGTCTCCTGATTGGGAGCCTTGGTTTTGTTTGGGGTTTTTTTTCCCGATTTTCTCCCTCTCTGTCTCTCTCACTCTCTCTTTATTTTTTGTCTGTCTCTCACCCACTCTTCATGCTGCACGTGATTGGTTGTGTTTGTAAAGATCCGGTCGCTCTTTTTTTTTTTTTTTGCATGTGTTTGTTTTGCTTATTTTAATTTATATTTATACTGTATTTTAATTTACAATGTTTGGTGTTGGTTCATTTTAAGTTTGATTAAAAATCTGAAAAATTAAAATTTGTTCAAAGTTGAAGGTAAAGAGTAAGGTTTTTTATTTTTTATATTTTATTATACAACATGATTGCCTTTAGGAGTGAGTGTGTGTGTGTATGGTTGTATGTGTGGCTCTGCGACAGACTAGCGACCTATTAGGGTGTAACCTGCATCTCGCCTCAAATCAGTCAGGATAGGATAGACCCGTAAGGGATAGATGGTTAAGAAGATGACTGACATTTTATTATAAATGATATATACATGTTTATATTTTTTTACAGTGAATTTTGGCCAGTTTATATAACAAAAATATTTAAAAACAAAAGTAGGAATTAATTTTTTGCATAGTTTAAATTAATCAATTTAAACAAAAGACCATTTTGATTTGCAATGTTTTGCATCTGTTGATTTTAAAGTTGTTTAAAAAGCTGAAAAAAAAACTTGAATTGTAAATGCTAGATTTTTTTAATACATTTTGTCGTATATAAATTTTTATATTTTAATTTTTTTAAGAAATGGCAGGTTTATTTCATAAAAATATTTAAAAGCAAAAACAGGAATTTATTTGCGCATAGTTTAAAAGAATCACTTCAAACAAACAAAAAAAGATCTGAAGAGCCGTTCGCGAACGAAAGAGCCGGCTCTTTTTAGTGAGCCGGACCGAAAGAGCTGGCTCTCTAAAAAGAGCCGTAATTCCCATCACTAGTAAGAGGCAAGATTTTAAATCCCAAAACAATTGCTGGTTGAAACCCAAACTGGTTGAAATTTCGAAAAGTTGAATAGAAGCATATGTCACACGTTTTGAGACCAAAATAGTTGATAACTGAAAAAGCCAATTTTCCAATGAATGCCTTTAAAGCCTAATAAAGCCAATTAGGGCACATACAAATGAGCTATTTATTAACAAAAAGGCTGTAAAATTTAAGGATTTGGTTGAATTAAAAACTGCACAGATTATATGTACAATAAACAATAATCAATTACTCAAATGTATCCTAAACTTTTTTTCACGAGAGGGATACTGTGTATAATTTTAGAGGATGTGATGTCTGTAAGAACAAATGTAAAACAACATTGCATTTCAGTTGTTGGTGTAAATCTTTGGAAAAACTTGGATCAGGAGTTAAAGAATGTAAAACGTTTCAACAGCTCAGCACTTTATACAAGGAAAATATCGTAAACTTGTATATGGAAATAGATTTCTAAATATAAATACTTTAATGTAAACTGTTGTACAAGTAGATTTTTTGTTTTTTATTAAAGAGTCAACAGCTCCCTAAGTATAGTATAAATGAATAAGGAGCAGGCGTCATAAGCTTCGGCTTCAGCCTACTCCTTCTTCAGACCATGTACATATTGTTTTCTTCTTGTACTTTAAGAAAATGTTTTATCGTCTAGAAAAAAAAAAATAAATAAAACTTGACTTGGCTTTTACATATGTACCTATTTATTTATATAAAGACACACATGTGTGTGTTTATAGAAGAAAAAAAAAAAACACTGAGACCACTGATTCAGACCATAGAAGAATAATTCTCTGTCCTGTTTCTTTTTTTTTTCCATCAAAGATGGCTGAGAACAAGCGCATGAGGAACCCTCAAGACAAGGAGGACAATGGAAGATGGTTCTTCCAGCATGATCTGCGGGGCCACGCACGGGAGGAGCAGTGTAAAGGGGGCAACAGGAGGCTGGAAAATGAAATCAAGGAAAAGGAGCAGGGGCCGAAGACTCGTGAGCAACTCATTGCCGAGTACGGATTTGACATCCGCAACCGCGATGCCGCAGTCCAAAGAGAGGAGAGAGGACGCAGGCCCATGAGGGGCTCCTCTCGAAGTAGTCAAAGCTGGTATGGAGGGGCCAAAGCTTGGCACAGTGGTGGGAGGGGTCGTCCTTCTATTCCTCCCTCCTCTTCACCATCGACCTATCATCATCTCTCCACTGATCAGCGAGCAAAAACCCGCCCAATGCTGGGCCGCGCATGGGAGGAGCAGTCTGAAGGGGCCAACAGGAGGCTGGAAAAGGATGCTGGTCATTGGGTGTACAATGAAATCAAGGAAAAGGAGCAGGGGCCAAAGACTCGCGAGCAACTCATTGCCGAGTACGGATTTGACATCCGCAACCGCGATGCCGCAGTTCAAAGAGAGGAGAGAGGACGCAGGCCCATGAGGGGCTCCTCTCGAGGTAGTCAAAGCTGGTATGGAGGGGCCAAAGCTTGGCACAGTGGTGGGAGGGGTTGTCCTTCTATTCCTCTCTCCACTGATCAGCGAGCTAAAACCCGCCCACTGCTGGGCCGCGCATGGCCGCCCCGACCTGAACTGGAGAGATCTAGAGAGAGGGGTCGCTACAGCAGGGACAGTGGTGGGGTAAGTGGCCAGGAAGAGGTGGACTCGTCACAGCATCAGAGCAGGTCCCACTCGCCAGCTCGACCTGCCAACCTCGGCAGCAAGCATGCCTCCGTAGAGGAGTTTGTGGGCAGGAAACCGTCCGCGGAGGAGGTTACCCTGGGAGCAGGAGAAGGAGGAATGGCTAAGCTGGAGCGAGACATTGCCCAGTTTAATTTGTTCCAGCAGAGCCCTGTCTCTGAGAGGGGTCTGCCGAACCCCCCCGTGCACCTGCCCAGTGGACCCCCAGAGCTCTCCGGCATAGACGAGATGGTTGTGGCCTCCGGCCAGGAAGAGGTGGACTCGTCACAGCATCAGAGCAGGTCCTACTCGCCAGCTCGACCTGCCAACCTCGGCAGCAAGCATGCCTCCGTAGAGGAGTTTGTGGGCAGGAAACCGTCCAAGGAGGAGGTTACCCTGGGAGCAGGAGAAGGAGGAATGGCTAAGCTGGAGCGAGACATTGCCCAGTTTAATTTGTTCCAGCAGAGCCCTGTCTCTGAGAGGGGTCTGCCAAACCCCCCCGTGCACCTGCCCAGTGGACCCCCAGAGCTCTCCGGCATAGACGAGATGGTTGTGGCCGCCAGCCAGGAAGAGGTGGACTCGTCGCAGCATCAGGGAACTGTTCCTGATCCAGCCCCGCACCTGGGAGTGATGCAGGAACGTGGCTGGTGTGCCCTACAGTGACCCGGCTCCCACGGCGCTCGCGCTACCTGTTTTTCATCCAGCGCTGTGCGAAGAACCAGTCTACATGCACAGTGCCGGACCCGCCCCCATTCCCCGTCAGAGCATGCTGGTGCAGCCAGAGATATACCTGCCCTACCCAGGTCTACATCCCTGCCAATCAAGAGGCCCCATAGTCTACACCACCCTTTACAACGACTCGACTGTATTGATGTTGCCGGGGGGACAACAACAAGCAGCCAGAGATATACCTGCCCTACCCAGGTCTCCATCCCTGCTAATCAAGAGGCCCCATAATCTACACCACCCTTTACAACGACTCGACTGTATTGATGTTGCCGGGGGGACAACAACAAGCAGCCAGAGATATACCTGCCCTACCCAGGTCTCCATCCCTGCCAATCAAGAGGCCCCATAATCTACACCACCCTTTACAACGACTCGCCTGTACTGATGTTGCCGGGGGGACAACAACAAGCAGCCAGAGATATACCTGCCCTACCCAGGTCTCCATCCCTGCCAATCAAGAGGCCCCATAATCTACACCACCCTTTACAACTACTCGCCTGTATTGATGTTGCCGGGGGGACAACAACAAGCAGCCAGAGATATACCTGCCCTACCCAGGTCTCCATCCCTGCCAATCAAGAGGCCCCATAATCTACTTGTACACCACCCTTTACAACGACTCGCCTGTATTGATGTTGCCGGGGGGACAACAACAAGCAGCCAGAGATATACCTGCCCTACCCAGGTCTCCATCCCTGCCAATCAAGAGGCCCCATAATCTACACCACCCTTTACAACGACTCGCCTGTATTGATGTTGCCGGGGGGACAACAACAAGCAGGCGTTCCAATGAATTATGGACACCAACAAGAATACCTGTCACAATGGCCACCACAGCAGGTGCTCCTCCCAACATTCTACCCTACGCCAGGGGTCACGACCTTCCAGTACCCCATAATTTACCCAAGTCCACAGTAACCTCTGATCCGATGCAGCAGTAGGCTCAGCCCGAATCATTTATCAATTACCATGCCAATCTTTGGACAAAAACATTTGAAATTTTCATTTGAGTTCATTTCAGTTGAAATATTTTTCTCGTTTATTTTACTATTTGGTTTATTGTTTTTGTAGATATTTGTTTAAAGTTTACAAATGAATCTTTTTTTTCTAAAGTTGCAATAGATCAATAAAAAAGCTTTAATCATTGTTTGGTGTTCGTATTTTTGTTACTTAGCCAGTGTTCATTGGTCTGGTGGGACCGCTAGAGTTCAAAGTTTTTAAAACAAAACAATCAAATGATTTTATGTGAAAAGGCATGACAGATTTTTACTTAATCACAATAATAAGCCATATGGACAACAATCCTGATTGACATTTAACCTTTACCTTTTATAAAACACATGTATGGAATAATCTGCAACTCATTTTTTTTTTAAATAATTTGTAATTTAATATGCAAATTTGTTATATTTAAGTAAAAATAACCAAAAACACACATTTATAAGATTTTTTCACAGCTACTGATTTTATTAATGTCAACTTCATTAGACATATAACTCATTGAGGTTAGTTCAACATATAGTAGATAATAATTACATATATATATACATGGAGAAAGAGAGAGAGAGAGACTGAGAGAGAGAGAGAGAGAGAGAGAGAGAGAATAGTAATCAGTCTAATCACATCAGTCTCTCTGAATTCTGGTAACACAAGCCTATAGAAAACATGAAAGGCAGAGTTTTACAGTATGTGTGTGTGGCATATGCATGTGTTACACTTGCTGCATGTATACATGTACACAGGCCTGATCTTCACAGTCAGCAGTTGGGTTGGGAGCTGATATTTACACGTGATGTTGTGTGAACTCTGTCCCTGAGTTGCTTCCACCATATTTTTATTATTACAATTGCAAAACTATAACACAAAAAATGAATAAAACTCAAAATTAGGAATAGACATATTTCAGCAATATGGAGCTGATTTTACTAAAAATATATACTTAAATGTTTGCACACTGGACCCAAAATGGTGACCGTTGCTCTTACTTTCCAAAACAAGACCCAAAATGGCGATCGTTGCTGTAGCTTTAGAAAACATTAACAAAAACACTACAGCATTTATGGACCCAAATACCTATGTACACCCAGCTGTCTTCCCAACGATGTGTTTACAGTCATTTAATGTGGCTTATCCTGGTCATTAATCTATAAAATACAGGGAGAAAGACGACATGGTGAACGTGATGTTCACCTTTTGAGTCGCTTCCTGGAAATGAGCACCACTTACTGGCATTGTGGTCTAATTACACCCATAAAACAAAAGTGATCTATCAAAACCTGCTCAATGCAAGCAAAATAAAACAAAATGTGAAAATACATTTTTGTGTGTCACATTTAGACGGTACATACTGCCTAAAATGGCACCGGCCTCTAAAAGGCAGCAGCTGCTCATCAATGGTGATTTTGGGCTCAGGGTTGTAAAATAGAGGAGGAGGTTCACCCTCTTATCCTACACTGTCCTGATGGCAGTTCGCTTGTCTTTTTGCCGTCGAGTTGGTTTGTTGCCTCAATCATCAAAACACATTATCCTGGAAATGTTGCAGATGTTTTCCAGTGACATTTCAGAGCAATGGACAGTGTGGAAAACAGGTGAAGAAGTTTGTGCAGGCAGGCTGGAACAAACAGGAAAAAGTGCCTGGTGAGATGTGTGATAAACAGTTTTTAGCTAAAATGAAAGAAAAGGTGTTCAATACAGTGGTCAGAGCAGGAATTTTGTTTGGTCTAAAGACTGAGGAAAAGGCAGGAGGCATAATTGGAGGTAGCAGAGATGACAATGCAGAGGTTCTCTTTGGAATGAACAGGCTATACATGATCAGGACACACAGAGCATTTGGATGAACCTGCTATCGGGTCTCCTTTCCTTAATTGCCATGCCTTCCTGCCTGACAAGGAAGAATCCTACTTGAGTTTTTTTTTAACTGACTATTTTGTCTTTACAGCCTTTCTGGACTCTTTTAGTTAATAAACATTTTGTAGTCCTGAGACTGGGCCTTCGTCCTTCACCTCTCATTACAGAAGACCCGACCAGTAAATGGACAGAGCGGACGTCAAACCTGTGCTGGATGCCTTGTTCCAGCATAGAACTAGTTTGGGTCACGTTATTTTTTATTTTTTTTTTGTTTATTTTGAATTTCTCTATTCATCCCTCACCGGGGAAATTTGTTTGCTGCACTCCTTACACCGCAGCAGGCTGCCCTTCAACGGCGCCAATGGTGGGAGAAGTGGGGGCTAGGTGTCTTCTCCAAGGACCCTAGACGTGCTCTCCGTGAGACGCGAACCCGCGACCTTCCGGTCCGCGGGCGAACGCGCTAACTACGCGGCCACCGTCTCCACTCCAAACTCTCCATTTAACATGAACTCTCCATTTAAACACTCCATTTAACATGAACTTTTAAAACGCACCTATTATTTCATTAAACTTTAAGCTTTTCAGTTGCCTGGAATGTTTCAGCTGCCTTTCAGCTTTAAACTCTGCACTCACTTTTATTATTATTATTAACATTTATTTAACCAGGATAAAAAACTCATTGAGATTAAAAATCTCTCTTTCAAGATTTTCCTGGCCAAGAAATAATACACAGACAGGACATTAACACTCATACGACATACACAGCACTTACAGTAATACACAAGACACCTAACCCCCGCTTCTCCCACCATTGGCGCCGTCAAAGGGCAGCCTGCTGCGGTGTAAGGAGTGCAGCACACAAATTTCCCCATTGAGGGATGAATAGAGTAATTTATTTATTTATTTAGATGGAAGTAACAGACTTGCTGTGGCAACCCCTGAAGGGAAATGCCAGAAGAAGAAGAAGAATTTATGCTATTAAGACTGATTAAGACAAAAAATATCTTAGTTTATTCTGAATGTTACTTTCTAATTCAATTTTTTTTTTTTTGGCAGAATGAGGTGTCGCTGAATTTTCAGCAAACGGTGCGCTCCGACCCTGCTTCTGTACATGTAGTCACAGCTTTAGCAACAGGTGTCTTCGATTTTGAGTCGTTGTGTGTAATGAATGATACCAAGTGTGTTCATTGTGTTCAAATATTGCTGACTGTGGCAAGCGTTTTGCATCACATGTGCTTTCATTTGAAAAATAGTGTACTTTTGCGAGTTGTGTTTTAGCAAGGACAAATGTGTTTACACTTATGAGAACAGGGGATTGCGTTTTGTGAATTGTGTCTTCATATGAAATGTGTTTATAATTTTGGCGAATAATGGCTACACTTGGGAAATGTGTTTAGATAGCTCGTCATTTGGTTTAGAGGATTGGCTTTCGTATGTTAGCATTTGAGAAAAACTGTAAGCTACATTAAGCTCTATTAGGTTGCAGTAAACTGGAGTAAGCTACATTAAACTGTATGAAGCTACATTAAGCTGTATTAAGTTACAGTAAACTGCAGTAGGCTACATTAAACTGTATTAAGCTACATTAACCTGTATCACGTTACAATAAGCTGTACTAAATTACAGTAAACTGCAGTAAGCTACATTGAACTGTATGAAGCTACATTAAGCTGTTTTGAGTTACAGTAAACTACAGTGAGCTACGTTAAACTGTATTAAGCCACTGTAAACTATATTAAGCTGAATCAAGCTACCAGGAGCTGTTTTAAGCAACATTAAGTTGAATTGAGCTGTGTTAACCCGCGAACCGGAAGGTCGCGGGTTCGATTCCCACCGAGACCACCGTCTAGGGTCCTTGGAGAAAACACCTAACCCCGCTTCTCCCACCATTGGCGCCGTCGAAGGGCAGCCTGCTGCGGTGTAAGGAGTGCAGCACACAAATTTCCCCGGTGATGGATGAATAGAGTAATTCATTCATTTATTTATTCATTTATTTAAACTTTCCAGCTGCCTAAAGCTTTTCAGCCTTCTTTAGTTTTTACCTATGTCCAGCTTTTTGTGGGTTTGTTTTTATGCATTTTGGCATTACAGTTTATTCTTTCAGCAGAAATGCATCACAGTTTAAAATGACAACAGAATGGCATCCACCCAGCTGTTTTAGTAGAAACCGCTTCACGTCTAGTTATAAGTATTCTTACATATTTGCGTTTTTTTGTACCGCAATGACCCATCTTTATCCAGTAGTAAGACAGTGTTTTCCAACCAGGGTTTCGCGGCACACTAGTCTACAGTGAGAGATCGTCAGGTGTGTGGTGGGAAATGATCCTATTTCACCTCATATGGTGATCGTGATCTACCGGTATCTCGAAAAGATTATTTTACATGGTGTTTGTGTAAAAATGAATTAAAGCGTATCTATTTATGTTTATGATTATGAAATCTTGTCTTTTATTTAGAGACAGGCAGGAATGTCTAGCAATAGGTTGTTTACTGTAACCATAGCAACCCGCTCTTCTTCTCTACTTTTTTGTTGCGAGCTGCTGCCCATCTCTCCTCAAACCTTCCCCACCTACTGGATTGTATTTTCTACATGTTTTTGAGACATTATAAGAGCATTTCGGTTGCGTTTTAAAGCAGAAAATTTTTGGATTCTACTTCAATCTCACATTTTCTGCAAGACATAAAAGATGTCAAAGTTTCTCTTGCTTTCTGGGTAAATCTTCTGATAGGCTCCTTGTCTGGAACCAAACACGATAATATGGGAGAAAAAGGTGCAAACTTTCAAAAGTGCACAGCATAAAAAAAGTGTTCATTGTGACCCATGGTTGCATATGATCCTGCAATTGATTAAATAATTTAAATTAGCAAAAAAATGGTTTTTAACAATTTTTGGTGGTGTGCCTCAAGATTTTTTTTTTAATGGAAAAACGTACGTTGGCATGAAAAAGGTTGAAAAACACTGCAGTAAGAAATGCCAATGTGAATTATTTTCCTTATAATATGCATAGCTACAACTTCTCCAGCGGATGGCAGCAATTCCTGTTTTTAAATAGAGAATGTATTTTAAAAAATGTTATTTATTTCCAGCAAACTCTCCATATTTGCATTTAAATGCATGCTTTATAAAGTGAAGAAATAAAGCAAAACCAACCAGCTATTATGTGTTTGCATCATGAGACAGGTAATTATTTTTTTTTGTTGGTAGGAGGAACAGGCGCGTTTTTTCTTCATAAGTCTATTTCTAATAAAAAATTATATTTAATTTTAAATGGATTTAAATGAATCAATTTATTTTGTTTTCTTGAATAAAAAATGTATTTTACTTTTGTAAAACTTGTATGTGTATGTTTTGCTTTTATCCCTTATATAGAAAGTTAACATTTGTTAAAACATTAGCCTGTCATGTCCCAGATCAACCATGTCCCTCTCCTTTAGCCTCATTTAAATTAAAGTTTAAATTTTTTTTCTTAAAATTACTCAAATTTTTAAGAAGAGCTGGATATTTCTTATGGGCCCCCTAGTAATTGTGGTCCGAAAAATTCGCTTGGATTACTTTTACAAAGCGTCTGTACTGCGCATGTCTAAACTAAATTTTACCTGTTTTTTAATAGAATATATAAATGCATTGTATTTGATAGCAATCTTACATTTTTTGCGTTGTTTAAATATTTTAAATGAATTTTAAAAATAAAAACAAAGGCTAGCCGCAAATTGACAAGAGTGACGTAATTATGTAAGATAAAGCTGACGCTGTCCCTATATAAGCTCTGACAAGCATTAGTCGTTGTCATAGCGAAATCAGCGAGCGCGCAGGCTTATTGTCCCTCGGTTTTGTGACTGGATACGGCTCTTGTTTGCTTACTAAATTCTTATATTGAAAACCGATAAATAGGCAAAGAAATTTTTATTTGAACAAAAATAGTTACAATTCCTTTCGAGAATTAGTTTTAGGTTATTTTTAAAGATTGAAAATTTGCGAAAAATGAAAATATCGTTCATGCCGCCCAGATCGTCCACCTTTGAAATTGACATTGATGAAAAGGAAAAGATAAGAAAGCTTTATTTATCGGGCTAAAAAAAAAAAAAGAAAAAAACAACATACTGCAGAATTTTCACGTGTTATATAAAACTTTCAACTCCTAAAGGAATCACTATGGTTTTACCAAAAATTTAAACCTAATCATCAAGTTTTATACACCTGATACGTCAAAAGTCCATGGTATAAAGTCAACCATTCAGAAAATCTCTGACTTAACTAAGTATATCCAACAATCTGTAGATATGAGGTTCTTTAAAGAGTTGCTTGAGTCTCTGAAGATCAAGATTTTGAATTATATGCATGCAAAGTAAGAGAACACCTCAAGAAAGCAAAGGGGTTTCAGGTAGCTCTCCTTCCAATTTGCCATGCGAAGAAATGATAATCTGAAGAAGCTGTGTGATGAAACCAGGGGGATTTTCAGAAAGTTCAAAACCCTTGTTTGACTGCAGACACTCTCTGGAAGATTATCCGACTTATATCAGAACTGCTCCAATACACAACCAAGCTTGGATTTTAGAGGAGATTTTTTTTCCACTTTTTGATTTCCATAAGAAATTCATGACAATTTCAAATGAACCATCCAAACAAACTTTGTAAAGTTCGACAGTGCATAAATTATGTGTGCAACTAAAAGAGTGGAAGTTATTTCATTTTTAAAGGCAAACATACAACATTGCTCTTGATTTAACAGCTACCATATTTGTATTTGTAGCAGTATGTATTAGTTTGGTCCTATTGATTCATATGACTTCCTGATATTTGTGCAGCAGATTTAAAGAAAAAAAAAAACAACCCTCAACTCAATTTCTCTGATGTTCAATATTAAAATATAAAACAGCCTCATGAGTTTTAAAAGTGGTGACTGGACTTAGTTTTGCAAAGTTGATGTTAGCTGTCAGTCCAAAAAGTCTTAGAACAGTCTCTCCAGGATTTTATGACTTTGAAATTGCAACCATTGACATTAGTAATATTAGTATTTTAATAAACCCTAGAAATTACTTTGTCGCCTTGCACTGCAGCAGGCGCCAACAGTGGGAGTCATTGGGGGTTATGCATGAGCTCATGATGGGATTCAAACCGGCAAATCTTTGGTCCAAAGACAGCCTTATTATTAATTAGTTACACCTCTATTTCCTCCCTCGCTTTTCCCTTATTCATTTTATCATTTAGAGGACAATCTCCATGGACAATGATGTTTGCAAATGACATTGTGATTTGTAGTAAGAGGAGGGAAGAGGTGGAGGAAAAGCTGGAGAGGTGGAGGTTTGCAATAGAAAGAAGAGGATTGGAGATTGGTTGTGTGGTGTTTGGAGCTGCATCTTCTTCTGTGTTGAAAAAACTAGATATTGTACAATCAAAGGCCCTGAGGATCTGCTGTGGTGCCTTTAGGACAACGTCGATTCCTGCCTTACTGGTTGAAATGGGGGAGTTTCCTCTGAAACTTAGACGGGACAAACTGGGGGTCCATTTCTGGGCTAGAGTGGCGGGGTCGCATAGCCATTTGGCGTCAAAGTGTCTGCTGGACGAATGTTGGGCCAGAATAAGCATGTTTTTTCACCCATATTGTGAAGGTGGCACAGAATATGGGGTGACGGAAAGACTCAGTGGTGGGCCTGGTATTACCCCCTATGCCCTTCTGGAGCCTACCTGAGCCAGAGGTCAGCACAGATCTGCTTGGTTTAAGCAAAAGGGCAGCTTGTGAGTGTTTTGAAAACTACTTAGGCGAGCAGAGTGAAGCCATTCATATCTTCACTGATGGGTCGAAAGAGGGTAGAAGGGCAGGTTTTGGAATGTATGTTGCTAATCCGCTAGTTATGAATAGTGTCCGTTTGTCAGATGATGTCTCTGTGTTTTCAGCAGAGTTGGTGGCAATTTTATGGGCTTTGTATTGGATCCATGATCTCCCTCCATGACGTTATATAATATGTTCGGACTCTTCAGCAGCTTTATCAGCTCTCCGGTATGGGACACCTGGAGCTCGGCCAGATTTAGTTTTTGATATTCTGTGCTGACTTAAACGACTGGAAGATATAGGTTCAGAAGTTCTGTTTGTCTGGGTCCCTGGGCATGCTGGAGTTGTGGGAAATGAAATGGCCGACGCTCTAGCCAAGGCATCTCTTAGTAGAGACACGATAGACGTGTTCTTGGCGTTGGAGATGCAGGAATGTTTTAGCATCTGTAAGGAGAAAATTACTGAGGATGTGGCAAACAGAATGGGAGAATGAGCGGCGGGGCAGATACTATTTTGCAAGTCAGCCTTCAGTTACTGGCACTAGGTGCCCTGAAACCTATTGTCGTAGAGCTGAAGTTGTTCTAACTAGACTTAGACTTGGACACTGCGCCCTGGCGGAGAGTTTGAAATTAGTCGGCAAACATCCTAGTGGGCTGTGTGGGTGTGGAAACGCTGAATCGGTTGCTCATGTAATGTTGTCATGCAGCAAATACAATCGAGAAAGAAGACATCTTTTTGTTCAGTTGGCAGATAAAGGTTTAACTGTTTTTTCCCTCAAGTCGTTGTTGTTTTCAGTAGAAAAGCAAGTTGAAGAAGCCATACTTTTTTATCTGCGCCGTACTGGTCTTTTTGCAAGGATCTAATGTCAACCTTTGGCAGTGGTGGAACGTAACGAAGTAAATGTACTTCGTTACTGTACTTAAGTAAAAAAATTGTGTATCTGTACTTTACTTAAGTAAAATTTAAAACCGGTACTTTTACTTCACTACATTTTTAGAGCAAATATCTGTACTTTTACTCCGCTACATTTTAAAAGTGTGTTTTACATTTTTCCTTACATTTTTGTTCAGGAATTTGAAAAATACACAGGTTTTTTTTAGCGCATCTTGAAGCCGCACCGCCAACATTAAAAGAAGTAGTTGATCGGGAGAAAAAGTAATGAATCAAGAAACATTTTCCATTCATTCAGCGCCAAAAACCTAACATCAAATACAAATTAAAAAGAGTCAGAAGATCGTTGTTAGTTGTGTTTACTTCTAAATAAAAAGTTGAGCCATCATTACACAGAGCAGGGGCGGATCTAAAATTTTCCAAAGGCGGGTGGGGCTTTGACAAAGCCAATATATAGTGACTGGGGGGACTCCCCCCCAAAACATTTTAAAAAATAAGTGTCATTTTCCTCCATTTTGGCTGCCCATTCACTGGCCCTTCTAGGGGATAGCTTGACTTGTCCCCTTTCATTTTATTTTATTTATTTATTTTTTTGTGGACCAAAAGAGGCGGGAGAGGGGCGTCACACCCCTGCAGAGTATTTATCCTGGTTACCATGGTGACACCCTATAGCACAAAAAATAACATTTGAATTATGGTCGAATACTTTTACTTTTTACTTAAAAAGTACATTTTACACCAACTACTTTTGTACTTTTACTTAAGTAGATTTTTTTATTGGTACTTTTACTTAAGTAAAAATTTTGCCTAATTAGCTGTACTTTTACTTAAGTACAAAAAGTGAGTACTTCATCCACCACTGACCTTTGGTCTACCTGTGGAGGGCAGCATTGCGCACTCGAGCGTATAGCCTGCCGGAAATGATTTGAAGAAGAAGAGGAATCTAGTCCGGGAAGTAATCAAAACCCAGAAGCGATTCCTAGATACACGTGGAATCTGTCTACAATTTCTACACTCTAAACACTTGTGAAAAAAGCTCAACATCCGTCAGTAAGTACTCAGCTTTTCAGTTTTAAATGAAATTAAATTGCTAGGAATCGTGAAACAAAAAAAACTTGGGTTGGAAAAGTCATATAAATTTTATTTCCAAAGCTAATTTCCCTCCTCTGATGCTGAAAATGACTTGAAAGCTAACAAAAAAAGCTTTAAAGTTAAATTGAAAAACGCCTAAAAACTATTATTTAAAAATATATATACCGTGAAAGTGTGTAAAAGATATTACTTTCTTATTTATTTCTTTTTAATTTGAAAATGACGTGAAAGTTTACTAAATATGTTTCAAAGTTCAATTAAAAAAACGCCTCATTTAATGCGTGCCTTAATGAGTGTTCAAAAGACAGCTGCTGAAGGGTAAGAGGTAGTGATGTGTCGGTCGCTAACGAAACGGCTCTTAGAGCCGGCTCTTTGAAGTGAACGATGGGAGCCGGTTCTTTGAAGTGAACGACCGAAACCGTCTCCTGATTGGGAGCCTTGGTTTTGTTTGGGGTTTTTTTCCCGATTTTCTCCCTCTCTGTCTCTCTCACTCTCTCTTTTTTTTGTCTGTCTCTCACCCACTCTTCATGCTGCACGTGATTGGTTGTGTTTGTAAAGATCCGGTCGCTCTTTTTTTTTTTTTGCATGTGTTTGTTTTGCTTATTTTAATTTATATTTATACTGTATTTTAATTTACAATGTTTGGTGTTGGTTCATTTTAAGTTTGATTAAAAATCTGAAAAATTAAAATTTGTTCAAAGTTGAAGGTAAAGAGTAAGATTTTTTTATTTTTTACATTTTATTATACAACATGATTGCCTTTAGGAGTGAGTGTGTGTGTGTATGGTTGTATGTGTGGCTCTGCGACAGACTAGCGACCTATTAGGGTGTAACCTGCATCTCGCCTCAAATCAGTCAGGATAGGATAGACCCGTAAGGGATAGATGGTTAAGAAGATGACTGACATTTTATTATAAATGATATATACATGTTTATATTTTTTTACAGTGAATTTTGGCCAGTTTATATAACAAAAATATTTAAAAACAAAAGTAGGAATTAATTTTTTGCATAGTTTAAATTAATCAATTTAAACAAAAGACAATTTTGATTTGCAATGTTTTGCATCTGTTGATTTTAAAGTTGTTTAAAAAGCTGAAAAAAAAAACTTGAAATGTAAATGCTAGATTTTTTTAATACATTTTATCGTATATAAATTTTTATATTTTAAATTTTTTAAGAAATGGCAGGTTTATTTCATAAAAATATTTAAAAGCAAAAACAGGAATTAATTTGCGCATAGTTTAAATGAATCACTTCAAACAAACAAAAAAAGATCTGAAGAGCCGTTCGCGAACGAAAGAGTCGGCTCTTTTTAGTGAGCCGGACCGAAAGAGCCGGCTCTCTAAAAAGAGCCGTAATTCCCATCACTAGTAAGAGGCAAGATTTTAAATCCCAAAACAATTGCTGGTTGAAACCCAAACTGGTTGAAATTTCGAAAAGTTGAATAGAAGCATATGTCACACGTTTTGAGACCAAAATAGTTGATAACTGAAAAAGCCAATTTTCCAATGAATGTCTTTAAAGCCTAATAAAGCCAATTACAGGGCACATACAAATGAGCTATTTATTAACAAAAAGGCTGTAAAATTTAAGGATTTGGTTGAATTAAAAACTGCACAGATTATATTTACAATAAACAATAATCAATTACTCAAATGTATCCTAAACTTTTTTTTCACGAGAGGGATACTGTGTATAATTTTAGAGGATGTGATGTCTGTAAGAACAAATGTAAAACAACATTGCATTTCAGTTGTTGGTGTAAATCTTTGGAAAAACTTGGATCAGGAGTTAAAGAATGTAAAACGTTTCAACAGCTCAGCACTTTATACAAAGAAAATATCGTAAACTTGTATATGGAAATAGATTTCTAAATATAAATACTTTCATGTAAACTGTTGTACAAGTAGATTTTTTGTTTTTTATTAAAGAGTCAACAGCTCCCTAAGTATAGTATAAATGAATAAGGAGCAGGCGTCATGGCTTCAGCCTACTCCTTTTTCAGACCATGTACATATTGTTTTCTTCTTGTACTTTAAGAAAATGTTTTATCATCTAGAAAAATAATAATAAAAATATATAAAACTTGACTTGGCTTTTACATATGTACCTATTTATTTATATAAAGACACACATGTGTGTGTTTATAGAAGAAAAAAAAAAACCACTGAGACCACTGATTCAGACCATAGAAGAATAATTCTCTGTCCTGTTTCTTTTTTTTTTCCATCAAAGATGGCTGAGAACAAGCTGCATAAGGAACCCTCAAGACAAGGAGGACATATGGTTCTTCCAGCATGATCTGCGGGGCCACGCACGGGAGGAGCAGTGTAAAGGGGGCAACAGGAGGCTGGAAAATGAAATCAAGGAAAAGGAGCAGGGGCCGAAGACTCGTGAGCAACTCATTGCCGAGTACGGATTTGACATCCGCAACCGCGATGCCGCAGTCCAAAGAGAGGAGAGAGGACGCAGGCCCATGAGGGGCTCCTCTCGAAGTAGTCAAAGCTGGTATGGAGGGGCCAAAGCTTGGCACAGTGGTGGGAGGGGTCGTCCTTCTATTCCTCCC
The DNA here is from genome assembly GCA_902685375.1 of Neostethus bicornis. Lineage (NCBI taxonomy): Eukaryota > Metazoa > Chordata > Actinopteri > Atheriniformes > Phallostethidae > Neostethus > Neostethus bicornis. The sequence continues at coordinate 6,671,843 of LR738564.1, forward strand.
TCCTCTTCACCATCGACCTATCATCATCTCTCCACTGATCAGCGAGCAAAAACCCGCCCAATGCTGGGCCGCGCATGGGAGGAGCAGTCTGAAGGGGCCAACAGGAGGCTGGAAAAGGATGCTGGTCATTGGGTGTACAATGAAATCAAGGAAAAGGAGCAGGGGCCAAAGACTCGCGAGCAACTCATTGCCGAGTACGGATTTGACATCCGCAACCGCGATGCCGCAGTTCAAAGAGAGGAGAGAGGACGCAGGCCCATGAGGGGCTCCTCTCGAGGTAGTCAAAGCTGGTATGGAGGGGCCAAAGCTTGGCACAGTGGTGGGAGGGGTTGTCCTTCTATTCCTCTCTCCACTGATCAGCGAGCTAAAACCCGCCCACTGCTGGGCCGCGCATGGCCGCCCCGACCTGAACTGGAGAGATCTAGAGAGAGGGGTCGCTACAGCAGGGACAGTGGTGGGGTAAGTGGCCAGGAAGAGGTGGACTCGTCACAGCATCAGAGCAGGTCCCACTCGCCAGCTCGACCTGCCAACCTCGGCAGCAAGCATGCCTCCGTAGAGGAGTTTGTGGGCAGGAAACTGTCCGCGGAGGAGGTTACCCTGGGAGCAGGAGAAGGAGGAATGGCTAAGCTGGAGCGAGACATTGCCCAGTTTAATTTGTTCCAGCAGAGCCCTGTCTCTGAGAGGGGTCTGCCGAACCCCCCCGTGCACCTGCCCAGTGGACCCCCAGAGCTCTCCGGCATAGACGAGATTGTTGTGGCCTCCGGCCAGGAAGAGGTGGACTCGTCACAGCATCAGAGCAGGTCCTACTCGCCAGCTCGACCTGCCAACCTCGGCAGCAAGCATGCCTCCGTAGAGGAGTTTGTGGGCAGGAAACCGTCCGAGGAGGAGGTTACCCTGGGAGCAGGAGAAGGAGGAATGGCTAAGCTGGAGCGAGACATTGCCCAGTTTAATTTGTTCCAGCAGAGCCCTGTCTCTGAGAGGGGTCTGCCAAACCCCCCCGTGCACCTGCCCAGTGGACCCCCAGAGCTCTCCGGCATAGACGAGATGGTTGTGGCCGCCAGCCAGGAAGAGGTGGACTCGTCGCAGCATCAGGGAACTGTTCCTGATCCAGCCCCGCCACTGGGAGTTATGCAGGAACGTGGCTGGTGTGCCCTACAGTGACCCGGCTCCCACGGCGCTCGCGCTACCTGTTTTTCATCCAGCGCTGTGCGAAGAACCAGTCTACATGCACAGTGCCGGACCCGCCCCCACTCCCCGTCAGAGCATGCTGGTGCAGCCAGAGATATACCTGCCCTACCCAGGTCTCCATCCCTGCCAATCAAGAGGCCCCATAATCTACACCACCCTTTACAACGACTCGACTGTATTGATGTTGCCGGGGGGACAACAACAAGCAGCCAGAGATATACCTGCCCTACCCAGGTCTCCATCCCTGCTAATCAAGAGGCCCCATAATCTACACCACCCTTTACAACGACTCGACTGTATTGATGTTGCCGGGGGGACAACAACAAGCAGCCAGAAATATACCTGCCCTACCCAGGTCTCCATCCCTGCCAATCAAGAGGCCCCATAATCTACACCACCCTTTATAACGACTCGCCTGTATTGATGTTGCCGGGGGGACAACAACAAGCAGCCAGAGATATACCTGCCCTACCCAGGTCTCCATCCCTGCCAATCAAGAGGCCCCATAATCTACACCACCCTTTACAACTACTCGCCTGTATTGATGTTGCCGGGGGGACAACAACAAGCAGCCAGAGATATACCTGCCCTACCCAGGTCTCCATCCCTGCCAATCAAGAGGCCCCATAATCTACACCACCCTTTACAACGACTCGCCTGTATTGATGTTGCCGGGGGGACAACAACAAGCAGGCGTTCCAATGAATTATGGACACCAACAAGAATACCTGTCACAATGGCCACCACAGCAGGTGCTCCTCCCAATATTCTACCCTACGCCAGGGGTCACGACCTTCCAGTACCCCATAATTTACCCAAGTCCACAGTAACCTCTGATCCGATGCAGCACTAGGCTCAGCCCGAATCATTTATCAATTACCATGCCAATCTTTGGACAAAAACATTTGAAATTTTCATTTGAGTTCATTTCAGTTGAAATATTTTTCTCGTTTATTTTACTATTTGGTTTATTGTTTTTGTAGATATTTGTTTAAAGTTTACAAATGAATCTTTTTTTTCTAAAGTTGCAATAGATCAATAAAAAAGCTTTAATCATTGTTTGGTGTTCGTATTTTTGTTACTTAGCCAGTGTTCATTGGTCTGGTGGGACCGCTAGAGTTCAAAGTTTTTAAAACAAAACAATCAAATGATTTTATGTGAAAAGGCATGACAGATTTTTACTTAATCACAATAATAAGCCATATGGACAACAATCCTGATTGACATTTAACCTTTACCTTTTATAAAACACATGTATGGAATAATCTGCAACTCATTTTTTTTAAATAATTTGTAATTTAATATGCAAATTTGTTATATTTAAGTAAAAATAACCAAAAACACACATTTATAAGATTTTTTCACAGCTACTGATTTTATTCATTTCAACTTCATTAGACATATAACTCATTGAGGTTAGTTCAACATATAGTAGATAATAATTACATATATATATATACATGGAGAAAGAGAGAGAGAGAGACTGAGAGAGAGAGAGAGAGAGAGAGAGAGAATAGTAATCAGTCTAATCACATCAGTCTCTCTGAATTCTGGTAACACAAGCCTATAGAAAACATGAAAGGCAGAGTTTTACAGTATGTGTGTGTGGCATATGCATGTGTTACACTTGCTGCATGTATACATGTACACAGGCCTGATCTTCACAGTCAGCAGTTGGGTTGGGAGCTGATATTTACACGTGATGTTGTGTGAACTCTGTCCCTGAGTTGCTTCCACCATATTTTTATTATTACAATTGCAAAACTACAACACAAAAAAATGAATAAAACTCAAAATTAGGAATAGACACTAAAAATATATACTTAAATGTTTGCACACTGGACCCAAAATGGTGACCGTTGCTCTTACTTTCCAAAACAAGACCCAAAATGGCGATCGTTGCTGTAGCTTTAGAAAACATTAACAAAAACACTACAGCATTTATGAACCCAAATACCTATGTACACCCAGCTGTCTTCCCAACGATGTGTTTACAGTCATTTAATGTGGCTTATCCTGGTCATTAATCTATAAAATACAGGGCGAAAGACGACATGGTGAACGTGATGTTCACTTTTTGAGTCGCTTCCTGGAAATGAGCGCCACTCACTGGCATTGTGGTCTAATTACACCCATAAAACGAAAGTGATCTATCAAAACCTGCTCAATGCAAGCAAAATAAAACAAAATGTGAAAATACATTTTTGTGTGTCACATTTAGACGGTACATACTGCCTAAAACCGCACCGGCCTCTAAACGGCAGCAGCTGCTCATCAATGGTGATTTTGGGCTCAGGGTTGTAAAATAGAGGGAGGAGGTTCACCCTCTTATCCTACACTGTCCTGATGGCAGTTCGCTTGTCTTTTTGCCGTCGAGTTGGTTTGTTGCCTCAATCATCAAAACACATTATCCTGGAAATGTTGCAGATGTTTTCCAGTGACATTTCAGAGCAATGGACAGTGTGGAAAACAGGGTGAAGAAGTTTGTGCAGGCAGGCTGGAACAAACAGGAAAAAGTGTCTGGTGAGATGTGTGATAAACAGTTTTTAGCTAAAATGAAAGAAAAGGTGTTCAATACAGTGGTCAGAGCAGGAATTTTGTTTGGTCTAAAGACTGAGGAAAAGGCAGGAGGCAGAATTGGAGGTAGCAGAGATGACAATGCAGAGGTTCTCTTTGGAATGAACAGGCTATACATGATCAGGACACACACAGAGCATTTGGATGAACCTGCTATCGGGTCTCCTTTCCTTAATTGCCATGCCTTCCTGCCTGACAAGGAAGAATCCTACTTGAGTTTTTTTTTAACTGACTATTTTGTCTTTACAGCCTTTCTGGACTCTTTTAGTTAATAAACATTTTGTAGTCCTGAGACTGGGCCTTCGTCCTTCACCTCTCATTACAGAAGACCCGACCAGTAAATGGACCGAGCGGACGTCAAACCTGTGCTGGATGCCTTGTTCCAGCATAGAACTAGTTTGGGTCACGTTATTTAACATGAACTTTTAAAACGCACCTATTATTTCATTAAACTTTAAGCTTTTCAGTTGCCTGGAATGTTTCAGCTGCCTTTCAGCTTTAAACTCTGCACTCACTTTTATTATTAACATTTATTTAACCAGGATAAAAAACTCATTGAGATTAAAAATCTCTCTTTCAAGATTTTCCTGGCCAAGAAATAATACACAGACAGGACATTAACACTCATACGACATACACAGCACTTACAGTAATACACAAGACACCTAACCCCCGCTTCTCCCACCATTGGTGCCGTCAAAGGGCAGCCTGCTGCGGTGTGAGGAGTGCAGCACACAAATTTCCCCATTGAGGGATGAATAGAGTAATTTATTTATTTATTTAGATGGAAGTAACAGACTTGCTGTGGCAACCCCTGAAGGGAAATGCCAGAAGAAGAAGAAGAATTTATGCTATTAAGACTGATTAAGACAAAAAATATCTTAGTTTATTCTGAATGTTACTTTCTAATTCAATTTTTTTTTTTGGCAGTATGAGGTGTCGCTGAATTTTCAGCAAACGGTGCGCTCCGACCCTGCTTCTGTACATGTAGTCACAGCTTTAGCAACAGGTGTCTTCGATTTTGAGTCGTTGTGTGTAATGAATGATACCAAGTGTGTTCATTGTGTTCAAATATTGCTGACTGTGGCAAGCGTTTTGCATCACATGTGCTTTCATTTGAAAAATAGTGTACTTTTGCGAGTTGTGTTTTAGCAAGGACAAATGTATTTACACTTATGAGAACAGGGGATTGCGTTTTGTGAATTGTGTCTTCATATGAAATGTGTTTATAATCTTGGCGAATGATGGCTACACTTGGGAAATGTGTTTAGATAGCTCGTCATTTGGTTTAGAGGATTGGCTTTCGTATGTTAGCATTTGAGAAAAACTGTAAGCTACATTAAGCTCTATTAGGTTGCAGTAAACTGTATTAAGCTACATTAAACTGTATGAAGCTACATTAAGCTGTATTAAGTTACAGTAAACTGCAGTAGGCTACATTAAACTGTATTAAGCTACATTAACCTGTATCACGTTACAATAAGCTGTACTAAATTACAGTAAACTGCAGTAAGCTACATTGAACTGTATGAAGCTACATTAAGCTGTTTTGAGTTACAGTAAACTACAGTGAGCAACGTTAAACTGTATTAAGCCACTGTAAACTATATTAAGCTGAATCAAGCTACCAGGAGCTGTTTTAAGCAACATTAAGTTGAATTGAGCTGTGTTAACCCACCGAGACCACCGAGACCACCGTCTAGGGTCCTTGGAGAAAACACCTAACCCCGCTTCTCCCACCATTGGCGCCGTCGAAGGGCAGCCTGCTGCAGTGTAAGGAGTGCAGCACACAAATTTCCCCGGTGATGGATGAATAGAGTAATTCATTCATTTATTTATTCATTTATTTAAACTTTCCAGCTGCCTAAAGCTTTTCAGCCTTCTTTAGTTTTTACCTATGTCCAGCTTTTTGTGGGTTTGTTTTTATGCATTTTGGCATTACAGTTTATTCTTTCAGCAGAAATGCATCACAGTTTAAAATGACAACAGAATGGCATCCACCCAGCTGTTTTAGTAGAAACCGCTTCACGTCTAGTTATAAGTATTCTTACATATTTGCGTTTTTTTGTACCGCAATGACCCATCTTTATCCAGTAGTAAGACAGTGTTTTCCAACCAGGGTCTTACGGCACACTAGTCTACAGTGAGAGATCGTCAGGTGTGTGGTGGGAAATGATCCTATTTCACCTCATATGGTGATCGTGATCTACCGGTATCTCGAAAAGATTATTTTACATGGTGTTTGTGTAAAAATGAATTAAAGCGTATCTATTTATGTTTATGATTATGAAATCTTGTCTTTTATTTAGAGACAGGCAGGAATGTATAGCAATAGGTTGTTTACCGAAACCATGGCAACCCACTCTTCTTCTCTGCTTTTTTGTTACCAGCTGCTGTCCATCTCTCCTCAAAACTTCCCCACCTAGTGGATTGTATTTTCTACGTGTTTTTGAGACATTATAAGAACATTTAGGTTGCATTTTAAAGCAGAAAATGTTTGGATTCTACTTCAATCTCACATTTTCTGCAAGACATGAAAGAAGTAAAAGTTTCTTTTGCATTCTGGGTAAATCTTCTGATAGGCTCCTTGTTCGGAACCAAACACGATAATATGAGGGGGGGGGCGGGGGGAATGCAAAACTTTCAAAAGTGCACAGAATAACAAAGCGCTCATTATGACACATGGTTGCATATGATCCTGCAATTGATTAAATAATTTAAATTTGCAAAATAATAGTTTTAAACTATTTTTGGTGGTGTGCCTCAAGATTTTTTTTAAATTATTATTTATTATTATTTATATATTTATTTATTGAAAAAAAACTTCCTTTGACATGAAAAAGGTTGAAAAACACTGCAGTATGAGATGCCAAAATGTATTACTTTTCTTACAACGTGCATTGCTAAGACTTCTCCAACAGATGGCAGCATGTCCCATTTTCAAATAGTGAATCGTATTAAAAAAAAAGTTCTTTATTTCCAGCAAACTCACCATATTTGCTTTTAAATGCATGCTTTATAAAATGAAAAAATAAAGCAATATTATCCAGATTTTATGATTTTTCCGTAAACGTAATGAAAAAAATGTATTTTTACTATTGTAAAACTTTTTAAAAAATATTGAAAAAAAAACCCAAAAATAATTGTAAAAAATATGTGTGATAAAAAAATCCAACTAACTATAAGTACTCGTCATTTTTAAACATGTGTTATAAAAATGACTAAATAAAAATGTGAAAGTTTTCCAAAATGAAAACAAAACATATTGACAATTCCTTTTTATTTTAAATTGATGTAAATAAATCAGTTAATTTTATAAATAAAAAAATCTTTTTCAATAATTGAAAAATATACCGTCAATGCTGATTTTTAAAATGACAAAATAAAAACAAACAAGGTCAGAAGAATTAGACTCAGCTTCAGATTTTAAATAGGGTTTATTATCATTTTCTTTCTTTTATACTTCAGGTAGAATCTTACATTCATCACTAACAGCTGTAACAATGCAGCAGACACAAAACACAATCACCTATTTTACCTATAAGTAGAAAACATTAAAGTAGTCTTTGTGTGGGAGCCTGGATATGAAAACTTTATCAGCCTCAGAGGTAAAGAGTATAGAGTGAAGGAATGTTCCAGACTTACTAAAATGATTTTTTTTTTTTTTTTTTTTAGCAATAAAGCTTTAGGCAGCTAGAAAACTTAATGTAGCTTAATGTAGCTTAATTAAACTTAATGTAGCTTAAAGTAACTTAATGTACTGTAGCTTAAAACAGCTTAATGTAGCTTTGTGCAGCTTGCTATAGTTTACTGTAACTTTATAGCTTAATGCAGCTTACTAAGGTTTACTGTACCTTAATAAGTATAGTTAGCCTATTGAAGCTAAATACAGCGTAATTTAGTTTACATTAGTCGAATGTGATTATTATAGTTTAATGTAGCTTATTATAGTTGATGTAGATTGACTGTTTCACAGTCAGAACTTAAAAAAAAAAGAAACGAAAAAAACAACAGAGAAAATTATTTCACTGTAAGCAGTAAAAGGGTTTAAAGGTAAAAGGAAAACTTTATTGTCCTCAAAGAGGAAATTTGTTCTGGACTACAGAACTGCAAAACTGTATAAAGCCATTCATACATTACATTCACATAGAATAAAAACATAAAACGTGCATGAAGCAATAAATACTCATTGTACAAAATTTCCCCCAGACCTTTGCCACACCATTAAGCAATCAATACAACTGTTAAAGCATTTCATTAAAAAACACAGCACAGCACATTTTTAATTCAATAAGTTAATTAAGCTACGCAGAGATGCCAGACTGCCTTGGCTGCATAATGTATCCACATCGCCCTTGGCTGATCCCTGGCTTTTCTTTCTTGTGGTCCCTCCCCATTTCATTCGATGTTCTCTAATGAATTAAATCCACCAAACACACTTTTGAGGACAGCGAGGAGAAGATTCTAAGTAGAGAGAAAGGATGGTTTGAAAGATGTGTGAAGGAAGCCATCTTTGTGAAAAAAGAAAATCCCTCACTGAATCGGAGTGGAGGCATTAGATACATTCTGCCCGGGATTTACAGCAGCATTCTGAAGCCCTGGACCAAAGAGGACACCTCGTGACCCAGATTCACGCCTCTCGTTAGCAGGAATTTCTATTCACTAGGGTTTTAGCATTATTACAATAGGGATCGTCTACTGGTCTGTGGTTACAATAGGAGCCATTCACGGCCATCATAGGTAACACAGGCTCATTGGTCGAGCCCTTCCTTAATATTTTTTTACCTTTTACTCAGGTTAGTATAAATTAGATCTAGATTCCAGTCCATTTCATTCAGATTGAAAATGGTTTCCGGATGGAAGTCGAAACGTCTCAATCAAGAATTAAACTGTCCAGAAGACTTTTTTAAAACTTTTTCTACATTGTTCTCTATTTCATTTTACTTGGTGTTTTACACCACTAGGTAGTACAATACGATTCTGATGTTGTCCACCTCTATCTTTCTCCTCCTTAGAAGAGAGAATTCTGTGTCAGATTCCTGATGGATCCTCTGTCTTCCTGTCCTGAGCCCTGCCAGGATGAGGAGGCCTCTGTGCTTGATCTACCATCCCATTTCCATCAGAATGAAGCCCATCAACTGATATCTTCAGATATATAGCTATAGAGAATTACAACAGGATATTTAATTAACTGTGTTAACACATTTGATGCTCGTTTTTGGGGGGGAGATCTCTCTTTTGTGTGGATCTCCATGAGGTTTCTTCTTTTTTACCCACTGCTGTTTTCTTTTTTAAGTTTTTCCTATGCGTGAAAGACAGTTTAAGGGAGGGAATGTGCTGAAATTGTTTAGCTAGCTTTTGGTAGTTAGCTTTTAGCTACATGTTTGTGTATGTACATTTTTTTCTCTTATTTATTGTTTGTTTTTGTTTGTTTGTTCTTGGGAAGACGGTGGCTCGATGGTTAAAGTGTTCACCCGCGGACCGGAAGTTCACGGGTTTCCATAGCACTGGGTGCACATCTAGGGTCCTTGGAGAAGACACCTAACCCCCGTTTCTCCCACCATTGGCGCCGTTGTGGGCAGCCTGCTGCGGTGTAAGAGTGCAGCACACAAATTTCCCCGGTGAGGGATGAATAGAGTAAAAAAAAATGATTTATTTACTGTTTTCCCGATCCTTTTTAAAACAGCGTGGCAGCCCTATAACATCTATTTCTTTCTCTTTTTTTTTTTTTTTTTTTTTTTTGGGACAATTTTTCGGGGATTTTGGGCTGTACAAATGTCGAGTTTTAAAAGCACATTCAGCTCATGCCCAAACTTGAAAAAGGCGTAGCTTCATCCAAAGGGACACTGGGACAATTCAGCTCAATTTGCAATACTTTCTTTTTCCTTATTCTCTTTTTACAGCAGTACAGTGGTGGAACGTAACGAAGTAAATGTACTTCGTTACTGTACTTAAGTAAAAAAATTGTGTATCTGTACTTTACTTAAATAAAATTTAAGACCGGTACTTTTACTTTTACTTCACTACAGTTTTAGAGCAAATATCTGTACTTTTACTTCGCTACTTTTTAAAAGTGTGTTTTACATTTTTCGTTACATTTTCGTTCAGGAATTTGAAAAATACACAGGTTTTTTAGCGCATCTTGAAGCCGCATCGCCAAAATCAAAAGAAGCAGTTGATCGGGAGAAGAAGTATTGAATCAAGAAACATTTTCCGCATTCATTCAGCGCCAAAAACCTAACATCAAATATAGTACAAATTAAAAAGAGTCAGAAGATCGTTGTTCGTTGTGTTTACTTCTAAATAAAAAAGCTGAGTCATCATTACACGGAGCAGGGGCGGATCTAGAATTTTCCAAAGGGGGGTGGGGCTTTGACAAAGCCAGTATATAGTGACTGGGGGCCTCTGCCCCAAAACATTTTAAAAAATAAGTGTCATTTTCCTCCATTTTGGCGGCCCATTCACTGGCCCTTCTCGGGGATAGCTTGACTTGTCCCCTTTTCTTTTCTTTTATTTATTTATTTTTTTGTGGTCCAAAAGAGGCGGGAGAGGGGGTTCACACCCCTGCAGAGTATTTATCCTGGTTACCATGGTGACACCCTATAGCACAAAAAATAACATTTGAATAATGATCGAATACTTTTACTTTTTACTTAAAAAGTACAATTTACACCAACTACTTTTGTACTTTTACTTAAGTAGATTTTTTTTATTGGTGCTTTTACTTTTACTTAAGTAAATTTTTTGCCTAATTATCTGTACTTTTACTTAAGTATAAAAAGTGAGTACTTCATCCACCACTGCAGCAGTAGAGTAGCGTAGAATAGCTTATAGCAGAAAATAGAGCATAGGTCTAAAACCTGTGACAACAAATGCAAGCACGTTTGAACAACAGCAAACATTTAAACCAACATTATTACTTCCTGACAGTTCAATAAACAAATGGTCCAATAAAAATCCTTATTTATATAATTATAATAATAATAATAATAATAATGTATTTTATTTATAATGCACTCTATACTTAAGTCATTTAACCTAAATACTTACATATCCAAACAGTAGTTTTAAGTAAAGTACTATCAAAACATTGTGAAAACCCCACATTTTATTCCTAAACAACCCATACATTCGACATATACTGCATAAACAAGTAATTACACTTTGTTTTGAACTGAGTCAAACTAAATGAAAATAAAGGAACTGCCAACTGCCTTTGGAAAAATAAATATATCAAATCAGGAAAAAAAAATTTGAATGCCGTCGAGGCATTCACCTACACAATAAAGCGATGAGAATTTAACAGCACATTCATAGGAGCTCCTTCTCCAAGAGGCTCAGACAGCTCCGCTCAAAAACCGCTCGATACTGGAAATCTTTTATTCCCAACACAATAACACTTTTTAATAACTCACAGAATAGCAAATAACTGGTTCATGCTCATGTAATTCATCACTGTTTGTCACTTCATGCTTCTTGTGTTACTTTTTTTTTTTTTACCTCCTTATGTATGCACTTACAGTCTGTATTGACCTCAATGTTTTGTCACATTATTCCCTCTATTTTATTATTTTAATATTTTAATATTTTTTATTTTCCTTCTTGTATATATACTGTCTATTTCTTTCTTGTTTGCTGCTGTAACGCACAAATTTCCCAAGTGTGGGATCAATAAAGTAAATCTATCTAACTCACTTGCAGCTGTAAAAAACAACGTTGAATTTTGTGCCTGTTTACCAACTGGACTTTCTTTTACAGGATTGCAAATAAATTCATTTTCTGAACATGAGTTTTCTATTCAAATTTTTTTTCAGGTAAATATTTAATAGTATAAATATGAAATAAACTTCAATATACTAACTCAAATTTTGGTAACGAGATCACAAGATTAGTTTTTAAACATAAATTTGATTCACTCCGATTCACAAAACAATGAGTATGCAAGAAAGATTTTATGACTATTTATATCAGTACATGGTGTCAGCGTGCTGCTTTATTTGAAGGCCACGCTAACAATAACATTACAAAGCAGATGTTTGTACTAAAAAAAAAAAAAAATCAGACCACAAAATTTGACAGAAAGCAATCACTATTAAAATTGCCAACCAGCAAAAAGACGACTTCATTGTCAGATTTTTTTGCTGAAGTTTCAGCATATTCCTGGGTCACCTGTTGTTCACACTCTTGGAACAACTTTCTTGACTCTCCTGCACTATTCAACACACATTCAGGCTCTTCACTACTGACCTCGGAGCAGTACGAGCCCTTGCATTGCTGTGAATAATTGTGGTCTGCCTTGTAGCATGGATACACCCGCTAGAGACTCTAAATATATCCAACTGGTGTGTCTGAAGAGTGCAGCAATGGAGATCATATACTTTCATTAGAAATCTACACCTTCCCATATTACTTACCCTACTTATTGTGTGTGATACCGACACTTCTTTCCCTCTTCGGATTGTGGTTTCAATCTGATACATGGAGCAGCAGTTAAATTGGGTTTCGCATTTGGTGTCGCTCTGTCACTTTATTTAAACTTAGACACACACACACATATATACATAAATATATCATTATAAATATATAAATAGAACTTTGAGTATTCAGAGATGGACAAAAAAAATAGTGTCACTTTCAGAATGTAGAAGAAGACCTGTAAAGACAACTATATTCATGAGATAAAATGAACCATTAAAGTGTTGAACCTGTCTGATCAGCAAGAAATCATTTGAGTGCCAGAATTTTGTTAAAGTTTCAGCGCACATTCCAGGGTCACCTGTTTTCTCTTAGCAGCACATGTCACAGGGTGAATGAAGATAAACCCAGCTGCTTTTTGTCTTGTCAAGCAGCACTTGCCTTTCTCTTTTAACTGCAGCTGGTCTTCACATGTAAGCTCTCAAATCATCGAGGGATGATTTGAAAATAAACAATATGCAGTGTGATGGATTATGCCTGTGAAAATTGGCTTAAAATATGGAAAATCTGTGTGCATTAAAGAGTTATTGTTCCCTAACTAGACAGGTAACTCCTTGACATTTGTATGTGTGAATCTAAAAAGCAAGACAAGTTTATTTGTAACACAATTCATACAAAATGTAATTCAAAGTACTTCACAAGAAGAAAAAAAAAAGAATGCATTAAAATCACAAAACATAGAATCAAAAAGTTTAAAAAATCAGTCATCAGTCAGTCATCTTCTTATCCGTCTGTCCCTTTCGAGGTTGCGGGGGGTGCCGGAGCCCATCCCGGCCATTTTAAGGCAAAGGGCAGAGTACACCCCGAACAGGTTGCCAGTCTGTCGCGGGGCCACACACATACAACCATCTACACACACACACTCATTCCTAGGGACAATTTAGCACCGGCCAACCAACCTAGCATTCATGATTTTGGAAGGTGGGAGGAAACCGGAGTACCCAGAGGAAACCCACGCAAACACGGGGTTTAAAAAATAAATAAATGAAATCATTAAAACAGACAAAAAGAGTAATTAATCAAAAGCACAGTTAAACAGAAGTGTTTTCTGCCTAGATTTAAACATTGTCACAGTAGAGGCCTGTCTCACAGCCTCAGGAAGTTTGTTCCAGACTTTTGCAGCATAAAATTGAAATGCAGCTTCTCCATGTTTAGTCCTGACTCTAGGCACCAGCAGGAGACCGGTCCCAGAGGTCCTCAGAGTTCTAGATGGTTCATAAGGTACTAACATATCACAGATGTACTTTGGTGCTAGACCATGCAGAGACTTAAACACAAGCAGAGCAGCTTTAAAGTCTATTCTCTGAGCCACAGGAAGCCAGTGCAGAGACTTGAGCACAGGACTAATGTGATCATATTTTCTAGTTCTTGTTAGGACTCGAGCAGCAGCATTTTGAATAAACTGCAGCTGTTTTAAAGCCTTTTTGTTCAGACCAGTAAGTAGACCGTTGCAATAATCTAACCTACTGGAAACAAATGCATTGATAAGACCCTCTAAATCTGTTTTAGACACCAAACCTCTGATTTTGGCAATGTTTTTCAGGTGGTAAAAGGCTACTGATGTAATTGATTTGATGTGACTGTTGAAGTAAAAGTCTGAGTCCATTATTACTCCCAGATTTCTAACTTGTTTTTTCGGTTCTAAAGAGAGAGGTTCACTGCAGAGGTAGACTGTGCTGCTATTCTGTCTTTTGACTGAAGAAATCTGTGTTTTACTCAAAGATGTCATTGTATTGCACTTGTAGTGCTATGGAAAAAAAAAAAGGCCCTCCTTCGTCCTCCCATGCCTCACACAATGAGACAAGGGTCAGTCTGTATTTCCTTCGCAGTGTTTTCTACTCACTTCTTCTTTAGGAAAATGTTGTGTAACCTTTGACCCCAAACAATGACCCTTTAAACCTACAGGCCCCACCTACGAAGCCTTCAAGCAGAAAGTTTAAAGGTTTAATTTTCGCTGGGATTGTTGCTTTTACTGACTACAGGGAACAATGAAGTCACATCCTTTCCTCCGAGACCACAGACACATTGAGAAGCTTTAAATCAACAGTTAGTGAACCACAAAGAAAAATCACAAATCAGTGTTATCGTAATAAAATTTAAATTCAGAGTGAAATAAATAAACTGTGTAAGTTTTAAAAATATTTTGCTAAAGACTGATCCACATTAACAAGCACTCAGGAATAACTGTTTTGTATTTTGAAATGCTTATCATAATGAGATTACGGAGAGGGGGGCGTAAGAGGGCCTGTCTTTGGTGATTTCAGGCAAGAGGCAGGGTACACCCTGAACAGGTCACACACACACACAAAACCAGGGGCAATCTCGTTGCAGCCAATCAATCTAACTTGCACATTTTTGGAGGGCGGGAGGAAAGTCTAGTCTACAGAAAGGCCAGTGTTTCAAGCCTCGCCCCACTTTGGGACTCAGACCGCTGACCTTCTTGCAATAAGGCCACCATGCTAACCACTGCATCATAGAATAACTATTTGCTATGAATTCATACAGATTTTAGTCTTGTTCACAAAAGGGGGAAGGATGAAGCGGGAGACCGACAGGCTGATCGGTGCAGCATCAGCAATAACTAGGACACTGCATCGGTCCGTCGTGGTAAAGAGAGAGCTGAGCCGAAAAGCAAAGCTCTCAATTTACAAGTCCCACCGTTGCCTATGATCCTATGATCCTATGGTCACCAGCTGTGGGTGGTGACCGAAAGAATGAGATAATGGATACAAGTGGCCGAAATGAGCTTCCTCCGCAGGGTGGCTGGGCTCTCACTCAGAGATCAGGTGAGGAGCTCTGTCAGATGGGGTGGTTCGGGCATATGGTCAGGATGACCCTCGAGCGCCTTGCTGGTGAGGTGTTTCGGACACGTCCCACCGGGAGGAGACCAAGAGGCAGACCCCGGACCCGCTGGAGAGACTGTGTCTCACAACTGACCTGGGAACGACTCGGGATCCTTCCGGGTGAGCTAGAGGATGCAGCTAGAGGCTGTTGCCCCCACGACCCGGCTCCGGATAAGTAGAAGACGACGGAATGGAACGGAACTTCAGCCAATGTGACCTCCTATTTCTCAGAAATATGTTTAATTTTATTCATACCTTTTCATATTTAATTCTATTCTATTTCCACAGCCCAATATCACAAAATAATTGTCTCAATAAAGCTTAATGTTGAAAAAAGTGCAAAAACAAACAAAAAAGAAAAAAAAATGTTTATAATGTTTATAAAAATAACAGAATAAAATAGAACAACTGACTCTAACTTAATTAAGTTGGACTTAACTAGACGGTGGATCAGCGCTAGAGCGCTCGCCCGCGGACCGGAAGGTCGCGGGTTTGATTTCCATTGAGACCACCGTCTAGGGTCCTTGGAGAAGACACCTAACCCCCGCTTCTCCCACCATTGACGCCCTTGAAGGGCAGCCTGCTGCGGTGTAAGGAGTGCAGCACACAAATTTCCCCGGTGAGGGATGAATAGAGTAATCCTTTTTTTTTTTTTAACATAAGATCTGTAGTAAAATATTAACATTAACTGTACAATAGAAATCAATCGTTAAAAAAAAATCCCAGTTTGATTAAATTCTATAACAATTTTCAGAGAATAAAGTCAATATTTATGAGTAAAATCATCAGCAACAAATAATAATTAAAAAAAAAATACAGGAATTTGAACACAGTTCATTTTAAAAGAAAAACTTTTCAACTTGTTTTTAACTCGTGTGTTTCTTTACCGTCTAGGGTCCTTGGAGAAGACACCTAACCCCCGCTTCTCACACCATTGGCGCCGTCGAAGGGCATCCTACTGCGGTGTAAGGAGTGCAGCACACAAATTTCCCCGGTGAGGGATGAATACAGTAATTCATTTTATTTTATTTTATTTTTTAACATAAGATCTGTAGTAAAATACTAAAATGAACTGTACACGAGAAATCAATCGTAAAAAAAAAATCCTAGTTTGATTCAATTCTATAACAATTTTCATAGAATAAAGTCAATATTTATGAATAAAATCATCAGCAACAAATAATAATAAAAAATATTTACAGGAATTTGAACACAGTTCATTTTAAAAGAAAAACTTTTCAACTTGTTTTTAACTCGTGTGTTTGTTTATAAAAGTTTGATGACAAACAAATGAATGTTATGTATTTGTGATGAGCACCCCCTAGAGGCTCCTTTGAGTATTCAGAGCGTTTTGAATTCGCCATGCTGAGCTGAGCTGAGACAGAGACAGTGACGAGCACGCTGCTCTGCTATCTAAAGCGATCCAATCAAAAAGTACAACTTTAATCTGTAAGTATGGATTTCTTCTTTCAGTCCTATCACTTTGATCGGCTGTAGTTTTTTGTGTTAAAAGTAAAATGCAGAGTTTTCTGTGAGTAACTTGTAAATCCGTGCGGACAGTCAGACTTGAGGCTTTTCTTTCCGCACTTGTTGCACCAGCTTAAACCCTGCAGCGCCATAAAACCTTCTTCTCTTAGTCTAAAAAAAGTATTGCAGAAGTTTCTATATGGTCTTATATATGTTCAGAGATCTGATCAGACCTTAAATGAGATGGTAATGATCCATAAAGGCAGTCTTTTGGATAACTGTTTTAAGCTCACACACATCTTTATTCCACCCAAAAGAAGCTCCCTAAAAAAAAGAATCGATTCCATCAAAAATAACAAAACTTTTGATTTCAGAAATTGCTTTAAAACTGAATTTGATTGTTTATTTTTTGTTAATTTTAAAATGTTTGCATGTTGTTTCAATCTGTTTGTGTTTTTTGTTCTGATTGTTTTTGTTTGGTTTTATTTATTTATGCTTTTTCTAAGTCTTGTTTTTCATTTGCATCCTTTTCAAATCTTTAAAAATAAGGGAAGTGATCAATTTCACTTCATTTTAACTGTTAAATTATTATTACATTACTTCCCTTGAAAATGCATCATTTCACAAGTTTATTGAACAAGTTGTATTTATTTATTTTTTGTTTGATTGTTTGTTTTTGTTTTTTTAAAATACACAATTATTTTATTTAAATTTGTTTGTGCCTTTAACCATCCTGCTCATTCTTCTTTTTCAATCAGCGTTTCACCAGATCACATAGGCTGTGACATCCCTTCCCTTGCGGGCTCAATAAGTAATTCTTCTGCCTCATCAATCTCGATTCCATAGGTCCTTGGCTGGGTCAAATCAGGCATGAGGGCAGCCACCCGGACCTTGTCAATCTGATGGGCTGGCTGGCACTCCTAGCTAGCCAGAATCATGTTAGGGGGGGATCTGGAGAGCTAGCCAGAACAGGATGACAAATCATTAAACCACTGACTGCACTTCAGAGATTTTTGTTAGTCACTCCCAGCTTTCCCTCAAGGTTGGAGTTTCTTTCCTTGTAGACTGCTCAATACCGTCAGAGGTGCAAGCAGATCTTTTTTTTTTTTACTGTATTTTCTTTCCGTTCCATCATCTTCCGCTTGTTCCGGGGTCGGGTCGCGGAGGCAACAGCCTTAAACGGGCAGCCCAGGCCTCTCTCTCCCCGGCTGCATCCTCCAGCTCACCCGGAAGGATCCCAAGTCGTTCCCCGGCCAGCTGTGAGACGTAGTCTCTCCAGTGGGTCTGGGGTCTGCCCCTTTGTCTCCTCCCGGTGGGACGTGCCCGAAACAGCTCGCCTGCGAGGTGCTCGGGGGGCATCCTGACCAGATGCCCGAACCACCCCATCTGGCTCCTCTCGACCTGGAGGAGGAGCGGCTCGACACCGAGCTCCTCCCGGATGGCAGAGCTCCTCACCCGATCTCTGAGTGAGAGCCCAGCCACCCTGCGGAGGAAGCTCATTTCGGCCACTTGTACCCGCGATATCATTCTTTGAGGGTTGGAACGTAGATCGACTTGTAAATCGAGAGCTTTGTTTTTCGGCTCAGCTCTCTCTTTACCACGACGGACCGATGCAGTGTCCGTTTAGGATTTTAAGTATCTCGGGGTCTTGTTCACGAGTGGGGGAAGGATGGAGTGGGAGATCAACAGGCGGATCGGTGCGACATCAGCAATACTGTATTTTCTACTCATATAAATGTGCTTGTTTATATTTTGAGTTGCAAATTTTTGCATCGATAACAACTTGCACGAGCTGATAAGTCCTATTTTAATATGTCTATACGTACTTTTAAGTCTGTTTGCTAGAAGATGAATTTCTTAAGTTTTTCTGTTATTTGAAACACCAGTTTCACATAAGCTAAAGTGAATTACACAAAGTGCTCTTAATAACAACCTATTTGCACACCATCTCATCTCTGGAGTCTTTAATCAATTAAATAATCAGTTTAAAACAGATGAAAGAGGAGTTCTTGTCAGGAAATGAGAGACTAAAAGAAAGCCTTGTTGAAGCTTGAACTTTGCACAGAAATCTCAACTTGAGATATTTTGTGGCTATGGACTTTCGTGTTTAGTTTGGTTTTAAACTCTGCTCAAAAATCAATAGCAGACTGCATGAGAAATTAGTTCTTAATTAGTTCTTACCGGAGAAAATCCAGGGTTGCTCATGAGGCGTTTGGATTGGGAACACATTGCATGCTTGTCTTTGGATCTTTATGCAACATTCACAATATTAAATTCTCCTAGCATGCCAGAAGTTAGAAACTTTCATGTGAGTTCTTAATTGCTAAGATGGTGACTAGTATTTATGGTGGCCCGGAGCTTTTTTTTTTGGTGATTTCCCATCCCAGCTCACAGAACGGTCAGACTATACTCACGAGTCAATACGAGTGGTGACTCTTCAAATCCTACAGTGGAAGTCACTGTAAAGGTGCCGTCTTTCACACTAACACAAATGACCTTCTTGTTCCTGCCTGCTCATTATCACTCAGATTTTTATCCTGGCAAACAAGACAGTATGTGTTCTCATTTCAAACTTGAACACTGCCAGGCTCATCTTCAATTATTAAAGGGCCTATCTGATGCAAAATGGACTTTCCAGAGTTTTCTACCTTGTAAGAGTGATGTCCGGGCCTTGTATATGTCACCAAAGGGGTTTCTAGATTGATTTAGCCCGTTTTTCACAAATTGCTGTGGATTTCTGGTACGCTCAGACAAAACAACCAATGAGGAGATGTCTAAAGTATGACGCATTTGACGTAGCCAGGACGGACTTCGAACACGCCCCCCTCCGCAGCAAACCCTCCCTCCTCACCACCCGCCCGCCCTCCTCACCCGCCTCCACTCCGGCCTTACGCCCTCACAAACTCGCTTTCAACGTCCGACATACAGGCTGGTTAGCTGCTCTGCGTCTTTTTTATTTTCTTACTTGAAACACGCTTTTTTGATGAATCGACATGATAAAATCTTATTTCAGACGCTACCAAACCGCTACGCACGGGTTTACGCCTGCCTTCCCCCTTCCGCTCAGAGATGAGCGGAGGAATAGCGGCTCAGTGAGAACAGAAGGCGGAGCTTGTACTTTCTCAGGACGGGCGGGGGGATGAGCGATACCCGGCCTTTCTTAGTTCCGGTCTGTGACTGCGCTCCACCAAATCAATATATTTTCATAACTATCGTGTAATGCATGTTGCAAACCCCACATTTTGCGTGTGTATGTGCATAGGATACAATGTGAAAAGAGTTATTTTGCACGAGATGGGCCCTTTAAAGAATTCATGTAGAAAAGTTTGATCTATTGATCTTGTGAGATGAGAAGCTCTACGGGTCAGGGACTAACGTCTCTTATGCTGATCAGAAAATCAAAACATGACACACACACATCTGGGAAAACCCAACCTGTATTTGAAAGACAAATCTCCCTTGACACACCCTAGTACAGTAATCTACGTAAATACTGGCAACAGGGGTAGCATCTGGCCCCGTATCAGCAGTAGATAATGAATGTGTGCATGCTACTGGTCATGCATAATACATCGCTGCATTCCAGAGTTGGCTCAGCAAAATTACCTCATCTTCAAATCCCAATGCATGAAGATAAAGTCAGGATGTTTAGCTTAGTTTCATGTTTTGCTTTGTTTGAGCAGAACAATAAAAATTAAGACCGTCCCCGCGTCCCTGCAGGGCTTGGCTGATGTTTTTATTGACTAAAAAACAGGTGTTGTACAAGGAGCAAGAGTATCGCACGTTTGGAGAGGGTGCCAAAAAGAACTCACATGTGAACTGTCCGTGAAATAAGTGAGCATCCCTAAGACTGTTCACCCACAGCTTTTAACTGATAGTGCTGAGAGTGCAGGAAGCTGTCTGATCTGTTGCTGCAGCGCTGCTGACAGCTTACTTGATGTTTTGAAAAGGTTTCCAGTGTTGAGTTGCTGAGAGCAGAGAGCTGGAAGGGTATGAAGTGGTGAGAGAGCAAGCGTGCATACAGTACATTCTGTTGCTGTGGTCTCACACAGCTGACTGGAGGTGTTTTCTTTGTCCTGTCTAATTTGTCAAACTCTCACATCTAGGTATTGAAAGGTGATGGTTTTAGCATAAGAGAGGTGTTGAACGTAAATCAGCTTGTAATGATTAACCTTTTTTGTACCAGTCTGTTTCCTCTTGGAATTTGTTTAGTATTTGCATGAATACCCGTCTGATACATTGTGCGAACATGCAAATAGCTTTACCGTTAACATGCTTGTGTTTCACTTCCCATACGTTGCTGGGAGAAGGCAGCATCTGAACTTGCTGTCTCTATTCGTTCCCTTTAAGGAGCGACAAAAATGTTCCCCAACAATAGACACACTCCCACAGACACACATGCTAACCTCAGCACCCTCCCCCCTCCTTTCACCCCTCAGCAGCCACCCCAAATTTCCCCATCCCCCTCGCCACCAATTGTGCGGATTGACGGTTTCCAGAGGCGCGATCCGCTAGCTGCCGATCAGCCCTTTGACTGCAGTGTCACCAGGGACATGCCATCCTCGGATTGTCAGATGAAGACAGTCTGCCATTGGCATGCATGCGCTATACGGAAATGAGTCTTTAATGCAGGGACTCTCCTCATTCTAGTGTTTATCACTAGAGATGGAGAGCCAGATGAGGGAGGGTCAGTGGGAGTCCAAGGGAGCTATCGTGACTGATAAAGAGAGGGAGGTTACTGTGTAGTTGGGCTGGGAAATCATTCTGTTTTCTTTCCGTTTTGAGTGTCTGTGTGTGATTAGGATGTGTATTGTCAGTTGGTTTCCTGTTGTACCTGTGACAGCCAGCTAGGTTGGGAAAGCTTCTCTTTCTCCTCTGCCTGTTGGACCTTCCTGTTCAGGTTATGGTAAGCTGCATGTTGCATGCAATTCATGTTGTCACAGAAAAGGTTTGTTGACCATTGCAATGCTGACACCTTTTTTTCTGATATGGTTTTAAAGCTTGCTTTGAGCGGTGCAGCGTGTCTCAGCATTTCATGCTATTTTTAACCAAATCTCTTCTGAGTGGTAAATAATTCAGTGCTGTAGTGCTTTGCACATTTTAGTATATAGTGGAGGTCTACTGTCTTTTTGGGTTTTTTTAAAGATTGTTTTTTATTTTTAAACCAAAAAAAGTTTAAACAGCTGATCTACTTCATTTTGGATGAGTTTCAGCACTTTTATCATTTTTTTTTTTATTATATAAGATGCTCAGGTTGTTTTCCCCTGGACAGCTGCAATAAAGGCAGGTATGTCTTTTTTTTTTTTATTTATTTTTTTTTTTTAGCAGAGGTAGTTTGTTGCTGTCGCAGGTTTCTATCTCTACTTTGCACATGTGGGAAACCGCTATTTTTTTTCTCAAGACCACCAACTGTAAATTTCTTGCAACAAATTGACTGGTTTCCCTCCACAAACAACAACTGTGAAGATTTAATAATGTACGTTTTTATTTTAGAAAAAGACCAATCAATTACGCTTTAAAATTGCACAAACTGTCTGGAATAATCTGAAACATAATTAGGGTTACTGACTAACAAAAATTGCAACCAAAAAAAATTTGCGATGTTGTACTTGTCTGTTTTTTTTTTTTTTGGTTAAATTAAATAATTGTGCAAGTTACTAGTAGAATGGAACTTTTGGGGGGATGTTTTTGAGAGTTTGTGAACGTAGCAATGCTTAGTTTTCCTCATTAAGCAATAACTCTAAGCCATATACAAAAACATCATCCCGGTTCACGTTAACTCTCATGCTTATTATTTTTGTGATGTTTCTGCAGAACGATGAAAACGCATCTATATGGACTCCTGTAAGAACTAGAGTGTGTACATTTAAGGGCTGTTAGTGCTCTGTAGATGGACAGATAGATGGGAAAATGAGAGCAGAATGATCGAGTCTGCAGGAACTTTTCAATCCGAGCCCAGACTAGTTGTGTAATAACTTAAAGAAAGTTGGCCACTCCAGCTGTGGCATGTTGCTCGCTGCAGGGCACTTACTCAGATGCCATCTGAACTTTAGATTTCTCCTGTTCGTGTCTGTTCTTCAACATTTATGATTGCTATTTAATGTTTATCTGCTTATGTGAACTAAGCCCCCCTTTTAGCGGGTCATGGTGTGCGATACAGCGTTGAGAAGGTATTATCTATCAATCTGATATGTTGTCTTTGTAATCTTTTAAGAGCTTTAGCTAAAGGGCTAATGCTAGGTTTTGGAGTTTGCCAATCGTTCACTGGAAAGGTGGGGTTGCTAAAATATTTAGTGTTGGAGTTTTTTTTTTTTTTATCAATTTCTAATATTTTTTTAGCAGACGTCAGAGTTTAATACCGTATTAGAACTTAGATTTACTTTATTGATCCCACACTTGGGAAATTTGTGATATTATGTATATTTATATATATATATATATATATATTTACTAATATATGTGTATTAGTAAATTCGACATGTTTTTGGGGTGCATTTTTTCATCCATGACTACATTTACATTGCCTACTTGCAGGCTTCTTTGTATTCTCTAAGCTAGCTGGCTGACTGGCAGACCAGTAACCATGGTACTGGTATCCTTAGAAAGCTGAAGAGACCAGGCCTCTTTAGGCTCATTTGGAAGGAGTTGAAGCATATCTACAGATTTAGGTGGAGCACTAGCCTGGATAACAAACCGATCTCCAAGAATTTACAGGAAGAAAATATACTGAAACTAGGTCACGCTATCATTTTAAAAATATAGTCAATGAGTTTTGATGTTTTGTAAATTGAAAGATTTCTTTTAAAAAATAGCTATTTTTCTTTTGTTTAAAGATTGTTTAAAGAAATGCAAGTTTTACTTGTCACTTCTGACTCGAGTCATTTGTGAAAACTGAAAATTGAGCATTCATTGAAAAAAAATCTTGAAGTTCTGCTTCTAAATTTTGATTTTATGTTTGAATATTTCTTGCAAATAACATCTCATTACGACAGCGTGATACCCCTACATTAAATCGATATTGTGATATCAACACCTGCGACTAGCAAATTACTAAAAGCTGCATTCTTCTTTCATTTTTCACCTCGTCTTTTCCTGTTCACAGCTTCTCGTGTTCTTTGATATGATCAGCAAACAGATGGAAAATGTCTTTCTGATTCTTAATTCCAAAATAAATTGATAAAATCTCAAAAAAATACTTTAATGATGAAGAACTCATGATAATTCAACCTTATGTCATGGATTTATCGTCTAATAGAATTTACAATTTGAGTTTTATAACTTTAGCAAAAACTTTTACAACATCATCGTTCTAAAGGAGGGAATTAATCACACCTCGAAGCAAACATTTTTAAAATGTCATAACAATTACGTTTAATACCGTGTTATCAATCTTATTACAGTTCAAACAAGCAGGACAGGTTATTGTTTAAAAGTTTTTATGGTTAAAATTGTGCAATTTTCACAAAAAGAGTTTGTCAAACTAAAAACAATTGCTGGTAAATAACAAATTGATAATGTTCCATCAATTTAAAAAAGATTCAGTTAGATATTTAGTCGATATTACGCAGCTTTTAAACCATCTTACGCCCTGTCCACACGGGTGAACGGTCTTTTCAGCCACGGATATTTCAGCCACGGACATTTGAAGAACTGCAACCTGGGCGCAACTGTTTATTTACGATAAAAAAATTTTAAATGACTAAAAGCACGATAAAAATTTTTGCACAATAAAAATTTTTAAGACTAAAAGCAATTATTTTCTGTAGTGCAACTGTTTATTTACGATAAAATTTTTTACATATAATATCAAATTTTTACATAAAATATCAAAATTTTTTAAAAATATCAGAATTTTTTATTTGAGCCATGGGATAAAAATGACTAAAACCAATTATTTTCTGTAGTGTAACTGTTTATTTACGATAAAATTTTTACATAAAATATCAGAATGTTTACATAAAATATCAAAATTTTTTAAAAATATCCGAATTTTTTTATTTGAGCCATGGGATAAAAATGACTAAAACCAATTATTTTCTGTAGTGCAACTGTTTATTTACGATAAAATTATTATATAAAATATCAGAATTTAAAAAAAATATCAGAATTTTATCAGAATTTTCTAAAAATATCAGAATTTTTTATTTGTAAAATATCAGAATTTTTAAAAAAATATCAGAATTTTTTATTTGAGCTATGGGATAAAAATGACTAAAAGCAATTCTTTTCTGTAGTGCAACTGTTTATTTACAATAAATACTAGGTGAACGGTCATATCAGCCACAGACATTTGGGCCAAGAAACTGCAACCTAGGCTATTTACAAAATATCACTATGTTTTACATAAAATATCACAATTTTCTACATAAAAAAGGTTTTTGGCCCAAATGTCCGTGGCTGAAATGTCCGAGGCTGAAATGTCCTAAATTCGGGGGTGCACATGGCTCAAATATCCTAGGTTGCAGTTTTTTGGCTGAAATGTCCGTGGCTGAAATATCCGTGGCTGAAATGTCCTAGAACCGTCCACATGTAGCCGGTTTATTTTGAATCTGCCTCAACTTGCTTTTTTTTTTCTTTCTTTTTTTTTTAAATCAAGGAAAAGTTCTAAAAATCTTTGTGACTTTTCAATAACAACAATTCAGGCCTAGCTTAGGGGTCATGAAGGAAAGTTTGTACCATTTTGTGCCAAAAAGTTTTTCCTTTTTATTTTAATCGTCTGTTCTTTGTCTTCCAGATCTGTGCTGTGACTCTTTCTTTGGTGTTCTCAACCAGTTCCATATATTTGAGTAAAAGTGAAAAGGCGAATTAATGAATCAGTATTTGCTAGCCGACGTCATGACCGACAAGTAAGTGACTCCTCAGCGTCTATGTGTGTGTGTTTGTTTGAAGGACCTCAATGCTCTGCTTTTTAATTGAGAATGAAGTAAGAAGATGCTGCTGCTGTCTGTTGCTGCACTTTTCACTCTCTTCCTGATTGTCATGGAAATGTTTGTGTGACTGTTTTGAGTGCGGACTCTGTGGTGTTGCAGGGTTTCAGATTGCACAGCGAAGTGTGTTGTGGTGGGTGGGGGGTTGGTATAAAGACAGTCTGTGTTGCCCCTGAAGACGTATGACATTTGCATCAGGACTGATTTGCATTCTCGTTCACTGTGCTGGTATGCTGTTGCTGTTGTTAACTTGTCTTTATTTTTCTGACAAAACACGGTCATTTAAAGGGTTTTGAACCTCTGCCACATTGCTCCTCCATTGCTTCTCCTTGCCCATTATCCTGGTTTATTGTTCCACCTTTTGCTGAATCCTTCTTTATTTTGTCCCCTTCAGTTTGAACCAAATCTCTTCAATTTTGTTCCCTGAAGGGAAGGGTTTCTTGGTCAACTTTGGTTTTGTTACTTCATCCAATGTTTTCTGTATTTAATCTGTCAGAAAATGAAGAATTTGGGTGTGGTGAGCAAAACCATCTGAAATAATTAGTCATCAGTGAACTGTAGAAGTAGACTGTTAGCTAAGAGAGATGAGACTGAAGAAAGAAGAACTGTGTGTGAGTTCAAGAAAGAAAAGTTTGAAGGGTTTAATTTCTTTTAAAGTTTCCAACTCGTAAAAAATTGCATATTTTAAAATAAAAGGAATTGTCCAGAAATGATTGTTCACTGGGGATTACACAAAGTGTAAGAAGTGTTTGATCTGTCCATGAAATGTAGCTTTTTGTGTTTTTTTTCCTCATCATTAATGCACTCGTTCATTCTTTACAAAGTGCTGAAGAAGAGTGGAGTAGAGGTAGAAAGCCCTGGTTTGTAATGCAGATGTTAATGATGAGAATTCTATTCACCAAGAGGTTTTTATAAACTTGGACACTTTGCATAATAAAAGAAATTGGAACCAATCATCTCGTCACACAAAATGAAGCATATGATAAATTCGGAGTAGTTCCTTTACCCCCAATTTTTGAAGGGTTCTAGGACATTTCAGCCACGGACATTTGAGCCAAAAACTGCAACCTAGGATATTTGAGCCATGTGCGCCCCGAATTTAGGACATTTCAGCCACGGACACTTGGGCCAAAAACCTATTTTATGTAGAAAATTGTGATATTTTATGTAAAAAAATTATCGTAAATAAACAGTTGCACTACAGAAAATAATTGCTTTTAGTCATTTTTATCCCATGGCTCCAATAAAAAATTCTGATATTTTTAAAAAATGTTGATATTTTATGTAAAAATTCTGATATTTTATGTAAAAATTTTATCGTAAATAAACAGTTGCACTACAGAAAATAATTGCGTTTAGTAATTTTTATCCCATGGCTCAAATAAAAAAATTCTGATATTTTTAAAATTTTTTGATATTTTATGTAAAAACTTTTATCGTAAATAAACACTAAAAATTTTTTATCGTAAATAAACAGTTGCACTACAGAAAATAACTGCTTTTAGTCTTAAAAATTTTTATTGTGCAAACATTTTTATCGTGGTTTTAGTCATTTAAAATTTTTTTATCGTAAATAAACAGTTGCGTCCAGGTTGCAGTTCTTCAAATGTCCGTGGCTGAAATCTCCGAGTCACCGTGGCTCAAATATCCTAGGTTGCAGTTTTTGGCTCAAATGTCCGTGGCTGAAATATCCGTTCACCTTTTTTAAGAGTGGGTCTTACATGCAGTATTAAAAGATCTATATTAGTCTCAGGAGACTTTTTTAGGGCAAAATTTGAGGGCTCTGATTTTTCAAACGTCCATCAAGAAGTGTGTTTTCACTATTTGCAAATGGTTAATTTTTAAAAAAATATAACATGGAAAAAAATATGCAGAAATGCGTTTCATTAATTTTTTCTATTTATACAAGACTTATTCAATAGAAAAATAAATCTGGAGTTTTTTCTTAAGTAAAAGATTATGTTTACAAGCTGTCGTTCTGAATTAAAGGTATCTAAGCGACGAGAAATTAATGTTGACCAAGAGAGGGGGATCGAATTGTGTGCTAGATGCTGGGATTATTGTCTGTTAGGGAAGGATGATAAATGTTATGCTAAAAGGAAATAAAGAAAAAAGTTGGGGGACGTGCCCCCAACAGTGATTGCAAACAAAGCCTTCCTCAACATGAGACTGCTTAACATTCATACAAAGCACAAGAAGATGGCTGCTTATTTTCTCTTTAACAAACGCACACACACACAAATGTACCCCAATTTCCCTCTGGCCCACTCATGAGTAAATATTTACACATAGCAGGATATCAGTGGACATTCCAACAGATATGCACATTCTTCTAAGTATTCCCAGATAATTTAACTCGTGAAACTACAAATTACAAGTGGGATGTTTTTAAAGCAAAAATGAATGTAATTTAATGAATTTGTGTAATTATTCACTTCCATAGATAAAAGTGAACGGGGTATCAAGTTCAACATGTGAACGTGCTTGGATGCTTAACAAAAAAAATGTTCACATTCTGCAAGAAGTTTTCAGTCACCTTCTTAACCGTCTATCCCTTACGGCAGGGGTGTCAAACTCCGGTCCTCGAGGGCCGGTGTTTGGAAGGTTTTTTATGTGTTCCTGGTTCAAAACAGCTGATGCACATAAAGTGAAAAATCAACAGCCAATCAAATTTGGCACATTGACTCAGTAACTTGGATCAGGTGTGTAGATGCAAGAACACATGGAAAACCTGGAAGAATACCGGCCCAGCAGGAACAGACTTTGACATCCCTACCTTATGGGGTTGCGGAGGGTGCCGGAGCCCATCCCTGCTGATTTAAAGCGAGTGGCAGGGTACACCCCGAACAGGTCATCAGTCTGTCGTGGGGCCACACACATACAACCATACACACACTCATTCCTAGGGGCGATTTTAGCACCAGCCAA
Source organism: Neostethus bicornis (assembly GCA_902685375.1). Lineage (NCBI taxonomy): Eukaryota > Metazoa > Chordata > Actinopteri > Atheriniformes > Phallostethidae > Neostethus > Neostethus bicornis. The sequence goes on from LR738564.1 coordinate 6,700,248, forward strand.
TCTACCTAACATGCATATTTTTGGAGTTTTCTTTTTTTATATTTCCGAATGATTAAATCCTCTTTACTTGACACTGTGTATACATAAATACTAGATTAGTTTGTAATCTGCATGTAGCTATCATTAATATAGCATTTTTAGCACAGCCTAAGTGAGTCAGTTTTTAATGTTTTTTTTTTCTTTCTTTTTTTTTCGACCTATCAGAAGCAGAATTTGTTGAAAAACCAAACCTAAACTGACCCACATACTTTAAAACTGTTTTTGATTTTCCTTTTATTTTTCATTCAGATTATCCATCTTTATATAAATTGTGTCACTATATTTCATTTGAACTGGAATGTTTGTTCACCAGAATGTCAGGCCTTGTTTTGTATCTCACTCTGGTTTTTATTTCGCTCTCCTCCCCCATTTGTAGAGAGCTTTCACTGACAGCCAAGTCAAAGACCTGGATTGTTTATGTATCTGCAGTGAGGGTATCTGCACAGGTTGTGTTTATTTGAGGGGTTAGGGTGGGGCTTTACTGGAAAGACCACTCTTTGTCATAGAGATGAGTGCCCTTTCCAAGCCTCGTCTGTATAGATATATCAGCTTTGCCTGTTTGTGTCACAGGTAGGTTCTCTAATGGGATTAGGGAAGAAGCTGTCTATCGTCCTTTTTCCAAATATGAATTAAATAACCAGGATGTTGCTTCAGTCCGTCCTGGTAAAGGAAGAGCTGAGCTGAAAAGAAAAGCTCTTGATTTACAAGTCGATCTACGTTCCTACCCTCACCTATGGTCATCAGCTGTGGGTGGTGACCTAAAGAATGAGATCGCGGATAAAAGCGGCTGAAATGAGCTTCCTCCGCAGGGTGACTGGGCTCTCACACAGGGATCGGGTGAGGAGCTCTGCCATCTGGGAGGAGCTTGGAGTAGAGCCGCTCCTCCTCCAGGTCGAAAGAAGACAGATGGGGTGGATCAGGGATCTGGTCAGGATGCCCCCCAAGCGCCTCGCTGGTGAGGTGTTTCGGGCACATCCCACCCGGAGGAGACCAAGAGGCAGACCCCGGACCCACTGGACAGACTATGTCTCACAGCTGGCCAGGGAACAACTCGGGATCCTTCCAGGTGAGCTGGAGGATGCAGCTGCAGTGAGAGAAGCCTGGGCTTCCCGTCTGAGGCTGTTGCCCCTGCGATCCGGCCCCGGATAAGCGGAAGATGACGGAGCGGAATTAAATAACACGTTTTCACGTTGAATCGGCAACTTCCTGAATTATCTGAAAAGAGGAAATGGTAGTGAAACATGACAAACCAGATCGATTGTGGAAATGTTTTACAGACTTGACCAACAATAGTCATTCGTTCCTCTTTGTGACATTGTGTCATTTCACATACAGGAACATACATAATGATTTTGTAGAGACATGTGTATAAAATTCCCTCATGGAAGCTATGGCAGCCATGGCAGCTTTAGGTCTTCACCCCATTTTAGGGTCTTTCCCTTTGGATTGCAAAGACAGCAAGAGTGGGTTTCCCGACCTACTTCTTCCGGCTCATCAAGATTAACGTCAGACCAGCCATGAGGCATAGTTCTTCCAACATTTGCTGGGTCTTCTCTGGGGTCTGTAAGTAGGACTTGTACAAAAAATCTTCCCTGGGAGAATCATCCAAACCAGGTGCCCAAACAATCTAATCTTGCTCCTTTCAATGAGGAGGAGAAACGGTTCTACTTTGAGCCCCTGCCAAGTAACTTTTCACTGTGTCTCTAAGGGAGAGGTTAACTTCACCTCTTTTCAGCCTCTTAGATTCACTATCTCTCTTTTTTCTGTTCTGGCCATAAGTGAGGGTCGGAACGTAAATCGACTTGTAAATTGAGCAACTTGTCTCTTTGCTCGGCTTCCTCTTCACCACAACAAACTCATGAACAAGACCTTGACATGCTTGAACTCCACTTCAGGCAGGAACCTACCTCTGACACTTTATTACAGTTTAGAACAAAAGCCTTGGATTTAGATTTGGAGGTGATGATTCCTACCCCACTGTTTCACACGAGGGTTGAAGATCTTGAGCAGCTACAGCCACCAGAACATAATTATCAACTAAAAAACAGAAACCTAATATTGACTACTGAATGGAGTATCCTCAAACCCTTGAGGAATAACTAGAACTTTCTACAAAAGTATGACAGTAGCGTTGACGAAGTCCAATTCTTACTAGAAACAATTCCGACTAGTCACTTTCTTATCCGTCTATCCTTTACTGGGTTGTGGGGGGTGCCGGAGCCCATCCCATCTGATTCAAGGTGAGGGGCAGGGTACAACCCGAACAGATCGCCAGTCTGTCGCGGGGCCACACACATACAACCATCCACACACACACACACTCATTCCTAGGGGCAATTTGGCACCGGCCAGTCAACCTAGCATGCATGTCTTTGGAGGGTGGGGGTAAACCGGAGCACCCGGACAAAACCCACGCAAACACGGGGAGAACATGCAAACTCCACACAGAAAGGACAGTGTTCCAAGCCTCATCCCCACCGCGTAATCGAACCCATGACTTTCTTGCTGTGAGGCCACTGTGCTACCCACTGTGCCACCGTACCGCCACAATTCCAACTACTTATTTGTAATTTGGCCCGACGTCCAGCACCAGTCATGGAGACTGGACAGCCCGTTGTGCGAAGCTGGTGTTATAACTGAACTGGGATTTTAAAAAGTTATTCCACCAGTCATTTTTAACTAAAATCTAAAAGGATTGTATGCGCGTTTTTCTTGAACACTAGAGCTGTTTAAAAAATGATGTAATAATATAGTGATAGTTAAGCAAGTTTATATTTTGTGTAAAGGAAGGGACATTTTTATGTTGCATCACTTCATAAAATCTCTATCTAAAAGATTATTTACTTGAACTGATGGGAGTTTGATGGAAGTGTACCTGAATACATTGTCTGTCAAGATATCTCATTGGTTTCCACTAGCTCAGAAGATTGAAGTTGGTAATGACAATAAGCTCAAACTGGAACAATTCATCAACTTTCTGAAGTTTCAAAGTCATCAGTGAAGTGAGTTCAGTAGCACATCCGGACTATATGTTTACAAATGACACCAAATAAAAGAGGGGTCAATAATGCATTTGTTCTGGCTTGAAGACTTGAATGAAGACCCGGCAAGTTGGTCTTTTTTTTTTTTTCTCTCACCAAGTCCACTCATCAATTACATCCTCAAGACCTGTGACATTTCTACTTCCTGTCTGTCACCTTTCTGGACCGTTGTGACACCAAGGGCACAATATGACTCAGTGCTGGTCCTACACCCAGGCTTCAAACCCCCCTTCAACACCTCCCAAATAGAAACACAGTTTCATTAGGGTTTGACATTGCATTGTAAAAACTCAGCATCAGTTGTCACAGCAGAGCAGATCCCCCTCGACATTTCCTAAGGATGTTGAGGGGGATGCACCCTTTGGCCTAAAGATCATCAATCTTCCACATCTGTCATCTGGGCCAAGTGCTTAGTTGATGCTATCAGAAGATTGGGAGTTGTGGAGATCTGATCCTTCGTTTATTCAACCCTGTCGTTATAGATGTCCTTGTATGTGTCAGAGGAAGAGGAAGAATTAGAAAGTGTTGGATGATGGGGGGAACAAAATGAAACATTGTGTACAGGTCAGCGGAGTCCCGTCACTCCCCACATGTACCCAGCACTCCTCTTGACCTTGATGACTGGGAATAGTTTAAAACACTTGAAATTCCCATATCAAATTGGCTAAGACATTTTTTTGCGTAAATGGGTTAACTGCTTTTTGATAGCGTGCTCCCCACTTTAATAAATGCCTCAAGCCTGGGACAACATAAAGTAATTCCTGTGAACATCCAAGGCTTTAGTTGTTATTTGGTGGGATTACTACCAAAAAAAAAAAAAAAAACCTTATTGGTCTACTTGTGTATCATCAATGCTCAGCATAATCTGATTATTCTTTTATACAGTTAAGCAGGGGGTCTGCATATTTCGGTTGATTTAGGTGACCTGAATTCCCTTGTCTGGAAGATGTATGCTGTTAGTGTGGCAGTTTGTTCAGCCTTTTTTTTTGTAGGATTGGTTATATTTTGGTATAACTGAGCACAACCTGCAAAGTTTTTTTTTTCTGGTACACTGATAGTGAGGGATTGTTTTTCTTTGAGCCATGAGAAACTGAACTAAGTCAAGGCAAAGTAAACTTGAGCCCATGTTTTCCTCTCAAACAGTGTGGGATTGTAGAGGACTGTGGGAATAAAGCTGGTGTAGTTGAGCAGGGAGAATGTATTCAGTTTTGCTGTAAAGGTTTTCATTTTACTCAGAGAAGCAGTCTAAAGGAACAGTATTGTGAATAGAGGCCCGACCATCTATCACAATGGCAGTAAGAAGATTTTACTGTCCAGTGCTCAACTTAAAAAAAAAAAAAAGAAATACTAAATGAATGCTCAAACAATCCAGCTGATGAGTTTATTCCCCAAAATATTTACAGTCTTCTAGTTTAGCCGGCAATCCACAACTCCAATGGTTAAACCCATCTCTGTCAACTTTAAACCTCTGTTCCTCCTGCTTCCACAATAAACAAAAATAACACCAAAAGTTAGTTTTATATTTACTAGTTTTGATTTTTGTTATTTTTTTATCATACAATCTTATTACTATTTGATTAAAATAGAAGAAGTATGTAATTCATCTGGTTGGAATCAAAACCCCCTAAAGTAGTGCTTCTCAATTATTTCCTGTTGCGCCCCCCCAGGAAGAAGAAAATATTTTGCGCCCCCCCTCACTCTCCGCTGTGACTGTAATTAGTATCATTTGTCTATGAAATTGTTCTAAGTACACCTCTGCATAACATTGTATCCTCGTTAACATTAAAGAAAACAAAAAAAGAAAAAGCAACGTACAACAAAGAACAGCTTTATTAACATTGTTTTTTAGTCTGTACAGAAAAGATTTAAAGTGCATCAATTAACTTGAAATTCAAAAAGCGCTAACTGCTGTAGTGCAGTGGTCCCCAACCACCAGCCCGCGGACCGGTACCGGGCCGCATAGAATGAAGAAATAACTTCCATTATTTCCATTTGGTTTATTATTTGAGCCTTTATTATAAAGGTTTTCTTGATGACGATGCTTTAATTTGAAAAGTGACCGGATGCAGAGTTACAAAGCAGACTGGACCTTAGAAACACTCTTCAGGTTTCAGGTCAAAATGGGACTGTCTGGTTCCAGCTAAACAAACTCAGAACTCCGATTGATCTAGTCTTACTGTGAGGAGACTAACTGGTATTTTTATTCATTTTGCTTTTGTGATGTCCTTTATTTTGAAGGTATGTTTAGCGTTACCATAGCAACCAGATTACGGTCCATAACGCAGGAAAGGTTGGGGACCTCTGCTGTAGTGGGTGTGCAATTACACTTTATTCTAGTACGGCAAAAAGAAAAAAAAAACAAAACATGTTCCACAAGGTCACACGCCCCCCGCTCCCCTCCCCCTGGCATCGCGCCCGGGCGCGCCCTACTATTTGAGAAGCATTGCCCTAAATTAAGGTTTAATAACTTGTATCTTTTTTGTCCTCCCACTTCCTCAGTGTTCAACTTCTGATAATGTGCCTTTTGAAATTTTCTCAGGCTTCCACAGAGAGGACATGTTACATTGTATCACAGTTTCCTCCTCAGGAACCACTGTTCTCGAAAGGAGACAGCTGTCTCCGAGACACAGAAGTCAGGAGGTTAAGAACTCCACCAACAACATACTTGTAATTTTTCTTCAAAATTCTGAAGCTGCAGATTGTTTGTTCCAGGCCTGTTAGACCTTCTTTACCAAGCCATTCTGAAACAGAGATTTGAAAAAGATCAGATTGGTTGAGTTAATCTCATCAGTGCATCAGCTTTTTTGTTCTTGTTAAGCAAGTTTCTTATAAACTACAACTTTAACGAGTAGCCTTGCTGTGTAGAATATTTCATAACAAAATGTTGCTTTATCAAACCATTTTGAGAATTCAGTCAGTCACCTTCTTAACGGTCTATCCCTGATAGGGTTGTAGGAGGTGCCGGAGCCCATTCCAGCTGATTTGAGTCAAGGGGCAGGGTACACCCCGAACAGGTCGCCAGTCTGTCGTAGGGCCACACACATACAACCATACACATACTCATTCCTAGAGGCAATCATGTCGTGGCCAATCAAACCCATGTATACATGGAGAGAACATGCAAACTTCACACAGAAAGGCCAATGTTCCAAGCCTTGTCCCCACTCGAGACTCAAACCCACAATCTTCTTGCTGTGAGGCCACTATGCTAACCACTGCACCACCGTGCAGCCTCATTTGAAGAATCATTTTTAAAAATATAAACCAAACTGTGCCACAATATAAGAACCAAGGCTAGTAATTAAGGCTGCATGGTGGTGCAGTGGTTAGCAGAGTGGCTTCACCGCATAAAGATCAGGGGTTTGAGTCCCGGAGTGGAGGCGTGGCTTGAAATGTTGGCCTTTCTGTTTGGAGTTTGCATGTTCTACCCATGTATGCGGGGCTTTTCTCTGGGCACTCTGGTTTCCTCCCACTCTCCAAAAACATGAATGCTAGGTTAATTGGCTGCTAGAAAATTGCCCCTAGGAATGAGTGTGTGTGTGTATGGTTGTGTGTTGACCTGCAACAGACTGCTGACCTGTTCGGGGTGTATCCTGCCTCGTGTCTGTAATCAGCTTGGATAGGCTCTGGCATCCTCGCAACCCCATTAGAGATAAACGATTCAGAAGACGAATGAACAAACGCTATATAGTAAAGATAACTTTTTTTCAGAACAAAAGATGTACCTTTTCGGGATATTTCGGTACAGCTGAATAAACTCTTGATTTGATAAACCCAGAGAAGATTTAGGCCAACAGCTTTTAAGTACTGTGCATTCTTTTTTAAAACAGTGGGTTGACACACAGATTTATCTAATTAAAACAGGGCATGACAACATGACTGTAACTAAAATAACTAGACAAATCTAACAGTTCTCAATAACTGTAAAATAACTTTGAACTGCCTAGAGACCAAATATGAGCATAACCAAAATCATTATTCAATACATTGCAGTAGTTTAATACACAATTTCAAATATGGAAATTATATTTCATGGTTCCAAACACTATTCTCTGTTTATCAGTCAGCCTGGTTTGCATGCTTCCCCTAGACCCCTCGCTGGTGAGGTGTTCCGGGCACATCCAACCAGAAAGAGGCACGGAAATGCCTCAAGATCCCCCTGGATGAGCTGGAATTTGTGGCTGCAGTAAGTGAGGGATGTCTGAGCTTTCCTACTGAGCGGCCTGACTTCAGATACATAGAAGTAAACTGTACACTTTCTAAGATGTGACTCACCACATTGTGATCAGTTACTTCCAGAACATTTAAATTTTTTGTTAAAGAACGGGTAGTGGAACTATAGAGTGCTTTATCTGTCACAAAACTCGTGTGAAGCATATCAGGCAACTTGAGAACATTTTTAAACTTCTAACCTCTCATCATTTGTTTGTCCCTGGTTTATAAAAATTAACATAGTATCTCGGTGTACATCGTCCTGCATCATATCAGCTAAGCATATTCAACTTGGTGTGGAATTTTTTTTGTTCCTCTGTGGTGTGTGTGGGGGAGGTGAGGATGAGTTGAGTGAAATTTGTCAATGTTTGATGTTAGATAGCAACATTGTGTGATGTACATGTTTTTTTTTTTTTAGTGAGTCACTCGTCACAACCTGACAACTAACCACATATGTACAACCATCTTTTTCCCCTTTAGGCAGACTGACACATCATAACCATCTTGTCTGATTTGTCTGTCTTCTTCCTTTCCTGCCTACCTAGCCTGAGGATATTATAATTCTCTCCAGAGGAAGAACGTCGCATCTTTTAGAAGCCACAGGTCAGAAACTCTACTCCTCTCCCTCCTTCGTGCCTAACTCCTTCTTTGCTCTGCGGACGTAATATTGAACTTCTCAGAGGCCTGCAAGCTTCAACACGAATGTGGCATGCTTATCCAACCCCCACTAGCAACATCTTTTGGGTTCTTGCTTGTTTTCTTTTTGTCTTCTTTCTTGCATGACCAAACTTGGGTAAATCAACTGTTTGTATTTCTTTTTTGTTTTTTCTCCCTTTTATTTTGGAAATCTTTGCTTTGGTTTTTTTTTAATGTGATTTAGTTTAATTTTCTTTGATGTTTGGTGTTTTTGAATTTGCTTCAAAGTAAGTTGTATTACCTTATAAGTTGTGTTATCCTTTAGTGGCCTTTTGATCAATAAGGCTGAGCACTTTGATCCAGTTGTGACTTAGAAACTGTATCGAAGCATGGTAGATTCAGGAAACTTCTTTTTATTTTTTTTTTTTTACACGTCAAAGTAAAATGCTCGACTATCGTGAGAGAGACCTGGCACCCGAGAATCTCTGACGTGTTTACGTCTGATAAACATCTAAAACAATGAAGCCTAAATAGGTAGAAGAGGATTTGTTTTCTGCAATGAAAATGTTAAAGCATTTTTTTTATTTCTAATTTAACGCCTTATTGGTTGAAAAGCAACTTTATTTTTAAATAACATTCTGTAAAAAGATTGATTTATAGTCCTGAAATATTTCAATCCCCAACCCGAAATCTTTTTATAATTCAAAAGTATAAAAAACCGCACAAAGTTCTCATGCGGTATGTCTGTTTTTCACACATAAATTTGAGTACTTTGAAATGAAACTCTACCAAATTGTTGGGTTTTGCTTTACAAATTACAAAGGGAGCTTGTGCAGGAAGTTGAACATGTGAGTTACACCATCCCTGAAAAAGCAGCTTGCATGAAAAGTAATTTCTTTACAAGTGATTTTGAAGCAGCGGAAGCACAGGTCTTTTTTTTTTTTCACTCTTTCTGTGGGTAACTGTAACTTACATGCTCTATCTTAAGCCTCTTTATTTCTGTCAGCAGGTGAGTTGATCTCGGACGGTGCGAGCACACTTTATTTTAAGCAGCTTAGTATTTTTCTTTTCTTTTGCTGTAATTTAAAAGTAAAGATTTCTGACGCTAATGGCTAATGCTGCACTCTATGCGCCAAGCAACCCAAAGCAACCTACCATGTGATTGTCATATGCACATAGCCATTAATCCTTGATTTTATTGCGCCTGGTCACATGTATTTTAATTAGCAACAATAAAAAAATTGTATGTGTAATGAAAAGTTTATCTCCTACCGTGGTTGAGTACTGCCACCATTGTGTGTTGTGCTAGAAAAGAATGCTTGACCTAAATCCGCTGGCCAGATCACGAGAAATTGGTGTGATAGGTGTTAAATGTTTTTAGGTTTTGCTTTGTGTTGTTTTATCCCTCTGGGGCTTTAAAATAAAAGCAGTGAAATTAGTTTGTGTCCTGCTATGCCAAGATTAGGAGAGCATACTGTTGGTGGCAGCCTGTGGGGGGAGATTGGGGTGGGGTGATGGAGTTTCACACAGCATTTCAAAGGAGGTTTGTGTATCAGCCGGCCAAAATTACCACCATGAAATCGGTGCCCGCTGAAGACTACACTGAAAGAAAAGCATGAGAGAAAGGAGTCCTGTTGAAAAGGAGAAAATATAGCAGGCGTGCAGTGAGGTTTACAGCTTTCCTCACATACCCCATGGCTGGTGGAAACATCAAGCCGTCATTGGAAATACTGTTTCTTTGTTTACTGTATTTGTCGACCGCTGAGCAAACCAAATCTGGGTTTTATTTTTGCCGTCACAATAAAATTTATTACCTGACAGTTGATTTTTATTTTTCAACCAAACCCAGGAAACACCTGTTTTGGGGTTTTGTTTTTTTTTTTTGCGGCTTCGGAAAACTATGACCGATGGGTTTGCCATTCCTCATCTTAGGACCACAAGACCTTCAGCTGGGAACCGCAGAGTCTTCAGGTGGACTTTCACAGATACCAAAAATAGTTGTACATTTTGTGCCCCAAGGCCTAGCTGGCATTGCTGTAGCCTCAAGGGAAAGAAAAAAAAGACAAACTCAGATTTTCCAGCCACAGTTTGCTTTTTAACTTTGGCTTTTGCTGTGACTTAGCAACATCAACATCAAGTAAAGTGCAATTTTTTCAGTCGAAATAATGAGGCCCACTAATCTGCAAACATCTCCCATGAGAGAACCATTATTAAGATTTACCATTTCTTCCACAGGCCACTATTTCTTTTAAACACAACTGAATTATAACAAAAGAAGATTTTTTTTTTTTATTTATTTCAGATTTCAACTGACTTTTACCCCACCCTTCAACTCTTTTTAGTATTTTTTGCCATTGCAGATGGTAATAGTAAAACTTTCCCACTTTTTATCCTCTTCTGTAATTAAGAGAGTCTGGTGATTATGTTTTCATGTCAGACTACAGAGGCGCATTCAGGACTAGACCCTTGTGCACCACATACTAGTCCTCTAGTTAGCTTATTTCACTCGTCTGCATGTTTATAGAGACGTTTTTTTAGATCTCCCTGAGCTGTGGGACTCTCAGAAAAGGGTGTGTTGTTTTTAAAAAGTTTGCCATCGGTAGTCTAAATATACCCCTTAGTGGAACTGACCCGTTATTTGCCTTTGCTGTGGGCACTTTATGTCGACATGCTAGCTCAGAAGGGGCCCTACAACTAGTAATTAAATAGGAGGGTTTCCCTTTTATATCCCATCCATAGTATTCCCTCAACACAAACTTTTTCATAGTTAACCCTCCAAATTGTCATTGATGGTTTTCCTACAATTAAATTTGACAAACTTCATCCCAATGGAAGTAGAATCCACTTATGTCCACCTTGACACTCACCAGACATCACACCTAATTATTATCTAGCCATGAATGCCGCAAAGATGGCAGGTCACGTTTTTAATTCCCAATTATTTTTTTTTTAACCCTCCCGTCTGTCATCCAACAAACTCCCGATGAATAATATAGAATGATGGTTGTCATCTGTTGCAGTTTAATAACCAGCGGCCAGCTGCGCAGGAGCGGTTGCACAGCTGTTAACCAGCTTTCAGCTGACCTTAACATAGTAGCTCAGTGGCTTTGCACATCTCAGCTGAAGGTTGATTTCAATCCTCTGAATTACAGACTGTAAAGCAATTCCAAGTGTTCACTATTGAATGAGCTTGAAAAGCTGAGCAAATCCTCCTGTTTATTTCATTTTAGTTTCATACACAATCTGTGTGTAGATCTTTAAGGACCCTGCTATTTGCTTGGAAGAATAACTTTGGCTGGATGGAGAGATGAGTAGTCTTAGTATTTAAGCCAAGCTTTTGGAGTGGCCGAGAAGGACATTAGCAGATTTTAGCTGTAACTTACTGTCAAGAGGGCCTTAAGGATTTTACAAGTGTCTGACAGAAACAAAGTTTTAAATACAACTATATACAAAATAATGGCTTTTAGTTTCAGGAATATCACTTTAAGCTGTCATTAAACATTAAATATTATCAACAGAAACCTCATTTATTTGAAAAAAAGCTAGAGCAGTTTGAAACTTGACCCATTGAGCGTTTTGACTTTACAGTATGTAATCATAGCAATATCATGTCCTATCGTCCTAATTTCTCACGTATTTTTGATCTTGCCACTATCAGTAATCTTTGAACTAACCACCGAAAAACCATGACTTATTTTGCACTGTTCCCTTTAAAAGGAAATGAGAGATTTCACACTGCTACCTCGCTCCCATGTTTCCTTCTTCTGCAACCATAGACATAAACACCCAAGACTGCAACGTTGCAAACAATTTTCTGGTCAGATATTTTGTTTGTATTTTAAAGTTAGTGAGGAAAAATATGACGCATAAAAGATGTTTTATTCTAATAAAAATGGTTATATTTCTACAGTAGCATTCTCATCCCAGTTGTAGTCTAAGACGATGTTTTCCAACCAATGTTCCGCGGCACACTAGTGTACCGTGAGAGATCGTCTGGTGTGCCGTGAGAAATGAACCTATTTCACCTCATATGGTGATCATGATCTACCGGTATCTCGAAAAAAATTATTTTGGTTGATCACATGGTGTTTGTATAAAAAAAATGAATGAAAGCGTATTTATTTATGTTTATTATTATAAAATCTTGTCTTTTATTTAGAGACAGGCAGGAATGTCTTGCAAAAGGTTGTTTACTGTAACCATAGCAACCCACTCTTCTTCTCTACTTTTTTGTTGCGAGCTGCTGCCCATCTCTCTTCAAAACTACCCCACCTAGTGGATTGTATTTTCTACGTGTTTTTGAGACTTTAAAAGAACATTTAGGTTGCGTTTTAAAGCATAAAATTTTTGGATTCTACTTAAATCTCATATTTTCTGCAAGACATAAAAGAAGTCAAAGTTTCTTTTGCATTCTGGGTAAATCTTCTGATAGGCTCCTTGTCTGGAACCAAACACGATAATATGGGGGGAAAAAGGTGCAAAATTTTCAAAAGTGCACAGAATAACAAAGCGCTCATTATGACACATGGCTGCATGTGATTTTGCATTTCTTTAAATCACTTAAATTGGCAAAGGAATAGTTTTTAACCATTTTTGGTGGTGTGCCTCAAGATTTTCTTGATGGAAAAATGTACCTTGGCATGAAAAAGGTTGAAAAACACTGGTCTAAGTCGTTATAATACTGTACGTAATTTCTAAAGATTCAGCTAGCCTTCATAGCTGGTGTAAACCCTCTCAGTAAAAATGGAGTTTAGATTACCTGGCTATTTGTCTAATGTACCTTGAGTAGTGTTTGTGTTGTGTCTGTAAAATTTGAAAAAACTATAAAAAAATATTAAAAACAAAAAAATAGGATTTTGCTAGTGGACATAAATGCAGTAGACTCAAATATATTTACAACATATCAGCAAACAAAAAAATGTTCTGTTTTGCTGGTGAAAAAAAATCCCCGAATTCTACTTTCATTAGTCTACTGATTACAACAAGAATACGCCACACAGTGCTCAGGCATCATAACAGCAATGAAGTTTTGGTTTGTCTGTAGGTAGAACAACCAGTCCAAACCGGTCCACGTTTCTCTCGCCAAAAGCCAACGTAGGCTCTACTCTTTGATGTCTATATGTTAAAGTGCAACACCTTAGTCAGACTTTTTTTTTCTCACATGATGTATTTACCGTAACAGATTGACTTGAACCAGAACAAGACTTCTGAGCAGGAACAGAAAAAGTGCCAAAGGTATATATAAAGATATCTTTACTAGTATTTTTAGGGCAATGTGAGGAAGTGGACGGTTTTCCTTATACATTTTTATCTGTTTATGGCGAAACTCAAACTAAAAACTATTCTTTTTTTCCACATATACATTGGCTAATAGAACTACTTTTATGTATCAAGGTCTAAAATAACTAATTCATTGGCTTTATCTAACTTTTCCCTCTTTTTGGATCTGTTAGTGGGGTGTTATCACCATGTCCACAGCTAGCAGGGTACTGTTCTGATAAGTTGTTTCCAGAACAGTCTGTTTAAGACCTCCCTGTGTAACCGTACGCACTTAATCAGGCTAACAATTTCAAGAAAAGAAAGTAGAAAAATGAACCGAGCAGATTTCTTTCTGTCTCTGTTCATTGTAAAGATGTAAAAGTCTTTCCACTAAATTTGGTGCTTTTTGGAGTTTTTTTTTTACAGTGTTTCTGTGTATATTTTTCTATGTGTAAGCGTATGACTGTTAGCATATGACGCTAACAATGAGGAAATGTAGGAAAAATGCAGCTAGTACAGGGTTGCAAATTTTGGCTCGTGTTGAACCATCAACTTCCTTACATTGCCCTCCAATGCTCCGGATCTTCTCTTCACACTCTACTGATGGGATGCTGAGGATCCTGACCCTTCTCTTTTCTTTCGAAATGAAGTGACAAGTGTTGAAATTGCCTTGAAGCAACATAAAAGATCAGCTGACCATATGACAAAAGATTTAACCCTCAGTTTGAACTTTTGAAAAAGATCTCAGTGACTCAGTTTAAAACACAAGTAGGCATTTCAATGATTATTTAACCTGATTAAATGAATTAACAGGATAGAAATAAAATCTGTTAACTTAATAAATGGTAAGATCCAAGACTCTGTATTATTAGTACATACAATCATATGAAAAAAAGGACACCCATTGAAAGTGGCAATGACACCATACAAACTACTTAAATTTTGATAGAGAAACTATCACTAAATCCGTCGCTAGTAAGTGTATTTTTGCAATAAGTCTCCCAAAGAAAATATTTTTAAAAAATTTGCATTTCAAATATTCCCTTGATGAAAGCCCATCTTTGAACTATTCCGGAAGTACGTGTGACATCATCGCCAGAAGACTATTTGAGGCAGCATACTTGTTTCCATTGGATCTGAGTGTTTGTCGGTCGTGTTTTCAGTAACATGCCAGGTCATTATGTGGCTTTTGGCTGCTCAAAGTCACATAAATATAATGTGACACTATTCAAGTTCCTGAAGGACCCAAAATTATTCAAACAAGTCCAGAGAACGAGGGATAAGTGGAGTGCCGGGTTCTTATCTGAATTGTGCAATGACCATTTTGAAAGAGAATGTTTTGAACTGAAATCTTTCTACATGAGGGAAATATGAATTTGCCCAAGATGTGTACTTCGATTGTTACCAGGAGCTATGCCTTTGATATTTCCACGGCCAAATTATGCTCCTGATAACCCCACAAGTGCAAGAACTGTTGTTGAGTCAACTTCCTTTACTCCCGTTAGTGTGACACTTACGACATTGGGTCATTGGGGCAAATTGAAATGACTCAAATTAGATACAAGCTATCATAGGGTGTCGTAATTTATTCACATGACTGAATGTCATCACCTGAGGTTGAAAATTGGTATGTTCTTCTGAGTAGAATAGATTATCTTTGGAAGAATCACTTTTTTTGCCAGTTGTTGGGACTTTTTCTGTAGAAAATGTCCACTGGCTTGAATTGTAGATCCTTTCATATTGCCAGTTAAAAGTTTTTGCCATTTATTCTGACAACAGTGTTTGCCAAATGGTGGGTAAATGTATTTGTAAGTTCTTATTAGGAACAGTGGAAACTCAATCCTCTTTGATGCTTTAAGTAGAGAAGTGTAGTGATAACCAGGGGCGGATCCAGGATTTTCTAAAGGGGGATTGTGAGGTCATTGACAAAGCCAGTATATGCAGGGCTGGGGGCATTCAGTACCCTCCTCCCCCTAGAACATTTTTAAAAATAAGACTAATTTTTTTGCATTTTGGTGGCTCATTCGCTGGCCCTGCAAGGGGATAGCTTGACTAGCCTCCTTTCCTTTCTTTTTCTTTTTTTTTTTGTGGACCAAAAGGGTGGGCGTGCGCCTTCCACGACCCTCCTGGATTCACCCCGATAACCTTCTAATAATTACAATATGCTGTAGATCAGATTACGTCTGTCGTAATTGATCAGTAGATTGTTTTGGTCGATCTCATGATGTTTTTGTTAAAAAAAAAGAAAGAAAAAAAAAAATTCAGTTCATTTATCTATTACCCTTTTGAAACATTGTCATTTTATTTACAAACATTCTCACAGGATTCTCTGTCCTGTGAGAATGTTCGCCCAACAGTGTTACTGTAACCATAGCAACCCATTCCTCTCTTTGCTTGTTAGCATGCGCTGTCCAACCCTCCCCGAAACTACCTAGCACAGCTCATGGCTCATATTTTTGACATATTTTGAGACATAAAGAGAAAACTGAGGTTATGTTTCAAGGCATAAAAATTGTGGATTCAAATAAGGATATTTTCCGCAAGACATTAATAACGAGAAACTAAATCCTCTTAAAAGCTCATTGTTTGGAACTTAACGTGTCAACTGGGCAAATAAGGTCCTAAGCTTTCAAAAGTCCACAGAATAACAAAGTGCCCATTATTATAATAGGGCTGCATAAAAATTTGATTCAACTAAATAATAAAATCATTTAGACTCCAGTAAAATATGTACTTTCTAAACAGAGTTCGTTATATTTGGCACTTACAATGATTGCTGGTAAATCTTTTCAACTTGGAAATTTTATCAGCGTTTTATATGTTGGAAGTAAGCGGATACTTCTGCTGTAGATAGTTTCTAGCGTTTCAGTTTGTATAAAAGTAACATATTTGAAGTTTTATAATCATCACATTGTTCATTATTTGCTTTTTTCTTTTGCTTCCGTCAGCAAAGATTTGATGGTACCAACTGTTTCTATGGCGAACGTAACCATGTTTTATTGACATGACTTTGCATTAGACAGAAATGGTTGTTTGACCCAACTGATACTGCTACATAACGAGCTAAAAGGAACCACTTTTCTTTTGTACTTTGTTGGATTTTCAGGTTGATGTGCAAAGATAAGCTTAGTTCCAGTTTCCCCATCTCTGTGTCCTGTCCTCCGTGGGCAGTATGCCAGTGTCTGCGCCTAGTCAACATCACAGTGCTGGGAACCCCAAGGCCCCAAGCAGGTGTCAACTCCCTGCTCTGCCAAAAGCGCTGAGAGTGGAGCACAAAGGCCTCAAAGAGACCTGCCAGCATGGTTACCGTCTTAAATATCCCAGACCAGTACAGCCACTCCTAAATCTCTCACCAGCGCAGGGTAGCTGCCACTATTTTCTCTCGGTTACAGTAATCCTGAGTTTCAAAGGAGTTTTGAAACTTGGGCTTTGTTAAAATCAAGCTGGGAAAGGTTAAAGATGACAGAGGATATCGGGCCTGCACACTTAGAGACAGTAGGTTATGTAATTTTGTACATTTCCCCCTGCGGACCGTAACAGAAGATTTTGACTGTAGGTCTTCGTCATAGTATCAGTTCAGTATCATTATTTATTCAACCCATGCTATTTCCATCTCTTTCTGTTTCTGGTTGATGGGAACAGTTTTTGTTGTTGTCATCAGTTTGTTTCACTTTTTACGAGTACCCTCCGCATCTCTTGGGCTTGTGTAATCTTTCAAAAAGACTAGCTTGGCTTGGCTCAGGCGTTTTCTCATGGCTAAGCTGCCCTGGCATTTAAGCTGGCAACAGTGTAGAAGAACTAGAGTAGAGGGAAAAGCGATGCCTTTTCCTTGCTTTCTGTTCATTGTTGCCTGCCTTGCTGTGGTGACGTGGATGTGAGAAGGGGGGGTGGATTGGAGTTGAGTAGAGGCTACCCTCATCCTTGGTAAACAATAGGTCCTTGTGTATTTGACCCCCCTTTTTAGCAGAATGCAGTTCACAGTTGGGCCTGGGTTTGAAATGGAATGTCATCTTTACGAGATTTTGACAACAAAATAGTCAACTAATACAAACACAAGGGGTCATAGGTTTAAAGGTCAGGTTTTTCCCTTCCAAAACCAAATCAATATTTAATTATCACTACAATTTTTTTTCTCTCTCTACGTTGGCTGACATTGATTGTACTGTGCCATATATTTCCCCTTTCTCGGCTGACTGATTACTAACCTATATTTGAGTGGGACAAGCCACAATGAGGGTAGTAGGTCATTAAAAAGTAATTGGTAATGATTTGTCTGATCATTGATCCTCAATTTGTACTGTAATTATGTTCATTCAAGATTTATTTATTTAAAGATAACCCAATTACGCATTTAGGTGGAATTACTATTTCCTTGTCTGATAGCGTTATGAATGACAAAGTTCTACACTGAGTTTCTAAATTTAATCCTGCTTATGAGATACTTGATAAACTTGTATTCTTTACATGACTGCTCTGCCAGTTTTCTTCAGCTGATTTACAGGGCATTTTTCAAGCTTGGAGATTAAAAACCAGAAAAACTGGCTCGGTGTAAGATCGCTTTACTGTTTAAAAGTAAAGCGGGACCTAAAAGAGATACCTCTTTTCTGCTTTGTGTTGGAACATAAATGTTCAGTAAATGCAACATACAGGCTAATTTTCTCTCGGTTGAAGTGCTTGTTTCTTGTAGAGACCCTCTGACTGTGCTGGATTCACATGTTTGGATCAAGAGAAAGTAAGCATATGTGTTTCAAAATTGAATTATGTCAATTAATCACCTTCCTGACCAAGGACTTTTCAATGTTAATATTTAAGTAAAATAAGCTCAATGGTCTTTCTGTGACCCAAGAAGGCATAATCATGACCACAATCATTTTATAATGCTCTTTCTTGTGGCAGTAAATGTGTTTTGCGAGCAGTATTTCAAATAGATTTTTTTAAATGTAATATTAAGCTTTAAAACTTGTGCTTTTCACGTTGATGTAAATTACCAACCAGATAAACAGTTTTTCCCTTGGAAAAAAGTGAAAAAGAGATGTTATTTTAAATAAACTTTCACACCAGATTTGCAAACTTGACTGTAGTTAGATTTCTGAAAACATATCTAATAATAGGGACTCAATGAACTTCCAAAGGTAGGTCTGTTTAGGTTTTGGTGCTCATATGATGAGACACAGAGGTGAACGCAACAGACGAGTTAAGAGCAGGATGCTTCTGAAATTGACAAATGGAAGAGGACGTATCCATCTGATAATGGCTGATTGTAACAAGGAAATCTGTCATTGTTAGGCTCATTGTCGTCATCGTTACGCAGGCCAATGCCATCCAATCTATTTTTACCATTTGAACAGGGATGCAGAACCAAAGCCAAGGCAAAAAGATAAGGCCTGAGATGTCACAGTTTTGTGACATGCTGTGTGTATTTTTTAGCAGAACGTGTATTTGTCTCAGCAATTATAAGTTTAAAACCTTGTAAGAAAAACCTTCTTTCTTTGCACATGCTTTTTTTTGTTTCCTGATGAAATAAGTTTGGGAGTAACTTGATGCTCGTTTTTTTTTTTTTTTTTAAATAAAACAATGCTTTGTTAGAGCTGGTTTCAATGATGCTTTTGTGTGTTTCTCCAGGGGAAACTTCACAGTTCCAAAGCTGTCAGAGTCTAATATGGGGTTTGGTGTGCTGGGGGTTTTTCTGGGTTTGCTCCTGGAGGTCTCCACCCATGGACCCCACTCTGTGCCTCGAACCTCTTGGAAGCAACAAGGTGAGACGCTGTAGAAATCTGTAGAAATCACCAAAATAAGAAAATATAAACATTAAAAAAAATGCAACAAGTAATAATGAAATCAGTACGTGCTGAAACTTCCTCATTCAAATCCTCATGCTTCATGGTCATATCCTCTTTTTTTTTTTTTTTTTATTTTGTAACTCTTCACACAAAAAATTTCTTCTTCCCACACTATAGAAAGTACAGAAATGTCAGGGTTTAAAATTTTAAACACATCAAAACTTTTTCATTTCAACTTTTCCAGTAAACTCTTTCACCTGTTCCCTAATTTAATCTCAGAATGAGAGTTAAAGCTTCACCACGAGATCTGAAATTAGACTATGTGCTAAGAGATGTAAGTTCACCTCATCGTTTACAGAAATAGCCTGAGTAACTTAGTCTCTGTGTGAGAACAGCAAGCGCAACTCGCCTCTTTAATAAGTTTCTCTTCCCCGCGGTAACACGGTCATAGTTTCAGGCACTCAATAAGGGGATTCGCTTTCATCATTGTGGTGTTTATGACTTGCATCTGCAACTTGAACCTGCTTGCACCTGGCACAACAAGTACCACCCAAACACAAACTTGTCATCAATCAAAGCAAGAAGCACAACAAGCTAATGCGCAACTGTCCCGCATGTGTCTTCTGGTAAAACATGTTTAAAAGGCTCCTCGTGTGTTATTTAAGACGGCGTCAAAGTTATTTTGTGTTTTGGAAAACGTTGCTGTGCTGTGTTGTTAGCAGACAGTGCTGTGTAGCCAGCATACATGGCTAATGTAGCTTTAAGCTAATGTTGAACATTACCAGAAATGTACCCTTTTTTGTCATTTGAAGGAGCTGAAATGGTCAAACAAACAAATCAATAAAACTTCATACCATATTTGTCTTAAACAATGAACAGTAGACCTAGGGTTGCCAACTCCCTGAAAAAAAAAATAAGGGACACCTTGCTGGGCCACCTGACCCAAAAGAGTGCTTTCACGGGAAGTCACCAACCCAGAAGTCGGACATTTTGGAGGCATTGATCAGGCATAGATCAGTAGGAAACTATCCAAAAAAACAGATTTTTTTCCTCATCTTTTGGTAGAATTCAGATTTATTTTGACTTCAACTTTCTATTCAGCTGCAGATCTGAAGGCCTATAAACGACTGGGTGCATACTTCTGGGTTGATAACGGCGTGTAAAAAAAAAAAACAACTGTAGTTACTGCGCACTTTTTCTAGCCAGGTGTTTTCCTTTTCCCATTCCTCCCTGTGTTTTTGCAGCCAGTTTTTTTTTCTTTTCCGGAGGAGTACAAGTACTGCTTGTGTCGGCGTCTGTGTCACTGCCACCCATATTGTTTTTTTGTATTTTTTATGGTTATCTGTTCTCTTCTGGTATCTTCTATGCAAGCAACCGTACCTCAACCAAAGAGCAGCGGGATTCTGTGTTGTCATATTTGTGTGTAAGTGTGCTGTCAGCTCATTGGTCAGAGAACAGGAGAGGACGTGGAGATACGTTTACTGATAGTTTTAATTCCGATTATATTTTACAGTCTAGTTTTGATTTTCACAGTAATACGGGACAAAGACAGATATTTTATTGATCTACGTGGGGAAATTCAGGTATCCAGCAGCATCGTTGGTAGGCAGCAAAGTGCGCAAAAAGTATTCAAAATAAAACATAATGTACAACAATGGTGTAAAAACAAATGTCAGTTTTTCAAGGGACGGTTGGCAACCCTACTTAGATCTAAATTTTCTTAACTTTCCCTGACATTACAAGCTAAACCGAGTTTGTTATCCCTGAAAGAACAGTGAGAAATCAAGCATCAAGAATTATGTTTATAACTCATAGTAGAACGAAACAATTTTTACATTTTTGATTGAATGAAAAGTGTGGGAAGTTAATGTCAACTTATTACCTGGCTGTTTAATTAAATGCATCGACTAATTTAAAAACTAGTCACTGACTTCTGTCTTTTTGATGCTGAATTGATTTTCTTCAGCAATTCTCCAACAAACTTGTGTTTTTGAACTTTTTCTTTTACGGACCATGTTATACAAAATATGAATGCAGCACCATTCGTTAGCTTAGTTTGTTTAATATGACTACGTGAATGTTTAGTATGTTGATTTACGTGGACCTGTGATGGGGAATGTGTGATTTTGCATTTCACTGTTGGGGATATGATTGTATTCTTTTCCGCTTTGGTTATATATTCCCTTTTGTGTTAGTTAATGGGTAAAGATAAGACAAAAGAAGTGTGATTTTTTTTTTGATTTAGTGAGTATCTTGTTTGTGTTAATAAAGTTCTGTGATTTTTTTTCTGATGCCTGTGTTAGGTGATCCATAAAGGATCAAAAGGAGGGAATGTAGAGGGAAAATGGGTTTCAGATGACAGGACGCAAGATTGTCTTAACTGTATGTCAGGATGGCCTGTTCCTTGGTATCTGATATGGAGCGTTTTCATCTTTTTGGGTCAAGCACAAGATTGCTAACAATCTCCTAATAATCTTTACGCTAATGTGTTTCGTAGTCCAGATGTATCTATGAAGGTCAGGCTACACGCAAGAGGTTGTTATCAGCATGTATAAAGTAAACTTGCTCCTTGGGCAACTCAGGACTCTGTAGGCTCCTCCACTTGTGCACGGTGTTTCCATAATAAATCTCTGTTAAAGGACACTCGACTGTTTGGTTTATTCTCACTGATAGTTTTCCACAACAGAGGCTCAAACACATACATTTTTTTTAGTTTGACTTTTGCTTTTGCATTTTTATAAAAGCGTAGCGTGAGCAGACCACGTACATGCTGCTAAAACAATTCCTGCTTAAGTTAGAATGTGGTTGTGACAGAGATCAAAAGGCATGGTATCCTTTGCATTCGAATGATATCCGTATACTGGACGAAAGAGCTTTCAAATCACTTAAACATGCATGAATGAAATAGAAAACCACTCAAAGTATGTTTTTGATGTGGAAATAATGTTAAAACATTGTAGAAACCTCCTAAAATTTGATTTAGCATGACCCCTCCATTTGAATATCTTTATATGATTATTTTCAGATTTAGATCTACTGGAATTTTCTGAGTCAGGAATCTTCAACTATTCAACGCTCCTGCTGAGCGAAGAGAGAGATGCACTGTATGTGGGAGCAAGGGAGGTCATCTTTGAGCTCAGCAAGAACAATGTGACCGTCAGAAAAAAGAAGGTATCAAAGCAAGTTGTATTGATACAAATATTAATTTAATAAACCGTCAAGATAACTTTTATACTTTGTTTTCTCAGGTTGAGTGGATGGTGAAAGAGAACCGCATGAATATGTGCACAAGCAAAGGGAAATCTAAAGAGGTTTGGGTTTTTTTCCACTCCGTTTTGGCAAAGTTGAAATGTTTAGGTTGACCTAGAACAGGCATGGGCAAAGTACGGCTCGCTGGCCACATGCGGCCTGTTAAAGGTTTTAATTCGGCCCGCTGAACTAGAAAAAAAAAAAACCTTATTAGTTTGATTTTTTTTTTTTTTTTTTTCTGCAATTCTGATTTTTGTCACTAGTTGGCGATAAAAAAACAACAACACTGCTCCCATTAAAATGTGTGTGTGTGTCCGTGATGCGCACACTTTCAAAATAAACAGTGTGCACAGATATGGAAATCCATCGGCCCCAATGCACGCACGTAAACAAGCGCGTTAGATGTTAAAAAAAAGCAAAATGTTACATCAAGCGCTTAGATTTCAAACCTAGCACCGCTAAATGCACGTTTTTAAGCGCTATCGCACTAGATTTTAGACAGAGCGCTGCTAGATTTGAAATTTAACGCTCTTGATGTAACATTTAATGCGCTTGTTTAAAATCTAGCGTCATTTTATGGGTCTAATCTAGCGGTTTGCCAAAGTATGCCATCCATCTGCTCCTGTTCCCAGGGGCGAATCCAGGATTTTCTAAAAGGGGGGCGTCCACCCCTGCCCCTCCCAAGAACCTTTTTGAAAAATAAGTAATTTTTCTGCATATTGGTGCATATTTTGCCCAAAGTTTATAATAATTAAAGTAGTATGAACACTTTTTTTGTGGACCCTAGGGGGGGACAATACCCCTCTCGACCCCCCTCCGTTTCGGCCCGCTTGTCAAATGTTAGAACTCAATGTGGCCCGCGAGTCAAAAAGTTTGCCCACCCCTGACCTAGAATCTCTTCTTTTGCATTTCAGAGAGACTGTCTGAACTACATTCGAGTGCTGCAAGTTTTAGACGATGAGCGACTTTACGTCTGTGGTACTTATGCTTTTCAACCTCAGTGCGATTACTTAGTAAGTTTACTCTTCCTTCTGCTTTTAATCAGGATAATGAAATCCTCATACAAACTGTTTAGAGTTTCTGATCAGCCGTCTAAACTTTGAACTTGTTTGTGACCTCTACCAGAGTATTAGTGAGTTTTCCCTGGAGGGTCGACTTGAAGACGGCAGAGGGAAGTGTTCCTATGATCCCATGCAAAGTTTCACCTCCGTCATGGTCGGTGAGTCGAGGACAGTTTCATTCAATCGGTCGTCAACAGAAAAAAGCGCAACTCTCTTTCATCTATCGCTCTGTAGAATGACAAACTGACTGCTTTTTTCTCCGTATGTTCTAATAGACGGAGAGCTCTACTCTGGGACAGCTTACAACTTCTTAGGAAGTGAGCCAATTATTTCCAGATCCTCTCAATCCCAATCTTTGCTGAGGACAGAGTACTCCACATCGTGGCTGAACGGTAAGATGAGATGTTTACAGACTTAAATGAAAGCCGTGATGCAGAACTTTCATTTTTAAAACAAAATCAAACAGAATGTTTCTTATGGTAAATTTCGACTTCTGCTTTTTTCCAGAACCCAGTTTTGTCTTTGCTGATGTGATCAGAGAAGAAAAAAGCAAAACGGATGGGGATGATGACAAAATTTACTACTTCTTCACTGAGGTGTCGGTGGAATATGAATTCTTTGGCAAGCTACTCATCCCCCGTGTGGCCCGCGTCTGTAAGGTCAGTACACCATCTGCACATACCAGCAGTATCTCTCCTTCACCACTTCCTCCCTGTGGCTTTCTTCTAATGCATGTCTTTCTTTTTTCTTCCATTTTTTTCATTTAATCAAAACTGATTTCATAATCTTTGGCTTGGGCATGAACGAATCCACCTCACATGATCATTAGAAAAAAGAACAAAGGTCCTTTATGATGCAAGAAAAAGGAAACAAACAACTGTGGCCCAAAACTGTGGCTAATATTGTTGTTAATTTAAATAATAATAGTAATGCATTTTATATTTATAAAGAGCTTTACATTTAAAAAAATTAACCGTGCTAATCTAACATGGGGGTTAATCAATCAATAATAACTTTATTTAACCGTTAGGAACTTCATTTACAGACAGAAAATTATAATGATTAATTATTATTAATATTATTATTATCAATAATAATAATAATAATAATAATAATAATAATATATTATTTACAAATATATCATTTGTAAATAATATATTTACAAATATATTATATGTAAATATATTACAAATATATAATATCCATTTATTTGAAAATATATACAAACAAATATATGCAAATATTTGTAAACATTTGTATATTTACAAATATATTATTTATAAATAATAAATTTTATTTACAAATTATTACTCTGTGCTCCAATGTTCTGAAAAAGTCATTTAAAACTCTTAACTTCAAGACAAAAGGATTGTGTGAAGTCTGGAGGAATTTTGTTCTCAATTTAAACTTTTTTTTTTTTTTTTTTACTGACAGCCTTTATTTCTAATTTTTCTCTTCAGGGCGATCTTGGAGGTCAACGAACGCTGCAGAAAAAATGGACGTCTTTTCTCAAAGCCAAGTTGGTGTGCTCCATGCCTGAGCTCAATTTCGTTTTCAATGTGGTGCATGATGTGTTCGTTCTTCGCGGGAGCAACTCTGCAGACACAGTCTTTTATGGTGTCTTCACCTCGCAATGGTACGGAAGTTCAAGGCTAAATTGATGGGAATATAAACTGTAAAAACAAGGCTTCAACCTCCTTTTTCTTGCAGGGGAAATGTTGGGTTGTCTGCTGTGTGCGCGTACAACTTGACCACTGTGGAGGAAGTGTTTTCTGTTGGAAAGTACATGGAGAAGACCACAGTGGCACAGTCTCACACAAAGTGGGTGCGACACAATGGCGAGGCACCTTTTCCACGTCCAGGAGCAGTAAGTGATACGTAAAGAAAAAGAAAATGTTTGATCTTGCATTTCACACCCAAACCTTCAACAGTACTCCTCAGTATCTTACTCTTACTATTACTATCTTACTATTACTCAGATTACTCCGATTACACAAACAACACACAAAACTATCCATAAGGACCTTGTAAATTCAACACCAGTTATGTGCACCTTTGATTTTGATGATTTACTCACCAAATTACAGAGCTGAAAAAGTGCTTTCCTTCAGAAAGGAATCCTGGGAACAAATGCTGACTGAATTTGGATTGTTCAAATGTTCAAATGTTCAAATGTGGGACGCGAACCCGCGACCTTCCGGTCCGCGGGCGAACGCTCTAACCACGCGGCCACCGTCTCCCAAAATTAACCCCAAATTACCCCAGTTTGTGATTCAGACATATTTTAAGCCGACAAAGAAGTCTACGCAGACTTTTAGATGTATTTGTAAAGACTAACTGTCTTATTAACATAAAATAATGTCAAATCTGACTGCAGCTTTTCTTTCTCACACACCAGTGTATTAACAACCTCATGCGAGAGCAGCACATAAACAGCTCCCTCCACTTGCCGGATAAAACTCTCCAGTTTGTGAAGGACCACCCTCTGCTGGAGGATCCCGTCCTTCCCATCGGACACAGACCACGCCTCATTACCAAGGATGTAAATTATACTCAGATTGTGGTGGAGAGGGTCCAAGCACTCGACAGCAACACTTATGATGTCATCTTCACTGCAACAGGTAAAATGTTCTTTTTTTTTTTTTTTTCTTTCTCAAAACCCTCACAGAACGTGATGTTTTTTAAACTTTATTTTAAAGTAAAAACCAATATAAAACTGAATGTTGTGCTATGCATGGTTACATGTTTATTATTATTTGTCCCAATAGATAAAGGCATTCTGCACAAGTCAGTCCTGTATGAAAGAGAGGTTTATATCGTGGAGGAGATTCAACTTCTGAAAAACTCTGAACCAATAAAAAACCTGCTTCTTTCTCACGAGGTGAGGCTTATATTTCAGCAGAATATTTACACTGACGTTTTCAAAATCAACCGTTTGAAGGTTTCTACTGTGTTGGAACATTATTCTCACATCGAAAAATCTGGCAAGATTTTTTATTTCCTTCATGCATGTTTGAGTCATTTGCGAGCTCTCCTGTCTAGTGTTTGGATACTGTCAAGACATCAGGTTGTTCTTGGCTACAAATTTTGTTCTCCGCCACGCTCACATTTTAATGATAGCGAATGACATTTTTAACATAAATGCTCCAAAATAAAAATATAAAAGACTATACGTTAGTTTTCACCTTCTTAACCAGTGTTTCACTAACTGACTGATATGTTAGTTTTGCTAACTTGTTATCCGTTAAATTGTTCGGAGTCTCAAACAAAGCTGCATCCTCCAGCTCACCCAGGTGGATCCCGAGGTGTTCTCTGTCCAGCTGTGAGACATAGTCTCTCCAATGGGTCCGGGGTCTGCCTGTGGGTCTCCTCCCAGTGAGATGTGCCCGAAACACTTCAACAGTTAGACAGAGTTTGGGAGGCCTCCTAACCAAATGCCTGAACCACCCCATTTGGCATCTCTAAACCCAAAGCTCCACTGAGATGGCAGCGCTCCTCACTCTATTTCTGAGTGAAAGTCCAGCCACCCTGCAGAGGAAGCTCATTTCGGCCGCTTGTATGCGCGTTCTTGTTCTTTTGGTCACCACCCACAGCAGAGACCATAGGTGAGGGTGGGAACGTAGAAGGGAAAGTGAATACATTTATTTATAAGCTTTTTTTTGTTTTCCCAAATATCACATTCCTGAGCTACCATAATAGTTCATATAGTTTCTCTTTATTTTGAACATCTCAAAATCATCACAATAAAATGATCTATTTACAGTTTGCTATGACATCAAAAACGATTACCCCACAAGTTAACAATACTCTGTATTTAAAGAAAAAAACATTTGATTCAAAAGTGATGTATTTGGGGCTAAAATATTATTAAGAATAATGAGTTTTCTTCTCAGCATTTCGTAGACAAGATTGCTTTTTTTTTTTTCTTAAATCTCAAAATAAAGTGACTTTTTTGTTCTTGTTTAAAATGTATACAATATATATATCTATATCTATATATATAAAATCTTTGGCTATTATATATATATATATATACACATACGGTATATATATATATATATATATATATATATATATATACATACGGTATATATATATATGTTCCAAAACAAAAGTGAAATATTTTTAAAAGAAATCTCACGTTACTCTTTGGGAGTGTTGGATGATTGTTTTACCTCCTTTGCTTAGTTAAGGTGTGTTTTCATGTTATTAAATACCCTGTTAGGATTCTGTGTGAACAAACAAGTTTGATTTATGCTCATACTTTTTCTTTTGAAGATTAAGAAGAAACTAAAGTGACGTCTGAAAATACCGTATTTTCACGACCATAAGGCGCTTATAAAAGTCTTAAATTTTCTTCAAAACGAGCGGCGCGCCCTATCGTGCAGTGTGCCCTATGTATGTTGTGAAAAAACAAGAGAGGCAGATGAACACTACGCTTCCTGTGATTCCGGGAGGTCTGACAAAGGACCTCCAACCGCTGGACATTGGTGTGAACTGGTCTGCGAGCGGCATGGGAGAGATGGATGACCAGAGGAGACCACAGCTTCACAAAGGGTGGAAGGCACCGCCGGGCGAGTTACGCCACAGTTTGCCAGTGGATTGTAGATGCTTGGACCAACGTGTCTGCAGGCACTGTTGTCCGAGCTTTCGCAAAAGCAGGCATCATTTCCGAGGAGCCGCACGGTACAGAAAGTGACTCCGACAGCGAGGAAAGTGAACCTGCTATGTTGGATTTAGTACAGCTGTTAGATTCTGAAACAGAGGATGAGGACTTTGATGGATTTGATAAATGACTTTATGACGACTGTAACTAATATTTAAATTAAGACAACCAAAATCAGTTTTGCTCCCGATCTATTTTAAATACACACACTTGTCTGCTTGTGTGTGTGTTGTTGTAAGGCGGATGTACATAGTGGAGGATGTGTAAATAAAACCCGTGCCCTATCATCAGGTACGCCTTATGTGTGTGTTAAATACAGAGCACATGAAACTGGGACTGTGCCTTTTAATACGGTGCGCCTTTTGGTCGTGAATATACGGCAGTTGAAAGTTGGCAAGCAGACATTTACTTTTGCTGATTTTATTCACATTTGTGCGGTATCTTCGTTCTCCTTTTTTCTTCCTACAGTTAAATTCACCCTCATTAAAAAAAACTCATGATAAGGCTTTTTTTTTTGCTAAATCAGCAGCCTTCATGGTCGTCTGTACAGTCCTAGAACAGAAAGTTATGAATTATTTAACAGCTTACTGATATCTGGATTTTTCTGCTTATTAAAAAGTTTTAAGTTAGATCTTAAACTATCTCTTTGATACAGTTCTAACACCTTATAAAATGTATCAATTCAAACTTCTGTGAATACGTGTTTTCCTTCACAGACGCAATCTCTGTATGCGAGTTCAGACTCCGGCGTGGTCCAGTCACCTACGGCTTTCTGCCGCAAGTATTCATCTTGCTATGACTGCATCCTGGCGCGAGATCCCTACTGTGCATGGGACCCGAAAGATGCTGCTTGCGTTCACATTCGTAACTCTGCCAGTAATCAGCTCAGGTAACTCATCCTCAAACTCGATTTTTAAAATTCCTCCCTTTCTTGTCGCATTCATCAGTTTTCCATTTGCCAGCGCTCTGCAACCTAAAGATACTTTATCTGGATCTCTAGATATCTGTGATTAGCTAAGACTTATTTTAAAAATGCTTTTGTTACAGGAGACTAATCCAGAGTCTGAATGGTGATGCAGAACAATGTCCTTCAGGTAGGATGCTTTCTATCATAGGACTAAATATCATTCAGACAACTCACTCAAAACACTACGGAGAACCAAAACTGTAGATGCAAATACCAAATAAATATAAACATACACATACAGTACAGACCAAAAGTTTGGACACACCTTCTCATTCAAAGAGTTTTCTTTATTTTCATGACTATGAACATTGTAGATTCACACTGAAGGCATCCAAACTATGAATTAACACATGTGGAAGTATAGTACATAACCAAAAAGTGTGAAACAACCAAAATATGTCATATTCTAGATTCTTCAAAGTAGCCACCTTTCGCTTTGATTACTGCTTTGCACACTCTTGGCATTCTCTTGATGAGCTTCAAGAGGTAGTCACCTGAAATGGTTTTCACTTCACAGGTGTGCCCTGTCAGGTTTAATAAGTGGGATTTCTTGCCTTATAAATGGGGTTAGGACCATCAGTTGCATTGTGGAGAAGTCAGGAGGATACACAGCTGATAGTCCTACTGGATAGACTGTTAGAATTTGTATTATGGCAAGAAAGAAGCAGCTAAGTAAAGAAAAACGAGTGGCCATCATTACTTTAAGAAATGAAGGTCAGTCAGTCCGAACAATTGGGAAAACTTTGAAAGTGTCCCCAAGTGCAGTCTCAAAAACATTTTGAAGTTGCTTTGACGTGAATTTGCCATTCTGATACCCGCTGGGTTCATATCATTAACTGAAAAACTTTAAAACACATTAACCACATCCTATTAGTGATATCAGGTCTTTATAGTAATTTATTCTTGTTTGTTTCTCAGACCCCGCTCTGTCTGAGAAGGACTACCAACGCGTGATTGTGAAATCTGGGAGTTCTGCTAACCTGCCGTGTCAGATAAACTCCAACATGGCTCACGTGATGT
This sequence comes from Neostethus bicornis, assembly GCA_902685375.1. Classification (NCBI taxonomy): domain Eukaryota; kingdom Metazoa; phylum Chordata; class Actinopteri; order Atheriniformes; family Phallostethidae; genus Neostethus; species Neostethus bicornis. The sequence continues at coordinate 6,730,178 of LR738564.1, forward strand.
GGAAATCTAACGGTTCACTTCTCACTGAGGCCTCTCGCTTTCACTTCATTGCTGAAAACGGGCTCCTCATTTACAGCGTGGCTCCTGAAGATCAAGGTGTCTATGAGTGCTGGTCTGTAGAATGGACCCCTGCCGTTGGGAAGAACTTCAGCCGCCTCCTGGCTGGCTTTATCCTGACTTTGGATCTTCCTCCCAGATCACCCGTTCAGGCAGGCCATGTGGCCACCACACTTGGCAACCAGGAAACAAGTAGCACGCATGCGGCAAAAGGTAATGTTAAGGTAGACCGTGCCCTTCTAACTTCAGCCAGCTTCACAGCCACTGCCCTTCTCACCTCCCCACCCCAAACTGATTCATCACTAACCCTGCCCTCCAGTAGCACAGCCAAGATTCAAACAAAGCAGTACGTTCCACATCAGGAGAGCCAGGATCCCTCAGCCGAGTATCTGCAGCACAACAATAGCATGGCGCTTCTCTTCCTCTTTCTTTTGTTTTTCCTGCTCTTCTTGGCTGCGATGGCGTACAACTGCTACATGCAGTACCTCCCAGCTTCCTGCCTGAGGCTGCGCGCTGCCCTACTGGGGAGCCACAAGAGCACCATCCAGCCTGAGTACAGGGCCTGCGAAGCCGGTTTAATGGAAACGTCCGTCATGGATAAAACCAACGTGGCCGAGCAACCGGTGCAGAACGGAAGCCAAACCGCACACAGCATGCGGGCGCTCCGCGACACTGGGTATGAAACGGAACCGGAGTGCGGCAACGGCCAGATTCTCTCTCACAGCTTTGGAGGCGACAGCCCCTCACAAGAAAAACCGTTCGATGTGGACTGTGAATCTCAGTCCATCAAGTTTGCAGATGCAGATGAACCTGGTTGCTAGCTAGAAACTGCTCTCATTGCTCTGCTTGTCAAACTGTACGTTACACTTTAGCTGCATCTGCACAGCCACCGTTTCTGTATGAAAGTCTGCCTTTCATAGACCTCGAGCTTGGCGTAATCATCACGAGGCCTAAATTAAACATCCTGCTGAGCTGTGGAGCTTTAACTCCTAAAGTCTGATTTAAAGTCATGATCAAAATAAAAAACTGCATCTTTTCAGCTTAGTCCAGCAAGAAAAGCTATTTCTTACATTCCAAATTGGAAACATTGTTTACCAAATTGGTAATATAGCCAAATGTTTTCCAAATTGGTGTGATATGTCTGTATGGCCGGAGTGGAAGAATGACCTCTTGAAGCTTTTGCATTTTTTTTGTTTTTTTTTGTTTTGCTCCCTGATGGTACAAGCGTCAGCGTAACGATAATTTCTCAGGGAAGAGTAACTGTGTGTATAAAAAGCCTAGCTTTGTCGTATAGCGTCATCATCTGCAGCGCCTGAGTGGTGGCGCGGAACAGTCAGATCACCAAGAGGGAGGGAGAGAAATGGACACGTGATTAGACGGCTTGATTAAATCCTGGAATGTATCAAACCACTGGCTTGTGACAAGTAGCACTGCTGCACTCTAGTGTGGGTGTCTTTTTTTTTTTATTAGTCCTAACTGTGAAGAAGACATTCCTGTCGAACCCCATGTGTTAACCTTCGTTCATTTGTTTTAGTAAATCGAAGTGTCCGGTTTGACCTGAAGTTTGATAATAGAACCCTGAAGAATCTGAAGTTTTTATTTCATTTTTTTATTAAAAGTTTTAGAAGTTTTTTTTTTTTAATATAACTATTATTTAAGGTAACACATCTGTGGTCATTTTGTATGTTTTATTAGTAGTTTTGATCTCATTTTTATTTATTACATTTGCCTTTTAGACCGTTTAATCATTTTTCTTGGCATGCAACACCCTTTTTTCTCAATTCTACTCTTTTCCTCCTCTCCCACCCCATCACTCTTTCTCGCAGCCACTTCTATCGACACCTCACCCTTCTCGTTCTCTGGAAGTAGTTCTCGTTCTGTTCTCGCTTCCTCCTCCTCTTCTTCTACCAAGCCCCAAAATGTGGGCTTTCGAGAGGCAGGGGTGAGACTGTTGCCTCCCCTCCTGAAAGACCAAGCCTGGGGAGTCCACGCCCAGGAGGCTTTCCTGCTCTTCTGTCTCGCCCTGGGTGAGTGGTGTTTGTGATCATACCTCAGCTCACACCTCAGACCCGCCTCCACTTTGCTCAGGGATTTGTGCTCTGCTTGGACATTTCTGCCTCCTCTTTAATCTATCCTTTTTTTTTTACAACTTATTCCATCTTTTCTTACTTTGCATGTTCTCACAATCTAAACACCAACTAAACAGGAGTGGATTTTAATTTGGAACAATGCACAGCTCTGTTTTTAGAGAACTAAACACCAAAATGACCAAATGTTTCAAAATCTCACCGTCATTCCGTCATTACAATGCAGTTTAAGTTATTGTGACCACACTTCTAGGACATTTAGAAATAAGTACTACTTATCCAACCAGGTCAAAGTCTCCCAACTGTTAGTAATTTAATTTGTTTTGTGCCTGTACACATCTGTAAATAGTTGTACATATGAATAAAAACTGTACATAATTCCACAGGAAAAATTTTTGAGCTGTCAGCAGAAATAAAGCTTGTCAATGTTTTCACTGTTTATTTTTTTCTTGTTTTCTTCTTACCGACAAAGTGTTCAGCTTAAACATAGTGAGATGTAACTTTTTATGTGAAACAAGTAATAAATTGATTTTTAAAAAAGGTTGCAAATATTCTGGAAGGGGCTAATTTGTTACTGGTGAGAACAAAGTAAGTATAAAATAATACGGTGAGATTCTACAAGAATTCAGGGTCACGTTGGACTTCCGCTTGCTCGATTGATCAGGGTTGAGTTTTTAGTCCAAATAAACTTTGCTAAAGAATTTTCTGACTAGTCTGAATGGTTTTTAAACTTGTATAAGCCCTGCTTCTCCACCTGTCATAGATGTGTCTGATTAAATCTTTTTTTCTCTTCTACACAACTATAATTGAAAAAGCTTTCATTTAAACTACTTTGAAATCAAGTTCAATCCATAATTGAACCCTAACCCTTGGGGTTAGAACCCCAGAAGTTCGTGGGTTCGCATCCCACAGAAAGCACGTCTAGGGTCCTTGGAGAAGACACATAACCCCTGTTTCTCCCACCATTGGCGCCGTCGAAGGGCAGCCTGCTGCGGTGTAAGGACTGCAGCACACAAATTTTCCTGGTGAGGGATGAATAGAGTAATCTTTTTTTTTTTTTTTAAATTGAATCTAAATAGTTCCCTTTGCGCTGTGGAGAAGTACGAATGGATTATGAGTTTGCTTGAGTCAGTTGCACACATGAAAGGAATGATTGAATTGGATCTGATGATTTGTGGAGCTACTTTTGCTGAAAGAATTAAAAACAAACAACTGAGCCAAAAAAGATTTAAAATTTTTACCTATAGTTTTTGCACAGCAAGTCATTATTAAAAGTTTAAAGTAGACCTCAATACAGGCATGACCGTGACAGAAACAGAATTCTGACAACTAACATGTTTGAAAAATAAGGTATTGTAAAGTAATAAGCATGCAGCTGTTTTGCTTCATGCTTGTCTCATTTCACAAATAGGTCAATATAACAAAAACATATTTAGTCTCAATGTGGCAAAACGTTTGCATGCAACATCTGTGCATGTGTGGCCAAACTGGAAATCCTATTTGATTACAAATGCCACAAACTGATAAAACAAAAAAAAGTCTTTCCATTCCAGGCCCTAGTGATGTCCGTATTCACTGGCTGATAAATGGGCACAGCCTTGACACCCCTGTGATGGAGTACCGCTTGCCACTGGGTCAGGAAATGCTAGTGAGCAGCTGGTTTCGAGAAGGGCCGCTGATCAAAGATGCCCACTACCACTGTGTTGCTGAGGCCAGCACAGGAAATGACATTTCAGAGGTTGATCTCCATCTCACTATTAGAGGTATCTGTAACAAGTTTTACACAGCTGAGAAAATATTGAAAATGTAGAACATTTTGGGTGTGACTCAAGCAGCAGTATTTAAAAATTGAATGCCTGCCTGATTTTGTTGCAACATTGGAAATTGATTATTTTACATCCATAAATAATGTCATTTGAACAGATGAGAACATTCCATCCAGGGATTTAAACCAATGGAGAAATGCTCTTACAGAACATGAGCAGATGCTTAAAAGATGGCAAAAAGCTTGGGTAGGTCTATGTTATGTGTTTTTAAAAAACAAAATTGTGCAGTTGTTGAATTGACATGCATCCTGTGTACTGGTGTAAACCCAACTGTCGGTTTGTCCTCAAACTGTGTGTCTGATTTTTGGAAAAAATGTGAAAAGTGTGATAATCAAATTTACTGAGGAAACTGTTGGGTGTATTTCTGTCCTGCAGTGTTTTCCCACATGGCTCACTAACTTGCTCTACTGCTGGACACTCTACCTTTCGCTTAACACATTGTTATAAAGTCCTTATAATGCATGTGGTCAAGTCCGTGTAGTCCCTCGTTCATCCAGGAGTGATCCATTGTAGAAAAAGTTTCAAAAAAGTCTTCTGGACAGTTTAATTCTTGATCGAGACGTTTCGACTTCAATCCGGAAATCATTTTCAATCTGATAGAAATGGACTGAAAACTGGATCTATATATACTAACCTGAGTAAAAGGTAAAAAATAGTAAGGAGGGGCTCGACCAATGAGCCTGTGTTACCTATGATGGCCGTGAATGGCTCCTATTGTAGCCACAGACCAGTAGACTATCACTAAGTAATCGTGTACTGGTAGACGATCACTTTTTTGAAACTTTTTCTACAATGCATGTGCTTATTTTAGTTATGAACATATTTTTCTAAAACCAGTTCCAAATGATTATGCAGATGAAAGTTTTTTGTAGAGGTTTGTGTAGAACAGCAACCCTGTGGGGGGATCCTACACACTTCAATTTTGCTACTTTGTAATGCCATTTCAGCAGCTGCTCTCTTAATCTGGCATGTTTGTCTGGCAAAATGCATCCTCATTATTTCTTTGTCTGCACAGCACTCTATGGGTTCTGAATTGGACACAAATCTCTTTAAATCTCTTTACGCCTATGTTATGAAAGCACAAAAATCTGATTTCAGAAATCCATAAACCATGATCTATAATACAATCCAGATAAATCAAAGCAATGATCTGTTGATGCTTAAATTCCATGCACATACTATTTTGGAACGTATTGTAGTTATCGTCAAATGACTGTTATTTTTTTACCTAAAGTTTAATGTGTAATACCATTTTTTGCATTGCAGCTTTTGACTTTTTTATACAGGTAGAAAGGAGTGAGGGTGTTGAAACCCAGGAAAGAACTGCAACATGCATGCATCGAATGATATTCTTTAAACAGTTGGCACAGATCACAACCCATTGAAAAAAATTTTTTTTTGTTTGTCCCAACTCTGTGTATACTGTAGTACAGTTGTGTTTTTCCTTCTGCAGGAAAGCTGTAATGGCCACACTGCTCTGTGAGAATTTGCTAAGACTGGAAGTTCTCAGTCCAGGTGGACCACACATTTCACACTGAAACTTTTATAACCAGAAGGTAAAGGTGTCACTTCTAACGTAGGGGTTTGATGTACCATGACGTTAATGATTTCATGGCTCCTTCCTCCTTCAGGGGTTCACCTAATGACTACTTGCAGGGTCTATAAGGAGATGAAGCTCAGTTACCTCAGTTTGAGGATCTTTGGACTGTGACAAATGTCTTGAAAGCACTGCTTGTATGGAGCAATGCACCTGCATGTCTATGAAAACACTGATTTAAGTAAAAAAAGAAGCAGACTGGGATATTTGAGATGCTTACTTCATTTCCTAAATACCATTTGCTGCTTCACAGAATTCATTTGTGACTTTTATACCTTTGTAATATGTGAAATTATACGTTTGTCAAAAGATTTTTTTCACCAAAACCTTTGATGTTTGACTTGATCATGATTGTGGGATTTAAAGATAATTAATAATGTCTCTTACTGAAATGTTAGTCTTATTATTGCCCATCAGGTATTGTGTTCTGCATAAACTGTAACTGCATATCTGACTGGTGCAGAAATAAACTCCCATCTGTATAAACATCCCAAATCTTGATGTGGTATAATTTAGATAAGACTATTGTCTTATTTGGGAACTGGTGGACGAGTGGGTCTAGAGATATTTCTGGGGCAGCTGTGTTGAAATATCTTGTGAATATGAACCTGAGATACTTAAACTCCTCCATTTGGCTGCTAGTTTCTGCCATCCAGAAAACAGTTAAACTAGCAGCAAGCTGCAAAACAGCCATTCATTGAAAACCATGTCAAATATGTATTGTTCCACAAATAGTGAGCTGCATCATAACTGAACATAAACATAAACTTGACTAAATTTCAGTTCAGATTTATTCATTTGGTCATACATAAAATCACAACAATAACACAGATTGCAACAAAGAAACAAACAGACCAAAGAAAAGGAATAGGCTGAAGCATAGCTTATATGTGCCCATCCCTATACATCTGTATACATTTACCTGAACAGCATTTCTACAATCAAACAAAAATTAAAATTTACAAAGTACACAATCACTACAATCAAACGAAAATTAAATTTACAAAGTACACATCTCCAATCAAACAGAAAACCACAATAAACTTTATATGATCATCTTTTCATTGTTATTTTAACTTGTAATCACTAATACTTTTATATTTATGATGTTTTTTAATTTTTAAGAAAGAAGAACATATCTTAAATTCATCATTGAGTTCATTCCATAATTTTACTCCAACAACAGAAACACATCTTGATTTTACCAAAGTTCTTACTTAAACACGTTCAAAAATATAACATCCTCGTAAATTATGATAACCAACTCTAAATTTAAAAAAAACTTTGTATGCCTTTTGGAACTAAGTTATTTTTAACTTTGTACATAATTTGCAATATTCTAATATTTACCGTATCTCGTAGTTTTAAACAGTTATTCTGAATAAACAGTTGATTTGTGTGTTCAAAAAAATCCAACTCTGTTTACTATTCTTATTGCTTTTTTTTGTAATTTAACCAGTGAATCTATCTGAGTTTTTCCCGCATTCCCCCAAATCGCAGCACAAAATGAAAAATAAGGCATAACCAAGGAACTGTAAATCAAATATACCAGTAACCCTTTTGTATTTAAAGCGTCTCTTGTTTTATACAATATACCAATTGATTTTGAGATTTTTTGTTTAATATGATAAATATATGATTTCCAAGATAATTTTTCATCTATGATAACCCCCAAAAATTTTGCTTCATAAACCTGTTCAATAATAGTTCCACTCAAACATAAAGTAGCTTTATCAACATATCTATTTCCTGAAAATATCATAAATTTAGTTTTATCTTGATTCAGCGATAATTTGTTATAATCAAAATACTTTTTTATCAAAACAAATTCTTTTTCAACAACATTCAATAAATCATTAATATTTTCACCGCTACAAAAGAAGTTGGTGTCATCAGCAAACATAACAAATTTTAACTCTGTTGAGACTGTAAAAATATCATTTATATACAGTGTGAATAATTTTGGTCCAAGGACTGAGCCTTGTGGGACCCCACATACAACTCTATCCATTTGAGAGTCGACTTTATTTATACTTGTATACAGTATTGTACTCTATTATCTAGATAACTTTGCAGCCATTGATTAGTTTTGCCTCGAAGGCCATAGTTTTCACATTTCTTTAATAAATGAAAATGATCTATTGTGTCAAACGCTTTACTTAAATCAACAAAAACACCCACACTATAAAGTTTTTGATCCACAGCAGTTGCAACATTCTCAACAAAATCCATCACTGATTGAATTGAATCAAATTGAATCAAAATAAAGAAAAGCAAAAAGCAAAAGCAAAAAAAATGTTAAGTATACAGTACAGTGGGTATAAAATAGTACAGTGATAATAGTAGACATGCATGCATCCCCAGCGAGCATCAAAATATTGACCTGAAACATATTGTGACGCGGTGACTGGATTTTGACTAGTTTTTGATGTCAAATTGACGTTCTGATGCCCGCCGGGAACTGGTTCCTAAAATACTGAGAACCAAGAGCTGATGTCACCTATCAACTATTCTGCTCATTTTGTATGGCATCCATTTATTCACCGCGGCGTGGATTTGTATTGGTAAGCAATAAAGGCAAATCCATCCAAACTATGACAGTGGGCAGTCCATTGATCTCAGTTTATCATTGCTAGAAGGATGTGTGCTGAGCAGATTGATAATTTCGATGGGAGTAAATACTCGTATTTGGCGTGATTTCCCCAATCATAAATGAACTCTACTTGTATAGTGCTTTTCAACCTGTGTTGGCACTCAAAGCGCTTTAACAATGTGGCTCACATTCTCACACACACTCATACCTGATGGGGATGCTGCTATGCAAGGTGCAAACCACCATCAGGAGCAATTAGGGGTTCAGTGTCTTCCTCAAAGATAATCTCCGCAGGAACTTCGGGCAGGGGATCAGACCAGCAACCCTCTGGTTACAGGGCAGTCGCCCTAAACTCCGTGAAGCTGGCCCCTCTTAAAAAATATATATTAAAAAACAAACAAAAAATATGTCAAGCGTTTGTGCTGCGTTTGTCCGGCAAAAATGTTTTGTTTGTGCTATTTTATTTTTTAGATATTTACGATTCTTTTATAAGTCAATTACAGTCATCCAGCCCTTCATTTTGCTTAAAAATTGTATTTCTTAAAATAAAAATAAACCAAAATAGCACAAACGAACATTTTTACAGGACATAACAGCACAAACGTAGTACAAACGATTGACACTATTTTTAGGAATTTCCTCGCATTTTTAAGCTAAATGAGGGGCTGGATGAAGTCATATTGATCTATAAAAGAATCGTATCTATCTAAAAAAATTAAGTAGCACAAACAAAAATTTTTACAGCACAAACACAGTACAAACAATTGACATATTTTTTGTTTATTTTTGTTTATATATTTTTTTAAGAGGGGCCAGCTTCACGGAACAGTCGCCCTACTCATAGAGCCATAATTCGGGTCAGCAACTTTAAGAGGCATTTTTATCATACAATAGTCCATGAATGCTTTTATTTTTAATCTGTTAGAAGGATAACAACAACTGGACATACAGCTTTAGCAGGTCCTGCTCCTGTCTTTCTGCAAGTCTGGATTGTACTGATCTACTGTATGTGGTTGTCTTAAAAGAAAACTGAAGAGCAAGATAACAGTACTCACGATGATGATGTTGAATATAAAATGTTTTTGGTTTTCCACTTTTAATAATGTAAATTCCTCCCAATGTCTATATTTTTCTCTACAGTTTTAATGTTCAGTCAGGTAATTTTGCGATTTTATTTTATTATTACTTCTGTCAAGATGTCAAACTCATTCTATTTATACAAAAAAATTTTTAAAAAAAAAGTCTGAGCAAGTAGTTTGTTCATTCCTGTGATCAAACTGTTTATCCAAACACCTTTTCCAGTAGATAGATAGATAGACAGACAGACAGATACATTTTCTTCACAACTTCAAAAAACTTCCATAACTCTTTAGCCATTTTAGTCTAGTTTAGTTGGTGTCCTAATGCAAGTTGATATATAGCAGATATATAATGGTTTGGGCCCCGATAGGTATTAATTGGGATAAAGTCAAGGTGGTGCGAATGATGGTTGAGGCGTAAATGACCAAGATGTTCCTGCCTCAGTCAAGGAAGCCAAAAGTCTTTCCTTGCCATCACCAACTTCTGGTTTCTAGTCACCATCATCACCACCTTCTGGTAGGGATGGCCAGTTCAATCCTTTCTGCTCCAGCTGAGCCGAACAGAGTGACACAAAAGGAATTGGTCTGATTCCGTGTGTCGGAATATCAAACAACCCGCGACCCAAACCCCGAGCTACTGTCACGTGCAGCCAGGTGTCAAAGAGTTCAGAAAGTTTAAAGGGGCAGGTCGGTCAATTAGTCAAAAGATATAAAAAGGTTTCACTCATGCAGAAGAGGAGCGATTGAAGAGCGCCTTCTGTTTGAGTTATGGTTGCTTTTTTATTTTTCAAACTGCAGGGGAAGTTTAGCTAGGTCCGCTGATCGCAATGATCCTTGAAGAAAAAGTTGTTAGTTGAGGAGAATATAAGTAAGTAGTTGGCGATAATGCACATATATTGATGCTTCGCGTCTTTCAAAACAGACAGATTGACAGGGAGTTGTAGTTTTTAGCGACAACATTTTCTACCGATTTTGCGGCGTCACGAGATGAGTTCGAATTATACCGGGATATTATCACAGTAGTTATTGCACACAATAAGATCACATTTATCTTGTTAGACTTTTAGTAGGTATCACTTAAAACACAGACACACATTCAACTAACACATAGTCACACATGCACACACATATTTATTAGATTAGTTTGTAGGGTTCACCAACACAAACATAGACGGTTTCAAATTGAGAGGTTGAAAGAGTTTTTGCGTAAATTGTGTGAGAAAGTGAAAGGTGAGTGTATATTTCTGTGTTCAAATTGTATCGAGATGAAGGGTAAATGGAGGGAGAACCAATTCTGCTTTAATAGTCACAACTGGGAGCGTCATCTTCAGTGGAGAATGACAATTTGTGGGACCTGCTGGACAGCCGGGTTGGTACGTATTTGCATCTGATCTACAATGTAATTCAATTCAATTTTATTTGTATGGCCCAAAAATCACATAATTTCTGTCTCAATGGGCTTCACACTGCAAATTCAAAAAGAACAAAAACAAGAAAAAAGAGGAATGTATAAACACAAATACACAACAAGAAAACTAACAAACAAATACTAGCTAAACAATTTCAGCACATTCCTGTTCTTAGACTCTCTTTCACCGTGAGAAAACCTCCTAAAAACCTATCAGTTGGGAAAAAAAACCTCATGGGGATCCACACAAAACAGAGATCCATCCCCCAGGACGAGCATCCGATGTGCCTAAGACTATTGTTTAAATATGAGCTTATTCTACTCTACAGCTAGATATCTAAAGAAGTCAATAGATATTCTTTATTCTGATGAAAACAGGATGATTAAGCAAGCACGGGGGCCTACTCAGCCCGGCGATGCCCAGGACCGGGATGAGTAGACGGATTCCATCCTGATGGAAAGAGGATGGTGAAGCAAACAAAGGGGCCTCCTCAGCCTGGCAATGCCCAGGACGGGGATGAGTAGATGGGCTAATCCTGATGGAGTTGGGATGATAGATCAAGTGTGGAAACCTCCTCAATCTGGCCATGCCCAGGACAGGAACACAGAGGACTCATCAGGAATCTGAAATAGAGCTCTTTCCCAAAGAGGAGGAAGAGAGAGGTGGACAGCATATGAATACTTGTTGAGGATAAATCAGTGACTGTTACACAATGTACTGGAATTAATTGCTGTTGAAATTGAATTTAGGAAAACAAAAAATGTCCTCAAAAATACCCCTATGAAGAAATCAAACATGGCCAAGTTGCCCTTGCCCGGACGCGGGTCACCGGTGGCCCCCCCTTGGAGCCAGGCCCGAGGGTGGGGCACACATGCGAGCGCCTGGTGGCCGGGCTTTTACCCATGGGGCCCGGCCGGGCTTAGCCCGGACAGGGGACATGGGCCATCCTTCCAGCGGACTCACCACCTGCAGGAGGGGCCATAGGGATCGGGTGAATGAGGAGATGGGTGGCAGCCAACAGCGGGGTCCCTGGCGGTCAGATCCTCGGCTGCATAGGCTAGCTCTAGGGACGTGGAATGTATTTGTATTTGTATTTATTTGGATCTCCATTAGCTGTGTAAAACAGCTATTCTTCCTGGAGTCATACAGTAATCACAAATAAAGAGACTTTGGCGGAAATACACATATGAAATAAAAACACAAAACAACAACACATACATTCATACATAAACACACACACACACACACTGGACCGCATTTTTGTAGGTGCGTTCGAATTTTGATCATATCAATGTCAACACTGACACTGGCCAGTGGTTCCAGGTAGTAGGGGCTTATTTCGAACGCACCTACATTACATGATGGCAAACAGAGACCTCATCACTATGAAATTACGATGCAAACAACTTTACACAATACAATAACAGGTTTAGTTAGAGAGCAGATGCCTCTTTAATAAGAATTTAAATTGTTGATTATTATTCGAATAAATAATGTCATTTGGTAAATTGTTCCACATAGACATGGATCGGAATTTGATAGTATTTTTACCATAATTAGTTTTTATTTTAGGTAATTTAAATCTGCCATCTGTAGCATGTCTCGTTTCATGGCTGTGCCCATCAGAACTAAAAGACAGCTCTTGATAAAACACATTTGGTAATTTAGACTCTATAACATTTCTTGTTAATTTCAGCAAAGAGGCATCACATCTCTCTCTAACCTTTAGCCATAATAACGTATCATGCATCCAATTTACATTAGTTCTATAAGGACATTTAAGAACACAACGAGCTGCCTTATTTTGTATTGTCTGAAGTTTCTTAATATGAGAGACAGCAGCACAAGACCAGATTTCAGAGCAATAATCTAACTGTGAGAGCACAAGGGTTTTTATGACATCTCCTACCATGTTAGACGGAAGCAGATGTGAACATCTTTTAATCATGGAGAGACTCCTGCCCATCCTCTGTGCTACAGAGCTGATGTGTTTGGACCAAGACAATTTATTATCAATTACTACACCAAGAAGTTTAGTCTCTTGTACCTGTTCAACAATTGTATCTCTCAAAGTTAGATTTAATTTGGGCTCATCCAGCAGCATATATCTGGTTCCAATAACAATGCATTTAGTTTTATCGATATTTAGGGCTAGTTTATTGTTTATAACCCACTGATGAACACATCTTAATTCTTCCGCTAAAACACTTTGAAGCTCATTGATTGTAGATTGTGATGAATAAATTGTTGAGTCATCTGCGTACATAGATATTTTAGCTTTTTGTAAGACTAGAGGCAAATCGTTTGTATACATAGAAAACAGGAATGGACCCAGGCAGCTTCCCTGCGGTATGCCACAGCAGATGTTTTTTTCTTCTGAAAAACTTCCATTAAAGAATACAGTCTGTCTCCTGTTTTCTAGGTAACTCTGAAACCAAAGTGATGCTGCTGGACTGAAACCATAACATTGCATTTTCCTAAGTAAAATAGTGTGATCAATGAGAACAAACGCTGAACTAAAATCTAATAAAACTGCTCCTGCCAACCTCTTATTGTCAAGTGCTGTGAGCCAATCATTTGTCATTTGAGCCATAGCTGTAGTAGTTGAATGATTAGCTCTGTATGCATGCTGAAAATCTGTATTTAAATTGTCACTTCTCTGGCGGGGAAGGAGCCTGAGCTGGTGCGCAAGGTTGAGTGGTTCCAGCTAGATATAGTTGGACTCTCCTCGACGCACAGCTTGGGCTCTGGAACCAGGCCTCTTGACAGGGGCTGGACCCTGTACTATTCTGGAGTTGCCCTTAGTGAAATGCGCCGGGCTGGAGTGGGCATACTTGTTGCCCCCCAGCTCGACTCCTGTGTGTTGGAGTTCTCCCCGGTGGACGAAAGGGTTGCCTCCCTCCGCCTTCAGGTGGGGGGACGGGTCTTCACTGTCGTTTGTTGCTATGCACCGAATGGCAGTGTAGACTACCCTCCCTTTTTGGAGTCTTTAGGGGGAGTATTGGAGGGGGCACCCCCCGGGGACTCCATTGTCCTCCTCAGGGACTTCAATGCTCACGTGGGCAACGACAGTGAGACCTGGAGGGGAGTGATCGGGAGGAACGGCCCCCCTGATCTAAACCCGAGTGGTGTTCTGCTGCTTGACTTCTGTGCTCGTCACGGATTGTCGTTGCGAACACCATGTTCAAGCATAAGAGTGCTCACATGCACACGTGGCACCAGGACACTCTAGGCCGCAGTTTCATGATTGACTTCATAGTTGTTTCATCGAACTTGCGGCCGCATGTCTTGGACGCTCGGGTGAAGAGAGGGGCAGAGCTGTCAACTGATCACCACCTGGTCGTGGGTTGGCTTCGATGGTGGGGGAGGAAGCCGGTCAGACCTGGCAGGCCCAAACGATCTGTGAGGGTCTGCTGGGAACGTCTGGTTGATCCTTCCGTCAGAGAGAGTTTCAACTCACACCTCTGGCAGAGCTTCTCACAGGTACCGGAGGAGGTGGGGGACATCGAGTCAGAGTGGACTCTGTTCTGCACCTCTATTGTCGAGGCGGCAAGCCGAAGCTGTAGACGCAAGGTCATCGGTGCCTGTCGTGGCGGCAATGCCCGAACCCGCTGGTGGACACCAGTGGTGAGGGATGCCGCCAAGCTGAAGAAAGAGTCTTACCGGGCCTTTTTGGCCTGTGGGACTCCTGAGGCAGCTGACAGGTATCGGCGGGCGAAGCGGAACGCAGCTTCGGTGGTAGTTGAGGCAAAGGTCCGGGCTTGGGAGGAGTTCGAAGAGACCATGGAAAACGACTTCCGAATGGCTTCAAAGAAATTCTGGTCCACCATCCGGCGGCTCAGGAGGGGCAAGCAGTGCACCATCAACACTGTTTACGGTGGGGACGGGGAACTGCTGACCTCGACTCGGGACGTTTTGGATCGGTGGAAAGAATACTTTGAAGACCTCCTCAATTCCACCAACATGTCTTCCGATGAGGAAGTAGAGTCTTTGGAATCCGGGATGGGTCTTCCTATCTCTGCTGTCGAGGTCGCCGAGGTAGTCAAAAAGCTCCGCAGCGGCCGGGCTCAGGGGATGGATGAGATCCGCCCGGAGCTCCTAAAGGCTTTGGATGGTGTTGGGCTGTCCTGGCTGACACGCCTTTGCACCATTGCATGGACATCGGGGACAGTGCCTCTGGATTGGCAGACTGGGGTGGTGGTCCTTCTTTATAAGAAGGGGGATCGGAGGGTGTGCTCCAACTACCGAGGGATCACACTCCTCAGCCTCCCTGGGAAGGTCTATTCGGGAGTACTAGAGGGGAGGGTCCGTTGGATTGTCGAGTCTCGGATTGAAGAGGAGCAGTGTGGTTTCCGTCCCGGACGTGGAACTAAAGACCAGCTCTATACCCTCTTCAGGATCCTGGAGGGGTCATAGGAGTTTGCCAAACCAGTCTACATGTGTTTTGTGAATCTGGAGAAGGCATTCGATTGTGTCCCTAGGGGACTCCTGTGGGGGGTGCTCCGGGAGTACGGAGTCTCGGAGCCCTTAGTACGGGCTGTCTGATCTTTGTACAACCGGAGCCAGAGCTTGGTCCGTATAGCTGGCAGTATGTCGATTCCATTTCCAGTGAGAGTTGGACTCCGTCAAGGCTGCCCTTTGTCACCGATTCTGTTCATCACCTTTATGGACAGAATATCTAGGCGCAGCCGAGGCGTGGGAGGGATCCAGTTTGGTGACCTCAGGATCGGATCTCTGCTTTTTGCGGATGAAGTGGTTTTGTTGGCTTCATCAGACCGTGATCTCCAGCTCTCGCTGGATCGATTTGCTGCCGAGTGTGAAGCGGCCAGGATGGGAATTAGCGCCTCCAAATCCGAGTCCATGGTCCTCGCCCGGAAAAGGGTGGAATACCCCCTGCGAGTCAGGGACAGGGTCCTGCCCCAAGTGGAGGAGTTTAAGTATCTCGGGATCTTGTTAACGAGTGGGGAAGGATGGAGCAGCAGATCGACAGGCGGATCGGTGCGGCATCAGCAATAACCAGGACCCTGCATCGGTCCGTCGTGGTAAAGAGAGAGCTGAGCCGAAAAGCAAAGCTCTCGATTTACAAGTCGATCTACGTTCCAACCCTCACCTATGGTCACTAGCTGTGGGTGGTGACCGAAAGAATGAGATTGCGGGTACAAGCGGCCGAAACGAGCTTCCTCTGCAGGGTGGCTGGGCTCTCACTCAGAGATCGGGTGAGGAGCTCTGCCATCCGGGAGGAGCTTGGTGTCGAGCCGCTCCTCCTCCAGGTTGAGAGGAGCCAGATGGGGTGGCTTGGGCATCTGGTCAGGATGCCCTCCGAGCGCCTTGCGGGCGAGGTGTTTCGGGCACGTCCCACCGGGAGGAGACCAAGGGGCAGACCCCGGACCTCACAGCTGGCCGGGGAACGACTTGGGATCCTTCCAGGTGAGCTGGAGGATGCAGCCGGGGAGAGAGAGGCCTGGGCTGCCCGCTTGAGGCTGTTGCCCCCGCGACCCGACCCCGGAACAAGCGGAAGATGATGGAATGGAACGGAAAAAATGTCCATGTTACTTGTGTATACCTAACCCCTGGTTCACCGATTGATATATTTAATAAAAAAAATGGATGAAATTATCAATATAAATGGATAGTCCACAAAAGAATTATTAATATGTGGAGATTTAAATATAAATTTGCTAAAGGCAACTACTCATGGGAAAACCACTGACTTTATAAATATGATGCATTCTAATATGTTACAACCAATATTGATAAACCCAGCAGGATAACTATTGATTTCTCCACTTTAATAGATAAAATTTTTATGAACAATATTGAAGCTAAAATTCTAATGGTCTGAAGTAAGAATTTGTGAGCAGCAATATGGTTTTATGCCTAAAAAGAGCACTACAGATGCAGTATTTGCCTTGAAGATGCTGATTGAGAAGTACAGGGAAGGTCAGAGGGAGCTGCACTGGGTCTTTGTAGATCTAGAGAAAGCATATGACAGGGTACCTAGAGAAGAACTATGGTATTGAATGAGGAAGTCTGTTGTGACAGAGAAGTATTTCACAGCGGTGCAGGACATGTATGAGGGCTGTCAGACAGTGGTGAGGTGTGCTGTGAGTGAGACAGATGAGTTCAGTGTGGGGGTAGGACTGCACCAGAAATCTGCTCTGAGCCCTTTGCAGTTTGCTATTATGATGGACAGGCTGACAGACAAGGTTAGACAGGAATCTCCATAGACAATGATGTTTGCAGATGACATTGTGATCTGTAGTGAGAGGAGCGAAGAGGTCGTGGAAAAGCTGGAGCGGTGGAGGTTTGCACTAGAAAGAAGAGTAATGAAGATTAGTCAGAGTAAGACAGAGTACATTTGTGTGAATGAGAGGAATCCAAATGGAAAAGTGAGGTTACAGCGAGAAGAGATAAAGAAGGTGGAAGATTTTAAGTACTTAGGATCAACAGTCCAGAGCAATGGAGAGTGTGGAAAAGAGGTGAAGAAGCGTGTGCAGGCAGGCTGGAACGAGTGGAGAAAAGTATCAGTTGTGATGTGTGACAAAAGAGTTTCAGCTAAAATGAAAGGAAAAGTGTACAAAACTGTGGTGAGACCCGTCATGCTGTTTGGTCTAGAAACAGTAGCACTGAGAAAAAGACAGGAAGCGGAGATGGAGGTAGCAGAGATGAAGATGCTGAGGATGTCTCAGGAAGTGACCGGGATGGACAACTGCCTGCTTTAGAAATGAGTATATCAGGAAAACAGCACATGTTAGAGGTTTTGGGGATAAAGTCCAAGAGGCCAGACTAAAATGGTTTGGACATGTACAGAGGAGAGAGAGAGAGTACATCGGAAAGAAGCATGCTGGATTTGGAACCACCAGGAAAGACACCTAGAGGAAGGCCAAAGAGGAGGTTCATGGACGCAGTAAGGCTGTGAGCGGCGTGGGAGCGATGGATGACCAGAAGAGACCATAGCTTCACGAAGGGTGGAAGGCAGCGCCGGGCGAGTTACGCCACTGCTTGCCGGTGGATCGTAGATGCTTGGGCTAACGTGTCTGCTGGCACTGTTGTCCGAGCTTTCGCAAAAGCAGGCATAATTTTCGAGGAGCCGCACGATACAGAAAGTGACTTTGACAGCAAGGAAAGTGAACCTGCCATGTTGGATTACTACACCTGTTAGATTCTGAAACAGAGGATGAGGACTTGGATGGATTTGATACATGACTTTATTATGACTATAGCTAATATTTAAATAAAGCCAACCAAACTCAGTTTTACTCCCGTTCTATTTTTAAATACGCACACTTGTCTGCTAGTGTGTGTGTGTTGTTTTAAGGCGGACGTACGTAGAAGAGGATATGTAAATAAAACCCTCGCCCTATCAACAGGTGCGCCTTATATGTGTGTTAAATACAGAGCACATGAAACTGGGACTGCGCCTTTTAATACCGTGCGCCGTTTGGTCGTGAAAATACAATGAGTAAATTAGTAACATTTTCTTTTAAACAGGTAAGATCATTTCAAAATTGGTACAGTTTCAAATAATTTTGGGTTTGATTTTTTTTGCAAGTTTATGATATTGCTATGGATAAAAAATGCACCAGCTGAACAGATAGCACTTTCTGGAGCTCTTCTTTCGCAACCCAAATTTAGTTGTCATCTACTAGTTTTTGACTGTTCAGAACATCTTCTGTACAGTTGAAGAGTTTCTTAATCGCTATGTATAGTTTTGTGAAGTATTTTATTGTTTTGTTTTTCGTTTTACTAGTTAAGGTTTTGACTTTGGTTAATCAGGCAATTGGCGGATGAAACTCAAGTTATTTTTTTTTTATCATTCTTTAAAAACTTAGAAGAGTTATATAAATTTGTTACCAGTTTTGTCATCATTTTTACTTTTTTAGTAGTATTTTTGCAATAGCTATGGTCGTTTTGCGTAACCAGACGACCAGCTCAGATTGGCATTTTTTTAATCTTGAAAGTTTTGTAGCATGTTCCAGCCATTGCTGTTACATACTTACTTTAGGTTATATTTATTTACTTTTATCTTTTTTTTCTTTTAATCCTTTATTTAATATGTATTTATTTTCATTGCATATTTAGATGTTGTACCCCTCAGTGAAACATCTAAACGCTAGCCATCCAAATGATTGTGCAATGGGCAGAGAGAGGCCCAGAAAATTACAGAGGTTGCGTCAGGAAGGGCATCCGACGTAAAATTATGCCAAATTAAAATATGCAACTCAGCTCAAGAAATACCATACCAGATCGGTCGTGGCCCATGTTAACAACGACCGCCATCGCTGCTGTTGAACAACAGGGTGCCGGTGCCGGAAATTGGACTACTGGTGGTCAAAGAAGAAGAGGTCAAAGAAGAAGAGGAGGAAGACGCGTACATCGGAAGAGAGAGAAGAGAAACCTCAAGAGTCTAGGAATTAAGGTAGGAACTTTGAATGTTGGGACTATGACGGGTAAAGGTAGAAAGTTAGTTGACATGATGGAGAGAAGAAAAGTAGACATCCTGTGTATCCAGGAGACTAGATGGAAAGGTAGCAAAGCTAGAAGTCTGGGAGCGGGGTTTAAGTTGTTCTATCACGGTGTAGATAGGAAGAAGAATGGTGTAGGAGTTATAGTGAAGGAAGAGTTTGTTGGGAATGTTCTGGAGGTAAAAAGAAGGTCAGACAAGGTGATGAGACTCAAGCTAGAAATTGAAGGGGTAATGTTCAACGTTGTTTGTGGGTATGCGCCACAGGTAGGATGTGAGGTCGAGGAGAAAGAGAAATTTTGGTCAGACCTTGATAAGGCGATCTAGAGCATTCCTAGAAGTGAGAGAGTTGTTATTGGAGCAGACTTCTATGGCCACGTTGATGCAGGGAACAGAGACGATGAGGAGGTGATGGGCAGGTTTGGTATCCAGAACAGGAATGCAGAAGGCCAGATGGTGATCGACTTTGCGAAAAGAATGGAATTGGCTGTAGTGAATACTCAAGAAAATGCTGGAACACAGGGTGACTTACAAGAGTGGAGGAAGGAGTACACAGGTAGATTATATTTTGTGTAGGCGGTGTAATCTGAAGGAGATTAATGACTGCAAAGTTGTAGCAGGAGACAGTGTAGCCAAACAGCATAGGATGGTGGTGTGTAAGATGACCATAGCAATGAGGAAGTTTAAGAAGATGAAGGGAGTGCAGAAGACTAAACGGCGGAAGCTGAAAAAGGAAGAGTGCCGCTCAAATTTTATAAAAGAGTTGAGACAGGCTCTTGGTGGGCAGGAGAAGTTTCCAGATGACTGGACAACTACAGCTAACGTGATCAGGGAGACAGGCAAGAGAGTACTTGGTGTGTCATCTGGAAGGAAAATAGATAAAGAGACTTGGTGGTGGAATGAGGAGGTGCAGGATTGTATCAAAAGAAAGAGGCTGGCTAAGAAGAAGTGGGACACTGAGAGGACTGAGGTGAGTAGGCACGGTACAAGTGGATACAGCATAAGGTTAAAGTAGAGGTGGCAAAGGCAAAACAAGTAGCCTATGATGACCGATGCGCTAGGCTGAACAGCAAGGAGGGAGAGAAGGACCTACACAGGTTGGCAAGACAGAGAGACAACGATGGGAAGGATATGCAGCAAGTTAGGGTGATTAAAGACCGGAATGGATGTCTCTTGACAGATGCCAGTAATGTGATGGGAAGATGGAAAGAGTACTTTGAAGAGTTGATGAATGAAGAAAATGAAAGAAAACAAAGAGTAGAAGACGTTACCATAGTGGAGCGGAAAGTGGCTAGGATTAGTAAGGTAGAAATAAAGAGGGCACTGAAGAGAATGAAGAGTGGAAAGGCTCTCGGTCCTGACTATATCCCTGTAGAAGTATGGAAGTGTTTAGGTGAGGTGGCAGTAGAGTTTCTGACTGGGCTGTGTAACAGGATATTAGAATGTAAGAAGATGCCTGATGAATGGAGAAGAAGTGTGCTGGTTCCTGTTTTTTAAGAAAAAGGGAGATGTGCAGAGTTGTGGTAACTACAGAGGAATAAAACTGATCAGTCATACGATGAAGTTATGGAAAAAGGTTGTCGAAGCTAGGCTAAGGTCTGACGTAAGAATTTGTGAGCAGCAGTATGGTTTTATGCCTAAAAAGAGCACTACAGATGCAGTATTTGCCTTGAGGATGCTGATAGAGAAGTACAGGAAAGGTCAGAGGGAGCTGCACTGTATCTTTGTAGATCTAGAGAAAGCGTATGACAGGGTACCCAGAGAAGAACTATGGTATTGTATGAGGAAGTCTGGTGTGACGGAGAAGTATGTTAGAGCGGTGCAGGACATGTATGAGGGCTGTAAGACAGTGGTGAGGTGTGCTGTAGGTGTGACAGAGGAGTTCAGTGTGGGAGTGGGATTGCATCAGGGATCTGCTCTGAGTCCTTTGCTGTTTGCTATGGTGATGGACAGGCTGACAGATGAGGTTAGACAGGAATCTCCATAGACAATGATGTTTGCAGATGACATTGTGATCTGTAGTGAGAGGAGCGAAGAGGAAAAGCTGGAGAGGTGGAGGTTTGCACTAGAAAGAAGAGTAATGAAGATTAGTCAGAGTAAGACAGAGTACATTTGTGTGAATGAGAGGAATCCAAATGGAAAAGTGAGGTTACAGGGAGAAGAGATAAAGAAGGTGGAAGATTTTAAGTACTTAGGATCAACAGTCCAGCGCAATGGAGAGTGTGGAAAAGAGGTGAAGAAGTGTGTTCAAGCAGGCTGGAACGAGTGGAGAAAAGTATCAGGTGTGATGTTTGACAAAAGAGTTTCAGCTAAAATGAAAGGAAAAGTGTACAAAACCGTGATGAGACCCGTCATGCTGTTTGGTCTAGAGACAGTGCCACAGAGGAAAAGACAGGAAGCAGAGATGGAAGCAGAGATGAAGATGCTGAGCATGTCTCTGGGAGTGACCAGGATGGACAGGATCAGAAATGAGTATATCAGAGGAACAGCACATGTTAGAGGTTTTGGAGATAAAGTCCGAGAGGCCAGACTGAGATGGTTTGGACATGTACAGCAAAGAGAGACCGAGTACATCGGCAGAAGGATGCTGGGTTTGGAACCACCAGGAAAGAGGACTAGAGGAAGACCAAAGAGGAGGTTCATGGATACAGTGAAGCAAAACATGAAGATAGTTGGTGTGACCGAAGAGGATGCAGCAGATAGGGTTAGATGGAAAAAGCTGACTTGCTGTGGCGACCCCTGAAGGGAAATGCCGAAATGAGAAGAAGAAGAATATGATATTGCTATGGATAATCGTTTTTGCTGTGGTACAATCTCCTTAATGTGAATTCGGGAATCGAAAAATTAAAGTCACGGTGTATTTTAAGTTGAGTTTTACCAGCACAGGTTTACAAATGAAATATCTCTTGCTATTTTTAAGCCTTAAAATTTGACCGGTATAGTTTTGCAAAATAAAACATTTTGGTATCTTTGCAGAGTTAGCATAGTATTATATTATTATTATTATTATGTTATTATATTATATTATATTATATATTATATATATTATATTATTATATTATATTATTATTATATTATTATAGTATTATATCATAGCATAATATTATAGCATAATAATTAGCACAGTGGTCTCACAAAAAAAAAGGTAGAGGATTTGAGTCCCGGGTAGGGTGAGACTAGATTCACTGGCCTTTCTGTGTGGAGTTTTGCATGATCTCTCAATGTATGCGTGGGGTTTCTCTAGGTACTCTGGTTTTCTCCCACCCTCCAGAAAAAAAAAAAAAAAAAGAATGCAATTTAGGTTGATTAGAAAAAAGTTTAGAAGTTGATTCTTTTAAAAAACAGTTAAAAACACATTTTTTTAGTCTTGCATTTTCTTAAATCTGTTTTTACCTCATGATTTTGGTGATGCGTTGGCGCAATGGTTAGCACAGTGGCCTCACAGCAAGATGGTTGTGGGTTTGAGTCGCGGGTGCGGACGAGGCTTGGAGCTCTGGCCTTTCTGTGTTGAGTTTGCATGTTCTCGCCGCATATGCATGGGTTTTCTCCGGGTACTCCGGTTACCTCACACCCTTCAAAAACATGCCCGCTAGGCTGTGTCAAGGTTTTATGAATTATAGAAGAACACCTGTCTCATATAATCCATGTTTAAGGAGAACCAAGAACTCCTCTACCTAAGACCTAGAAATACCTCATAATAAAGAGAGAATCCTATTATTTCCAGTATAAAAGACCTCGTGATCCTGACATTTTTGTTCCAAATGCAAAGGTTTTACACTCTACCCCCCCACCCCCCATTTGTTCAAAGAATCATCCTGACACCCACTGTCTCCTGGGTTTGGAACCACCAGGAAAGAGGGCTAGAGGAAGACCAAAGAGGAGGTTCATGGATACAGTGAAGGAAGACATGAAGATAGTTGGCGTTACCGAAGAGGATGCAGCAGATAGGGTTAGATGGAAGAAACTGACTTGCTGTGGCGACCCCTGAAGGGAAATGCCGAAAGGAGAAGAAGAAGAAGATCCTGGTACAAAAGAGTACTCACCCTTCAATGGATGATCCTTCAGGGCCGAGCCGATGGGTGCTGGTTCTCAAAACAGCTGGGATAGAAACAGGTTTTCTCTTTCTATTCTAATCACTCTAATTTAAAACTATGTGTATGTGTATGGTTAATTAGAGGAAAATTAATAGAAGAGAGGCAAGAGACATACAAAGAGTCCGCAGATATTACGCAGAGAGAATTTATTAATCAAGCAGCAAAATTACACACTCCTATCAGTTTTACAATCTTTCTCCGTGTGCCAAAATATTTAAACAATCAAGCCTCAGATACTTTGTACTTGACCGTTTGCAAACACCAATGTGCGGACAAATAGGATCGTGAAAGCAGGAAGAGGAGAGTAAGCGAACACTCTTCTTACTTCTTCTTTATCGTGAGCTTTTATACTTTAATACTATGAGGCCAACGGATTCTGTTAACATCTGATTCCTGACAAATTGACAGGTTTGCAAAATTGATGTTGTTTGCCCTTAGCTTCTACCTCTGTGACAGTTGCAAAACCGTTTTTGGGCTGACACAACATTTACCTCCATTTCAGTTACAGTGCCTTGCGAAAGTATTCAACCCCCTTGAACTTTGCGACCTTTTGCCACATTTCAGGCTTCAAACATAAAGATATACAACTGGAATTTTTTGTGAAGAATCAACAACAAGTTGGACACAATCATGAAGTGGAACGAAACAGCTTCTTCCCTTCTGCCGTTAGTCTAATTAATACTTTATAACCTGAACCCCACATCTCTTAGTCACCTCCCTCTTGTCACTTTACTATCTTTATTATTTTTTATTATTTTCTATGACATTGCACTACTTTTCTTTTTCTTTCTGAGCACTCTGTTTTGTTAAAATTATTTAATTTATTTTATTTTTTATTATTTTTTATTATTTTCATCTTATAATATTGCACAGCTGTATCAAAGCAAGTTCCTAGTCTCTGATATTCTCATTGACATGGCAATAAAAGCATTCTGATTCTGATTCTGAAATGTATTGGTTATTCCGAAACTTTTTATCAAAGAAAAAACAGAGAAATATGGCGTGCAAAAGTATTCAACCCCTTTACTTTAAAAAGAATCCACCTGTGTGTAATCAAGTCTCCATATAAATGCATCTGCACTGTGTTAGTCTCAGAGGTCAGTTTAAAGTGCAGAGAGCACCATGAAGAACAAGGATCACACCAGACAGGTCCAAGATAATGTTGTGGAGAAGTTCAAAGCTGGATTTGGATACAAAAAGATTTTCCAAGCTCTAAGGATCCCAAGGAGCACTGTGCAAGCGATAATATTGAAATGGAAGGAGTATCAGACCACTGCAAATCTACCAAGATCTGGCCATCCTTCTAAACTTTCAGCTCAAACAAGGAGAAGACTGATCAGAGATGCAGCCAAGAGGTCCATGATCACTCTGGATGAACTGCAGAGATCTACAGCTGAGGTGGGAGACTCTGTCCATAGGACAACAGTGAGTCATATACTGCACAAATCTGACTTTCATGGAAGAGTGGCATCCATAAAAAGTGTTTGTTTAAAGTTTGACACAAGCCACCTGGGAGACACACCAAACATGTGGAAGAAGGTGCTCTGGTCAGAGGAAAACAAAATTGAACTTTTTGGCAACAATGTGAAGCATTATGTTTGGTGTAAAAGCAATACAGCTCATCACCCTGAAGACACGATCCCCACTGTAAAACATGGTGATGGCAGCATCGTGGTTTGCGTCTGCTTTTCTTCAGCAGGGGCAAGGAAGATGGTTACAACTGATGGGAAGATGAATGGAGCCACATACAGGACCATTCTGGAAGAAAACCTGATGGAGTCTATAAAAGACTTGAGACTGGGATGGAGATTTGTCTTCCAGCAAGACAATGATCCTAAACATAAAGCAAAATCTACAATGGAATGGTTCACAAATAAACATATCCAGGTGTTAGAATGGCCAAGTCAAAGTCCAGACCTGAATCCAATAGAGAATCTGTGGAAAGAACTGAAAACTGCTGTTCACAAACGCTCTCCGTCCTACCTCACTGAGCTCGAGCTGTTTTGCAAGGCGGAATGGGCAAAAATGTCAGTCTCTCAATGTACAAAACTGATAGAGACATACCCCAAGCGACTTATTTTTATTTTTTATTTGTTATTTTTATTTTGAATTACTTATAATATACCTTATAGCTGTAATCGCAGCAAAAGGAGGCGATACAAAGAATTAACTTAAAGGGGTTGAATACTTTTGCACGTCCTATTTCTCCGTTTTTTCTTTGATAAAAAGTTTTGGAATAACCAATACATTTCGTTCCACTTCATGATTGTGTCCAACTTGTTGATTCTTCACAAAAAAATCCAGTTGTATATCTATATGTTTGAAGCCTGAAATGTGGCAAAAGGTCGCAAAGTTCAAGGGGGTTGGATACTTTCGCAAGGCACTGTACATCCTAATGCACAAACGTTTACACAGAATCTTTTCTTAATACATCATAAAGACATTAATGCATAATTGTTTTACATAGAAGTCCAATACATCACATTACAAAACATTCTTTCATATTGGCTAAAGAACTAATGATTCGTTTCTTAAAATATAATGCAGAAACTGAGGTTAATACTAAGTTCTAAGTCAAGGGTTAATAATAATGAGGTTAATAATATAATCATAGACTCATAGCTAAGGTTTCTCTTATAACAAGCTGGTTATATCTGTGCATTATTTCATTACAAGATGCTCCTAGCATAACAGCTGATTGGCCATGACATGATTGCCCCTAGGAATGAGTGTGTATGTGTATGGTTATTTGTGTGTGGCCCCGTGACTGGCAACCTGTTCAGGTTGTAGCCTGCCCCTTGCCTCAAATCAGCCGGGATGGGCTTTGGCATCCACCGCAGCCCCGTAAGGGATAGACGGTTAAGAAGGTGACTGACTGAGTGATTTTATCTTTCTTGTTTCTTTGTGTACTTTTATGTGAAGCATTTTGTGACTTATGTCTTTAAAAGTAATTTATAAATAAAGTTTAATATTATTATTAATTAAAGCGTCTCATAAGCCCATGTGGGCTGGGTATCCTAAAGAAGCATGATACCAAATTAAATAAATCAAATCAAATACAAATTTAATCTGTGTAACTCGTAGTACAGTTTTCCAAGAACTCAAGTCCTTTAAAGATCTGGAATATTTCCACCCACCAACTCTGGTCCTCTTCCCTAACTCATCACACCTGGTTCCAGTTGCCTCTCCCTGATGTCTCATGCTGTGTCTCGTCTTCAGATCATTCTGCTTTTGCTGCTGTTCTTCCCCTGCTGAAGCCAAAAGCATGTCCCTCCATGTTTGGTCTGTCATTCTGCTGAGAGCCACGTCTGTTTCCTGACCCTGCTGTTTTGCACTCCAGTTACCTGCATGAAATTGGTTAAAACTGGCAATGCAGAGTCTGTTCGTGTTTTTAAGAAGAGGTGGAAGACTCACCTTTTTTACTTAACATTTACTTGATTTTTGTCTAATCATATTTTATGTGTTTATGGCTATCTAGTCATTTACTTATCTATTTTTACACATATTTTTTCTTCTGATTTACTTTTAATATTGATTTTTTAAATGAGTCAAACTTGTTTTAGTTAGTATTCTATTGCTTTATTTTATGTCTTAGTCCAGTGTATCCTCATGGGGATCCCCCATTCCAGCAGCTCTGCCTGCTCAGTCTGTGAGGTCTGCCTGGCCTGGGTGATGCTGGTTCCTCATGTCATTCACAAACATCTTGTGTCAAGGAAGGATTCTACCAGACAAATATCCAAGATTAAGAGAGCAGTTGCTAAACACACATCAAGCAGCGAACAGGAAGTGCTACTAATATCAAAATGTGGGACTCTCCAGACGTTTAACAGTTCAGCAAATCATCTACAATAAATCTCATCTACATCATAATTTGGAACTCAGTGTATGTGACATGTAATTAAGCAAGTCCGGTTTGCAAATTAACATTTCAACACCAAGCAATTTTGGTTTTTATTTATGACTTAGTAGGAAAAGACAAAAAAAATGGTATGATAACAAACCATTTTAGAACAAACGGGAGGTTGTTTTTAAGTAAGTAAAATGTAGAGGCATTATGTACAAGATGTCTACAAGTCTGTATCTGACTCTGCCACCTCTGCCCCTATTTCTTCTTCTGACTCTGCCTCCAAATGTAACTTAAACTCTGCCTACACCTCTGTCCCCATTTCTTCTTCTGACTCTGACTCCAACTCTAACTTAAAATCTCTCTCCACATGTGTCCCCATTTCTTCTTCTGACTCTGACTCCAACTCCAACTCAAATTCTGTCTCCACCTGTGTCCCCATTTCTCCTTCTGGCTCTGAGTCCAACTCTAACTCAAACTCTGTCTCCACCTGTGTCCCTATTTCTCCGTCTGACTCTGACTCCAACTCTAACTTAAACTCTGCCTCCACCTGTGTCCCCATTTCTCCTTCTGACTCTGACTCCAACTCTAATTTAAACTCTGTCTCCACCTGTGTCCCCATTTCTTCTTCTGACTCCAACTCTAACTTAAACTCTGCCTCCACTCCTGACCTCAATTCTTCATCTGATTCAACCTGTAACTCTAACTTAAACTCTTCAGCTACCTCTGGCTCAGATTTTAACTTTAACATCCATTTCGCCTCAAACTCTGACTCCATCTCTGCTTGGGAGTCAGGAACGAGGAAAACCTCAGGTATTCTCTTCAGTTTTGGCTCAAAGGGAAGAAGTGGAATCAGAAAGTCGTGTGGCCCTAAAAAGAAAAACAAAAGAAAGCGATACTCAACTCTTTCAAACATTTATGCTATAGTTGTAACTAATCATATTCCAGCAGTTTGCAGAAGTTGCAGCCATCTGTACCTGTTCCGAGATTCATGTAGTGCAAAATTCCCTCAGATGGCTCCAGATCCAACTCTTGGCACTTTCCCTTGGAAGTCAAAATGCCTTGGGGTAATTACAGCCCTGGTCAGAAGCAAAATAAAGTCCCAAGAAAGAAAAAAGAGAGAATGCAGGTAAGATTTATTCTTTAAAATACTATGACAGAGATGTAGAACATTGCATAACAGAACACTCAATTTCAGAAAAAATATACATTACCAGTAAAATTAGCTAAAATACTCAAAGGGAAAGCTTGTAAATTAGTGACCTGAAGACAATACTTGAAGACATACATTTCTGCACGTAAATCTACTTGTAGTTTTTTTTTTAAGCTCAAAAAAAAAAAAACATCTGGATGTTGTGAAGATTGATCTTCACTATTTATTCTAATCTAAATGTATTGATTTTAAAGACAGTATTCTAAAACAAAAAAGGAAAACATTTTAAAGCTATGTGAGTTACAAATGACCTAAAATGAAGTTTCATCACATTTATTGCCTCTCAAAAATGAAGGAAAGTCAATAGAAAAAAAATTGAGTTTGGGTTAGTTGGATGACCATAGACGAAAAATTCTTTAATCAAATTTCTTCTCATTAACATTAGCAGAGAACAAAAATTATTTGGTTTAGATGCCATTTTGTGATTGTAGGATAAAAACGGTATCTACCCCTATTTGTTTAAATTCTAGATCAATAAAAAAATATTTAAATCTAAACTCTTAAAGTTGAATTTTTTTTTTTATATCTCCCTATATACTCAACTCTTTCAAACATTTATGCTATAGTTGTAACTAATCATATTCCAGCAGTTTGCAGAAGTTGCAGCCATCTGTACCTGTTCCGAGATTCATGTAGTGCAAAATTCCCTCAGATGGCTCCAGATCCAACTCTTGGCACTTTCCCTTGGAAGTCAAAATGTCTTGGGGTAATTACAGCCCTGGTCAGAAGCAAAATAAAGTCCCAAGAAAGAAAAAAGAGAGAATGCAGGTAAGATTTATTCTTTAAAATATTATGACAGAGATGTAGAACATTGCATAACAGAACACTCAATTTCAGAAAAAAATATACATTACCAGTAAAATTAGCTAAAATACTCAAAGGGAAAGCTTGTAAATTAGTGACCTGAAGACAATACTTGAAGACATACATTTCTGCACGTAAATCTACCTGTAGTTTTTTTTTTAAGCTCATTTAAAAAAAACATCTGGATGTTGTGAAGATTGATCTTCACTATTTATTCTAATCTAAATGTATTGATTTTAAAGACAGTATTCTAAAACAAAAAAGGAAAACATTTTAAAGCTATGTGAGTTACAAATGACCTAAAATGAAGTTTCATCACGTTTATTGCCTCTCAAAAATGAAGGAAAGTCAATAGAAAAAAAATTGAGTTTGGGTTAGTTGGATGACCATAGACGAAAAATTCTTTAATCAAAATTCTTCTCATTAACATTAGCAGAGAACAAAAATGATTTGGTTTAGATGCCATTTTGTGATTGTAGGATGAAAACGGGACCTACCCCTATTTGTTTAAATTCTAGATCAATAAAAAAATATTTAAATCTAAACTCTTAAAATTGAATTTTTTTTTTTTTTTTTAAATCTCCCTAAACCCCTTTTTAACAGTTTTTTAACCAGTCATACCTCAAAAACTATAAAAGTTATCACAATCCGGCTGGAGTTCTATACACCAATTAATTCATTGTGAGCATTTAAAAGCAAAATTGTGTTTTTAGCTAAATAATATGTTTGACCTTTGAATGTTTAAAGGACATAACTTTTTTGGCAGAAAAAGTCCAGATTCCATTAGTTCTTATGAGGTCTTTTTTTTTTTTTTTGCTAAAAACTAAATAACCCGAAAAACAGTTAAAATTATAAAAGAAAAACAATAGATCCGCACGATTACCTATCAAGATGGTTGTTGTGATACCAAAAATCATTAAAACGTTTGACGCTAGCTCAAGTTGTAAAGTCCGTGTAGTCCCTCATTCATCCAGGAGTGATCCATAGAAGAAAAAGTTTTAAAAAAAGTCTTCTGGACAGTTCAATTCTTGAATTTCGGGTTCAAGAGTTGAACTGTCCAGAAGACTTTTTTGAAACTTTTTCTACTCAAGTTGTAAACGTTAAGAAAAAGAATTAGCTAAAAACTAAGGCGCAAACGCACTAATTTTCCTGCTCGGTATAAAACAAACTAAACTACTAACTTGTATTCGAACTCGTCGTCCTCCTAATGGGTCGAGTATTAAATTTCGCAGACGGACATCTTTGCTGTTTGAAGTAAATTGCGTTGGGAGGAAAATAAACGCACACAGAACGTTATCTTGTTATTCAGTATGTACGTAGTTTGTGCCGGAAAAAACAGCTCTCTGATTGATCCTTGTTGACGGTAGTGCGTTCCAGTGCCAGGAAGTGACGTAGCCCGAGTGATTGACATTTCTGGGTTCTTTGGTTCTCCCCATCTTCTAAAAAACAAACAATTTAGCTAAAAAACAAATCCCACTGTTAATTTGCTCTTTGGAATTAGTTAAAAAATATTTTTTTTTCTGAAGTGCAGCCCTAGTTTAAAAAGAAAATAAATAGCCAGATGAAATACTGTGAAACTACACTGTGAAATATGACGTGCTCTAAAATTCTGGTTCATTTACCCACCTGACTAAAACCAGGAAGTCGGCCATTTCTGATGCATAAATACTGTTGAAACCAGCTACAATAAAGTATTTTTTTCATCGTCTTACGGTGCTATGCAAAGGTGAGTTTAGTTTTCCACGTCATTAGCATGATATTGCAGAAAAATCAGCAAGTCTTGGGTTGGAAGAAAAGAGACGATGTTTGGAAAAACTACAGTTTATTAATATGTCACTTGGCGTTATCAGCCCAGAAGTATACATCTTACACTTTAAAAGGCTTCAGATCTGCATCTATATAGAAACTTTTAGACAACAAGCTAATTCATAATGCCTGGGCATGGAATTGCAGGCATCATATCGGGATTGTTTGAAAATAAATTATTTGGAATTGTATGAGGATTTTCTACCCCAATCCAACTGTAGGTTTTCTGTATATTTTATCCCCCATTTGGTTTGGATTCCTGAATTTGGTAGATCTGAAATAGTGGGACCATGTTTATCTGCAATTTATAATATATTGCGTTTGTGAATTCTTTGTTAATGAACTTTAATTTGGAGCGGAACGTTTCTTTCGCTCTTGTGGGTCTTAGCGTTATGAAAAGTGACGGACATAGCTCTATTTCTCAGAAATAAAGAGATAAATAAATTAAATAAACACAACTTTTTAAACTTTTTACAAAATTGATTCTACCTGCTTTTGAAGAGGTTAGTAAACAATTTATAAAATATATTTAAAACATCTGTGATCATTTCTAGAAGTTCATTAATGTTTTGCTTAAAGTTTGTATTGTTAAAACCAAACGAAGTTGTTTAAATGGACAAATGAAAGAAAATAAATGTAATCAGTTGATATTCTGAAGTAGCACAATTTCTATGGCTGATGGGATGTTACAGTACATTTTTTAAAATTCTGTAATGTTTCATTTGATCTAAAGACGTAATAAGTATTTTTTTAGTCCATTTTTCATTTGCTTTCTTCCAGTATCTAATTGTTAAATCTAATTCAATTGATTTAATGTTTAGATCCTGCACTTCAATGTTATTGTGAACTGTAGAGGACTGTTGAAAAACATTTTAAATCTATGTTTTTTATACTGATAAATGTTTAAATTTGTATGTATTTGATATTTTATGTTGTTTTTAACTATTACTGTATTTCTTAATATTTCTAAATGTGATGTACGGCGACCTTGAGTGCCTAGAAAGGCGCCTTAGAAATAAAATGTATTATTATTATTGAAATAACAAATACAAAACCGAAATTGAAGTTAAAAAAACAAATAAAATGATCAGAGGCAAGTTTTTTTTGCTGCACAATTCATACACAAAATGCTTCACAAGACAGAAAAACTTGCAATAAAATAACAACATAGAATAAAAATGATGAAAGATCAAAATTATGATTCATCTTCAGCAAAATGCATGATTGAACAGAACTGTTTTCAGATTAGATTTAAACATTGAGACAGTGTTGGCCTGTCGCACAGCCTCAGGAAGTTTGTTCTCCATTTTCCTGACTCTAGACACGAGCAAGAGGCCAGTCCCAGAGGTCCTCAGAGTTCTACTTGACCCCAATTCTACCTGATTTGGACAACCTGCATCTAATCTTTCTCCTGCCTGTTAAAGTTGAATTTTTTTTTTATATCTCCCTATATACTCAACTCTTTCAAACATTTATGCTATAGTTGTAACTAATCATATTCCAGCAGTTTGCAGAAGTTGCAGCCATCTGTACCTGTTCCGAGATTCATGTAGTGCAAAATTCCCTCAGATGGCTCCAGATCCAACTCTTGGCACTTTCCCTTGGAAGTCAAAATGTCTTGGGGTAATTACAGCCCTGGTCAGAAGCAAAATAAAGTCCCAAGAAAGAAAAAAGAGAGAATGCAGGTAAGATTTATTCTTTAAAATATTATGACAGAGATGTAGAACATTGCATAACAGAACACTCAATTTCAGAAAAAAATATACATTACCAGTAAAATTAGCTAAAATACTCAAAGGGAAAGCTTGTAAATTAGTGACCTGAAGACAATACTTGAAGACATACATTTCTGCACGTAAATCTACCTGTAGTTTTTTTTTTTAAGCTCATTTAAAAAAAACATCTGGATGTTGTGAAGATTGATCTTCACTATCTATTCTAATCTAAATGTATTGATTTTAAAGACAGTATTCTAAAACAAAAAAGGAAAACATTTTAAAGCTATGTGAGTTACAAATGACCTAAAATGAAGTTTCATCACGTTTATTGCCTCTCAAAAATGAAGGAAAGTCAATAGAAAAAAAATTGAGTTTGGGTTAGTTGGATGACCATAGACGAAAAATTCTTTAATCAAAATTCTTCTCATTAACATTAGCAGAGAACAAAAATTATTTGGTTTAGATGCCATTTTGTGATTGTAGGATGAAAACGGGACCTACCCCTATTTGTTTAAATTCTAGATCAATAAAAAAATATTTAAATCTAAACTCTTAAAATTGAATTTTTTTTTTTAAATCTCCCTAAACCCCTTTTTAACAGTTTTTTAACCAGTCATACCTCAAAAACTATAAAAGTTATCACAATCCGGCTGGAGTTCTATACACCAATTAATTCATTGTGAGCATTTAAAAGCAAAATTGTGTTTTTAGCTAAATAATATGTTTGACCTTTGAATGTTTAAAGGACATAACTTTTTTGGCAGAAAAAGTCCAGATTCCATTAGTTCTTATGAGGTCTTTTTTTTTTTTTTTGCTAAAAACTAAATAACCCGAAAAACAGTTAAAATTATAAAAGAAAAACAATAGATCCGCACGATTACCTATCAAGATGGTTGTTGTGATACCAAAAATCATTAAAACGTTTGACGCTAGCTCAAGTTGTAAAGTCCGTGTAGTCCCTCATTCATCCAGGAGTGATCCATAGAAGAAAAAGTTTTAAAAAAAGTCTTCTGGACAGTTCAATTCTTGAATTTCGGGTTCAAGAGTTGAACTGTCCAGAAGACTTTTTTGAAACTTTTTCTACTCAAGTTGTAAACGTTAAGAAAAAGAATTAGCTAAAAACTAAGGCGCAAACGCACTAATTTTCCTGCTCGGTATAAAACAAACTAAACTACTAACTTGTATTCGAACTCGTCGTCCTCCTAATGGGTCGAGTATTAAATTTCGCAGACGGACATCTTTGCTGTTTGAAGTAAATTGCGTTGGGAGGAAAATAAACGCACACAGAACGTTATCTTGTTATTCAGTATGTACGTAGTTTGTGCCGGAAAAAACAGCTCTCTGATTGATCCTTGTTGACGGTAGTGCGTTCCAGTGCCAGGAAGTGACGTAGCCCGAGTGATTGACATTTCTGGGTTCTTTGGTTCTCCCCATCTTCTAAAAAACAAACAATTTAGCTAAAAAACAAATCCCACTGTTAATTTGCTCTTTGGAATTAGTTAAAAAATATTTTTTTTTCTGAAGTGCAGCCCTAGTTTAAAAAGAAAATAAATAGCCAGATGAAATACTGTGAAACTACACTGTGAAATATGACGTGCTCTAAAATTCTGGTTCATTTACCCACCTGACTAAAACCAGGAAGTCGGCCATTTCTGATGCATAAATACTGTTGAAACCAGCTACAATAAAGTATTTTTTTCATCGTCTTACGGTGCTATGCAAAGGTGAGTTTAGTTTTCCACGTCATTAGCATGATATTGCAGAAAAATCAGCAAGTCTTGGGTTGGAAGAAAAGAGACGATGTTTGGAAAAACTACAGTTTATTAATATGTCACTTGGCGTTATCAGCCCAGAAGTATACATCTTACACTTTAAAAGGCTTCAGATCTGCATCTATATAGAAACTTTTAGACAACAAGCTAATTCATAATGCCTGGGCATGGAATTGCAGGCATCATATCGGGATTGTTTGAAAATAAATTATTTGGAATTGTATGAGGATTTTCTACCCCAATCCAACTGTAGGTTTTCTGTATATTTTATCCCCCATTTGGTTTGGATTCCTGAATTTGGTAGATCTGAAATAGTGGGACCATGTTTATCTGCAATTTATAATATATTGCGTTTGTGAATTCTTTGTTAATGAACTTTAATTTGGAGCGGAACGTTTCTTTCGCTCTTGTGGGTCTTAGCGTTATGAAAAGTGACGGACATAGCTCTATTTCTCAGAAATAAAGAGATAAATAAATTAAATAAACACAACTTTTTAAACTTTTTACAAAATTGATTCTACCTGCTTTTGAAGAGGTTAGTAAACAATTTATAAAATATATTTAAAACATCTGTGATCATTTCTAGAAGTTCATTAATGTTTTGCTTAAAGTTTGTATTGTTAAAACCAAACGAAGTTGTTTAAATGGACAAATGAAAGAAAATAAATGTAATCAGTTGATATTCTGAAGTAGCACAATTTCTATGGCTGATGGGATGTTACAGTACATTTTTTAAAATTCTGTAATGTTTCATTTGATCTAAAGACGTAATAAGTATTTTTTTAGTCCATTTTTCATTTGCTTTCTTCCAGTATCTAATTGTTAAATCTAATTCAATTGATTTAATGTTTAGATCCTGCACTTCAATGTTATTGTGAACTGTAGAGGACTGTTGAAAAACATTTTAAATCTATGTTTTTTATACTGATAAATGTTTAAATTTGTATGTATTTGATATTTTATGTTGTTTTTAACTATTACTGTATTTCTTAATATTTCTAAATGTGATGTACGGCGACCTTGAGTGCCTAGAAAGGCGCCTTAGAAATAAAATGTATTATTATTATTGAAATAACAAATACAAAACCGAAATTGAAGTTAAAAAAACAAATAAAATGATCAGAGGCAAGTTTTTTTTGCTGCACAATTCATACACAAAATGCTTCACAAGACAGAAAAACTTGCAATAAAATAACAACATAGAATAAAAATGATGAAAGATCAAAATTATGATTCATCTTCAGCAAAATGCATGATTGAACAGAACTGTTTTCAGATTAGATTTAAACATTGAGACAGTGTTGGCCTGTCGCACAGCCTCAGGAAGTTTGTTCTCCATTTTCCTGACTCTAGACACGAGCAAGAGGCCAGTCCCAGAGGTCCTCAGAGTTCTACTTGACCCCAATTCTACCTGATTTGGACAACCTGCATCTAATCTTTCTCCTGCCTGTTAAAGTTGAATTTTTTTTTTATATCTCCCTATATACTCAACTCTTTCAAACATTTATGCTATAGTTGTAACTAATCATATTCCAGCAGTTTGCAGAAGTTGCAGCCATCTGTACCTGTTCCGAGATTCATGTAGTGCAAAATTCCCTCAGATGGCTCCAGATCCAACTCTTGGCACTTTCCCTTGGAAGTCAAAATGTCTTGGGGTAATTACAGCCCTGGTCAGAAGCAAAATAAAGTCCCAAGAAAGAAAAAAGAGAGAATGCAGGTAAGATTTATTCTTTAAAATATTATGACAGAGATGTAGAACATTGCATAACAGAACACTCAATTTCAGAAAAAAATATACATTACCAGTAAAATTAGCTAAAATACTCAAAGGGAAAGCTTGTAAATTAGTGACCTGAAGACAATACTTGAAGACATACATTTCTGCACGTAAATCTACCTGTAGTTTTTTTTTTAAGCTCATTTAAAAAAAACATCTGGATGTTGTGAAGATTGATCTTCACTATCTATTCTAATCTAAATGTATTGATTTTAAAGACAGTATTCTAAAACAAAAAAGGAAAACATTTTAAAGCTATGTGAGTTACAAATGACCTAAAATGAAGTTTCATCACGTTTATTGCCTCTCAAAAATGAAGGAAAGTCAATAGAAAAAAAATTGAGTTTGGGTTAGTTGGATGACCATAGACGAAAAATTCTTTAATCAAAATTCTTCTCATTAACATTAGCAGAGAACAAAAATTATTTGGTTTAGATGCCATTTTGTGATTGTAGGATGAAAACGGGACCTACCCCTATTTGTTTAAATTCTAGATCAATAAAAAAATATTTAAATCTAAACTCTTAAAATTGAATTTTTTTTTTTAAATCTCCCTAAACCCCTTTTTAACAGTTTTTTAACCAGTCATACCTCAAAAACTATAAAAGTTATCACAATCCGGCTGGAGTTCTATACACCAATTAATTCATTGTGAGCATTTAAAAGCAAAATTGTGTTTTTAGCTAAATAATATGTTTGACCTTTGAATGTTTAAAGGACATAACTTTTTTGGCAGAAAAAGTCCAGATTCCATTAGTTCTTATGAGGTCTTTTTTTTTGCTAAAAACTAAATAACCCGAAAAACAGTTAAAATTATAAAAGAAAAACAATAGATCCGCACGATTACCTATCAAGATGGTTGTTGTGATACCAAAAATCATTAAAACGTTTGACGCTAGCTCAAGTTGTAAAGTCCGTGTAGTCCCTCATTCATCCAGGAGTGATCCATAGAAGAAAAAGTTTTAAAAAAAGTCTTCTGGACAGTTCAATTCTTGAATTTCGGGTTCAAGAGTTGAACTGTCCAGAAGACTTTTTTGAAACTTTTTCTACTCAAGTTGTAAACGTTAAGAAAAAGAATTAGCTAAAAACTAAGGCGCAAACGCACTAATTTTCCTGCTCGGTATAAAACAAACTAAACTACTAACTTGTATTCGAACTCGTCGTCCTCCTAATGGGTCGAGTATTAAATTTCGCAGACGGACATCTTTGCTGTTTGAAGTAAATTGCGTTGGGAGGAAAATAAACGCACACAGAACGTTATCTTGTTATTCAGTATGTACGTAGTTTGTGCCGGAAGAAACAGCTCTCTGATTGATCCTTGTTGACGGTAGTGCGTTCCAGTGCCAGGAAGTGACGTAGCCCGAGTGATTGACATTTCTGGGTTCTTTGGTTCTCCCCACCTTCTAAAAAACAAACAATTTAGCTAAAAAACAAATCCCACTGTTAATTTGCTCTTTGGAATTAGTTAAAAAATATTTTTTTTTCTGAAGTGCAGCCCTAGTTTAAAAAGAAAATAAATAGCCAGATGAAATACTGTGAAACTACACTGTGAAATATGACGTGCTCTAAAATTCTGGTTCATTTACCCACCTGACTAAAACCAGGAAGTCGGCCATTTCTGATGCATAAATACTGTTGAAACCAGCTACAATAAAGTATTTTTTTCATCGTCTTACGGTGCTATGCAAAGGTGAGTTTAGTTTTCCACGTCATTAGCATGATATTGCAGAAAAATCAGCAAGTCTTGGGTTGGAAGAAAAGAGACGATGTTTGGAAAAACTACAGTTTATTAATATGTCACTTGGCGTTATCAGCCCAGAAGTATACATCTTACACTTTAAAAGGCTTCAGATCTGCATCTATATAGAAACTTTTAGACAACAAGCTAATTCATAATGCCTGGGCATGGAATTGCAGGCATCATATCGGGATTGTTTGAAAATAAATTATTTGGAATTGTATGAGGATTTTCTACCCCAATCCAACTGTAGGTTTTCTGTATATTTTATCCCCCATTTGGTTTGGATTCCTGAATTTGGTAGATCTGAAATAGTGGGACCATGTTTATCTGCAATTTATAATATATTGCGTTTGTGAATTCTTTGTTAATGAACTTTAATTTGGAGCGGAACGTTTCTTTCGCTCTTGTGGGTCTTAGCGTTATGAAAAGTGACGGACATAGCGCTATTTCTCAGAAATAAAGAGATAAATAAATTAAATAAACACAACTTTTTAAACTTTTTACAAAATTGATTCTACCTGCTTTTGAAGAGGTTAGTAAACAATTTATAAAATATATTTAAAACATCTGTGATCATTTCTAGAAGTTCATTAATGTTTTGCTTAAAGTTTGTATTGTTAAAACCAAACGAAGTTGTTTAAATGGACAAATGAAAGAAAATAAATGTAATCAGTTGATATTCTGAAGTAGCACAATTTCTATGGCTGATGGGATGTTACAGTACATTTTTTAAAATTCTGTAATGTTTCATTTGATCTAAAGACGTAATAAGTATTTTTTTAGTCCATTTTTCATTTGCTTTCTTCCAGTATCTAATTGTTAAATCTAATTCAATTGATTTAATGTTTAGATCCTGCACTTCAATGTTATTGTGAACTGTAGAGGACTGTTGAAAAACATTTTAAATCTATGTTTTTTATACTGATAAATGTTTAAATTTGTATGTATTTGATATTTTATGTTGTTTTTAACTATTACTGTATTTCTTAATATTTCTAAATGTGATGTACGGCGACCTTGAGTGCCTAGAAAGGCGCCTTAGAAATAAAATGTATTATCATTATTGAAATAACAAATACAAAACCGAAATTGAAGTTAAAAAAACAAATAAAATGATCAGAGGCAAGTTTTTTTTGCTGCACAATTCATACACAAAATGCTTCACAAGACAGAAAAACTTGCAATAAAATAACAACATAGAATAAAAATGATGAAAGATCAAAATTATGATTCATCTTCAGCAAAATGCATGATTGAACAGAACTGTTTTCAGATTAGATTTAAACATTGAGACAGTGTTGGCCTGTCGCACAGCCTCAGGAAGTTTGTTCTCCATTTTCCTGACTCTAGACACGAGCAAGAGGCCAGTCCCAGAGGTCCTCAGAGTTCTACTTGACCCCAATTCTACCTGATTTGGACAACCTGCATCTAATCTTTCTCCTGCCTGTTTACAGGCAGCCTCACCAGCATTCCTCGTCGGGTCTTCATGCCTTCCAGCCCTGGCTGACTCCCGACCCAACAGATATCTTTTTTAAGAGATTAACTCTTTGAAAACCATTTTGATCCCTTCTGACATCTGTTTCTTCGCTTACAGCCTAGCTGATCCTTGGTTAAATAAATCTTGTTTGATGTCCTGCATTTGGGTCTTCCTCCTTCCACATCACAACAGAAGACCCGACCATAATGGACCCAGCGGACCCAAATCAGCCTCCTGAGCAGGATGAGTTATTCCAGCAGAAGGTGAGACTGGATCTATGTGGGCAGGCTCTGGAAATGCTGCGTCAGATCAGCCTTTAACATAGCAAGCATCTCCAAAATCTTCAGGCCCAGTTGATCCACAGAACCTCTGCCTCTAACTCGACTCCAGAACCTCCAACCACCGACCCGGAAGTTTTTGATGGGACTCTTGGGAAGTGTAGGGGCTTCCTTCTTCAATGCTCTCATATCTTTGCTCTCCGTCCACAGACTTTAAATTCCGACATGACCAAGGTTCTCTACATTGTGGGGCTCCTGCGAGGACGTGCGTTACAATGGGCGGAGGCAGAGAACTTCGGATCCCCACTTACCACTCGATCCCTGGATGCTTTCCTCCGCACTTTCCGAGCGGTGTTCGACCTTTCAGACCACGCAGGCAACGTATCCCGGAGATTGTTATGGATCACCCAGCGGAAGGAGTCGGTTTTGGAATACTCAATTCGATTCTGGATCTTAGCTGCAGAGGGTAAGTGGGACGATGGGGCCCTACGTGAAATTTTTATGGAAGGGCTGAACCACCATCTGCGACACAAACTGGCGATGAGGGGTGAGTCATCGGATCTAAACACCCTTATAAATCTTGCTATCCAATTAAATAACAGCCTTCGGGAAAATCGACCCAGGGGAGATCTCGGACCACCACGACTCTCCTCCCTCTGCTCCCCATTCTGTTGGAGACCCTCTCCAGTTCGTTCTCCTGTGGAAACTGCCTCACTTGAGCATCACCCCGATCTTTTGGAACCCATGCAGTTGGAAAAAACTGTCCTGCCTGCGGAAGAGAGAGAGCACAGACGCAGGAGTGGGAGTTGTTTGTATTGTGGCGAGCGGGTCCACCTTCTGCCCAGCTACCCTCTGAGACCAAGAAAAGATGATCGACCTACAACTAAAAGATACCTGGTGAGCTCGACCCAAATCATGTCTGTCAGTCATTCCCGTTATACCATACCAGTGACACTCTTTATATCTCCTTCTTCTTCAGTAACTGTAAAAGCGTTAATTGACTTTGGTGCCGATGGCAATTTCATGGATTCTGAGCTTTTTCGTTCTTTCTCTCTTCCCCCAGTTTGTCTTAATAAACCCTTGCCGGCTAATGCTATTGACGGTCGTCTGTTGTCTTCTGTGACACACCGCGCTCCCATCTTAGAACTCCTCACTTCGGGTGATCATCGGGAACACATTAGTTTTATGTTCAGCGATCCCGGCTGCAAGTCCTGGGAAGATTAAACCTGCAGAAACCCATGATCTAGCTAATGTTCCGGCCGCTTATCAAGATCTCTCTCTTGTTTTCGCTAAAACACATGCTAAGTCACTGCCACCTCACCGCCCTTACGACTGCCCCATTGACCTGCTCCCTGGTGCCACGTTTCCTAAAAGTATCTTATACAACCTGTCTAAACCGAAACATGAATCAATGGAGTTATACATCAAGGAAGCACTCGCAGAAGGGTTCATTCGGCCATCATCGTCACCTTTGGGTGCAGGGTTTTTCTTTGTTAAGAAAAAGGACCACTCACTACGCCCATGCATCGACTACCGAGGCCTAAATCAAATCACTAAACGCAACAAGTATCCACTCCCCCTTCTTAACTCCGCATTTGAACTACTCCAAGGAGCTACGGTATTCACAAAACTTGACCCCCCTAACGCATATCACCTGGTCCGGATCTGCCAAGGGGACGAGTGGAAAACTGGGTTCAACACCCATCTCGGACACTTTGAATACCTGGTTATGCCTTTTGGACTTACTAACACCCCAGCAGTGTTTCAATCCTTTATTAATGATGTGTCATGTGACTTCATCAATCATTTTGTGTTTGTGTAAATTGACGACATTCTGATTTTCTCCCCGTCACTAGAAGCTCACCAGGTCCACGTTAGAACGGTTCTTCAATGGTGGCTGGAGAACAAACTATTTGTCAAAGCAGAAAAATGCGAGTTCCACTCTACATCAGTTTTGTTCTTGGGGTTCAAGATCGGGTCCGGTACCATCGAGACCGACCCAGAAAAGATTCGGGCTGTTAAGGAGTGGCCTTGTCCTGGCAATCGGCGGCAGCTGCAGCAGTTCCTGGGATTCACCAACTTTTACAGGTGTTTTATCAGGAACTACAGCCAACTAGCTGCACCCCTCTCTTAACTGACCTCCGCTGCTTGTCCCTTCAAGTGGTCTCCTGAGGCCGAACGAGCCTTCTGTAAACTAAAGGAGAGATTCTCGTCCGCTCTTATCCTCATCCAACCAGACCCATCTCGCCAATTCGTCGTGGAGGTGGATGCATTTGACTCTGGGGTGGGTGCCGTCCTATCTCAGCACTCCACTTCTGACAGCAAACTCCACCCTTGCGCCTTCTACTCTTGCCGGCTCTCTACCACCGAACT
This sequence comes from Neostethus bicornis, assembly GCA_902685375.1. Lineage (NCBI taxonomy): Eukaryota > Metazoa > Chordata > Actinopteri > Atheriniformes > Phallostethidae > Neostethus > Neostethus bicornis. Next base: position 6,772,187 of record LR738564.1, read on the forward strand.
TAATTATGACGTGGGGAATCGTGAACTACTTGCTATAAAAGCGGCCCTGGAAAATGGCGCCACTGGCTGGAGGGTTCGGAACCCCTTTTCTAATCTGGACTGATCATAAGAATTTGTCTTACATTCAATCTGCCAAGAGACTGAATGCACGCCAGGCTCGGTGGCAATTATTCTTCTCCCGGTTTAACTTCACTTTGACCTACAGACCTGGTTCCCGCAATGCGAAGCCGGATGCTCTCTCTCGTCTCCATGTCACAGGTGACTCCGTCAGCGGACCCTCAGAGATAATTTCTCCCAGTTGTGTGGTGGGAGCCATCACCTGGGAGATAGAAAAGGCGGTCAATGAAGCCCTGCAGACTAGCACAGAATCAGGTAATCCTCCGTCTGGCTGTCTCTTTGTCCCGTCTTCCATTCGCTCACAGGTCTTGCAGTGGGCCCATTCATCCTGCTGGGCCTGCCACCCGGGGGTAAGCCGAACCATGGAAATCATCAGGCGACGGTTTTGGTGGCCAGCACTGAATAAAGACACCCGAGAGTTTGTTGCCTCCTGTGCAGTTTGTGCTCGTGGGAAGTCCTCTCATCGTCCGCCAGCTGGTTTTCTTCGCCCACTACCCGTTCCGTCTCGTCCTTGGTCTCACGTGGCACTCGATTTTGTGACCGGCTTGCCTCCCTCTGATGGTAACACAGTGATCCTTACTATCGTTGACCGATTCTCCAAATCAGCTCACTTTGTTCCTCTGCCCAAGCTACCCTCTGCTTTGGAAACTGCTCAACTACTTGTTTTACATGTCTTTCGTTTGCACGGAATACATGAAGATATCGTCTCGGACCGCGGCCCCCAATTTACCTTTCGAGTGTGGAAGGCCTTCTGTCAAGTCCTGGGAGCAACGGTGAGTCTGTCGTCGGGCTACCATCCCCAGACCAATGGCCAGACGGAACGGGCTAATCAACACATCGAATCTGTCCTCCGCTGCGTGGTAGCCGACACTCCTTCTTGGAGCTCCTTCCTACCCTGGGCAGAATACGCCTACAACTCACAAACCAGTAGAGCCACGGGCCGGACCCCGTTTGAAGTAACCCTTGGTTTTCAACCTTCTCTTTTTCACTCTCAGGAGTCCGAGATCTCGGTGCCGTCAGTCCAATACCACCTCAAACGATGCCGACTGATGTGCATGCGCACTAGCAGAGCGCTGCTTCGGACCACTGAACAAAACCAGAAGATCGCCAACAGGCGGCGCACACCAGCTCCGGTTTATCAGGTGGGGCAGTCAGTTTGGCTGTTCTCAAAGACCATCCCCCTGCAGGTCGAATCACGCAAACTGGCTCCCCGGTTCATCGGTCCCTTCATCATCGAGAAGATATTAACCTAGTCACGGTACGCCTTCGCCTTCCACCTACCCTTCGTATTCATCCCGTTTTCCACATCTCGCAGGTCAAGCCCCACGTCTCCAGTCCTCTGCAGCCCACTTATCCCTGACAGGGTCACGGAGTAAATAGCAATGCAATATTAAATGTGTGTATACTGTTTTTTAGAACACCTTCTTCATAGTTCTGATTTTTATGTTGTATTTTTACAATATACAATCAGATATATTAGCGTGTCAGATCAAGTCCCTCAGCTCTCTGGAGAATCATTTGCAAACATCTGAATCCATAAAAATCTCAACTTGGATCAGCCTCATTTAAAGCTGAATCTGAAATATTTAGTCTCTTCAGAGCGAGGCTGAAACAGAGGAGAGCCCAACCAGGACCAGCTCGATAGTCCAGCAGATAGAATGGCATTTTATCCAATGTTCGGTTCTTCCTCAAAACGGTGAGGTTCAATCTAATTATTTTTGTCAGTGATTAAAGAAAACTGCTATAAAATTAACTTTAGTAGAAACACATATAGGGTGATCAAATAGGGTTTATTTTTGATCACCCTTCATAAGACATGTGATCTTCATGGATAGAAAGTCTATCTGGTGTGTTTTTCACACTGAGTCTCATGTGGAGGTTTATCAGTGTCTGGTGTCCCACAGCGCTTCTTTTGGTTCGACGGCATCATTCCAGACTTCTGCAGCGAAGGAGAAAAATGCCCGCAGGAAGAAGGAGAAACAAAACGGTGACCAGCTAATCATAGTAAGTGGTAGACAAGATGCAGAGATAAAGATGAATTGGGAAAACTTTGGATTTCTGTCATTTGTTAATGATCCACTTTGTTTGTTAGGATGCAGGTCAGAAGCGGTTTGGAACAACGACCTGCAGCACCTGTGGGACGGTGTATAGCGCAGACAACCCAGATGATCAAATCCGGCATGCTCAGTTCCACAAGGGGCTCGTTGACTCCATCAAATATGGAGTTAGAATTCTGCACTTCGTTTTCTGCAAATTTTTTTTACCAGTCTCAGCTAGGAGTGTTTTCATGGAATGGTGTGCTGCTGGCAATGAGAGGTTTATGCTCTTTCTCATGCTTTTGTTTGCAGCGTTGGAAGAAGGAGCGAGTGGTGGCCCAGTTCTTTGATGGAAAGATTGTTCTTGTCCTTCCAGATGACCCTAAAAATGTCGTTAAAAAGGTGCGGAAGCATTGATGGATGGGTAAATGATTACTTCCTAACATTTCTAACCATCTTGTCTGTTTACAGGTTGAACGTATCAGGCATGTTGTTGATGCTGAGTTAGGTGTCCAGCAAGTTTCCTCGACACAGCCAATGCAGGCTAAAACCTACTTGTTTATCAGCCTGGAGCAACAGGTGTTGGAATGTCTGATAGCAGAGCCGATTAAGCAGGTCTGCAACCAGTAAAATGACTAATATACTAGTAATGAAGAAAAAAACATAGTAAGACCAGTAGAAGCACTAACATAATGTTTAATCTTCGGGCTTATAGACTGCTCAGCCAGCCGGATCCAAAGGTGAACTCGGCCAAGGATGATCTCGTGAAACCTAATCAGGCCTGGTGCTGCTCCTCTGTCCTAGAAAAAGCTTTCTGTGGGATCAGTCAGATTTGGGTGTTCAGTCTGGCACGGCGCAGGAGCATTGCTACTCGCATGTTGGACAGTGCCAGGTACACACACACTTCTATTTATCCATCAAAGTGAAGATAACCCTGCTGTAAGAGGTTTACTCTATCTTCAGACAAATTCTTAATGATGTGGAGATGTGGTCAGTCACAACCAACATTAGGGTTGTTGCACAGGGGTCCTGTTTCCTTCTTGGATGGCAAGTATAATACAATTACTACATCATTTTAAAATATTTGCACTAGTTTTGTTAACAGTTGAGCAACCACGTGCAGAAATTATGAAGAGACCACAGTATAGAGTAATGCAGAGGTCATTTCATCTTTAGGATAGTTTATTTAGTAAACATAATACAATCTAATGCTATATTTTATTTATTAAAATGCAATTAAAGAGAAATCCTGTAACTGCATGTTGTCCTGACTATGCCCTCACTGATTTTAGTTACTTATTGTCCTGGAATGTTATTTATTATCTCTTGGTTTGGTTTCCCCAGGGCCACCTTCCTGTGCTGGCCCCATCTTTCCAAGGAAGAAATTGCCTTCTCAGACCTGACACCTGATCAGAGGTAAGATCTTAAGCCGGAGCCCGGCGGGTCGGGTCAGGCCAAACATGTCAATCATTACTTCGAATCGGGCTCGGGCTTCTCTCTCGCTGACTCTTTTTCAAATAAATGTATGTTTATAAAATGCATAATAAAACGAGGTGTGGGTACTAAACTAAGGAATACTTGTTATAAAATTAATAATTTGGATAAAACAGAGAAGTAATGTTTAACTCCTAAACAGGATCCGCAGAGCCAGAGCATGCTCTGTGCATGTGAACACCCCCTCTTAATTTGATAATCTTCCCCTGCGCAAGTCTGTATTTATTTTGAACTGGTATCCCCAATATGAAGGAGTAAGAAGTTAAGGATAAACTAATGGCAGGAGAACTGAAAAGACAAACACGCACTGGTTGGAGTGAGGTGTGGAAAAGCCTCAAACTGACTGGTCAAAATGCTACAGAAACTTATGTTGGCTTCGCTGAATGTAGTTAATGTGGCGCTTTGCTTTCAAACGAGAGCAAAAAACTGGCACCTTGACGCTAAGCAGGCATTTAAACAGCCTGGACTGGCAAAAGTGATGATTGTTAAAAATCTATTTTATCATTTGTTTCTCTCCTCTTCGCGCTAAGCAAGACAAGCGCGTTAGGGGTACGATAGTGTGATTTTTTTTTTTCAATTAAAAAAAGCGTGTTCCTGAAAATATTCCTATTTATAAATAATCCTGCTTTTTCCGAGTCCTCACAAATAAAATATGACATTTCGGGCTTGTTTTGGGCTCAGGCCCGCAAATCAAGTTAATTGGTCGGGCTCGGGCCGGGTTGTAATACCCGCAGGCTGGGTTGGGTCGGGCTGGATTTTTTTTAGGCCCAATCTCACCTCTGCACCTGATGGCGAACTGTTTGCCACCCGCTGCAGCAACACTACAACCTTCCTAACTTACAACTTCACTGGATAAGAAGACTTAAACCCAACATGAGGAGTATTTTCTGATCAATGTTTTGTGAGTTTTTTTTTTTTTTTCGAAGCAGAACCAATACATTTGTTTTGTTCCTTTTAATAAGCTCGGGTTTATTTAAATACTAAACACATTTTCATACCTGTGAAGTTTAACCATGTCTCGACGATAACAAAGGTTATCGTCGAAAGAAGAAGAAGTGCAATATAGTAGAAAAAGTTTCAAAAAAGTCTTCTGGACAGTTTAATTCTTCAACGAGACGTTTCGACTTCCATCCGGAAATCATTTTCAATCTGAATGAAATGGACTGGAACCTGGATCCATTTATACTAACCTGAGTAACAGGTAAAAAAAGTGTAAGAAGGGCTCGACCAATGAGAATGTTCCTTAAGATGGTCGTGAATGGCTCCTATTGTAGCCACAGACCAGTAAACAAAAAAATGCTAAAAGCCTAGTGAAAAGAGAAACCTGCTAACGAGAGGCGTGAAACTGAGTCACGAGGTGTCATCTTTAGTCCATGGCTTCAAAAGGCTGCTATAGATACCGGGCAAAACGTATCTAACGCCTCCATTCCGATTCAGTGAGGGATTCTCTTTCATCACAAAAATGGCTTCTTTCACCCCTCTTTCAAACCAACCTTTCTCTCTACTTAGAATCTTCACCTCACTGTCCTCAAAAGTGTGTTTGGTGGATTTAAGATGCAGATGTACGGCAGACTGTGGACCACTAGAGGCTTCTCTTCTGTGTTGGTAAAGTCTTTTGTGGAGTGGTTGCTTTGTTTCCCCAATGTAGTTTTCTTTGCAGCTCCCTTCACTGCACCGGATCGAATAAACTACATTGCTCTGTTTTTCCGTAGGCATCTTGTCTTTAGGATGTACTAGTTTTTGACGTAATGTGTTGACCGGTTTAAAGAAAACCGGGATGTCATGTTGTCTGAAGATTCTCTGTAACTTCTCGGACAGTCCTGACACGTAGGGAATAGAGACTCCATTTTTTCTCTTCTCAGTTTCTGTTTCCCTCTTCTCATGTTTCTTGGACGCTCTCACCCTATTCAGGGCCCATTTGGGGTAGCCACAGACCGAGAGGGCTTTTCGGACATGCTGTGTCTCCTTCTCCTTAGCCTCTGTGCTCGTGGGTACCTCCTCCGCCCTGTGTTGTAAAGTTCTGATGACACCCAGTTTGTGTTGCAAAGGATGATTAGAGTCAAACTGTAGGTACTGGTCTGTGTGCGTGGGTTTCCTGTATACCTCCAGTTGCAAATTCCCGTCCTCCCCTATGATCACAGCGCAGTCTAAAAAGGCCAACCGGTTGTCCTTGGAGTCTTCACGTGTAAACTTGATGTTCGGATCCACAATGTTGATGTGTGAAGTGAAGGCTTCCAGATCTTGCTTGTTGATCTTCACAAAAGTGTCATCAACATAGCGGAACCAGTGACTGGGTGGATTTCCTGGGAATGTGCTCAGGGCTTGCTTCTCAACCTCCTCCATGTAAAGATTAGCTACTATGGGGGACACTGGAGAGCCCATCGCACAGCCGTGGATTTGTCTGTAGAAACCACCACGAAACTGAAAGTAAGTGGAGTTGAGACAAATGTCCAACAGGTTGCAGATGTGTTCCGGAGTCAGTTTGGTCCTTTCTTGCAGTGTGGTGTCCCCTTGTAGTCTTTGTCTGACTGCTGTTACAGCTTCTTTTGTAGGGATGCAGGTGAAGAGTGATACAACGTCATAAGAAACAATGATGTCATCTTTGTCTATATGTACATGTTTCACTTTCTCTACAAAATCTTGTGTGTTCTCCACGTGGTGTTCTGTGTTACCCACTAAGGGGGCCAAGATGGTTTTCAGGTATTTGGCTACGTTGTAGGTTATAGAGTCAGTGCTGCACACCATGGGTCTAAGAGGAACATCCTGTTTGTGGACTTTGGGTAAGCCGTAGATACATGGAATGGCATCACCCGGATACATTCTGAAGTACAAAGCTTTATCAATCATGTCGTCCTTTTCCAGCTTCTGTAAATAGTCAATCAACTTCTTTTTGTAGCCACTGGAAGGGTCCCGCTTGAGTTTTTGATAAGTGGAAGTGTCTTCCAGGAGGTTGTTCATCTTGGCTTCATAATCCGTGGTGTTGAGAATCACAGTGCAACGTCCTTTGTCTGCTGGTAGAATGTTTATGCTGTGATCTTTCTGCAGGGCTGACAGTGCTTTCCTCTCCTCTGGTGTGATGTTGGACGGTGGAGGTTTCGCACTGTTAAGTGAAGCGGTGACTCGTAGCCTTAGATCTGCAGCTTCTGATCCAGACAAATTGTTCTTCTTTATGGCTGCTTCTGTGGCTGTGATGAAGTCTACTGTGGGGATGTCTTTTGACGTAACTGCAAAATTAAGTCCTTTGGAAAGAACATCTTTCTCTGCCTGTGAGAGTATCCGATCTGAAAGATTTCTTATCCAATTGTCCTTGCTGATTCCAGTCCCCTTCTGTGTGTCAGAAGCTCTCATCACCTGGTATTCTTGAAACTTGTTCTTTCTGCTCAGAAGAATGTTGAATTTCTTCAAATGACGTTCCTTAACCTTCCTGTGTTGAGATAGCTGTGCCGTTTGTATGAAGTCTTTCACCTTCTTGCTTATTTCTTCCGGGAGGATTTTGGAAAGTTTACCTTCCAGCCATTCTGCTCTGTCAGCAAATTTCTTGATGCTTACGTTGTTGGCCCTAATTCTCTCATTAAGCATGAGGGTAAGATTTTTCTGCCAGATCTTCTCAGCTCTGAGTCCTTTCACCGGTGGTCTGATCTGTAGACTCTTCGGTATGATGCCGCTCTGTCTGCACCTCAGGTTAAAGCGAAGATGGTTTCTGTTGTCTGCTAGCTTTCTGACTGCGTTCTCCAGTTCTCGAATCCATTTCAAAGTTTTCTCCCCAAAATTCTTAGCAACAAATCCGTGTAGTCCCTCATTCATCCAGGAGTGATCCATAGTAGAAAAAGTTTCAAAAAAGTCTTCTGGACAGTTTAATTCTTCAACGAGACGTTTCGACTTCCATCCGGAAATCATTTTCAATCTGAATGAAATGGACTGGAACCTGGATCCATTTATACTAACCTGAGTAACAGGTAAAAAAAGTGTAAGAAGGGCTCGACCAATGAGAATGTTCCTTAAGATGGTCGTGAATGGCTCCTATTGTAGCCACAGACCAGTAAACAAAAAAATGCTAAAAGCCTAGTGAAAAGAGAAACCTGCTAACGAGAGGCGTGAAACTGAGTCACGAGGTGTAGCACTGACTCTATAACCTACAACGTAGCCAAATACCTGAAAACCATCTTGGCCCCCTTAGTGGGTAACACAGAACACCACGTGGAGAACACACAAGATTTTGTAGAGAAAGTGAAACATGTACATATAGACAAAGATGACATCATTGTTTCTTATGACGTTGTATCACTCTTCACCTGCATCCCTACAAAAGAAGCTGTAACAGCAGTCAGACAAAGACTACAAGGGGACACCACACTGCAAGAAAGGACCAAACTGACTCCGGAACACATCTGCAACCTGTTGGACATTTGTCTCAACTCCACTTACTTTCAGTTTCGTGGTGGTTTCTACAGACAAATCCACGGCTGTGCGATGGGCTCTCCAGTGTCCCCCATAGTAGCTAATCTTTACATGGAGGAGGTTGAGAAGCAAGCCCTGAGCACATTCCCAGGAAATCCACCCAGTCACTGGTTCCGCTATGTTGATGACACTTTTGTGAAGATCAACAAGCAAGATCTGGAAGCCTTCACTTCACACATCAACATTGTGGATCCGAACATCAAGTTTACACGTGAAGACTCCAAGGACAACCGGTTGGCCTTTTTAGACTGCGCTGTGATCATAGGGGAGGACGGGAATTTGCAACTGGAGGTATACAGGAAACCCACGCACACAGACCAGTACCTACAGTTTGACTCTAATCATCCTTTGCAACACAAACTGGGTGTCATCAGAACTTTACAACACAGGGCGGAGGAGGTACCCACGAGCACAGAGGCTAAGGAGAAGGAGACACAGCATGTCCGAAAAGCCCTCTCGGTCTGTGGCTACCCCAAATGGGCCCTGAATAGGGTGAGAGCGTCCAAGAAACATGAGAAGAGGGCAACAGAAACTGAGAAGAGAAAAAATGGAGTCTCTATTCCCTACGTGTCAGGACTGTCCGAGAAGTTACAGAGAATCTTCAGACAACATGACATCCCGGTTTTCTTTAAACCGGTCAACACATTACGTCAAAAACTAGTACATCCTAAAGACAAGATGCCTACGGAAAAACAGAGCAATGTAGTTTATTCGATCCGGTGCAGTGAAGGGAGCTGCAAAGAAAACTACATTGGGGAAACAAAGCAACCACTCCACAAAAGACTTTACCAACACAGAAGAGAAGCCTCTAGTGGTCCACAGTCTGCCGTACATCTGCATCTTAAATCCACCAAACACACTTTTGAGGACAGTGAGGTGAAGATTCTAAGTAGAGAGAAAGGTTGGTTTGATAGAGGGGTGAAAGAAGCCATTTTTGTGATGAAAGAGAATCCCTCACTGAATCGGAATGGAGGCGTTAGATACGTTTTGCCCGGTATCTATAGCAGCCTTTTGAAGCCATGGACTAAAGATGACACCTCGTGACTCAGTTTCACGCCTCTCGTTAGCAGGTTTCTCTTTTCACTAGGCTTTTAGCATTTTTTTGTTTACTGGTCTGTGGCTACAATAGGAGCCATTCACGACCATCTTAAGGAACATTCTCATTGGTCGAGCCCTTCTTACACTTTTTTTACCTGTTACTCAGGTTAGTATAAATGGATCCAGGTTCCAGTCCATTTCATTCAGATTGAAAATGATTTCCGGATGGAAGTCGAAACGTCTCGTTGAAGAATTAAACTGTCCAGAAGACTTTTTTGAAACTTTTTCTACTATGGATCACTCCTGGATGAATGAGGGACTACACGGATTTGTTGCTAAGAAGTGCAATATTTATATTTTCAAAATAAAGCTGAAAGATCAGTAAAAAAAACAAAGAAACCAAAAGATTAGTGATGTTTGCATTGTTTACTGTTAATGTGGTTATTAGAGCAACAACCCTTGACTCAGCTCAGATGAAAAGGATGCTATATTAATTTTGACTGCTGTGTATGCTTCTTCACCCTTTCGGCTTTTCCCTTCAAGGGTCGCCACAGCAAGTCAGATTCTCCCATCTAATCCTGTCTCCCGCATTCCCTTTGGTCACACCAACTATCTTCATGTCTTCTTTTACTGTATCCATGAACCTCCTTTTTGGTCTTTCTCTAGGCTTCTTGCCTGGTGATTCCAAACCCAGCATCTTTCTTCCGATGTACTCTCTTACTCTCCTCTGCACATGGCCAAACCATCTCAGTCGTGGCCTCTCTGACATTATCTCCAAAACCTCTAACATGTGCTGTTCGTCCATCCTGGTCACTGCCAGAGAGATCCTCAGTATCTTCATCTCTGCTATTTCCATCTCTGTTTCCTGTCTTTTACTCAGTGCCACTGTCTCTAGACCAAACAGCATGGCCGGCCTCACCGCGGTTTTGTACACTTTTCCTTTCATTTTAGCTGAAACTCGTCAATCACACATCACACCTGATACTTTACGCCACTCGTTCCAACCTGCCTGCACACACTTCTTCACCTCTTTTTCATACTCTCTAAGCTCTGGACTGTTGATCCTAAGTACTTAAAATCTTCCACCTTCTTTATCTCTTCTCCCTGTAACCTCACTTTTGCATTTGGGTCCCTTTTATTCACACACATGTACTCTGTCCTACTCTGACTAACCTTCATTCCTCTTCTTTCTAGTGCAAACCTCCACCTCCTCAGCTTTTCCTCCACCTCTTCCCTCCTCTCACTACAGATCCCAGTGTCATCTGCAAACATCATTGTCCATGGAGATTCCTCTCTAACCTCGTCTGTCAGCCTGTCCCTTACCTTAGCATACAACAAAGAACTCAGAGCAGATCCCTGGTGCAGTCCCACGCCCACATTGAACTCATATCTCAATTACAGCACACCTCACCACTGTCTTACAGTCCTCACACATGTCCTGCACCGCTGTGACATACTTCTCTGTCACACCAGCCTTCCTCATAGAATAGTTCATCTCTGGGTGCCCTGTCATATGCTTTCTCACGCTGTCTTACACAGTCTTACACAGTCTGTCTTACACTTTTCCTATAACTTTCCCACAAATTCATTGTATGACTGATCAGTTTTATTCCTCTGTAGTTACCACAACTCTGCACATCTCCATTGTTGTTAAAAGTAGGAGCCAGCCCACTTCTGCATTCATCAGGCATCTTTTCACTTTCTTCTTTTTTCTTATCATGTGTTTGAAATTTTAAAAAAACTGAGCAAGTGATTTGTTCATTACTGTGATCAAACTGTTTATCAGAACAACATTTTACCTTAAAAGACAAATTGGTTTATCTTCTTTGGCAAATCGCAGCAAACGCATCATCATACTGTTCAATGTCAGTTGCAAAACAATAGCCATTGTTTACTAAAATCCAAAAATAAACTGTGTACCAAGACTTTATTTTAACTTAATTAAGTTGTTAAGTTATATATATATATATATATATATATACACAGTATATATACGTTTTAAATCTATGAATAAATAAGTTTCTTAGACTTTTAATTTTTCAAATAGACAGGATGAGTTTGACATCTTTACAGGACAGAAAACAAGAAGCATCAAGCAAAATTAGCTTATGAAACATAAAAATTGTAGTAAAAATATTTCCAAATGTTCATTTGGATTTATATTATTCACATATCATTATTCAAGTATCAATTTTATTCACATTAATATAGCCTTAGATTACCAAAATCTGAAAATGAGCAATTATTGACCAGCAGCAAAGGAAAAACATTTTTTTTTTATCAAATTTAATCAATCAATTAAATTGATACAAACAAAAATGACAAAATTAATTATACATAAAAATTCAAAGCCACACATTTTGGATGGATAGCTCCCATTTCACAGCACGAGCTTTCGTTTCCCCCTTTCTTCAGGTTTGGTCTTGGGTTCGGCCTCTGGCTTTGGTTTGGGGGGCAGGGGGCGCCGAAACAGCAAAATATACGGTTCTGAAAAGATTTTCAAAAACGAGAAGACGCTTTTTTTTCACAATTGTAACCAAGCAAATGTTAGCCGCATACAGATGTTGGAGCAGTCTGTACCTGGATCGTGAATCATGTAGTGGACCCAGCCCTCAGACTGCTGGACCCCGAGGTGGCGCCACTCCGGCTCGGTCAGTAATCGATCCCTTGGAATAAGGTTACCCATAGCCTTAGGCATAATAACGTGACTAGAAGAAAAGGAGTAAAAACAGGAAGGAGTTAAGATTATATCTTCATGGCAGATATGCAGAACACAAAACAACAAAAACTCAATTAAAAAAAAAATCACCAGCATAATTAGCTAAAATATTCAGAGAGAATGTTTGTAACTTAGTGATATAAAAGGTAATAAAATAATTCTTTCACCAAGAACTGCACAAGGGTTAGAGCTATGAAGGAATTCTTGTCATATGCAGGCATAACTTGTTTGGCTGAAAAAGTCCAAACTACATTGGTTCATAAGGTTTTTTTTTTTTTTGCTAAAAAGTAAATAACCCGTCCGTCATCTTCCACTTGTTCCGGGGTCGTGGGGGCAACAGCCTCAAACGGGTAGCCTAGGCCTCTCTCTCCCCAGCTGCATCCTCCAGCTCACCTGGAAGGATCCCAAGTCGGGGAATGACTGGAGAGGCATAGTCTCTCCAGCTGGTCCGGGGTCTGCCCCTTGGTCTCCTCCCGGTGGGACTTGCCCAAAACACCACGCCCGCGAGGCGCTCAGGGGGCATTCTGACCAGATGCCCGAACCACCCCAGGCGCTCCCTCTCTTGCCCCACCCTCCGGCCTGGCTCCAAGGGAGGGAGGGGGGGCGGTGACCAGCATCCGGGCAAGGGCTACTTGGCCATGTTTGATTTCTTCATAGGGGTTTTCGAGCCACGCTTTGTCTGGCCCCTCACCTAGAACCTGTTTGCCTTGGGTGACCATACCAGGGGCATTAAGCCCCGGACAACATAGCTTGGGGCGCGCAAACCCCTCCACCGCGATAAGGTGGCGGCTCAAAGAGGAGCGAAGAAGAAAAAAAAAAAAAAAAAGAAGAAAAAAAGTTAAAATAATAATAGAAAAATGAAAGATTTAGTCGATTCCCCATCAAAACGATTGTTGTGATACCAAAAATCATCAAAATGGTCGATGCTAGCTAGCTCAAGTTGTAAACGTTAAGAAAAAAATTAGCTAAAAACTAAGGAGCAAATGCGCTAATTTTCCCACTCAGTGATACAAACTAAAGTACTTACCGGAATTCATACTCGTCGTCCGCGTAATGGGGCGAGTAATAAATTTCGTCATCAGCTCTCTTTGCCATACTAGGAAAGTTTGTTGCGAGAGAAAAAAATAAATCAGACAGTACGTTGTCTTGTTTTTCAGGATGTTGATTTTCAAATTTGTTGGCGGTAAGGAAGAATCGGCTCTCTGATTGGTCGTTGTTGACGGTGGCTCGTTCGAGCGCCAGGAAGTGACGTAGGCTGACTGATAGACGTTTCTGTGTTTGAGTGTTCTCTACCTGGTTTTCCCCTCCTTCTAAAAAACAAACAAGTTAGCTAAATATTACACTGTTAATTTGCTCTGTGGAATTAGTTTAAAAAAAAAACTTTTTTTTTCAATGAAGAGCAGCCCTAGTTTTTTCTTTTTTAGTTTGTTAAATGAATTACTGTAAAACTTCAATGTGAAATATGACATGCTCTAAAATTCTGTTTCTGGTTCATCATCTTATGGTGCTATTCAAAGGTGCAGTTAGTTTCCCACATCATTAGCATGATATGGCAGAAAAATTGGCTAGTCTTAGAGTGAAAGAAAAGGGACAATATTTTGAAAAGCTACAGTTTATTGGTTTATCACGTGACGTTACGTTATCAGCCCAAAAGTAAACATCCAGCCCTTTAAAGGGCCACATGCATCTATGTTGAAACTTAGAGAGAAAATACGCTCATTCATAACGTCTGAGTATGAAATTGCAGAATTCAAACAGACTTGTTTGAAAATAATTTTTTTAGAATTGTATGAGGATTTTCTCCCACAATCAAATGTACTTTTTCTATATATCGTCTCTCCTACTTGGTTTGGCTTCCTGCATTTGGTAAATCTGAAATTGTGGGATTATGTACATCTGCTTGTTTGAAATTTATAATATGCTGTGTAAGGGAACATACCCTTACTTACCCATGGGGAATGGATACAAAGCTATATAACGGAAAGAACGCAATATGTGCAAATAGGGTCTACTTCATCTGAGACTCTTAGTATTTCTTGTGGCGTTCCCCCAGGCTCCGTCTTGGGACCTAAACTTTTTAATATCTACATAAATGATATTCTTATGGTATCACAGTCGCTAAAACTCATACTGTTTGCAGATGATACAAATATATTCTATAGCAGTCATAATTACAATGAACTTATCAGTACAGTCAATAAGGAGCTCAGCAAAATAAAGAAATGGATGGATTTCAATAAATTATCTCTTAATCTGAACAAAACTAAATTCATGTTCTTTGGAAACACAAAAACAAGCTCCAAACAACCAATTGTAATTGAAAATGTCCAAATTGAGACTGTAGACGAAGCAAAATTTTTGGGAATCATCATAGACAATGAACTGTCTTGGAAACCCCACGTCAGACATGTAAAAGCAAAAATATCCAAAAGTCTCTCTATAATAAATAAAATTAAACATCACCTTGATTTCAACTCCTTGCGCACATTGTATTGCTCGATGGTTCTTCCGTATTTCACTTATGGTGTTGAAGTATGGGGGAATACCTATCAGACGAGACTAACACCCTTAACTGTCTTACAGAAAAGAGCAATATGAATTAAACATAAAGTTGTTTTTTGGATCATACTCACCACCTCTTTGCACATTCTAAACTCTTAAAATTTAAAGACCTTTCTCAGTACTACTCAGCAATCACAATGTTTAAAGCATACCACAAACTACTGCCAAAAAATTTACAAAGTCTATTTAATTTGAATGAAAAATCACATAACCTGAGAGTAATAGGAGACTTTAAACTGCCCAAAGTGAGAACCACTAAAAAAAAAGCTTTTGCATGTCTGTACGTGGTGTAAAACTCTGGAATAGTCTAGACAAATCCTACAAGCAACATCAAAATGTAAATACGTTCAAACTAAACTATAAACATATGATTTGGTCACAGTATATGAAATGTCTAATGTAATTATATCACTGTCTTCTGTTGGAGTGTATTCTTTTTTGTGTGTGTGTTTTTCTTTTGTTTTTTTTTTCCTACTGTAGAACTTGCTTTTCTCTTACTACTGCTTCCTATTATGTTGATATTAGTAACCAGGTCCGTATCCTTCCATTTAATTGTCTTAAGGTTGAAACAATATAAAATGAATTATTTTTGTAAATATGTATCATATGAGCACTGGGGGTGGGGTTAAATAAGTTTTCTTCCCCCCACTCCTTCTTGGACATTAGAAACTTTGATTTGTGCACTCGTTATACCTTGTTATTATTCCTATTGAGTTGCTGTACAAAATAATGTTTTTGTTGATTTGAGAACATGCTACCCTGTCCAAGATGAATAATAATTAAAAAAAAAAAAAAGGAATTCTTTGTTAATGAAATTCATTAGGAGCAGAACGTTTCTTTCGCTCTTGTGAGTCTTAGAGTTGTAATAAGTGACTGACATAGTGCTATTTCTCAGAAATAAAGCAATAAATTCAATTCCGTTCCATCGTCTTCCGCTTATCCGGGGCCGGGTCACAGGGGGCAACAGCCTCAGACGGGGAGCCCAGGATCCTCTTACCCCAGCACAAAATAATTTCAGCACAATTCATACACAAAGTGCTTCACAACACAGAAAAAAATTCAATAAAATAACAAAACATAGAATAAAACTGATAAAAGCTCAAAAGAGTGATTCATTTTTAGCCAAATGCATGATTAAACAAAACTGTTTTCAGCCTAGATTGAGACAGTGTCTGCCTGTCTCACAGCCTCAGGAGTCTTGGAGTTTGCCAGAATCTATTCCGGTTGATTTAAGGCAAGAGGCAGTGTACACTCTGAACAGGTCGCCAGTCTGTCGCAGGGCCACACACACACACACACACACACACACACACACACAACCAACCTTACACGCACTCATTCCTAGGGGTAATTTCGTAACAGCCAATTAACCAATTAACATGACAGACTGCATTACAGAATATATTAAGTTCTGTGTGGAGTCTGTCTGTCCCACCCGGATTGTTCGATGCTTCCCCAACAACAAACCCTGGATCACCCGTGACCTGAAGACGCTCCTTAACCGGAAGAAAGCAGCCTTCAGGTCTGGAGACCGGGAGGAGCAGAAGATGGTGCAGCATCAACTCCGAGACCAGCTGAGGAAGGGAAAAGATGCATACAGGAGGAAGCTGGAATCCAAACTGCAGCAGGACAACATGAGGGCGGTGTGGTCCGGAATGAAAAAGATCACTGGATATGGGGGAAGAAGCAGACCCGCTAGTGGTGGCAAAGATAGAGCTAATGACTTTAATACCTTCTTCAACAGGTTTAGCTCTACAAATGCCACCACCACTACCTCTTCTTCCCTACCTCCACCACACCTGCTACCAGCGTCTGCTCCTTCTCAGCGATTCAATGGACTAGTGCCTGAACCCCCCCCACCCAACCGTTTGACTGTGACCACCTTTCAGGTGAAGAAACAGCTGGAGAAGCTAAACCAGCACAAAGCAGCCGGCCCAGATGGCATCAACCCCCATACCCTGAGGACCTGTGCGCTCCAGCTGTGTGGGGTTCTCCAGCACCTCTTCAACCTGAGCCTCAGGCTGGAGAGGGTTCCGCTTCTCTGGAAGACATCGTGCCTGGTCCCTGTACCCAAGAAACCATCTTCATCTGACCTCAAGGATTTCCGTCCAGTTGCCCTCACATCTCATGTGATGAAAGTGCTGGAGAGGCTGGTGTTAGCCCACATGAGACCGCTGGTGAATTCCTCTCTGGACCCCCTGCAGTTTGCTTACCAGCCACGCCTGGGTGTTGACGACGCTGTCATCCATCTGCTGCAGCGAGCTCATTCACATCTGGATGGCGGTGGAGGCATGGTGAGAATCACCTTCTTTGATTTCTCTAGTGCCTTTAACACCATCCAGCCCTCATTACTGGGTGATAAGCTGCGGCTGATGGGTGCTGGTGCGTCCGCCGTCTCCTGGATCACTGATTACCTGACGGACAGGCCACAGTTCGTCCGGCTGGGGAAAGTCCGGTCTGATGTGGTTTTAAGTGGTGTGGGAGCCCCACAGGGCACGGTGCTCTCTCCATTCCTCTTCACATTGTACACTTCAGACTTCCAGCACAACTCCGATTCATGCCACCTACAGAAATTCTCTGATGACTCTGCAGTTGTAGGGTGTATAAGTGGTGGGCAGGAGGAGGAGTACAGGAGGGTGGTGGATGGATTTGTGGTGTGGGCGGGAGAGAATCACCTGCTCCTCAATGTGGACAAGACCAGGGAGATGGTGATTGACTTCCGGAAGAGGAGGAGGACTGCTTTGCAGCCGCTCTGCATTCTGGGTAGAGATGTGGAGGTGGTTGAGGAGTACAAATACCTTGGAGTGACCATCGACAGTAGACTGAGCTGGAGGAGCAACAGTACTGCTGTGTACAAGAAGACTTGCAGCCGACTTTACTTTCTAAGGAAGCTGAGGTCCTTCAATGTGTGCGGCAAGATCCTGGAGACCTTCTACCAGTCTGTGGTGGCCAGCACCTTGTTCTTCTCTGTCATCTGCTGGGGGAGTAGCATCGCAGCCAGTGACACCAACAGACTGAATAAACTAATCAGACTGGCTGGCTCTGTCATTGGCAGCAAACAGGACTCACTTGAGGCAGTGGTAGAGAGGAGGTCACAGAACAAACTTTTGTCCATCATGGAAAACCATGACCATCCTCTCTACCCACTCCTGGACGAACAACGGAGCTCCTTCTCCAAGAGGCTCAGACAGCTCCGCTCGAGAACATCTCGTTACCGGAGGTCTTTCTTTCCGTACGTGATCGGGCTCTACAACGACTCACTTAGCAGATAGGAAGTTGTTGCTGTGACACACAAATTTCCCCTGTGTGGGATCAATAAAGTATATTCTGATTCTGATTCTGATTCTGATAACCTAACCTGCATGTTTTTCGGAGTGTGTGAGGAAACCAGGGTACCTGGAGAAAACCCACCCATACAATGGGAGAACATGCAAACTCCTCATAAAAGGCAGGTGTTCCGAACACCGACCTTCTTGCTGTGAGGCCACTGTGCAAAATACTGCACCACCGGGCATCCTTTACATCACTAGTCTCAACAAAATGCCATGCTTTCAGTAGAATGGTACCACATAAATGAAAAAGTTTTGGGAGCATATTGTAAGGCAGTTTAATCATTGCATTCATATTTCTCATTCTAGTCAATGACTGTTAATGGGAACTGGAAATAGCAATGCAATATCATGTGTTTGTATAATGTTTTTTAGAACACCTTCCTCTTAGTTCTGATTTTTACGTTGTATTTTTACAATATACAATTTCTCTCTTTTCTGTAAATTTATTTCAAGGTAACCTATGTTGTAAAAATTAAGTTTTATTGGGCATGCAAGCATTTTTTTACTTCAGCCTGTTCTTGGTCACCTGCATTAGCATGAGGTTTTGTTTTGTTAATGTACAGTGGTGGTCAAAAGTTTACATACACTTGTAAAGAACATAATGTCATGGCTGTCTTGAGTTTCCAGTTATTTCAACAACTCTGATTTTTCTCTGATATAGTGATTGGAACAGATCCTTCTTTGTCACAAAAAACATTCATGAAGTTTGATTCTTTTTATGACTTTATTATGGGTAAACTGAAAATGTGACGAAATCAGCTGGCTCAAAAATATACATACAGCAACATGAATGAGCAATTTTGGAGACTTAGAAAGTTGTGTCAATGACATGAGCTTCATAGCATGACCTCTTAACTTCTTGTGAGTGATTATGAGTGACTACAGCTGGTGACTTCTCTGAGGCCATTTAAAAAGGGCTCATTGGATAAAAACACCCACAAACGCTACAATGTGAAAGTCAAAGGAGCTCAGCACAGATTTGAAAAAGAGAATCATTGACTTGAACAAGTCAGGAAAGTCACTTGGAGCCATTTCAAAGCAGCTGCAGGTTCCAAGAGCAACAGTGCAAACAATTGTTTGTAAGTATAAAGTGCATGGCACTGTTTTGTCACTGCCACAATCAGGAAGAAAACGCAAGCTGTCACCTGCTGCTGAGAGAAAACTGGTCAGGAGGGTGAAGAGTCAACCCAGGAGCACCAAAAAGCAGATCTGCCAAGAATTAGAAGCTGCTGGAACACAGGTGTCAGTGTCCACAGTCAAGCGTGTTTTGCATCGCCTTGGACTGAGAGGTTGCCGTGCAAGAAGGAAGCCCTTGCTCCAAAAGCGGCACCTTAAGGCTCGACTAAAGTTTGCTGCTGATCACATGGACAAAGTTCTGTGGTCAGATGAAACAAAAATTGAGCTATTTGGCCACAATGCCCAGCAATAAGTTTGGAGGAGAAAAGATGAGACCTTTAACCCCAAGAACACCATGCCTACCATCAAGCACTGTGGTGGTAGTATTAAGCTGTGGGCCTGTTTTGCTGCCAATGGAACTGGTGCTTTACAGAGAGTCAATGGGACAATGAAGAAGGAGGATTACCTTCAAATTCTTCAAGAAAACCTGAAGTCATCAGCCCGAAGGTTGGGTCTTGGGCGCAGTTGGGTGTTCCAACAGGACAATGACCCCAAACACACATCAAAAGTGGTAATGGAATGGCTAAATCAGGCTAGAATTAAGGTTTTAGAATGGCCTTCCCAAAGTCCTGACTTAAATCACATTGAGAACATGTGGATAATGCTGAAGAAACAAGTCCATGTCGGAAAGCCAACAAATTTAACTGAACTGCACCAATTCTGTCAAGAGGAGTGGTCAAAGATTCAACCAGAAACTTGCCAGAAGCTTGTGGATGGCTACCAAAAGCGCCTAATTGAAGTAAAAATGGCCAAAGGACATGTAACCAAATATTAGCATTGCTGTATGTATATTTTTGACCCAGCTGATTTCGTCACATTTTCAGTTTACCCATAATAAAGTCATAAAAGAATCAAACTTCATGAATGTTTTTTGTGACAAAGAAGGATCTGTTCCAATCACTATATCAGAGAAAAATCAGAGTTGTTGAAATAACTGGAAACTCAAGACAGCCATGACATTATGTTCTTTACAAGTGTATGTAAACTTTTGACCACCACTGTATATAGTGATGTAACAGGAGACTGATTACGAAATAAGATTCTATTCTATTCTATATATTAAAAAATCATCAGCTGCTCACTCCACGTGGAGACAATTGATAGGTTTGATTGACAGATTTTTCTCAACCAACGACAGCAGCAAGTCATACCGTGCATCAGCTGCATCAGCAGCTTGCCGCTCTCCACTGACAGAAGTGTGTACCTTCTAAAGGCTCGCTGTTGGTTGGCAAGATGGTTGACATGTGAATGCAAACTTAACCAATGACTTTGGCCCAAAAAATTTAACATGGTGCTGTAAATTAGACAGGAAATGGCAACTGACTTGGTTTAATTTTAATGGCGTCTAACACAATGGGGGAGGTCACATGGATGTGACAATAAGATTAGTCATTGAAGGTATCAAAGCTAAAATGTTTAACATTTGATGAGAAGTGTAGTTTTCAGTTAATAGTTGTACTGGTACTTCTGGCTCACTTTTGTGAGTATTAATAAATTACTGTCTGCACTCCAGCTAGAGGCAAAGGTAAAGGAAGAGTGCTGCACGAATTTTATAAATGAGTTGAGACAGGCTCTTGGTGTGCAGGAGATGCTTCCAGATGAAAGGTGTAACAGAGAAGTATGTTAGAGTCGTGTAGAACTGTAAGACAGTGGTGTGAGTGTGCTGTAGGGAGACAGAGGAATTTAGTGTTGAGGTGGGACTGCACCAGGGATCTGCTCTGAGTCCTTTGTTGTTTGCTATGGTGATCGACTGACTGACAGACGAGGGTAGACTGGAACCTCCATGGACAATGATGTTTGCAGATAACATTGTGCTCTGTAGTGAGAGGAAGGAAGAGGTAGAGGAAAAGCTGGAGAGGTGGAGGTTTGCACTAGAAAGAAGAAGAATGAAGATTAGTGAGAGTAAGACAGAGTACATGTGTGTGAATAAGAGGGACCCAAATACAAAAGTGAGGTTACAGGGAGAAGAGATAAAGAAGGTGGAAGATTTTAAGTATTTAGGATCAACAGTCCAGAGCAATAGAGAGTGTGAAAAAGAGGTGAAGAAGTGTGTGCATGAAGGTTGGAATGAGTGGCAAAAAGTATGAGGTGTGATATGTGATATAAGAGTGAGACTGGCCATGCTGTTTGGTCTAGAGCAGGGGTTGGCAACCCAAAATGTTGAAAGAGCCGCATTGGACGAAACAAACAAAAAACGAACACGTCTGGAGCCGCAAATACGGAAGCCTTAGAATGAAGGCAACACATGCTATATACAGTGGTGGTCAAAAGTTTACATACACTTGTAAAGAACATATTGTCATGGCTGTCTTGAGTTTCCAGTTATTTCAACAACTCTGATTTTTCTCTGATATAGTGATTGGAACAGATCCTTCTTTGTCACAAAAAACATTCATGAAGTTTGATTCTTTTATGACTTTATTATGGGTAAACTGAAAATGTGACGAAATCAGCTGGGTCAAAAATATACATACAGCAATGCTGATATTTGGTTACATGTCCTTTGGCCATTTTTACTTCAATTAGGCGCTTTTGGTAGCCATCCACAAGCTTCTGGCAAGTTTCTGGTTGAGTCTTTGACCACGCCTCTTGACAGAATTGGTACAGTTCAGTTAAATTTGTTGGCTTTCTGACATGGACTTGTTTCTTCAGCATTATCCACATGTTCTCAATGGGATTTAAGTCAGGACTTTGGGAAGGCCATTCTAAAACCTTAATTCTAGCCTGATTTAGCCATTCCATTACCACTTTTGATGTGTGTTTGGGGTCATTGTCCTGTTGGAACACCCAACTGCGCCCAAGACCCAACCTTCAGGCTGATGACTTCAGGTTTTCTTGAAGAATTTGAAGGTAATCCTCCTTCTTCATTGTCCCATTGACTCTCTGTAAAGCACCAGTTCCATTGGCAGCAAAACAGGCCCACAGCATAATACTACCACCACAGTGCTTGATGGTAGGCATGGTGTTCTTGGGGTTAAAGGCCTCACCTTTTCTCCTCCAAACATATTGCTGGGCATTGTGGCCAAACAGCTCAATTTTTGTTTCATCTGACCACAGAACTTTGTCCATGTGATCAGCAGCAAACTTTAGTCGAGCCTTAAGGTGCCGCTTTTGGAGCAAGGGCTTCCTTCTTGCACGGCAACCTCTCAGTCTATGGCGATGCAAAACACGCTTGACTGTGGACACTGACACCTGTGTTCCAGCAGCTTCTAATTCTTGGCAGATCTGCTTTTTGGTGCTCCTGGGTTGACTCTTCACCCTCCTGACCAGTTTTCTCTCAGCAGCAGGTGACAGCTTGCGTTATCTTCCTGATTGTGGCAGTGACAAAACAGTGCCATGCACTTTATACTTACAAACAATTGTTTGCACTGTTGCTCTTGGAACCTGCAGCTGCTTTGAAATGGCTCCAAGTGACTTTCCTGACTTGTTCAAGTCAATGATTCTCTTTTTCAAATCTGTGCTGAGCTCCTTTGACGTTCCCATTGTAGCGTTTGTGGGTGTTTTTATCCAATGAGCCCTTTTTAAATGACCTCAGAGAAGTCACCAGCTGTAGTCACTCATAATCACTCACAAGAAGTTAAGAGGTCATGCTATGAAGCTCATGTCATTGACACAACTTTCTAAGTCTCCAAAATTGCTCATTCATGTTGCTGTATGTATATTTTTGACCCAGCTGATTTCGTCACATTTTCAGTTTACCCATAATAAAGTCATAAAAGAATCAAACTTCATGAAGGTTTTTTGTGACAAAGAAGGATCTGTTCCAATCACTATATCAGAGAAAAATCAGAGTTGTTGAAATAACTGGAAACTCAAGACAGCCATGACATTATGTTCTTTACAAGTGTATGTAAACTTTTGACCACCACTGTATATTTATATTAGTAAAATTAGCCTACAATAAAAAATACTCCAAATTCATAATGAGCCTTCATGATTAAATGTATATTTTCGCTGAAGTTCATCCTGTAGAAGAGTGTACTCATTCTTTTCTGCACCACGGACAATATTTTCACAGACCGGTCTAAAGGTGTCGCAAAAAAACTAAATAAGACCAACATTAAAAACGGTTATTTTATCAATAATAATAATAATAAACATAAATACACTTTGTCTTCATGAGAAACTTTATTCGCAACGCCTTTAAACATGGCGTCAATAGAACATGAGTGGCGTTCTCTCTCCCCTAATGCACTCTGGTTGCTATGGTTAAAACATATCCTCAAAATAAAACATCACAAAAAGTGCATAAAAATATTAGTTACTCAAAGTAAGAGTAAATCAGTGGGAGTCCTGAGCTGGTTTTGCTGGACCCAGACAGTCTCATCTTGGACTGATACCTGAAAAGTTTTTCTGAGATGCAGTCTGCGCTGTAACATTGTAACTCTATGGCTCCCTTTAGCAAAAAAACTTTTTAAAGATTTTTGTTTATCGGTAATTACCTAGTTTGAGAGTTTAAATTTATCGTTTCATTTTTTTTTTCAATTAGGATTTATTGACAATGAATGTAAATGATTCTGTTCAAGAAATGTTAAATCCTCTGTTCTCAGTATTTTACTCTTTTTTTTCTTTTGGGATCGATGGCTTTTCACACTGCATCCGGTTTATTTCCAACAGCCCAACATCCCGCCCTGTTCATAGAAACTTGTGTCGCAGGCTGTGATACAAATCTTTGTTGACAGAAATGTTGAAATTTAATATTTATTTTACAAGTTTTTCTACCAATAACGTTGAGAAAACGTTAAGACATTACAAAAAAAAAAAACCTGTTATGTTTGTATCATGTTTGTCCTCCTTCAGAAATTATATTAAAACGAAATAAAAAAAAATCCCTCCTCCATCTTTTTCCATTTTCAGCCATTTTTAAAAAGCTCCAGGAGCCACTAGGAGCCGTGGCTAAGGAGCCACATGTGACACCAGAGCCGCAGGTTGCCGACCCCGGGTCTAGAGACAGTGGCACTGAGGAAAAGACAGGAAAAAGAGATGGCGGTAGCAGAGATGAAGATGCTGAGGATCTCTCTGGGAGTGACCAGGATGGACGGGATATTAGAAAGTGAAAAGATGCCTGATGAAAATGCCACTATGATATTGAAAATTTTTATAGTGGCCAATGCAGTGTTGTTTATGTCAACGATAACGACATCAAAATGATTTTGTTGACGAAGCTTTTTTTTCACAATGATAATGTAACAAAAACTGAATAAATGCAGCTCTTTGGTGACGAAAATGGGACGAGACATTTGCAAGTTTATGTTGACAAAACAAAAATGTAAGGAAATAATAATCAGACTTTCACATGTTCACATTTCTGCCAATTGTGTGTGTACTCTGGCTGTGAAAAGAAATAGCATAGCGGCTGCATTCTGTCTCTCACAGCGCCACACTCAGGCCCTTGGTCAAGCAGACTTTCTCCTTTAGAATTAGGATATTTATTACTTAACTTATAATTTTTTTGTTCTATAAAAAAAGAGACGTCTCCATTGACTCTAAATCTGCTACCAACCCCATGTTTTACAGTTGGAATGGTGTTCTGAGGACTGCCTACATAACAATGGCCATTGGTTGAAAATGGAAAAAGATGGAGGAAGGATTTTTTTAATTTTGTTTTAATATAATTTCTGAAGGAGGACAAACATAATACAAACATAACAGGTTTTTTTTTGTAATGGACTAACGTTTTCTCAACATCATTGGTGTAAAAACTTGTAGAATAAATATTAAATTCCATTGTGGCCGAACAGTTCGATTTTAGTTTCATAAGACCACAAGACACATCTCCAAAAATTGAAGTCTTTATCCTTGTGTGCATTCGCAAACTGCAATCAGGCTTTTTTATGTTTCTTTTGGAGTAATGGCTTCTTTCTGGCAGAATAGCCTTTCGGCTCATGTCTGTACAGTACTTGTTTCTCTGTTGATAATGACACATTCTTACCATCTTCAGCCAGCATCTTCACAACATTGTTTGCCTTCGTCTTTGGGTTGTTCTGGACATATCGGACCAAAGTACGGTCATGTATGGGACTCAGAAGCTGCCTCCCTCCTGAGCGAAATGATGGCTGGACGTTCCTATGATGTTTATACTTGCGTACAATTGTCAGAACAGATAAATGTGGCAGCTTCAGTTAACTGGAAATTGCACCCACGAATGAACCAGACTTGTGCAAATCCACAATTCTCTTTCCAATATCTTGACTGATTTCTTTTGACTTTCCCATGATGTTTTAACAAACAAACAACTGTATTTCAAATGTGCCCTGATATACATCCACAGGTGTGTTTTAAATGTGTTTCAAATTAACTCAGTTGCTGTCAATTAACCTATCGATGCTTTCAAAGAGATGACATCATTATCTGTGATTTTCCTAACTGTGTAGACGCATTGTGATCTTAGTGTATGTAAACTTTTGATAAAAGTAACAAAGAATTGTCTAAAAAAAAACAAAAAAAAAACCTAGTCTCATTTTTCTGTCATTTAGCAATAGAAATAATGTTGCTAATTGCAATTGACCTGAAACAGAAAAAAATTATTTTCATATCTTGTCTGACACTGAGGGAAAGAATGCATATGTGTGTTTTTATGTAGTGTATGTAAACTTCTGGTTTCAACCTTAGGTGCGAATGAATGCATTAACAACTAAATGTATTATACCTTGAAATCCTAGAGAGGGCGCTCAAATGTTGTTTATGTTTAAAATTAATCCTTGAAATAAAACATGCCATTTGTTTTATATTTTCCATGTCTCTCAAAAACAAAACAAAAAAGCATTGATATTATTTAAAATAGAACCAAATTATTTGAAGGAGAAATACTAAACATTTGGATTTCACATTGCAAAAAAGGTGTTATGCCAACCAGGGCAGGACAGGCATCAGATGATTTCACCACCTAACTTAGTTTAAACTTTAATGAGAAGAGAACAACCACGTCATGAGAACAAGACAACCTGTACCCTTCTAATTTGATAGAAAATTAAGTTTCTTTGTTCAACAAGAAAATGAGTCTGCAAATGTGTGTATTTTTGATTTTCACATTTTTTCTCACCTCGAGGTGTTTTAAATCTCTGTTCGCAAGTTATCTTTTAAAGCAATAAAATCTTTGCAACAAATACCCCTCTGAAGGAAATAAAATATTCAAGCATCCCAGCTGCTGTTTTTTTTTTATTATCATTTTTATTATTATTAAATTGCCATAAATCTTATTGCCATTATTTTAAAAAGCCAATCAGAACGTATTAAACTTTTTTTTGGTAAGTTTTAAATGTCTTCTCAGTTTAGTTATTGACGTGTATAAATTTATAATAAAGTCGGATCTAATAATCTTTTCAAAATGAACTACTTTTGAACACAAATAAATATTCCCAAATTGAATCGTACCAGTATTTCAATGACGTCTATGGAGAGAAAGTTCAAATCAGAATCACCTGATAAAATGAATTTATGAACTTGTGATTGAAACTAAAACACTGAATATGTTCAATTGGAACTTGCTTCCAGTTTCAGAATAAATGGTTATCCAAGAACTGACCATGAGGAAACGTAAGAAATGGCTTTGTTAAATAGAGCTGACATCAGTAATAACAGACATATCAGACATAGATTCCAGAACATTTGCTGATATATCTCAGTGAGATGCTCTCTCTACCTGTGGCTAGTTTCTCATCCATTGTGCAAACTGGCAAAATGTCTTTACATCCACATCCTAAATTTTCAAGATGATTGATTTCATATTTTTTGTGACATCTCACTCACTAATATATACAAACCCAATTCCAAAAAAGTTGGGACACTGCACATATTGTGAATAAAAACAGAATGCAATGAAGTGGAAGTTTCAAATATCAATGTTTTATTCAGAATATAACTTAGATGACTTATCAAATATTTAAACTGATCAATTTATAACTTTAAAGAAACAATAAGTTGATTTCAAATTTCAAGGCGTCAACACATTTTAAAAAAGTTGGCACAAGGCTATTTTTACCACTGTGTGCAATCCCCTTTTCTTTTGATCATAGTCTGCAAACATCTGGGGACTGAGGAGACAAATTGCTCAAGTTTAGGAATAACAATGTTGTCCCATTCTTGTTCGATACAGGTTTCCAGTTGCTCAACTGTCTTAGGTCTTCTTTGTTGCATCTTTCTCTTTATGATGCTCCAAATGTTTTCTATGGGTGTAAGATCTGGACTGCAGGCTGGCCATTCCAGTACCCAGATCCTTCTGGAACGCAGCCATGATGTAATTGATGCAGTATGTGGTCTAACGTTGTCTTGTTGGAAAATGCAAGGTCTTCCCTGAAAGAGACAATGTCTAGATGGGAGCACATGTCGCTCTAGAACTTGGATATACCTTTCAGCATTGATGGTGCCTTTCCAGATGTGCAAGCTACCCATGCCACATGTACTCATGCAGCCCCACACCATCAGAGATGAAGGCTTCTGAACTGAGCACTGATAACAACTTGGGTTGTCCTTGTCCTCTTTAGTTCAGATGACATGGCGTCCCAGTTTTCAAAGAAGAACTTCAAATTTTGATTCATCTGACCACAGAACAGTTTTCCACTTTGCCACAGTCCATTTTAAATGAGCCCTGGCCCACAGAATATGCATACGCTTCTGGATCCTGTTCAGATGTGGCTTCTTTTCTGAGCTGTAGATTTTTAATCGGCAACGGCAAATGGCCCGGCGGATTTTGTTCACCAACAATTTTTTCTGCAAGTAGTCCTGAGCCCATGTTGCGATTTCCATCATAGTGGCATTCCTGTGTGTGATGCAGTGGCGTCTAAGGGCCCGAAGATCACGAGCATTCAAGATGGTTTTCCGGCCTTGACGCTCACGCACAAAAATTGTTCCAGATTTTTTTAATCTTTGGATGATATTATGCACTGGAGATGATGATAACTTCTAATTCTTTCCAATTTTTCCCTGAGAAACTCCTTTCTGATATTGCTCCACTATTTTTATTTATTTATTTTTATTTATTGTTTCATTTCATTCAAAACAAAAGAACAAACACATCTTAAAAAGGTTTTCAGTAAAAAAAAAAAAAATATGAATGAAAGGGTACAGAAAGAAGCAAAGCTTATAAAGACTGCTCCTTAACAACGGGCAAAAAAAACATAGCGTCTTTGTTCAGAGAGTCTTTCATCTTGTGTAGGACAGCAATGGTCTGAGATACTTTATTTTTTTACTTTTTCTATTCTATTCTATTTTTTGTCACAGCATTGGGGGAATTGGTGATCCTATGCCCATCTTGACTTCTGAGAAAAACTGCCAATTTGAGAGGTTCTTTTTACACCCAAGCATGTTGCCAATTGACCTAAGTATTTTCAAACTGGTCCTCCAGCTGTTCCTTATGTATTCATTTAATTTTTTCGGCTTCTTATTGCTACCTGTCCCAACTTTTTTGCAATGTGTAGCTCTCAAGAAACAAAAAATGAGCCAATATTTGGCCCAAAATTTCAAAATATTTCACTTTCAACATTTGATATGTTATCTACATTTTACTGTGAATAAAATGTAAGTTTGTGATATTTCTAAATTATGGCATTTCTTGAATATTCACAAATTGTACAGTGTCCCAACTTTTTTGGAAATGGGTTTGTATTAATTTCTTCATCTTCTGAGCCGTCCATCCCTACCAGAGACAACCATTCACACACACTCATTCCTGGAGGCAATTTCCTAGTGGCCAATCAACCTAACATGCATGTGTTTTGGAGGGTGTGAGGAAGCCCACGCATACATGGGGAGAACATGCAAACTCCTCACAGAAGGGACAATGTTTAAAGCCTTGCACCCCTGACTTTATTGTTGTGAGGCCACTGTGTTAACCACTGCACTACCGTGCCGCCCAGAATTGATTATTATTTATTTATTTATATTTATTGATGTTTCTAACTAAAACTCAAATATTACCAGAGAGAATATGACTCCTTCGGATAAAAAAAATCACCTCACATTTTGCACTTTATTGAATAAAAAATTAGCTAAATAAATATATTTAGGGTGGAGACGGTGGCTGCGTGGTTAAAGCGTTCGCCCGCGGACCGGAAGGTCGTGGGTTCGCGTCCCACTGAGAGCACGTCTAGGGTCCTTGGAGAAGACACCTAACCCCCGCTTCTCCCACCATTGGTGCCGTTGAAGGGCAGCCTGCTGTGGTGTAAGGAGTGCAGCAAACAAATTTCCCCGGTGAGGGGATGAATAGAGTAATATATTTATAATTACATTGTGTTTACATTTAATTATTTTGAACCATTCAAATGTACAATTTGTGATAAATACTTAGATGTATGTATCTTCCATACATGTCCACTGTAAATTGCTAATTAAATATATGGTAACAAGTTGTGGATATGGAAGGGGGTAAGTGATGGGATTGATGTTGAAAATCTTAGGACGCTGCTGTTATTCACTTTTGTTTTTTTCCACATTTTTCTTCTTCATTCTTTTTAAATCTGAACATTGTGTAATTACAAATCTAAATGCGTTATACCTAATAATATCTGTCTTTTTTCTTTCAGAGTGATGATAAGGAAATCAAACAGTCACCCATGGCTAAAATGGTTTATCCCACTATTCTGCAAACCTCCCCTGAATGAGTCATCCTGCTGGTTCCTCATTGGACAAGACCATACCATCCCGGGGGATTGCCTTGCAGAAGCAGAAAGGCCTTGCTTCCATTCACAGAAACCACACGTATGCCAGATTTCTATTTCATTCATATAAAAGACTAAATTTTGCACGCTTCTTTTTTTCTATCGTTCTTCTGAAGTCCGTCTTTATTTTGCCGTTTCTTCTGCTTTTCAAGAGGCTGTCACTTCATCCCTGCTTTTGTATTTGCCTTTGTTTCTGAGGAGAAAAGGCAGACGTGCAGTCTTTTTTTTTTTTCCTCTTTTTTTCCACCAGGCAGGAAAGAGAGCTATTGGGAGGGACTGCAGTGCGAAATTTGCAGCCCAGGGAGAGCGGAAGCTGCTTATGAATGAGTGTTGCTCTTTCGCCTTTGCTTATGTGAATGCATCCTTACTGTTACCGGGGAGTGATGCACCTTTACCGCTGCTTTTAAGAAGATCCTCGGGCTTTTGTGTTATCGTCCAGGTTGTTTCGCCAACATTTGAACCTGAGAAACATGTTGTTCCCCATGTGTGCTTTTTCCTTTGACTGGAAATCATTCATGCAGTTCATCCAGGATCAGTTGCTTGTCATTTTTGTGAATCAGTCTCTACTTTATGTTTGCCCATCCTTGTAGGTTTTTTTTTTTCAGTAGAAAATTATTGTTACAAATATTGTTACACAATAATGACATTTTTGTAATTATTTATTTGAAAATAAGGGTAGTAATATTTTTAGAAAAACAAACTCACGATCTTAAATATTTAGAATAATTTAAAGGTTTGTTTAATAGTAAAAAAACATTAAAATAAATATCATTCTGACCTCCAGGAATTTATCTAAAGCCATCAAAACAACTGTTTTAATAACATGGGAACAATTTTAAAACCTTTTCCCACTCGTCCCGTTATTTTCTTGCATCGTTCTCTTAGATGATTTTTAAAAAAAATCATTATTCAAAGTTAAACTTTTAATTGAACTGTAATGAGTGGTTTTTCACTTTTTATGTTTATTCAGCTTCTTTTCTTGTTTGGTTCAAGTAGGTGTTCATTTTAAACTCGTAATAACATTATTATTACTCTATTACACTAATCACATCATCCTGACATCTTTTAGTCTCAACTTCTATTAAATCACAAATTAGTGACGTCGACTGCTTTAAAACTCAAATGATGTGATTTTTTTTTTCAATGATATTCTGAAGTTAAACGATTAAGCAAGCGTTCTCTAGTTCTTCATTTCCTTTTCTCAGAAAAGCAAATAAGAGGGGAATGTTTATGGAGAATAAATATGAGACCAGGGAATTTAAAAATTGATTGGTTCCAGTGTGCTGTAAGTGGGAGTTCTTTTTTTCTCTCCCTCCAACAGGAAGTGATTTGCAGTGTTCAGCAAGCCTTTTGTTGAGAAGGTTTTCTCAGATCAGTGAGTCATGCTTTAGCTCTGATCCGGCAAGCAGCAGTTAGCGGAGTATTTGCTCTTCCCTCGCAGTGTCCATGATCATCAGCAACACAGACGTTTTTTTCTTTTTACTATTTGGATTTTGAGGGACGAAACCCTGAGCAGCAAGTAACGGTTGAAACAGCTGCACCACAACACTGGCAGCCTTTTATCCTCCTCTTCCTTCGCTTCAATATTGTGTTTCTGTGCATCACGCATTGACTGACTGGATCCAAGCTCTGGATTTCACTGAAAGCAAATTGGACTTTGTTGATAGCGGAAGCTCAGCACGAGCATCACCGTAACCCCAAGGAAGAAACAAGCCAGTCACGTGACCTGTGATTGCTGAGAGGCGTTTGCTGCCCGTATCGTTGCTGCTATGTTACAAGAGAGGGAAATCAGTGCTGCTCAGCCACGTCTGCCAGCACGCTTGTGAAGGAGGCAGGCTGTGCGTGTTGGTTGGTGGAGAGAAGCGAGAGAGCAAGAGAGAGAAGGGTATGCTTCACCGTACCAAGTACAACCGCTTCAGGAATGAGTCAGTAACATCTGTCGATGATCTTCTCCACGGCCTGTCCATGAACCCCAAGGTCTCGGCCACCCCCCAGTCTGAAGCCGAGACATCTTACACTCCTCCAGCCGAGGTTCATTCCTCCTCCACCAACACTCCATCCAGCAATCCCAGCAGCCACGGCTCTGACCACCTGGAAGATGGAGGCACCACCTTGTGCACGCTTATCAACAAAGTGTCCGGCCTGAAATTCAGTAACTCTGGCAGCTTGCTTGGCATCAAGAGCCTGCCCTCGGCTGTCAAGGACCTGGCTGTGTCCAAGCTGCAGGGGGCTGGGGCATCAGGCGGTTCCAGTGGTACGAGCCTCAGTGTGGCAACAGCTGCAGCAGCCTCTGCTGTGGGAGGCTCTCTGTGTAGCTCCATCTCCAATTCATCCCCCTGCTCGCAGCTGGACTCAGCTGTCAGCATGAGCAAGAAGAGCAGGCTGGATGAACTGCAGCCTAGCAGAGAGGACTGGAATCCAGGTGGTGGTGGGATGGTGAGCAAACCCTCCAGAGGATGGCTACACTCGAATGACAAGATCTCTGGTCCAGGAGTCACTTACGTTGTTAAGGTTGGTGGGTTCACTGTCATGTGCTTTCTCACATTGTCTGTCTTCTCTCATACAGAAGAGTTTAGCTACCTGTGAAGTGAATTAATGGGTGATCATGTAGCATCACAACATGCCCTTGAGTGGGCGGATGTAGGCTGGCTATGGCAGAGGGTTAAGCGAAGTAGCAGCAAGCAGAAAATAAAGATGGAATATTTCAGGAAATGAAGAAAAACACAAGTGACGAAAAGTAGAAACAAAGCCTTGATGGCGACAGAAAAGGAAGGTTCAAACAGGTTGTAAATATGACAGTTAACGTGGTATTTCTGTGCTGTGTAAATAAAGATACAGCATTTTGCTTTAGTAACCATGGTTATGTGTTATTTCTGTACATTGTGCACTGAGTTCTGGCTGTGTTAGCTCCCTGAAACGGTTTGAATGGGAAATGACATGCACTGCATGTTTGTCTCAGCAATTTTTCCTGTGATGCCGTACAGCCACCTGACGATATTAAAGTTAGATGTCGTTAAGCTAGAACGCAACTAGCATAAAAGTAATGATGCTGATTCCAGCTTCTTCAAACAGGAATCAAACTATTTCCACTGAAACTGTCGAACAGCAAAAATTTAATAGGATTTTTGTCTTTTTTTTTTCTTTAGGTAGCTAAAAAAAAAAAACCTAGATTTAGAACATGGAGAAGAAATATCCCACAGACCACATGACCAGGTTAAACTTGTGTTCGAAACCTCCTCAGACAGGATGATTGCTATCAGATGACACCTACCACAACCAACCTCCAGCTGGGATAAAGCCACAGTATCTGACCAGCGTGACATTCCATTAAGTGCATTAAGGCCGAGTGTGCTTATTTGTTCGGTCAATTCTACTGAAAGCATTCACTCTGTGAGAGCAAAATGGGTCCAGACTATTCGCCCCTACCCCCGGCTCTTCCTGTGGTTTGTGTGCTGTATGTATTGAGTTCAACGTGGTGTTTCTGCTCACAGCACTTTTAATTAGCGTCTCTCCTCGCACATCATGCACCATTACTCTAAAGGGACATCGACTGACATTGACAATGTTTACTCCCTATCTTTTATTCCTTTGGAGCTGCGTTTAATGTACAGAAATCTGGACAGTCAAAAATAATTCTACACTGGCTGTCTTTTAAGAGACACTTAAAAAAACACATCGTACGGTTCATGCTATTTTCCCAAAAGTGGTTAAGTCGATGTTTTCAATAATGGTCAAAATATCAACTTATTGTTTTGTTGGAATAGTCACCCATGGCTGCCATTAATTTGGCTATTTCAGTTATTGTTTTAGGTTTTGTAGCATGATCTCAGCACTGTTGCCTTTTCGTTAGAATGTTGCTGGTTCAAATCCTAAAAGGAACGAGGTTTGAGACTCTGGAGTTTGTCTGTGTTCTCCTCGTTTATGTGTTCAGAGGTTCATTCAGGTAGTCCTGGTTTCTCCCACCCAACAAAAACACACATCAGCCAGTCACCGTCTTGTCCGTCTATCTCTTACGGGAGGGTGCCCATTGTGACGATCGCGATCGACTGGTTGATCGCAAAGGCATTAAGGGTAGATCGCATGGCATTGAAAAAAGTTAAAAAAAAAAAAAAAAACTTAAAAAAAAAGTCTCAATCAGGTGGCTTTTCTGCTGTCACTGGATATTTTTGGAGTCTGTGATGTGAAATCATGTTGTTAAGCCTGTAATCAATAAGCAGCCCACAGTGCTGCTGTGGCCCCTCCCCCTTGCAAAGCGCTGTGAGTGTGTGCGTATGTAACAAATCGTGTTGTAGGGGTAGTTACAGCAGGCTGGAAACGATCTGTGGGGTTTGCGATGGTAACATGGGTCTGGTAGATCTCAGGAGGTTTGATATTTGTAAAGTAGATCTTGGTACAAAAAAGGTTGGGCCCTGCCTTACGAGGTTTAGGGGGTGCCACAGTCCATCCAGGCTGATTGAAGGCGAGGAGCAGGGTACACCCCGAGCAAGTCGCCAGTCTGTCACTGGGCCACACACATACAACCATCCACACACACACTCATTCCTAGGGGCAATTTAGCACCGGCCAATCAACCTAGCATGCATGTCTTTGGGGGGGTGGGAGGAAACCCACACAGACACGAAGAGAACACGCAAACTCCACACAGAAAGGACAGTGTTCCAAGCCTCGTCCCCACCCGGGACTCGAACCCACGACCTTCTTGCTGTGAGGCCACTGGGCTACCCACTGCACCGCCAGAAACACCCACACATGTTGGGTTAAATCGTTCATTCATTCATCTTCTGAATGAAGATGAATGAAGAGTCAGCCTATCCCGGCTGACTCAAGGCGAGAGGCAGGGTACATTCCGAACAGGTTGCCAGTCTGTCACAGGGCCACTCACACACAACCATCCACACACGTACTAATGCCTATGGGTAATTTCATAATCGCCGATCGACCTAACATGCATGTTTTTTGTTTTTTTTTTGGAGGGTGGGAGGAAACTGGAGTACCAGGAGGAAACCCATGCATACACATGGAGAACATGTAAACTCCACACAGATAGGCCAGTGTTCCAAGCATTGTCCCACCCATGACTTGAACCCCTGACTTTCATGCTGTGAGGCCACTGTGCCGCCGGGTTGAATAATTTCCGTAAAATAGCCTTTAAAGCGTATGCATTTTGTTGTTTCTGTGTGACCATAAAACAGACTGGTGATCTGTCCTGCGTGTACACTCCCTCTCACTCTCTTACCAGGTGGAATGGACTCTGGCATCTTTCTGTGATCTTATGTTGATTTAGAAGATGGATTGATTTCGTAGTTGTCCTCATTAGCAACAGATTAAGTTGTTGGTAAATAATTTTTGAGGGTGAAAAACACTCATCAGCTGCATTTAGTGACACGTTAGCCTCCTCAACATGAGATAAACAAGGTATTGATTATTGTTTAAAAACTTATTTGGAACAAAGAAAGCACACAACGTAGTCACAGCCAAAGCTACTTTATTTTTTTAATGCTAGTCATTTTTGTAACCATTGTCGACGGAGATAGTCGGAGATAGTTTCGGCCAGTTGAAGTGGAAAATATTTCAAAACAAGCAGACATGTTTATAGAAAGTGAGGAAAAAATATCTAGAATTTTGAAAACTTTGCATTTTTCTTTGAAAAAGAGTGGTAAAATTTAAATAAAAGGCGAGACACAAAAACATGCTCTCCATTAATTGCATAGACGTTCTTAAAAGATAACACTGCATTTACCACAAATACACATTTTTATTAATATCAAATTGCAACATTTGCTGTTGTTTTATGTGATGCACTAGCTGTAGGTTTTTGAAGAGCAACTCGTCATCTTAAAGGCCAGTTTCTGTTTTAAATAGTAAAATGTCTTTATTGTTTCACCATGAAAGAGAAAAAGTATTTATATTGCGTCCCAACTGTGTTATTCTGCCAATTATAGACATGTTTGATGTATTTTTGGACTTGCCGAATAAAGCTAGCTATATTTATTATCCTAAAATTGAGAACACGTAGTGTCTTGTATTATAAGATGTATCTT
This sequence comes from Neostethus bicornis, assembly GCA_902685375.1. Lineage (NCBI taxonomy): Eukaryota > Metazoa > Chordata > Actinopteri > Atheriniformes > Phallostethidae > Neostethus > Neostethus bicornis. Next base: position 6,807,815 of record LR738564.1, read on the forward strand.
CTAAAAGTTCCGTTCCGTCGTCCTCCGCTCATCCGGGGCTGGGTCGCGGGGGCAACAGCCTCAGACGGGAAGCCCAGGCTTCTCTCACCCTAGCTGCAGCCAGATGGGGTGGTTCGAGCATCTGGTCAGGATGCCCGTACCACCCCATCTGGCTCCTCTCGACCTGGAGGAGGAGCAGCTCGACACCGAGTTCCTCCCGGATGGGAGAGTTCCTCACCCGATCTCTGAGTGAGAGCCCAGCCACCCTGCGGAGGAAGGTCATTTCGCCCGCTTGTATCCGCAATCTCATTCTTTCGGTCACTACCCACAGCTGGTGACCATAGGTGAGGGTCGGAACATAGAACGATTTGTAAATTGAGAGCTTTGCTTTTAGACTCAGCTCTTTCTTTACCACGACGGACCGATGCAGCGTCCTAGTTGTTGCGGACGCCGCACCGATCCGCCTGTCGATCTCCCGCTCCATCCTTCTTCTAAAAGTTAAAATAGGTATTCGAGAAACAGAGTTTCACCATTTTAAAATGATTTGGTTTTGAGACGTTCAGATGCTATTCCATTTCCTCTAGTTTCTCTGATTTTGTGATTTTTTTTTTTTGTGTGTATTTGACCAGAAGTTAAGGTCAACTTTATGTTCCTATTTTCAAAAAAAATCCATTCTGTTAAAGTTTGTTCTCATCACGTCCCATCACACTTGATGTTTAACACTTTGACACACACACACGTCCGAGGAGATCAGTGTCTGATGAACAAAGGTGTCAAATATTTCTGCAGGATTTGTTGTAATTGTTAAACTAGAGCAGATTTTCAAAGCTTGGTCTTAACAAGTCATTATGCTGCTATTTAGATTTTTTTTTCTTGGGTGTTTTTTTTAATTGTTTTACCAAAAAAAAAAAGGTATTTGTTTATGATTATCTGACATAGACTTTGTTTTCACCTTACAGTATCTGGGTTGTATCGAAGTGCTACGCTCAATGAGATCTCTGGATTTCACCACAAGGTCCCAAATAACAAGGTAAGCTCATTGTAATCACTTCTGGACAAAATTGAGTGTTTCTTAAAAGTTTGAAGGAAAATGGACAAAAATTCAAAATCCAAAAATAGTTACAGGATGGCAACCAAATAAGTTAAAGCAAAACAAATAAACACACACTATGTTGTTGTTTCCTTAATTCTAAAATAGTTTTTGTTTTTATTTGAAGTTAGTACAACTTTCATCACAAGAACCAACGTTGTGTAACATCACTAAAAGTTTCAAACTTAAGAAAAATGTTAAGCTAGCCTTTTGAAATCATTAGGATGTTTTAAAACAGCAGGGTTTGTTTTGAAACTTAAGCTGCCACAACTTTATGAACAAATTCATCAGTGTTTTTTTAAAAGAAGGGTGAGGAGCAGAAAAAGTTTCTGTTGGATGCATTGACTTTGTGATTGATTCCGTTTTGTTCCATCGTCTTCTGCTTATCCGGGGCCGGGTGGCGGGGGCAACAGCTTCAGACGGGAAGCCCAGGCTTCTCTCACCCTAGCTGCATCCTGCAGCTCACCCGGTAGGATTCCGAGTCGTTCCCCTGCCAGCTGTGAGACATAGTCTATTTAGCAGGTCCGGGGTCTGCCTCTTGGTCTCCTCCCGGTGGGACGTGCCCAAAACACCTCACCAGCGAGGCGCTCGGGGGGCATCCTGACTAGATGCCCGAACCACCCCGTATGGCTCCTCTCGACCTGGAGGAGGAGCATCTCACCTCCGAGCTCCTCCTGGATGGCAGAGCTCCTCACCCGATCTCTGAGTGAGAGCCTAGCCACCCTGCGGAGGAAGCTCATTTCGGCCGCTTGTATCCGCAATCTCATTCTTTTGGTCACCACCCACAGCTGGTGACCATAGGTGTGGGTAGGAATGTAGAATGATTTGTAAATCAAGAGCTTTGCTTTTCGGCTCAGCTGTTTCTTTACCACGATGGACCGATGCAGTGTCCTAGTTATTGCTGATGCCGCACCGATCCGCCTGTCGATCTCCCGCTTCATACTTCCCCCACTCGTGAACAAGACCCCAAGATACTTAAACTCCTCCACTTGGGACGGGATTCTGCCCCTGACCTTCAGAGGGCATTCCACCCTTTTCTAGGCGAGGACCATGGTCTCGGATTTGGAGGCGCTGATTCCCAACCCGGCTGCTTCACACTTGGCAGCAAATCGATCCAGTGAGAGCTGGAGATCACGGTCCGATGAAGTCGGATTGATTGATTGATTTTTTTATACACTTTAATTTGATGCATACTTTGGATCACAAATCAGTTTCCATCACCAAATTCACACTTGGCTTATTTCACTTTCTTTTAAGATTTCTTCTTCCACTATTATTTTTCTAACTGTACTAGCCGTAAATTACACATTCAAAACGGCGAATGAACCAAAATACAACTACGAGGCTTTACTCCCTGAGTTTCCTTAGCTCAGGACCAGTATAGGTTAACAATTTACTCCGCTTTGTGCATAATGAATGTCAGTGTGTCACTTGAATAAGTCAGAAACGCAAAGCATGCGCTCTGAAAAGTGTGTTCTGATGCTAAAACAGCCTTTGTAAAAAATACCAACGTTTATTTCTAGAATGTGCTTAAAATCTGACTCATTTTATTTGTCAGATTGCTAAGTTGTACATTACTTAACAGTTTAGTGAAATGTTGCAAAACTAACCTTTGTGTCTGTAGTTCTTGTTTTACGGTGCAACAACGGCGCACGATAATTAAAGTGACTCAGAGGCTAAGAATGACTCAGTATTGCATTGTGTCTGCAGATAGTTCAGAAAAGACACCAAAACAATGAGTTGACATCTAAAAAGTGTAAAACAAAGAGAGAAAGTGAATTTGTAACAGTGCAACAAAACAGTTGTTCAAATTATTGTGTTGTATTTTGACACAAAAAACATTTTAGGTGTAAAAAATATTTCTAATCGAATGAGGCTTTGTAAACAACCCGACACAGATTGTGTTTTTGTAAATGTGTAAAATAAACTGAAATTTATTTATAAATATAAATTAATGGTTTAATAAATGGAGAATGCATTTCTCTTTTTTTTTTTTATTATTTATTTATTTCGGTCACAGTGTAATTTCACATTAATGAAAGAAAGAAAAATAATTATATTTTAGTAAAGGACCGAAAAGATATCGGCTGAAGCAAACGCTTATTTCGCCGACCCTTTTTTTTTTTTTTTTTTTTTAAATCGTCATAAAAGCAAAAAAACATATAAGTAAATACTTAGAAATCCATCATAAAACATATAAGTAAATATTCAGAAATCAATCATAATACATAAAATGAAAATTAGAACATCAAATGAAAAAGTAATACAAGTACAAAAGTAATACAATTGTTACTATAATTGTTTAATAATTTAAGTTCATCATCACAATTTTTCCAAAGATCCACACCTTTAATAGAAATACAGAATTTTTTTACATTTGTTCTAAATTTATTTTTAATAAACACAACATTTCCTCTTAGTTCTTTATTGTTTGCATTGAATTTTCAGTACCTCTACAAATATGCCTAAAACAATTGACTGGTGTGTAGTCAGGCCATTTCATGTCATGTCTACTTTTCTGCTTGACTTCCTGATGTCGGTACGGTTAACCAGTATCGTTACACAAGGGCAAAATCACTCTTTCATTGTTGTGTGTGTGTGTGTTAAATGTTTTCTTGAGTTCGGCTGGAAATGATGAAATAGAAAGGCTGTAGTGGAGGAGGGAAGAGGAAGGAACTCATGGTAATAAACTTAACAACCACTTAACCACTTCCCCATATTGCACAAAACCCATTTTAGTGGAAGAGGATCAGAAAAAAAACAACCAGAAAACACACAAATGGTCACAAACAACTGCCATTAGCGTTAGTGGCAAATTTACTCAGAATATCCTCTGGACATTTATCCAAATGATTTGTCGGAACAACATGTTACTGATGAGTTGAGTTGATTTATTAAGTATGCAAGATGGTGTTTGAATACACTTTTGGTAATTAAAGTACATTTTGTTTGTCTCATTTTAAAGGTACTAAAAAAAAATAGCTTTTTGTCCAACGGTTCTTCTCATCCTTTGCCTCTCATCTGCTTTGTAGGGAAGCCATCAGTCTGGTGTGTGAGGCTGTGCCTGGAACCAAAGGAGCGCTGAGGAAGAGAAAGGTACATGGATGGATAGATATGAAAAAGAAAAGGCGTGAAACGATAACAGAAAAATAACGTGTGAAGGTGCAGTCGGTTGGGGAAGAGGAAAAAAGAGACAACATTAGATATTAATTGACCCCTCCATGTTCTATAAATAGCATCCCCTCTTTCTGTTTTTGCTTCCTGCATGTAAAAAGAGAGGCAGCAGAGAAAGATGAAGAGGCATGGTTTTGTATGTGCGTGGGTGTAGCTCCAGCCCACGATGCACCGCACACCACACTTAGGTGCTTAGTGACTCATGTAGCTCACAATATCTGTGATCAGGAGCTTGTCTGCGCACACATGCATGTGAGCGCATGTATTCTTTTTGTGTAATCACATAGTGGTTGTCCGCTTACATGCGGGGAGGCTGTGACTTAATGCGAGGTGTGAAATGAAGCAGCCCTCTACTTAATAAGGCTCGCTTAAATGTCAGGCAAAAGACTAAAACACAAAACGAGCGCGGGTTTGTTCCTGTAAATGGATACGCGCCATGAAACGATGCTTGGCAAATGCAGCAGACTGACAACGAGCTAAAACAGAAAATGATAAATGAGCTTGGCTATTTTTCATTTACCTCTCCAGCTTTATTTTAAATGTCTGTGCTTGATCGTGTAGTCCTAAATGAACCCTCCTGCATCCTGTTCAACGACGCGCTAACAATTTTTACATGTTACTATCATATTTTGGCCGTAGTTTTAATACAATATACCAAGTTATACCAGTTAAATATGAACAAAGTTTTGAAAATGGAAATTTTATTGTGAAATGAATGAAGAAATGATGATGAAATTGGATTTTTATGTTGCAAAGCATTAGATTAGAAATAAAAATTCCTTCATTGTTTATTTTATATAACATGTTGGGGGGCATTTAATTTATGAATTTTGTTAAACAAATTGTTCTGATTGTTGTTTAAGTATCTCGGGGTCTTGTTCACGAGTGGGGGAGGGATGGAGCAGGAGATCGACAGGCGGATCGGTGCGGCATCAGCAATAACTAGGACGCTGCATCGGCCCGTCGTGGTAAAGAGAGAGCTGAGCCGAAAAGCAAAGCTCTCAATTTACAAGTCGATCTACGTTCCTACCCTCACCTATGGTCACCAGCTGTGGGTGGTGACCGAAAGAATGAGATCGCGGATACAAGCGGCCGAAATGAGCTTCCTCCGCAGGGTGGCTGGGCTCTCACTCAGAGATCGGGTGAGGAGCTCTGCCATCCGGGAGGAGCTCGGTGTCGAGCCGCTCCTCCTCCAGGTCGAGAGGAGCCAGATGGGGTGGTTCGGGCATCTGGTCAGGATGCCCCCCGAGCCCCTTGCGGGCGAGGTGTTTTGGGCACATCCCACCAGGATCCTTCCAACGACTTGGAAGGATCCCAAGTCGTTCACAGCTGGCCGGGGAACGACTTGGGATCCTTCCAGGTGCGCAGGAGAATGCAGCCGAGGAGAGAGGGGCCTGGGCTGCCCGCTTGGGGCTTTTGACCCCGCGACCCGACCCCGGAACAAACGGAAGATGACGGAACGGAACGGAAATTTTTGTGATTGAAAGATTTTTGGCATTTAAATTGGTTTGTTTAGCATTGATACTGTAAAATACCAGTAGACATGTTTACCTCACAGGTCCTTTCATTTGATACTTTTCATATCTGTGTTAATTAAAACCCTATTTTTTGTGATTCAGCTTGTGATTTACTGTACTTTCCTGTTTCTTTTAGCCACCATCCAAAGCTCTATCCAGCATTTTGGGAAAGAGCAATTTGCAGTTCGCCGGCATGTCCATCAACCTTAATATCTCTACAAGTAGCTTAAACCTGATGACCCCGGACTGCAAACAGGTCAGTACGACTTATTCTGTGGAAATGTTTACATTCATGCAAAACATGATGAAATGGGATAGAGCGAAGGGGGAGAAAGGATGAAACATTGCACATTTTTATTTATGATAAGGAATTGATTAATACAGAACAAAGAGACTTTATTAACACCAAATTTGATCCTTTTTGTTTATCCAAAAGCTATTTCATTCATTCAAAAGGCAACATTTTTCACATGTCTGATTGCTCTTTGCCATGGTAATCTTCAAAAAGCACAATGTAAAAAATGTCTGTTAAATTTGAGTAGAATCTGAGAAATAACAAATCAGTTGCAAAACTGATTTTGTAATTTTTTTTTATGAAGTAACTTTCCTTCTAGGCAATGTTCATTAGTTCAACATTTGCACTGACTAGATGAATAAATAGATACTAAAGTAAATGTATGCTTAAACATGTGATCAGCGGTATAGTTTTGTGCCAAAAAAGAGCACTACAGATGCAGTATTTGCCTGAGGATGCTGATAGAGAAGTACAGGGAAGGTCAGAGGGAGCTGCACTGTGTCTTTGTAGATCTTGAGAAAGCGTATGACAGGGTACCTAGAGAAGAACTATGGTATTGTATGAGGAAGTCTGGTGTGACGGAGAAGTATGTTAGAGTGGTTCAGGACATGTATGGGGGCTGTAAGACAGTGGTGAGGTATGCTGTAGGTGAGACAGAGCAGTTCAGTGTGGGGGTGGGACTGCACCAAGGATCTGATCTGAGTCCTTTGCTGTTTGCTATGGTGATGGACAGGCTGACAGACGAGGTTAGACAGGAATCTCCATGGACAATGATGTTTGCAGATGACATTGTGATCTGTAGTGAGAGGAGGGAAGAGGTGGAGGAAAGGCTGGAGAGGTGGAGGTTTGCGCTAGAAAGAAGAGTAATGAAGATTAGTCAGAGTAAGATGGAGTACATTTGTGTGAATGAGAGGGATCCAAATGGAAAAGTGAGGTTACAGGGAGAAGAGATAAAGAAGGTGGAAGATTTCAATCGACAGTCCAGAGCTATGGAAAGTGTGAAAAAGAGATGAAGAAGCGTGTGCATTCAGACTTGAACGGGTGGAGATAACTATCAAGTGTGATGTGTTAAAGAAGAGTTTTAGCTAAAATGAAAGGGAAAGTGTACAAAACCGTGGTGAGACCACCCATGCTGTTTGGTCTAGAAAAATTGGCATTGAGGAAAAAACAGCCAATGTTAGAGCTTTTGGAGATAAAGTCAGAGAGGCCAGACTGAGATGGTTTGGACGTGTGCAAAGGAGAGAGAGAGAGTACATTGGCAGAAGGATGCTGGGTTTGGAACCACCAGGAAAGTGGACTAGAGGAAGACCAAAGAGGAGGTTCATGGATACAGTGAAGGAAGACATGAAGATAGTTGGTGTGACCAAAGAGGATGCAGCAGATAGGGTTAGATGGAAGAAATGGACTTGCTGTGGCGACCCCTGAAGGGAAATGCCAAAAGAAGAAGAAACATGTTTTTCTCAGTTATATACAGTGTCTTTCCAAATCTAATAAGCTTAAGTACAGGAGCACAGGAAGTAATTAGATAATAATTAGCTTTTGAAAAACTATTTAAATAATATTAGAAAAATGTAATAATTCTTGTCATGGGGCCGTAGTGATGTGCAGTGAGGTCCTGTAAACACACATCATTGTGATAACTTTGATGCTAATGATTCCATTTGATTACAAACAAAATTAGAAGACCAAACTCAGAAATACTTGTAACAGTTTCACAAATTCTTAAAATTTGTGCTGCAAAGGTACCAGCTACTGGAAATGATGCCATGGACAAATTTGGCCAACTGCTGGTTGGACACAGTGTGCCTAAAAGCAGGATGGAGAACAGTGAGGCAGCCTTCAGTTCTGTGTTATGTTTAAATCCTCCTGGCCAGTGTTCACTCCCTGGACATCTAAGTGTACCTGCTCTGTTTGATCCCGGCTGTTTCCTGAAGAGATGAGGAGCAGTGATGTTCTTTGACTTTTGAAAATCTGATTCATACGCATCGTGCCAGACTCAGCCTTTCAGATTGACGGCCCACAGCAATTAGACTAAGGGTGCCCACTCAGTTTTGGAAAGAAGATACCAAGTCTAAAGATCTACCAACAGTTTTTAAAAAGTAGAATATTCACAAATATAAGTTTTAGGTGCCACATACATACATTACACATTTTAAACGGCATTTTAACAATGGCATTCAATTCACTGATATTTGTATGGCCCAAAAATCACAAAATGGACTTTGCATTGCAGATTGAAAAAATAAGTACAAAAACAAAGAAAAAAAGAAAAGTGTATCTACACAAATACACAGTTAAAAACTAACTAAGAAAAGCTTGCTAAACAATTTCAGCACATTCCTGTCCTTAGACCAGGGGTGTCTAACTCCGGTCCTGGAGGGCTTGTGTCCTAAAGGTTTTCACTGTATTCCTGGTTCAACACAGCTAATGCACCTAAAGTGAAATCAACAGCCAATCAAATTTGGCACATTGACTCATTTCCTGGATCAGACATGTAGATTAAAGAACACATGGAAAACCTTAGGGAACCGGCCCTCCAGGGCCAGAGTTGGACACCCCTGCCTTACCTCAAGCTCACACTGGATCCGGTGCAGAGGTTGGGTGACTCACACCGAATCCGGTGCGTACTACTGCAGAGTTTTTTGCAGCATCAGGAGATCGTGAGTCCGCCCAATAACAATGACATATACAGGAAGTGGGAGGAAACAGAGATGCATGTTTTGCATTCATCATTTTTGGACTTTGTCTTTGTCTTTTTACGCTGTCTTTAATACGGATGAGTAGCATCATATAAAATAGTGTGGTTTTGAACTTTCACGAGCAATCTTTTGTCGTCTATGGTGCTGAATGAATGTAGAAACTTTTGAGCTCGCATCTCAGTCATGTGGGCGTGTCCACGGCTATTTTCTTGAAAAAAAAAAAAACAGCGTATGTACTTCATTCGCACAAGATGTTTTCCTATTTGCCTGATTTTGTTTTTACAACTTCACAACTGTGCGCAGCGGGGGTCTGTGGTGTTGCAGAGAAAGTTCCTTTCGACGGGAAAGATTCCTTTCGCCGCTCTGCAGGGGGCGTGGCACCGCATCCAGTGTGAGCCACTCTTGTGTTTTTAATGTTACAGAATGAGTCCGAGAGGACTGCAGAATCCGCATCGCAGCCGCACCCGGTGTGAGAATGCTTCATATTGAGGAAAAACTAAAAAAAAAAAAAAAAAAAACAGCAGTAGGGAAATAAAGAAGAAACCCCCTGGGGCTCACACGAAAGAGAGATCCCTCCACTGTGACGAGCATCCAATGTCTAAGACTATAGTTTAAATATTGGCTTATTCTATCTACTCTACAGATTTATATCAGAAGAAATCAGTAGATGTTCTTCATCCTGATGGAGATGGATGGTAGATCACGCACAGAAGCCTCCTCAATCTGGCAACACGTTGTGCTTAAACCCCAAACACTATAAGACTTACCAAAACATTTCTGGGACATGATGGTTGATTGCAGTGGTCACTCCTAAATGACACAGATTGTGAATTCTTTTTCACCCTCCACCCTCAAGAAGGTGGTTGAGAAGAATCAAGAGGAGCAGCTGGAACCTGAAATGTTGCTAATTGGATTTTTTTATTTATCTTCTGGAACCTTCGAACCATTCCACAGACAAATTTGGTGTGGAAAAACAAAACAATCAACCAATAACCATTGGGTGTTGAAGAAAAAAACAGACTTCAGTTTATTATATGGCCTCAGTTTGAACTTCTGTCATGTGTTTTTTTGTTCAGGAGGAACTGTTCAGCGAGAAAAATTGCCTGTTGATTATTTCACGGTTACTATAGCAACCTAACAGCAAGCTTTTTTTCTTCTGCTACTTCTGATCAACGTCCTTCCTCTCTTCAAAAGGAGCTTATTTTTGTTTTACTAGAATAAGGCGGTTTTTTTCAACACAATTTCTAAAAAAGATATTGTGATGAAACGCTGCAAAGCATAGAGAGTACAAACTGCAGTCAAACAAACGTAGTTGTTTGTGAGCGAAGGTGATATTGAGTTACTTTTCAACGACCAGATCAGGTTGAATTAAGCAGGCACAAAGCACTGCCATTGGGGACAATGCAATTCAGATTTGCGATATCACCCTCACTCCATTTCATCCCTTTTCTGAGTGGTTTCATTGTGACAGTACATGTGCTGTCCTTTTCAACATCCTCATGATCACTGCTGCCACAATCATCCTCAAGAACAATGTGAGCCCATGACTCAACCAGGTAGTGAGAAACATTTCCATTGCCGAACATCTGCGGGTATTAACATGGTCTAGGCATTGTCACAGCAAAAAAGTGTATACCTCTGAGACTTATCTTTCTCACTGCGTACAATTTCCCACCATCTGCCCTTGGGTAAACTTTTATTTTCATTGCAGTACATGCCCAAACTTTTTACATCGCCCAATGTAATGACATGGTTTTACTTTGTGCCATTCCAGTCTCATGAGTTTCACCAAGCGATAATTAGCTGGGTCGCTAACTAGCAAAGTTGCTCTGCTGTGAAAACCACCTCCATTTTTACTTCTAAACATACGTAACTGTAAATCAATAGTCCACATGGACCAGTTCTGTTCTTACAGAGTGTTTAAGTTTAGCGTTTGCGCTTTTTATTCAAACACGTGCCAGTTTGTTCATTTGAAATTTGCTCTTAGCTGTGCTAGCGTGGCAGAATAATGACGTCAATTGTAAAGCAGGCTCTTTAAAGCAGGTGAAGCCTCTTTGAAGTACAGCCTCATTATTTAGAAACAAATATATATTTACAACAAATTGTATCCAAGTAACTGAAAATTAACAGTAGATACAAAAACATGACCTCTTGCTTATGTAGAATAACTGCCATTTTTAGGGAATAAAATAATGATAATTTAACTTCACGAATAATATGAGACTATTGAAATAACAGTAGTAATGTGCAACGCATTTGGGAACAATATCACATATAGCTTATGTCAACATTTAACTTTTTTTGTATCATTATTGGGAGCGGGTGTGAATCTAGACCCGTGAAATATAGGGTGCTTAGTATTCTGGACGTAATTATATAGTTTTTTTTCAGCTAATTAGTCGCAAGTTCTTTGCCAAATATTTGTTCTTTTACATTCATATACAATTTCTAGATTGTCATCTCTGGCATTTCCCTTTTGCGTCACTGAAACAATGATTGTCAAGTAAAAAATGACACAACAAATTTGTGTATAACACTAATACATAGACAAAAAAGCTTAAATAAAAATGAGTCATTCACATTCATATCTTTTCAATGCTTTAAGAAAAATTATTTGATATCCAGACGGCACGGTGTCCCAGTGGTCAGCACAGTGGCCTCACAACAAGAAGGTTGTGGGTTCGAGTCCTGGATGTGGACGAGGCTTCGAACACTGGCTTTTTTGTGTTCTCCCCGTGTATGCAGGAATTTTCTCAGGGTACTCCGGTTTGCGTGTGTGAATGAGAGGGATCCAAATGGAAAAGTGAGGTTACAGGGAGAAGAGATAAAGAAGGTGGAAGATATTAAGTTCTTGGGATCAACAGTCCAGAGCAATGGAGAGTGTGGAAAAGAGGTGAAGAAGCGTGTTCAGGCAGGCTGGAACGGGTGGAGGAAAGTATCAGGTGTGATGTGTGACAGAAGAGTTTCAGCTAAAATGAAAGGAAAAGTGTACAAAACCGTGGTGAGACCCGCCATGCTGTTTGGTCTAGAGACAGTGCCACTGAGGAAAAGACAAGAAGCAGAGATGGAGGTAGCAGAGATGAAGATGCTGAGAATCTCTCTGGGAGTGACCAGGATGGACAGGATCAGAAATGAGTATATCAGAGGAACAGCACATGTTAGAGGTTTTGGAGATAAAGTCCGAGAGGCCAGGCTGAGATGGTTTGGACATGTACAGAGAAGAGAGACCGAGTACATCAGCAGAAGGATGCTGGATTTGGAACCACCAGGAAAGAGGTCTAGAGGAAGTCCAAAGAGGAGGTTCATGGATACAGTGAAGGAAGACATGAAGATAGTTGGTGTAACCGAAGAGGATACAGCAGATAGGGTTAGATGGAAGAAACTGACTTGCTGTGGCGCCCCCTGAAGGGAAATGCCGAAAGGAGAAGAAGAAGACTCCGGTTTGCTCCCACCCCCCAAAAACATGCATGCTAGGTTGGCTGGCCACTACAAAATTGCCCCTAGGAATGAACGTGTGTATGGTTGTATGTATGTGGCCCTGTGACAGATTGGTGACCTGTTCAGGGTGTACCCAGGGAGGCCTCTAGCCTCGAATCAGCTGGGATGGTCTCCGGTATCTCCAACAACCCTGTAACGACTTGACGGTTAAGAAGGTGACTGACTTGATGACCAATTGTAGAAACTACTTAATAATTACATTGTCTTCTGTCGTTTTCTGCTTATCTGAGTCCGAGTCACAGGGTCAACAGCCTCAGACAGGAAACCGAGGCTTCTGTTAGAAAATGTATTCCTATAGTGTAACACAGTATTTTTCAACCTTTTTTATGCAAAAGTACATTTTTCCGTAGAAAACAATCTTGAGGCGCACCACCAACCAAAGTGTTAAAAACAATTCTTTAAATCAATTTAAATGATTTAATCACTTAATCAAAAGAAGTTTCATATAAAACCATAATGGGCACTTTGTCATTCTGCAGTTTTGAAAGCTTTGCACCTTGTTTGCTACATTAACATGTTTAGTTCCAGACAATAAGTCTTTCAGAGGATTTACCCAGAATGCAACAGAAACCTTTCTTCTTTATAACGCCTTGCAGAAAATGTTAGATTTACGTAATTAGAATCTGCCATTTTTCTGTTTTAAAACACAATCTAAATGTTCTCTTAATCAATGTTCCCGCTAAGCTATGCGCCTGTGCAATTGCGCACTGCTCGCAGATTAATGTCGCACAAGAAAACCTATTCAGCGCACAAAAAAACTCAATTCAAACTAAAGATGGTAAAATGAGACAGAGATCTGGAGCATATCTCATTCTTCTTTCTTTCTGAAACAAATTTCAGCTGCTGATGTCACAAAGAGTAGAAGTTGTTGCCCCGCCCCCTTGCACTCAGAAAGCTTGTGTGTTTGATCAGAGGGAACATTGCTCTTAAAGTCTCAAAACATGTAGAAAATATGATCCACGAGGTCAGGTAGTTTTCAAGAGGAATGGAAAGCAGCATGCAACAATAAAGCAGTGAAGAAGAGTGGGTTGCTATGGTTACAGGTCAGCCCTGCTTGTCTCTAAATAAAATGACAAAATTTCATTCTGATAAACATGAATAAATACGCTTTAATTTTTAAAGCTTTCTTAAAATCTTTCCACAAACCAATCAACCAAAACAATCTTTCGGAGCTACCGGTAGGTCACGTTCATCGTATGAGGTGAAATAGGATCATTTCCCACGGCACTCCTGACGATCTCTTGGAAAACGCTGGTGTAACGGACTGGGTTAATTATGGAGCTTGTGAAGTTAAGATCGACATTGACTAACATTAGTTATATTATAAAACAAATACTGTATAAATGCCACATTATCCTAAAAATGGTCAATAGATTACTCTCACTGGTCATTTTGGAGCAGCTTGTATTAAAAAAAAGTTTATTCACCCCTCTGATAAAGTGTTATTCACTCTCTTCCCAGATCCCCAAGTCCTGTTTTTAAGTTTACATTTATGTCATTCATGTAAATGAGTAATGTCTAAAGATAACCAATGAGTCAGGTGGGAGGAATTTAAAGAAGAAACAGCATATGTCAGCAGTCTTATAGAAAATGTCCTTGGTAATGAGAGGAATGACATCACTCTAAAAGGCCACAGACTTAGCTCTAAAGTGCTGTAAAATATTAAATATTTTATTGCATATTTTACATTTTTTTACATTTATTCTGCATGTGTCCATAGTTGACCTATCTCTTTAATGTTTTCAGTTAGTTCAGGTTTTATTTATTTTATTGAGCATGGAAACAGGATGCTGGACACTTTAAGAAAAAAGAAGTCTGGCTCTGTGTTTTTAAAGAGGGTCGGTTAGAACCAAAACATTTAAAGATGATAATAAGATTGAACATGTTTGATTAAACATCAACTATTATTTTAGTCAATACATTTGTATTGGATACAAATCGACATGGACGTGATCGATGTATTTATGTGCTGTTTTTTTTTTTTTTTATTACAGATTATAGCCAACCATCACATGCAGTCTATCTCCTTTGCATCAGGAGGAGATCCCGTAAGTATCTTCTTATTTAAGAATGTAAATGATAAGTTTACCCTCTTCTTCATCTTTGAACGTGTCATTGTTTTTCAGGACACTACAGATTATGTTGCGTATGTAGCAAAGGACCCAGTTAACAGAAGAGGTGAGAATTATTTTTCACAATGTTCAACTGATCAGACATGTATAAAAACCTTTGGCATACAATGTTATTCTCCCTCCTCAGCGTGCCACATTCTTGAATGTTCTGATGGACTGGCTCAGGACGTCATCAGTACCATCGGTCAAGCTTTCGATCTTCGTTTCCAGCAGTATCTGCAGTGTCCTTCAGGCAAGATATCCTCCACACAAGACAGGTGAGCATCTCATCATAAATGATCAACTTTTGTTTAAAAAACATTTACCGTATTTTCACGACCATAAGGCGCATTTAAAAGTCTTTGAGTTTCTTCAAAATGAGCGGCGCGCCCAATGTGTGTTGTCAGGCGGACGAATATATTAGAGAACCATGAGGCGGATGTAGTTGAGAACATGAGAACATTAAAGGGGGAAGTGTGAGAGTGGTTTGTGTATAAAAACACAGGTATGTGCTTCATGTAACACATTGCTGTTTTAACAACACTGAAAAACGCTTATGAAGCTCAGTTTGAACTGATGGCAACCAGCTACGTGGAGGAACATGAGAATCGAGCCCCCGTGAGAAAATTTAAAAGTAACGAGTCACTGGTTCGTAAAGGGAGTTAGCTGGAAAACGTAGAAGAAGACGTAGCTGAGTGTCCGCGGAACTAAGGCGAGGTGGCCAGAGTTAGAGGAAAGACTCCAGCAGTGGATCATCAAGCAAATAACCACAGGGAGGAGCGTTTCCATAGTCACTATTCGGCTAAAGGCTGTGGGAGCGATGAATGATCAGAGGAGACCATAGCTTCACGAAGGGTGGAGGGCAGTGTCGGGCGAGTTATGCCACAGTTTGCCAGTGGATTGTAGATGCTTGGGCTAACGTGTCTGCTAGCACTGTTGTCCGAGCTTTCGCAAAAGCAGGCATCATTTCTGAGAAGCCACACGGTACAGAAAGTGACTCTGACAGCGAAGAAAGTGAACCTGCTATGTTGGATTTAGTACACCTGTTAGATTCTGAAACAGAGGATGAGGACTTGGATGGATTTGATAAATGACTTTATGACGACTGTAACTAATATTTAAATAATAAAAAACTCAGTTTTGCTCCCGATCTATTTTTAAATATGCACACTTGTCTGCTTGTCTGTGTGTTGTTGTAAGGTGGATGTACGTAGTAGGAGATATGTATATAAAACCCGAGCCCTATCATCAGGTGCGCCTTCTGTGTGTTAAATATAGTGCACACGAAACTAGGACTGCGCCTTTTAATACGGTGCACCTTTAGAAAAATGTGAAAAATTATTATTATTATTTTTTTGTTAGTACTAGATACTTGGTGAGAATTTGTTTTTAAAATTTTTCATAAATAATTTAGAATCCTTTAGCTTAACCCATCTTTTTCATTTCTAACTATGCATTAATATAGTATTTTCCTTGGTTGACATATTCAGACAGAAGAGGCCAGATTTACTTCTGAACTCTGTGGATATTTTATGATCAAGAAATGAGGAACTAAGTAAAGTGCCCGTTTAAATTTTGATAGTTAAGTTTCAACTTGAACTTTAGAGATTAAGTTTTCATTTTTTCTAAGCATACGGTCATTCGCACGATACATTTTTGACAGAAAAATATATTTGTTGGCATCCTTCTCTCGCTACGGACAATGGAGTCTGCACCTGGATACTTTTCTGTTTGTGCAGCATCGGCTCTGGCTGAACAATGGGGGAGCTGCAGCTCTGACCACACTTACTGCAAATGTAATAGGTGGTATGAGTCATGTTAAGGGGAGTGGGAGGCAGTGGCAGACTGACTTTTTTTGCTGTTTCTGGGTCTTTGTGGCCTTGTGCTGGATCTCTCTGTTCTCCTTGCTCTGCTTGACACCAATTTTGACAGGACAAAATTCTCCATGTAAAAGTTCGTCTTGAAATTTCTGAAAATAATCAACACAATGGGTGATCGAAGTAATTTGACTTTATATTACGTTTAAACATAGTTTAAAAGACGTGATTTGATTTTTAATCACATTTCGAAATGAACACAGAGTGCAAATGCCTTTTTTTTTTTTTTCTTCTCTCAGGTTATTAAATACGGAGGAGTTGCCATGGACAGAGGAAGAAGAAGAGTCAGCAGAGCATCCTTATTATAACAACATCCCTGGAAAAATGCCGCCACCTGGAGGCTTCATCGACACCCGACTGGCCAATAAGAACGCAGCATCAGATGGTAGCCAGGTACAACAATCGTAATTTAATCACTCACAAAAAATGTCAACTTGTTTTTGTCTGGAGCAAATAAACAAAACCTCAGTGTTTTCACATCTTGTCAGAGGTATAAAGAGTTGTGAACAATGTGTTCAATTCAATTTTTCAATTCAATTTTATTTGTATAGCCCAAAATCACAGAATTTCCGTCTCAATGGGCTTCACAAGAAAAAGAGGAATGTATTAACACAAATACACAACAAGAAAAATAACTAACAAATGCTAACTAAACAAGACTAGCACATTAATGCACTTAGACTCTCCTTCTCGGTGAGGAAAATTTCCTAAAAAAACAATCAGTGGGGAAAAATAAGAAACATCGTGGGGATCCACGTGAAAGAGAGATCCCTCCCCCGGGACGAGCAAACAACGTGTCAAAGATTATTGTTTAAATATTAGCTTATTCTAATCTACAGCTAAATATCTAAAGAAGTTATGTTATGTTAAACTAAATGTGATTATCACACATGTACACTCGTCCAGATCAGCATTTTCCAACCAGTGTTCCGCGGCACACTAGTGTACCGTGAGAGAGCATCAGGTGTGCCGTGGGAAAGGATCCTATTTCACCTCATATGGTGATCGTGATCTACCGGTAGCTTGAAAAGATTAATTTGGTTGACACATGGTGTTTGTATAAAAAATGAATTGAAGCGTATTATTTATGTTTATTATTATGTAATCTTGTCTTTACAAGAGAGAGGCAGGAATGTCTTGCAATAGGCTGTTTACTGTAACCATAGCAACCCACTCTTCTTATCTCCTTTTTTGTTGCGAGCTGCTGCCCATCTCTCCTCAAAACTACCCCACCTAGTGGATTGTATTTTTTACATGTTTTCGAGACATTAAAAGAACATTTAGGTTGTGTTTTATAGCAGAAAAAAAATTGAATTCTACTTAAAGGGTCCATCTCATGCAAAACGGACTTTCCAGAGTTTTCTACCTTGTAAGAGTGATGTCCGGGCCTTGTATATGTCACCAAAGGGGTTTCTAGATTGATTTAGCCCGTTTTTCACAAATTGCTGTGGATTTTTGGTACGCTCAGACAAAACAACCAATGAGCAGATGTCTAAAGTATGACGCAGCTGTCTAAAGTATGACGCATTTGACGTAGCCAGGACGGACTTCGCACACGCCCCGCTCCGCAGCAAACCCTCACGACCCGCCTGCCTCCACTCCGGCCTTACGCCCTCACAAACTCGCTTTCAACATTCGATATACAGGCTGGTTCGCTGCTCTGCGTCTTTTTTATTTTCTTGCTTGAAACACGCTTTTTGTAGCTATGTCTTCAAGGAGAAAGCGCCTTCCCCCTCCCGCTCAGAGATGGGCGGAGGAATAGCGTCTCAGTGAGAGCAGAGGGCGGAGCTTGTACTTTCTCAGGACGTATGGCAATCGTCATACTACGGCGTCACCTTTTTACTTTTGCTTTGACTTGACTATAATTACACTGACGAGTTACCTACCGTATAAAGGTGCTGAATTACATTGTTGGCGTAGATTCAAGCGATACCCGGCCTTTCTTAGGTCCGGTCTGTGACTGCGCTCCACCAAATCAATATATTTTCATAACTATCGTGTAATGCATGTTGCAAACCCCACATTTTGCGTGTGTATGTGCATAGGATACAATGTGAAAAGAGTTATTTTGCATGAGATGGGCCCTTTAAATCTTACATTGACTGCAAGACATGAAAGAGGTGAAAGTTTCTGTTGCATTCTGGGTAAATCTTCTGATAGGCTCCTTCTCTGAAACCAAACACGATAATATGGAGAAAAAAAAGGTGCAAAACTTTCAAAAGTGCACAGAATAACAAAACGCTCATTATGACACATGGCTGCATATGATATTGCATTTGATTAAATAATTACCAGTAAATAATTTAAATTTAAAAAAAAAATAGTTTTTAACCATTTTTGGTGGTGTGCCTCAAGATTTTTTTCGATGGAAAAATGTATTGTGGCATAAAAAGGTTAAAAAGCAACCGGTCAGATCCTGACCATCCTACGTGCAAGTGTGCGATTAAGTTTATTTTATTTATTCAACCTTTATCTAACCAGGTAGAACGATTGAGAACCATTTCTCATTTACAACGACCTGAGCTGGAACAGTACAACAAATAAATTAAAACAACATAAGATTACAAACCAATAAAACATGACGTGACACACTTTCACAATAAGAGTTCTTAAGAGACAAAATATGACTATTTATAATAAAAAGATATAAAATACACTTAAAAATAACTACATTTTTCACAAACCAAATGTGTTATGAACGACTAAAAGGCAGCTAAAGAGACCATAGTTCCATTTTTTATTTCAATTCTGTTAAAATAATAAATAACATAAAAGTACCACTTATTTCTAATCCAGTCTGACAAAATCAATGTCATTCATGCAGCAAATGTCAGACGGTCTCCCTTGTGCTGAAATATCTCATGCACGGTTTATAGTCCACAAAGTCATGGCGTCAGGTTACACATCTGTCATCAGCTGGATTGTGCACACACACACATACACACACACACAGGACCTGAACCATACATGCAGCTGCGCTCATTGTCACACTTTGCGGCTGTTTTAGAGGATTTTTTTTTCTTAGCAATCAGATCTAAGAAAAACCCTCCATTCACAAGAAGTGTGTTTCCATGGTGACCCTTTGATTTGCAAACATGCACAGCCTGCTGGACAGAAATGGGTAGTCAAGCTCAAATTAGTCTTTTGATTTGAATGAATGGATGGGTGGATGCAGTCTGTGTCTCTGTCTTATTTTTGCTAATTGAGAAAAAAAAAAATCTTTACCACCCTCTGTGTTTTCTGTGTGTTGTCAGATGGTCCCGGGCTCAGTGGATCAGACGTATTATCAAGGGCGCCACTGTGAAAACTGGGCGAATGAAAGGAAGCCTATTTTCTTGCAACAGGGTACGAGCTTCTAAATTTGTCCAATTTTCAACTTTTTTTTTTTTTACACGTCTTCAACTGCTTGACTTTGGTTGTTTTGTTTGTACGCATGTTTAGGTTCATTTGATATAAGCAGTTTACCAGACACTAAAGCTCAATCAGCCAAAACAACCGAGATGCCCACATATGTCAACACCCAGCAGATTGACGCCCAGGTGCTCGCAGCTCTTCAAGCAGAAGCGGAAAATGTGACGAAAGGAATGGCAGCCGCAGCCAAAGAGAGCCCACAGAAGGACCTTTTTGACATGAGTATGGCTTGATTAACTGTTACTAAGTTTATTCAATTCAATTTTATTTGTATAGCCCAAAATCACAGAATGTCCGTCTCAATGGGCTTCACAAGAAAAAGAGGAATGTATTAACACAAATACACAACAAGAAAAATAACTAACAAATGCTAACTAAACAAGACTAGAACATTTATGCCCTTAGACTCTCCTTCTCGGTGAGGAAAAACTCCTAAAAACCCATCAGTGGGGAAAAAATAAGAAACCTCGTGGGGATCCACATGAAAGAGAGATCCCTCCCCCGGGACGAGCAACCAATGTGTCAAAGATTATTGTTTAAATATTAGCTTATTCTACTCTACAGCTAAATATCTAAAGAAGTCAATAGATGTTCTTCATCCTGATGGAAACACGGGGGGCTCCTCAGCCTGGCGATGTCCAGTACGGGGATGAGTAGATGTTCTTCATCCTGATGGAAACACGGGGGACTCCTCAGCCCAGTGAGGAGTCCCCCGTTTGCTTTTCATTTGTGAACATGGAAATTGTTTTTAAATAGAGAAGAACATCACTGGAAACTAGTAGCAGTCTATTTTCAGTTTCAGAAAGTTTGATTAGAATACCCTTTAAAATAAGAGGTTCTAATTACAGGAGTTCCCCCCTTTTTTTTATTTCTTTGACTCCAGCTCATCTTCATAATTACACCACTTGAGAGTAAAGACAAGAGGAGGGCAATCGTCATACGACGGCGTCACCTTTTTTCTTTTGCTTTGACTTGACTATAATTACACTGACGAGTTACCTACTGTATAAAGGTGCTGAATTACATTGTTGGCGTAGATTCAAGACGTGGAAGATAGACTTTTCAGTTCACTCCAATACGATGTTTTCTTTAATCAACTTGGTCTGATATATTAATGTAGTCATGCATTAACGGATTGGTACATATTTCAATATTTTCAAATGAATTAATTATCAAAAATGTCATCTCTGCAGTAAATTTGTAATATTAAAAAGGTCTATATCAGGCTAGTTTGATAACAAACTTCGACTGTAGGTACGTCTGACTCTCGTTAGAATGACACAAACCTATTAATAAACTCAAATGAACATCATATTGTAATCATTCTGGAAGGTATTGATGTGTGAATTTGATTGGTTCTCTTTCATTTTTTGTCATCACATTTCGCACCAGAGCCCTTTGAGGATGCCATTCAGTCTCAAGCCCAGCCTGCGTCTCAAGGCCAACCGCAGGTAACCGGTCTTCAGAAAGCTGCATCTGTGGACAATTCAAGCCCTCTTCTGGTCAGATCGTTGGCCTTCCGTACACAGGAGGAATTGGAGGGCCAGGCATGGTATCATGGTAAAATGAGCCGCAGAGATGCAGAAAAACTACTGAACAATGACGGGGACTTTCTCGTCCGCAAAAGCACGACCAACCCAGGGTCGTACGTGCTGACAGGCATGCACAATGGACTAGCCAAACACCTACTGCTGGTGGACCCTGAAGGCACGGTAAGGAAGGGAAAAAGAACACACTAATTAGCCCTCATTTATCAAAGTTGTGCACACAATGGTGTCAATTTTAGATGTACACAGAAAATGTGCCTGAAGGCACATGGCATTTATGAAGAGGGGTGCACCAG
Organism: Neostethus bicornis; assembly: GCA_902685375.1. NCBI lineage: Eukaryota > Metazoa > Chordata > Actinopteri > Atheriniformes > Phallostethidae > Neostethus > Neostethus bicornis. Next base: position 6,829,309 of record LR738564.1, read on the forward strand.
TTCTTTTAAGGCATGGGTGCACAACCTTTTTTGTCCCAAGAGCTACTTTTCAAGAGTCAAACCTCCTGAGATCTACCAGTCCAGTGTCAACACCGTAAACCCCCGCAGATCATTTCCAGCCTCTGTAAAGTACCTTCACAAAATGTTTTGTTATTGTCACACAACCGTTAAAAATCACATCACAAACCCATCCTCACTCAAATATTCCCACAGACAAGTTCCTCTCTCTGTCTCTGTCTCTCTCTTTCCTCTCCCTCCAACACAAACTCAGACAAATTCCTTTCTCTCTCTAAAACACACACAGACAGACAAATTCTCTCTCGCAAACATGCAAAGAAACACACAAAGACAAATTCCTTTCTCAAACCCACACACATACACACACAGACAAGTTTCCGTCTGTCTCCCTCGTTTTTTCTCTTTCTTTATTTCTCTAATACATGCACACACACACACACTCTCAAACAAATATACAGATAAATTCAGTGCGCATGCAGTGCTCTGTGAGGGGCCGTTGAAGCAACAGCCGCTGCTTATTGAGAGCAGGCTTAACAACGTGCTTTCACGACACAGATTACAAAAATTTCCTGTAACACTTGAAAAAGCCTCTAGATTGCAGCATTGAGAAAATTGTCGCTTGAGGATCTGAATATTGGCAGTGTTGTTCCAGAAAGTGACCTGCAGTAAAAAAGTATTTAGCCTGTAAATGTTTGTTGATTTGTCTGTTTTTGTTACCCTCAAACTCGTTTAACGCACTGATACAGGTTTATGCAGGTTTAACGTGTAAAAACAGGCTTTGCTTCTCCGACTGCTGCAAAATTACTTTTTAGCAGGGATTCTGATTTTTATGATGATACCATGACGTAACCACACTCCGCCCCCCTCCGTTGTATGCCCCAACATTCTCAAATGGTACTATGGCATTATGCATATGAAACGTTTCCATTCTGTGCACGCAATTTGCAAATTAAACATAAGCATCTCCCTTTTACAGTCACACAATTTTTTATTTTACACCTAACTCTATGATTGCGTTACTTTCACCCCGACCAGTACCTACTTATGCCTGAACCTAACCCCATCCTAAACCACACCTCTAAAGCTAACCAAGCACTTATTTTTACTGGTGGTCTTCTTCTTTTTCTTTAAGCATTTCCCTCCAGGGGTCACCACAGCCAAGTCAGTTTCTTCCATCTAGCCCTATCTCCTGCATCTTCTTCGGTCATGCCAACTATCTTCATGTGTTCCTTCATTGTATCCATGAACCTCATCTAGGAGGTACTCTAGGCTTCTTTCCTGGTGGTTCCAAACCCAGCATCTTTCTGCCGATGTACTCTTTCTCTCTCCTCTGCACATGTCCAAACCATCTCAGTCTGGCCTCTCTGACTTTATCTCCCAAACCTCTAACATGTGCTGTTCCCCTGATATACTCATTTCTAATCCTGTCCATCCTAGTCACTCCCAGAGACATCCTCAGCATCTTCATCTCTGCTACCTCCATCTCTGTTTCCTGTCTTTTCCTCAGTGCCACTGTCTCTAGACCAAACAGCATGGCTGGTCTCACCACGGTTTTGTACACTCTCCCTTTCATTTTAACTGAAACTATTCTATCACACATCACACTTGGTAGTTTTCTCCACCCTTTCCAACCTGCCTGCACACGCTTCTTCACCTCTTTTCCATACTCTTCATTGCTCTGGACTGTTTATTCTAAGTACTTAAAATCTTCCATCTTCTTTATCTCTTCTCCCTGTAACCTCACTTTTCCATTTGGATCCCTCTCATTCACACACATGTACTCTGTTTTACTCTGACTAATCTTCATTCCTCTTCTTTCTAGTGCAAACCTCCACCTCTCCAGCTTTTCCTCCACCTCTTCCCTTCTCTCACTACAGATCACAATGTCATCTGCAAACATCATTGTCCATGGGGATTCCTGTCTGACCTCGTCTGTCCATCACCATAGCAAACAGCAAAGGACTCAGATTTTGGTTTTTACTAGTAGTAAAAATCTTAAAAGTCCTAATTTTGCACATAATTGAGGTCAAATGAGTGTGTTTATCAGACGTGCTGGCGGTGACTGCTTCGTGAAGCTGTGGTCTCCTCTAGTCATTCTTTGCTCCCACGCCGCTCGTAGCCTTACTTTGAACGGCTGGTTTACGCCAATGTCCAGCTGTTGGAGTTCCTTTGTCAACACTCCTGGAATTACAGCAAGTGTAGTGTTCATCTGCTTCACTGTTTTTTCACAACACACATAGGGCGCACTGCACGATAGGGCGCGCCTCTCATTTTGAAGAAAATCTGAGTCTTTTATATGTGCCTTATGGTTGTTAAAAAAGGTACATTTATAATAATTTACTAGTGTTTATTTGATTTTGTTCTATGTTTACACAACCTCTTTATCTGGCACAGAGATTTGTGTGTGCCGTATGCTCACATTGTTTTGATAAATCCAGATGAGTGCATCGTTTTGGTTTTAAACCACTACACACATTTTGCGGTACACATCTTTGATAAATGAGGGCCAGTGTTTTGAAGAAAAAACTTTTAACAAGCTTTTAACTCCTACTTCCTTTTTTTGTTTTGTTTTTTAAAGGTACGAACTAAAGACCATGTATTTGACAGCATAAGCCACCTTATTGGCCATCACCGGGACAACAATCTGCCAATCGTGTCAGCAGGAAGTGAACTGTGTCTTCTACAGCCTGTTGAAAAGAAACAGTAAAAACCCTTCATTGGCCGATGGGAAACGGGAAGTTCTGATCTTTAACTTGAAGATTTAAAAATGAGAGAAAGATGCCGAAAGGTTCTCCTGCTCAAAATTGACCAGCTTTACTGGAGTCACTGGAAGACGCAATTTTGTTTAAGATAAAAGAAAACGGACAAAAAAAAAAACCAACCCAGAAACATTTCTAGAACTGTTATTATTTTATTGTGATGACTGAAATGCTATATTTTTGAGAAGAAATGGGCACATTTGGACATAATATCTTGATTTGGTGTTTTAAAAGAGAAAAAAGATATAAGTGTTTATCTAGTTTAGATGAAGCGCAAATCAAACTTCACAGAGATGGTAAAGAAAATTATTTTAGGATGAAAATCTAAACAATTTTAGTTTTGTCTGTCAAGCACAACCATATTTCTACATGAACTGTTGCCTAAGAGGTTTAAGAAGCAGTCATGAATCACATTAGGGAAAACGTCCTCTAAACACGCCATTAGCGTGACAGCTTACTCGATTAGTCACTATATGAAACCTGCTATTACTGGAGATTAGAACTGAATGTGTATTGCTTTGCAGTTGTCACAAATTGTCAGGGTGCGACCGACACCTCTCATTGTGCTGTCACTGGCTTTAAAAATCAACTTTTTTATAAAGTATTTCCTTGTGTCACTGCAGTCGCATGACTTAAAATCAACTGTTCTTGTGGCCATGTTTGTAGACTTTGATACCCTTTTATTTCCCCCTGAAAGAGGTGCTTGTGTATGCTGACACTGTAAAATACTTATGCTTTTAAATGGATAATTATTTCCGAATTGGTTTCTTCTGAATTCTTTTTTTTTTAGGTGTGTAGTCGTTGATTAGTTTTTGGTGCTTGACTCAGTCAGTGGATATTCTTACGATCTTTTCAATTTTTCAATTTGTTTTCCAGTGGATTTTAAGGATTTTGATGTTATTTATTGGATCAATCACAAATGAATAGCACAATCAAGACATTAGATCACATGTGTCAGTTGTACCAAGATGGCTTACCGACGCGTCGCGACGTAATTGGATTTAAAAAAAAGAAAAAAAAAGAAAATTCAATACGACTAATATTTTTGGCATTAACACTTTGTGACCACTAGTTGTCACCATAAGCACTATTTGTATACCCCTGTAATATTCTGCACTCAAAAAAACGTGACAGATCAGAGTTTTTATTTTGCAGGGATTTGTGTACATTTATTCATGGGAACAGTTACGTATCAAGTTCATACTAACTGTGTCTGCTGATAATTTCTACATGGCTTCTAGAAAGCATCTACAGCCTTTTTCGAAATGCTCTCATCTTTACTATTGTCAGGACTCTGATGGAAACCAAATGAATGGGGCATTGTATTTGATATGCACTGGAACCACTTCAGTTGAACCAAAATCAGTATGTGTTCAATGAGTTTGACAAGACAGATGCAATGTAATATACTGTGCCTGTGTTTTGCTGCAAGAGGGTGTGTGCGCTACATGCATCTCACTACAATAAGTTTGGCCAAAAAGAAGCATTGGAAATATTACAAAATAGCCCCTTTTTAAACATTTTTCATTTTTGACGTATTTCCGACATCATTGGATTAGATCGAATATATTCAATTCAATTTTATTTGTATAGCCAAAATAATATATACTAAGAGTTACTAATTATATAGATTTCTAGAATCACTTTGACCAAAAAAAAGTTTTGAATAAAGTATACATATACAAATGTGTGATTGGGTTTGCTAACAGAAATTTACAGAAACAAACTGGGACACAAAACTAGGAACATTTCTTTTGCATCTTTCCAGAATTCTGTGGATGAAAATGTGCCTTTTATTTTTACAAATGGTTTTCTCGCTGTCTTTTCACTCTATTTCCTTCTCCCTTCTTTTAAAGTGCAATAGCTGATCTTCAATGGGGCATGCCTATTTACTTGAGGTTGTGTTTTTGCCCTGCTGCGTGTTGCTGCTGAAGACCACTGTTTTCTCTCTATATCTTTGTATTTTTCTCCCTCACCTCCACCTTTCAATGACTATATATTCTAAATGTATCATTTCCAGAGTATAAATATGATTTTGTTTTTTTGTCAGAAAGGAATCACACTGAAACTCACTATTTTGGAACAAGTGAAAAGTGGAAAAACAAAAAGTCCAAAATGATGTTTACAGATTTTATTCTTTTGGTTGTATGGGTTTATCATTATTCTGTATGTCTGTTGGCAATAAAATTGTGAATGTGTACGTTTCCTGCCGTCAGTGCTGTGATACATTCTAACTATGGTCTCATTTTTTTTTTTTAGTTCTATTCATGGCATTTTACTGTCTGACACTTTTAAAGATTTTAAAAGTATAATTTTTTTTAGTTAAAACAAAAAAAAATCTGCAAATATCTTGTTAGCCTTTGCTGCCCTGGCAAATTCACACATCCTAGTATTTAAAAAAGAAAATATGTTTGGGTGAATATTTTCACTCCTTTAAAATACTACTTGCTGCTGAAATATAATTTGGTGTTTCCCAACCATAAGTATTTGGACCGATAGGGACAGATAGGGTTAGTAAATATTATAAGGGACAGTTCTTTTTTTATTATTACAATTTTTAATAATTTCCTACAGTTTTTTTTCCAGAAACTGTTTTTTGAAGGGTTTTTTTGCATCGATGTTCCCTCGTGGGGGCTCTTTGGTTTATTCTTCAAAAATGTCTATTTTGGGAGAAATGGAAATTTATTTACCAGAATGGAAAATGGAATGGAAAATGGAATGGAAAATGGAATGGAAAATGGAATGGAAATTTTCAATTTCCATTCTGGTAAATAAATCCGGTAAAATGAAAGGAAGCAATCATATCTGATTATGTGAGAAGAACATACTGTATTTACCAGAATGGTGAAAAAATTCCATTCTGGTAAATAAATCCGGTAAAATGAAAGGAAGCAATCATATCTGATTATGTGAGAAGAACAGTGACTGGTGTTAACTAAAAAAAAAAAAATCTCAGAAAAGAAATCCAACGTTTTTATGTAAAATTGTAAATCCATAAGTTATCACGACTGGTTTAAATGTTCCAAAGTAGGATAAATGTGACTATGTTACTTATTTTCAAACCAAATCCAGGGGCGCATCCAACTGGCGGGCACCACAGGTGCTCATTTTGTCTATGATCCGCCCTTGACACTACCCTTTTAGAAAATCCTGGATTTGCCCCTGAAATCAAACTATTTGTTCCCGTGGTGTTGCAGTTAAAGTCACCTCAGCTCAATTACTTCTAAAATGAGCCGAATTTCAGTTAGTGTGAGTTGTCGTTTAAACAGAAACGGTTTAGGTAATGACCGTTGGTGACAGTTAGCCAACAGAGATGGCAGGAGTCAGACATATTTATATTTTTTCCTAAGAATCAAAACTTTGCTTCGTCAATCTTTAAATTGCCATGGTCATTAACCCTCCGGTTGCGATCTCCTTCCACCACTGACTTTAGTTTTCTCGGTCAAAATTGACCGATTTGTTTTAACTGCTCTTAAATTTGCACAAAATCAATTTTTAGCCAACAAATTTTTACTAAACATTTTTTAGCTGTGAAAAATGTCTTAAGGTAGTGTTTAAATAAATTTATTTAAAATAAAATTGACATAAAAGAACGGCAGAGAAAACACAACCAGGAACTTAAAATGTCCATGCCAACATGCATACCCTAGTTTTTTCTTGGCCATTCCAATACTGGGTTTCTTCATGTAAACCTGCATAATCCAGGTAGAGCTGCTCTTAGCATCACATGCTGCCCAGATCTTTATTCCATATTTGCCTGTTTTTCTTGGACTGTTCACTTTGAAGAAACAGCGACCTCTGAACAGAACAAGACGCTCATCAATGGTTACCTCAAGGCCTGGATTGCACAGAAATAGCAGACATTCTACCCACTTGTCCTAAATGGTCCTGATGACAACCAGTCTGTCCTTTTTACCAGCGAACAGGTCGTGTTTCACTGTATATAATTGAATAATTCTTGAAAGAATATGAAATTGCATCGGTCCGTCGTGGTAAAGAGAGAGCTGAGCCGAAAAGCAAGTCAATCTACGTTCCTACCCTCACCTATGGTCACCAGCTGTGGGTGGTGAGCGAAATATGAGATCGCGGGTACAAGCGGCCGAAATGAGCTTCCTCCACAGGGTGGCTGGGCTCTCACTCAGAGATCGGGTGAGGAGCTCTGCCATCCGGGAGGAGCTCTGTGTCGAGTCGCTCTTCCTCCAGGTCGAGAGGAGCCATATGGGGTGGTTCGGGCATCTGGTCAGAATGCCCCCTGAGCGCCTCGCGGGCGAGGTGTTTCAGGCACGTCCCACCGGGAGGAGACCAAGGGGCAGACCTCGGACCCGCTGGAGAGACTATGTCTCACAGCTGGCCGGGGAACGACTTGGGATCTGTCCAGGTGAGCTGGAGGATGCAGCCGGGGAGAGAGAGGCCTGGGCTGCCCGCTTGAGGCTGTTGCCCCCATGACCCGACCCGGGAACAAGCGGAAGATGACGGAACGGAATACGAAATTGCTGTAAGGACATAGTTGCCCAGAATACAGGCCTGCCAGACTTCGCATCCCACAAACTTCTTCCTCCTTTTAGGACTACCAGTCTCATTGTTTGAGTGATATAATCCTGCTAATTCATAGACTTAGAGGTCAACCAGGTCAATTTTTCTCCAGGTGTCTCCAATCACACCCTTCCCCTTGAGGTTTGACATCTCCTGGATAATTCCTGGAGGTTTGCATCAGCTGAGGACCTGGAATCTGGTGAAGAAACGGCTAGTCCAGAGTCAGCTCCAATGAATACTGGACTCCTGGGACAAATCAAACCGCCGGATGGATTGGCGCCACCGAGGACGCCATCAACTCCGCCCTACGGACCAGAAAACCTTAGACGCTTACAACTCCAGAGGAAACGCCCTTAGAGACTTTGCCCTTAAGCTTATTGCCATGAGGAGGGTCTTCAGGCTAAGCAGGGAAGCGTTTTTGTGGTGCTGCAGTTAAACTCACCTCAGCCTAATTACTTTTAAAATTGGCTTAATTTCAGTTAGTATGAGTTGTTGTTTAAACGGAAAAGGTTTAGTTAATGGCTGTTAGTGACAGTTAGCCAACAGAGATGGCAGGAGTCAGACATATTTATATTTTCATCGAAGAATAAAGACTTTGTTTTCTTCAATATCTAAATTGTCGTGGTCATTAAATAACCTTTGAAAACGATATTTTTTTCAGATTTGATCATTTAACTGGTGATATAAATTTCAATATTTCCGTTCTGTTTCGTGTGTTCTGCTCATCCGGGGCCGGGTCGTGGGGGCAACAGCCTCAGACGGGAAGCCCAGGCTTCTCTCATCCTCCAGCTCAACCGAGTCGAAGGATCCCGAGTCGTTCCCTGGCCAGCTGTGAGGCATAGTCTCGCCAGCGGGTCCAGGGTCTGCCTCTTGGTCCCATCCCGGTGGGACGTGCCTGAAACACATCACCAGCGAGGCACTTGGGGGGGGCCTCCTGACCAGATGCCCGAACCACCCCATCTGGTGCCTCTCGACCTGGAGGAGGAGCGGCTCGACACCGAGCTCCTCCCGGATGGCAGGAGTCATTGATATAAAAATATATATTGATATAAATATATATCAATATACAGTATATTGATATAAAAATATCAATATTTTTTATATGTTTTTCAACATAATCTAAACACATGTTCATTTTTATTTAGGAAAATAGAACCGCTTATTATTTTTAATTCTGTTGCTGTTGATTTTAAAACAGAACAAAGAAAAAGTTGGATAACCACTGATATAGATAACAAGAAAGTTTTATAAATCATCTTATTGAGTCAGAACTTGTGTGTATTGTGTTTTGTTGATGAGAAATACAGTTGGGTGTGTGTAAAAACAAAAAAAAAAAACACCTCCAAATAATAATTTTTTATGTTGAAACTTTGTGTGTTTATTTTAAGACTGATGTGTGATAACGTAATACTGCAGTTTGTTACTCAAGCTAGTGACAATTCTTTAAATAAATGAATTAGCTACTCTATTCATCCCTCACCGGGGAAATTTGTTTGCTGCACTCCTTACACCGCAGCAGGCTGCCCTTCGACGGCGCCAATGGTGGGAGAAGCGGGGGTTAGGTGTCTTCTCCAAGGACCCTAGACGGTGGTCTCAATGGGAATCAAACCCGCGACCTTCCGGTCCGCGGGCGAGCGCTCTAGCGCTGATCCTGAATCCTGAATTAAATATGTTTTTTAATTAAATTTGATCTGCAATAGAGGAATTATCCGATCAACTCGTGAATTAAAACTAGTGATGCCCAATATAAGTTAAATCTGCCGTGAAGGTTATTAGTTATGCTATTGGGTTATGCTGTTTACCCAATAGCATAACAACGGGTAAAAAAAACCATTTTTTTTAATCATTTGAATAATCTCTAAATAACAGACCTCATTCACTTCAATCAATTGTAATTTTCATTTATTTTTATTTCTCTTCTTATGTTTCTTGATGTCATTCATTAATTGATTTATTTTATGATAAATACATTTGAAAAAACTTCTTTCCAAACCAACTACCATCAGTTTCTTGACAATTTAACACCGATTAAAAGTCAAAACTGAGTTATTCTTGCAGGAAGGACATGTTCTTTTGGAAGCATATAATCAGAAAAATTTATGGAAACAAAAATCTGTGGACAGGCTTTGATTAGCTTATAGTCTTCTAAATGCCCCCCATTTTTTTACATTGATAATGTCGGCATTTTTACAATGAGCATGATAGAACGTTCTGTTACAATCATTTAACCATTCAATGTTTACACTGGAAAGAAAACAGCAATAGATAAATGTTTCTTTTCCATTTTTCTTTCTTTTGCGGAAAATAAACAATATTGAAACAAATATATTTTTTGGGAGGGTGGGGGGTGTAAATAACAAAAATAACACTAAGCTGATTAAAAACTTACAGCAATCATGAGATTAAAACAACTTTTATGGTATTATTACCAAAAACTATAGAAAAGCTGATCTATTGATCCAGAGAAAGAGTTTTTTTTCTCCTTTCTAGTGCCAAAGCTTATGTTTTATATCATATAGATTACAAATCATAGCTTCCTGTAACTTGTTTTTACAATGCATTCATTTTTCATGCTTTTACAGCTACTATTAAACTTTTACCCTTTTTAAAAAAATTCTCCCACGAGTGCAACTTTCCTCAACATGCAGCGAAACCAGCAGATGGAGCAATTACATTACTCACACTCCAACTAATCCAGAGAGTTGATATTTAAGCTGTTCAGTCATTTTCAGCATTTGTTCCTTTAACATAAACTGATGCAATATAATAATTATGAGTACATAGAATAATGAATACAATCAGTATCTTCTCACCATAACTAACTACATTCTATAAATATGATGGTTTTTCCAGTAATAATTGCACTTTTTATCTATAGTTATGAGTATTTTTTTGCTTTTAACCTTCTTTCATGGTAATACTGTGTTTTTTGTTAACACGCACTGTAATATTTTTTTCCACACATCATGACGACCAGCATTGTTTGGAAAACTCGTATCCAAAATGTCACCTGATAAAGTCTCTGTGATCAGTTACATTTTGTCCATCCGTCCGTATGTATACAATGAAATTAGCTTGCTAATTCCAAATGTTGAAGAAGATGGTCAAGAGGTGAAGCCTCCGTGCTTCAGGCGTCCACTCACCACGCTTCTTTTTTGAGTCTGAATACTTTCTGTTAACACTGCTCTGAGCAATCCTTCAACGTGAAATACATCCTCAGGCTGTCACACTTAGTCACTCACACCCACAACTTAAACTTTTCCTTGGCTTATATCCTTCTCTTGCACTTTTTCCAGTTCTGCCTGGCTGGAGCTCCTCTGGTTGTGATTTGGGTTGTTTTGGCTGCTCCACGATTTGCTCCTGCTCCGGCTGGGTTCCAACGACTGCCTGTGCCCACTGCCATTCACCGAAGCACTCCCCCCGTAGCAGACACCACAGACCAGACCCAGGAAGGCTCGTCTCATCTCACGGCTGGCGAGAGTGTAGATGACAGGGTTCATGGCAGAATTGATCACAGCCACTGCGATGAACCAGTCGGCCTTGTAAAGGATGGGGTAGCGTTCCACACATGCCACGTCCACCAGCAGCAAGATAAAAATGGGCGACCAGCAGGCGATGAAGACCCCAACTACTATTATGACAGTGCGTAGCAGGGACATTGCATGCTCAGAATTGCTGTGTTTACTCACTTTTCGACTGCTGGACTTAACCAGGATGTAAATACGAGCATAAAGGACGGACATGGCTAAGAGCAAAACGATGAAAACAGTGATGCAGAAAGCTACGTATTTTTTACTGTAAAGAGGAAGGACTGTGGAGCAGTCCGGGAGGTTGTCCAGGCAGTTCCACCCTAAGACAGGTAAAGCTCCAAGACTCACAGCAATCAGCCAGCACGTTCCTATCAGCAGGAACACTCTGTAATTCTTGTTGGCATCGTAGGGCCTCATTTTGATCATTGTCAGGTGTCTCTCTATTGCGATAGCTAAGAGACTAAAGATGGAGGCACCAAGTGCTACAAACATGCTGCCCTCTCTTATGAACCAAAGCTCAGGTGAGAGCTGTAAAGTTGTCTCTCCAGAAAGGAGCAAATTGACAAGGTAGGTGACTCCAGCCAGCAGGTCGCACAGTGCCAAGTTGGCAATGAAGAAGTACATTCGGTTATGGAATCTGTGGTTCCTCCAAATTGCCACCAATACGGTGAGGTTCTCCAGTACAATAAAGCTGCAAATGACGAGGAACACAATGGTTGTGCTAGTTCCAGCATGTTGCCGGTTGTTGAGTTTCCCTGTGTGGTTGTAGTGGTGCTTAATGGTTTCCATCTTCCACACATCAGCAGCTGACACTGGATGTCAGACTTGAGCAGGAGCTCCAGTTTCCACTGTGTTCAGCTGCAGCAGAGCATTCAAGTGTTTAGTTAAGTCTCGTTATTTAATCAGAGCACTTTAGTAAATAACTTGGCTGGTATGATTACACCAATAAAAGAACTTTCCATTAAAAGTTTTGTAATTAACTTTAACCTCAAGTTAACACAGAGTTTACAGCTTCAAATCAATTGGGAGCAATTAATTAAAAAAAGACTCAAATTTTCCTACATTTTCAGTGTTTTTTTTTTTTGTCTTTAAAATAAATCGCGCACATCAGTTCAGAGCTGTTCAAAGCACTGTTAGTTTTTTTTTTTTTTAATAGACTTAGCAGAACTCACCGCAAGACGATCGCAGTTCTTGGAGTGAAAATCAAACCTTGTTTTCATAATCCCAAAAACAAGTTTTAACACATTGCATCTCAAGTTTGAACTAGTTTTTGTTCTTCATCGCTCAGCCATGATGCAGAGCAACTCCTCATCTTTTACTGATGTGTGGAAACTCTGGAGTTGGTCTGAAAGTCAGTCCCTCCCTGCTCCTCCCCCTCCTCCTTCAGCGCAGACAAAGAGGCTGCTGAGGGGTCAGTTCAGCTCCTCAGTACTAAACAAATCCTTCTGTTGGAGAATAAAGTATAATTCCCTTCATTCTCATACATTTAAATGTACAGAATTAAAGTTTTTTTGTTGTTGTTGTTGTGAGGTGATGAAGGTAGAAATGTAAGACCAAAATGCATGGATAGTTTTAACCCGTTAGTCAGGGGATAGGGAAGAGGGGAAGGCATGTGTATCCTTGAAGACAACGTGAAGGAGACTCAATGCCGTGGAGGGGACACCATTAAGGCTGCAGCAGGAGTGCAGAACAGCAGATGATCTGACAGACACCAGGGGTTAAATAATGGGGGGACGAAGAGACACTGGTGCGCAAGACATAGAGATCATTGGGACCAGGTTTGTTGAATTAGGGGACGGGTAGGATTATGAGGGAATGTTAGAGTATGGCTTCATGATGGAATTAGAACCAAAATAAAACTGTAATTGATGTAATTAACCGACCCCCCCCCCACCACCACCACCACCACCCTCCCAAAAAACCCCAAAAAACTAACAATTCAAACACAGGGGAACAAAAAATGAAAGAGTAGGGCAATTCTTATCACTTCCAAGTAACCTATTCTCTTCAAACATAACTATTCTCCTTCTTAAACCTATGTTTTTATATATTTTTATACTGATCAATATATTTATTGTTTAAATTTGTTTGTATTTAAGCTTGTTGTTGTTTTGAACTAATACTTTATTTTTATACACATAAATATTTTGTACAGCGACCTTGTTTACCCAGAAAGACACCTTAGAAAGAAAATATTATATTATTATTATACACAAAATAAAACGGCACATTTTGGAGGTTTTGAGGATAAAGTTTGAGAGGCCAGACTGAAATGGTTTGGACATGTGCAGAGGAGAGAGAGAGAGAGTACATCGGAAGTAGGATGTTGGATTTGGAACCACCAGGAAAGAGGACTAGAGGAAGGCCAAGTAGGGGGTTCATGGATACAGTGAATTAAGACATGAACATAGTTGGCGTGACCGAAGAGGATGCAGGAGGCAGGGTTATATGGAAGAAACTGACTTGCTGTAGCGACCTCTGAAGGGAAATGCCGCAAGAAGAAGAAGAAGATTGTACACAAAATTAAAATAAAAGACAGCCACATGTATCATAGCTAAAGAGTTCGCATTCAGAAAATAGTTTGTTATAGTCATGAAAATGTTGTCCAATTAGGAAAAAATGTAAAATCATATAAAAACAAGTTTATTTGGTTTTTTTTATGAACAGGTGTAAGCATACCAAATAATAATCATTGCTTCCGGATTTAACATTTTTGGCCAAAGTATTTCTTTTACAGTTTATTGGATAATTAATTTAGCGTAGCAAACACATTAGTTGGTTTATGACTTTAAAGTCCACTTCTTCTTCTTTCGGCTTTTCCCTTTAGAGTCACCACAGCAAGTCAGTTTCTTCCATCGAACCCTATCTGCTGTATCCTCTTTGGATCCTCAACTATCTTCATGACTTCCTTCACTGTATCCATGAACCTCCTCTTTGGTCTTCCTCTAGTCCTCTTTCCTGGTGGTTCTTAATCCAAGTCCACATTCATTGCAAACTAAATCAACAAATATCGAGTTGGTGCACAAATTGATGTCATCAATCATGCTAAATCCCTCCCACCATCTCCATGAATCTGTGGACCATCTGAAGAGCAGCTTCAGCAACAGACTCCTGCAACCCCGCTGCTCAAAGGAACGGTACAGAAAATCATTCTTACCATCTTCCATCAAACTATTTAACCTTTCACTTTCAAACCTGTAATTACTTGCCATTCACAACGTTGTATGAGATTGTATGAATGTAACACTGCAGCACTCAAATTTCCCGTTGGGGATAAATAAAGTATATTCAATTCAAATGTAACGTTATGATAAAGAACAGGAACTTGATAGTGTGTAACTTCGTGTAAAGCAGAAGTTCCCTTTTTTTTTCCTCCCACCCTCCTAATCGTTGACTTCCCAATATTGTAACTGTTTACATGCGAGCAGTTGTAACTTTTGAGGTAGTTAAGTTTAGCGTTTAAAAATTCTAGCTTGTTTGGGTTTTATGTTCTACTGTTCCTCTGTAACGTTCCTTTGTTACCACCATTTTGCTGGTTGAGCCCAGGAAAAACGCATCTTGTCACATTTTTTTGGCTTCTCGTCATACATTCCTGCTTTGATCCTCGGTTCCTTGTTTTGTAACAACACACGGAACAACATTTAAAAAAGTACATAACATGTTGTATTTTGGGCTTTGATTTATTTTTGAGTCTTAAAACATTAATGTTGGCTAGTTAGGTTTACCTTGGTATTTAAATATTTAAATGTTATCCTATGTTCCTCATGTAATGCATTTTATTCCACTCTAATATTGCTGCAAGCTTGAATAACTTCCAAATAAATAATCTATACAATAACTTAGCGTAAATCTATAGAAAATAAAGTACAGTTTACTTAAAAACGGGAGAAGAGGTAAGAATACTTTTTAAATCAAAGACAAGTGAAAGACAAGTGAAAGGAGTGAGACCCAGAAACTTAAAAGTGATAACCACCAACAGTCTCAGTAACAATGAGCAGAATTATGATATAGTTAAATGTGGCCTACTGAACATCAGATCAATTTCTTCAAAGTCCCTTCTAGTCAATGAACTAGTTAGTGATAACAAACTTAGTCTACTAGCGCTAACTGAAACTTGGCTACGACAAGATGACTACGTAAGGCTAAATGAAGCAACGCCTCCAAGTCACAATAACTACATAAAATCCAGAAGCTCTGGGAAAGGTGGTGGTTTAGCAGTAATATCACAGTCTAGCTTACTTCTTACCCCTAAAATAAAATACACATATAATTCCTTTGAAAGTATCGTACTATCTATTAACCAGCAAAACCGGAAAAAACAAAAAGCAATTTTATTTATAATTGTCTACCGTCCGCCAGGACCTTATTCAGAATTTTTAACCGAGTTCTCTGATTTTCTGTCCAGTGTAGTTTTAGATTCTGATAAAATAGTGATAGTAGGAGATTTTAATATTCACGTTGGTGACTCTAGCGATTGCTTAGGAAATGCTTTCACTGCTTTACTAGATCATGTTGGTTTCACACAAAATGTAAATGAACCTACTCACTTTCACAAACACACATTGGACCTAGTTCTAACCTATGGTGTAGAGATTAGTCAGCTTAGCGTCTTTCCTCATAACCCTGTACTTTCAGACCATTTTCTAATTACGTTTCAGTTTTTATTAAAAAATGTGTCTGCCCCAATGAAAAAAACACAACTTAGAAGAACGTTATCTGAGCGATCTGTGTCTGAGTTTGAATGTCAAATTCAGCCAATACTTAGTACCATATTAAATGAATTTACTGACAATACCTCTTGCAGCTCTAGTCGCAGTATTCATGACCAGTATGTCGATAGTGCTTTCCAAAGTCTTAGGGACTCACTAGATTCTGTCGCGCCTTTAAATTCCAAAGTTATTAGACGGGACCGAGTGCCACCCTGGTTTAACTCTGATACACGCTCTCTTAAACAAGAAACCCGTAAGCTAGAAAAAGAATGGCGGCGTTCTGGATCAGAGCAATCTCGGAACGCCTGGAAACGTAGCCTCCTAGATTATAAAAAATCTTTGCGTAAGGCTAGAAACCAGTACTATTCAACTTTAATAGCGGAGAATGAAAATAATCCTAGTTTTCTTTTTAGCACTATAGCTAGGCTGACCAGCAGTCACAACACAATAGAGCCTTCTATCCCAGTTACTCTAAGCTGTGAAGATTTTCTTACATTTTTTAATGATAAAATCTCAAATATAAGGCATAAACTGAATGAACTTATTCCTACAATTAGTCCAGGGCAGGCTGAAGCTGCAGAAATGAAAGCTTCTCTAAAAACTTCTGTAACATTAGATTGTTTCACTGCTATAGACCAAACTGAGCTAACAGATGTTATTACATGCTCCAAAACATCAACCTGTCTTTTAGATCCAATTCCAACCAAGCTTTTCAAAGAAACGCTACCTGTTATTAACAAACCTATTTTAACTATAATAAATTCCTCCCTAGAAACAGGATATGTTCCACAGTTATTTAAGCATGCAGTTATTAAACCGCTTCTAAAAAAGACCAATTTAGATCCCAGCATTCTGGCCAACTATAGACCAATATAAATTTACCTTTTATGTCTAAAATTCTAGAAAGAGTTGTAGTTAAGCAGCTGAACCGTCACCTGCATGAAAATAGTCTTTTTGAAGAATTTCAATCAGGGTTTAGATCACACCACAGCACAGAAACTGCGCTAGTTAGAGTGACAAATGACCTCTTATTAGCCAAAGAAAAGGGACTGGTTTCAATCGTAGTTCTCTTGGACCTTAGTGCAGCCTTTGACACAATTGACCACAGCATTTTACTTCAAAGATTAGAATATGACTTAGGGATCAGAGGAGCAGCTCTTCAATGGTTTAAATCTTATTTATCTGATAGATACCAGTTTGTTCATGTAAATGATCAGTCATCTACTTCTACCAAAGTTAGTTTTGGTGTGCCTCAGGGCTCAGTTCTTGGACCTATTCTGTTCATGCTCTATATGCTGCCTCTGGGAAACATAATCAGAAAACACAGTATTAATTTTCACTGTTACGCAGATGATACACAATTGTACTTATCAGTCAAACCTGACCAGAGTGACCATATAGAAAAACTTAATACCTGTATCAGGGACATAAAGACTTGGATGAAAATCAATTATCTCCTTTTAAACTCAGATAAGACTGAAGTTATTGTAGTAGGTCCTAAAAATCTGAGAGATGTTTTTACTGACCAAGCAGTCTTCTTCGACGAAGTAACTGTGGCCTCTGACCTCACCGTTAGAAACCTAGGAGTTTTATTTGATCCAGATTTATCATTTAAAGCTCACATAGCACAGACTTGTAAAACTGCATTCTTTCACCTTCGCAACATTTCTAGAATCCGAAATATCTTATGTAAAAGTGATGCTGAAAAACTCATCCATGCATTTGTTACATCGAGATTGGATTATTGTAACGCTTTGCTCGTAGCATGCCCTAAGTCTTCCCTAAAAAGTCTTCAGCTGGTTCAAAATGCAGCAGCACGACTATTAGCAGGAACTCATAGAAGAGATCATATTACTCCCGTGCTAGCGTCTCTCCATTGGCTTCCTATTGAGTTTAGGATCAAGTTTAAAATCATCTTACTAACCTACAAGGCCCTAAATGGCATGGCTCCATCTTACATCAGTGAACTTATAGTACCTTATCAACCAAGCAGAACACTCCGCTCACAAAATGCAGGGCTGTTGGTGGTTCCTAGGATTTCAAAAAGTACAGTTGGAGGTAGAGCCTTTAGCTACCAAGCTCCAGTTTTATGGAATAAGCTCCCAGCTCAAGTGAGAGAGGCAGACAGTGTTCCTACATTGAAAGGGAGGCTTAAAGCATTCCTGTTTGAACAAGCTTATCAACAGGCCAGATAGAAACAGTTTCATTTAGCTGATATAATTAATAGTTGGCTGCTAGATAGTAAAAGCTGGGGAAAGTATGGTACATTGGGGTTCTGTCCTCTAATTCTATCTACTATTCTCTGCCAGACTGTCTTGGCTCTTTCCCCCTACCCCCTACTCTAACCCTCTACCCTAAACCCCTGGCTTGCTATTTCATTCATTGTTCTAAATTGTCTGTTTATTTAGAATTACACTGCTAGTTGGTACAATACAATTCACATGTTGTCCACCTCTCTCCCTCCTCTCTGGGAGAGAGCCCCATCCAGGACTCTGCGTTCCTGTCCTGGGCATGGCCACACCGAGGAGACCTCCGCGCTTCTTCATCCCCGCTCCATCAGGACGAAATCCATCTACTCATCTCTGCCGTGGGCATCGCTGGGCTGAGGAGTCTCCCGTGTCTCCATCAGGATGAAGAACATCTACTCATCCCCGTACTGGACATCTCCGGGCTGAGGAGTCCCCCGTGTTTCCATCAGCATGAAGAACATCTACTCATCCCCGTTCTGGACATCTCCGGGCTGAGGAGTCCCCCAGTGTTTCCATCAGGATGAAGAACATCTACTCATCCCCGTACTTGACATCTCCGGGCTGAAGAGCCCCCCGTGTTTCCATCAGGATGAAGAACATTTATTGACTTCTTTAGATATTTAGCTGTAGATTAGAATAAGCTAATATTTAAACAATAATCTTTGACACATTGTTTGCTCGTCCCGGGGGAGGGATCTCTCTTTCACGTGGATCCCCATGAGGTTTCTTATTTTTTCCCCACTGATGGGTTTTTTAGGAGTTTTTCCTCACCGAGAAGGAGAGCATTAATGTGCTAGTCTTGTTTAGTTAGCATTTGTTAGTTATTTTTCTTGTTGTGTATTTGTGTTAATACATTCCTCTTTTTCTTGTGAAGCCCATTGAGACGGACATTCTGTGATTTTGGGCTATACAAATAAAATTGAATTGAATTGAAAATCCCATTGCCCAATTCATACAGTTTTTTGCATTTTCTTATATAAC
Organism: Neostethus bicornis; assembly: GCA_902685375.1. Lineage (NCBI taxonomy): Eukaryota > Metazoa > Chordata > Actinopteri > Atheriniformes > Phallostethidae > Neostethus > Neostethus bicornis. The sequence continues at coordinate 6,848,088 of LR738564.1, forward strand.
AAATTACACATCATTTTTTGTACACATATTTGCACACTTGCATGCATTTGTACACAGATTCACACACTAATTCACATCCACAGTATCTCCAGTGGGGGTAAAAAAGAGCATTTAGTCAGCCACCAAGTGTGCATGTTCTCCCACTTAAAAAGATAAAAGAGGCCAGTAATTTTCATCATGGTTATACATTAAGTATGAGAGACAAAATGAGAAAAAAATTTGAACTGATTTTTAAAGAAATTATTTGCAAATCATTGTGGAAAGTAAGTATTTGATCAACTACAAACAAGCAAGTTTTCTGTCTCTCACAGACCTGTAACTTCTTCTGTAAGAGCGTCCTCTGTCCTCCACTCGTTAGCTGTATTGAGGGCACCTGTTTGAACTTGTTATCTATATAAAAGACACCTGTCCACTGACTGGGGCAAGTTTAGTAAGCTAGCTTCTGTAGGATTGGAAGAGGTTAATAGCGAGGGATCAATAGATGAGTACTGTAGTTCATTGACAGAGATGATTATGAGGGCCGCTTCGGACTCAATTCCACGTACGAAGCCTCCTGTAGAACGTTGTAGTGTTCCCTGGTGGAATAAGGAGTGTGATGCTGCTGTAAGTAAAAGAAAACTGGCTTTTCGAAAAGTGCGTCGTTTCCCTACCCTGGAAAATGCTATGGAGTTTAAGAAGTGTAGAGCGGCAGCAAGGAAAGTTATTAAAGCTGAAAGGAAAAAGAGTTGGAGGGACTTCTGTGGAACTCTAGGGCCAGATACTCCCTCAGTTCAGCTATGGAAGAGGATCCGTCGTATGGCTGGAAAGACAACTCACTCCACATTGCCTGTGTTATCTGATGGGCAAAGAGAGGCTGTGAATAATAAAGAAAAGGCTGATATGTTCGTTCGAGTTTTTAAGAATGTTCATGACTCAAAGCACTTGGGTCAGGAAATTCTCATGATGAGAAACGAAACCCTAAAACAGAATAAATCTAAACTAAGAGGAGGGGTTGACTCACCCACTCAGTATAACTTATTTTTTTCTTTGAGAGAACTAGTGGACGCAATACAAGCTGGTGCGAACACTACTCCAGGGCAAGATGGGGTCAGCTATAAGCTGCTGCAACATCTAGGTGAGGACACCTTGTATGAAATCTTGGCGTTATTGTATATCTGGGAGTCTGGATTCCTACCTACATCGTGGAAGCATGCTGTTGTGGTTCCAATTTTGAAACCAGGAAAGGACCCGTCGTCCCCATCTTCATATAGGCCAATAGCTCTTACATCTGTCCTCTGTAAAGTGATGGAGAGGATGGTCACAAGGAGGCTTGAGTTCTTTCTTGAGACTAGTGATTTCTTTGTGAATTACCAAAATGGTTTTCGAAAAGGTAGAAGTACGATGGACTCAGCAGCAGTATTAGATAGAGATGTCAAAAGGGCTATGGTAAATAAACAAGCAGTTTTAGCAGTGTTTCTAGACATTGAAAGGGCTTACGATAGTCTATGGAGGGAGGGATTGCTCTTCAAATTGCATGATGCAGGTGTTCATGGAAGGATGTTCTGTTGGATAAAGAGTTTTTTGTGTGGAAGAACAATTCAGGTAAGGGTAGGTAAAACAGTGTCTGAAATTGCAGGAATAGAAAACGGTACTCCCCAAGGAGCTGTAATCAGCCCGCTGTTATTTAATATTATGATTAATGATATCTTTCAGTGTGTTGATACTAGATTTGGCAAGTCATTGTTTGCTGATGATGGAGCAATCTGGAGGAGTGGAAAAAACATTTCGTTTTTATTCACGGAAACACAAAAGGCACTCAATAAAGTTATTGAGTGGGGAACTAAATGGGGATTTAAGTTGTCAAGTGAGAAAAGCAAAGTTATGATATTTGGATTGAAAAAGAAGATACCCTCTGTTTCTCTTAGTATTTATAATTCACCCATTGAGAGGGTAAAGGTTTTTAAATTTTTGGGGCTTTGGTTTGATGAGAGATTGATTTGGAAAATACATGTTGATAATATCATCAAAAAGTGTGAGAAAGTGACCAATATCATGAGAAGTCTCTGTGGTAGTGACTGGGGAGCGGAGCAATGATTAGATCCATTTTTGACTATGGTTGTGTGGTGTTTGGAGCTGCATCTTCTTCTGTGTTGAAAAAACTAGATATTGTACAATCAAAGGCCCTGAGGATCTGCTGTGGTGCCTTTCGGACAACGTCGATTCCTGCCTTACTGGTTGAAATGGGCGAGTTTCCTCTGAAACTTAGACGGAACAAACTGGGGGTCCATTTTTGGGCTAGAGTGGCGGGGTCGCATGGACATTTGGCGTCTAAGTGTCTCCTGGATGACTGTTGGGAGTTTGCGAAAAGGCCAGAAAAAGCGTGTTTTTCCACCCATAGTGTGAAGGTGGCACAGACTATGGGGTTGCGGAAAGACTCGGTGGTGGGCCTGGTGTGGCCCCCTATGCCCTCCTGGAGCCTACCTGAGCCAGAAGTCAGCACAGACCTGCTTAGTTTAAGCAAAAGGGCAGCTTGTGAGTGTATTGACAACTACTTAGGCGAGCAGAGTGAGGCCATTCATATCTTCACTGATGGGTCGAAAGAGGGTAGAAGAGCAGGTTTTGGAATGTATGTTGCTAATCCGCTAGTTATGAATAGTGATGTCTCTGTGTTTTCAGCAGAGTTGGTGGCAATTTTATGGGCTTTGTATTGGCTCCGTGATCTCCCTCCATCACGGTGTATAGTATGTTCAGACTCTTTATCAGCTTTATCAGCTTTCCGGTATAGGACACCTGGAGCTCGGCCAGATTTGGTTTTTGATATTCTGTGCTGCCTTAAACGACTGGAAGATATAGGTTCGGAGGTTCTGTTTGTCTGGGTCCCTGGACATGCTGGAGTTGTGGGAAATGAAAGGGCCGATGCTCTAGCCAAGGCATCCCTTGGTAGAGACACGGTAGATGTGTCCTTGGCGTTGGGGATGCAGGAATGTTTTAGCATCTGTAAGGAGAAAATTACTGAGGAGTGGCAAACACAATGGGAGAATGAGCGGCGGGGCAGACACTATTTTGCGGGTCAGCCTTCGGTTGCTGGCGATGGGTGCCCTGCAACCTATTGTCGCAGAACTGAAGTTGTTCTAACTAGGCTTAGACTTGGACACTGCGCCCTGGCGGAGGGTTTGAAATTGGTCGGCAAACACCCTAGTGGGCTTTGTGAGTGTGGAAACGCTGAATCGGTTGCTCATGTGATGTTGACATGCAGCAAATACAGTCGTGAAAGAAGACATCTTTTTGTTCAATTGGCAGACACAGGGTTAACCGTTTTTTCGCTCAGGTCGATGTTGTTTTCGTTGGAAGGGCAAGTTGGAGAAGCCGTGCTTTTTTATCTGCGCCGCACTGGCCTTTTTTCAAGAATCTAACACAGTTGGATTCTTGAAAATCTAACTGTGGATTTTCTGGAGGCTGGATGTGGATTGGTCTACCGGTGGAGGGCAGCATTGCGCACTCGAGCGTATAGCCTGCCGGAAACGATTTGAAGAAGAAGAAGAAGAACCTCAAACAGTCAGTCTCTCTGGTCGGACTCTAGAGCAATGACCAGAGCAATGGTCGATTTTTATTTTTGAAATCACAGGGGATTTCGGTTCCCTGTTAGGCGTAATATACCAACACTGGTATCTCGCGACATTCTACAAGCAAGCAAGCAACCTCAAACGGTCACACTCCAAACCCCACTATGGACAAGACTAAAGAGCTGTCAAAGGACACCAGAAACAAAATCCTAGAGCTGCACCAAAAGCTGGGAAGACTGAATCTGCAATAGGTAAGCAGCTTGGTGTGACATATATACATACAAATTTAATACATTTATTTCTTCTTCTTTTGGCATTTCCCTTCAGGGGTCGCCACAGCCAGTCAGTTTCTTCCATCTAATCCTATCTTCTGTATCCTCTTTGGTCACACCAACTATCTTCATGTCTTCCTTCACTGTATCCATGAACCTCCCTCTTTGGCCTTCCTCTAGTCCTCGTTCCTGGTGGTTCCAAATCCAGCATCCTTCTTCCTATGTACTCTCTCTCTCCTCTGCACATGTCCAAACCATCTCAGTCTTTCCTCTCAAACTTTACCCCCAAAACTTCTAACATGTGCTGTTCCCCTGATGTACTCATTTCTAATCCTGTCCATCTTGGTCACTCCCAGAGAGATCCTCAGCATCTTCATCTCTGCTACCTCCATCTCTGCTTCCTGTCTTTTCTTCAGTGCTACTGTTTCTAGACCAAACAGCATGACCGGTCTCACCACGGTTTTGTACACTTTTTCTTTCATTTTAGCTGAAACTCTTCTATCACATATCACACCTGATACTTTCCTCCACCCATTCCAGCCTGCCTGCACATGCTTCTTCACCTCTTTTCCACACTCTCCATTGCTCTGGACTGTTGATCCTAGATACAAAAAATCTTCTACCGTCTATATCTCTTCTCCCTGTAACTTTGTAACATGCAAGTCAAATTTGTTATAAATGCATCCCCTTTTTTCACATGCAACCAGACCTCCAGCAATTTTTTGTTTAAACCAATGGCAAGTCACTTCTCGGGCTCGTCATTTTGCTCCAACAATTATCCAAAATTGTGAAAATGTATGTGAATTATTATTTTTTTGTTTTAATTAATTGATCTAATAATAATTTCACAACCTGCTGATTTATTTGTTGGTTCTGTAAATGACAAGCCATGGTACAACAATATTCTGGTTCAGTGAATACAGTCCTGTTGCCTCAGATTTGCTCTCGTCCCTAAAATACAATAAGCCCAACTGAAGCCAGTAATCTTTGTCCCTTTATTTAACAGTAATATGTTGACTTAGAGAACTATTGCAAAGACAGAGCAAGCAGTAGGCTGTGTAAGATGAGGTTAAGATAATTGAGCCATCCTTTGTTCTGGTCTTTCGGTTGTGACCTCATATCCAGGAAGGATGGGAAGGGCTGGTTGCAAGAAGCGAGAGAGGCAAAATGTCATAGGATGACTCTTTAAAAGCAGATGTGACGAAACGCAAATCAAGTTCCTCAAAAGTCCTCGAAACTTCTTTAACCAAAATGAACCCTAAATGACCTGAGTCAAGTTAAAATAATAATATTCCATCAAAATTTAGAACAAAAAGAATGTTTTGTTCACAAACTGAAACATGTAGAAACTACACGTTTTTTTTTTTTTTATACAATGCCACACACTGAGCTGCTTGCCATTTTTTCCCTAAACAAAGCACATACTGTACTGTCTCACAGACCAAATCATCAAATAGAGAAATATCTTCCAGTGTATGCGGGTTATTAGTCCAGAGGAATGTTTTGTGTGGTTGAATAAACAGCCGTGGTCTGGCATCGGTCCATTAGCATTGTTACAGTCACAATTCTCTGTCATTTCCTGCCGGTCACACTCTGCCAGCAGCAATGGGAAAGCTTCAGTGAAATAGCTAAATAGTTAGTCTGGACCCACAGCAAATCTGGGACTAATCACAGAGTGGGTCCACGTAGAGGCAGCTGGATTAACAGACTGGGAACATGGTTGGAAAATCCTTGTTTTTTTTCAGTGAAAGGCAGTGATGTGGGGCTCACATCTGCATTTACATAAACTTTGGACCAATTGGAAACCATCAGCAAATACTAACCCATAATATGTGGCAGGAATAAGTATGTATTCATAGACTACAGCAGGAGAGTATGGGTGAAGGGTTTTCCCTATTCTTGGACCACCCTCACTAAAACATTTCTCTGAAGGCCACCACTTTTCTGGTTTTAGGGGTGAGCTTTTCTGTCATCTTTGTCAGCAGGACAGTAATTTCGGTTTTAGTATTTGCATCAGATGTTGTAAGACTCGCCCAAATTTTCAATGCACCATATGTGTGATTTCCTGCCATTATAATGCTATATTATTTGACTACAACCCCTCATTTGAAAGAATTGTACTGTCAGTCCTAGAAACTGTAACTTAGAGAAAGTTTCAACTGCTACCCTCCATCCAGCCCTAGGTGGATGACGTAATGAGGCTTGGAGATTAAACATTTGCATGTTGGGTTTTTTTTTTTTTTTTATTTTTTTATAAAAATGTTGCCATACCTCCTTTTGCGGAAAAAAAAAATCTTGTATGATTGTTCTAAGCAAAATCTTAGAACAAGTTTAAATAGTCAAAGCCAACAACTGAAATCCATTCCGATTTTCTGCTTTGCTCTTTCAAAACATTCCGTTTAATTTGATACATTACAACCTCGTAAATGTAAAGAAGTCGTAATTTCAACAGAGTCAACTTGCTGTCAGTAAAACACATTAAACATAGAGCCTTTATCCCCGTGGTCTTGACTCCGGACATACTGATCTCACATTCAATATTTATCACATGCAGCAGAAATGTGAAGTGCACTTCAAATGTCAATTTAGATCAACTATTCTACAGACATTCATAATTGATTATGATGCAGTTTGTGTGACTTGCAGTGTAATGCCTTCTTGTTCAAAGCAAACAAATAATGGGTAAAAAAAATGAACAAGAAGCTTTTCTAAAAGTACTGGAGCTTTTCATTTTATACTAAAGGTGTATTTACAATCTGTTTTTGCTGAAGTCAGTATTTTACCAGAGTTTGCCTTGTTTGAGATCTCAACCCTTCATTAGAGTGCAAGCGTTGGTTCATGTCCATGGGCAGTGGGCACATTCATGTGCAATTATATGAATGTGCTGCCTTTAATTTCACCCTTGCCATTTTGAGGCGAAAACACACCCAGTGTGTCTGGGCTTCAAATCTGAGGTGGACCGTCCCCTCCTGCAATGTGGCTTTGTGGTGTTGGTATTTCTAGGCACAGCAGTATCTAGCATGCAGCGCTATAGAACAAGGGCATCGTAATTTTTCTGGATGAGGCGTAATTTCAGCTGGGGCATAGTTTAGTCTGGGTTATGCCAACTTAAGTGGGCCACACAATTAGATATGAGTCATCTATTTTCTTTGGCTGCAGGAATCAGTAGCACTTTTACCTCTCGTCCTCAATTTTTAACAATCAAGCGCAGTGTTTTTAATTTAGCATTTTATTAGTTTGGCTGGAAGACTAAGCTCATTTTCTTTTTCCTTTTTTATTTCTACCAAATGCTCTGGCATCAGTAATTCCACACTGATTCCCCAACAAAATATTAAGTGTCAGATGAGTTAAATTTACCTTGAGATCAATGGTACCTCGAAATTGCAATTGCGCACGGCTCTCAAATTAACAGTGCACAAGAAAACCTATGCAGTGCACAAAATGGATATCAATTTAAACTAAAGAAGGGAAAATGAAACGGAGCTCCAGAGCGTAGCTTTTTCTTCTTTCTTTCCCAAACAAACTGTTTCAATCCGCTGCTTCGGAGTTTGGCTCGTCACTGCTGCTGATGTCACAAAAGAGTAGAAGTTTTTGCTCCGCCCCCCTTGTGCTCAGGAAGCTTGTGTGTTTGCTCAGAAACATAACAATTTAGAGGGAACATTACTTGAGAGCATGGCAGAAAAAAAATCAAACGTCATTGAGTTTGCGTTACAGGCACAATGTGATAATTACATACTGTCCATCCAAGATTTCTGCTCAGTTTGACATGTTTGATTCTCTCCATGTTTAAAGGAAATTTATTTATAGATGTATTATTCAACCTTTTCATTCTATTTTTGTAAATCAACTTTAAAACTGGGCTGCATGGTGGAGCAGTGGTTTGCATGGTGACCTCAGAGCTAGAAGGTTGGGATTTAGGTCCCAGAGTTGGGGGGTGAGGCTTCAATCACTGGTTTTTCTATGTGGAGTTTGCATGTTCTCTGTGTATATACATGGGTTTTCCCTGGGTGCTCCGGTTTCCTCCCACCCCTCTAATGCCATACATGTTAGGTTGATTGGCCACTATGAAAATCTCCCAGGAATGAGTATGTGTGTTGGTTGTGTGGCCCCACAACAGCCTTGAAACCTGTTGGGGGTGAAATTAGCCAGGATAGGCTACAATATCCCCCGTGACCCATTTCAGGATAAGCGGTTCAGAAGACGAAACAAAACGAACATTAAATGAGTTATTTGACAAAGTTGCAGGAGGACAAAACAGAATGCAAGAATCAAGCCAAGAGATTTTGTGGCAAATGCTTTACAGACCAAGTGTTTTTGACGTTGTGGTGGAAAACAGACTCGATGGAAGAAAAAGTCAACTGCTTTCTTTGCAAGTTTACTGCATAGATTACATGTGCATACATGAAGATCTGGAGAGATGCCTCCAAAAGTTTCTGATTCTACAACTTTTAACGCATTGCTGTGCTGAAAGTTTAACCTGACCCTAGACAGTTCAACTGAAGTTCAGAGCGATCTTAGCATTGGAGTCAGATAAGAAATGGAGGATGAGGATAGTGGTAGTCTGTTTCTTCACACTCCCTCAGACACCTGGCATTCCAGACAACAGAGAAACACAGCAGAACACAGGATCATTGTTACACCATTATGAATAACTAAAATGCCTAGATTTTAACGCTCAACTAATAATCTTTGCTAAATACTACTATTAAAATTTTCATTACGTCTTCCAAAAGTCCACATATTCGTGAAGAAACTTTTAGTCTCTTCCACTGCTAGTAGTCTATGAATGTCAGTCAACCATATCCACTCAAATACAGTGTCAACTGGGTTGTAGATACACCGGTAAGAGTAAATATGATGTTGGACTTCTGCTGCATCAGGTCGAGAACAAATCTACTTCCTGCTTTTTGTTGAGTGCTCTAGCCCCTCAGACAGTTAATGTAAGTGTATGGCTTGAGTCATCTATCACAGGTTGAGCTGGGCTTTTCTATCTCAGCTCCATTAGATCGATGGTACTCTAAGCATGTTGCATTGATGTGTAGGGGCAATTGTTAAGTCCTGAACTTGTTCTCAAAAGGTGAAACAATATGAGTGAGGAATAACCTTTCTTTTTGTCTAAAAGGTTACATTTGTGTAATTTTAATGGCCTCAAAATAAGATTCACAATGATTTTGTTATAAACTTAAAGCCTCATAGCAATTGAAGCTTTGGATGCCATTTGTCTATGTGGGCTGTCCACGGTCTCTACGTGGGTTTTACTTGAGCCACCCATTAAAAATATGCACGTCAGGTTAAGTGGTCATTGTAAATTGCCTTTTGGAAGGAGTGTACAGTATGTGTGTGTGGTTGTCTGGCTCTGTGTTGCCCTGTGACAGACTAATGATCTCTCAAAGTGTACCTGCCTCTTGCTTACTTAAAAGCAAAGATTAGTCACCCTTGGATGCTGAGATGAAAGAAAAACTTTAGAACCAGAATCACAGTGAAGTAGATGTAATTGGTTGGGAAGTGATACATTTAAACAGTTTGTTTGGCTCAGATGCATTTTGACTAATGTTTTTGCTTCAGTACTTTGTGTTAACTACAGTATTTCCTCACATCCTTCAAGTTTGTTAGCTGTTGGGAGGATGTTTAAACCAATTTATCAGAGAAATTTCCATGCAAGTCACAGATAGTAGGTGTAGATTTTTTATTTATTTATTCATACAAGGCAGAGAGAAGCAGTTTTGTATTGGGCATAACCAAAGATAAATGATGAACGAAAAAAAAAAGTGTGCAACTTCCTGTTTATAAAATCAATACAAGTGCTCTTTCGGAAGCAGTAAACTTCCTAAGATGCACATGAGTGTACAGGAAACCATTACAGCTTTTCTGATTAAACATAGGTGTGGGCTGCATTATACAAAAAAAACTTGGCATTCATCCAGGTTATTGGTGTACAACAAGCATGCCGGGTTGTGTGTCTTATCTAATACCTTACACGCTCAAGTTTGTTGGTTGAGCTTCATAGCCGCTTCTTACTGCTGGTAAAAAGTACATTTAAAATGCCAATTGAAATTGTTGTAGCAGCTCATCAAAGTTAGAATCACCTAAGTTATATAGATTATTTTAGAACTACCAGAACACAATTATGATTCTGAAGGTTGAAGTTTCCGTTTTGTTCCGTTGTCTTCCGCTTATCGGGGCCGGGTTGCGGGAAAAACGGCCTCAGATGGGAAATCCATGCTTCTCTCACCCCGGCTGCATCCTCCAGCTCACTCGGGAGGATCCTGAGGTGGTCCGTGGTCTGCTCTGGGTCTCCTCCCGGAGGGATGTGCCAGCAAAGCATTCGAGAGACATCCTAACCAGATGTGCGAACCCCACCGTCTGGAGAGCTCTTAACTCTATTTCTCAGAGAGAGCCCAGCCACCCTGCAGAAGCCCAATTTAATAACTTCCTTTTTTTCTTCGTTCTTGGTTGCACATACAAAAGATCTCAAATACAACCTCTTGTTCAACGTCACAAACATCATTGTGATAAAGCAAGAGCAGATTTGTCGGGTTAATTGACATAGTATTTGGGGGAGACGGTGGTTAAGTGGTTGAGCGTTTGCCTGTGGACCGGAGGTTAACCGGAAGTTCGCAGGTTCGAATCTCACCGAGTTCACATCTAGGGTCCTTGGAGAAGACACCTAATCCCCGTTTCTCCTACCATTGGTGCTGTCATGGCAGCCTGCTGCGGTGTAGTAGTGCAGCACAAATATTTTCCCGGTGAGAGACGAATAGAGTATGTAAAAATAATTTTTTTTTTCTAGTTTAAAGTGGGTCAGGCACACATTTTAACACCTTTAGGTGTGGTTAACCAAAAGATCACGTAGCTACTTTCCATGATGCATTCTGTACTTAATACAAAAAAAAATTTTCAAAGGTTTTTGTCACTCTGAAAATAAGGCTCTAACTAACAAAATTTATATATTGTTTCTGTATCGGTCATGATAAAACTTTTTAAAGTTTTCCTATTTCCAATAAATTCTAAGATCACAAGATTTTTAAGAGATGTCACAGAAGGTACCCATATTCATTCACTATTCATATATACATACTGTATACTGTATATTCATTTCTGTGTGTTCAAATTTTCTTTTCTATAAAATATTTTCAAGCGTTACTTGTCATCAAACATTTGCGTTCCAACTTGCTCTCAGTATTTAATGCTGCATAGTATTCTCGTATGCATATTTCATTAGCGGTGATATGACCGGTGCCTTCCTGAACCTGGAGCTTTTAAAGAGACGCACATGCACCATTGTTCAGTCTGGCATTAAAAACTGTAGAAGGAATGAACGTCTCGGATTCAGTCTGCAGTCTGAGGAGGAGACTGATTAACTAACTGCAGTCAAGAAAAATGCAACTCTTGCAATAGAGTGGCATAAAGGAGATAACTACAAAGTATTAAGTGAGCTAAGTAAGCGAGAATAATCTGTTATGAAATGGACAAAAAACTTATTTCTCCCTGTTACGAGTTACTTTACAACAATTTTTTGCGGATTCCTGCAAATAAATTCAAATGTTGAATCAGCATTTGAATTTATAGGATTAATTTAGGATATAAAGTTGGCTCCCAGCACCACTATAAAGCATGAAGTTAGTTTGCAGCCACCAAAGTGGATCTACCCAATTGTCGATACAATTGTGAGAAAAAACATAAGAAAAAAACCGTGTTGTCTGTTCAAGGTTTTTTGTTATGAGGGCATTTCCTTTCTGGCCTCTGAAACCCCGTAGAGAACTTCAAACTGTGTTACCATCAGTAATCCCAATGCAGCCTCATTTGTAGCTGCATTGTTTTGCTGCATTGTCACTTCACTTCCGGCAAGGATGTTGCATTAGAAATTCTTTGCATGCGCAGGCACACAAACATACAGCTCGCACACACACAGGTGTCTTTTGTGTTTATAATAGACTACAGATGACAGATACGGATGAGCGGTGACATAGGTGAAGTAGAAAGGAACACAGTGGGGACTTTACTTTGGCTACTGACTCAGAAAATCTCACTTTATTTGTAACTTCGTGGTATCAGAAAGTTATAAATACTCAAGTTTATTATACTTCTCTATTTCAGAATTTCCAGTAAAATATCACAGTTGCCGCCCAGTACACACAACTTTTTCATTTCTAAAAACAAAGGTTCGCTTTTATTTCAAAACCAGCTCCTGATGCTATATTTTTGTTACTTTTAAGTTCAAATAATAGTGAAGATTATTGCCAGCCAATAAATTACCAACCTCAAAAAGTGTTTCCATTTTCCTTTGTAATTTAAAATAACATTGTTTTGGTCTCTCCGCAGTTTCAAACATCACAAATTAATGTTTGGGTACGATTGTGCTAAAATTCTCGTAGACCTTAAGGTATTTGGTGTAGTTATAACAACTTAGATCGCTGGTCTTATAGTGTTTGCTTCATTTTGTCTTCTAAACTGCTTATCTTCAGCGGGGCAATGGAGGTACTGGAGTCTATCCCGGCTGATTTCAGGCCTCTCAAGGCAGGGTACACCCCAAACAGGTCACCAGTCTGCTGCGGGGTCACACCCAAACAACCATCCCCACACACACTCATTCCTAGGGGCAATTTCATAGCAGAAAATCAACCTGACATGCATGTTTTTGGAGTGTGGGAGAAAATCAGAGTACCCAAAGAAAACCCACACACATGCACGGGGAGAACATGCAAACTCTACACAGAAAGGCCAGTGTGTCAAGCCTTGTCCCCACCTGGCACTCAAACCCCGACCTTCTAGCTTGGAGACCACCGGGCTCTTATAGTGTTTGATGTCAGAAAGTACAGAAAAAAGATATCCTCGATATTAAAACGAGAAGGGTACCAGAGCTTTGTGGTTCCACAAGAGTTTTGAAAGGTGCACTCTTGAAATAGACTTTATAATGCATAGGTTGATTTGTAGGTCTCATGTTGAATTTATGAAACCCCCACATTACTATGGATTTTATTTTTCTGTTAATATAACTAATTAAGAAAACCTTTATTTGTCCCACAATGGGGAACTTGCAGTATGCAACAGAACAGGCACAGGAAGAAAAAAAGGAGTCACGACAAGTATGCACAAACAAAACAAAAACAAAAAAGGCAAAATAGACTAAGGACAAAAACATGCATTCAAAGTGAGTGAGCTACCAAAACAGTTCTGGTGAGAAATAGCAAAAAGAGCACATTCTTAAAATTGCTCATTGTGGAGTCTCACAGTAGAAGGAAGGAAAGACCTCCCAAATCTCTCCTTCACACTGTAGTATTTTGCAAGCAAAATTTTAAAAGCGCACCAAATTTCACTTCACCTCCAAGTGTTACCAAAGGTTCTTTTATCACCCTGACAATTTAAAGATTGAAGAAAACAAAGTCTTTATTCTTAGGAGAGAATATAAATATGTCTGACTCCTGTCATCTCTGTTGGCTAACTGTCACCAACTGTCATTAACTGTTGTTTTTAAACCTTTTCTGTTTCCGTTTAAATGAAAACTCCCCCTAACTGAAATGAATTTACTTTAAAAGTAATTGAGCTGAGGTGAGTTTAACTGGTACTCCACCAAACAAAAAAGTGTGGTAAACTTTTTCCTCCAGTCTGGGTAAATCTTTTTAAAGCTACAGCCTCGGTATTAGTTTCGTTCTGTTCCGTTGTCTTCCGCTCATCCGTGGCAGTGTCACAAGGGCAACAGCCTCAGACGGGAAGCCCAGGCTTCTCTCACCCCAGCTGCATCCTCCAGCTCACCCAGAAGGATCCCGAGTCATTCAGCTGTGAGACATAGTCTCTCCAGCGGGTCTGGGATCAGCCTCTTGGTCTCCTCCCGGTGGGACATGCCCGAAACACCTCACCAGCGAGGCGCTCAGGGGGGCATCACGACCAGATACCCTAACCACCCCATCTGGCTCCTCTTGACCTGGAGGAGGAGCGGCTCGACACCGAGCTCCTCCCAGATGGCAAAGCTCCTCACCCGATCTCTGAGTGAGAGCCCTCAGCCACCCTGCGGAGGAAGCTCATTTCGGCCGCTTGTATCCGCAATCTCATTCTTTCTCAGTATTTCAATTCTCAGTATTTGTAACCATGTATATAAATATAACAAGGTCTAGTTCCCCGAAACGTTTAATAAGAAAATGAAAAGAACAGCCGGATAAATCTAAACAGTTATAACAACAAATTTTCAAATTCAAACAAACTCCAGCAAACAGACACTTGTGTAGAAACCAAGCAAACAAGAACAAGTTGACGCCAGGACATCGAGTAATATGCCCGTGCATGCCCTAATTTACAAACATGATTGAACATCATGTGAAAGCTTAGCAGTCATGTCTCTAAAGTCTTTAAATATTTTGCAAACATGCCATAACAATTTTGAACGTGACCTTATTGTCATTTTTGTTACCAAACAGTTCAGTTGGTAGGGTATAGATTTTTAAAGTAGAGTTCAAAGGACTTTAGTTCACTTGCTATTAATGGTAGAAAAATATGACTATATAAAGATGATGCATTAAGTTCATCTATAGTTGCTACTGAGCAACTACAGCCTGTTTCACTTAAACCCCTTGACATGACCTTGATCATTACAACTTCAACCTTTGGTTGCATGACTCTGAAAAGTTAATCAGCTCAGTTCTAGATGATACTGAGTAACTGTGGGCAGTTTGATTTGAATCCCCCCAGTGGTTTGAGAAATATTTTGTTCCATCGTCTTCCGCTTATCGGGGGCCGGGTCGCAGGGGCAACAGCCACAGACAGGAAACCCGGGCTTTTCTTTAAACGTGGTTGTATCCTTCAGCTCATCCTGGAGGATCCGAGGTGGGCCTTGTCCAGCTGTGACACATAGTCTCTACAGCTGGTCCGGGGTCTGCCTCTTGGGCTCTTTTTGGTGGGACAAGCCCGAAACACCTTACCGAGGCGTTTGAGAGGCTTCTCCAGATGCTTGAACCAGATGGCTTCTCTCTAACTGGAGGAGCAACGGCTCTACTCCGAGCTCCTCTCGGATGTCAGAACTCCTCACCCTATTTCTGAGTGAGAGCCCAGCTACCCTGTGGAGGAAGCTCATCTTAACCACTTGTATCCGAGATATATCACAATCACAAAACTGTTAGGGCTGCATGGAGGCTCGAGTGCACGTCGTTACGTATGCACGCATGCAGAGTTTTCAAGGCGATTTCAAAACTCTTGAGAGTGAAATGCACATGGTTTCTTCTCCCTTCAACTGCAGTGTGGATGATGCACCAAGTGAAGTGATCTGCAGTCTGACACACATCTGGCAGATCACTTCAAGTCCGTCTCACTGCTGGACTTTTACTCCGCCCTCAAAGAGGAGAACTTTCCTCACCTGAGGAGGCATGCTCAGAGGATCCTAGTCCTCTTTGGATCTACCTATCTATGTGAACAGACATTCTCAGTTATGAAGTTCAACAAATCCAAATACAGATCCTCTATGACTGATGACCACCTCTCAGCTGTCCTTCACATAGCCACTTCAGAAATTCCGCCAGATTTCAATGTTCAAGCCTAGAACAGACTGGATTATTCTCACTGAAGAGGTAACATGAGGTGGAAAGCATTACAAGTTAAAAAATAAATTGCACTGGTTCAATAATTGTTTTTTTTATTTAACCAATAGAGCACAGTTTAACATAACCTAATATACATATTTACAGAGTGCTTTATTCTTCTGATAATCAGTACCAGCTATTCAAAATATTTAAGTATTTTACAATGAAAGAAAGTTGGTGGCCCTCTGACACAATTCAGGCTTCTCATGCGGCCCCTGATAAAAATGAATTGCCCACCCCTGCTGTAGACAGAAATTTAAAAACCTCCTGCACATAAGATGCAAATATTTCAACAACTAAATTACTGTAAATGCCCAAAAACCAAAAGAGTAACAAAAGTTTCTGCTGTATTTGTGAGATGTGATAAAGAGTCCAAAGATAATCGTGGTGCAAGGCGGACCTCCCGTCGGTCTTAAAAATCCTTCACCTGCTATTGGACTGCATAAACAGCCAGGAGGAAGAGAAAGGATAAGGATCTAGCTGTTCACTCAAACGGGTAGCAAGTGGAGGATGACCCACTTTTGTTAGTTGGAATGGAAGGACCCCAAAAACAATAGGAAGAGAAAATATGTGGATTGAAACTAGTTATTTTGTTTGTTTTTTGTTTTTAAATGACCTTTCTTTATTTAAAAAAAAGTTGTTTTTGCTTTTATTTATCTTTATTTATGTCTGTCAGAGAATAACCCCTTGAAATGGTCTGACGTCTTTCAGAAACATTGCAGGAAATGGTGTACACTTTTGTTCCCATGAAACCAAGACATTTGTTTATACTGTAGAATAGTATTTTACATTTACAAATGGGTCTTTCATATTTTAATGTTTGAAATATCAGTCACAGTGAACCTGGTCAAAAATCTAGAACATGTAGCTCCATCTGGTGGAATCATCTTGTACCTTTGGTTTTTTAAAAAGGAAAGACACAAAAAAGACAGGAAAAAAAAAACATGTGCAATATTTATTTTTTTTTACCCAAATGAATATAATACAGAGTTTAGAAGAAGAATTTAGTTATAAAATTTTTTGGGGAAAAAAATGCTTTTACGCTAATTTTGGGTTTTTGTTAATGCAAATAAATTATTACTGGATACGTTTGCAGCATCTGTAATCCTCCACAAGATGTCCTCAAAGAAATACAGTAGAAGTGGACAGTAAACAGTCATTTTTACAGGTCCTTGGAATAAATATTGTTTCTGTATTTTAGAAGTTTCCTCCTCTTGGTCAGATTTAGTAAATATATCACAAGCTTTGTTGCAAGAATAAAAAAAAGATAAATGATCGATCAATTCTGGATCGATACTATGACACCTGTCTAGCGTGTACACTACCTTTCCCCTAACCACAAGAGATTTGATCTGCATTGAAATAAGCAGCAGATAAATTGATTGAATGAATCCTTCTTCTTCTTCTTTCGGCATTTCCCTTCAGGGGTCGCCACAGCAAGTCAGTTTTTTCCATCTAACCCTATCTGCTGTATCCTCTTCGGTCACACCAACTATCTTCATGTCTTCCTTCACTGTATCCATGAACCTCCTCTTTGGTCTTCCTCTAGGCCTCTTTCCTGGTGGTTCCAAACCCAGCATCCTTCTGCCGATGTACTCGGTCTCTGGGAGGGAACCAGAGTACCGGTAGAAAATCCACACATACACAGGGAGAACATGCAAACTCCACACAGAAAGACCAGTGTTTAAAACCCGGTCCCTACCCAAGTACTCCAACCCTGACTTTCTTGTTGTGAGGATACTGTGTTGCCTTGTATTTACTGTATTTGTCAGTCAGTCAGCTTCTTGTCCGTCTATCCCTTCCAGGGTTGCGGGGGATGCCGAAGCCCATCCAGGCTGATTCAAGGCGAGGAGCAGGGTACACCCCGAACAGGTTGCCAGTCTGTCACAGGGCCACATACACACATACAACCATCCATACACACACTCATTCCTTGGGGCAATTTGGCACCAGCCAATCAACCTAGCATGCATGTCTTTGGAGGGTGGGAGGAAACCAGAGTACCTGGAGAAAACCCACGCAAACACGAGGAGAACATGCAAACTCCACACAGAAAGGACAGTGTTCCAAGCCTCGTCCCCATCCGGGATTCGAACCCACAACTTTCTTGCTGTGAGGCCACTGTGCTACCCACTGCGCCACTGTGCCGCCCGTTCTTATTTGGATAATGTAAAATTATTTACCAATTTAATCTTGTTTGGGGTGCACCGCATGAAATCTCAGTCCGGGTATTAAACATGTATTATTTAAAACTAACATACCTGCATGACTTGTAAAAATGTATAATCTTTTGCAGTCATTATGATTTAGTGGAAGCCTCCACTGGAGGGGTCCTTATCTGCTTTTTGTTTCGTTTCATCTTCTGAGCCGCCTCTCCCTAATGAGGTCGTGGGGGTTGCCAAAGCCTGTCCTGGCTGATTTCAGGCGATAGACAGGTTACTCCCCGAACAGGTCGCCAGTCTGTTGTGAGGCCACACACAGAGACAACCATCCATACACACATTCATTCCTAGGGGCAATTTTGGTAGCGAATAATAACCTAACATGCATGATTTGAAGAGTGGGAGGAAATCATGCATACACAGGAAGAACATGCAAACTCCCCACAGAAAGACCAGTTTTCCAAGCTTTGTCCCCCTCTCTGGTTTCAAACCCTTGACCTTCTTGCTTTGAGGGCAATGAGCTAACCACTGTGCCATCATGCAGCCCTGGTTTCTATATGGTTTTGTAATTAAAAATCCAAGCTAAAACTTTTTTCTCCAACAGCAGCCTCAACCCACTCATAAAAAGGTGTGAAGACAGTGTCACCATTTAGGTCCAACTTTAAAATGTGCACATACACACATGCATTAACTAGCTTTGTACTTGTGGGGACAAAATTGCTGTCCTCACATTTACAGAAAGTCCCCACAAGCTGGCGTGTCGTTCAGTTTCCATTCCCCGAACAACTCTGCTGAATTAGGCAAATCTTTTTTTTTAAAAAAAAATACCAACAAAAAAACACACACAGGCAGAACAGGTCAACATTTAGTGTCTTTATAAAACAGATTTGCAAAATATAGCCAAGGCTCGTTCATTTAAATACACATAAATAGCAAGAAAATAGTTTCCCGTTTCAATTCAAATATTTTTTGCTTTTTTTTTTTTTTTTTTTTTATACACAAATGTGAGATGATCCATTTCTGAAAATTGGAGCTGAAACCCTGTAGATTTCCTGCACCGGAATAAACACAAGCATACCGTCTTTGCTAAAGCGACATTTGATTAGTTGGTAAATTTATATCCGTTGAAGACACGTATTCAAAAACATTGAAACAAAGTCTTATTCAAGTTTCTGAAGTATCAAAGTACTTATCTTTGGATGAGTTTTTTTAAAAGTATTTAAAGAGCAACTTATATATGTATATATTCTGTATCTAATTTGTTTTTTTTTATTAATTTTTTACACCATCAGCAACAGAACCATAATTTACATCACCACAGACAAAAGTTATGTACAATAGTGCAGACAAGCTTCAGAACAAGGCAATTAAACAACACTTATTTACACATTATCAAATCTCCTGATTTGGATTTCAAGTGGCTTTTAAAAAGATGTATAATACACACGAAAAATGATTCCCTTATCTGAAAGAGCGGGGTATTTTTAAATCACAAGCACATACACGTGTTTTGTTGTTATGTGGAAATAATTTATTATCTAAACTTTAAAGTTTGGGTGGTTCAGGCATCTGGTCAGTATGCCTCCCGAGCGCCTCGCTGGCGAGGTGTTTCGGGTACGTCCCACAGGGAGGAGACCAAGAGGCAGGTCCCGGACCGGTGGGCGAGGTTATATCTCACAGCTGGCCAGGGAAGTGACTCGGGATCCTCCCGGGTGAGCTGGAGGATGCAGCTGGGGTACGAGAAGCCTGGGCTTCCCGTATAAGGCTGTTGCCCCTGCGACCCAGCCCCGGATAAGCGGAAGACAAACAAAGTTTAAAAAAAAAAAAAATTTAAATAACAATTTTTGTGCTTGGTCCTGATGTATAGTGTAAATATATAAATACCAAAGACATCATTTTATTTTAGGTGAACTATATTAAAGTTATGTGGTTTGGAATGCACAGTATTTTACAGCCTTTGAGGTAAAAAAAAAAAAGAAAAATAAAATCAGTGTGTTTTTCCATAGTTTTGCTGAAGTGGTGTCTCAACTCACATGCAATGACGGTATCTGTAATTTTACAAACGAGTGAGCTTGTTTCATTTAATGATTGGTGAAGAGTAATAAAAAAAATTTTTAACCTATGCCACGTCAACGGGCTTCTCAAGCTTCGTTATGTTACACTTTCATTTCTTTTTTAAAAAGGTGCTTTAGTTTCCTCGAGTACGTCAAAGATTAGAGAAAAATTCCCAATCTTCAGTTTTTTTTTCTCCCCTTTTTTACAGACAACTGTTTATTTATTTGGCTGACTCTGGAATGGGCGGTGCACGCTCCAGTCTCATGGTCCAGGGGTCAGGGGTTGCAGCATAAAATGGGGAGTGCGTAAGCATTTCTTCTCCGGCTAAAGCAAAGGCAAACACTCCCCTCTGCCTGCCTGCTCCTGTCGTGTCCTCCCCTCTCATATGTTTCCCCTCTACTTGCCGTTCCTCCCTCAGCTCCCTGCCCAAACTGTCTGGATTCTTAAATCCTAGGCCTCGACTACCAAGTCCAAGCAACTCCCCAAGTCCTTGAGTTTGGACCCCTTGGTAAGCAGGACTTAACCCATTTTCCTCCAACCGGTTGGCTACAGGAGTAGGGGGGCACAGGAAGCTGTTGGTGGGTGTAGCCCGCCAAGCAGATGGCTTTCGTCCTCTCCTGGGACGGGAGATTCGGCAGCTTTGCCTCTTGATGTGTCGATGTAGGTGGTCAGAGCGTGTAAAACTTTTGTAGCAGTGCTCACACTGATAAGGACGGACGCCCGTGTGGATACGCAGATGGTTCTTCAGGTCGTAGTTGTGGACAAACTTGGAGTTGCAGTGAAGGCAGATGTATGGCCGCTCACCGGTGTGTTTCCTCATGTGAATCTTGAGTTTGTCTTGCCTGTCAACAGAGCAGAACATGTTTAAATTAAATACAAAGTAGGTGATTTTTCTCTCAATAAAATTAATGCTGTGAAATAGAAATGGAAAATATACTAAAGAGGATGTAGTTAAGATGTCACTAATGCAAAGAAACAAGTGGAGGGGCTTTCCACTTTCAGCTCTTTGATATTTAGATGAAGTGAAAATGGATTAACCCCAGTCAAAAAGCACAGGGGGTATTTTGATTAACCACACTGTTTTACATAATGTAGTGCTGTGTAGGCTAAAAACAAAGATGAAGATCTAAACCTAATTTCTTTGTGTTTTGTTTCCCACAAACCTTGTAAATCGCACTTCGCAAATTGTACACATGTACGGTTTCTCTCCTGTGTGCGTCCTCATATGCCGGGGTAGTTTTCCAGCTCCCTGGATGATTTTGTTGCAAATGGGACACTGTTGAGATGCTTTAGGTTTCATTTTCCTCTCCTCCTCCAGCTGCCAGGAAGGGAATAAAGAACCTAGGTGGGATGCTGAGCTCAGAAAGCTCAGATATGACCGAAAGTCCACTTCGTCTTTAATGGGACCTAGTGAGGGAGTTTCTGACGCCCCTGACCCAGCGCTGATAGTGCTGCCTAAGCCCGAGCTGACAAAATCTTTCAGGAAGTCACCTTGAAGCAGACTGGGCGGTACCTCCTCTTTTATTTCTTCCTTAATGATCTCTCTTTTCACAGCTAAATCAAGGGGCCTTGACGGCTCAAGAGGCGCTGACACGGGAAAGGCGTGAGTGAGTCGCGGTTGTGGTGGGGGTCCTGTGTGAGTGTGTGGAGGGTTCATTAGCTGCTGGGGGAATGCTGGGAAATCAGTAGCCCACATAGAGGGGTAGAAGCCAGGGATTAAAGGAGAGAAGTTTGCCCTTCTGTCCAGCATCGGCATTCGGGGGTACAGGCCTTCTTGTAGAAGAGACTCAATGGAAAAATCTTTCAGAGCTCGACTCTCAACGCTTTCCTGCAACACAAAACAAGTGTGTACGTCATTACTTGCTGAAAGCGTCTTGTACAGTACATGATAGAGTCATGAACTCTCTTACCTGTTTGCTTGTCATGGTGTCTGGAGATTGGGACTGTGACGGACCCCTGTGCTGATCAAAGTCCCGGTGGAACGTAGATGTGCTTGCAGGTGGGGAATTCTCTGTTCCCATTGGTGTCTCCTCTCCTCGGCTCTCCAATGACTGTAGTGACCTCTCACTAACATTGTCCTCTTCCTCCTGCTCATCCTTCCTCGACCCCAGATCCTCCTCTTCATCCTCCTCTTCTTCATCCTCCTCTTCTTCTTCTTCTTCCTCCTCATCCTCCTCTCCTTCCTCCTCTCTGGGTCCTCCCCCACCGCTGTCCATGATCTCCAGACAAACGTTGATGATGCAAGGGATTTCAAGCATCTGAGCTGCGTTCAGGATTTCTTTCACGTTGGACGCGGTCACAGTTAGAGTGGAAGTATAGGCAAACTCTAAGATGGCCGTGAGAGACTCTGGAGCTACAAAGTCTATTTCGTACACAGCTGTACGGGGATCCCCGGCGTTTGTGGTGGCAACTGTGAAGAGCTTCTTGAAGTACTGACTGCACGCAGCCAGAACAGAACGATGTGTGCGGTACTCCTGATCACGAACGATGAGTATGACATCGCAGAGGAGGCCATCGCGCCGCTGTTCGTTCAGGCTGCAAAGCACGTCACTGCTGTGGTTTGGGAAGGGGATCCCGATCAGGTCTTCCTCTCTGTGATGAACCATTCTCTTCTTTCTGCATTTAACATGGAGATAGAGAACAAAATGATCTTGAAACATTTAAATAAAAACATATAATGAGTAGTTACAAATCAATTTACCACAACTGTGACAGTTAGGAACACACACAATGTCTTGGTCGGCTGTTGAACCTTTTTTTTTTGTTGTTAATTCAGTTTTGGCACTGACAAAGGAGTGATGATATCTTTCCCTCTTGTCTGTTTCTACCAGATATGCACGGAGCAAATTGATATCGTCACCTGAACAATGCAATGCGCGATTGGGATGTGGTTAGAGCTGAAGAGCGACAAAAGAGGTCAGATTGTACTCTAGATACTGTAACCTGTCAAAATGCTTACTTGCACTTTTACTTACAGCACAGACTTAAACAGTCAGATTGATGTACACATCAACAGCTTTTTCTTTCCCTTCCCTAACGTCTTAACTCTTGAGCTGCCTGAGTTCCTACCTGTTGATTCACTGCACTGTTGTTTACGTTCCTAGCAATAAAACTTCCTCTGGCAGGGTGCTCATTCATTCACATCTATGAATAGAGCTTAAATTTAGCCATCCACATTTGGTGGTCACAGGAGGCATGTGTAGATAAATACTTTGAAGCGGCCCCACACACCACAGCTGCATTGTTGACTGGCTCTAAATGGGCCAGGGCTAAAGCCACATGGACTGACACATACACACGAAGGAGTGTGTTACTTTCTTTGCTGCTTTGCATCACAATATTGGAGAAAAGTAAAACTAAAAGAAAATAAAAATAAAAATCCTCAAGTTTATCTGCAGGTAAAACTCTGATGGCAATCTAACTTGTAGTTTATTCTTGTCTAAGTCGTTGCTAGGTAACTGAAGCTGTGTTCGTATTATTGATATAGTGTGAAAATGATTTAAGTGTCCACAAAGATGGAATCTTGTGGGGATAGAGGCGCGCATCACATTACTGTGGAAACAATTCAAAAGTGGGACACCAAACTCCACAGCGGGCAGTACAACGCTACAAAGAAGGAAGACAAGTTAAACTGTTTACAATTTAAAAACTACTTTATTCCTTTGCTTTGATTTAAAAATGACAAATTATGGCATATTAAAGTACAAGGTGAGCTTTTCTCAGTAAGAGATCAGATGTACCTAAAAGTTCCCTAACAGGTTGCACAAACACCAGCAGAAGGGCCCCTCCCTGAAACAGCCTGCCAAGGCAAACAATAGTGCAGAGCTTGGAACAACACCAAGTGGATAAGAGAGAGAAAGAGTCGGACTGGGAGGGCTTGGCAAACTCAATGTCATTTGTTTTCTCTCGATTCATCCCACCCACTCCTGGATCTATAGGACACGTGCTGCTGTTGCTGTTTGCTCTACTGGTGCCCCAGTAAGCACCACTCCCCTTTGTTCCCACTGTTTGCCTGCCACTAGCTAGCGCTAGCTCTTAGTGGCCAGCCCCTAATTACAGTGTGGAGAGGATCTAAGGAGGATGTGCCACATAGACAGGGAGGGGAGGAGGGCACAGCTTTCCCACCACAAGGTCCTGGAGCGGCATTTCGTCAACTTAACAGTCCAAACCCTTTACACGCACACACCCCACCCACCCATCTGAGCAACCAGGGTGGGGATGTCTTAAGAAAGGGCACTGATAATTACCATTCGAGTGATATGACTCATCATCCGCCATCTCTTTGAAATGAGTTAGACTTGTTAGCAATTAAAGAAACAACTTTGTGGCTAGTTAATAAATGGTATTCATAAATTTGACTCAGTCTTCAAATTAAAGTTTAAATGTGTCAATATTTAACTTCAGCTCTTCTTTTTTGTGACATATTCGTCGCTGTTTAGCGTTAATTTTAGTTTGGTCACTCAGTCGCTACTCATTTTTAAAGTAACCTCTAAAAAAGGTTTTTTTTTTTGTGTCGGTGTCTTTTTCCTCCCTCCTGTATCGGCCCCATCTCCCATCATGCCTCACTTAGTCACTAACACTTTCAACTCAGCACTCCCACCTCAAATTATGTGTCACCTCCATTCAGTGTTGTCTTTCTCCAAGAACTTCATCTGCTTTCCCGGCACTGACCACCACCTCCTTCTCTTCTAATCATTCTCCTTTTCCTCCTTGCTGCTTTTTCCTCTTCCCTCTATCTGCTCATACAACAGCAGTATCATCATTATGGTCATTGTAGAGTGGCTAACTTGTCCCCAACCCTGACCGCTCAGGCCACAAATCAGCAGCTAATGTCCATCTCACCCCTTGTCATAGCCAGACACTCATTTGGCCTGTAAGCTGAGTTTATCCCTGTCAGGATAGTGCATACACCTGACCCACATGCTAAATCATCAGCAGGCAGAATTTTACCCCTGTCACCAGCTACCCAAAGCAAACACCTGCTAAATAACTGTCACAGATGGACAATTGTACAGGCAATAACTTAAATATTGACAGTAAAAATTCACCTTCTTATTAGGAGAGGAAATTCATTTGACCCCACTCTGTGAGCCAGTCCATTATCAGCCACAAAGCAGTGCACCTGTTACCTGAGGAGACATTTTCTTACTCGTGAGTTTTAAGTGTCAACTATTTGGATGTTTTCAGCTACTTTGGGGAGGATTTTTTTAAAACAGTTTTTCTTAAGTGCTGTCTATTACTGGAGTTGAGGAAGCTGTGTGATGCCATTTTTTTCCTCTAATGAAGGCATTTCAGAGTTTAATTTGAGCATTTAATAAGAATGTTTTTTTCAACTTGTACAGTTCCAAGAAACTTTTTTTTTTAAAGTAGCAAATTAAGATTTCTAATTTTTTTTTTTTTTTTTTATGACAGCACTTATTAAAATAAAATCTAAAACAATGGCATTTTTAAAAATCAATTTCTACAAATTTTCATGTTAGGTGTAAATTCACAGATTTGTCAGGCTTTTGAGTCAAGTTTTTTGTCTTTTAAAAATATTTGATTTTTGTTTGTGTAGCCTAAAATTTGTTGAAAAACAAAAGAAAACATTTTGAAAAGAATAAAAGAAGTTGTTCGATTACAGTTTAATCTCCCCAGTTTCTCAAAGCACCCGTTGGCATTAAGTGGTACTTATGGAGCCTTCGGGGGGGCCCATAGCTACACATCATTATCTCCATCACCCAAATGTAAACACAGCTTATATACAAGTTGTAACATTTTATGTTTAAGTTTCTAAACTATTGATAATATTTAGAGACTTAGATTATTTTCATTTTGAATTTGTTTAACTTTTTCCATGACTGATTTGTCTTTTGAGAAGGTTTTCAATTTTTTTTTAGAGAAAACAGAGAAAACAGATAAAAACAATCACATTTAGCGAGAAAACTATCATTTTTTATCTTTCAAATGATAATTTTAGATGTTTTTTTTTTTTTTTTTACATCTTGACTTCTACATAAAATTAAACAATGTCTACAAGTCTTTAAATTTAAACCGTAAATAAAAAGAAGCATAAGATTTTTTATTTTAACAATCTGTTTACGTCCAGGTTAAAAAGAGACTGCCATGAATGTGATTTCACTGATTAAATAGTTTCTTGCCGTAGCGCTGATCTCTGTTTTTCTAAATTTCTTGTCATGGTTTGTGAAAATGCTGAGTAGGTGTGTAATTACTTTTTCTAGTGTAGCCCACTTTTGCATTTTTGTGTGCAGTGCTGAAATGTATGTGAGAACAAAACAAAAGTTGAATAAAAACAGCTTGTGTATAGTTGTTACAGTAATAGATATTGTCGTATTTCTGGACCTGACGTGAACGGCCCGTTAAGACAACTTATTGTAAACAGTAATTTACTAATCAGTTTTAAACCCATTATATGTTTTGATCTGTTTTGTCTACATTTTTAAATACCTTGCTTTTATTTTGTTTATTTTCAGACAATTTGTTTCAGATTTTACCAAGAATGAATATATAAAATTAAAAACTGGCATGTCCAAGTTCATTCAAACTCTTCAAACTGAGTCATGAAGCTAAGAAACGCTCCTGTTTTCCCAGACTTTTCCAGCTTAATTTTGAAACTTTTGCAGGAATATCAGAGGGGATTTGCTCCGGGACTTTATTGACTTGTTTACACCTTGTCAGGGTTTTAAACCTGAAGGCTGCAACACTCGTGAAAAAAAAAAAAAAAACAATAATTGAGCCACAGGTGCACACAGTAATGTAACACACGAGTGAGAGCTTGTTCACACACTTACACTCTCTCTAACGTAACACTTTAACAAAAATATAACAGGCTTATGCACAGACACACACCCATGTGCGTGCTCTACAAGTCTGGCATCCACAGAAATTTACACGTCTTGATACGTTTCTGAGCATTCCAAAGCTTTCAGCAGCCATCACCTACCTTCCTTCAGTTTCTCAATTCCTCTCACGTGTCTTTGTATCTCCAGACTACTAAGAGGATGTGCTGCTCCTCACTTGACCTCTCAGCATCACTCTCATTAATTGAAACAGAGCTGCTGCTCTCTTTGCCGGTGTGTCAGTCAGTCAGCCAGTCAGTCCATTCACAGGCTCCTCACTCTGGGCACTGATACCCATTCACAAAATTAAAAAAAAAAAAGATGAAGGAGAGCGGGAAAAACACTCGGGGAGAAATATCCAATGAAGGGAAGCAAAGCAGCAAAACTAGAGAGAGCAGCGTGTGAGTCTCGATCTGTCGGTGTAGCAGAGTGGCTGCTGTGGAGTTTAGAGCCAGGCTCACGGTTGTGTGTGGCTCATGTAGGACGAGAGCGAGGGAGTGAGAGGAAGGGAGGGAGGGCAGCAGCACTGCGCTGAGGAGATGTCGCACCACTAGTTTTTATAGCAGGGTGGGTAGCTGGAAGATAATAATACCCCATCCTCCTCCGCAACACAAGTTTAAGCGCAGTGTGTAATAAGCCCATGGCGCAGACACCCTCTGATTGAGGTCAGACAAAATGAATTTTTAGTTGTGTTAGAGTGGATTTTGGTGTAAAGGGACTGGGGCAAAGAAGCTGGAAAGGGTTGTTTAGGGAGACTGAGGGAGGGTAAAAAAAAGAAACAAGAAAGAGACAGAGAAAAGTTAGAAAACATCTTTTGTGCCCCTCTGTTGGCTCGTCTGGAGCTCGAAAGAGAAAACGCTCACACAAACAAAGACAACTTAAGAACTATTCACTTTAAAACTTACACCTGTTTCAAACTCCATCCTTCTGGTTACAAAAAGTCACTTAGGAAATGTTTTTCATTTCGACTTGTTAAACAACAACTTAGAACTACTTAAACCCTCTGGCTATGTTTTCAAGAAGTGTTCAGAAACAGGTGTCGAGGATCAAATCAGAGTCCTGTTAAAAACCACTGAAAAACTTTATAATAAATCAACAAACTCCAGCATGTGGTACGCCATGTTAAAAACCCCCAAAAAACTGGTCAAATCAGTACAAAGTTTCCATTTTGAAGAAAATATTTCTCAAAAGCCGAAACACAAGAAAACTACGCAGCAGCAGAGAAAGGCTTTAGTCTTTCTCAAACTGTTTTGAAAAGTATTTTGAAATAGAGCAGAACGTCAGATTTTTTTGGTTTTGAGTCAGAAAGCAACCAAGCGTGGTAAGGTTTGGTGAGCACACCACCAAACCATTTGATCAGGAGAGAGTAGGAGGGTTTATGCAGAAAGAAGCGTGGACCCCAGCAGAAAACAGAAACTGATTAAACTGAGACTCGAGATATATTTAACTTTGAGAAACTTTTTTCATTCCAGAAAAAGAAAAAGGAGGACTCTCTGTACCTTGTACTTTTTAGTAAGGGAGTGTAAAAATAATAAAAACAGGTATTTCTTGGGTTTTGCTTCATTTGCTCGATGAAATCTTGTAATATTAAAAAAAAAAAATGTTAGAAAAGCTATTTGAGGTTAAAACCTTTTTATTTATAAAAGTTAATCTTTTAAAACTTTAAAGCATGCATCAAGGTAAATATTATTTTTTTTCTGTTTTACATGCCTATATCTAATTTTTATCACATAATAAGATTGAAAAGAATAAAATACTGAGCACTGTAAAGCACTTTGAGTATCAACACAGGTAGAAAAGTGTCATATAAGTGCAGTTCATTTACCATTTAGCATACAGAAATCAGAACGTGCATCAAACTGCTATGCCCACTTCCCCCTGAGGAAAACATGGAGTGAAGCAAACCGCAGTCCTGGCCCATGGTGGTTTACACTGTTTTGTGCAGGGTGAGAGTTGAGGCCAGCTCACATTGGCATCTAGTATATATAAATGGGGTAAACCACTAACTGCTAGCAGACCAGCCAGACAACCAGAAAAACAATGTTTGCTATCCTTTAAGATCAGCTATCTGTTCCAAACATGTTGCAGCCATCATAGGAACACTAAGCGGTACGTTTGTTGTGTCCATTGTGTATGGAAACATGTCATATGGTGACGCTGACAGACACTTTTTACAAACACACCACTTTACTTTACGACTTAGTTTGAAGTGTAATTAACAGATTTTGACGTCTGGGATTTTTTTCTATTTCGATGATCAATCCTGAACACCTTTCCATGTCCTTCTTGAGTGTCAAGTAGTGAATTATGCGGCTCAGTCTGTGTACTCACACTATCAAGACATGAGGATTCAAGGGGCTGAGTAAGAGTCATCTGTTTCGTCTGTCTGACTGGCCTCAGAGCGTACCTGTTTTTTCCCACCTGCTGCTCCCGGCAAGATGCACAAGCCATGGCACCAGATTGGCACTTCGAAGTAGGGACAAGGTGTGAAGCAGCGTTACATGAAGTTATAAAAACTTACTTTACAGTCCAGTAAAGATAGGAAAAAAAGACTATTCTCTTCATTTCTTGTCTATCTTGACTTACAGAACGATGGTCTGTATGCTACGTAAGTTCTACTTGAAGGGGAGGTTTGAAGAGAATTTTTTTCAACACTTTTTATCAAATTTTTTATCAAATTTTTTTTTTCCCGAAATTTCCTTTTGAGAAATGTTGAAAGGAAATTTAAATATGAATGACATAATGTCTCATCAAAACTCACTTTTTACCAGGTCCTCCAGTGAGATGGCCAACTTACCACAGACCTCAGTGATTAGTTTCCAGATTGGCTCACACCTGAACCAAATGATCTTCTTCTTCTTCTTCTTCTTCTTCTTTAGTTCGCGGCATGAAGCACCAACCTGGGTGCATTACCGCCACCTACTGACTGTCACGAACCTCAAATCCTCCTCAATAACCCTGTACACCTCAAAAAAGTGTACAGGGCACCAAAACCCTTCCCCTGACGTCCATACAAAAACACCTCCTCCAAGCTCACTTGTCTCATCCCAACACTCCTCAGCACCACCATCATAGCCTCTCTTTCTTCCTCATACTTTCTACACGCTAACACCACGTGACTAACCCCTTCCAACTCCCCACAGAAATCACAACACCCATCCAAATGTTTACCCAGAATCTTGAGCGTTTCATTCAATCCCGTGTGCCCAATACGTAACCTGCTAAAAACCACCTGCCCCCGCCTTCCACCACCCACCGGATCCACAGTCACCCCCACCGTCCTCTGTACTTCATACAAGTGTCGTCCCTTCACCTCTGACTCCCACTCCATCTGCCACTGCTGCATTATCCCCTTCCAGACCAACGCCTTCACCTCCCCTCGTGACAGAGCCACGACCCTCTCCACCACCACCCGATCTGCAGCCCTCTTTGCCACCTCATCCACTCGCTCATTCCCCCCAATCCCAGAATGGCCCGGAACCCACATAAACACCAACGACCCTCCTACCACCCCCGACACCATATTCATAACATCCCAAAACAAACCCTGATGATACCTCACCCTCCCCAGTTCAAGAGCCCGAACCACTGACAACGAGTCCGTGCATATAAGTACTTTCCCACCACCATGTTGCATCGCCCACACTACAGCCATCCAAACTGCATATAACTCCACCGTGAAAATACATAAGTGATCTGACGTGCGAACCCCTACCTCCACTCCAGACCCTTCCACCACCATTCCCGCACCCGTCCTCCCCGAAACCGGATCCCTTGAACCATCCGTAAACACCAATGTGTAATCCCCATAATTCTCCTCAACAATACTCCTAAATGCTCCCGCCACATTCACATCCCCAAACCTCCGTCTCCACCCCACCATCCCCAATTCCACCCTCACCTCTCCCAGCCTCCACTGTGGCACCATCTGAAAATTGTCCTCCCGCTCCAACTCCAAATCCCCCACACCCAATTCCCGTGCCCACAAACCCCCTACCCACCCAAAACTCAAAGTTTCCTTCACACCCCTCTCCCAGGACCAATCCAGAACCCCCCGCCCAGGGTGATTATGGCTCTTTCCTCTCAAGGAAACCCAATAATTCACCGCCAGGTGCTTCCTCCTCAGAGCGAGTGGCATGACACCCGCCTCCACCCTCAGGGCACACACTGGCGAAGTCCTCAGAGCACCTAAACAAATCCTCAGGGCCTTGGCCTGCACCACATCTAAATCCCGTAACACTGTAGGCGCCGCCGAACCATAAACCACACATCCATAATCCAATCTGGATTTTATCAGGGCATCATACAGGCACCTCAAAGCTGAAAAACTGGCCCCCCAGTCCACCCCAGCTAGACATCTCATGACATTTAATATCTTGTCACACTTACTGGTCAAGTACCGTACATGTTCCCTCCACACCAACTGCCTATCAAAAGTTAGACCCAGAAAACGAAAAGACCCCACCATCTCAATGTGCCTACCATAGAGCTTCAAACCCTTCACAGTGCCAACCCGGCCCTTCGAGAACATCATACCTTTTGTCTTGTCCACCGAAAATCTAAAACCCCACCTGTCACCCCAAGCCTGCACCCTGTCTATACCCTCCTGCACCTTCCCAACCACATACTCCCTGTTCCGTCCCCTCTTCCACAACGCCCCATCATCAGCAAACAGTGATCTACCTAAATCATTCCCCACCCCACTAAACACACCATTAAACATAACATTAAACAAGGTAGGGCTAATTACACTCCCCTGCGGCGTCCCATTCTCCACGTCATAAACCGACGACATCGCTCTCCCAACCCTAACCTGAATCCTCCGCCCCTCCAAGAAACTCCGAACCCAATTGAATATTCTCCCTCTAATCCCCATCGTGCGTAGTGTAATCAACAGTCCCTTCCTCCACAACATATCATAGGCTTTTTCAACATCAAAAAATACCGCCACCAAAACCTCTCTATTCACCCGTGCCTTCCTAACATCATCCTCCAACCGAACTAACGAATCCAAAGTGCTCCTACCCCTCCTAAAACCACATTGGTATTGTGACAATAGATTCCCCTTTTCTAACTTATACTCCAACCTCTGAGTTACCAACCTCTCCATCAACTTGCAGACTACAGACGTTAAAGCAATCGGCCTGTAGTTTCCTGGATCACTTGTATCCGCTCCAGGCTTCCTAATCGGGAGAATCACTGCCTCCTTCCACTCTGCCGGCACCACCCCCTCTCTCCACACCCTATTAAATAATCCCAAAAGTTTCCCTTTACCCACACTACCCAGCTGTCTGAGCATGCCATATACAATACCATCTTTACCAGGCGCCGACTGACCTCCTTTCGCCAAAGCTGTTTCCAACTCCCCCATTGTAAACACATCATTTACCACCTCCATGACATCATCATCCCTGCCCAGCTCCCCTGCAAATTCCTCCTCCAACTGCCTCCTCACAGCTCGCCCCTCCACCGACAAAGCCTCAACATTCTGAGTTTCCACAAACCGCTGTGCCAACACCTCTGCCTTTTCCTGGTCCCCAACCACAATCCGGTCCCCATTCCGTAGAGCCGGTAAATCAAAACACCGTGCACCCCCACCCATCCTCCTAATCATACCCCACACTGAACCCACCGGAGTGTCCCTACCAATAGTGCCACAATAGCCCCTCCAATAACCCCTCTTGACTGCCCGAATCGTCCTGCGTACCCTAGCCTGAGCTCTCTTATACTCCATTAAGTGCTGAAAGTTGTGTGAGCACCTCACTAAGCGTAAAGCCCGGTTCCTTTCCTTAACTACCTCAGCACACTCACTGTTCCACCACGGCACCAACCGCCTCCCGCCTCCGCCCCTGCTCCTTGGAATAAATTTCCCCGCCGCCTCCAATATGCCCCCCTTAATCCGTCCATCCAACTCCTCTATATCCAAATCTCCATCCACAGCACCCAACAATCTATCACTCTCCTCCGCAAACCCCCTCCAGTTAGCCTTATCTAACACCCACCTACCCCCACCCCGATCCACCCGTGGCCCTACCCCTATCCCCCACCTGCACCAAATCGGATAATGGTCACTGCCCATCGTGCCATCCCTATGCACCCACCACTCACACAAATGGGCCATCCCAGAAGACGCCAACGTCAAGTCCAGCGCCGACTCCCTCCCGGTTGCTACATCTAGTCTCGTTCCATGACCCGAATTCAGACATACCAAGCCTTTCCTCTCAAGCAGCTGCTCCACCACCCTACCATTAGCATCCGTCCTTTCACTTCCCCACAGCACACTATGCCCATTAAAATCCCCACACCAGAGTACAGAACCATCATCCTGTCCCTCAACACCATCCAGCTCGTCCACAGCTAAACCCCTCCCCGGGTTATAATAATTAATAACCGTAACAGACTTACTCCCTGCCCACACACGCACCACCACATACTCCCCCTCCATACCCTTCCCGACCACCTGATAAGGCAACCCCTCCCTTATAAAGATCGCACAACCACCACCCCCCCTCTCAAGCCTGTCCCTTCGAATCCCAACAAATCCACGCAACACAAAATCAAACCTCGGTTTCAACCACGTCTCCTGAACACAAACAACATCAGGTTTAACCATGCCACCTGCAATAAAAGCCTTAAAATCCTGACCATTGGCCAACAAACTCCTTGCATTCCACTGGAGAACTAACATAATGAACCTGTAGATACTGCCGCATCCAACCCTGCCTGCTCATTCAAATCATCCCTAACTTCCTCCCACGTCAAACCAACCAGACCAAAGTGATGCACAGCCGCCTTAACCACAACCTGTAACTTCTCCGTCTTAGATTTTAAACCAGCAGTAGCATTTATCACCCCTGCAACAAAAGCCACCAAGGTCCGTGGCGACACCCACCCCACCTGACCACCGTCAGATACTCCCACAACAGCACTAACCGGCCCCAATCCAGACGACCTCACTTCAGAACCCCCAACAGCCTTCACAGCTTCCGCATAAGACAATTTACCCTCCCGACGAACCTGCTGCACCCTCAACTCCTTCTTCATGGCCTCACACCCCATAAATGAAACACTATGTCCTCCTCCACAATTGCAACACTTAAGTCCCACGCCCTCCCCACATGGCCCCTCCTCGTGGTCACCACTACACCGACCACACCTCCTACCATTCCTGCACGCCCAGGCCATATGTCCAAACTGCTGGCACTTAAAGCACCTGATAGGCGCCCTGACAAACTCCCTCACCCTGTACCTTATTAATCCAAAATACACCATCCCTGGCAAATCTTTGCCCTCAAACAATACCTTCACCGACACAGTGTCTGCTCTAACTCCCGCTCTGACAAGCTTCTCCACCCTCACCACCCGTCCCCTATCCACTCTCAAGTGTTTAACCAGGTCCTCCTCACTGACCCCCCCCGGAACCCCTGATATAACCCCAGCACACCCACCCCCTGATCTATCCCCCACTCTAACCACTCTGACAACCTTACACTTCCCTACCACTTGCAATTTCATAGCTTTACCAACCTGATCTACATCCCCACATCCTATCAAGAGATTCCCATCATCCAACACCCTAGCAAACCGAACTTCCCCCACCTTGTCCTTCAAAACCCTGGTCAGTCTCAAAGGATCATAACCCCTCAATCCCTCACCCCCATCAAACCTAACCACCACGTGAAACACACCCATCCTTCCGCGACCCTGTCCCTCCCCCCTGTCCGTGCCACCATCCCCCCCTGACAGACGAGACTTCCGTTTAATACCCTTAGTAGACCATCCCTCCCCTGATTCCGACCCCTCCCCACCACCAACCTCCCCCGCCCGACCATCCAACCCCCCGCACACACCCCCGTCAACTTCCATCAACCCCTAATCGGTGACCGCAGGCGGACCAGTCCGGACCTGTACAGGCCGTCGGTTGGCCGCCCACAGGACAACCGTATACCCCCACCACCCACAAACAAAAGAAAAAAGACGCACCACAAAACAAACTCACGCCAATTCAACCAACCCAAACAAAAAACCACGACTAAACTACCCAAAGGAAACATCCAAGTCCTCACGGACTCAGCACAGTTCAATTCCGATCAACTCAATCTTCTGCAAGACTCTCCTGCGAACCTCGGTTTGTTTGCTTCCGGTCAACCAAATGATCCTACTCATCCAATTGGTCTAATTAGCTCTTGGATGAGCCTTAGCTAAGGGTGTACTGAACTTTCTCATGTCTCTTTATTCCGTTTGGACATAATTCCATCTCAAAAAGCAGTTGTTAGGATAGGTAACATACACAGTTCGTCCATTCGTCATCACTGGAGAGATCAGGCAATAGTTTCTGACCAATTTATGCAGAAAATTCCAAAAGGTGTTCTAACTATTTCCTCTGACTGTGTACCTGTGTGTGTTTGTGTGTGTGTGTGTATCTTTGACTGAGATGGTTTGATGGTTTATTCACTTTTAGTGAATGGGTTCACTTCAGATAAACCAAGACAACCTTTTCGTTTCATCTTCGGAACCAATAACTCCTAATAGGGTAGCGAGGGTGCCATAGCCAATCCCGGCTGATTTCAGTTGAGAGCCAGGGTACACCCCAAACAGGTCACCAGTCTGTTGCAGGGCCACACACACAGACAACCATTCACACATACTCGTTCCTAGTGGCAATTTCATTGTGGCCAATTGACCTGATATGCATGTTTTTGGAGGGTGGGAGGAAACTAGAGTACCTGGAGAAAATCTACGCATACACGGGAAGAACATGCAAACTCCACATAGAAAGGCTTGTGTTTAAAGCCTCACTCCAGCTCCAGGACTCAAACCCCAACCTTCTTACTGTGAGATGACCGTGCTAACCAGTGACACCATGCAGCACCTGAAACAAGCTTCATCTTCTGAGCCGCTTAACCCTGATGGGGTAGCGGGGCGTGCTGGAGCCTTCCTCTTGCCTGATTCAAGGCGAGTGACAGGGTACAACAGGTTCCCAGTCTGTTACAGGGCCGCACGTACACACACAACCATCCACACACACTCATTCCGAGGGGCAATTTTGATCGTAGCCAATTAACTTAACATGCATGTTTTTGGAGGGTGGGAGGAAACCAGAGTACCTGGAGAAAACCCACACATACACGGGGAAACTCCTGACAAAAACACTGTGACAAAGTTTACATGTGTGTAGGTTTGTCCTCACTGTGAAGGAGGGTCTAAGGCAGGGGAGTCCAAAGTCGGTCCTCGAGGGCCGGTGTCCTGAAGGTTTTCATTGTGTTCATGGTTCAATACAGCTGATGCACAAAAAGTGAAATCAACAGCCAATAGAATTTGGCACAATGACTCAATTAACTGGATCAGGTGTGTAGATGCAAGAACATATGGAAAACCTTCAGGACACCTGCCCTCGAGGACCGGATTTGGACACCCCTGGTCTACGGGCAGGAATGTGCTGATGTTATTTAGCTAGTTTTTGTTAGCTTTTAACTGTGTATTTGTGTTTCCACATTTTTTTTTCTTTTTGTTCTTTGTTTGTTTTTGTACTTTTTTTTATATCTGCAATATGAAGCCCATTGAGTCAAGTTTTTTTTTTTGTGATTTTGACTACACAAATAAGATTGAATTGTGAGGGGTGTTTAAATGTTTCAGTACTTCCATTTGGGAGAACCAAACACATTATATTTAACATCAAGAAAAAGAACTTTTAAAAATACATTGACGAGCTGTTTTGGTTCATTGAGAATTTACTCATCAACCAAAAATGCCAAGTGAAAATTCACAACAATCAGTTACAGATGTTGATGGTTCGGTAAATAGCGGAACCATCCGCTTCTGATGTGAGTGTTTTTTTTTTTGTTTTTTTTTTATAAAATAATCCTTTGATTTTTTTTTTTTTTCTTTCATAAGAACACATTTTTTCATCATTTCTCACTTGAGCGAGCTCTCACATGAATGCAGACTGTTGTTATTTTGGTATGTTTAACATGCAGCTGATCTCTACAGTCACAAGTCCAGCAAAACTTGGTCAGTTTCATCATTTTCTTTCACTCTACATCCGATTTGCTTGACTTGAATACATTTAACTTGAGCGTTCATTTCAAAAGTTATAAGATTCATGCTCATCGTGGGATCAATAACTGTTTATCAGATTAAAACGTCTTCAATAAGCCAGGTGGTTTAAATGACCTGCTGGTTCCTTACACCACCACATCTTATTGAATTAAAAGAGTAATGAACTTGGCATCTCTGGGTGTGTCTTGTGGATTTTGGCACTGTGATCATTTAGTTGGTGGGTTGGGCCTCTGAGGATTTGGTTTGTTCTTTTAGACCATTTGGAATCTCATTGTGTTTAAAGGTAGATTTGAGGCTTTGTTTCTAACCAGATTCTCCTGCTGTGAGATGTCTCATGCAGTCTGGCCAATCTTGCACTATATGCACCCGTTTTTAGGTGAGTTCTGTACAACACTCAAACCCTCCATGATACCTCAACCCACAAGTGTTCCAGCAGTAAGTGGCATTATGACGAGATGTTTAATCCTATTGAAATGATTTCAGAAAAAAATTAATATGACGTTTGACAATCCACATATAAAATAGTTATAATATGTTTTGGTTAAAGATTCAAATATTTGGAAACTTTTGGTCAGACTTTAGGTCTTAAATAAAAAATAAAAAAACATATTTTTTATGTTTTTTAAAACATAAAAAACATTTATTTTTATGTTTTTTAAAACAAAAAAATAAACTGTAAATATTTTTTATGTTTTATTTTTTTTTTAAAGTCTTAATGGAAATTGATTGGTCTATAATTTAAATATATATATATTTAATCGTACTATATTCATTCCTCATGGGGTCATTTTTTTTCCTGCATTGCACCGCAGCAGGCAGCCGTGATGGCGCCAATGGGGGAAGTAACTAGGGGTTTGATACCTTTATTTTTGTTGCCTTTTTAGTTATATTCTTTGTAAGTCTTTGTTCCAATAGTCCCAGGGAAGTTTTGCGCCCAGTGGGAATTGAACCCGGTTCACCCGGTCGAAATATGATATCTCTACCACTGAGTGTTCGTACCTGGGGTTTAGTATCTTAGGGCACTTAGGCATAGGTCCAGTGTGAAATGAAACGGCCTTTCTCAGTCCAAAGACGTGCTTTCTACCATTGAGCTAATACTTCTCCTTCCTCCCTTAACCCTCCCCTTTGATGCGTTTTAGCTGTAACCTTTGTCGTTGTTGACTAAAAGTCTCTTTTTGATCGAACGCAGAACACTAATTACTCAAACCTCCTTTTCCACAAATAATCGATTAATGAAATAAAATAAAAAATGGAACAAAATAAGTGATACATGTACTTTAAACTGACAATGCCACTTGCTTGAACATCCCTGAAAATAAAAGATGAGTTTCAGGAAGTTCTTAGAGTTTCTTCAGATTCTGACTGCAGAGTCAAAAGAACTATCTGTGTCTTTCATTTCTCTGAGACCAGTTGTGGTCTAGTTGGGGAGAAGCATGAAAAGGGAGGCACCAGTCCGTTCACAGTTTAGAGATAGGGCATCACATCAGCACCCCTCGTCTCTGACAGTTCAAGGACAAAGATCCAATTTCTAATAAAATGTAGTGCAAAACAACAAGGGCGTGTGAACCCACCGTGTACCCTGCCTCACTCACTCAGTGAGTAACAGACACACATACAAGCTAACACCCAGGATCACATTGAGTTCATTTAAACTCACCTAGGAGCATGCCATTGAGATGAGTGAGGCCTGGGCGTTTCCTTTCTGCTGACCTGTCTCTTTGTGCTTTAACGTTCTCCTGTTCTGTCTTCTCTCCAAACTCCCTAATCAGTAATGGAAGCTTTGCCAAAAGGGAGGTAAAGTACACAAGCTGCAAGTCGAGAACTGCGAGTACCGAAGCAGACACAGTTACCACGTCCTACAGGTGGCTGTAATGAAATGAATCCATTGTTGTGCGTCAAGCAAAGAATGATTTACAAGAAGTTTTGAACGCACTGCTTTTATTTATTTATTTACTTATTTACCTACTTTGCGTCGTTTTTATTCGGCATATGAAAATACATTCTAATCGGTGTTTTCTACACCTGAAACTTCCAAAAAAATATTGGTGGAGTCGAAAAACTTCTCGGCAGCACTAGCAGGGACTTCACACTGCATTTCAGTGTTGTGTTCATTTGATTGGCTTGGTGTCAGTGTTTGTGAGGGTATGTGTTGTGAGGGTCGTTAGGTGAATGAGGACAACTCCTTATGGTGATAACGAGAAGGAGGCCAGCCTTGGTGGGACAG
Source organism: Neostethus bicornis (assembly GCA_902685375.1). Classification (NCBI taxonomy): domain Eukaryota; kingdom Metazoa; phylum Chordata; class Actinopteri; order Atheriniformes; family Phallostethidae; genus Neostethus; species Neostethus bicornis. The sequence goes on from LR738564.1 coordinate 6,886,808, forward strand.
CCTCTGTCTGCCCTCAGGTAGTGTGTGCATGTGTGTGTATGCTTGTGTACGTGTGTGTGTCAGCAGGAGAGCCCTCGGGCACTCTGGCACCTCCTAATTAAAACCAGTCAGGCTGCAGGGCAGGGGAGACAGATGCCTGTCATGACACACACACACACACACACAAAGTGGCGGAGCAAATTTTACCACATGCACCCTCACAAATACACAACTGTTATGCGTGGGTCAGCTATTTTAGGATGCAAAGCCAAATTCATCCCACCCACTCAGGTATCACACAGGTAACTAATCTGTTTCTGACCCAGATGACAAAGAGCTAGCACTAGAATAGTTAATTAATCCAACTTTAATGATGTCTTATATTAAAACAAGTTTCCTTTTTTTAAATATTTGCTGCTCATTTGACACTTTTAAACAAATTTGGCTAATTTGATTCAAAACTGGCCACTGAAGCGTCATTAGTTTCATTTTTAGCAGAAGCTTTCAGGATTCATTTAGAGGTGAAACACCGGTGATAACACAAGGAGCATGGCTGACACATCCACTCCCTCATATGCAATCATGACCCTTGTTGGCTTCCAGATTGACACATCTGTCTGTCTCTCCAGCACAGAATGAGACATAATTGTGCTGCATGTCTGTTACTTGCATACTCTGTCACATTTTATCTCCGTTCCCACATGCACAACCTAGAGCTGCAGGCGACCGTATATAGTACTTAGCGGGCTAACTGCTGTTTGTCTGGGGTGGGTGGGTGGATCAAGGCACGGTACTCTCCTTTTTCTCCCAGTGATTAGATAGCATAAGCAGGCCAGCTAGCCTAACCCACACACTCATGTCTCTTAAAACTGCCATCCAGCCCCTGCTTTTTCTCTCACTGCCTCTCACACACAGGTGGGTGGACCCACTTATTCAACCCAGATCTTTCTTTTAGACATTATGAAATCGCTTTCTTTTATTTTTTCTTGTTTCCTTCATCAAACTCCCTGATGCCAGCTGACACTAAAACTCTGTTTGGTTCCAACAATGGTTTCACTGCAAACTTTTATTCTTTTTCTGTCTTGTTTACAATAAGTTGACAATTTTGGCAAAGTGTAGAAAAGTGTCTCATTCTATCTTTCTTTAGGCTTAAGCTGAGTGGGTTGCTAGTGGTTACAGAGTCCTATATTCTAGGTAAGATTCAGGAAACGCCCACAATTTTAATATAAAACAGTTCACTGCATGAGTGAGTTAGGAAATGTAGCTGTTAGTGACATTTTGTGTTTTTATTCACAGACCCCCGACATTTATATTGTGGCTTGTAGCACAGGAAGAAGGAAAAATTCACCACGAGACAGTTTGCACGGTCAAATTGTGGCTGTTAATTGAAACTCAGAACTGTCACGTTAATGCTTTGAATTGGTTTTTGTTCGGTTTTGTAGATTAGATATGATAGATGAAATAATAGGTGGATAAATGTGTTCAAATAATTTATAAAGAAAAGTTTATAATACTTTTTTTGTGTTTGGTTTGGGATGAACTCAGCAGCAAGTGACAGTCTCTAACATGCGTTATTCAAAATGTAGCCCTGCAACAGACTTGTGACCTGTTGGATGGTGTACCCCACCTTTCCCTTTGAATTAGCCAGGATCCCTGAGGTTACAGGGAGAAGAGATAAACAAGGTGGAAGATTTTAAGTACTTAGGATCAACAGTCCAGAGCAATGGAGAGTGTGGAAAAGAGGTGAAGAAGCGTGCCCAAGCAGGCTGGAACGGGTGGAGGAAAGTATCATGATAGAAGAGTTTCAGCTAAAATGAAAGGAAAAGTGTACAAAACCGTGGTGAGACCAGCCATGCTGTTTGGTCTAGAAACAGTAGCACTGAAGAAAAGACAGGAAGCAGAGATGGAGGTAGCAGAGATGAAGATGCTGAGGATCTCTCTGGGAGTGACCAGGATGGGCAGGATTAGAAATGAGTACATCAGGGGAACAGCACATGTTAGAGGTTTTGGAGATAAAGTCCGAGAGGCCAGACTGAGATGGTTTGGACATGTACAGAGGAGAGAGAGAGAGAGTACATCGGCAGAAGGATGCTGGATTTGGAACCACCAGGAAAGAGGACTAGAGGAAGACCAAAGAGGAGGTTCATGGATACAGTGAAGGAAGACATGAAGATAGTTGGTGTGACTGAAGAAGATGCAGCAGATAGGGTTAGATGGAAGAAACTGACTTGCTGTGGCAACCCCTGAAGGGAAATGCCCAAAAGGAGAAGAAGAAGAGTCACCGGTACCCCCATGACCCAAATGAATAAGCAGTTAAAAGAGGAGTTTATTTATAGTCATATTTATGTATGTTTGGATAGATAGATGGATAGATGGATGTAAAAAAACTCACAAGAGGGATGAAGCCGAGCAGCGGGGGCAGAGATAGAAAGCGTGGTGGAAATTATAAATGGAGAGAAAGAATAGAGTTTAAAAATGAGAGGGGGAGCAGGCGCCGACCTCTGCCCATGCAAGTGCCTGCCTCCCTGGCTGCTTTGTCGTTCGAGCCAGGCACTGTGTTTCGTGAGGAACGCAAAAGTACACAAATCCCACAGAAGGAGCTTTTTTGGCAGGGCTTGGGCCTCCCACCCACGGCAGCCTCTTCAAGCCTCCTCCCATCCTCTATTCATCTGTGAGGGGCGGCTTACTCACCCTGCCCAACTCCACACAACAAAACCTGGACCTCGATCCTACGGAGGAGGGCGGACACGCGCACAAAAGACATGAAAGCACACATACACATGCTATAAACTAAACATAATATTTTTACCCCCCTCCTGATGGGGTGAGACCTTTTGGCACATGTTTGATTTGTCCTCAGTCTGATTTTAGACAGCTGTCATGACAGTTCAGATCAGATTGTGTATCCCAGTGTAAATGCTGTTACATAGATATGCCCACGTACTGTCAGGTGGGAAGAAGGCGTGTGGACTCATTCACTTTGCTAATCTCATAATGAACACATTGCATAATTTTGCAATTATGAAGCCGAGTCCTCATTCATTTAACACACACTTTCACAACACTCAAAGTGCTGTTGGACACACATTTAAAACACACACTCTCAGTCACCTCCTTATGAAGTGGCTGCAATATTGGCTTATCATAAAACTGTACTGAGCACTATGGGCATGATTGTACAAAGATGAATGAAATGTGCCTCGGGTGATGTTTGCCAAACACACCGATGCAAGAGAGAGGCCCTGTAACAAAAGACTCACTGGGGATCAGGTTCAATTCAGATAATCCTGTAGGTAGAAAGGGCAGACAGAGTTATAGTCAGGGTGTGTGACAAGAGTAGGTGTGGTGGTGTCTATTTGATTTTTATCCCCATCTAACCTCTTCGTGAACAGGATGACAGCGACTTATTTTCAACTTTTTTTTTACATTTTCAAAACTAAAGTAAGTATGTAAATAAGTAAGTTTTATTTATTTAGCTCTCTTTACAGATAAAATCACAAAGTGCTGAACAATAAAACAAAAGACAGTACGATGAATACACAAGATCAGATTGAAACTTGTAAACCGAAAAGGAACAGGTAAAATCACAAAAAAATTACAATAAGACCAGTTAAGTAAAAGCATTATTGAATAAAATCGTCTTCAGTTTTAACAAGAGAACCCTCAGGAGTGGGCCAATTGACCACCACTACCTGAAAGCCCGTGGAGGTGTCTCAAGACACCAGGCCTTCTGCTTGAGTTATTAAAACAAGACGCTTAAGAGTCGTTTGGAAGGCACTTAAACACTCGGAGACTAGGACTAGGAGACTTTAATTGAATCGCAAAAACGACTCTGCTCCTTGGTGTGAAGGTCAGATAGTGGTGTCAGATAACTCTTTCTGGGGTAGACAGGAGGTTGAGAAAATCTTGGAGCTTCTAGTGTTAAGAGTCCACAGAATCAGCTATATGAAGGAAGGGAGGGTATTCCACAGTCTAGGGGCTATGGCCTGGAAAGACCGGTAACCCCTGGTTTTAAATTTGGCTCTGACTGTTGTTAAAAGATTTTGATCCGAAGATCGGAGGGCACGACCTGGGGCGTAACAGCAGAGTAACTCAGATTTATATTTTGGGGTTTGTCCATTCCGGGCTCTGTACGTTAAAACAAGAATTTTAAAATCAATACGTCACTTAATGGGGTGCCAATGCAGAGAGGATAAAATGGGGGTGATGTGAGCCCTTCTGTCCACTCCAGGTAGTTAGTCAGTTTCGGCATTTCGGACTAACTGAAGACGGTTAAGAGCAGAATTGTTAAAACAATTAAAAAGAGAATTACAATAATCTAAACGAGAAGAAATATGCATATGTTTTCTTTCAATACAGTCAGTTTTCTTCGTTAATTAAGATCAGCTACTTGTAATCATGTAAAACGTCATCATTATTTTTCTAAATCCACTCAAAGGAGTTGTTTGTATTTTGTGTGTTTTTCTCATCATGCGAATAAACACTCGTCTTGTGGTTCAAACGTTGTTTAACTTTTTGAGACCACAGTTTATTTATTTTTTTCATTTAGACTTTGAATTGACACGTTTTTTAAAACTTCTGGAAAGCTGACAAATATGTTTGTTGGAAAGCAATGGATGATGATCAACATTGGATTTGTTTTTAATAATATTGATTATATTTAATTAGTTCATTTGAACAGTTAAATCGAGCGGTGATGGATCAGTGTGTTCAATGTACAGTTCTCACCTGTACAACGTTAACAGTTATTCAGACTCTTTGATGGGAATCACAGGAAGAACAAAATAGTTTTGACATTCACACCTCTGCCTCCTCATCTGCTGCAAAACGAACCTCATCTTAACTAACGATTAAGATAAAAATGTGGGTGTTTACTGCGACCAGAGCCATGTGTCACATCGCTTGTTACTACTTAATGTTCTAGTTGCATCGTAGACCGTGCCAATTTTCAGTTAGTCATAAAAATGAGCGTGTTGTCAGGTAAAAAAAAAAAATCCAACGAGGAGAAGGAACTATATGGTGTGAGAAGTTATGAGGAAATAAATTATGCATTTTTTAAATAAGCCACTGCTTCAATAGTAAAGTAAGTCACTAAATTACCCTCAGAGTCGGTTCCAGCTTCGTCATGCTTTCACTTGTTTCCTCTGCGTCTGTGTGACATGGAGGTTTTCACTGTTCACACATCTGTTGACAGGGAAAGTTTTCTGGAGTGCACTGCCTGCTTTTTCTCTTTTTTCCTTCTGCACACCTTTTCTTTCTAAAAGTTTACTGCAAAGAGCAAAACGCTCCTTGCAGCAGGGTGCTCTTGCATGCTCTAAAATCTGTCTCTACAACACCGATGAAATATAAAACCTCTCATTAAGATTTTGAAATCAGGTGAAAAGCTGGCGCTTACAGAGCAAAGAACAAGCAGCATGTTACTGACCTTTTACGAAGAGAAGTTTTGATTTCAGTTCCTCTCTTGTTCACTCACTCCCTGTCAGGAAACTCAACACTGTCTCAGCACTAGCAGACTTGTGAAAGTGAGAGCGGGGCAAGACAGACACTGAAATTTTCTCTGAAGGTGTGTCAGTGATTTGGGGGAGTGAAAATGTACCGCTTCGTGAAACGGTTATCTAAGAAACACAACAAAACAAAAAACTGCTACACCCACCACCCTCAGCCAACACCCCTCCCTCCTTTAAACCAAAAGTATTTGGCAGCGCTCCCTTCAAGTCCACCTGTGCTTAGGGGAGTGGAGTGACGCACACTGACACTCAAGGGCCAAGCCTAAAAACCTGCTCAGAAAGTTGGACAAAATTTTACGAGTGTCTGAAAATAGTCAAAGCAGAGTTTTGGGGGCTGAGACGCACAGACAGACAGAAGCAAGATGCTCTTGGTTTTTGGCCAGAGCTGATGCTCGTATTAGGGGCGAAGGCCAAAACAAGGATGAGGTAGAAAAGAACTGGAATTGAAAATGGAAATGCCATGTAGAGAGAAGAAGAAAAGATGTTTGATGCACAAACAAGGTGAAGGAAGACTCTTTACTTGTTGCATGTGGTTCCAAAAAAAGGTCTATATCAAGTATCCAACAAGGTGTATCATGGGAGAAATCACAAGAGCAATCAAAATTTCAACAGCAGAATTAAAATCAATAGTGTTGCTAATGGAAATATTTATTTCTGAGATTTTCTGGGACCACATTGTATGGGAAATAAAAAAACTCTTTAAAATCTTTAAAAATGCCTGTGGGGTATTTACTGCAGCGGCATGTGCGTGTGCCTGCAAAGATGTGGGTGATGTGTGGTATTTCATGACGAGGTAAAAAAAAAAAAAAAAATACCTATATGGTTGAAAATAGCTAAAAATTGCTCAGTGGTCGAGTGTCCGCATTTGGACCGGAAGAAGCCGGTCAAATCCCACTGACCTCATATCTGGGTGTCCTTGAGGAAGACACCTGACCCCCTGTTCCTCCCATCATTGGGACTGTCATGGCTGCCTGCTGCAGTGCAATGCAGCACAGATATCTCGCCATTGAGGGATGAATATAGTGTTAAAAAAAGTAATGATAATATCGAATCTAAAAGAAAAATCTGGTTGTGTTTGAATTTTTAGTGCTTTTTTAAATTTATTTTAACTTATTTTGTGTCCTACTAAATGCAAAACGAAAGCTGAAGCAACATTTTTAAAAAGGTGATATTGTGCTTTTGGAGGGTAATAATTCTCATTTCATCACATATGAAGAAAAACTTTGGAATAAACCACAAAAAATTGCTGAAAAGAAACATATAAATACATTTTTTTCAGTTTCACTTCCATTTTTTAGACTGAATTCTCGTTTTGCTCCTAGTCTAGTCCGGCCCTTGGGCACATGCACAACACAACATAAATCTTATTCGAGGCCCCAAATACAGTTTAAAGTGCATCAAGTTGTGAGTACTGTGACCAAAGCACGCACACTGCTGCTGCAGAAAACATAAATCCTGCTTACGTTAGAATGTATCGTGGCGGAGAATGACCTGAACTGAAATTGAAACAGACACCATGCACAGAAGTGACAAAAAATATTCATCAAATCCTCAAGTTAAACACATTTATTTATGCCGATCTTTACAAACTCAAATTATTCATCAGCAAGAAAGCTAGGAAACTTTGTTCTGTTAGTATTTAAAGCAATCAGAATGAATTATCTTGTCATAGCTGGCTAGAAAACAAAGAGCAGTGTCCGCTGAAGCACTGAAAAAAAAAAAAAAAACGGTAATAATTGATTTAGTTAAATCCGTGATCTATCTTTGCAGTTCTTTGTGGTGACCTGGCTCAAAACTTGTCTGGTATTGGTTTATTCTTAGAACCATCAGAGCATTGTTTCCAGCTGTAATAGACAGATGTTTTAAGTGGGAGAAAATACCTAAAAATACACTGTACACCACCTGATCAGTACCATATGACAGATGGATACCGTTAGCTAGCAGTCAAGGAACACAGATGGAGATTTACTGTAGCAACTAAGAAAATCTTCAGCTTTATTTATTAAAAGGAAGAACACAAGCAAAACAAATCATTTAAAAAAGAGGTATCCGTTGTTATGATTAGCTCAGAGTTGGTTATTTTTTCTACTATTTTGTTGTGTAGGGTGTGAAAGCGTTCCGTCCGTATTTTTAGCCCATCAGGTTGAGAACAAGCAGTGATCCTTTTGTTTTTTGATGGAATGAACTCATAAAGCTTCCTAACAAAAAAAGATCAAGATTTTCTGAAAACGAGCAGCTACCAAAACTATGCAAGTGTAGGCACATGAAGAGCAGAGAGGAGCAAAACCGAAGTGAGAAGGAGGGAACGTGCATGCTAAAAGTTCATGATGGTTCAACTCAGAACGCCAGGAGGGCTTGCTGTGTGGCCATAGCAACCATATAAACACACGGAAACTTCACATGAGATACAGTTTGTGGGGATGGTGTCACTAAATACACGCTTTTTCACACAAAATCTAAACAGTTTGAAGTTTGAATTATCATATGTAAAAAAACTGTGATATGTTAGAAATAAGTCCATGTTCACTTTATGATCTTCACTTTAACCAGCCGCCTGACGAAACTGGATCTGCAGGTTGTTGTTTGTCCTGACTCATCGGCATCGTCCCCCTCTCATTGCACTTATTCAGAAAGAAAGCAATGTTATCAGCCTAGGCTAGCGTCGCTTCTTCTTCTTCTTTCGGCATTTCCCTTCAGGGGGCGCCACAGCAAGTCAGTTTCTTCCATCTAACCCTATCTGCTGTATCCTCTTCAGTCACACCAACTATCTTCATGTCTTCCTTCACTGTATCCATGAACCTCCTCTTTGGTCTTCCTCTAGTCGTCTTTCCTGGTGGTTCCAAATCCAGCATCCTTCTTCCTATGTACTCTCTCTCTCTCCTCTGTACATGTCCAAACCATCTCAGTCTTGCCTCTCAAACTTTGTCCCCAAAACCTCTAACATATGCTGTTCCCCTGATGTACTCATTTCTAATCCTGTCCATCCTGATCACTCCCAGAGAGATCCTCAGCGTCTTCATCTCTGTTCCCTGTCTTTTCCTCAGTGCTACTGTCTCTAGACCAAACAGCATGGCCGGTCTCACGACAGTTTTGTACACTTTCCCTTTCATTCTAGCTGAAACTCTTCTGTTGCACATCACACCTGATACTTTTCTCCACCCGTTCCAGCCTGCCTGCACATGCTTCTTCACCTCTTTTCCACACTCTCCATTGCTCTGGACTGTTGATCCTAGAAACTTAAAATCTTCCACCTTCTTTATTTCTTCTCCCTGTAACCTCACTTTTTCATTTGGATCCCTCTCATTTACACACATGTACTCTGTCTTACTCTGACTAATCTTCATTCCTCTTCTTTCTAGTGCAAACCTCCACCTCTCCAGCTTTTCCTCCACCTCTTCCCTCCTCTCACTACAGATCACAATGTCATCTGCAAACATCATTGTCCATGGGGATTCCTGTCTGACCTCGTCTGTCAGCCTCTCCATCACCATAGCAAACAGCAAAGGACTCACAGCAGATCCTTGGTGCAGTCCCACCCCCACACTGAACTCCTCTGTCTCACCTACAGCACACCTCACCACTGTCTTACAGCCCTCATACATGTCCTGGACCACTCTAACATACTTCTCTGTCACACCAGACTTCCTCATACAATACCACAGTTCAGTTTAGGCTACCGTCACTAACCCAATGAAAAGGTGTTGGTGCAATCGTTTTTAAATGCAGTTAAGTTCAGAAGGAGTCGGCATGCTGATAACATGGAGACCTCCCTCCTAAACGTGTTGTCTACTATCAACACTCTATTGGATCATGATGTCTCTAACAGTCTTACTTTTGAGAAGTAGAGAGAAGGTGCCTGGTTGGACGATGATTTAGCTGGAGGGATTGTGCATCTGATATGGCCTGGAAACATGTCAGAAGCACCCTGGAGGAAGGATAAAATACCTGGGATAGTTTTGATTTCAGTTTCCCTGTACAACAGGGTGTCAATAAGAAGAGAGAAAAGTCTTAGTGTCTTTTGGCATATATGGGATTTATTTTCAATCTCTTGTTTTGACAAATGATGCTAAACTTTAAGTTTTTTTTTTTTATCCAAATTTGTGCACAGATTTTTTTTTATGTTGTAGTTATAAATTTATGGGTAATATTTTCTTCTTTTTTTTTTTTTTTTTAACGGGAAAATCTGGAAAAGTTTTATTTTTTTTAAAAAGTCGCAATGAATAAAGAACTGATAGACATTCATTTTGAATTAATCTTCACTTCACAGCACTTTATATGTAATGTAGAAAGTCAATAAACCGTCTTTCTACGCATATATTTAACTGTGACAATTTTCACTTCTTTTCTAGATTTTTCTGTTCGTTTGTTTTTTTTGTTTTTTTTTGCAGCGGCCTCAGTCTGGTTATTTCTTAATTGACCGCTCCTCTTTTTCCACTTTAGTGTCCAAGTCCATAGGATAAAAATGTCAATTTTTCTAAGATTAAGCAACAAGATCAGTTTTTCTGTAAGTTGTTGAGGACTGTTTATAACTGTTATCAGCTTTGTCATTGTTATAACAATTTTATTACACCATTAACTTGCTGGTTGCTGTTACATGTTGCATAACGATATGTAAACAAATCAACTCAAGAACCTAAAATCAGCCTGGACATTAGCAGTTAGGTCAAATAGATCAGGTTTGAATCTCAAAAATGTTATGGAAGTTTGAGGAAAACTAAATATAATACTGGAAACGGCCATGGGAGGATTAAAAATTTCTGTGTAAAAGGTTGAATAAAGCAGGCGTGTTTATAAAGACCCTTCTAAGCAGAGTTGGAACGGTTCGTCATCACATCATTTTATCCAAATACATTTTCTTCTCGGTCCGTCGTGGTAAAAAAAGACCTGAGCCGAAAAGCAAAGCTCTCAATTTACAAGTCGATCCACGTTCCCACCCTCACTTGTGGTCACCAGCTGTAGGTGGTGACCAAAAGAATGAGATCGCGGATAGAAGCTGCCAAAATTAGCTTCCTCCGCAGAGTGACTGGCCTCTCATTCAGAGATCGGGTGAGGAGCTCTGCCATCCGGGAGGAGCTCGGTGTCAAGCCGCTCCTCCTCCAGGTCGAGAGAAGCCAGATGGGGTAGTTCGGGTATCTGGTCAGGATGCCCCCCCGAGCGCCTTGCTGGTGAGGGGGGCATACCCCTTTGCTGGAGACCACCTCCTGATGGTCTCCTCCCACCGGGAGACTCTTGGGCTCTTGGTCTGACCACGGACCCGCTGGAGAGACTATGTCTGACAGCTGGCTGGGGAACAATGCGGGATCCTTCCAGGTGAGCTGGAGGATGCAGCCGGGGTGAGAGAAGCCTGGGCTTCCCATCTGAGGCTGTTACCCCCGCGACCCAGCCCCGGATAAGCGGAAGATGACAGAACAGAACATTTTCTCCTGAAAATGTGGCTACATGATGGCAGAGTGGTGAGCACAATGGCCTCACAGCAAGGAGGTTGGGGTTCAAGACCCGGAGTGGGAACAAGACTTGAAGCACTGACCTTTCTGTGTGGAGTTTGCGTGTTCTCTGTATAAATGGGTTTTCTCCTGGTATTCTGGTTTTCTCCCACCCTCCAAAAATATGCATGTTCAGTTGATTGGCCAGTATGAAAATTGACCCTAGGAAAGAATGTGTGTGGATGGTTATCTGTGTGTGTGGCCTTGTAACAGACTGGCAACCTGTTTGGGGGGTACCCTGCCTCTCACCTGAAATCAGCCGGGATAGGCTCCGGCACCCCTTGTAAGCCAATAAGGCATAAGCGGTTCAGAGGAAGAAACGTAACTCTCATGATAAGTTTGACCAGTTTTGATCTGGTACCATGCCGTCTCCTGAACAAAGAAAGAGTCAGTTTAAATAATCAAGGGCTCAATCACCTCAGGTGTAATAATTTATTATAATTTCTTTATTTAATTTATGAACAGAATGTATCAGAATGGAGAAGAGAGTGCAGCTCGAGTGAGAAATTCAAATATCATGAAATAAACCCATTGTCTTTAACAGTCTTCAGACTTATTAACTAAATCTTTTTCAGAGTTTTTTGGACAGAAATAGAAATGAGTTTTCATCTTAAAGTTTTAATTGAGAAAATGAAGATCAAATGATTGTGAAATTAAAGTAAAAGGAAAAAAAAACGTTTAAAGACATAAAAGTAAGAAGCAAACATTTCAAAAAAGAATTCTGAACATGTTTGTATTCCTCTGAATGAACATGACGAGATAGGCAAAACCCTTTCTTGCAAATGTTTTGGCGAAATTTTCTATAAATATTGCAGAATCTCACAAACTCATTCAGAAGGCAGCACATCAAGGGCAACTCGTTAAAGCAAAAAAAAAAAAAAATCCGACATTCAGATCTAATATAAAGTAAATAATCTTGTGTAAATTTGTTTTGTGTGTGTGTTCTGTGTGTCTGCAAACAAAGGCTAAAGCCACAGGCAGAAGGATAAAGCTTTCAATCTATCTTTAAAAAAACTCTTTCACTAGAAATAAAAAGAGGAAAAAGAAAAGAGAGAAGTCAGATGGGCTGGTTCGGGCATCTGGTTAGGATGCCTCCCAAATGCCTCGCTGGTGAGGTGTTTTGGGCACATCCCTACCTGGACGGAGACCAAGAGGCAGACCCCTGAGCTGCTGGAGAGACTGTGTCTCCCAGCCGGCCGGGGGACCTCTCGGGATCCTCCCAGGTGAGCTGGAGGATGCAGCTGGGGTAAGAAAAGCCCAGGCTTGTGGTCTGAGCCTATTGCTTCCACGACCTAGCCCCGGCTAAGCAGAAGACGATGGAACAGATCTTGAATCAATGAGTTTTTTGTTAAAGGCACCATAAAAACACACTAAATTAAAAAAACAAAAACTGGAATTAGTCATAAAAATCTATCTAAATTCACTGCGGCCAACTTTGACTGGAGAAGATTTTGCAAGTTCTGTTCAGTTTATTCTTTTTAGTGCACAATAAACATTAACCTCATTAGGAATGCTAATTTTTACTTGTATTCCCTGGCATTTGGTCTTGTGGATATAAAAACACCTATTTTTAATAATACAAGAATTCTAAATGACTTGATTATTAAAAAAAAAAACAACATTGATACAGAGGTGCTGTAACACAATCTTCATCTTCTCCTATCGGCGTTTCTCTTCAGGGGTCGCCACAGCAAGTCAGTTTCTTCCATCTAACCCTATCTGATGCATCCTCTTTGGTCACACCAACTATCTTCATGTCTTCCTTCACTGTGTCCATGAACCTCCTCGTTGGCCTTCTTGTCGTCCTCTTACCTGGTGGTTCCAAATCCAGCATCCTTCTTCTGATGTACTCGGTCTCTCTCCTCTGCACATGTCCAAACCATCTCAGTCTGGCCTCTCTGACTTTATCTCCAAAACCTCTAACATGTGCTGTTCTGCTGATATACTCATTTCTAATCCTGTCCATCCTGGTCACTCCCAGAGAGATCCTCAGCATCTTCATCTCTGCTACCTCCATCTCTGTTTCCTGTCTTTTCCTCAGTGGCACTGTCTCTAGACCAAACAGCATGGCCGGTCTCACCACGGTTTTGTACACTTTCTCTTTCATTTTAGCTGAAACTCTTCTGTCACACATCACTGCAATACAATTATCCTCTTAAAAATAAAATCAGATCTCCCACTCATCAATCATTCAAAGTATGTACAATTAGATAGGAGGTTTTTTTCACCTTTTTTGTCAACGTGAGGCAGCAAAATTTCAACAAAGCGAGATATCATGTATTTTTTTTCTACAAATTGTTTAAATTGACGTTCCATTTCCTTCCTTTAGATCCTGAACTCTCTCTTTTTACCTGGATGTAAACTACGTGTGTACTAAGCTGCTCTGTTTAAAACACATGAGATTAGGGTCTAAGGTGCAACGCTTACACCTTTTGAATTGAACAAAGAAAAGACTCAGTGTACACAAACAACAAGTCAAAGTTACACCCACATGCTGCTGTTGCCTTCATCCTGCCACCTGCGAAGTGGGTGTCACCATCCACCAAATCTGTCAGATAGACCTGTTTCTTCTTACAGGCCATGCGTTGGGGGTGGAATCTGTTTTACAAAAGAAAAAAAAAATTGGCTCCTTTGCCCACCCGTTATTAAATGAGAAGGACATTGAGAAAAAGATTCAACTCTACACGCATCCAAAGACAAATATGAAGTATTACTATTCTTTATGCAAATACATGCAGGAACTAGGAAAAAGATCATCTCCATCAACACTGAAAATCTTCAACAAAAAATTTGAATTGTTATCATTTGCAAACATTTGCTAGCAGTCCATGTCCTGTGTTTTATTTTTTACTGACACCAACATCTATCTGCTGTTCTTCTTCGATTTATGAGCCAATTATATTTGCCATTTGCTCTTCCTGTAAGGAGTAGAAATTGATCCAGAAAGCCAACATAGGTTAGAGATGTGTAGGTGGGTATAGTACCACTTTTAGTAAGTAGTAACACTTTCAGCAGGTGTTTGCTGCCAAAGGTTCAAACATACACATAGAAATGATTTAGGTTTGGGATTCCAACATTTATATTATTTTCATTCCTCTCTTTTCCTTCCTGCTTTGGTTAAAAGTGAAACTTAATATCACAGTAAAGTCTTTTTGATAGGTTTGTGTTATTGAAAAAATTGTTAAAAACCACCATGCATTTTTTTTCCATCGCCAAACTTAGTTTCAGTCCATATGAATATGGGTTTTTTAGACTTTAGGTTGAACATGAATATTCAATTCTACACCGTGCAGAGGTTAATACAATTTAAATATGCACCAGGGGATTGTTGCAGTAACAAGTAAAGTGTTAAAAGTAAGTAGTTTACAAGAATGAAATTTCACAGAATCGGCGTACACAAGCAGCTGAGACAAGTACAGAAATGTAGTTGTGGAAGTTGCCCCATACCTTTTCTGGAGAAAAAAATAGGCAGAATAGCAATGTGCCTGTCAGAGATAGTAGTTTGAAGTGTATGACTTGCCTGGTCCAAAGACACATGAAATAGGCATTATGGTGGTGGTGGAACATGAGGATACTAAGTTTAGTGTCAGGTACAGGCACCCTAATGTAGGGAGACAAGGTTCCTCGATTCAAGGGAAAAGTACGAAAGGATTGACCAACTCTAGAGGCAATGATGGCTGAATCTTTTTATGATCCATACAGAGAGATATTTTTACAGTTTTAAGTGTATGGTGTATAATTAGGTACAGATATTGAGTAAAATTTGAAGAAATTTGTTAGGAATGCCATTGAGGAAAAAGTCAGATGAAGTGATGAGTCACTCGAAATTGAAGGTCTGATTTTTAATGTTAGTGAGAATAGTACGCAGGTGGTATACGAGCCAGGTCGGACCTTAATGAAGTGATGTAGAACATCCCTTGAAATGGGAGGATTGTTATTGGTTCAGACTTCAATAGACATGTTGGGGCAAGAAACCTAGATAATTATGAGGTGATAAGTAGGTTTGGTTTTCAGAAGAGGAACACAGGAAGAGATATAGTGGTCGAATTTGTAATAAGGATGGAAATTACTTTTTTCCAGAAACACAGAAAGATGAGGTGACCAAAAGGGTGATGGTACAGTACACAAGTAGACTACTTCTTGTGTGATTGCAAAGTAGTTGGAGACGGTGGCCGCGTGGTTAGAGCGTTCGCCCGCGGACCGGAAGGTTGCGGGTTTGCGTCCCACGGAGAGCACGTCTAGGGTCCTTGGAGAAGACACCTAACCCCCACTTCTCCCACCATTGGCGCCGTTGAAGGGCAGCCTGCTGCGGTGTAAGGAGTGCAGCAAACAAATTTCCCCGGTGAGGGATGAATAGAGTAATTCATTTATTTATTTTATTTAGTTGTGAGAGTTTAGACAAGCATCATTAGATGCGTTATGTGGAATGACTTTGGTAGTGAGGAAGATAAAGAGGAGAAAGACAGAGAAGAGGATGAAATGGTGCAAGTTTAAAAGGAAGTCAACTTTCAGTTTGGACTCATGAGGAGAGAGCTGGTTGCTCTTTATGATCACTGAAGCTGGAAAAAAACACCTCTTAAAAGTTTGTGGAATGTCTGACTCATGGCTGTCTTCTATTGGTACAAAAAGAAGAGCTGTGATTTCTGTAACAAAATCATCACCATGCATGACAATGCACCATTTCATGCTGCAAGGAGAAACTCTGCATCATTGGCAGCTAAAAGGAAGACAAACTCTTGGCGCAGCTCTCTATCTTTCCTTGACCTCAACCCTATTGAAAAACCTTTGGACGATCCCCGAGCAAAATGTATGAGAGTGGAATGCAGTTTGCATACAAACAGTGTCTCTATGAGGCTAATCTGAAATGGTGCAAAGAAACTTTTTGAGTAACATTATTTTAAGCTCAAATATAACCCATCTTGATTACCTGAATTCATATGCAGTTCTTAAAGACACTCTCCTAATACCAAAAAGATCAATGTGGGTTTCTAGGACGACTAATTCAGAAATTTCTGCAGAATTTTCTTCATAGTGGGAAAGGCACACTGTCTGTATTTTCTAAATCATCCAGTAATCTCTTAATCAGCTTTTTTTTAACCAGTCTGAAATTTGAAAGCAACCCTGTGCTACCTTGGCCACCCCTATTGCTTTGCACTTTGTGTGTGACAAATTGTGATCCTTCAAATTATTCATGTAAGCTCCTCTTCATGGCCACTGGTATTATTGAGTGTCTGTGTACAAACAAGAATCGGACACACCTAGAGGAGTGACAGAGTGGAATTTTCTGAGACAGTTACACGTGGGTTTAGGTGCTAGCACACCTTCAATCATCATTTCATTAATGAGAGAAAAAAAATGTCCATAAGAAGCAGTGATGATGTGCCAATATCACCATCATAAAACCAGTTTAACATGGCTTACTGGAATAGAAATAGGGAGGGACCCAACATTGCATAAAAGAAAACGCTTGGTTGATAAAAACGAGGGCTTTGGAACACAACTGTCTTAATGGATTTAGTTTATTCTAACCTGTGGAATCATCAAAAACTTTTACTAATTATTCACCTGCCCAAAACATTTATTTTGTTCAAGAGAAGAAAACTATGGAAACACATTTTAAAAGCTCTCACCTGCACGGTGGTGCTGAGAGGATCATCTGAATACGCAGTACAATTCAGGCTGATCCCAAAGTCAAAAGGAATCAGCAATTGAGGCTCTTACATGGCTTCACATCAGTCCAGAGCAATGGAGAGTGTGGAAAAGAGGTGAAGAAGCGTGTTCAAGCAGGCTGGAACAGGTGGAGAAAAGTATCAGGTGTGATGTGTGACAGAAGAGTTTCAGCTAAAATGAAAGGGAAAGTGTACAAAACCGTGGTGAGACCGGCCATGCTGATTGGTCTAGAGGCAGTGCCACTGAGGAAAAGACAGGAAGCAGAGATGAAGATGCTGAGGATCTCTCTGGGAGTGACCAAGATGGACAGGATCAGAAATGAGTATATCAGAGGAACAGCACATGTTAGAGGTTTTGGAGAAAAAGTCCGAGAAGCCAGACTGAGATGGTTTGGACATGTATAGAGAAGAGTGACCGAGTACATCGGCAGAAGGATGCTGGATTTGGAACCACCAGGAAAGAGGCCTAGAGGAAGACCAAAGAGGAGGTTCATGGATACAGTGAAGGAAGACATGAAGATAGTTGGCGTGACCGAAGAGGATGCAGCAGATAGGGTTAGATGGAAGAAACTGACTTGCTGTGGCGACCCCTGAAGGGAAATGCCGAAAGGAGAAGAAGAAGACATGGCTTCACATTGTTATGATGACTCTGTTTGAGCTTTCTGGTTTTTCCTTTCAAAGTCACCCCTTAGTTTACTCAGTCAGCGCTCCCTCCCTTCAGACACTCTCTTTACTATCCATTACCATTTTGTCTTTATAACTGGTTGTGGAAAGACAGAAAACAGAGTTTGTTCTTATGTGCTTTAAGCTAATACAAATCCAAGGCACTTTGGTCAGTTAGTAGGTGTTTATTCACAACTCTGGTTTGGCCTGTACAACTGCAACAGAACAATCTACGGTATATTTCCATCTTTCCAGGTACTTAGTGTTTTTGTGTTTTAGAAGCTGTAGAACTGCTGGAACCCCATAGGCAGGGGTCATTTTCTCACATCACATTCAAGACAAAGACCACCGGGAGAGTTAATACTAACAAGAAAAGTTTTCTCTTACCCTCAGGCTTATAGCAGTCATTGATGCCGCTCTTTTTTGTGCATACATGGTATTTACTTTCCTAAAGTTCCTCTTCTGTCAGGTTTGGTTTATATTCTCTCAAACAGCTGCAATTGTAGCAGCAATTTTCGATGTTGTAAGTATACACAGAAGCACGAGTACAGTTTTAGTTTTTACAATGCTTTGTACCATGAGATATTCCGTGTGTCTTTTCTGGCATAAACACAACATTTTCTGCTAAACTCTCTCTTTTTCTTTATATATATTACTGAAAATAAAATGAATCACAGTCTCAATCAGTGCAGACTGAAATAATTTTCTTGATCTTTATAATGATCAATTGACTGTATGATGTATGGCTGACGTGTTGGAGAGATCTGATTCGATGACCTCAGAATTGGATCTCAGCTTTTTGGGGATGATGTGGTCCTGTTGGCTTCATCGGGCTGTGATCTCCAACTCTCTCTGGACTGATTTACTGCTGAGTGTGTATCATCCGGTATGGGAATCAGCTCCTCCAAATCTGAGATCATGCTCCTCGCCTGAAAAAGGGTGGAATGCCCCCTGCAGGTCAGTGATAGGGTTCTGCCCCACGTGAAGGAGTTTAGGTATTTCAGGGTCTTGTTCACAAGTAGGGGAAGTTTGGAGCAGGAGATTGACAAACGGATTGGTGTGGCGTCCGCAATGATCTGGACGCTGCATCAGTTAGTCGTAGTGAAAAAAGAGCTGAGCCGAAAGGCAACATTCTCGATTTACAAGTCGATCTACATTCCTACCCTCACCTATGGTCACCAGCTGTGGGTGATCTCTCCTGCTGAAGAGACTATACCTCACAGCTGGCCAGAGAATGCCTCGGGATTCTCCCGTGTGAGCTGGAGGACTCAGCCGGAGTGAGAGAAGACTGGGTTTCCCGTCTGAGTCTGTTTCCCTTGTGACCCGGCTCTGGATAAGTGGAAGACAACAGAACGGTTATTTTTATATTTAGATATACAGTAGTATATGTAGATAAGACTAAACCTTTAATAAGGCAGTGCTCATCCAGGAACATATACTCAGTGACCATAATAAGATGAATCTCTTCAAGTGTGTTAAAAAAAGGAACATTTTTTTGTCCTATTTGCGCATAGAAGTTTAAAATGAAACTCATGAATTTAAACAATCCTAAACTCACCTCGAAAGTCTACAAATTAGTATCTAAAATAGACGACACAATCCACCTCCCGATGTCAAAATGGGAATCTAATCTATCACTAAACTCCAGTCATCAATTCTGGCTGCAGATCTGTCTGAATGCCTTTAATATGACCAACAGTCCAAACTTACAACTTATCCAGTACAAGATTCTTCACAGAACTCATTACACAAGACGTAGGCTATTTAAAATGGGCCTTGTACAGTCTATGATTTGCACACAGTGCACAGGTAATAACGTTGATGACTATATGCACGCCCTGTGGCTCTGTGCACCCGTGCAAACTTTTTGGCATAAAGTCTGTGAGGACTTATCCAAATTAACTAAACTTAAAGTTCCTGCCTGTCCAAAGCTTTGTTTGTTAGGCGACCTAAGTGAAATAAACATTGAAACTCACAAGGCACAAATGGTTCTCACTGCCTTATGTATCGCAAAGAAAACTATCCTCCTGAACTGGAAATCCAAAACCACTCTTAGCATTAACCAGTACAAAAACCTCCTGTCAGACCACATCAGCTTAGAGATCATGTCTGCATCTTTTAAACATGATTCAACCTCAGTGACCCTCTGGTCCCAGCTGATTAGTCACATCACTCAGTAAGAACATGGTGATAATAGGTACGGGTTTAAACTAGTTCCGGGGGCTTGGAGCGGGGGGCGGTTGGGGTCTCCATGCATCCAGAGGGTCTGGTGTCGACCTGGTCCCGGGGCTCTAGTTGGCCGGGGCGTGGGGTGGCTCGCTTGACTAGCGAGGGAATCGGGATCTCTGTGCCGGCTCCTGCTGGGGTACGGGGCTGGCAGTGGCTGCCGGCCTGAGACGGCGTTGGTGGGACCCTGGTTGGGGTTGGTTGTCATGGTGGGGGCTGGGTTGGGGGGGTCGGCCTTGGGGAGCTGGGGGCTTGCTTCTGCGGGCTGGGGCTCTTGCCTGGGTCCTGGGGGGGCCTAGGCTGTCCTGCAGTGGTCACTGCAGTCGGACCGCCTGGTGCCCGACCTGGGGATCCACGTCTCACCTGCTGCACGGAGGGGTTGCGGAGGGGACCAGGGAAGGAAGTAGGATGCAGCAGAAAGAAAGGAGAGGTAAGACGAGGCTGTGTGGTGACGGGGTGCCTCGGAGGGTGGGGTGGGCCCAGGTCCTTGGGCCTGTTGGAGGTTGTTTCTGATGGCTTTGGGGTCTCCTGCTGCTCTTGTGTGGCGGAGGACACTACCTCGGTGGCTGTGTCCCGCATGGCTGCCTCTTTTTGGAGCGTGCTGTTTGCCTCGTGGTTGCCTGGCTGGTTCGGAGGGCCTCTGGCGCTTACCGTGTCCGGCTGGGGAGCCGGTCGCCCGGGGGGATGTTTCCCTCCTTCCGGTTGTGCCCATCCGCCTGCTCTCTCCCGGTCCCACACTGCCACATGCTCACTGTCACTTAGGGCGCGGGGTCTGGATGGGTGGGGCACGCTGACGAGGCTTGGGGAGGGTGATCCCCCTTCTGAGTCCCCGTCTGCACCCATCCTCCACTCCACTTTTAACTGCATCTTAGTCATTTATATTCATATAGGGTCTTGAGGGGTATTTCGGAGAGGGAGTGCCAAGTGGGGACACCTGCACTCCCCCCCTTGCCGTTCCCCCTCAATTTTAAATCCCACCTTAGACACTGAACATGGCACAATGGCACCACACACATTCCAAACTAAACTACACACAGAGAGGTCCTCGGGTTGGGGGGCAATGCCGCTTGGCAGCGACAGGGCCCGCCGCCTGCAAGCGCTCTCTCGCCCACTTCAATTGCAGCACATACATACACAGGTGGGACCGGGGGAGGGCGGCCGGTCTTCACCCGTCTGTGTCCCTTCGAGTCGGCCGGGATCTCGGGGCTCTGCTGCCTGGAGGGGGGCTGGGTTTGCGGGACTTGGAGGCCAGTCACTTCTGTGTTGCCCGCCTCCGGGGGGCGGGAGACACCCAGAGATACGGTTGTGTGGTTTTTGTATGGGGGAAACGGGCCCGGGGGCGGTCTCGCCTGGCCCTGCCGGGGCCCCTCGTCACCAGTTGGGGTTAAGAGGTGCACAGGGGTGAGCATCACTAGAGAGTTGGCAGGACTACAGTTGAGGGACTAGGGTAGTGAAGAGGGACATTAGGTGTGCAGAGGTGGTCTTTGGGCTGCCTGGGTCGGGCACCTGGCTGTGTGTTGGGCTGTGGCGGCTGCATGTGGGGTAGCCTGGCCCTGCTGGGCCCCCGGTTGAGCCCCGGCTCGGGGATTGTCGGGTCCCTGGGCCCTTGGGGTGAGTGCTCCCCTCTCGGTCCGGGCCTTGACTTCTGTCACCCCTGGGCTCGCCTAGGGCCGTGGGGTACGGTTGCCGCATCTGCCCCGAGGCCTGTGGGTCCTGGCATCGGGGAGGCCCGTGTTCCTTGGTGCTGGAGTGGCCCTGGCAGGGGTTTCTCTATGCGCCTTGCTGGGTGGGTGGGCGGCTCCTCGGCCCGGCCCGGCCCGGCTTCGGGGTCCCGGGATCTGGATGGGCGTGGGCCCGGGTAGCGTGTGTCTCTGCCTCCCTCGTTCCAATCCTTTGGGGCTGGGGACAATCCGTTGGTCCTAATAAGCACATGGTTCACATCGGCAGCATGCATGTACTTTCACTCACACTCGCACACTATATCACTCTGTTTACTGTCCGCTATGGTCCTTGCTTTCAACCAATATTATTATAACTCTAGTAACATGTGTTTGTGTTGTACTTGTACATCATTTGCTATAGAAGGTTTTGTTGTATGTGTCAGTTTTATCACTGGTTTAAACTCTTGTTTGTACTTTTTTTTTTTTTTTTTCCCTCAGATAATCCAGCAGGTTGGTTGTGATGCAGAATACTACAACTTCAGATTTTCTTTTTACTTTCTCCCCCTCTCTTCTTCTTCTTCTGTACCCTATCCCTCCTCTTTTTCACCCCACCTACCCCCGCCCCTCTCCTTAGTAATTCCTGTCAGGTACAGCGCAGAAAGCATATATATTTTGATTGTAAAGCATTTAAAATAAACAAATAAAGCTTGTCAGGGTCGGCACATTGTGCTGCCCCTTGGTCTCCTCCCGGTGGGACGTGCCCAAAACACCTCGCCCGCGAGGCGCTCGGGGGGCATCCTGACCAGATGCCCGAACCACCCCATCTGGCTCCTCACGACCTGGAGGAGCACCTCCTTGAGCCGCCACCTCATCGCGGTGGAGGGGTTTGCGTGCCACAATGATCCTAGGAGCTATGTTGTCCGGGGCTTAATGCCCCTGGTAGGGTCACCCAAGGCAAACAGGTCCTAGGTGAGGGGCCAGACAAAGCGTGGCTCAAAAACCCCTATGAAGAAATCAAACATGGCCAAGTTGCCCTTGCCCGGACGCGGGTCACCGGGGCTCCTCCTTGGAGCCAGGCCCGAGGGTAGGGCACGAGAGCGAGCGCCTGGTGGCCGGGCTTTTACCCATGGGGCCTGGCCGGGCTCAGCCCGAACAGGGGACATGGGCCGCCCTTCCAGCGGACTCACCACCTGCAGGAGGGGCCATAGGGGTTGGGTGAAGGAGGAGATGGGTGGCAACCAACGACCTCCAAAACTCCAACTCTTAAAATCCCCAACCTTGACCCAAGTAACTTTCATCCCATATCCAACCTGCCCTTCATTTTCAAAATTCTAGAAAAAAAACTGTTGCTCTTCAGCTCCGCACTCACCTTTCCACTAAAAATATCTACGAACAGTTTCAATCTGGTTTCAGCCCTCTCTACAGTACAGAAACAGTTCTACCTAAAATCACAAATGATTTTCTTTTAGTTTCTGACACCGGTTTACTTTCCATTCTCATCCTTCTTTATTTAACCAGTGCTTTTGATACCATCTTCCACAACATTCTCATTGACAATCTATTGGTATCTCTCAGACCACTCTCTTCTGGTTCTCCTCGTATCTGTCTGGCCGTAGCCAATTTATCCAGGTTAAATCTCACAGATCCAAGACTTTCCCTCTCTCAGGTGGTGTCCCTCAGGGTTCTGTCCTTGGTCCCCTTCTTTTCATTGTCTACATTCTCCCTCTTGGTTCTCTTTTCCGTAAGCATAACATTCTTTTCCATTGCTACGTGGATGACACCCAGCTCTACATTTCCTCCAAACCCTCTCCTCTTCACTTCCTCCCTCCTCACTTACCCTCTGTCTCCAAGAAATCCATTCTTGGTTGTCCTCCAACTTCCTCCAACTCAACAGTTCCAAAACTGAAGTCCTTCTAGTTGGTACTCCTTCCACCATTTCCAAATCTAACAGCTTTTTCATTTCTATTAACAACTCCACTGTCCTCAGGTGAAGAGTCTGGGTGTCATCCTCGACAGCACACTCTCCTTTCAATCTCACATTAACAACATCACCCGTTCTGCCTACTTTCATCTCTAGAATATTTCTCGTCTCCGTCCCTCTCTCACTTCTCACATCACTGCCATACTTGTTCTTAGTCTTGTTACTTCCAGGATCGACTAATGTAAATCTCTCCTTTTTGGTTTACCCAACAAATCCCTCCAGAAACTGCAGCTCCTCCAAAATTCTGCAGCCCGGTTCATCACCAGGACTCCATTATGTCATCATACAACAACTATCCTGCGACATCTCTACTAGCTTCCAATAAAACAAAGGATTATTTTCAAAATTCTCCTCATCACTTTCAAAGTAATTCATAATCTGGCCTCACCTACATCTTGGACCTGTTACATATTTCCATTCCCTCTCTGTCTCTCCGTTCCTCTTCTTCTCTTCACCTGCTTGGAACGACGGAAGAGCAGAGTCGTTCTGCTCCCCAGCTTTGGAATTCTCTCCCCTCTGATTTACGTAGTACGGACTCTTTCCCACTTTTCAAATCCAGTCTCAAAACTCATCTTTTCAGAAATTCATACAGTTAGTTCCGTTAATATATTTGATTCACTTCGCTCTGCTTTGCCTTGCTTTGTTTTGATCTATTTCTAGTTATTTTTTTGTTATTTTTATTTATTGTTATTTTATCTATTTTATTGTTATTTTGTTTCTGATTTCTGGTTTCTTAATATTTTCTGAACTGTACAACGACCTTGGGTGTCCTGAAAGACGCTTTTAAATAAAATGTACAAAAGTATAATTATTAATTTAATCATGTGAAACAGCAGCCTAAGTGTTCAAGAGTATTTCTTTAGTTGATACAAAGTACAAATGGCATGCTCCAAAAACCCTCCTGAGGGCGGTTTGGAAAAAGAAGAAAGCTTTCAATATTTTTGTTTAAACTTCAAAGAGAAAAATTGTCAATTCTTGAAACAAAGTTCCTCAAACTAATGATCAGAACCAGAAACAAATCAAACCATTGTTTAGATCGTACTCAATTTATGCAAACTTTTTCATTGGTAAACTCCATCTGAAAACTTATCCACTATTTTCAATTTTTTTTTTATCTCTGAATCAAACTTGTAGGCCATCTATCTGAGTCGAGTTTATCGTTTACTGAACTGTTTCAGATAATTAGGATGTATGAAACAAAGTGCTTCCATTCTGACTGACTGAGTAACGACAGTGAGGAAAAAAAGAAAAAAAAAGAGCTCGTGTGAACCAGCCCTGCCACTCGAGGGGTGTAGTGGTGCTGCTGCTTCAGTGAGAACTGTTGGCACTGCCTTCTCTCAGCCCCCTCCACCCATCACTTACCACGTCCCTTCCCACCTCTCCCTTTTTCTTTCTTCCTCTGTCTCTCCATCCCCTCTCACTTGCAGCCAGCCCAGCCACAATGCCCCACCCACAGCATGAGAAGACAGGGAGAGGAATATGATCTAACCACACTCCCAGAGATATTACCTCAGCAGCCACCCCCGCCCCTTACATACACGGGCAAACATAAACTCCTACCTTCCTTTTGGTCATACCCCTCTGTACCCATGCTCACTCCTCCCATCCCAAAGCGTCTTCTCCTGCTTCCCCCAATCTCATCCTCCACTCCCTACACCACTGTTGCCAGGCCGTAATGTTTTTCTTAGCCTCTCCTACACAGTTTTCACACAGATTCCCTCCCCCCTTAACATACAGCAATGTCCCACACACCCTAGGCCCAGCTGGCCCACTGAGAGAGGAGGTGGGACAGCTTTGGCTGGACAATAACACCATCACTGAGGGACAAGTTTTGTCATAGTTTTGACGGAAAAAAAAATAGATGGAAAAGGGAATCCTCACTCGAATGCTTTGTTTTGACTGGATGAATGAATGAATGAATGAGGCGTAAAAGGCTAAACTTTCCCCTCCAGTTTTTCAGATGTCTTTCTGCTGGCCCACATTTCACTCCGTTTTTGGTGTGCTGATGTTTGCAGCAGCCTCATTGAGGCTCTGATGATTCGGGGTTGACAGGATGTGGTGCAGGATTCATTCCTCTCGACACTGAAAGATAACTTTAAAGGTTAAAGTCTCTTGTTATCAGCAGTTCTCGATGCCTTCCATTAGTCTGTTGTGGTTTTCTCTGTTGAGCTCTTGAACAGAAACCACATCTATTTGCAGGTTTCAGCAGATTAACTCCCATGATGTACATGTGACAGCTCTTGAGAATGAGATCAAGTAGATAGAAACAATTCGGCTTTTTTACTATTGAGTCATAAAGGCTAATCGAGCTCACCTGACACATTAAAAGAAATCTGTAGATACCCACGTGTTACCTGCTGAACAACTACCCGTCAATATTTAATAGTCTGAATGACAGGATGGACAGGATTAGAAATGAGTACATCAGGGGAACAGCACATGTTAGAGGTTTTGGAGATAAAGTTCGAGAGGCAAAACTGAGATGGTTTGGACATGTGCAGAGGAGAGAGAGAGTACATCGACAGAAGGATGCTGGGTTTGGAACCACCAGCACCACCTTCTTCTTTCGGCATTTCCCTTCAGGTGTCGCCACAGCAAGTCAGTTTCTTCCATCTAACCCTATCTGCTGCATCCTCTTCAGTCACACCAACTATCTTCGTGTCTTCCTTCACTGTATCCATGAACCTCCTCTTTGGTCTTCCTCTAGGCCTCTTTCCTGGTGGTTCCAAATCCAGCATCCTTCTTCCTATGTACTCTCTCTCTCTCCTCTGTACATGTCCAAACCATCTCAGTCTGGCCTCTCGAACTTTATCCCCAAAATCTCTAACATGTGCTGTTCCTCTAATCCTGTCCATCCTGGTCACTCCCAGAGAGATCCTCAGCATCTTCATCTCTGCTACCTCCATCTCTGCTTCCTGTCTTTTCTTCAGTAGGTTGTTCAGTAGGTTGTTCTTGTAGGTTCGATCTCATGCAAAAGCAACTTTTCAGCACCACATATTTTCGAATAGTGATGTGCTAGTGGTTTTTAGAATGATTCAGCACATTTTGAAAAAAAATGTCTTGGTCTTCTTCTTTGGTATTCCTCTAGTCGTCTTTCCTGGTGGTTCCAAATCCAGCATTCTTCTTCCAATGTACTCTCTCTCTCTTCTCTGTACATGCCCAAACCATCTCAGTCTTGCCTCTCGAACTTTATCCCCAAAACCTCTAACATGAGCTGTTCCCCTGATGTACTCATTTCTAATCCTGTCCATCCTGGTCACTCCCAGAGAGATCCTCAGCATCTTCATCTCTGCTACCTTCATCTCTGCTTCCTGTCTTTTCTTCAGTGCTACTGAAGCTACAATGAATGAAAGAAATTGCAACACTGTATGACCACTAGCAGAAGCTGAGGAACAGCATAGTAATATTGTAAAAATTAGCACAATGAAAAAGATTCAATGTTTCTGAAATGATCAATGTATAATTTGAATTATAGATTTTTTTTGTACTAATTATCACCAAAGATAAATTACAGCTGAATTACAGATTGACATATTATCTATTTTGGTCACAATCAAGCATGAGATAAATTACATTTTGACAAGAAATGCTTAGAGCCTTCTGATTTTGAATCAAATATGACAAATTTACATTTAGAAGCATGTTTAAATATGGAATCAGTTAAATAAAAATCATCAAGCTGCTTTTCAATTGTCTTAGTTACTAAGGCGATGGATCTCACTTCAGGCATCGTTTGGCATTTAAAGCAAAAAGCGAGTACTCAGGAGATCTGAGTTCCTATTTGGGCAGGCCAAAGTTCATTCTCAAACTAGCCAAGAAGTCTGAGCGGAAAACCTAGTCGAAAAACTCAGGCTTCTCTCACCCCAGCTGCATCCTCCAGCTCTCGAGAGAGGATTCCGAGGTATTCCTCGGCCAGCTGTGAGATATACTGTAGTCTCTACAGCGGGTCTGGGGCCTGTCTCTGGGTCGCCTCTTGGTGGGATGTGCCCAAAACACCTCACCAGCAAGGCGTTCAGGAGGCAACTTAACCACATGACAAAACCAAATGCTTCTCTCGACCTGGAGGAGCAATGGCTCTTCTCCGAGCTCCTCGTGGATGGCACAGCTCCTCACTCTATTTCTCTGTAGAGGAAGCTCAATTCGGCCGCCTGTATCCGCGATCTCAGTCTTACGGTCACCGCCCACAGTTGGTAACCATTCAAAGATCCCGTCTCGTGCAAAAGAACTCTTTTCCTGTGAGCAACCACAGTTTGGGTTTCGGTACATTCATTCTACAATAGTTAAGAAATCTTACTAATTTATAAGGTTTTATTATCACAAACCAGGAAGTTTGAAAGCCTGAATATTTCTCATTGCCCCATGCCCATCGCCTCGGAAATTTGACACGGGTCCAAAATCACGTAATTTCTGCCCAACTCACATAGGGAGGGGAGGAGGGTGTGTGAAATGCTTCCTGCTACGTCAAAAATATCTTCTTCTTCTCCTCCTTTCGGCATTTCCCTTAAGGGGTCACCACTGCAAGTCAGGTTCTTCCATCTAACCCTATCTGCTGCATCCTCTTCTGTCACGCCAACTATCTTCATGTCTTCCTTCACTGTATCCATGAACCTCCTCTTTGGTCTTCCTCTAGGCCTCTTTCCTGGTGGTTCCAAACCCAGCATCCTCCTGCCGATGTACTCGGTCTCTCTTCTCTGCACATGTCCAAACCATCTCAGTCTGGCCTCTCTGACTTTATCTCCAAAACCTCTAACATGTGCTGTTCCTCTGATATACTCATTTCTAATCCTGTCCATCCTGGTCACTCCCAGAGAGATCCTCAGCATCTTCATCTCTGCTACTTCCATCTCTGCTACGTCAAAAATATCATGGCTGTAAATAGTCACTTGTCATTGCCGTGGCAAGCACTTGTTTGTTGTCACGTGAGGGAAAGGGGGGTCAGAAAAACTAATACATAGGGACAAAAAAAGTATTTTATCCGGTAAGAGCTTCACATACAGACATAGCGAGCAACGCCAAGACATTTCTTTTCAAAATCTGCTGAATCATTCTAAAAACCACTAGCACATCACTATTCGAAAATATGTGGTGCTGAAAAGTTGCTTTTGCATGAGATCGAACCTACAAGAACAACCTACTGAACAATCTACTGAAGAAAAGACAGGAAACAGAGATGGAGGTAGCAGAGATGAAGATGCTGAGGATCTCTCTGGGAGTGACCAGGATGGACAGGATTAGAAATGAGTACATCAGAGGAACAGCACGTGTTGGAGGTTTTGGGGATAAAGTTCAAGAGAAATGGTTTGGGCACGTACAGAGGAGAGAGAGAGAGTACATAGGAAGAAGGATGCTGGGTTTGGAACCACCAGGAAAGAGGACTAGAGGAATACCAAAGAGGAGGTTCATGGATACAGTGAAGGAAGACATGAAGATAGTTGGTGTGACCGAAGAAGATGCAGCAGATAGGGTTAGATGGAAGAAACTGACTTGCTGTGGCGACCCCTAAAGGGAAATGCCGAAAGAAGAAGAAGAAGAACCTATAAGAGAAACTTTGATGTGTTGTTGACGTGCACAGAAGGAAAGGACAACATTGTGAAGCTAATTCTTACATTTTCCTGATTGTTTGTTAGAGGTCAGTTTGTAGCTCATGGCTGTCTAATTAACCACCGCCCTCGATCTGTAACCAAGACTTTCCATGGAAAAAAAGTTTTTCTCACTAAATGAAACTTTTTTTTGACCTGGTCAGATTTTATTAACTCAGATAAAGTATCAACCATGTTAACTGTGAATTCGTAACAGGACTTTTATTGAATTTTTAAACTAATTTGTTGAGTAAAATGTTGGTATTTAGAATAGTCATTAATTGGCTATGTTTTCCTTGGCTTAACTGCATTTCGTGGGCTAGACGCAACTCCTAGAGAAACCAACGCTGGTTTAAAACCTTAATTCTTTTATGTCAACATGTTTACTACTTTCTGGATCGAGCCAATCAAATTTGAGACGGTATAAAAGTGTATCCAGTTAAAATAATAGCCCCCCTGGTCTATCAATATCCACATAATCATTATGGCTAGCAGAGAGGAGACGGTGCTGCTCAGTAGAGGATTGTGGGTTTTGCAGTTCAGAAAAGCCAAAATAGCCGTACCGCTACTGGAGCATGAGACTACAGAGACCGGCAAAGCTTGAGAGTGTTCTGGCACAACGGACAAAACCACACGCTGACACAAATGACTGCCCTGGATGCCTTTCATCTCATCAGGAACTCTGAAGCTTTTGTCAGAAACAGGCAGGCTGTTACAGCTACAAAAGCAAAAGTTATGGATGTCAGAGAGAGGGAAAGCATGCACTGCTGGAAGGACAGGAAATATTTCATTAAAATACCTTCATCAACTATTACTTGAGGATAATGCATCACTTGTAAATGAAGGGTTAAATTTCCATGACTATTTCTTTTTTAAATTGTGGCTTTAGCGACAGATTAAACATCAGGTTTTAAAATGTCTTCCTATTGTAAATGCATTGGTATATTTGCCATGTAATATTAAAATAACACAATGATAAAAAATCAAATACAACAGATAAAAAAAGTTGGACGTGTGATTGGCTCACCCCTCGCCTGCGGGAAGGAGTTGGCGAGGGACAGAATGAAAGCAAAACTGTCATCAATCAGGCTATATTCCTTCCACCCCCTTCATGAATCTGTGGACCATCTGAGGAGCAGCTTCAGCAACAGACTCCTGCAACCCCGCTGCTCAAAGGAACGGTACTGAAAATCATTTCTGCCATCCTCCATCAAAATATTCAACCTTTCACTTTCAAACCTTTAAACTTTCACTCACAACAGATTTAAAAAAAAAATAAGACATTGTATGATTGTAGCACTGCAGCACTTAAATTTCCCTTTGGCGTTAAATAAAGTATCTTCAATTCAATTCAAATAAAAGTACATAGGACATTTGAATCATTGGATGTTTGATTTGCTACAATTGGAGAGATAGTTTTTTATGATTACTGTGTTGCAGTAACACACACATTTCCCACGCATGGGATCAATAAAGTACTTCTGATACTGATTCTGAAGTCACAAAGTAACTTTGTAACTAAGTAAAATAACTTCCAACAAAAACATTTACTTTACATAGAACACCATTTTAATGTCTCCCTGTGAGAATGAAAAAACAACCCAAATGAGTTTGCAGTTTGATAGAAATTAAAATGAGAAGTTAGATTTTTTGCTGCATTGTGGCGCAGTGGTTAGCCCAATGGCCTCATAACAAGAAGTTTGGGGGTCGAGTCCTAGATAGGACAAAGCTTGAAACACTGGCCTTTCTGGAATTTGTATGTTTGCATGTTCTCCCTGAGGTTTTCTCGTCCTGGTTTTCCCCAGATACTCTGGTCTATTCCCATCCTCCAAAACATGCATGTTAGGTTGATCGGCTGCTGAGAAATTGCTCCTAGGAATAAGTGTGTATGGCCTCGGAACAGACTGGCGACCAATTCAGCGTGTACCCTGCCTCTTGCCTGAAATCAGCCGTGGTAGACTCCGGCAACTCCCATGATCCCATTAGGGATAAGCGGTTTGGAAGACGAAATGAAGTACATTTTTTCGACTTTTTAAGTCTTTCAGTTTTAACAAAAAAACGTAATATTTAATCAAATCTAGATTGAACCACGTGACGGAGCAACACTTTTTGAGAGAGTAGGGGTAGTCTGGTCAGTGGTGGGATAGTTAGTTGTTTTGTACCAGGAAGGTTTTAAGATGAATCTTGTCTGGAATCTATTGCGAGGATTTCATGTTCTCCCTTCGACTGATCGCAATTATTTTGACTGCTCGTCATTTAGTTCAAACCATTATTATAAACATTAGGATCTCATAATTAAGATATAAATCCATCTGGAATCTGTTTCGCCCGCTTGTATCCGCGACCTCATTTGTTCGGTCACCACCCACAGCTGGTGACCATAGGTGAGCTTCCTCCACAGGGTGGCTGGGCTCGGCCGAAAAGCAAAGCTCTCAGTTTACAAGTCGATCTACGTTCCAACCCTCACCTATGGTCACCAGCTGTGGGTGGTGACCGAAAGAATGAGATTGCGGGTACAAGCGGCCGAAATGAGCTTCCTCCGCAGGGTGGCCGGGCTCTCACTCAGAAATCAAGTGAGGAGCTCTGCCATCCGGTAGGAGCTCGGTGTCGAGCCGCTCCTCCTCCAGGTCGAGAGGAGCCAGATGGGGTAGTTCGGGCATCTGGTCAGAATGCCCCCGAGCCCCTCGCGGGCGAGGTGTTTCGGGCACATCCCACCGGGAGGAGACCAAGGGGCAGACCCCGGACCCGCTGGAGAGACTGTGTCTCTCCAGCTGGCTGGGGAAAGACTTGGGATCCTTCCGGGTGAGCTGGAGGATGCAGCCGGGGTGAGAGAAACCTGGGCTTCCCGTCTGAGGCAGTTTCCCGGCCCCGGATGAGCGGAAAACGACTTAACAGAACGGAATTTGTTTCAAACTATTTTGTCTTGTATGGCCAACCGAAAGTAAACTACTCCTCCAAAAGTAATCTTGCTTGTTTCCCCATCGAAATCATGTCTGTTAGCCTTTTAGTCACTACACACGCATCTACGGATGTGTGTGCCTCAGAGTGTGAGCATGGGCTTTCACATGTACAAGCTGAAGCCCCCTCACTGGATGCTAACAGGGTGAAGATATCATCATGCGTTTCTTTTTTTTTTTTCAGTAATAAATATAGATGGAAGCAAAAAGCTCTCATAACTACTGTGAATTTGAATGTTGCCAGGTCAACCGGCCTACTCCACACTCAACAGCATAGTGGTGAGAGGGGTTTAGCATGGAAAAGAGGTGAGAGAAAAGAACTGGGAATGAGAGGAGGAGGAACAATGGCATGCAGGTGGATTGAGGTGGGATAGGGCACCAAGAGGGAGGAAGGGTCGAAATAAAGGGGAAAGAGATGGAAGGATCTGCTTTTTGCAGATGATGTGGTCCTGTTGGCTTCATCAGACCGTGATCTCCAGCTCTCGCTTGATCGATTTGCTGCCGAGTGTGAAGCGGCCGGTGTGGGAATTAGCACCTTCAAATCCGAGACCATGGTCCTCGCCCGGAAAAGGGTGAAATGCCCCCTGCGGGTCATGGACAGGGTCCTGCCTTAAGTGGAGGAGTTTAAGTATCTCGGGGTCTTGTTCACGCGTGGGGGAAAGATGGAGCGGGAGATTGACAGGCGGATCGGTGCAGCATCAGCAATAACTAGGACGCTGCATCGGTCCGTCGTGGTAAAGAGAGAGCTAAGCCGAAAAGCAAAGCTCTCGATTTACAAGTCGATCTACGTTCCAACCCTCACCTATGATCACCAGCTGTAGGTGGTGACCGAAAGAACGAGATCGCGGGTACAAGCGGCCGAAATGAGCTTCCTCCGCAGGGTGGCTGGGCTCTCACTCAGAGATCGGGTGAGGAGCTCTGCCATCTGGGAGGAGCTCGGTGTCGAGCCGCTCCTCCTCCAGGTCGAGAGGAGCCAGATGGGGTGGTTCGGGCCAAGATGCCCCCCGAGCCCCTCGCGGGCGAGGTGTTTCGGGCACATCCCACCGGGAGGAGACCAAGGGGCAGACCCCGGACCCCTGGAGAGACTATGTCTCACAGCTGGCCGGGGAAAGACTTGGGATCCTTTCGGGTGAGCTGGAGGATGCAGCCGGGGAGAGAGAGGCCTGGGCTGCCCGTTTGAGGCTGTTGCCCCTGCGACCCGACCCCGGAACAAGCGGAAGATGACGGAACGGAACAAAGATGGAAGGACAAACTAAAAGAAGATGAGGCAACTGATGCTTAACAACAATTAATGACACCGATGTGTGCATCCCTTTTAGATGTAACCATCAGATGAGTTCTCCCTGCTTATTTTACACATGTTAAGGCGTGTGCAATTGTTCATGCCTGTCACTGAGTGTGTGTGTATCTGTTTACACTGCTCTGGCTTGCCAGCTGCCAGTGTGTAGCACTCAATTCTGCACAGGCGAAGCCTAATTACAGACGCATGGCTACAGATTTAGCCGGCATGCTAACCATAACGGAGGAGGCAGAAGGGAGGGGATCTCTTGGAAAAGTCACGGCTGGACGAGAGCTTCACAAGAGCGGACCACAGGAACAAGGAAGGAGGGGGGGGGGACTCTATTTCAGGCTGCTCTCATTATTTATCATAGTAGAAGTCTCGGCAAGAAGAGGAAACCTACAATTGACTACATGCTCTAGCACAACCCCCTACCCACACCCTCCCACACATACACACACACACCTTATCTTCTGCCATCACCACACCATGTCCACTGCTGCAAACAGCACAGACACACAACTACATTTGCCCCGATCTTAATCACCCGTGGAAACTTAAGTGTCGCTATAAAGCACTTTCCTCCAAAAATGAACCAGGTAGTGTGAGCAAAGTGACACTGAGAGTCCACATCTCATTACCGGGAGAGATTCCCCTTCGTGTCTGACATGCACAAAATGACACAAAAAAACTTTTTTAGATTGTTGAGTTGGAATTCTGCATGCAAAGTTCATCCGCATGTGCCAGGAACCATGTACGTACACGCCTAACTATATGCGTGCATGCGAGTGCACGACGGACACTTTGAGAGACCAGGAAGGGTTGGCAGTTAAACTCTGAGCTCACCCACGACTCTACCACTTCCACCCACAGTGTCCTCTATACAGCTGCTCTCACTGAGCCAAACTCACACTTCTCTTTTTCTCTCTTTGCATCTCTCTCCCACCCTCATCCATCCATCCATCCCTTCTTATAGGCTTCGTTTTCTCATTTTTTTGCTTATTTTATCTTCAGTTGTTTCCCTACGCCGACGACATTCGCAAGTTTTGTTAGGGAGCAGCATCTTCACAACCTCATATCTTTAGCTTCTTATTTCAAATCTTTAATAAAATTTGTAGTTGAACGAAGCGGTCTCGTTCCAGCCTAACTGTATCACAAACGAGGCAAAATTACTGAAAATACATCTTCAAATATTATCTTACAACCTCATTTAAACCGTATTAATCAGTTATTTGTATGAAAAGATGATTCATGGATGAAAAAGAGAAAAAAAAAAATCACCCACAAGAACGAAGGCGCTGATTCACACAACAACAACTCGCACTAAAGTGATCTCAGTGTTTGTTCATTGTTCATCAGGGATTATTTACCACCATCGGTCTTTCATTGACAAAAAAACAAGTTGCTTTTAATGTTGGACCAACTTAATCACGCCGTTCTAACATGATCTGCTGGTGCAGTTTGAGCACATCACCATCGGCACACCTGTGGAGCTGCAGCTGTTTCCTCCGAGCTGCCAGACAAAACTGACTCACTTGGCTTCAATTGGAGAGATAGCAGCAGGTGCCAAATTTCTTTTGTGTTTTCAAAGCAAATTTAAATGATCTAAAGGTAGATTTCTCGCAAAAAATGTCATTTTCTGGATAGTTCAGGCATCAAATGATAGATATACAGATTGAATGCCAACCCCTAGATTTTAGTCAAATATTTCATCTTGTTTTCAGGATTCTGAACAAGCTGTGAGTCACCCTCGATAAAATTTCTTTACATTACGGTTTTCCTGCCGTGACAAGTGCAACGCCTCATTCAGAAGCTCTATGCACGATGACACACTTTGTGGCTGGTACTTTGTTTCGCTCACAAACAATTCAGGGTGGTTAGGTAATTTACAGAAATTTACAGACCTGGTTTGAACCACGCACCACATGTCCTAGTGTAATTATACAAACATTAAGTTAAAAGGAAGCTGAAAAAAGCACCATAGAAAATCCGGATGTGGAAGATATTTCTGCTAATAAACACAGACTCCTATAAAAAGCTGTCCTCTGGATTCTGTACCAATGTATTCTCTATTTATTCCTTCTTATTATTTATATTGTACACAAAAATCATTAAGTTACAGATACTGACGATAAGGCTTAACCCCAAACTTCACCTTAGAAAGCACCACCCACCATTGGTTTGAGCTTTGCCATGTCAGCAATGCTGCATGGGAAATGAGGAGTGGGTGGGTATGTGACCTGACAACCTATCAACAACTCGCTCAGGGCCCAACTACACACCAAAAAACATCTTCCTGCACTCAGCTCCAGCTCAATCGATCGGCCTCATTTTCACATGTACAGAAGGAAAACCAACTGTTTTACAGTTGTGTTGCAAGACGTCTGTGAACTGGGGGAGGTGGAGAGGAAACTGCATCACAGATGGTCGTTCTTCTTGAACACTCAACAGTTTACTCACCTTCTGGGCTTGTTATCAGACTTACATGGTTGTTTTTATCAGAGAACATGAGTTTATGGCATCCGCATGTATATTAAATTCAACTATCAGCATAACATGAGCGATGTGATTTGAAATTCAGCTCAACACAATTCCTTCAACGATTTAAACAGTTTAGGATAAAAAATTATTCAATTCATATGCTTATCACTAATATGCAACAAAAGGAAGATTATTTTTTATGATAAATGTGTATAAACCAGCACAAAGTTCTAAAAAGTGTGATTAATGAGACGGCTGGGGAAATTGGCTCCAGTTGGCGACAGTCAGGTAGTTGGCAGTTAGATTGATGGTAATGATGTTTCACTCTTGCTAATCACAAAACTCACGCTCAGCAGGGTGGCTCAGTGTTTACAAAGATGATTCTTCAACAAAAGCAACAACGTTAGGTGTAGTTCAGAAACTAAGCTTGGCCTCTGATTCGAACAGGAAACAGAGAACAGGGTGTATCGTTAAAAAAAAAAAATCTCTTCTAGCTTTTTAAATGATGAAAAGGTTGCTTTTAGTGGCTAAAATTTTTAGAAAAATTAGAAGACTTGATCATGTTGAAGGCTAACATTTTAAACAATGACTTGCAAAAATTCACAATCAGTGTTCCCTCTAATTTTTTATGTGTCTAAGCAAACATGCAAGATTCCTGAGCACAAGGGGGCGGAGCAAAAACTTTTACTCTTTTGTGATGTCATCAGCTGTGATGAGTCACAGTCCGAAGCAGCGGTTTGAAGCAATTCCTCTTCACATTGTACACCTCAGACTTCCAGCACAACTCGGAATCATGCCACCTACAGAAATTCTCTGATGACTCTGAAGTTGTGGGGTGTAAAAGTGGTGGGCAGTAGGAGGTGTACAGGAGGGTGGTGGATGGATTTGTGGTGTGGAAGGGAGAAAATCACCTACTGCTCAATGTAGACAAGACCAGGGAGAAGGTGATTGACTTCCAGAAGAAGAGGACTGCTTTGCAGTCGCTCTGCATTCTGGGTAGTGTTTTGGAAGTGGTGGAGGAGTACAAATACCTGGGAGTGACCATCGACAGCAGACTGAGCTGGAGGAGCAACAGTACTGCTGTGTACAAGAAGACCTGCAGCCGACTTTACTTTCTAAGGAAGCTGAGGTCCTTCAATGTGTGCGGCAAGATCCTGGAGACCTTCTACCAGTCTGTGGTGGCCAGCTCCTTGTTCTTCTCTGTCATCTGCTGGGGGAGCAGCATCGCAGCCAGTGACGCCAACAGACTGAATAAACTAATCAGACTGGCTGGCTCTGTCATTGGCAGCAAACAGGACTCACTTGAGGCAGTGGTAGAGAGGAGGTCACTGAACAAACTTTTATCCATCATGGAGAATCATGACCATCCTCTCTACCCACTCCTGGACGAACAACGAAGCTCCTTCTCCAAGAGGCTCAGACAACTCCGCTCGACAACATCTCGTTACCGGAGGTCTTTCTTTCCGTACGTGATCGGGCTCTACAACGACTCACTTAGCAGATAGGAAGTTGTTGCTGTGACACACAAATTTCCTTTGTGTGGGATCATTAAAGTACATTCTGATTCTGAATTTGTTTCAGAAAGAAATACGAAAGAGATATGCTCCGGAGCTCTTTCTCATTTTACCATCTCTAGCTGAAATTGAGCTTAATTTTGTGCGCTGCATAGATTTTCTTGTGCGCTGTCGATCTGCGAACAGTGCGCAATTGCGCAGGTGCGCAGTTTAGAGGGAACATTGATTATTATAGTTTGTCTATTATTCTGATGATGACTTTTTTTTAGTCAGAAAATGATGCTTTTGATTCAGAGGGAAAATCTTTCTCTCCGATCTTCTGATGTATTTTTTTTCACTAATTTTTGAAAGACAGAAAAATACTTAATCACATTTGCTGTTGTTTACATTTTATTTACTGTAGTTTTATGGCTCAATAAACAAGGTCAATGTAAGTTGGCTTCCTTCTCTGGGGAATTAGAACTTTGTGAAGTGGTTGTAAACCACAACAACAGTGTGCTAGTTCGTACACTAACCACTCTCAGCTTCACTAGTTTTAACTTCACAATTTAATGTATCCACGATGACACTAGCGACAGCAGATTTCTTTTCATATACACGATCAGAATTTTAAATGAGCATGTTTTTGGTTTGTTTTTATGCAGAAACAACAGCCATTTTCTTTCATTGTTTCAGATTAAGAATGAAATCTTTTTGTCAGTCAGTCACCTTGTTAACCGTTTATACCTTATGGGGTTGCGGGGTGTGCCGGAGCCCATCAAGGCTGACTCAAGGAGAAGGGCAGGGTATGCCCCGAACAGGTCGCCAGTCTGTCGCAGAGCCACACACACAACCATCCACACACACAACCATCCACACACACATTCATTCCTACGGGCAATTTGGTACCATCCAATCAACCTAACTTGCATGTCTTTGGAGGGTGGGAGGAAACCGGAGTACCCAGAGAAAACCCACGCAGACATGGGGAGAACGTGCAAACGCCACACAGAGAGGACAGTGTTCCAAGCCTCATCCCCACCCGGGACTTGAACCCACAACCTTCCTGCTGTGAGGCCACTGTGCTAACCACCGTGCTACCCACTGCCCTGAAATCTTTTTGCAAAAGATTTTATTTTTCTGTCAAAACTTTGCAGATGTCCTAATTTAAATATTTGAAAAATAAATTTAGTTTTGTCTTCTGTACCTCTTATCCCTGATGGAGTCGCAGTGGATGCCAGAGCCTATCCCAAACAGGTCGCTAGTCTGTTGCTGGGCCAGACGCACACAACCATCCACACACACTTATTCCTAGGGGCAATTTGGTACCGGCCAATCATCCGAACATGCCTGTTTTTGGAGGGTGAGAGGAAGTTGGAATATCTGAAGTAAAACCCACGCATACTGTACACTGGGGGAACATGCAAACTCCACATAGAAAGACTAATGTGTCAAGCCTCGACCCACCCGGGATTCAAACCCCAAATCTTCTTGTTGTGAGGCCACTGTGCTAAAAAGATATTTTAAATCCAATAATTTAATTCAGGTTTAATCTTTCAAATAGCTAATCTTGTGAAGAAAAAAAACGTTTTAAGGAGCTTTCAGAAAACAGACATGCATAGCCAATCGACAAAGTGAGACCTCCTGTAATAGATGTTGTCAGATTTTAACCAAGGCGTGATGTGGCGCTAAACGTTTTATCTGACAGAACAAATCAAATAGAACAGGAAGGGGTGAGGACAAAAGAAGGAAGGAAGAAGCATCATGGGAAAGGCTTGAGATCACTGTGTGAAGCCACTTTGTTGGAGAATATGATGTAATTATATCATTTTATACCCTTATGACACTAAAAATATAATTATTTCTGTTTTTACTTCTTTATACTACATTTGCATACTTATTTCTAGAAAAAGTCAAAAAGTTTTCTTTAGCTAGTTCTGTACTGCCCTAAAGTCAAACAACCCTAAAACATAGATATCGTGTACAACAGGCGGTTGTTAAGATCAGAAACATTCTCTACTTTAAGAATGGCTCCTCAGAGACAAACGTAAATTGGTATTTTTAAAAAGTTGAAAGAAAAAATATTTGAAGCAAAGATTGCCTTTAATTTGAGAATTTCTATTAGTTTTTTTTTCCAAATACATGACTTGTGCACACACTTTCTCCATGCAGTTGCTGCAATTGTATGGCACAAACAAGTCCTAATCAACTTACTTCCTTGGGCATCAGTCTCTGGCCGAGGGCACAAAAGGCCTCGCTGGGACCACTGGAATTTTTCCTGGGACTCTGCCTCACCCATTAAAGACCTCACATAGAGAGACAACTCACACACACAGACACTTTTAAAAACACACACACATTTTACAATGAAATACACTTTTGTTAATGCCGCCCTGAGACGGAGTAGAAATGTGTTAAATAGTTACTCCTCGCTGCATGCATCTGATTTGTTTTACTACTAATTCTAAACTAGAAATATAATATTCTAATTGTATCGTATCTAAATCAAGACCTTGTTGAAAAAATATATATATATATTTGTGAAAATATTATAAAAACAAAAATCTAAACACAAAATATTTCTAAGTCTAAAAAAATATTTTGGCAAAAAAAAGCAAAATTGTTGGGTCGTTCAGTTAAAATACAAAAAAAAAAAAAAAAAAAGTTTCTATCTCCCTTTTTTATCCATTTTATTTTTGTTCTATAATATTTTATCAGTGTTACATTCTTAGATTTACACCTTTTCTTTCGTCTTTAAAACTTCATCTCCTCAAGTAAAATTAGATATAATTCTATTATTTCAAAAAGAAAAAAAATCAAGCACAAATTTATAAGAAATTAGTCTTCAATCTGTAAAATTTTTAAAGCCCAACAGGAGAACTTTTAGACATACGTATTTAAGGCGTGTTTTATTTAAGGAGTGTTTTAAAATGTAGCAAAATGATATTTTTGGAGATGTTTACACGAACTAGTCTTAATAAATTAAATTAAGAATTACTCTATACATCCCTCACCGGGGAAATTTGTGTGCTGCACTCCTTACACCGCAGCAGGGTGCCCTTCGATGGCACCAATGGTGGGAGAAGCAGGGTTTAGGTGTCTTCTCCAAGGACCCTAGATGGTGGTCTCAGCGGGAATCGAACCCGCGACCTTCCAGTCCGTGGGCGAGCGCTCTAGAGCTGATCCACCGTCTCCCCTAATAATAATAATAATAATAATAATACAACTTTACCAAAATAATAGTGATAAGCTAAGGAGATTAGATAGTCGTTTCATTCAAAAAGATCATCTTAGGATGTATAAATACACATAAAGCAACAAGATTCTGAAAATGAAAGAAAACAGTTTCTTCAGCTGAACAAGTATTGTGATTTGTAACCAAATAAAAAAAAACTTCTCATGAGGAAGTCCAGTAACCACAACGATTAGTATGGTTTCTACATCCAGAGATAGAGCCTTGCTCATTTTCTGAGAAGATCAGTTGATCAGCCGGTGTGACATTTGTTATCTGCTGCAACTTTGGTAGCTGGATGTGAAAAGGCAGCAATTTTTGGGTCATCGTTGTGGGTAGACCGTATCACACCATGCTGAGGAGAACTTGTGTACTGATGTGTTCAAATCACACACACTCGTGAGAAAAACAAGACGTGTGTTTGATGAACCTTATAGATTAAAATCTGTGTTCAATTGTTTCTTTGGTTGTTTTTTCTATTTTCATTGCCTTTGTCTATTGTTATGTACACACTTGGACAAAATTGTTGGTACCCCTCAAATCAAGAAGGAAAAACCCACAATTCTTACTGAAATCACTTGAAACTCACAAAAGTAACAAGAAATAAGAATGTATTGAAAATGAAACAATCAAAATCAGCCATTACTTTTGAATGGTTGATTAACACAATTATTAAAAAAAAAAAAAAAAACTAATGAAATAGGGCTGGACAAAAATGATGGTACCCATAACTCAATATTTTGTTGCACAACCTTTTGAGGCAATCTCTGCAATTAAACCGTTCCATTCCGTTCCGTCATCTTCCGCTTGTTCCAGAGTCGGGTCGCGGGGGCAACAGCCTCAAACGTGTAGCCCAGGCCTATCTCTCCCTGGCTGCATCCTCCAGCTCACCTGGATTAAACCATTTCTGTATTTGTCATGAGCGTTCTACAGCTGTCAACAGGTATTTTGGCCTACTCCTCATGAGCAAACAGCTCCATTTGTCTCAGGTTTGATGGTGTCATCTTCAAATGGCATGTTTCAGCTCGTTCCACATGTGTTCAATGGGATTCAGATCTGGGCTCATGGAAGACCACTTTAGAACAGTCCAATGTTTTTCTCTCAGCCATTCTTGGGTGTCTTTGGCTGTGTGTTTTGGATCGTTGGCCTGTTGGAAGACCCACGACCTGCGCCTGAGACCAAGCTTTCTAACACTAGGCAGCACATTTCTCTCCAGAATGCCTTGATAGTCTTCAGATTTCATTTTACCGTGCACACTTTCAAGACACCCTGTGCCAGATGCAGCAAAGCAGCCCAAAAACATTACTGAGCCTCCTCCATGTTTCACCGTAGGGACAGTGTTCTTTTCTTCAAATGCTTGGTTTTTGAGTCGATGAACATAGAGTTAATGTGCCTTATCAGACGCGAGACTGGAATTTGCAAAAATGCATGTTGACGAGCCACAAAGCTTCCTTTGGACAGATGAGACCAAACAAGAGCTCTTTGGTAAGGCACATCAAAGCACGTGAGGCACGTCTCAGTCGCAGGTCATGGGTCTTCCAACAGGAAAACGATCTTAAACACACAGCCCAACCCACGAATGGATGAGAGAAAAGCGTTGGACTATTCTAAAGTGGTCTTCCACGAGCCCAGATCTGAATCCCATTGAACACATGTGGAACGAGCTGAAACATGCCATTTGGAGATGACACCATCAAACCTGAGACAACTGGAGCCGTTTGCTCATGAGGAGCGTGCCAAAATACCTGTTGACAGCTGCAGAACGCTCATTGACAAATACAGAAGTCGTTTAATTGCAGTGAGTGCCTCAAAAGGTTGTGCAACAAAAAATTGAGTTATGGGTACCATCATTTTTGTCCAGCCCTATTTCATTAGTTTTTTTTTTTTTTGTTTTTTTTTTCCGTTCCATCATCTTCCGCTTGTTCCGGGGTCGGGTCACGGAGGCAACAGCCTCAAACGGGAAGCCCAGGCTTCTCTCTCCCCGGCTGTATCCTCTAGCTCACCTGGAAGGATCCCAAGTCATTCCCCGGCCAGCTGTGAGACATAGTCTCTCCAACGGGTCCGGGGTCTGCCCCTTGGTCTCCTCCCGGTGGGACGTGCCCGAAACACCTCGCCTGCGAGGCGCTCGGGGGCATCCTGACCAGATGCCTGAACCACCCCATCTGGCTCCTCTCGACCTGGAGGAGGAGCGGCTCGACACCGAGCTCCTCCCGGATGGCAGAGCTCCTCACCCGATCTCTGAGTGAGAGCCCAGCCACCCTGCGGAGGTAGCTCATTTCGGCCGCTTGTACCCGCGATCTCATTCTTTCGGTCACCACCCACAGCTGGTGACCCTTTTTTTTTTTTTTTTTTTTTTAATAATTATGTTAATCAACAATTCAAAAGTAATGGCTGATTTTGATTGTTTGATTTTCAATAAATTTTTATTTCTTGTTACTTTTGTGAGTTTCAAGTGATTTCGGTAAGAATTGTGGGGTTTTCCTTCTTTAACTGAGGGGTACCAACTATTTTATCCACGTGTGTAGATGAATATTAGATATCATTTCAAAGAAAAAATATGGAGCAGATCAGCATTTTTATCTAATATTTGGAACTTTAGTTTTTAAATATGTACTTTAAACTTTCAGTTTCCATAATAAGTTTATTTTGATAAGTTCAATTACCTTAAAATAAGGGTTACTGAAGACAAACAACCAACTGTAATTTCATCTGGTTCATGTACAGTAATTATCAGGGTTTCATGGATAAAAAGTTTGAAATTCAAGTTAACAAAAGCTCATGAAACCATGTGTGTACATACAGGTGCAGAACCACAACAGCATTCTTCCTGGTTTGACTTTTATATTTCCATGTTCTCATCCACCCCCCGGCCCCCTCCTGAAGCCCTTCCTGTCTGCCTGAGAAAGACAGGCCTGGCCTTCTGGTGTTGACCTCACCCCCAGACCCCCAGGAGACTCTATCCATTACTGTTTCCAGCAGTCTCACACTCCAGCCTGCCGCGCTCAAACTAAAATAGAATTCGGCCACTCACCTTTACATCCTCTGCTTATTAGCAGTCAGATATGTCCTTACCACTGTCCCTGTCATTGTCCTGCAGAAGAGCTGGTCTTAGGGGGTTAATGGGATGATGTGAGTGGCTAAAAAAACAAACAGGGATACTAGATACGAGTTTCATTTAACATTGAATTTAACTTGAGTTTCATTTCATTTTACTTCATTTTTTTTATTCCTATCTCTCAAAGCACTTGCAAAAGCAAAAAGTTTTTTGTTTTTTTTTAATTTATTTTTTAATGTAGTTGACAAGACTTTTTTTCCCCCCTCATGAACCCTCTAAATTGACTGGTTGTGTTTTTGGCTGAATGTTACAAAAATAATATTAAATTTACATTTGAGGACTCATTTAAAACTTGAAATTTGTTCATTTTTAATACAAACACATTTAAATGGCTTCATTTTTATTCATTCTGTTCAGTAGTTTTTGTAACATTGTTTGAAAAGTGCTTTATAAATAAAATTTGATTTGATTTGAAAATCCACCATTGAAAAATTTTGGGGTGTAAGAAAATGAGGTGGATTCGTGACTAGGAATAACTCTCGTCGCTGCTGTTTCAGCTTTATTCATTATTTTTATTTCTCAAAGATTAGTTTTCAGGAAATAAAAAAATAAAACGCATGTTTTAATAAAATATTATCATATTTAGACTCAAAAGAAAAATACGTCCCTAAAGATTTTGTTTTATTTGAAAAATAAGATGAAAAAGCCATAAACATTT
The DNA here is from genome assembly GCA_902685375.1 of Neostethus bicornis. Classification (NCBI taxonomy): domain Eukaryota; kingdom Metazoa; phylum Chordata; class Actinopteri; order Atheriniformes; family Phallostethidae; genus Neostethus; species Neostethus bicornis. Next base: position 6,930,771 of record LR738564.1, read on the forward strand.
TCATTACTGTATTCATTCATCTGTTTTTAATACTTTTTTAATTTTATTTAGTTTTTAAAGTTAAACGATTCTCTTATTTGAGCTTAACCTTAATAATTACTATCAAATTGTATTTTTCCCTGTTTTTACTTTGCGTTGTGATTTTAAAACCCAGTTTTTACTTGAATTCTTTTTGTTCAGAATAACTTTACAGTCAAATTTACTGATCCACATTTCTTATTTCAAACTTTTTTTGCAGGTAAACACAGCAAAAACAGCATAACCATTTAAAACTGAATATTAAATACTTTACCAACTTAATCACACAGGGGGATATGTGTTTGTTACTATGTCTCCCAAATTCTTCATAACGTGCCCCGCACCCCAGACCGTCCCAAAAATCAATCGAAGCACAACTGTTTATGCAGTCAGTCCGTATACTTTGTGGCACATTACATTCTGCAATGCAAATAGGGCTACAGGTAATGAAGCTTATGCAGTGTGAAAAGGCCAATTACGCTGGTGTGTGGTGGCTTGGACAGGAGTGTGCTCGGGCTCCCTCCAGGCTAAAGACAGAACCTAGTAAACACCTCATCAACTGATGAGACACACACATACACATTGTGCTGAAGATTTGTATGACTGTTGTGAAAATCCTCACCCCGAAATTAAATGATGCACTTGGATATAAATGCATGTTGGAATATGTAGAAGGTTTTAATCGGATAGAAAAGTCAACGAGTGACTGCGAGTAAATGTGTGTTAACAACAATAAACATCTAATAATCTGCACGTCTGTGATGGTAACTATTTACCAGATGAGGTGGTTAAAGAGAAAGAAAGGTGGAGAAAGATTTAAAGACCCCTCCTTTCCACCTTCTATTATCACCAGTGTTTGCCGTTCATTCGTCATCTTCATTGCCGTTTGTGTACAAACTTGCTGCGTCTTGTTCTCGTAAGACGTTAGAGAAACAGTTCAAAACGGAGGAAAGTCAAGCATAACCAGAATAATTTCAAATCCCCCCCAAAAAAAGGCTCATTAGGGCAGCAGAGGAAGGAAAAAAAACGACATGCAGCAGGAGGCCATTTGTGGCACCGCTTGCAGAGGATTGTGGTGGAGGAGGTGAAAATTAAAGCACGCAGGCGGCGTCTTGCACCTCAGTCCTGGCTCAACCCCCTCCTTTGCCCTTGTTGGTGTCAGAGGCCTGGAAATGTGCAGCGTGTGTGAGGAGCGGGCAGGCTTAGGGAGGAAAGAGTGAGGGATGGGTGAGAAAACATACAGGTGAGTCACAGGTGTATCCACCGTCAGGCACACCACATATTTAGGAGCATTATCACCGGTGGGGGAGGGACAGCTGTGGACGGGCCACGCCGTGAGCCACCCTGCTCGTCAGACAAATTAGTCTGATGTCTCATTGTGTACGACTGGGAGAGTGAACTGGAAGACAAGAGACCTGTCAGGTGAGCTGACAAGTTGTGTGCTGAGGAAATGAATTGTTTTCACGTTCTTTAAAAAGAGAGGAGTTAGTTGCCGTATTCACACACATGGGAAAAAACCCACAACTATTGAGTGGTGAAGAGGTGGTTAGGAGACAACACTACACACAAAGTTTAATTACAACCTAAAGCAATCATCAAAATTCACTTCCTACCCACACAACAGCCTCAAAGTTGTGACAGTTATTTTTACATCGTTTTAATTAAAGATTCATTCCATTAATGCACGTAAATGTGTGCAAAAAACATCCTGAGTATATATAGATTTTTAAAATAATAACATTTTAATTTCAAGTGTAGATGTTGATCGTAAGTCTGTTTTTTTAAATCTAGTTTGAGATATTTTACTTTCACATTTGCAGAAAAAAATTCTTTACTTATATTCTTAAAATTTCAAATGTAAAAAGGCTCTTTTGAAAATTGATAAATTTTACTGACGTTTCTCATAAATGATACAATGTTCTGTCGAACATTGAACATGTATTGTTTTGACCACCAAGAATGTGTTTGATATTACATAAACCTTTTATTTAGTCTGTTTTTTCACGACAAAAATCACTTTACTGCTAAAAAAAGGAAAATTTTCATCCTTTTTAAGTCATCATGTGTATTAACAATGCATACCATGTAAAGTGGAGTTTTTTTTTTTTTATCTGTAATAAAAAAAGTCACTCAGGTTTCAAAAACCTGTCTTACAATTTGCTTTATTTTTTTAACTTGTTTGAAACGTTTGACAAAAAAAAAAAAAAAGCCAAAAACGTTGTGAATGATTGTTTTGGGGGGAGATTCCATCGTAATTTGCACATTGTCTAGAATATTTTTCAATATTTTTTTTTTGAATTAGTGCAAATATTTGTTTTGGATTTGCATAATAATATAATAATAACCAAAACTTTTAAAATTTTCCCCAAAAAAGCATGTAAAAGGAGAAAAAAAGGTGAACAAACAGAGAAGAACAGCAAAAATCACTTTACTGCTAAAAAGGGAGATTTTTCATCCTTTTTAAGACATCATGTATATTAACAATACATACCATGTCCCCGTGGACAAAAAAAGTTGACAATTTTTTATCTGTAATAAAAAAAAAAGTCGCTCAGGTTTCAAAAACCTGTCTTACGATTTGCTTTATTTTTTTAACTTGTTTGAAATGTTTGACAAAAAAAAGCCAAAAACGTTGTGAATAATTTTTTGGGGGGAGATTCCATCAATATTTGCATATTTTTAAAAATATTTTTCAATATTTATTTTGAATTAGTGCAAATATTTGTTTTGGATTTGCATAATAATATAATAATAACCAAAACTTTTAAAAATTTCCCCAAAAAAGCATGTAAGAGGAGAAAAAAAGGCGAATAAACAGAAAAGAGCAGCAAAAAATGAAAAGAAAAGAATAAAACAATAGTAAGAACTAAAAAAATGCAAAGTAAAAATAAAAAGATACGAGTCAATAAATTGATTTGACTGTTCGGTTGTTTCTATTTTGATGATTATTTCACTTTAACCAATTAAAACTTAAAGAATGTGCTTTGTTTTTATTGTAACGTCGATTATTTTGATCAAAACTAATTCATTTTATTTTATTGTGTTTCTGTAACAAAGACAAACAATCCCTTTACTTTTCATTCGTACAAATAAATAGTTTGTTCTTTATGTAAAATGTCTAACCACATACTGTAGGTAAAAAAAAAGAACTGATTATTTATCTAAATTTGGTGTTAAACAGGGACTAAAACATCAGCGTGGAAGTTTTCTTCTGGTGTATTTCTATATGTGTGTGTGTGTGTGTCTTTCTGTTTTTCATACACATCCTATCTTGACCTACATGACTCAGCATGGGTTTCTGTGGTCACATAATCGGGATGCCCTGGCTCATGAACCATAATCATTTTCCTTTCCGTGTCTCAACATTAAAGACTACTCATTTTTTCTACTGTGTAATAATGAAGAACATTCAATTCTTGCCTTACAACAGCTTGTAGCTTTGTACAAATCACACGCTCATCAAAAAAAAAAAAAAAAAAAACGGTGATTTCCCATTGCTGTTTATTTCATCTGGCTTTAAAACTACATTCTTAGAGGAAAAATTTTAAAAAGTATCTTTCAAAAGAAAATACTTCAAACAAGATTGTATGTTTAACGAGGGAGACGTATCAGGTAGGGGGTTTAAAAGACGATAAAGAAAGCAGATAAAATGCAGACTGTGAAGGTCAGTGGTGTAGACAGGAGGAGTGACAAGAGGCGAATCTCTGAGAAACTTCACGAATGAAGCAGCAAAAATGGGAAGGAGTAATCACTATGCCTCACCAAAGGAGGGTGGGGAGAGCTTGGACTTAACTCCAAACACACACATACGCACACAGATGCGTTTCCATGCAAACAAGTTGGCCATGCCGGGCGGTTAGGTGGGAGGATGTAAGGCAGAGGGCTACACCCTTAAGCGAAGCTTTGTTGTGTGACACACAGACAGCCCACCCTAACATTCCCACCCCTATATTTGGCCTTGAATACAATTGCAGGTTTGAGAGTGACAAATTGGATTGGGACAGGCAGACTCAGCTGAGGACAAGGGCAAAATTACATGGGTAGAGGAGGAAAACCCTGCAGTGGAGCAGTAACGTGACAGAATATGAAAGATATTTTACCGTACGAGTGTTAAAAAACTCATTTAAAGTTGTTTCTGATAGCTCAAAAAGAAAGATCGTAAATTTTTTCTAACTTATAGCCAATATAATGTGAACAGAACATGCCAGCATACAGCCGTGCCAAAATTGCCCTAAATTTAAAAAAAAAAAAGGGAAACAAACAAAAGTTTTAACCAGAAAATGAGTGGAGTTTGTTTAAAATACATTTCAGAGCCCCGAAAATAAAGTTCTGACTTGATAATAAAGAGAAAGTCTAGAGAAAGAGGAGGTAAAAAAAGTACAATGTGAGTCTACGTTAGAAAGAATGATAGTTGTTCAGAGAGAAACTACCATCGTGGAACCACAAGTGAGAGCAGACTGCATGAAAATAACTCGCTTCACTCATTCTGATTACAGGACCTTCAGTAGTTACATCGGCTTGTTGTGTAATACGGAGCAGACACTGAAAAACAACTCCAGAAATATGTCATTCTCACATTTATCATCGCTAATTATCATCTGGCACATAAAGTATATAGATGAAAAACGAAACCTGGCCAGTAGTCCTATTTATTCTCTATTACTATTGGAATGTAGTGGAGTTTTTAACTATTTACATGTATTTGTTTGAAATGATGTTTGCAGATGACATTGTGATCTGTAGTGAGAGGAGGGAAGAGGTGGAGGAAAAGCTGGAGAGGTGGAGGTTTGCACTAGAAAGAAGAGGAATGAAGATTAGTCAGAGTAAGACAGAGTACATGTGTGTGAATGAGGGGGATCCATGTGGAAAAGTGAGGTTACAGGGAGAAAAGATAAAGAAGGTGGAAGATTTTAAGTATCTAGGATCAACAGTCCAGAGCAATGGAGAGTGTGGAAAAGAGGTGAAGAAGCGTGTTCAGGCAGGCTGGAACGGGTGGAGGAAAGTATCAGGTGTGATGTGTGACAGAAGAGTTTCAGCTAAAATGAAAGGAAAAGTGTACAAAAACGTGGTGAGACCGGCCATGCTGTTTGGTCTAGAGACAGTGCCACTGAGGAAAAGACAGGAAGCAGAGATGAAGATGCTGAGGATCTCTCTGGGAGTGACCAGGATGGACAGGATTAGAAATGAGTATATCAGAGGAACAGCACATGTTAGAGGTTTTGGAGATAAAGTCAGAGAGGCCAGACTGAGATGGTTTGGACATGTGCGGAGGAGAGAGACCGAGTACATTGGCAGAAGGATGCTGGGTTTGGAACCACCAGGAAAGAGGACTAGAGGAAGACCAAAGAGGAGGTTCATGGATACAGTGAAGGAAGACATGAAGATAGTTGGTGTGACCAAAGAGGATGCAGGAGATAGGATTAGATGGAAGAAACTGACTTGCTGTGGCGACCCCTGAAGGGAAATGCCGAAAGAAGAAGAAGAAGAAGAAGACATGCATTTGTTTGTAAAAACTAATCTTTTTTTTTTTTTTTTTTACATACTCTATTGATCCCTAATCCGGGGAAATTTGTGTACTGCTCTCCTACACCGCAGCAGGCTGCCACGACGGCGCCAATGGTGGGAGAAACGGGGGGTTAGGTGTCTTCACCAAGGACCCTAGATGTGCACTCAGTGGGAATTGAACCTGCAAACTTCCGGTTAACTTCCGGTCCACGACATTGAGCGCCCATCTCTCTCAAAAGTAGGCTTTCGCCTTTGGGTGGATAGTTGTATGCCTTAGACATTAGGAAGGGCTTCTGCCTAATTTTCCCAGTCTGCAGGCTGAGGACGGCTTTGGCCATGTTTTCCAAACCCGGAGAAGGAATCGGGCATGTTTGCCCCTCCTTTAAAATATTAAAATATTAGAATAAAAGAATTCATGTCTCTGTGGGCATCTTTAAACTATCATTTAATCCAATTCGAGAAGTTTTTATGTTACTGAACTGAAATGAAGAAATGACAAACTAGGAGTTTGTGTGTGTGTGAAGGTGAAATTCTGTCCTATTATTAATTTTCAGGTTCATAATCGGAATTGACTCATTTTTATACAAAACTGCCAAATGTAACGTTGAATTGGTGAATATATTTATCACTGACTGAAATAAATGCTCCGCTATATGGCTGTTTTTGTAATTATCCACGAGTGGGTTTGTGTGTGTGTTTCTAAGTAATGATACACTAGTGGACTTTTGGTGGGATGATGAATCAACAGTAGATCTACAGGAATTGGTTGAACCCACAAAGAGTGCTCTGCAACCTAACCGGTCATCAGTAAGGAAGTGAGAGGTACACAATGTTTGTGTGTGTGTGTTGGGGGCTGGTGAGCGTGCATATTCACAATCTATACACCGATGCATGCATTAAAGTTTTTTTCTGTCTGCCTAAACGTGCCTCATTTAGCCTTCACACAGTACATGGGTGTGTCGGAGTGTTATTGTACGAACACTTATCTCAGCAGAGTTTCTAAACCCAAACAGGTCATGAAAAAGATGGTTGCTTTTTTTTTTTTTCACCACAGCTGCAACTAAGCTTGCAGCCACGTTGCTAGCTGCTATTAAAAACAATCTCCAGACGTGAAAGTGAAAGAAATATTTCAACAAATCATTAACAATCTAAATCATATTTCTTATGGGTTTTGAAACCAGTCGCAAAAAACAAAAGTTTTTGGTGTTGTTCTCTGACTCCGAATGGATGGAAGAAAACAACAAACACATCGTTACTTGTTGTGATCCCCTCGCCTGTTGCCAGAGGGAGCCCTGGTCCTTCCTCATCACCCTGATTAGAGACACCTGAGATTGATTTCTGATGCCACACAACTGTGGACCCTGCTGCTATTTAAGGGCAATCACCCCAGACTTCTACGTTGGGTCATAATCGTCTTCACCATCGTCCCTGACGATGAGTGAAATCCTGGAACTCTGTTGTATTATCTGAACTTTTTATCTTGAGTTAATCCCGTGCCCTTTGCTTTACAGACTTACCTGATTTCCTGCTCTCACTTGTGTGTATCACCTGACTTCTGTTAATAAATCCTGTTTTTGTCCTGCATTTTGAGTCCTCCTCCTACCACATAACAACAGTTATTGGTATTATTTGAGTTTTTTTAATGAATAACACAGTTATTAATTTTTTTATAGTGAGTCCAATTAAGAAAGAATGAGATCACAGATACAAGCGGCCAAAATGATCTTCATCCGCAGGGTGGCTGGGCTCTCACTCAGAGATCGGGTGAGGAGCTCTGCCATCCGGGAGGAGCTCGGTGTCGAGCCACTCCTCCTCCAGGTCGAGAGGAGCCAGATGGGGTGGTTCGAGCATCTGGTCAGGATGCCCCCCCGAGCGCCTCGCGGGCGAGGTGTTTTGGGCACGTCCCACCAGGAGGAGACCAAGGGGCAGACCCCGGACCCGCTGGAGAGACTATGTCTCACAGCTGGCCGGGGAACGACTTGGGATCCTTCCGGGTGAGCTGGAGGATGCAGCCGGGGTGAGAGAGGCCAGGGCTGCCCGTTTGAGGCTGTTGCTCCCGCAACCCGACCCCGGAAAAAGCGGAAGATGACGGAACGAGTTCAATTATCTAAATATTTTACATAAAAATGTACATTATGTATACTTTATGTATGTAAATTGTACATTAATGTTTTCCTTATATAAATATATATGTGTATATATAAACTTAATAGTGACTAAGGGACGAGAACTTCTGAGTTTTTTTGGTCCATTTCCTTTTTGCATTGCTCAGTCGTAGAATGTCCGCTCTTGGACCGGGAGAAGTCGGTTCGATTCCGACTGTGTCCATGCCTAAATGCCATTAGAGGAGACACCTAACCAACCCGTTTCTCCCACATCTGGCACCTTTATGGCTGCCTGTGGCAGTGTAGTGCAGCAGAGAATTTTTCCCCATTTGAGGGATGAATACTGTGCGTTAAAAAAAAAAAAAAAAAAAAATTTAAACACTGTAGAACAGTTGTGTGTGTATAAAACTGATGATAATGTTTTGATTTTCTTGTATGCAAAACTCTTTCAAAATAGTTTTCCAACAGCTTGAAATGAATCTAAAAATCAAATCCTTACTCAACCAGACCACCTCCACTCTCCTCTGATCTGTCAGGTGTGTCCATGGTTCTGTTTTTAAAAGATGCACATCTATCCACATCATGTTCTCTTTTGTCGACTAATGCTTTGAATTTTCGATGTATGTTTGAAGCAAAAGACAACATTCCACCCTTGTCCAGTTTGGATGCATAACACTAGATGAATCCATTAGCAAAAATTATTCTAGAAAGACTAGCCTGTCACTGCGTCCTGCTGTCTCCTCTGTCCTCTCATGACCTTTCACTGCTTTCATTCTGTCCCCCTAATTGAGAGCACCTCCCTCGCCAACCAGCGCCACTCTACATGCATGCTCAGCCAATCACAGTTAAGCAGTACTTTTAAATACCTGTTATCTTCTCCCCAGCTGTTGCCAGAAGGGAATCGGTAGCCCTCCTCCATCCCATCCACCGGTGGTATTTCATCAACTCATCTCTCGGCACTTCGGTTTTTGTCGTATATCTCGTAGTCGTATGTCTCACAAGACACCTGGCTCCCCTCGACAACCTTTTTTTTACCGCTTTCTACTATTAACCACTGCTCTACTTTCACAGTCTAATCCGGCATCAGGTTGCTCTCCTTCAAGTCGCGAGTTCATCTTAAGAGAGGATCCTTCATTCAACCGGTTCTCCATGAGGTTTCTTCTATTTTTTTTCTGCAATGGGTTTCCATTTAGGAGCTTTTCCTCACCGCAGAGGAGGGTCTAAACATGGGATGTATGGGCTGGTTAGTTCAGGTTTGGTTTTGTGGTGGTAACCTTTCACTCCTGAATGTGGGAATTCCTCTGCATTCCCATCTCACATCTGTCAGCAGTGTTGGTATGCCTTTTCCTTTGCCGCCACCACCGAAACAAACCCATTCCTCCAATATGGCTATCACATCATAGCCTCCCATGCCAGAGTTTCTATGTATTCTACACTCTATAAATGGTCGCGTTCATCTAGTGTCCTGAGTCTCCCCTGATTGAATTCATTTGTGAAGTAATAAGTGAACCTGTAACGTTTGCATTCAATAAAATTAAGTGAATATTCATCTTTTTTAGTTCTAAGATAGACTTGACCTAAAACAAACACAATAACTTCTTCAAGAAAAATGTTATTCACTATAAAATAGGTACAAATTAAAGGCACGGCGAGACCACATTTACTTTGCGCTTTTCTTTTTTTTAATCATCGAAAAGTGTTTGAAAATCCGCAGGTGATTTTGAATACGACACTTTTGTTTCAGCGTATCAATCCAAAAGTTTTTTTTGCTGCTTTCGGTATTGCCTTTTTATACGCTATCAGCCAAAAGTTTAAACACAATTTTCCATGGGATTTGATGGAGCAAATTGTAGAAATGTACTGGCAGGCGCTCTGAAACACACTTTACAACAGTGCTGTGTTCAACTATGTCATTTGTCAGAACCTGAAACCTAAGATATAATCTTCCCTTCCCTTGCTTCAGTTTGCCGCCTCCATTTCAGACTCACCTGCAAATTGCAGTCCACCTGCTGATGACCAGTTTAATGGCAGAAAGACCTCACAACAACAAGAGGTTAGGGCGACAGCAAATGCCTGGCAAAGCACACGAAGCACCCGTGTCTACTGAGTTTGACTTCATGTTTAAAAAAAAAGAAGCAAGATAGCAAAATGGGAAAGAATGAACAGTTGCTGTATGTTTTTATATCAAACAGCTGCTCAGATTTCTTTATGGTGTATAAAATATAATTCATGAATGTTACAGTTGTTAAAAGTCTAATTGAACACTGTTTTTTAAACCAAATGACTGTGTATTTGTCTGATTATTCGTGATGATACTAAAACTGCATTTCAGCCAACACACAGAAGGTGACTGACTAGAAAAGTTAGAAATATGAAATGCAGGCATGTTCCAGCATGAATCACAATCATACACACACATACACAGACTGTCCAGATTATTGGAGCAAGCAATTGTTGGCAACAAACAACAATCAGTTAGCTTGAATGTAGTGTCAGTGTATGTGCACCTCCTACAAAGACTAAATGTGAATCTTGGAGGCACATTGCTGTCCTTCCACAATGTGTGTCCTGTTTGTTCATGATGAAGAGAAACCCACACCCCGTTCCTGAGGCATCCATGACCCACAGAGCACCATGCCTCCCCACATGGGGGTGGTTGACTGAAGCCACTGCTATTCACAGACACACGCAAAACTTTGTATTTTTGATCATATCACATTTTTATCCACCACGACTTTGCACCCTTCTCTCACCATGACTACCAAAAGCAACCACACACACGCACACACATTTATATACACACACTGCTGGCTTTTTTAATCTGTTTTTATTTTTTTGACAGAAATTTGACAAATTAGACAATGAAAATCTTTGTTTAAAATAATTCCTTTGAATTTTTTATTTCAAATGAACTTTTCAAGATCAATTCAAACACAAAACTGGGTAGTGGTTGTCCAAATCACCTAATGCGAAAATGTCTTTTTTCTGTGATAAATATCTTAAAGCTGTGTTAAAATTCTGACCTCTGGAGTCACTAACATTTTACTTTCTCTGAGAATCTGGTAATATCCACGGAAGCGGATTGAGACCTCCGATCTACCGCTTTTCTCTGGTTTGTCCACAAGTGAACACGACCAAAGTTTTAAATTCTTCTTAATACTTAATACTACAATACTTAATAAATAACATTTGCAAATTTTAAAAAAGAAAATACAAACAAATATGTTTTTCGATGATCTTGTGCAAAATACACAGGTGGACAAAATTGTTGGTACCCCTCAGTTAAAGAAGGAAAACCCCACAATGCTTACTGAAATCACTTGAAACTCACAAAAGTAACAAGAAAGAAAAATTTATTGAAAATGAAACAATCAAAATCAGTCATTATTTTTGAATTGTTGATTAACATAATTATTTAGAAAAAAAAACTAATGAAATAGGGCTGGACAAAAATGATGGTACCCATTACTCAATAGTTTGTTGCACAACCTTTTGAGGCAATCACTGCAATTAAACAATTTCTGTATTTGTCAATGAGCGTTCTGGCCCACTCCTCATTAGCAAAAAGCTCCAGTTGTCTCAGGTTTGATGGGTGTCTTCTCCAAATGGCATGTTTCAGCTCGTTCCAAAGAGCTCCAGTTTGGTCTCATCTGTCCAAAGGACATTCTCCCAGAAGCTTTGTGGCTCGTCAACATGCATTTTTGCAAATTCCAGTCTCGCGTCTGGTAAGGCACATTAACTCTATGTTCATCGACTCAAAAACCAAGCATACGAAGAAAAGAACACTGTCCCTACGGTGAAACATGGAGGAGGCTCAGTAATGTTTTGGGGCTGCTTTGCTGCATCTGGCACAGGGTGTCTTGAAAGTGTGCACGGTAAAATAAAATCTGAAGACTATCAAGGCATTCTGGAGAGAAATGTGCTGCCTAGTGTCAGAAAGCTTGGTCTCAGTCGCAGGTCATGGGTCTTCCAACAGGCCAACGATCCAAAACACACAGCCAAAAACACCCAAGAATGGCTGAGAGAAAAACATTGGACTGTTCTAAAGTGGTCTTCCATGAGCCCAGATCTGAATCCCATTGAACACATGTGGAACGAGCTGAAACATGCCATTTGAAGAAGACACCATCAAACCTGAGACAACTGGAGCTGTTTGCTCATGAGGAGTGGGACAAAATACCTGTTGACAGCTGCAGAACGCTAATTAACAAATACAGAAATTGTTTAATTGAAGTTATTGCCTCAAAAGGTTGTGCAACAAAATATTGAGTTATGGGTACCATCATTTTTGTCCAGCCCTATTTTATTATTTTTTTTAAAATAATTATTTTAAAAGTTTAAATAATTATGTTAATCAACAATTCAAAAGTAATGGCTGATTTTAATTTTCGGCTGAATTTTCAAAAAATTCTTATTTCTTGTTACTTTTGTGAGTTTCAAGTGATTTCAGTAAGAATTGTGGGTTTTTCCTTCTTTAACTGAGGGGTACCAACAATTTTGTCCACGTGTGTAAAATCCCATTTTTTCTCAACAAACTCATTGTTCAATACGTGATCAAATCATTTTCTCTTTCACTAAAGCCTTGGTGATTTTGTAAAAACAGCTGATACATTTTCTTTTTTGTTGATAAATTGAACTTATTTTAATAACATAACTTGAACTGAGACGTTTATATCCTTAAATTGAGCATCAAAAAGAAAACCCTTATTTATTTAAGTTCTGTTGACTATTTAACAAATTTGACCTGCGAAAAATGAGCAAAAGACACCCCCATATTTTAAAGCCCATTTAGGTGTCATTTTTAGTAGAAATCCAAACCATAGCCAGCAGACTTAAACCAGAGGCGGATCCAGGATATTCCAAAAGGGGGTGGGGAGGGACGTGAGGTCATTGACAAAACGAGCACTTAGGTTGCTTGCCAGTAATGAGGGTCTGTGAGGGTGTGGGGGCATTCTACCCCAGAACATTTTGAAAAATAAGAGTCATTTTTCCGTATTTAGGTGCATATTTTTGCCCAAAGTTTATAATAATTAAAGTAATAAAAACACTTTTTTTTCTTTTGTGGATCCGCCCCTGTTAGCCTTTTAGACGGCTGTGATAGTTAATGGGCAAAACGGCCAAAAGCCACCATGGCAACTCACGTTAGAAAACGAGATTATTCGAGAAGTGAACAACTTCCCGTTAGCTCGAAAGCGTGTGCGCCCGTTCAGAGTAAGAAAACCGTTAAATCAAACAGTAAAAGTAGATTTTTAACATTTTCACGCTCGTGTTTTAAAACAATTATTCAAATAATTTAAAGAAATGTAACAAGACAGCATGACAATGTTTCTGTATTTACAAGAAAAAAGTGGAAGTTTATTTAAAAATCAACTTAAATATACATTACATTTCATCCAATTTTTTTCTATTATTCATTGATCTTTTTTTAAAGAAAGTTACCATAAAAAAAGGAAAGTATTTTATGTGCCCGACATCTATTTAGTTTCAACAGTTTCTTAAAGAAATGTAAAAGCTTGTATGTCTTACACCAACGCAAGGATCGTTTGAAAAATAACTGAGTTCACAAAGCTAAGAAGGAATACCATAGCAACTCGGTTTTAATAACTGACATGGATGACCTCAGTGTTCGTGCTGAAAATCTGCAAGCAGTGTTTCCTCCAAATGTTAACAGGACAAATTAAACCTGCAAAGATGTATCAACAGTTCTTACCTGGTAGTTAGAAATAAATCATAATGGTGTGGTGTCTGAAAAAAGAACTGTACTAAAAATATACAACGAACATTTAGTCAAAAATGAAAATAGATGTGCTATAAACTATATGTGTTGTGGTTGTTATCATATTTTCATTTTCCTGCTCTGAGTTTGCCCAGATGCTAACTTACAGCCAAGACATGACTAGACATTCACTAAGTCCATAAATTCCACCAAAAAAAGCAAAGTGGAGTTTTAATTAAAAAATGTTCAAAGACCACAGTCTCTCAGTCGTGTGTGGGTTGCAGCTTTGCTGGGCAGGAACACGGGCCAACCAGACACCCTCCCTCTATTTTTCCCCTTCCAGACAAGACACAAACAAGAACGCATGCACACACACACACACACACACACACACAAACGACTTGTCTCCGACCAGCAGTACCTTGTACGATTACTGTGTATGCTGCACAGTTCAGACAAGGTCAGTAAGCAGGCAGAGATTTCTGATTTATCATTATTGGCTGAAATGATTTTGTTTAACACACATACTGTACATACAGTAGAAGGCGAGCTAGAGATCCCTCATCATGTAAAGAAATGGTATTAAAAGGGTGTTAGAAAGTTAGTCAGGGACAGAATATTTAAAAAAAAAAAAAAAAAGCTCAATGTTGAGAACAAGTTTGCACCAAGCAGTTTATGTCATTTTTAACATTTATTTTAATCACAAAGGTAAAAAAAAAATGTATAAACTCTTTTACTTTACTTTCACTCTTTTTTTTTTTAAACTTCACTACTGTTTTAACAAAAAACACAATTCTATGAGGGGTTTATAACTTTTAAAAAAACTGACAAGTTGGGCCAATTGCCATCTTTTTGTGTCTAATATAACCTGATTTGAACGTGTGTGTGTGTGTGCAAACACATTTTTTTTTCATTTTTTTTTTACATTGCATAAGAGCTGAAATATATAACATTAAATAATATTAAAACTAAAGTAGCTTTTGGAAAGATAAAGGCTGGTCATCTTATTGCAGTGCAACATTATGATGGTCCATGTTTCACCTGAATGATTTATTTTATTTGACTCTTGAGTGTGGTTGTTAATCACATCATGACTTCACTTTACTGTAGTTTGCCGAGTTGGGGCTGCAATTCCGCATTTCACAAGCAAAAAATATGGAAAATGTTGTAAACATAATCTGAAAGCAAATATTGGGACTAAAATCATCAAGACAAACGCAGGCAGGTATTGGTGTATGCATTCTGGCAGGTCGCTTTTTTATGTATTGTTTTTGCTTTTGCATGTAATTACGTCAACTTTCTTATTAGATTTCAAAATTCTACTTTTAATGTTGTCTCAATATCAAAAACATTTTTACTTAGCACTGTACATATTTATACTGTAGGTTTTTTATTTTAAAATCTTTGATTTGCCTGTTTGTTTTACTCTTTAATGCACATAAATATTCACGTTATAAAACAGTCGGAGATATTTAAAAAGAAGGAGAAAAGTATTTTATCAAATAAAGTTACACAAACGAATTCTCCCAAACTGAAAAGTTCAGTCTTGAACTTGTTTCGGAGTTAAACTTTTGAAACAGGGACGTAAAAAGGCAGGAGAATTAAATAAATTTTCTTCTAAATATTAAAAAGATTAATATTATTTTCTCGACATCAAATGACACTAAGTACTTTGAAGGTCAGATAAAGGTTCCTCTCCGTTCCCCATCTTCTTCCATCTTCTGTCATTATCACTCCCCAAACTCCAGCTCCTCCATCCCTACCTGTCACCCTCCCTCCAGCCCCTGCTGTTTGTCACATACCTCTCACCTCTCCTTCTGGTACCTGACACATCTCTCACCTCTCACGGCCCCCTTTCCATCTCCTCCTTTGCCACCCTCTTCCCCCACCCGTCACCCCTCCACCTTGGTTTCGTCTCCTCTACCTATTGTGTTCGTGGCTCTCTCTGATCTTCTCCTTTTCTGTCCATTTCTACTTTCTGACACTCTCTGTGTCTCTGGTGAACTTCCTTCTGTGTTCCATCTGCCCCTTTCCCACCTCTCCCACTCCCTTCCAGCAGACCCACCTACTCAACGGGTGCTCACCACACATGCAGGAGCGTGCACATGCGGCCCAGGCCTGTCAACGTGCTCTTTGGACTGTCCGTGTGCCACTGCAGGGAGGGGTAGTGTAATGGCGCCGGGGGGTGGCCAGAGCAGTGCCTCTGCTTCAGAAGGGGGCCTGCAGAAATATAAACACTGTTAAAGGCAATACGGAAGATCATCAAGTACTGACAACCCAGAAAGTCTTTGTGAATGATGGGAAAGTGTTAAAAATCACTTTGGTCTTTTCTTGGTCTTTTGGGTTTCGTCTCCAATTGATAGAAATACTTACCAGTCACCAAAACAAGGACGCTGAAGTGATTAACAGGCTCTGGGCCAATGGTCATTCCTTACCATACAAAAAGGACCAGCTGAAGTTTTTGTTGTGCCACAGAGCCCGCTATTTTTATTATTATTTCATTACACCTGTTTATATGCATGATCCCAACCAGTGAAGACATATTCAATTTTTTTCCAAACCAACTTTAAATCAACTTGATGATTCTTTATTTTTCCTCATTTTGTTTCTTGTTTTTATTTAGTTTGAAAGTACTTCTCTTAAATGACCCATTACTATAAGCCAATTAGCAATATTAGGCCCACGTAAGACTACCGGCATTAATAATAATCAAATTCTATTTACCAATACTATTGATTATTAAATAATATTTGCTGTAAAAACAGAGGTTGATTTGTTAAATAAAATATTTTTTTCTATTTGTTTTCTGTTACTTTTTGTACTTGTATTACTTTTTCATTTGATGTTCTAATTTTCATTTTATGTATTATGATTGATTTATGTTTTATGATGGATTTCTAAGTATTTACTTATATGTTTTTTTGCTTTTATAATGATTTAAAAAAGGGTCGGCGAAATAAGCGTTTGCTTCAGCCGATACCTTTTCGGTCCTTTGGTAAAATATAATTTTTTTTTCTTTCTTTCTTTAATGTGAAATTACACTATGACCGAAATAAATAAATAAATAAATAAAATACATTTATTTACTGTGAAAGTTTACTTTGGCTTACGCTCGTATTTGCAAGCAGGAATATTTTTCACTAAATCCCAATGGGAATTATTTTGTAAAAATTTAAACTTTGCACACCATTATTTGCCCTCATCCTTGTATTTGTAGGTTATGACGACTCTTCGCTTTACCCCACACTGTGATACCACTGCTTAGTGCACACCAGCCCTATGATCTGTCTACTGCCCCCACCTGCTGGTTAGAAAGCTATCATGTTTTTGTTACTCAACAAACTGAATCTCAGCCAATATTTGGTGTGTCATATTGTTCAGGCGTTAATGTGTATGTGTGTGTTTTATACCAACAGAAATTTTTAGTCACTTCCACCCACTTAGCTTCTCCGTATCTAGTTCACAGTGATCTGTCTCCCACACCTATCCCCTGCAACTATTCATCCAAACATAAAAAAGCAGAGCTGCAGAAGACCACTGACCAGGGCCATTGACTTGATGCACTTCACATGCTGACAAACACAAATAATCAGTTGCCTTTTATGAGACCTTCATGTACAGTAATAACAGTGTGCCGGCTGGTGTTGTTTATATCACACCGTTGCTTTCGGAAGCCGCAGGAGGGGAGAGTCTGTGACCTTAAGAGCTGTTGGGCCTGTACTGTCTAATTCCATGTTTATGGTTTTGCCTTTTATAACACACACAGACGGAGCAGCCCAGGCCACAAGCACACGGAAATATCATCATGCGCCCTCTCTGCAGCTAATTGGTGCCTTGGTACCATCCCTCTGGTGAGGATTCAACTATGTGGAGTGCAACCTGCAGAACGAGGCAGCTTTTACTTCTGCTTCCCTTCTTGTGACTCTGCAAATTATTCCTTCATCTAATCAGCTTTGAAATTTGGGCCTAAGTTGTGATGACAAAAGCAAACTAACCAAATACTTGCAGGGATGCGTGAAAATGCTAATACACAGTTCCAAACCCCATTTCTAAAAAAAGCAGCAAATATTTTTAAAATTAAAAGTCGCATGTTGGGCGGTGGCCGAAGGCGGGGATCCTGGTGGTCCGATCTTCGGCTACAGAAGCTGGCTTCAGGAACATAGAACGTCACCTCTCCGAATGTAAAGAGCCAGAGTGAATGTGCGAGGTTGAACAATCTAGACATAGTAGGGCTCACCTTTACTTACAACCCAGGTTCTGGGACTAGTCTTCTTGAGAGTGGCTGGTCTACGTAAGAGGCGCTGAGCTGACAAGGCCAAACTTATTGCCCTCCAGTTTAGTGCCTGTACGCTGGTGAACTTAAGAAAAATCTCCCCATGACTTTGGGTGAGGAGGGTAATCTTGGCTGGTATTTGTTCAAAGTGTCCTCCCTTTTTTAGTCACAAAGTAGAGTGATAGAAATGCCTTACGGGACATGTTAATGTTCATGTGGACAATGACAGTGACACTTGGGAGACTTTACTGGTAGGAATGGCCCTCCTGATCTGTACCCAAGTGGTGGTTTCCTGCTGAACTTCTATGATTGGCGTGAAATGTCAGTTGCTAACACTTTGTTCAGGCGTGTTAATGTCGTCTTAGTCACATGGCACCAGAACACTCAAGGCCACAACTCCATGATTGTCTTTGTAATTGTCTCGTCTGACTTGTGGCCGCATATCTTTGACCCTTGGATGAAGAGAAGATTGCGGATGTCAATTGATCACCATGTGGTTCAGATTGTAAAGACGATGCTTGTCAGACCTAGAGGGCCCAAGAGTTCTGTTAGGGTCTGCTGGGAATGTTCACAGTCAGACACAACTTCAACTCCAACCTCTGCTGAGTTTTAAGCTGAGTCTTTAGGGAATCTCGTGAGGATGAATGGGCTTTGTTCTACACCCAGTTAGATCTGTAGTCAATTCTGCCAAGCGCAATAGTAAGCTTCATACTCGTTCATGGGAAGCATGCTGAGAGTAGTCTTTTGGGGTGGTCAGGGCATCTAGAAAGGATGCCTTTGAGATTTCTGGACAAGTTCCACAGGGAGGAAGCCTTGGGAGAGGCCCAGGATATGGTCCAGGGACTATGACCCACAGCTAGCCTGAGAATGCCTGGGGATTTGTGGAGGAGCTCAAAGAATGTACAGAGAAGTTGGGTTTCCTGGGTTTCCCTGCTTATGCGACTTTCTCCTGTAACCTATTTCTTGAATGAGGGGAGGGAATGAAAAGGAAGAAATTGTTCATTTTGTGGAGTTTTATTCAGCAGACACAACTGTAAAGAGCATGATCTTAAATTACAGAAAAAAGGCTTCAAAGTTGTCTTCTGGACAGTGCATTTGCTGATCAAGACGTTTCGACTTCCATCCGGAAATCCTTTTCTATCCAAATAAGTTGAAACTTCTTGATCATCAACTGTCTAGAAGACAACTTCAAAGCTTTTCTACAATGGATCACTCCTGGAAGAATGAGGGATTACACAAACATGATCGTTAATATTGTTACATGTAATAGAGCTGGGAAACAAACAAAGGAACTCAAGACAGTTGAGTCAACATATAAACATTAGCTTGTTACAGCCTGCCCAGTAATTGGTGATATGTATTGATGAAAGGGCATACGCCAAAGATTTACTCTTTCTTAGCAGGAATATGTTGTTGCGACCTTGTTGCATCAAACTTGTAAATCTGTTTTTATATACAAGTAGACTGACTGTAAACCTCAAAAGGTGGATAATTGTATGGCTGGTTGGGGGAAAGACTCAATATCTGGTATTTTGTTCATAAAAAAAACAATATTCACCTGTGGTTACCTGACATACTCAAAAAGACGTAGATTAAACAGGAAAAAAAAAGCCACGTAAAGGCAATTTTTTTGTTGAATAAAGGTACAGTTGTCTGGGAGGGGAACAGTGCACTGAATGGTTTGTGGTGCGGCGGGTGAAATGACGAGCACAACAGAGTAATTATGGGACAACTAAGGATAGGCATTGAATTTGGAGAAAAGTGAGAAGGAAGACTTGAGAAAGAGAAGGTGAAAAAGAAAATGGAGAAAAAGATAAAAGGGTGAGGAAGGGTCAGGAAAGCGATGACCTGCTGGATTTCCTACCACCCCATGGTACTTAATTAGCCTCTGACTGTGACAGTCTGCAGCCATCTGGAAGACAAATTAACGTTTTCCACTTGGTTGGCTGTTCAATTAAAGACACATATCTGTCTTCTTCATCACACTGTACGCCTTGTCCGACTCAGAACAAAATGTGTTTTAAGATAAAACACAAATAACTTACAGCCAACTTGGGTTCATTTATTTCATAATTTCCATATTTTATATATTTTTTGAAGGAAAAGTTTAATAGCTATAGGCCCAAGAAATTTAACATATTTATTTCTTGAAGAAATCTATTTTTTTGTCTATTTGGTTTTTTTTTGTTTTTTTTTTTCAATCTGTGTTGTTATTATGATTATTATTTTGACCAAGAATAAAAAAACAACTGAAACTGAAGAATCAGAGAATTTTCTGCACTTTCCTACTTATCCACACGAGGTCGTAGTTTCCCTAATGCTGGAACATGCTGTTACTGTGATTTATGAAGAACTCAAATGTTAGATTTTTTTTTCTTAATTTCTCCAATAGTTTTGCAATTTCACGCAAGTATTTAAGGTTTAAGAAACAACTTTAAGGGAAAAAATAGCAGCAATCATGCTGATTCAAAACTACTATTAACAGCCCAGTCTTGCCAAGCAGTGTGTTTTTTTTTCACAGCACTTCAATTAGCAGTAACACATATTACTCTGCCAGGATGGAGGGGAAATAAAAAAGTCTCATTTGCTGTTGGTTTTGTTGTCAACTGTAAATAAAAAGGTTCTTGTTGACCCCGACAGAAAAATCATGGATCAATGAAGGTTAAAAAGAAAACACTTAAAAAAAAGTAACATTTTTACTACAAATTTACAAGTTATTATTGGGTTTCCACAATTAAATCAAAGGAAACTAATCTTTTTCTATTCATTGATCAGAGAGTAAGTGGTTTGTGATTGAAAGTTAGATTTTATTGAAATAACTTGAACTTGTAACGGTTTTTTTTTGGGGGGGGGGGGGGGGGCATGGAGGGGTGGGGGGCAGAAATCTAAAAATTGCCAATCAGAATGTGTTGAGAATTAGGCCCCAGTCACATGCAAAGAAATAGGCAAATAACAAGTTTTTTCTCCCCACCCTCAAAAAACGCGTACGTTCCGTTGATTGGCCGCTACGACATTGTCCCTAGGAATGAGTGTACGAGTGCGTATGAGAGTGGGGCAGGCGTAACAAATTGGCGACGTATTTCGGGTGTACCCTGTCTTTCCCCTGAAATCACCCGGGATAGGCAGCCACTGCAACCCCGAAAGGAATAAGCGGTTCAGAGAACAAATGTATTTTTATTCATTTATTTAAGAGGACAAATGTATTTTTTAGTGGCGTCAGTCGATTAAAAAAATAATGGAATTAATTACGGGATTTTGTAATTAAATAATCAAAGTAATCGCATTTTAACGTCATATTTGTCTTAAGGTCTCCTGATAAAGAATTTGAATTCTAGGAAATTAAATAAAATGTACAGTATGACTAATCAATTAAATACAGTAAGAAGAGAAGATTTAAAATCCAATTCTATCGTTCTTATCTTCAACAATAAAAATTGGCCTCCAATCAGCAGCAACCCACTTTACGATAGTATTTGTCAATTTCTCTGTTGTGGATTTTCTCATTCGCATGCCAAATTCAGCTAGCCTGGTATGTCGGAGCGAGCTCCCCGTAGCCACACTAGCAACAGAGGAACTTGCTTGAACATGCTTTACGTTTAGATGGTATGTCAGGCTGTAGTTGCTCCGGTGCTAGGAGAAATCTTTTTTGCAAAAAACAACTAATTACTACGTTTTTATTTATTGTCCCATCTTTATTATTTTTGTATAAAAACTTGCCTTTCTGTGGCTCGACTAGGGGCGAATCCAGGATTTTCTAAAAGGGTGGGTAGGGTCTTATTTTGAAAAATAAGTAATTTTTCTGCATTTTTGTGCATATTTTGCCCAAAGTTTATAATAATTAAAGTAGTAAGAACACTTTTTTGTGGACCCTAGGGGGTGAGGCATGGGGTGGGGGACGTGCGCCCCCACGGCCCCTCTTGGATTCACCCCTGCGACTGTCTCGTCCTCCTGAGTCTTGTCCATGTCTGTTGTGTTTGACCACTGTTGCCTTGTTAATTTGCGCCTTTTTAATTTGCGCCTTGTTAATTTGCTAGCGCAGGCAAGGATGGCTGAGAAGATTACGGGTTCTTCAATAGGCTAAAATTCAAATGAGCAAGCCACCGTTATGATGTCATAATTAATTGCGTTAATTTTTTAACGCATTAAAATGCAGCGTAATTAATTAATCAAATTAACGCGTTAAAATTTCAGCACTAGTGTTATTTATTTTTTTATTTATTTATTTATTACAGTGAGCGGGTGGCGTCTCAGAACTCCATATCCCACAGTGCTTCACTAGTGATTGCACGTGGCCAACAAACCGGACTGGACGTCACATTCCTGCATTCCTCCTTCCCTACAATACCTCCACATAGGCTAATCCCGATCTGCCTTTATTTACTTGAATAAACACAGTTATGACGCGGATCGTCTGATTTCTGGGGGGATCCCCAGCTTCACCAGAAGTTGGAATCTGTCTTTAGGTAAGAGATGAATCCAGTTTAACCAGACTGAATATCTCTTTATGTTGGAGTTGTCCGCGTTTTTTAAAGCAGCAACCACTCTAAAAAGACGTATTGCATTGATTGCTTACTGTTTCCAAATAACAGGATAGTTATGATTTTACACACACAGGCTGACCTGATCGTGTTTTGAATTCTGATCGGTGTTATAACAACAAGCCATAATGTTGTTGACACTTCTGTTAGCCGGCTGGTTAGCTGCAAACCTTGCGTCACCATTGTTACCAGTGACAGACTGGTAAACTCATCACACCTCTAGATTAGACTTTTCTTCCCCTGACAGGACACACTGTGGTGTAATGAGTTTGTTATTACTATCTTATAAACAAAGGTACACGATCTATGTGTTATTATCATGTCATAGCGCTCCTTGCAGCATGGGCGTGGTTACACTCGCAAAACACAGAAACCTGTAGCTGTTCTAAAAATCATAAAAATCAATTCCTCCTCTTAGTTTTTGGAACTCAATGTGGGGTTGGGAGTGCATCAGGGATCTACTCTGAGTCCTTTGCTGTTTGCTATGGTGATGGACAGGCTGACAGACGAGGTCAGACAGGAATCCCCATGGACAATGATGTTTGCAGATGACATTGCGATCTGTAGTGAGAGGAGGGAAGAGGTGGAGGAAAAGATGGAGAGGTGGAGGTTTGCACTAGAAAGAAGAGGAATGAAGATTAGTCAGAGTAAAACAGAGTACATGTGTGTGAATGAGAGGGACCCAAATGGAAAAGTGAGGTTACAGGGAGAAGAGATAAAGAAGGTGAAAGATTTTAAGTATCTAGGATCAACAGTCCAGAGCAATGGAGAGTGTGGAAAAGAGGTGAAGAAGCGTGTTCAGGCAGGCTGGAACGGGTGGAGGAAAGTATCGAGTGTGATGTGTGACAGAAGAGTTTCAGCTAAAATGAAAGGGAAAGTGTATACTGTAAAACCGTGGTGAGACCAGCCATGCTGTTTGGTCTAGAGACAGTGCCACTGAGGAAAAGACAGGAAGCAGAGATGAAGATGCTGAGGATCTCTCTGGGAGTGACCAGAATGGACAGGATCAGAAATGAGTACATCAGGGGAACAGCACACGTTAGATGTTTTGGAGATAAAGTCCGAGAGGCCAGACTGAGATGGTTTGGACATGTACAGAGAAGAGAGAGAGCGTATATAAGAAGAAGGATGCTGGGTTTGGAACCACCAGGAAAGAGGACTAGAGGAAGACCAAAGAGGAGGTTCATGGATACAGTGAAGGAAGACATGAAGATAGTTGGTATGACCGAAGAGGATGCAGCAGATAGGGTTAGATGGAAGAAACTGACTTGCTGTGGTGACCCTTGAAGGGAAATGCCGAAAGAAGAAGAAGATGTTTTTGGAACTTTTTGTTCAGGTTAGATCAGAGGAATGATTAGTAATTCTGAGTGTTTGAGAAGTCTGATGTCAGTGTACCAATAGAAAGGAGCTGAGGTAGCTGCAGATGAGCAGAAATCCTCCTCAGCTGCTGACCTGTACAACAAAGAGGGATCACAGATGCTACTGAAGCTGGACACAGGGGCATTTTCTTACAGATCTCTGACTTTTCTATTTGCAAGCGGTCGATCTGATTTGGCATGCTTGCATAACCCAACCAGGCCATAAATAGAAGTTTTAGTGACATGATAAGTATTGCCACATAGAATAATCTAGAATGCAGATAATTCCCTTTCTGTAATTAGTCAGGGTTCATTTAGTAACAAACGTGTTCTGCTGGGTAATATGAAGTCGAGTCTGCTTATAACATTCCTAAGATTATTTGCTGCTCAGGAACTGATTGAATCAGGAGTCTTTAGTAAGACGAAAGGTTTGCATGCGGCCCCAAGTCCCAAGACGAGGACCCTTTAACTTAAAACAAGCTAGCATTTGCCGTGAATTTATTTGATAACTTTTTATTAGGATGATGAGAAAGTCTGTTTTTTTTAACAGAATGATTCATTCAAAACAATAATAATATGGCCGAAATGAGCTTCCTCCGCAGGGTGGCTGGGCTCTTATTCAGAGATCGGGTGAGAGGCTCTGCCATCCGGGAGGAACTCGGTGTCGAGCCGCTCCTCCTCCAGGTTGAAAGCAGCCAGGTGAGGTGGTTCGGGCATCTGGTCAGGATGCCTCCCTAGGGCCTCGCTAGTGGGGTGTTTTGGGAGGAGACCAAGAGGCAGACCCCAGACCTGCTGGAGAGACTATGTCTCACAGCTGGCTGGGGAACAACTTGGGATCCTTCCGGGTGAGCTGGAGGATGCAGCCGGGGTGAGAGAATCCTGGGCTTCCCATCTGAGGCTGTTGCCCCTGCGAGCCGGCCCCGGATAAGCAGAAGACAACTGTACAATAATATCAACTCTCTGAGATGAATAAAAATGAGGGAACGGTAAAGTCGAGACAGAAAAGAGCCACATAACTTTAATTTAGACCGGTTTATTTCGACATGTAAAAATGTTCAAATAAAAAATCCGTAAGGAATATTCTTTCGGTTGTACGGTGGTGCAGTGGTTTGCACAGTGGCCTCCCAGCAGGAAAGTCGGAGTTCATATTCCAAGTGGGTTGAAACTTGGAACACTGGCCTTTCTGAGTAGAGTTTGCATGTTCTCCCTTTGTATGTGTGGGTCTCCTCCCACCATCCAAAAAAAATTGTGCATATTAGGGTAGTTGGTCGCTAAGAAATTGTTGTGTGGTTGTGTGTGTGGTCCCGCGACAGACTGGTGACCTGTTTGAGGTGTACCTTGCCTTGGATCAGCTCCGGCGCTCCCGCAACCCCGTCAGGGAAAAAGTGGCTCAGAAAATGAAAAAAATATTCTTTGTAAATCTATCAGCTGCATAGATTGATATCTCTCTCTTTCACTACATTTGTCTTACCCTTTCAGAGTCGTCACCACAAATCAGTTTCTTCCATCTAACTTTCTCACACCTACATCAGCAAACCGCCTCTTTGGTCTTTCTCTAGGTTTCCATCTTTGTAGTTCTAAACTCTGCATCCTCCTTCTGAAATATTCCTCCGACTCTCACCCAAATCATCTCAGTCTGGTCTCTCTGACTTTATCTCCAAAGTTTCTAAGTTCTCTTGTCTAGTGCTGGGTAGTATGATGATATGATCATCTGGGTGATGGATTTGGGTCTTTTCTCTCGTGTCATTTGTTAACTCTTTTGATTGGGTATAACAAAAAAAATATAATTTAACAGCCAGCTATGATTGTATTAGTGTCGTCTTGCCATCATGCGTACTCAAATTCTGTTAAATTGAAAATAAAGAGCTATTTTCACAGTGTAAACATTATGTTGCAGTTTTACGACACAACGCAACATCGCAAACTTTGATTCTCACCCAGGTTTTCAACATGCTAAGGAGATAACTACGCAGGCAGAACAAAAACACATTTATAGAAAAAAAACTGTTTTAAAAAAATATTTTGACAATTTAAATAATGTTGAGCAGCTTTTGGGTATTTACGTAGTTTTTCGTAAATAATTTAAATAAACAGTTCAGGGTTTTTTGCAGAATAAGTTGCTACTCTCCTTGCAACATGTCACTAAACTGCTAGCTAACCAAAGCCAAAATGTCACAAAGCTTACTCAAAACTAACAATACCTTACAAGGTGACAAAAAGTGCTTATGCATATTAAAAATAGCTCACAAAGACAAATATTTTCTTAGGTTTAGGTGTTTTTAAACACATTTAGTCATTATTTTAGCAACTAAAAATAATCTCAAAGATTGATTATTTGGAGGAGAGCACTCAGTTTTCAAACTTTTTGATGTTTAATACGTCCGTTTTTACTTTTACCTGGGTGGAGACGGCAGCTCAGTGGTTAGAGCGTTCGCGTGCGGACCGGAAGTTCGTGGGTTTGCGTCCCACAGAGAGCACGTCTAGGGTCCTTGGAGAAGACACCTATCCCCCGCTTCTCCCACCATTGGCGCTGTTGAAGGGCAGCCTGCTGCGGTGTAAGGAGTGCAGCACACAAATTTCCTTGGTGAGGGATGAATAGAGTAATTTATTTATATTTATTTATCAATATGTTGATATTTTTGACAATCCCACTCTCATTCACACACTTGTACCCTGTCTTACAACAGTTCAATTTTATTCCTTCGTTTTCCAGGGCAATTTAGTCCCACATCCACTCTGAACTCCTCTTTCACAGCTACAGCACACCTCCTCATACATACTTTTCTGTCCTCTTCATGAACTACCAGAGTTTCCCTCTTGGCACCCTTTCATACGCTTTCTATAGCTTGCCAAAGACACAGTGCAGCTCCCTCTGACCTTCCATGTACTTCTCTACCAACATCCCCAAAGCAAATACTGCATTTGTAATGTTTTTTTGTGTCTTACAAGGGCACAATCTAAAACATTTGGCATGAAACCATACCGCTGCTCACAAATGCTGAATTCTTCACGATAGTCAAATTTTGAATACGCTTTCCTATAACTTCAGTTGTGAGACTCGTCAGCTTTATTCCTTTAAAGTTTCTACAACTCTGCAGGTCATTCTTGTTCTTAGTCACATAAAAATAGCTTTGCTGATGTTTAAACTTGACCTTAATTGTAGCCTAATTCAGATCTTTTAGCTGGAGTCAGTGCACTGTCATCACCCTGTGACCTGCACTCCCGGCTCGTGAAATTGATGCTGTCGTTGTAGGAACAGAACTGAGTGTACCAGCAGCAACAGGTGGGACTTGAGGTTAGCTTAAATCACCGCCAGTCGTATGCACGCTCTCCTCTGAGGAATGTCTGTGGTGGAAAAGGTGGGAGCAGTCTGCAGAAAAGTGGAACACACTGAGTCACTCGGTATTGCAGAGATGAATCCTCACTAGTGGGAACTGCCGTTCATTACGTTGCATGGATGACTGAGTGGGAAAGGAGAAATGAGGAGAGATTATATGGATCAGTATTGACATCCTGGAGGTTTGTAAGAGTAGGTGGTTCACCGCTGAGGCTAGAGGAGTGTATGTAAGCAATGCAGTAATACATAATAAACTTGTGGTTAATATTTAGTGAGCACGCTGCTGCACCAAGTGCTCAAGGCTAACAGTTTGGTCACTACTTTGTTGCGATGTTAACGCTTGTTGGCTCTCTTTCCACATTTTTCTTTTAACTTTGAGGTCTTTCTGTTGCCTCATTTCCATGCAGTATGTGGGCAGCTTTACGTAGTTACGCACGCTAATTGTCTGCTTTTGCAGGTTGTGTGCATCTGAACAAAGTGGCATTGTGGTGCTACAGTTTCAGCAGCTGTCCGACTCTGTACATGCCCAATTCTCTTCTATTAGGTCATTTTGGGGTCAAAGAGGAAACAAAAGGGCTATTGTTATTAACGTACACACACATTCACACAACCCCTTTACCCCAGCCCATGTTTTTGCTGTTTCTGTTTCTTGTTTGTTCCAGGCCACTCAGAAAACGTTTAGTTTTATCACAGAAGTTTGATTCTGTGGATCAGAAACTGCTTAAGGCCACCTTCTATCCCTGTCCTCCATCATGTTCCTCTCCTAACGCTTTACTGGCTTTTTTTGTAGAGTCAGATGCAAACAGTTCTCCGTTACTGCTGAAGTTGTTTTGAAGCGTCCTTAAAATCTAGTTTTATGGGAGATTTTTATTTTGTTCGTTCTGTCGTCTTCCGCTTACCCAGGGCAGGGTCGAGGGGGCAATATCCTCTCACCCCAGCTGCATCCTCCAGCTCACCCGGAAGGATCCTGAGTCGTTCCCCAGCAAGCTGTGAGACATAGTTTCTCCAGCGTGTCCGGGGTCTGCCTCTTGGTCTCCTCCTGGTGGGGCGTGCGCGAAACACCTCACTAGCGAGGCACTCGGGAGGCATCCTGACCAGATGCCCAAACCACCTCATCCGGATTCTCTCGACCTGGAGGAGGAGTGGCTCGATACCAAGCTCCTCCCAGATGGCAGAACTCCTCACCCGATCTCAGACTGAGAGCCCAGCCACCCTGCAGAGAAAGCTCATTTCGGCCGGTTGTATCCCCGATCTTGTTCTTTCGGTCTCCACCCACGGCTGGTGACCATAAGTGAGATATTTAAGGGTGATAATTTTTCTAAAGTATTTGGTTTGCTGGGAATCAAAATGAGGTTTACTCAAACTTGCAGGAAAGTGAGGTTAGAAAATTGTTAAAAAGGTAGTCATTTTTTTATAATCTGAGGATAAATTTTGGGATAAATTAGAACATGTTTCCTCAAGGATCGTTTTACATCAGTATACTAACAGCAAACTGAAAGGAAATCCACAAGTTAATTGGTTACACTCAATTTAATTCTTTCTAGCAGATTTGTAGTCTGTTGCACTTTTTTTCAACGCACGCTGTAACTCGTGGAGTAAGCATGCTAACTGTCTAATTGAACTTAGTAGTAACTACTCAAAGTTTTAATTTGATAAGCCAGCCGGTCGGTAGACGGCCAGATTAGGTGAATTAGCAGCTCTCCCTGCATGCGGTGGGATCATTAACTTCAGACTCCCACTGGGACGAGCAGGTCATATGTTCATTTGGGTTTCAAGGATTACTTTACTTTTGATTGTTGGATGAAATCAAAACAATTAAAACCAGTCAGTCAGTCAGATATCTTCATATCCGTCTGTCCCTTTCGCGGTGCTGGGGGGTGCCGGAGCCCATCCCGGCCAATTTAAGGCGAAGGGCAGAGTACACTCCAAACAGGTCGCCAGTCTGTTGCGGGGCCACACACATACAGCCATCTATACACTCATTCCTAGGGGCAATTTGGCACTGGCCAATCAACCTAGCATGCATGTCTTTGGAGGGTTGGAGGAAACCGACGCAAACACGGGGAGAACATGCAAACAGAAAGGACAGTGTTCCAAGCCTCGTCCCCACCCAGGACTCGAACCCACGACCTTCTTGCTGTGAGGCCACTGGGCTACCCACTGCGCCACCGTGCTGCCCAATTAAAACCAGGAATAGATTTATCGCTGATACAAACAGCCGAAATGAGCTTCCTGCCGCAGGGTGGCTAGGCTCTCACTCAGAGATCGGGTGAGGAGCTCTGCCAACTGGGAGGAGCTTGGTGTCGAGCCGCTCCTCCTCCAGGTCGAGAGGAGCCAGATGGGGTGGTTTGGGCATCTGGTCAGAATGCCCCCTGAGCGCCTCGCGGGCGAGGGGTTTTAGACACGTTTCACCGGGAGGAGACCAAGAGGCAGACCCCGGACCCGCTGGAGAGACTATGTCCCACAGCTGGCCGGGGAACGACTTGGGATCCTTCCGGGTGAGCTGGAGGATGCAGCCGGGGTGAGAGAGGCCTGGGCTACCCGTTTGAGGCTGTTGCCACGCGACCCAAACCAGGAACAAGCGGAAGATGATGGAACGGAACATTATCCATCTTGTTTTTTCACTATCTTTAGTTTTTTTTTGTTTGTGTAAAGGAATTACTTCCCCTCCTTTTTCTTTTTCAACATTTTTAAAGCTGCTTAGTCACATTGAAAAATATTTTCAATGTGACTAACTTGTTACTTTTAAGTCACAGTGCATGTGGAATGAGTGGATGTGCATCATGTTTTATTCTAGAGAAACAAATTGAAGCTTCTCCCTGTCTGAGCTCATAAACCTGCTCCGGTGTGTTCTCCCATTTGTATTCTTTCTGATGATGTCACTGTTATACACAGATATGAAGATGCCAGAGGAAGAATATATTGTGAGATTCTGACTGGTTTCTATGTCTCGAAGCCAGTGTGTTGTCTGATAACATGCTGTCGATGTCTGGACAGTTTAGCATCTATCTGATGGAGCTGATCCCGAGGCCATCTTTAGCATGGCCGACTACAACACGCTCTGCGTTGGATTCCTGGTGCCAACTCGCAGTGTAACATCAGCAACGTCTCTGGGAATTAGTTGGTTGTATGTCTTGGAGGACTTAGCATTGGTGTGTTTTAGTGTCCATGACTGGATGTTAACATGGGTTTGACAAAATTGCGTGATTTGTGCACAGTCCAAATCTTGCTTTAATTTACTGAGTGGATCAAAGTGAATCATAATCTCGTCTAATGTGACTTACCACAATAAAAGCCTTTGATTGATTACTTTCACATATGAATGTCAGAAGATTTGTTCTCAGCTATCTTTTGTTTTTATTATTTACTATTTTGGGGTGGATGTGCTCTGGACTTTTTTCTGTTTAAGTCTGCATTCCGGTCTGCATCATTTCAGTCTGCATCATTGGACAATG